>WARS01000062.1:0-1433537 GCA_008933995.1 Datnioides undecimradiatus
AATAAAAATGCCCAAAAGGACAAAGCACTCTCTAATTTTTTGGACGATGAATCAAAAATGAAAGGCGCTCAGATGCTCACTCACCAGCATGTGCTCAGCCAGCCAGCCTTCATCCTTGGCGATGCGCGAGGCGATGCGCAGGGCGAAGCACTTCTTCCCCAGGAGAGAGTTTCCTCCGTAGCCACTGCCGAAGGACATGATCTGCCTGGCGTCTGGCAGGTGAGATATCAGCACCTTGTCTGGGTTGCAGGGCCACGCGTTGACCAGGGGGGCTGGATAATTAAAATAAAACAGAGACAGCGTGTGATTACAGGGGGAGATGGCAGGAAGTGAGCCAGGTGCAGGGGTGGGCGTGTGAGGAGACTGCATGATCTAAGATCGTCTAAGTTTAAAACTAACAACCTGTAACAACCAATACATTCAGGCTAACTGCTCATTATCATTTTCATTTGGTTGCCTGTCAGTGATGTCCTTTGTGCAGGCATCACAGCTGTGGCTGAAAGTCATAAACTGACCCTCATTCAGCTTTAAGCCACTGTTTTGTGATATACTTCTTAAGATGTATGTAACTGAAGCAGATGAAGGATTTTAGTCATCGGACGTCTGCAGCAGTTCGGCTCACAGCCCCTCCGGGACGTCCTGTGTCTGCCAAACTGCACTGAACAAACACCGGTTTTTAGCGTGAAACTGCTTTATTTCATGTTTTTATCTGTTTTAATGACAGGCGGAGAATTCAGCTCCCAGTAAAAACCTCCCGAACAACCAGCGCCGAAGGAATCCCAGCTGGGAGAAGCTGACTGACAAGAACTCCCATGATCCCACGCTGATTTACAACCTCCCCCGGCTGATCGTTGTTATTGTTTTGATTGAGTGGCAGAAAATCATTTTTAATAACACAAGGCACGTGGACAACTTGTTTCAGGTATCAGGAATTCATACCTTTGAGGGGTAAAGGTCGTCCCAAAGAGTGCTGACAGCGGACAAAGTCCACTCCTTCAGCCAGTTTGTTGAGGACAGGAGTGCCCATGCGCGTCATGATCCCCATACTGGCCACGACGTACGGCGAGTCCGTCACCTTGAAGGAGAGCGAAATGTTTATCAGGCTCATCTACGACTGAACACTTTCAATGAACAACAACCATAAAGTGCTCCAGCTATTTATTAGAAATACTATGTGCTAAATCACTTTAATCATTTGCAGCAATGTGCAGCGGCGGCGGCGGCGTGACACAGTTGGTTACAACGCAGCAGGTTTATTGCTTTATTGCATGTTTGTTTGAGTATCAAATGCTGGGAGGAGACACTCAAGTACCTGGACACCGTATTTAGACAGAGTCGAGCCTACAGGACCCATACTGAAGGGAATCACATACATAGTCCGACCTGCAGAGAGAGGACACAGAAGCATAAACACGTCACTGCTTTTTATTTATCTACTCATGACAGACAAACGTTGAACCTAAGTTTATGTCAGATCAGAGGTATCACCCGACACACTGCCCTGCAAGGTTCTGGATCACCAGTAGCGTGTGTGCGTTCACGAGCAGATGCCAAGCTGAGACTTATTTATCTTGTTTATGTGCAAGATGTAGTGACACCGCGGTCAAAACATTTGGTGAGGTGTACTTTGCGTCACTTTCTAAACACCCAGTTCTCCTCTTTGCTGCAGTGATGCTCTGCAGGTGTACTCCAGGACCCTGTTACATCACTGCTGAGGGCGGTGACACGTGCAACAGAGCACACGTCTGACTACACACACATGCTTGAAACGTTCAGCTGGACGTGCAGCTTTCAGGCTGCTGCTAAGCTACTCTTTTAATACAAATGCAGGCTTTTATTCTTTTATTCACCCGGCAACAAGATGCAAACATTTAATTTCCCCGTGACAATGTACCCGCCATGCAGCCGGGGAAACGCTCCTCTCTGGCTTTCTGCCAGTCAGACTCGCTCATCCAGCTGCCCAGCTGGCTCTTCACCCCTCCAGCGGGGATGGGGATGGTGTCCCTCTGGTTCTTGGTCACAATCACAGTCTTGCTTTCCACCCGAGCCACGTCCTTCGGGTCTGTGCGTGCCAACCAACTGAAAAACAGGAAAGGGAATTGGAGCACGGTGCAAAGGAAAATGGCGGACGCAGTATTCCTGTGAGTCTTTACCAGTTCTCATATTTGGGAAGCCTCTTGACCATGCCGTCCTTCTCCAGACCTGCGAGGATGTTGGCCGTTTCCTCCGGCGTCCCTGTCACCACGTGCACATTGGAGGGCTTACACTCATCCACTGCCCCCTTCACAAAATCAGCCACCACCGGCGGCAGCGAGGGGATGGAGGCCAGGGACCGAACCCCGACGCTCGCCCCGACACCACCATGTCTGAAAGAGAACCAGCGTTAATGTAATCGATTACTTTTTCCTTATTAACAGAGCAGATTCAAGCTTTGCTGACTGAACGTGCAGCAGAAGTCATTTTTGATACGGCATGCTGATATCGAAGCAATCCTGACCAGAGAGAGAACCTGATTTTGTGAGTCCAGTCCAAACGGGCAATTTACATTTACATTTACATGCCCTGTGGCTGACATGGGCGTAATCATGGTGTCGTCCTTCCATTGTGCCGAGTGCATACCTACGCCTGCTACTTTCCTGCAGGACCTGCTACACGAGGTACTTTGCAAATACATGAACAACAAATATAAAAACTGCCTATAATTTTATTATTATGCTGCAATGGCCAGCTGCAACATTTCTTATTTTCCTGTCCCAACTCACAAACTCCAGCTACTTATCGTGAAAACAGAAACATCCAAGCTGGAGAATGCATATGTTGCATTAGCTGCAGAAGCTCTGGACAGAATATTGTGCAGACTGAGTCCTTATTGGCTCCAATGGGACAAAGCTGGTTTAAGGTAATGATCAGGACTTAATATCATTATTATTATTATTATCACTATTATTAAGTCTATTTCTCTGCAGTTATGACACTTTTTAAATGCACTGTATCACAGCACTGTATAAGACTATTCTGATCTTAACTCACCGCTGTTTAATTGCATTTTACAGTTTTTTTAACTCAGTGACACTGATCGGAGTTTTAAAAGTCACGATGGCGCGTGACAAGCTCAACTGGAGTTGGGTGCTTTTCACGTGACAACAGTGATAATGCATTTTGTTGCCACGGGCCGGTTATTAGTGCAACCTGAGAGCCTCACACACTCCTCCACATAAAGAGAGGCATGCAGGGGGCCGGCCCATTGTTTGTTAGCGGCACAATATTCACAAACACAAGCAACTGAGAGGGCCGCAGCTATGCAAGCTGTTAAAACACAAGCATGTGCATGTGTGTGTGTGTCTGTGTGCGTCTCCTGTCTGTCCCGAACAACAACTGAATACTCCGTGTGCGTATGTGCTTTGTTTTCTGTCTGTGGACAGTGTGGATGACCCCAGGTGACCACTTTAAGAGAAACATGCAACTCATAATCCTTTTTTATTTAAATGAGATATTGTAAATACACTGAGGTGCTTTAAAGTCTCCCTACAGCCAAAAGTCAGTAGCTAATTTCACTGGGAATACAAATCACACTCCTCTACTTTGCTGAGCGACACAGTCGTGCCATCAAGTGCAGGCACGCGGCTTCTAATTGGCCGCACGGAGTGTGTCATCAGACGTTCGTCACATGCACACACACATGCGGAAATCTGGTTGAAGCACACAAAGGGCACGAGCAGAAGGCATGCTGGGAGGCTCACAGTGACGGTGAGAGGGCAAAGAGCTGAGAACAGTCTGATGCCAGCCGTGGAGTCCAAACTCTGAACAGGTGACCTGGACCACGCAGGTTGTTTAACCGTGTGGGGGTAATTAATCATGAACAGACTCTTGCGTGTGTCGTCTCACTGTTAGTAGTCTCCATGAAAGGAGATCTGATGGATGAGAAAAAAAACGCTGATATGCTCGTCTCAGTTATTACCACGCACTCAAAGAAATGAGCTGAGTCAGCAGGAGCGAGCAGTTCAACGAGGGCGACTTTTGTTGCCCCGGGTTTCTCCTGTCAGGCTTCCCCACCTTATTGTGGAGGTTACTGAGATAGAAGGAACGCCTGCAGACACTACTCAGGGCTGAAACAAGTAGTGAAACCACATGAAAATCATCTGTTTTCATTTTTAGTTCATACTGGCATAAAAAGTTGCTTTGGACATCAGTCAGAGACAACGACAGCGCACACAAAAGACAATGAACCACAAACAATTATCTGTGTGTATGAAACAGGTAGGCCCAGTCTCTTAAAACAAAAGCGTCACAAGGATGTATTTTAAAAATGTAACATAACTGTAAACATAAAATAAAAATCAGTTTTGGATATTGGGCTTTATTAAACAAAGAGGGTCTTTGCCTATGCTAGCAGCTCTGTGCTGTCTGCTAGCGTGGGCTTCAGTGTTTTGTGCTAAATGCTAGTGTCAACATGCTAACATATGCCAACATTTCATCACAATAGGAACATGATGCTGTTTTCCAGGCATAACCAGATCTTAATCATATTCACAAATTTAGTGAAGCATGTTAGCATGCTAACATTAGCTCATGAGCGCTAAATGCAAAGTATAGCCGAAGAGGCAGGAGCTGGAGATGGGTCGGCCATCTTTAAAAACAACCTGAGATCTGTGCCAAACTTCAACTGCAAATCCAGCCAATCGAACATGAACATCACGGCGCCAGACACACTTCAGCGGTCGACTTTCCGGGGGTCTTTAGACTTTTGGACATTAATCGGAACAGATCAATGAATGATTAGCTGACAGGGAGCTAAAAACAACAGTAGCGTCACCAAAACACCCTGGGATCGACCTTTACCCAGAGCAGATAAAAGAGCAGAGGCACTTTGTTTCACTGATCTGTGATATTAGATAAACCAGCCTTATTACATCAGTTAACTAGTGACTGCATAAATCAATTACCTGTGCTTCCAATCATCCACCCCGTTATGCAGCTGATTACTATAACCACACGGGTGGTGCTGACTGTTGTCCCCAGTGTGATTATGGTTAAGAGAGGAGATGAACAGAAACTAACTGAGCGTTTGTTGCCTATTTGTCTTCTTGCTGCAGAAGATAAACAGGTAAAAGCAGCAGGTTTGGATGAGCAGCTCTTCTTTGTATAAAACAAAGCTGTAATATTAGAAATGGCCTCTGATGACCTTTGCTCCTGGTTCCCCCCCCCCCACAGTCATTCATCCTCTCGTGCCTTTGTCTCTGCCTCACCATTCCTCACCCCATCCCCCACACCCGATGAGGACAAGCATGTCTCCAATTTGACCAATTTAGCAAAGATTTAGGAGCTTTCGAGAGAAACTCTTAGCTGAAACCGTGAACAACACTCTGTATTTTAAAGGCTAGTTGATTTTTAAGTGTGACATTATCCAGAGGGAAAACTAGTAATGCTCCAGAGCTAACCCTGAAAACCCTGCTATGCAATCGTTCCCCCTCTGGCTGTCTCTAGCTTCCATCTGAGCAACTTTTCCTCCAAACACACCTCCACATCAGCAAGCCAATCCTCTCACACCACAGCCAGACACGCCTACACTCCCTCTTCAAATGGATCCTGGTCAATAGCCTCTTAAGGGCAGAGTCTACACATGAAGCAAGCCAAAGTACCACTTAGAACATGCACACGCGCCCCATACATTAACCCCACACTTGGTACAGCCAGTACATAAGGGAAGAAAACTCATGGAACGTGCTGCAGGACATTCAGGCAAATAGATGAGCGATGACTGCAGCCGATAACAATCTCTCAGGCAGAAACGCAAACAAAATGCCCAGGAACATGGCCCAGCCTGTCACCAACTCTCCCACGGTGTCACTCCCATGCGTCCTTGATGACAAAATAAGGGAAATGACACACAAACGCCTTCAAGGGCTCACATTCAGAAGTCCCAGTGTGATGCCCGGGTCGCCACAAAAGCCTGGAGAGGAGAAGGAATGCAGAAAGACGGCGGCCATTTTTTTTTTAAATAAAGCAAATTGTTGTTTTACATCTACAGGGCAAGCAAATCTACACTCACTGTCATCTGATCTGAGATCCGTCTCTGAGATCAAGTCTGGCAGGTTTCTGGGCCGCTCAGTCGGCTGATAATTAAACAAGATTCAACTTTTTATGGCAGATATGAACAATATTGGATGAATGCTTGAAAGGTGCCACAGGTATTCACTCGCTGGGAGTGAGTGTCTACAAATTATATAATCAGTATTGTGTTGTAAGTAGAGAAAGACTAACAGATATTACAGCAAATATGTGGATATAAATAATAATATTTAACTGAAATCTAGTCCTTAATAATGTTATTTGTGTAAGAAAGCAGGACTCTGAGTCATATCTGTGCAGTAACCACATAGAAAATGTCTTTTTTCATTCAAGCTCAAAAATTGGAAACATCGGCCGCCATATTGGATTTTTTTTTCCTCTAAAATGGTCCCAAAAATCTCACATCCTGATATCGGTCGGACTGTAGTTTACAGCCTATATGCTTCATAAAAACTTGGCCATAATATGTTTCATGATGCATAAAAACGATATAAATTAATCAAAAGTTATTAAATAAACGGATAAAAGCAGGAAAACATATATATATATGACAGATCAGATCAGATCTAGTGCCATAATCTCAATTTAACTTCATAAAAAGTGTAGCATAATTAAAAAAATGGCTGAATGAATTGGGAAAGTTATGAAAACCTAACTTTAGCTTGTAATCATTGCAGATTTTGAAACAAGCAGCTGAGGCGTTGGGCAATGTGTTTGTTCTTTACACATTAACTTGGCTTCAATACAATTAAACGCATGGTGGCTTTAAACACAGTTTAAACAACGGAAAGTCACATTTACTCACCTTCGGATGACTCCCAGCAACAGGCACGACATCTTCGGTGCAAAAAAAAAAAATAAAATAAAATGTATAAAACTATCTTATAAAAAATAAAAGTGTAAAAAAGCACATTTACGTGAAGCTGCAGAGGTGAGGCGAGGAGCAGACGGAGTCGGAGCTACTCGCAGCTCATATCTGTGCTCTGAGGGGACCTTGCACTTTGCTCAACGTGTACATTCACACACACGCACCTTGATGTCACCAGTAAACCGGCTGCAGTCGACCACCGCCTCCGGTCCGCAAACCGCTTAATGAAAGGAAGTTTCAACACCGCTCACCGGCTCGACTCAGCACCGATACAGGAGGAGGGGGTGGAGGAGGAGGAGCTTTGAAAACTACAACTGTAGTTTGCGGGTTGTGTTCATTTTTGATGTGGCTGCTCTCCTCCGGGATAGTCCGGCTGCTTGTACCTCCCCGGCTGATGCAAGTCTCCGGAGTTCCTGCTCCACCGAGCACATGAGCGCAAGCACGGCGAACCAGCATGCAGCCACAACCCGGAAATGCACACCCTGTCGATGGGTGTTGACACGAAACCCAACCCCCGTCTCCACAGGTTTCTGGTTTCAGGAATACACTACAGGCTACATTTACAGTATATTTACGGTGTATTCATTTGCAGAAATCTCCACATGCATGACTTTTTTCCTCCAGCTGCAGCGCGCAACAAGTGGTCTTATCCAACTGACAGGAAACAGGTTTTCACATGCAAGGGAATTACTTTACTTATGTCCGTAACAATAAACTATAATAAACAAGTTCTTCAAAAGACGAGTAGAAAAATGTGCAATAATAAAATCTGAAATAAATCTGTATCTTACAAAAGAGCTGCACAGTGTTTGGAAGGAGGATGGTGTGTGTGCAACAAATGCATTCAAGATTAAATTTGGGTTTTTTTTTTCAAATTACTTGCAAATATATTTATTATTAAAGCAAATTTTCCTGAAAGTTGCAGTGTAGCTTTTTTTAAATTAATTTACCGTCAAGTCTCAAACACATAATGACACATATATGTGACGTTTTCTACATTCTTTAATTTATTTATATATTTCTTTTTTCTTCCCTTGCCCTTAAAAGACCTTGTTTCATTTACCATTTCTTTCTACTGTAGCTTATTTGCACTGTATTATTTATGGCTGCTGCTGTAACACCACCAATTTCCTGCAAAGGATTAATAAAGTACTGTTCTGTTCATAAAATCTATTGAAAACAAATAAGTTAGTTACTTAACCAGCCGCACACAGTAACTTTAATAGGTAAAACAGTTAAATCGTCCTTTAATTCATATCTGCTCCCTGTATGTTTTTACTTGTATATTGTCTTTTTCTATATATATAAGTTGTTATATTTTGTGTGCTTGTTTTAACAGCTTATTTTAGTGTTTGGGGCTTTGTTTGCCTTTGTAGCAGCACTGACGTTTCATAAAAAGTTTAAAATACCTTTTCTTAAATTAAACGTCTGTTTCAGTGTACTGTATATTTCAGTTCTTACAAACTGTTTCTTCTGTTTTTTTAAGGCTGCAAAAACAATTATTTCTAATTTTTTTGTAAATCTGCTGAATATTTTCTAGATTGACTAATAAATAATTCATTGATTATTGATGATTAGGTTCTCAATATCCCAGGTAGGGTCCAGGTTTTCAAGACATCTTGCAGCAAGTAGTGTCAAGAGTGGAGCCTGGAAGTAGTGAATTTGTGATCACTCTTGGTAAATCGATTAATCGACTCATCGTCTGAAAAGCTGAGCTCTTCCCTCCCTCCACCTCAACCAGAAATCTAACTCTAGGACTTTGTGATTTTTGCCATGGTGTTACATAACATTTGAGTGCTGAAGCTCAAATTTCACACAGTTTTCTCTTGTTGCTGCAAAGCTGAAGGTTTTATAATGAATCCTCTTGGAGAATATTGTCGCAGTTATCGCTTAAAACATCGAGGAGGCTTCCACAGGCCAGCGGAGACATATCTACATCTGCTTTTAAAGACTGAGCTTCCTGTTAATGTTTCTCTCTCTGGGAACTGGGGGAGGGTCTTTCTCACATACACACACACACACGTTTGAACAATGTGTGTATGTGTGACAGAGAGAGGAAATAAAGGGGCGTGGTCTTGAGCTGAGGAATACGCTGCATGCAGATAAAGAGAGATACAGCAGTCCAACATGTCTGGTTAAACTTCAGCCCTCCTGTCTCATGTTCTCTGATAGGGCCTGCAGAGTCAGCAGTCGACCAGACACACACACGCACACACACACACACACACAATGAATGGATGCATACATGCCATAAGCCTGTGACTGTAGCCCCCCGCTTATGAAAGGGAACATTCAGAAAAGCAGCAACAGGGAAACTGAACTGAAAGAGGCCATTAAAAGCTGCAACATCTTTGATCAACTGAGTCGTCTCAATCCGATGTTTAAGTTGAATGTTATCCTATTTAGATGTTTCACCCTGGTTTTATCAGCCAGAAGCCACAATTAAACACCCTACAATCTAAAAGACACAGAATGAATGATAATTTGATAACACGTTCGTCAGTCTCAGCTTCTCACTGATACATCAGGAAAGGAAAAACTGCATGTTTCTGTAAAAAACAAAGCTGAGGGACTGAAATTAAGAGTCCTTATTTCTCTGTCATTTATCTACTGATTCATCAAGAAACTGAATAACTTGTGTATTTTATGCAAGTAAAGCTGAAATAACATATACATTCATTGATTAGTTGACAGACAGAAAAGTATTCGAGACTAGTTTTAGATTTGGTCTGGTCCCAGCTTTACATATTTCATTTATTTTAATAGTTTTTAATCATTTTTAAATTACCTTTGAAGTTCTTACTGCTGAGCTGAGTGATCAAAAAAGCAGTGTGACGGTGTCATTTTGCACCATTTTCTTACTATTTCAGGTCTTGATGATGGGTATGGGTGAGGTTTTCCTGCAGAAAATACATTTGCAGAGATATAAAAGATGTTGTGTGTCAGTTTGAGGTGTTAAACCATATATGCTGTATCCCTTACGTCACAGTGCATTGAGTTAATATGTTCAGTGTGTAACTGTGGCGGTGGATGATGAAAGCCTGTACCATATGGATACTGCACAAAGAAATACTTTACTGACATGGTCATGAATCCTAAACCTCTCATCTCCCCCTGTTCAGGGAAACGCGACCTTTGCCCGTGAGATTTCTCAACGGCCTCCCCGACGGAAACACACACTGAGTTTTAATCACTCACTCAATCAAATCACACAATCAATAACTAATGGTGCTCACGCTGTAAACAAGTGCAGCCTTTGCCCTCTGAATCAAACTTTGAGTCTTGTGTGTGATACTGCCGATGTTTGGCCAGCTATTAATCAGTTTAATGCAGCAGAGTTTTAAAAAGAAACAACTGTAATTTTGACCTTATTGATTTATAATTTAAAAGCACGTTAACATGATTTAATCCAGTGCACGTGCGTCCTGATGGATTTACCTGTTTTAATCTGAAATGACACAGGGCAGACTGCGCGTACAATGGGGAGGCTCTGACGTCCTTTTCTGTCCACTCAGGATCCTGTATTTGTTTTAGGCTTTGACCTCGACCCTGGCTCTGTGCACACAGTCCATGTGATGGCAGATGCCTGCGATGCTGCTGTCAGGCAGGCACACTTTGGCCTCGGGTATAGAAGTGATCAATACTGAGGTGAAGTGGTGCTGGGATTGACCCACAGTGAAGACCTCAGTGGGCTTTTTATGTCATGAACCTAGACATTAAACCTTTTTTTTTTACAATTAAATCATTTAAAATAATATTTACGTCATTTAAATTTAAATAAAACAAGCTCACACAGCAAACGGCATAAACCCTGCACAGGTTTACTTTGCTGCTGTCAGCCTTCATCTGTGAGCTGACCTTTGTCACAGAGCAGTGTGATTTGCTCCACTCACAGCAGCAGCATCATCTGGTGGACACAGTCAGATCCTGCAGGAAGGAGTCCAGCCGTATGTGACGTCATTGTCTTCATTTAGAAATTATGGCTAAATGCTGATTAAAACACTGCAAAATGTATGTTTTATAACTTTTGTGAAGCACGCCCTTCCTGTGCAGTGTCATTTCAAAGGATATGATGCTGAGCTTTGAATTAAATCCAGATATCACAGTGTCTTCTTCTTCTTCTTAATAATAATAATAATAATAATAATAATAATAACAATAATAATAATAATGTTATTATTCATCTTATTGTTGTTGTTTTGTTAAAAATTACATAATTACATAATTCGAAGGTATAAATAATCAATACTAACATATATTAATATATATTAATATACTATATATACTATAGATATAAACACATGTATAGCTATGTTATTTTAATATGTTTGAGTCATATTATTTACTTAAAAAAATCACTTTTTCATTTCCAAGGACTGCTTTAAGCCTTCTTTTGGACATCAACACCACAAATACAACGTTTTAAGTACGTTTTTAATATTAAATGGATGACAATCGCATCAGTAACATATCATTTATACACAGATTCAGTGTTTTTACCGTGTGGCCGTCTTGAATACAGCGCCTCTTGTTACAGGAAATGAAAAACGGCGGAGCGCCTTTACAAACTACAATCCCCACAATGCAACGGGAGAGTCGGTATGAAATTGGAAAGTACGGAACTGTGTGAATATACGCTTTACTTTCGTTTTCGCTTTTAGTGCTGAGTAACTGTGAGTGTATCTCGGTGTCGTGCACGGCGTTAAATTACACAGTTAAAGGGCTTTTTATTCTCCCCCGCCGCTGCGCCGAGGTCAAAACCCTTTCACAAACTTTATCAAATCACATTTTCTCATCTACGGACACAACATGGCCTCTCTGGGTATCCGCGTCGAGTCGAAGAAACAGGTGAGCACGAGTGTCTGACATCAGCATTTGAAAGTGTTCAGTAACCAGGGAATTAAACCCACTTTGCATTCAAACGCGCGCTCACAGGTGAGTTCAGGTGACTGTTTGTCGTGGGTCACACGAGGTGAGCGGGGGTGGGGTGGGATGGGGGTCAGCCAGTTAGCGTGTAAAGGGCCTGCTCAGTTGTGTCAAAAGGTGGTGTTTTTATTAGATATCCTTCAATATGAAGCATCAGTGTCTGAATAAAAAGTCAAATATTCGTGATTAAATCTTATAATCTTCTCTTTGCAGGTGGATGACTTCTGCCAAAAGCTCACCAAGGAGGTAATAAACGCAACTCTCTCCCAACTGTACCGCGGATTTTGGATTTAAGTGTGTTGTAGTGATGTGAGTGATGATATATGGTTATTATTGTTTTCTTATTATCAGGCAGAAGAGCTGGTTTCTAAATTCTTCCCCCAGAAGATTGAGGAGCTTGAGATGCTGCTGAAGGTACGCTGCAGGGTCACCAGGGGTCACGTGGCGTTTCCCACAGACTTCCTGTTCCCCTTCCTGTGTTGTTCCTGTACTTATCATAAGTGATGCATGTGTTCATAAAATCACTGTCTGCAGTCGTAGGATTACACCTCACACATCTAAAAGTGCTGAAAAAGGTGACAGACGTGCTGTTGTTTTGTGTTTTGTGCCAGACGTCTTTTAGCTGCGATGACCTGGGGTCCCTGAAGGCACCGCTGGACATCCCCATACCTGACCCAGCCAAAGAGGAGGCCAAACGCAAGAAGAAAGAGGAGGTATGTCTCGCTCTCAGCGGACTCGAGGCTTTATTGTCTGGGAAAAATTTTGATGCATGGAAGCAAATACACAAGAGAGTGCTTTGTTACCAAGGCAACCAGTCGCTGTGTAATTTCCAAGGACTGTTTTTACAAATTGGCAGTGAGTGGGCCTTTTATTTTGGGCGTTCTTCAAAAAAGATGTTCCTCAGAGCGTCTCAAGTGATGCATTAATTTTGCATTTAATCAGATCCAAGTTGTTTTTGATGAGAGCATCGTGCAGCACAAAGTGATCGCAGGCTGAACATTTTTACAGACTTCCCCTCTGTTTTAGCAGCTGATTCCCTATTGCACATGTTGATTCTGTGAAGGAAAGAGTGCAACGCTGCCAGTGTCACTAGCTCTATGCTGGGGGAAAATGGGTTTTAGGAATATTTGGGATCATACAGAAACTCTTGGGAGCAATCTGGAGGCCGTTGGAGGGAATGCAGGAGCGGGGCCTGCTGGAAACAGGGTTACAAAAAAAGAAAATCCAACATTTGACATCTTCATTCAGCCAGACACATGGAAAAGAAAAGTCACATGGACGAGCTGTCGGAGAGATTGATAGGCAGGAGAAACTCTCTGACCTGCTGCCTTCTGTTCTCATGTCGCAGAAGGAGGCTAAGGAGGGGAAGAAAGACAAGGACAGCGATAAAGAGGAGGAAGAGTCAGGTAAATGAGGAGACGAAGTCATTTCCAGCTATAACTAATGAGAAAACAAAGCCATATTTATGTTCAAGCTCTCAGTTAAAAAGGAAATCCTCCTAGAAAGCAGCACAGGTGAAGCTCACGATTGTTTTGTCCACCAGGGCCTCCCTGTGGTCCCATCTGCAGCAACGAGCGGGTGGAGAGTCTCCTGCAGGAGGTCAAGCCACAGATCCAGACGCTGAAGGAGAAGCTCAACACGGTCTGCGCGGGTCTCACCATTGCTTACCAAACACATGCCTTTGCATGCTTTTGAGATAAAAACCGCACATGCCATCATCTCTTTTTTAATTTAAATAACAGAAATAACTATGAGCGCTAACATGTTACGCAAGAGATGAATAAATTCAGGTTTTCCTGGCAGGTGTCGATGTGGGTGCAACTCCAGATCCCCAGAATTGAAGATGGTAACAACTTTGGAGTGGCTGTACAGGTCGGTAACTGGTGACGCAGCGGAGCAGTTCTCTTGTTCTGTATGTTGGGACGTTTACCCCGTGCGTGTGGTTTGTCTCTCGTGTGACAGCTTAATATCTTTTGTTCTCGTGCAACAGGAGAAAGTGTTCGAGCTGCTGACCAACACACGCACCAAGGTCGAGGGTTTCCAAACCCAGATTTCAAAGTAAGAGCGCGCACCAGTGCAGCTAGTTTGGTGGATTTTTAACAAGATGCATAATATCTTTTATTGATGTCCCATAACAGACATTCATCTTGATTAAAATTACTCTCTATGTGTGAAAACTGTTGAAATAATGTTAGGACAGAACTCAACAACACACAAAAATGTGTTTTTTGTTGTTTTTAGACATTTTAATGCAGAAATTTGACTTATTGTAAATTAAAATTGTTAATAATTTACAGCTGCATTCAGGAAAATCTGTGGACTGAGGTGAAAAATTCAACGATCCGGTCATTTTAAATTAAAACTGTGGAACTTTTTAGAGAATAAGTCATACAATCTCCCCCTCGCTACTTAAATACTCAGTAGCTTCACTGTTGTAGCCTCTCTCAGTCTGGTATGACCAGTAGCTCACGGTGGCTAATATTAGCTTTTCTTAGCAAACCTAAGGTAAATATCTACTGAGTCACACCTCATGCTACAGTAGCTTAGCATTCAGCGCTATCCCTTATCTGTCACTTGTAGCTACAGTTCAAAAGCTACAGTGCCTGCATTAATAAAACTGGAGGAAATGGTTTACTGAGGCACCAAAAGAAGATTAGGCGGAAACGTACTTACTAACTTCCTCTTCTCTGGTTTGTCAGATATTACAGCGAGAGAGGTGACGCTGTGGCCAAAGCCTCCAAACAACCCCATGTGGTCAGTATCTCACGTTGTGCATCTTTTGCATGATGCGATTGTGCAGTTGTGTGCGTAAAATTCAAAGCTGCGTGCTTTCTGCTGCAGGGAGACTACAGACAGCTGGTCCATGAGCTGGACCAGTATCAGTACTGTGAGCTCCGCCTTGTGGTCTTGGACATCCGCAACACATACGTAAGAGAGAGATCTGTCTACTCACAACTGAAAGTGACCATGTGACTGCATTAAACATTGCATGCATGTCGTCTGTATACTGAACACACGCCATCTGTTGTTCTCGCTCACTGTATTTCGAATTAAACTCCCCGCACGTCTAAAATATTCCAGCCGTGTCCCGGCTGCAGGGACGGTGGCTAAATGGAATCCATTCCCTCTTAATAGGAGGGTAATTAAACTAATTGCTATGCTTGTGTTAAATTGATTGGTGCTCCATCTCTCGTCCATTAATCACTGTTAGTCCCCTTCCTCTGGCTATTGTCCTCCCATGTTTGATGCTGTTAATGAACAAGGCTGTACAGGTGATGATGAAAGGAGCCGTTTGACACAATTACAGCTCTGGATCTGGGCATCCCTCTCTTTTATGGCCGCCTCTAACCTTTCTGTCTCGCGCATGCTGTCTGTCTCTTCTCACACATGACGTCTCTCTCTGTCTATCACCCTGCAGGCTGTGCTGTTTGACATCATTAACAAGAACTACGACAAAATCAAGAAGCCCAGAGGAGACGGCAAAGCCCTCATCTACTGAGAGCACGCTGACACAGGCTTCCCAGCAAGATACAACCAGTGTAGTATGACACTCTTCAAGTAACAATACACCTGCTCGGACAAAAATGTCTCCTTTTTCTCATTGTGCATTCGTTTTCATTCAGATTACAAAATAAAGCAACACGACTCTCATAATTCTGTCTGCACTTCTTTTGTCTGCGTGTGTTTAAATGTGGTTTTTAACTAAACAATTGAGGTAATTTGAATGTTTATGTGATGCCAGGGTTATGTTGTGTTATTACAGGTAATATATCACACATACATTCACTTCACAATCCAAATGACAAGCCACGACTTTCCAAAACTTGCGCCTGAGCCTTCACATCCTCAAAACATCATCTACTGAGGGTTTCATACTACTGAGGCTGTTCGTTGACCTCCATGGTGCTTCTAAGGTCCCTCTCCTGGCAGACCAGGACAGCCCCAGCTTGGTTTCAGTCGGTACCATCCCTGATAGAGTCCCCTCCAGCCCAGGTAGCCCAGAGCTCCTCCCAGCTGCTGAGCGGGGAACTTGGGGAAGTGCGCGAGCAAACACAGCAGCAGGAACATCCAAACAGTGAGGAGAAGCACACACAGGAGGAAGATGAACCTTAAAGGGCCACCAGGCGACCTCTGCAGGGGTTCTGCTTGAGCGAGGTGGGGGCCAAAGACAGACATTTCCTCAACCAAAAGCAGGCAACACAAGCAGAGGATGAGGACTTCCTGGGATACTTCATAACCTCTCCAGACCATGTTGGCTTTGAGGCAGGAGGCCTTGGTCTGGTTTTCGTGCAGGAGCAGTAGGGGCTGTGCTGAGGAGGCTGCACCTTGGATATCCTGTGCATGGCTCATGGGTTCATAACAGGTTCCTGCCGCATCCTCCAGCAGGGTGAGGAGACGCTGACAGCCCCACCAGAGCAGCCCCACCACCCCTATTCGGGAGATGTGGCGGAGGGTCACAGAGAGGGAGTGATGGGCTGAGAGGGAGAGGAGGAGGATGAAGGAACCACTGAGGGTGCAGGTCCAACCCCATGTGGACTTCAGGAACTTCCTGTCAGCAGAAATCAGCCATAAAGACAATTAAATATACATTTTGATGCTCGTATGTGGTTGAAATGATAAATTCATTTTTATCCTTTTTTGAATCCTTTTGAATCTGTTGATGAATCATTGCCCAGCACTTCACAGCAGAGTTATATAAGATCCAAACACATTTAATAACCTCACAAAGAGTGTGTGTGTGCAGAGCAAAGCCTTGCGGGTATTCAGCTCATGTTTAAACTTGCATTAACTTACTCCACATCGTTTAAATGTGCAGCTGGATAGGTGCCAATATCCAGTCTAATATCAACATTCAACTTCTGAGGGATTCATGTGAGGAGAGCATGCACACTTTAACTGAGCGTTACCGTAAACAGGCCCAGCTGAAAATCATACAGCCTCTTTATTCACTCCCAGACATCCGCTGGTGTAGACTGTGTGGGATGTTCAGGGTGCTTGTCCCTTCGGCATTTAGAGCATTTGTCCAATGAAAACATTAAAGTTTCATTTTGACGAAACACTAGAATATGACTCGAATCCATTGAGCAACATCAAAACTAAGATTACCATCTGCCATAAAACAGCAACAATAAGAAACAACTATGCACAGATGATAGATTGAGGAGTCAGAGGGGGAAAGGACGAGGAGAAGGAGGAGGTCCAGTATTAAGACATTATTGTTTCCCAAAACCATCTAGGTTGTGAGCTGTAATGGCAGATTCTCACGCTGCATGTGCTACAATGTTATGTTTACATTTAGAAACGCCTTGTGCTGGTTTGCTGTCTAAGCTTAGCGTAGCATTAGCAATGCAGCAGCTGTCCAAAGAGAGTCAAAAGATCACGCAGCATGTGATCTGCAGACTGTGTGGGACATTCAAGTATCAATTTCATCACCTGGGACTCACGTAGCCTTTAAATTCATATGGCAGTGTTAAATCGTAGGTGTTAGATGTTGATCTTCTGCAATTTACAGGAGAATAAGTGTTTGAAAGGTGATGCAGAATGTCTGAGAGTGCTTCAGCATTGTATATTCAAGAGTTGCATTGTTTTAAAATGTCACCTGGCCCCTGAATTGTCTTCCTTTACATTAATAAGACAGTTCTGCACTAAACTGATACAAAAAAAGGCACAAATTGGTGCATAAAATACCCAGAGTACAGGAAATGAGGTGTCTAATGCTTAAATTCCCCCACAGTGTGAAAATAAAACGTATGCCCTCAATATTAATTACTTGCAGATACAAGATTTCAATTAAAAAGTAAAATCACAACCATAATCTTGATGATTTTCAGCTCACCTGTACAGGTAGTGGTTGCTGTTGGCGAAGATGCTGTACTTTGACACCCAGAAACTCAGCACAGGCCCAAACAGAACCAAACCAGACAGCAGGAGGTGGAAATGTCCTCTGACCAGGCTGCTTCCTAAAACTCTGGCCAGCACGTTTGTTACAAACACCAGAGCAGCACTCAGTAGTCTGAGGATGAATTTAGCTGGCAGTATCAGCTCTGCAGCCATCTTGTGCAACTTCTCCAAGCTGATCTCTGGCGTGAGGCCGTTGGAGGAGTTTTCAGTCTTCAGATCCATGATTTAACTGAACCGTTTTGTCTTCTTTTGTGGTTTTTGATTTGAATTTGACAATGTCTTCCTCTTCTCTTCCCTCTGTGTCCAATCAGCGCCCACGCGGTGGAGTCCGCCTCACTTTCTTTTGTCTTTGAAAGGCACACCACTTCTACTCTGGGAGCCTTTCTACTTTATCACTGTCAGGCGTGCAGAAGAGCACATGGTTTATAAAAATACAACCCCTCTGTCCCCTTTCCCCTCAAAAGCCCTCCCCCTCCCCGGCACAGACTCAGACTGGTGGACGTGCTAATAGCTGCTGCTGTATCTGACCCCATTATTCTCACAACAATGATCCAACACATTCTGAATTTGATCCCATTAGGTGGCAGCTGATCATAGAAAAACTGACCGTGCAGCTTGAAAATAGACCCTAAATTGTGGCACAACGGCTTAAAACAACTGCTTTGCAATGACGGCGACTGGAGTGATGCAACGTTGTTTAGTTACATTTTCCTTTAGCACCAAAAAAAGTATTTTTTATTCCTGCAAAAACAATCATTCTGACATTAAACGCATCATTTGGCTCCTTTGGTTCTCCTTCAGTCTCTCCATTCTTAGGATCAGCTGTCAGAGCCAAAACTAATTTAAGTTATAAACTGTTGCCAGCCTCCATTTGGCACCCGGAACAGCTGCGTTTCTCACAGCACTTTCAGTCGTTTTTATTTCCAGGCCCACTCCTCTGGCCAGAGCCTCTTAAACCTCTTCATCTCCCCGAGCCAAATTGAGTAAATTTAGTCTTTCCATGGGATTTATGCTCAATAAAACAGACTAGAAGTGTTTTCACAAGCGAGGACATTCAGTCCCGCTACTAATATAGACTGCAAATCCACACCAAGAGAAATACTGCTGGAGTCCACGTGTGAAAGGTTGGATGGTTGGAGTAGCTTTAGCGTGATCTGCTGTTGCTTCCTCCAGTTTGCTATCGCGCTTTTCCAAATGCAACGTCTTCCGCAAAGTTTCCCTAAATGATGACTTGAATTAATTGAAACTGTCGACGACAAATTATTACCACCGCCGTCTTGAAGGCTTTTTGGAAGAGTCTAATTTGTGTTAAGTAGGACTGCAAAGTGTAAATGAGACCAGACGTGATGCCAGAGAAGCCTCTGCCTAATTTTAGACCACTTACTGCATTGCTGTCACTACAATGACCTTCAGGCGACTTTGCCGCGGCTCCTGTAGAAGCTAATTGTCTGTTATGCGTTGCTGGTAATTGCACATGTGGACAAAGAAAGTAAATGAAAAGGAGGAGTAACTTTAAGAGGCTATCATGTGACGTCTGCTCTGTGATGAGCGCGAATGGACTCTTATCTGCACCGACTTCACTGTTCACAGGATACTGAAGTGTCGCATTATCTTTGTGCGCCACTTCTGCATGTAGCAGCCTCACAGAGCAAACTCAAAACCATCTGACATTCATGTAAATAACCAGACGTGACATCGGTCAGTAAACAGCCTTAGCTCGTGTTGATACATTTAAAGAGAGGTTTTATTGTTCCTGTAAAACAACAGTCTGAGAGTGAAACGTGGGTTTTTGATATAAACACCTGAAAATTGCATATACGGAGCAGAGTGTAGGTTTTCATCTGTGCACACGCCTCCGGTCCTTTCACCAAGTCACGACCTCGACATGTTGTCACTCATATTTAAGTGTTTAGAAAGAGATTGCAGGTTTTGTTTTTGTTTTTTTTTTTGACTAACAAAAATTTTTTTTTTTTTTCTTTTCTTTGCAACATCAACTCAGTGCCTGTGTTTGTAGATTTGAGTGCTGACCCAGGATCAAAGAAAACATAAGACCTCAGACTATCGCTGTGTCTAAGCATAAGGATTGCTTTCACATTGGAGCATATAATCACTGTGAGCTCGACTGTGAAACTACCAGTATGTTTGGGCGTCCTACTCTACTCAGTGTGCTGGAAATATCCAGCAGAGGAAGCTGAACACCAGGAAACTGCCCTGAAACAGCTGACCAACCGGTGCACCAATGGTAAGCTCGGGAAAGTCACATGATCGCCAGGGTTAGGAGTTGTGATTTTGGTGACTGGCTAATCTTTAGGTGGAGTTTTAGAATAAACTGGATATTTAAGTGTGACGGACCCTTAAACAGGACACAGCTCATGTTTTTCATAACAGCAAAATCAAAACTGAGTCAGGTCAGCACACTGACGACTACCCAAATACACTCCCTGAACACACATACCATTAAAATACTATACATTTATACAGAATCATCACCCACCGTTTATCCCTGCAACAGCCAACGTTGATTTCGTATTTAACTAACTTACCACTAGATTTCAATTACATGTTTCTTTGAAGTTGAGGTGTTTCAAGCCAAATTCAAAAGGTTTGGCCTGCTGGACTTTAAGCAAAACAGTGAGGCGACAACAAAACAAAAACAGAATAAGGCCGTCCCACTGCGCCTTCATCTGCACTTGACACTGTGAGGCTACAGATGCCTTTCCGAGTGAACACTTCACAACCACGCTATAATTGTAATCATTGATATCCAGCATTGAATTTAAGAGATATTGAAGTCCCTCCCAGTCCTTCTGAGCTTACTGTCTTCTTCTGTTAGGGCCAGCCTCGCCCCTTCTGCGGAGATGTCACTTCATCTGACATCTTGTTGCTCCTGTCTCTCTTCTTCTTCTCTCGCAGTCTTCTTCTCTCTCCTCCTCTAGAGGATGCGTCTGTCTGTGCTCCCACATTCGCACCGCGCCGTCCCACTGCGGAGCAACAAAGGGGGATGAGGAGCGGGATCAGAGCTAACAGGCGCTGCTGGAGAGAACGCTGTCTGACTAAATTCTCCCTAAGCCCAAACCTTTTACAATTATTTAAAAAGTGCTTTCTGTCAATTTAACTTTAATATTTACAATCTCAAGCCTTTACACGTTTGACTCCACTTGAACACTTTGCATGAAAGGCACTCACAGAGCTGCTGACGATGTTGTCCTCGTACGGGTGCCAGCTGACGTCCCTCACACATGCGTCATGCCCCGACAGTCTGGAGACCACGGCGCCCGTCAGCACGTCATAAACTGGACGAAACACGAGGAATTCAACATTTTTAGCGGCTTGTCCGGATCTACCCTTTATTGGCTCTGGTGCGCATGAGAACTCCATTGATTTTCCATGTAGAATAAAAGTGGGTTGACACAAAATCACAACAACACAATGTGCGCGCACACACACACACACACACACACACACACACACACACTTGTGGCGGCACTTACTGATTATTTTGCCGGTGGAGCAGCCGGAGTAGATGAACCTCTGTCCGGTGCTGAACTCTGGGGAGAAGCGGCAGCGGATGAGGGTGTGCAGAACACCGTGACCACGGTAGGTCATCACCGAGGTGTCGCCTGCCAGCTTGTGTCTCTTCAGGGCTAGACGGGACAACGGGGACCGGAGGTTAACACACACACACACACACACACACACACACACACACACACACACACACACACACACACACACACACACACACACACACACAATACTTTTTAAGGGAGTCATTTACATCACAACAGTCTGAGACATACAGATTGAATTTACACTCTGTAATCAGGCTAACAAGGTGGGGAAACTAGGTTTTGTTCAATTCTGCTTTTAGGGTTCCCCTCCCCCTCTCACGCCTCCACCTCATCATCCGTGCTCCTCTCCTTCACCTCTACTCCTTCCCTCCTTTTTGACTTGTAATGGTAATCGCTCATTTCTCTACGTGTGACTTTAATACTGCCTCACCTTCACAACACACACGTTTCACCTTCCTGTCATTGGCCCTCTCTCCTTTCTTGTAAGTCATCTTTACCCCCTCCCTCTTATCTCCCTCCATGTGTCCTCTCCTCCTCTTGTCCTCCAGCTCCTCTCTCCTCCTCCCTCCTTACTCATTCACTCATCAGTTGCTGTAGCTGCGTCTCTCCCCTGCCCAGTTTCCTCCCCTCCTCCTCACCTCTCTGGGGAACCTGCTGCCAGCGGTAATCCCAGTTTTGCTGGGTGACGGCCAGCCGGGAAGCTGCCAGTCCCTCTTTGGGAGAGAACTTCCTGACGTCCCAGAGCTTGATGGACTGGTCCTTAGAGTTGCTGATCAGATAGCGTGCGTCACCCTGGCACAGTCACGACGCAGGTGACCACATTTTAAAAGGGAAAGCAAAACAAACCTCAGGGTTAGAGCAACACTACTTGACTACACACACAGTCTACTGGCGTGATAAAGGCATTTAATTAATCAGCTTCCCACCAATCATCAATCAAATCCAACTACCCGTGAGGATTCGGGGAGCTTTTCATTGTCAGATTGATAAAATACCAGCAGCAGCTCTCTCCTCCACCCCCACCTTGCTGTGGATGAAGGTGATGCCGTCTCGGTGGCCGGCCAGCTGTCCAACAGGCTGCGGTCTGTCCTCCCGCAGCGTCCGTCTGTCCCACACCTTGCACAGCGCATCGTCGCTGCCAGAGAAGAGCAGCTGGGACGAGCTGTCGGCGAACGCCACCGCATTCACGTCGTCCTCGTGGGCATCGATCTGACGAGCAGAGACGCAAAAGAATAAGAGAGTCTGTGTTTCTGTGCGGAGGGTGTGTGAGACAGTGAGCGTGTGTGTGTGTGAGGTTGTGCGATTTCCTTTGTAAGAGACACTTCTAGAACTGATGTGGTGTAGTTGCTGTTTTATTTAAAGGCACACATTTACCAAGACTTAAGTGCACATGATTTGTAGTTTCCTGTCACAGATGAGCAGGAAGCTGCTGTGAACAACATTCAGAAGTCTGGCTACACATGTTGCACGTTTTATCTGAGCTACTCTACCGCTATCAGAGTTTTTGTGGCACGTGTCACTCGAGCTACTTACAGGACACATAACCGACCTTTAAAATGGTGAAAATAGCATCTTAAAAGCAAAAAAATACACTTCCTTATTCATAGCTTTACCATAGTTAGCAGAAATTTACAAATTTATTCAATGTTATTAAAGATTAAGGGTGGCAATATTCTATTTTTATAAGCTACTTTAGCAGCGAGGCTCCAGGGATGGATATATCGGTCAGTCCACCACTTTGGCCCAGACTGAAATATCTAGTGCAGACATCTGCGTCCAGCTCAGGATGAAGTGTAATCACAATGTTTCCTTAACTTTTTGTCGACCGACAACATCAATTCACCTTTTTAATTTTGTCCAATAATTTGATTTTTATTAAGTCTGCGTGTTAGCATCGTCACCGTGAGTCTGTCGGCGTGCATATTAGCATTTGGCTCAAAGCACAGCCTAACAAATCCCCTGGCATGATATTTACAACAGCAGAACAGTGTGTTTGGGATCAGCTGAAAATAAACTACAGCTCTGATGTTTACTGTGATGCAGGAACACAAAAGGCTGCAGGTTTTAGTAGTTTTCGCACAGAAACGCCTTGTTTTGCTCTTTTTATGGAATTTGTTAAAATTCCCGCAGCAGACGAAAGCAAGGCAAAAGAAATGAGGTCAGAGATTGATGACAGCCACACCGACGCAGAGGTAATGGGACGGACAGAATGAAAACGAGCCTAAGACAGCGATGAAGCAGATGGTGGAGGCCAGCGACTGACTTCTACACAGAAGGGGGTTGTGGGAGGAGGAGGGAGGAGAGTTTAAAGCCCCTGTCCCGCTGCAGGGTGGAGCTGGACCCTCTGCTGCTACGTTACAGACGATCCAAAACTTTCAGGTCGGCCAATGTCTGGCTCACCTTGATCTCACGATGAGGTAAAAGTGGCAGACATGACTAAGAAAGTGGTACAAGCGGGCGCACAAGCAAAACACTAAACGCACTCAAGGCGCACCAACCTTCAACGTCCGTTTATTCTGCTCAAGATCGAAGACATAAAGGCAGCCATCGTTCGCTCTGAAAGGAGAGAGGAGAGAGAAACCAAACTCATTGAAGGTTTAAATGTGACTGAACTGATCAATTCATCCTGGAACAAACGGCTGTCAGATACAAAAGAGCTGCTCTGTATCTGTATTCCTGAAAGACACTTCAGTCCTTTGCAAACATAAGAGCAAATTGTACTCACCCTCCCAGGATCTCGTTGCCATCTGTGGACGCAGCCAGCGAGAACACGCAGAACCTCCGCTCATCTGGACTACAAAGCACAACAGCACACACACACACAGGCAGGTTGACACAACAGCAGCGGTGCCATTATTCAATCACAGCTACACTGTCTGCCGAATGTCACCCCACACCAAAAAGCTCGATGAAGACACGCATCACCTCTTAAACAATGCAACGGTTAGGAGTGCTGTGAGTTTAATGGCAGCGCTTTGTTGAAATAATGAGGTCTCCAATTAACAAAGTAACACACGGACACACACACACACGGACACACACACACACACACACGCAGAGCGAAAGGATGGATGTTGAGGTGACACGTTCTGACAGCATCATTCATCCAGGTGGTAATGAAGGGAGAGGAGGGCCAGCTGGTAGGGAATGATAGATTACCTGCTCCGCAATGTTATAAGTTACTATGAGGGAAACACTAACTTGAGGTCCAGGGCGGTGTGGTTTTCACTGTCCCCATCTATACTGCACAAATGAACTGTGGGAGGGACGCAGAGAGAGAGAGCAAATGAATGGACCAACACATTGGCAACGGAGCACAACAGTGATGCTGCAAAATGTAAAGAAAAGGTGACGAGTCAGGGTCATTTTCAGTGTTTCCTGGTGTTTTTTCATTTAAACCTTCTAAAAATCTCTTCCTTCTTCATTTATTCAAACAGGCCGATGTAACAGACGCCCCGTGATTCACTGAGATTTCACGTACTTATGAATCATTATCGTGTAAGTCATCGCACAACAGTATTTTTAAGGGGAACCATTAAGTGCACACACTGCTTACTCAGATTGTGGACGATCAAAACTACCAACAAGGTACAGAACAGGAACGATATGTTGATTGGATATTGATCCAAAACTTTAAAAAGGAGTCAATGAGGTCACCACACAGAGCATGTTTTCTGAATTAGTTCTATATGATATATCTAATAATATATATTACAACATATATACGACCAAAGGAACAGAGCGAACCCATTAGAAATACTTGCATTTACTTTACTTTGCCTGACAATGTAACCTGCTCCTCATCGAAGTTACAACAATGAACAAACACAATCTTTTCTACCTAATAACACAAACTATTCAGTTGCCCTTGTTTGTATTGGATCATTATTCATGTTTTCAATGTGTAGGTTGGTAAACTGAGCAAACCCTGAGGCCAAACACCTAAAAAAGTGATTAAAGTCAGGAATTTGCAAACCTGGTGTCTGATCAATATAATGAGTTTAGAGCTGCGCTCAAACTTTTTGTGTTTGCTATTCACGAGACGCCTCAGCTGATGTGAACCGGGCCTCGAAGGAAGGACCTCTCAGCAGACCTCGGATCAATAATAACTGATTTATATAAAAGTGGAGAGGGTTACAGAGTCATCTCCAAGACTTATGATACTCATCCATGCACAGTCAGACCAGCTGTCTACAAACGCAGGTGAATGAGAAGTGAGGCAAATCTCCTTAGAGGCGGCCGCCCGGCCAAGATGGCTGCATGACTACAATGAGGAAAGGGAGTCATCGAAGAAGCGGATATCTCAATTCATGAGCCAGCCATTTAAAAACTCTGCACAGACGTGGTGTCCAGGGTTTTATGATTTGGTGCTGCTTTGTCTAAATGGTCTAAATGACCATCTTCCAAGAAAATGTCTGAGTCTGTGAGTTTGTTTATTGGATGTCATCAATTATTACATGAAAACCCACAACTGTTTGTGTTTTATTAACTTTGGCAATTTGTGCCTGTGAATTTGCTAAAGATCGGATTATGTCTCGTGACCAGATAAAGCAGAAAACACTCCCTTTCTCTTGGCACTGCTGGGGTCCAACATGCTACGCTAAACAGACCTCTTTGTAAACAAACATCTCATTTGTTAGCATCGCTGACTGATCGCATCGTATTGCACATTGCGGGTGCCCTAGCCTTACTGTAGTCAGACCAACTGGAGTAGAGCACATGATGGGCATCAGGGGTGAAGCAGACGTCCAGCACACTCCAGCCCACATCGCGAGCCTTCACTGTTCGGCGGAGGTTAAAGCGCCCCCTACTGGTGTCGTACAAGCGGATGTTCTGATCTGCAGCGAACAACAGAAAGAAAACAATACATGAATAAAACAAAAATATAAGACAATTGTTCCAACAAAGGATTTATCATTTCAGTCATGTTTCAAGAATAAAAGCAAACCATTGCTGATTTCAGCCTCTCAAAAGTGAGGATTTGCTGTTTATCTTCGTCATTTGTGAATGTTGATTGTGTTCGTTGGAAATCTAAAATTAACTGAGAAGTTCCAGACTATTTGTATTTGCAGATTAGTCTGGCAATACCCGGCTTGTCCTGCTGACAATGGTTATCTGTGAGTGACCACATTCTTCATAAGATACTAAAGGAACGCCACTGATGATATTGTGTTCACAACGGTTTTAACCAAATGCTAAGAATGATTAGCAGATCTGATTCAGCTCCTCTGGGTTCTCGTGTTGGATCTCGGGTTATTTACCTTGGCAGGCAGAGAGGAACATGTTGCCATCCTCGCTGTACACTCCACAGAAGGCTTTCTGCTGGTATGTATCCTTGTGGGATACATAGTTTGGCAGAAAACTGCGAGGAAATAAGGGTCAGTATCATTTGACAGACAACAGCATGAGTCCTCTTGTAAACATCACGTCATGTTGTAGATTTTTATAAAAAATACAAGCAATCAGTCGCATGAAACACAACAAAATGTGCAACTTTTCAGATATAATCGAGAACATGCAAGGAAACGCGTAGAATTTAAATACTTACTGTGTGCGGATACGACTGCACTCTCCATGGGAAAAGCTGGAGCCTCTACACCTGCCTTGTTCCCTCTAAAAGAGCGAAGAAAAGAAAACATCAAACTGGTCAACAATGAGAATTAAACAGGCTGACACAAACAAGCAACTGAATCCATCTGAAATAATTGGAAAAACTAAATTATAAATAGTCGTTAGAGTTAAAGCGGAGCTCCTGATTATTTCACATGTTGTAAAACTGTGGATGAAACTAATGAAAACGAATTATCATCTTCTTTGAAATTAAGTCAATTACATTCTAGTCTGGCCTCCAGTATCACTTCAATGGATTTTTTTATTTTGTATCTCTGCAGTCTGACCTCTGTTAGCATGTGTGTGAAACTTTGTCTGCCTTTCAGGGCAGAGGAAGCGGTAGCCAGCAGGATCTGAGTCCGGATCTCACTGCGGTCCACCTCATGTGTGTCAGGTTGGGTGTCCACTAGAGAGATAACACGCAACAGACAAAGTCTCTCCATTAGTAACTATCTGACATCAGCTCTGAACATGATACACACAATACACTCTGACTCAACAGCCCGGTTAATTTATGGGAATAAACTATCTGACTTTTCTAAAATGAATACATTAAATATTTGATTTGACAACAATCACACAAACACGTTTTTACAGATGTTTTCTGATATTCGATGACACCAAGGAGGACAGTCAAATTGACAAAGGGCAGAGGAAACACAGGACTCACTGCTCGCTGCCTAAATAAAACCATTAGTGGTTAACTGGATTCTGGGAGCTGTAAAGATGATGTGATTTGTTGTACACGCTTAATTAATAGGTTACAAATTTTCAAAAGATAGAAACGTCTTTGTTTTATTCTGCTTACTTGATTTCGTCTCACACAAGTAGCATTTATTTTGGATGTGACTGAAAACAAGATAACAGCATTACTCAATTTACATATTTCATTGAAATCTTGCATGCATCCTGTTTGTGCTATTGGGTGGATTCCAGTGACACAGAACACAAACAGTTAGAAACACGGTGTCCCAAAACAAGGTTAATCAATACAGTAAGTAAATGTTTTTCGCTCTGAGAGACTTTAACAAGGCCTCCAGTGTGTCTGGCTGTTGAATCTGTATGTTTTAGCATAAGCGTGATGCTGATGGGCTCAGCTGTGTCAGTGTGAAGTTACCTGGTGGGTTGTAGCGGTCACCCAGCCGACCCTCCCAGGCTCCATCGCTGTCCTCATCAGAGTCAGAGTACGACTGGACCAGCTGCAGACCTGTGGCTCCGCTGCCATGGACCAGCCTGACCTGGCCCCTGCAAACACAAACAGCATATCCAATCAACATCCAGTTAATCCACAGGGTGACAAACGATGAACAAATGAATCCAATTCTCTAAAAGAGAATAATTTAACAGATTAACAACAATGGAATAGACATCTAAATTCACTAAAACCTGGAAGACTATTTCAGAAAACAAAGAGGACAAGCTGCAGCACGATAGCCCAATGGCAAGACACCAGCCTGCACATGGGCTTCTGTGCCCCAACTACTGAGAAGTTCGACTTCATCTGATGGGGACTCAGCCTGCTCCAAGAAAAACTGCAAACTGAGAAATGAAACGCTGCTCATTCATTTCAACTCTCCAAGAGCCTTGTACTTTCTAGTATTGACTCCTCTGATATGCTGTCACTAGTGGCAACTCTCATGAATGAGTTCGTAGTGCTAAAAATATTTGTTTACTTTTGTTTGTTGGAATCATTGAAAAAAAAAAAAATCTGGCTGACACTTTAACTGCATTAAAATCAACCTGTAATAGGGGCGGGAAATTCCCAACCTCAGCTTTAGCAGCAAAGGAATGTAATGTGATGTTTCAATTATTTGCTCCCTTGGCTCAGAGGTAAAAACACTGTAAGCGTTGGCTGCACTTTGGACCATTTCAAGAGTGTCTAATCCACTGTCACCATAGCAACTAATGTCTTTTTTTATATCTGTCTCATATCTAAAATATCTACCTTATCTACATTAAATATAATCAAATTATGAAGATCTGTATATTAAATGAGATTTACCCAAGTTTTGTGTACTGACAGCTGTTGTATATACTACACTTCTCTGCATCACACATGTTGACTTTGTTTTACCCAAATATGAACTAATGATATATCTCAGCTGACCGTGCTGGGACTGTTAAAGAAAGAGACTTTATCTGGTTTGTGAGAATTTTTTTTCTACTCTCAGTTGCAGCTTTGTTGTAATACATTCTGTACTATTCACTAATTCATATATTCTGAAATTTCCCCGGTGTGGGACTAATAAAGGATATCTAAATATCTAAATCTACAAAACAGAGCCCAAAGATGCACAATACACGTGTTTTGTTGCATTAACATCAGTGTGAGAGGTTTACACTCCCAAGTCACCTCCTCAGTAGGTAAGCCAGCACTTCCGCTAAGTCAACGTCCTCCTCTGATGTCGCCTGTCTGTCTCCCTGCTGCCTGTCAGCCGTCCTGCGGCCTCGGCTGCTGCTCTGGTTTGGTTCTGCTGTCTCAGACTGCTCAGCTGGGTTGCCACTGAGGGAGCCCCTTCCACCAGACATCCCAGAACTGGACTGAGAGCCCATAGACTGAGGAGGGCCTGGCGGGGAGAATCAATTTGAGGATTAGCTAAACGACAAGTTAAGATTCACCTGGGGTGGAAACCAGGTGAGCACAGGTAGGAAATGGGTAAACAGAAGTTAGGTAACAATGGCTGCAAAACACAGAGCTGCGTTAGCTAAACTGAGATCAATACAAGTTACTAGCTGAAGCTGCTGTGCTTCCTCTTATTCAAATTAACAAACTACAGAGAAACCAACCAGCACATTTGCACTGCATGTTAGCTCACTGTAATTAAGATAAACGGGGTGATTTAGTGGTGCTAACTAGCTAAACATGCTAACGACTTGCCGTTAACGTTACCGTTTGACTGCCAAACGGTCTTCTTGACAGCGCGTCAGTCCAGCTCTTTGTCGTTTCGGTGCAAACTCGGCAATTTGCCCGATGTGTAACTTCCACACGGTTCAACGTGTGACGATTAAAACGCACAAAAAGCTAACGAGTTTGACAGCACAGTGTTTGTTCAGTTGGCTAGCGGGGCCAGTCCGTGAATCGCCATGTTGTTTACAAAACTGTGAAAAAACCCTGCGCGTGCCCCTGCCCTTTCGCCGTCACGTGATCAGCACGGCTATCACTCCTGCCCATTGACTGCCAGGAGCCCCCTGCAGCCGGGTCCATATGCAGTTATATACACAACATGTACACCGTCTTTGACAACAAAAAACAAACTAAAATCAGTGATAAAAGTCTTATATGAAAAATAAAAAATAAAATCAAATACACAGAGTAAAATAATTATAACAATAACACAAAAAAACAATAAAAAAATACAGGAAAAGATGTATGTATTGCCTTAACATAAGATATCAAGCACAATTTATGATGAGCACACACTTAATAAATGCATTTTTTTTACTTTTTTCTTTGCTTAATCATCTTGATCATCCAACACCTCTTCTTCCTGTATTTGATAGTGAGATCATAGTGTTTGTGCTTGGAAATTTAACCAACAGAGTACAAACTCAAACTGGCCCAAGAGGCCTGCTTATTTTTGGTGTTATGAGTAAGGGACACAAAACGTTATGTAACAGGGAACAAATGAGGAAGTACAGCTATCTAACCCTTAGCTAATGAGTAACTCCTCATTTTTGGTTAATTAAGACACAAGTGCAGAACAAATCAGGAACAACTTAGGGGGCTGGGGGATCTTATATTAATAAATCATTATGTTATGATTATCTCTGAATCAAGTGTACTAATGCATATCACTGACTTACTGCGTAGTTCCTCAGCACTTATTGTCTGTATCTGTCCTATCCGCCATTTTCATTTGTCACTCAGTTCTTAATTGACTAAACATTAGCTAATCATTAGCTTCTATTTAAATTTTGATAAGAAGTTACTCATTAACTAATATATACCTAGCAGTTGATTCCTCATTTCTTCCTCATTTATCTCCCATAGTGGCGTAATCTGGATCAGTTTACATGCATCTTCCTTAAAAGATGATTGTATGATTTGATGCATTTTATTTTACTATATCTTCAGCCTAAAGATGCTAAAAACAACAACAACAACAACAACCCAGAGTGATTATCAAACTGTAGTTTTAATAGCACTACAAATCCCAGGAAATAAATGAATCATTGTAAAGACGTGGTCATTTTTAAGTTATTTCATATGACAAACTGTAACATGTCTATTGAATTTTTTTAAAAAGTGCCACAGCTCATACTGTAAATTCTGCAAATTGGTGTGTTTTTCCGCCATAGATAATAAAAAATGTTGGTAGAAATTAGTAGTAATAAGACTGATAAGCCAACGCTATAATTAATTAGTAAAATAGAAATAGTATGGCATGACTGCATGCAGATATTCACAAACAATGAGGCCAATTATGGCACAGTATTCAAACAGTGTAGGTGCACATTACACAAGTGTCATTGTGGAAATTTGAGACTTCCAGCACACAGAAAAGGTACTTTGGGTAAAAGCAATTCCAGAGGAGCTTTGGTGAAGTGGACACACTTTGGAAATTGCTGTAAATATGTCAGACTGTGCTGTTTTTGGATGCAAACCAGAGCCTGAAGCCTCCATCCACTATCTGCCAAGGAATCCTGTGCTGAAACAGAAATGGATGGACTTTATTTATAGACAACGCTTGAGCAGACCTTCAAATACAGTGGGAATCCGGATTTGCGGCGCACATTTTAGCAAAGACTGTTTCCTGAACTTCTGTCAGAGGTCCACGGGTTTTGGCAAAAAGTTTATTCTGAAGCCTGATCTAGTGCCATGCATTTATCTTGGGAACCTGGCAGGGTCAAAGCATGCGAGTAGACTATTTTCCTGGCCAAAGTTTCCAGAGAAACGCTTTTCTCCGTGCAACTCTCTGCCCTAGGGTGGTCTGGCTCTTTCAGAGTGTTAGCAACAACACAACTCAGCGATATAAGTATCCCAACCTTCGTCCTTTGGGGTTTAATTGAGAGATTTCCATTGCAATCATTTACTAAAAGTTAAGTTATTATGTTGAAGTGAGCTGTGAATGTTCGGGACTGTGCTTGTCTGCCCTGGAAACGTAATCATGTAGCGCGAGCGTAGGACGTACCTGTGACGCAAGCTCGTTGGCTGAGACGCGCTACGTGTTGACTAAGACGCTCCTGCTAAAAAGAACATTTTATTCTTTCAGCTGTTTTCCTCTTAACATATTCCCAAACTATTTCCATTTTCGATTCATCTTTGTTACTATACATTTTTTTTGTTCCCCATTTTAATATATATTATGTTAATTATCAATCCAATAATTACTGATGGACAATGAAGATGCTAGATACAAATTCAGAACACTTAACTACATACTTTTTTAAATGCCGTAAAATTTCTGCATTAATTATTTGTGAATAATTTTCTCAGTGAATGTTTTTTTAAGGGTGCACTGTATTTGTTTCAGAATTAAAGGCGCTCCATTTAAATACTGATGGGTTAAATAGGTAAACATTGGCTTAGTTTGAAAGGTTAATGTTACATGGTCTCAAATGGTTTACTATATTATTAAAGCATCTTCCCTCTAACATCTATATTCATTGGTGTTTCATATTAATTAGTAGATTTTTTTTTTCTATGAAGTTTATGCAACATTGGACAAACCAAATATAATTGCAATGTTGTTTTGTTTTTGTCTTTTAATGAAGGGGGCAGCTGCATTATGTTTAAAAAGAGCAGATGTGGCCTGTCAGTGTAACTCAGTGATTGTGCATGAAGTGGGTCTCCAGTGTAGCCTTCCTGTGATCAGCACCAGGACTGTGGGGACCCAGCTGTCAGAACGAAGACTGATATACAGGAGAAGCCTGGGTGTGTGTCTGAAGTGACTGCTCATTGCTTCCTGTGTGAAAATGCTTACCAGTCTAGCACATTTTTTGATATTGTATACAATCTGTTATTGTGTGGATCACAGGTGCGCAGACAAAAGCTGCCCACAACACGTGCTGATGCTGGTACAGTAGAGATGAGACAAGCAGAACAATCCAAAGCACGGCTAATTTCAGCCTCTCAGAAACCTCCTCCATCGCCTCTGACAGCCTTGGCCACAGCCTGAAATTGAAGATGACCGATGCGTGACTGTGGTAACTCATCTTTTGTTACATGAATCTCCAGGAATCAAGTATTGTAGTCGACACAGTACTGTGGGAATAGGAGAGAGAATTTGTGCTGTATGTTGCAGAGTGGACCAAGTGTCTGCATACTAATTAGAATTTAACAACAATTCAACAGGAGACTTGATTGGTTTATGTGATGCATCCGCTCATCTGTCTCTGCAGTGTAGCAGTGGAAACACTGCTTTTAGCTTAATGGGAAAACATCTGCTTAGTCAAAGTTCAGTCAGTTTAATATGATAGTTTTCTCATTATAAGTGTGTGTTGTCATATGCATGCTTGTCCTAGAAACAAATACATGACAAACCATGTTTCAAACATCCCCATTTTGGGGGTTAGGTTTTAATAAAAAATGACAAATATGTTGAGTTAAATGTTTCAAGTTAATGTTGAAGAAGTTAAACCTCTATAGCTTTGAATGGACCCTGGACCTGCACCAAATCAGTAGGTAACAGTAGGTACCCAGATGGCTGCATAAGTCAGACACATCAATAAAAATATCAACAGGTTATTTGTGACATGAGATGCATAATCATAGCACTGTGATGGAAGCCAAGTTCACATGCCTGAATTGAAATCCTCCTGCTGACTTCCTCCTGCAGTCTCAGAGGCAATAGACAGGAATACGCTTAAAACCCTTAAGACCTTCATAAACACAGTTGCAAGTTCTTTATATGCAAGTCTAATATGTCATAATAATAATCATAATAATCATTTCAAGTATTGACAGTCCCTCTTACACTCTCCATATTGCAGACAGACGAAAACACAACCATGTGGGACATAGGACAGCTGCCCACTGAGCTTTGTGCAAGCATAAATTTCAAAAGGTCTACTGCTGTTTCAGGCCTTAACTATGACTGAATAAAATCAGACTTTCTGATAAATAATAATATACATCTTAAAGCTGTGTAGCTGTAACTGCTACAGCTCATGTATAATATGTCTTATAATACATGTTCACTCAGTAGTTTTGCATAGTGCTCCGGGTGATTTCGTTTAAGGTAAACATGCATTTTTCCTTCAACTCGCTGATCTCCAGTCAGACCTGCGGAAAAGAAGAACAAATATTTATGATTTTCAAGGTGAGTGAGTCACAGACTTTCAAACTGACTTGTTGAACAGAGAACATGGCAATAGATGTGTTATATTTATGGCACTTTGTGCTCACCCAGCTTCCGTGCTGTTCTTTCAATCTTCTCCAAGGCAGACTGTACATCTCCTCCCTCTGGAACGAGGACCTCTATCTCTCCCACATGGTATCCAAAGTCTGCCTGGTCGAGATCTATCTGCACCCCCCCCTCCTCTAAAGTGAATGACCCCCGCACTGTTGTGAACTCTGCAAAGCATACCAGATTCATTTTCCTAAGCCAAGACTCCCCGTCCTCCTGTGAGGAGCTTGTCTCTCTGTCCTCACAAACATCTTTTATGACCTCTTTGACTCTCAGTTGAATTTCAGGCAGACTGGTTATCTCCTTGTAGCGGGTACAAAGTGCTGCAGCCTTAGATTGCTCTCCGCTCGTCTCCTCCGCCCCGTTGACTGCTGATGGGCACTTGAGCTCCCAGCATCCTTTTCGCTTACGCAGCCACATGTCTTTCAAAGTCAAGTCAAACTTGGGGGTGTCAAAGTACTGGTCATGGAACTGCCGCTGGCCAACACACACCGCTGAGTAAAAAAAGTGGGAGGAGAGACAGATGATTTAACAAATGGGTAAATAAATATAAAAATACAAACGAGGCTGATACAGATCATTAAACTTCATTATTAACAAGTGACAGATGGCTGGTGTCACTACAGTTACAGTACAAACCAAAGCAATTAGTGTCATTAAATGCTGTAAATGTCCTACAGTGACTATTTGTAAGCTAACGTGGATCACAGAGTCAGTTAAATGCCTCAATTCTAACTTCACTCATGCGTGAATGTTTGGCAGGCAGATTAAACACGTACCACCGATCTCCTCCAGTGTTTTCAGAGTGTCGGCGTTGCACAGAAACTTTCTTTCCACTTCCACACTCATCTGAAATGACATAGAAACATCGACACCAACAACTCTGTATGACTACAAATCCAGCTAAATTCAGCTGCTTGAAGACATTACGACACATTTCACACCCTAACACAACATTAAGTCAAAAGCTCTGTTTTAGACTTTAGGGATGTTTCATAGCCTACATTAACCAGTGATGGAAATTAACTAAGTAAATTTACTTACGTACTGTGCAGTAAGTACAGTTTGCAGCTTAATGAACTATGTAATGATCTAATTCTACAACCACATTAATAATCATTTTAATGATTCATTAATATCGTGCAAGAATAATAAAATAACCAGATTTTAAATACAGGACTTTAACGTGTCAGTATTTTCACATTATCAGTGTTGCTTCACACTTGGTTTGCATTCAGATCTCTCACACTTTAGCTTGGTTTTTAGTTATTCTGCTTGTGTATCATTATTATCATGTACACTGTCTGTAAATGCTCAAAGCTTGACAGTTGTTGTCGTACCAGCTATGTTACGGCTTAAAAATATGAGCCTGAGGGCTTCCTCTCAGTCAAAGTCAAATTCTCACCTTTACGTACCTAATGTTGCAGTTTGACATAACATAACCTAAGGCTACACCAAAAACATGTCCTGTGGTTTTTATTCATTTCTGGGTCTGGGAAAGTGAAAGACCTAAAAACTTCTCCTAAGACACTTTATCTCTGATCTGTCTCTCCCTTACATTTCTGCAGACTATTCTGTTTTGATAAAAATGTTGATGACTGATAACGTAAACAAGTATCCTCTCCTGTAAAGTAATTCATCAGCTCCTGTAGCCGCACCTGTCATTATAATCAGACTCGAGTTATTCAGCCCAAGCTGCTGCTGCAGCTGCTGCGGCAGGGTCACACACGAATTACGAAAACTGAACCACAACATTAAAATATCCGAAGGTACTCAGCGAACTGCACCCTCACACACCTTCACAAAGTCAAGTCCTCACTTCCAAATAAATCGGCATCAAACACTGACCGATAAATCAATCCGGGCGGCCCCCAACACGTCAGCGAAGTGTATTTTGCACAGGCGTATTCAGAGACACCTATGAGTGTATTCAGGAGCATCACTTCCTGTCCCAGTAACGCAGGGGGCATACAGATGGTGCAGTTTTAATCCTCTCCGCTTCATAAATATTTATTCCACATACTCGACTGTTGATATGCGCCACACCTATCATTTGATTGAAAACACGTCACAGTCCGCGCGGACAGCACCGAGCAGATCACGTCCCTGTTATTACTCAACCTTAATTAACTCGTCACACTCTTTGTGACAATCCAAGTTGGCAGAATGGGGACTCATTTTTTATTCACCTTTTAATGTGAAAAAACGATGACGGGTTTCATATTAAAGGGGATTCCGTGTAATCTAGGCATCGATTTACTTTTTTTATTTTAATGATTTATCATGCGTTTTTTTTTAACCTTTTATCTATATTCCTTAATAAATAATCGGTGTTCCAGCACTCATTAATAATCTCTAATATCTGCGGGGTTACATAAGGGATTTGATATCCGTGTCTGTCCCTTCTGAATGTCAGCAATCAGCCTTGGGGGGAGCTGTGGTCTGTTTACTAGAGGGAAGAGGGGAAGGAGAGAGGGATAGGGCGAATGAAGGGAGGGGGAGAACAGGAGAGAGAGAGAGAGGGAGAGAGAGAGAGAGAGAGAGAGAGGGAGGGCAGGCAAGAAAACTTTTCACTTCTGAGGAGCCACAGAGGAAGAGTGTGTGTGTGTGCGTGCTGGAGCGGCGACCATGCAGGTAAAAAGGAAAAAAACGCATTAGCTAATTGCTCCGAACTTAATTAAACGTCATTCGCGATCGGTTAATTGTGCTGATTTGGAGCGGCGATAGTGGCCTGCGACTGATAGTGGATCGAGCCACCGACGGATTGTGCCACATACTAATCCGATCCCCTATAGAAAACCAACATTAAATCCCAAACTTTTTCCCCCTGCCTCTCGTCTCTTTTCGCCTGCTCTCTCCTCTACACCCACCCCCATCGTCGAGGCGACCGCGGCACACGTCCTCCGCGCTCCAAGTGGCTTTTCGGCGTTTAATTCCTCTCGCCAATTACGCATCGAAGCTGTTAAAAAAAACGATAGTTTAAATCGCCATGTGTTGCACCGTAAAGTGTTTAAAGGCATGTATTTGAGCGCTAGGACGCGTCAGGAAAAAGGGGGTCTTTCTGGGCGGCGAGGGAGGAGGAGGAGGGGTGCGAGTGTTTTCTAACACATCTGTAAACGGAGCCCACGTTCATTAATTAAATGGCTTTAGTCCGGCTAGGCCTCAATTTGCGCTGTTGAGCAGCAGGCGGCGGGTGGTGCAACACTACATGCCCGATTGGCAGCCCACAATCAGAGGGGTAAGGAAACAACTCGAGGCCGAGGTTTTAAGCCTAGTGAGTGTGCTTTCTATCCTGGGTGAAGTCGGTCGGTTTGTGTTGAAGCTGCGGTTCCCACCTGGACACAAGGCAGAGTTTGCAGAGGGAGTGGAGACTAAGCTAGTTGGAGACAGTTTGAGTAGCGGTTAATTATCTCCGCTGGCTAACAGGCTAGCTAGCAAAGTGACACGACTGTTATTAGCTTTTTTTGTTGTTTGTTGTTTATTAATTTAATGGCCGTGCAGCTGTAACCAGAGGGGCAGATTACACGGACGCTTGCCCCATGTCTTTCGCAGTTTGTGAGAAGTGTGTTGTGAGCACTGCAGGATTATTTTTCGATAAACTAAAGCAGCATTTCCAGAAACTGTAATGCGACGTTACAGGAGGAGGAGGAGGGGGGGCTTCTCAACCTAGCTTGCTAGCTAATTGATTCATCACTGGTCGGCATAGCTAATTAGACTGCTCATTAATTAGCCAACTATGGGTAGACACGCGTCAGTCTAGTCATATCTCGGTTTTTAATTATGAAACTCTTTTTAAACGTTATACACTTTGCAGATTTAGACTTGTCGAGATATTATTTGGTCATACAACCCTGCTAGCTTGCTAATTGGCATGGCGAGGAGGAAATGAGGACTGTAGCTGTGTTGGTATTTCTCCTCATGGGCATGAATTGCTGTTTTGGTTGCATCTTGGGTTGCTGAACGTTTGCTGCTTCGTGGAGAATAAAATCCAGACTTGTGGTTTAATTCGACTTTCTTTTTAAAACAGTTACTTGATCGTGAATGTCGCGCAAATGTATTAATGTTATAATATCTGATCATATTTTTAATGCCACATGTCTCTTCTATTATTCAAAGCTGGGGAGGGGGGATTAGTAGTTTGAGAGACAATATGCTCATTGTGAATTGTCAAACCGTGCATGGTATATTTGTGTAGTACTACTCTTGTATATTCTGCAATTAATAAGTGCACATGTGACATCAGATCAGTTGGTTGAAAGTTAGATTGCATGCAAGGCGGTATGCAACAATGGATCTTTTATCTTGAACCCACTTTGAGAGTGCAATGTAAAATCTAATGAAGCCATTAGATGGATACTCCTTTACATCACAATGGTGTCATTTAAACAGTTGCGTTATTGTGCAATTTGATACAGCCACTGAAGACAAAATGAAGGGAACCTCCCTACAAAACACGCTGAAAAGGGGTCAGGAATTAAACTTGGAAAAGACTTGTAGGAGTGAGATACTGATCTAGGATTCGTGTTACTATTAACAAGGACATGACATGTCTATTGAAGGGTACGGTAGCTGGTTTGTGATTGTGTGTTTCAAATTGCATGATAAGTGCTGGTCACTGAGCTCAGGTGCAGGTAACAATATGCTTTTATATGAACGGGTGCAGCTGTACTCTTGGTCTCTGTACCTGCTTCACTACATCACACTTTCCTTTACTTTTGTCCGGTGAAACACTTTATGTATCATTTATGTTAAATAACAACAGCTCCAGAGAGAGGGGGATTATTTAATATCTGTTCTTTTGTTGTTACTGCTGTTAGGAGGAGTCTGGAGAGACGGTGAGCAGTGAAAACAATGGGGTGGCAGAGTGGCTGTGCCCCCTGTGCCAAAAAGGACAAGCTGACAGATCCTCCTTGTCTCTACATCTCACTGAGCAACACAGCGTACTTCCATCTTGTGTCGACAAACTGCTGGACATTGTAAGTAGATCAAATATATATCATAGGATTGTTAATGGGTTCACATGGTTTTCACCACACACACAGGTTATACTACCTGAAGGGAAGGACTTGATTACTTTGGGTGCTACTTAAATAGTGTGCCTAATGAATAATGAGCCCACTTGTTGCTGAAAGACTAAATATCAGATGACTCTCCTAAGAAGTTGGTTCAACTTTATTGTTATTTTTGAGGCAGTTAAGGTGAAACAGACCTGAACTGCTGCAGTATCAGTAAGTTATGTGATGTGGGAAGTTGACAACAGCAATAGTAAAGAGGAACAGCGGTCACAAGTAGGCTCTCACTAACATTTTAAAATAACTCTTAACAGTAACATACAAGCTTCACTAAATCTTTATTCACAGCAATGAGTGATTGTAATTTGTTTCTTTGGTTACCATGTTCTCTATGCTATATTGCATGTGTGAGAGGATCCCTTGGATAATTACATGGATGAATCTTGATTTAACTAAAGCAGGTCCCCATAGTATCTCTCAAGTTTTGTAAAACAAATGAGAATCCTTTGATGCTACCATGTGTAATTACTTGTTAATGGTATATAAGTGAAAAATATTTTAAGTCATAACATGGGTAAGTGCCTATCAAGTTTGACTTGGTGTATCATTCAGCTGTTATTTGAACAAAATGCAGTGATTCATATATAAACATAAATGTTCAAATACATTTCCTGTCCAAACAACCACATTAACAAAGTCGTATTTATTGGATAAGGTTGTTTTCACACAATCAGGGATCATATACACTTTTTTTCTGCACAGTCTTTTTAACACAGTAATTAGTGGCTTGAATTTTCAATTGACTGTTGAGGGTGTCTTTTGTTTTTCTGACTTGATTGTGGGAATTCCCTTTGGCACTATGTAGTTGGCACGACAGTCTGAGTGTTCATTATTTTGATAGTTTGAATGTTTAATTGTTTGATTACAGTTACTGAATAAGCAAATTTCGTAGTGCTTGTTGAGTAGACACGATCCAACGGACAAGTTGAAAAAGTAAGCACCTTAATGAACACAGTACTTGTAAAGAGACTGTGGCAGTATGTAAAGTGTTAAGAAAGAGGGAATTTTATTGGTGAACGAATTGATCAAAGACTGCTTAATTCATGCCTTCAGGGTAATTTGCAAATTAAAGGCTGGTCAGGGTTGCTATGTGTAATATAACCACACTTCTATGTGTCACGCCCAAATGTTGTGCAGCTCAAAAGCGACACAGCATTCAGCTCATCTGAAAGGAGCCGTTGTAGAGTTAAATTTGCTATGGGAATTTTGCTGACTCTCTCCTTTCATTTTCTTTTAACAGGCTGTTCTAAAACAGGGTGCCAGTGGAGGAGGAGAGGACAAAGGTGCTCAAAAGTCTGCAGGTGAGTGTGGAAAAAAGCTTTTTATATTTTTTTTTTCTTTAAGCCATAAACAGAAAAACACTGTGATAACACACACGCATGCTTTCCTTTGTTCTTATAATAACTCCAATTAGGTGCATAATTACTGACTTTTTTTTTAAACTGGCCAAACCTGATTTACTATTATAATGTGGATCTTTTTATGTGACTAAAACGGTGTTGTGCATATTTTAAAATGCTATAAATGGAAAAACTGGGTTAGTTTCGAGGGGAATCAAAGAAATGCATTTACAGAGGAAAATTGCACATGATTTTGGTTGGTTGGGTGCAGGTGTGTAAGAAGGTTGATATGGGCCAATAAACTGTTAAATTCAGTATGCAAATGTCTACTTCTGTTATCAGTTAGGACTCCCTTTAGAACAACAAAAATTAAACATGTGTATTCATTTTATCAGATGCTGAATCTTCACAACTGAAGCACGCCGAAGACGTCATTTCAGACCCCTGCCAATCTAGTGAGAGTTCAGATGCTACCCAGACGCTTTTAGACAAAGAGATGGAGGAAGAGAGAATAATGGAACAGGAGGGAGGTGAAGCTGAACCAGAGCCAGAAGAGGAGGGAAATCAACTCACAGGAGCCAAACAGCAAAATGCAACTGAAAACACAGAAATCCCAGACGCCTGTGAAAAGTCAGTTGGTAAAAATGGTGTGCCAGCTGAAAATAACACCCGGTCGTTCAAATGCAATGCCTGCCTGGAAACCTTTCCCAGCAGAACTGCCTTGAGCGTCCATTACAACTCTGCATCCCACATTCAGAGGATGACAACAGGCTCTGCAAAGCAAGGCGGGGAAAATGATCCCCAAACTCTCTCAGTTCCTGTCCTGTCTCGGCCATATATATCAAACAAACCCTACCAGTGTGCTATTTGTCGAGTCTCTTACAATCACGCCATCACCCTTGAGAGCCATATGAAATCTGTCTTGCACCAGTCCCGCAGCAGAAATGCTGGAATTGCTGCACATGCTGCAAACAGCGCAGTGGCCACTGCTAGTTTGGGAGGTACCACCACCACCACCACCGCTGCTCCAAACACTGTAGTGACCACATCTGGAAGTGGGACCAGTCAGTTGGTTACCACTACCAACTGCGCTGCCCCTGGGACATTGATGGTGACTGCTACAAAAGATGGAGAGCAGATTCAAACTTCACAAGTGGCTCCCTCCCTCCTCACCTCCCCTGTGGCCTCAGCTCAGGCAGTTTCAGCCTTTCTCACCCTCCTCACATCTAGTCCCAGCACCCTCTCCCACTCACTCCTCCCCTCCCTATTCGCGGCTGGTGCTGCTCCTGGTGCCACCGTGCCTCAGCTCGTGCCTCAGCCTCAAATGGTCATGCCCTTGATCTTAAATGGTCCCCAGCCCCAAACCCAGCAGCACCAAGAGAACCAGCAAGGCCAGCTCCTTACCCAGTGTGTGCCATTCGTAGGTCTCAGCACAGCCCAGCAAGCCCTCCTAACCCAAAGACTAAACAGCTTACAGAGCCAGTGGCCGTCTGCAGGAGTCTTAACAAGTGTAAAACCCTGCCCAGAAGAGCAAAAACAGACTATAAAGTGTGAGAGAGAACAAGACAGGCAGGACAGTGATGAGACAGTTAAAGAGAAGGTCTCAGATCAGATCAAGGACAGGACTACAGACAACAGTAAGGTAGAGAAATCTAAGGAAGAGGACAGTAAAGAATTTGCACAGTGTCCTAATATAGAACGCAAAGGGAAGGTTGAGAATAATGAAGACAATGGTAAGGCACATAGAGATAGCACAACAGATGGAGACAGCTCGACTAATCAGTTGGACCTGGAAGGTGATAAAGCAGCTAGCCTCAATCTCTCCCCAGCGGGCACAGAAAAGAGCCTCCGCAATAAGAACCTCTCGCCTTCTGCATCTGTTCCCAGCAACTCGAGCCTCAGTCCTGTAAATTTAAACCTTACACTTAGCCCTGATTCAACTCCTCAAAAATCACAATCGGGCACCAGCCCTTGTGGCTCTCTTGGCACCCCAAAATCCAGCCCGAGCACAAATGCCTTAACTAACAACCAAAATCGACCCCATTGCACTACAATGGGATCCATGTACGCAGACCTTCCAGTGCTGTCAGAGTTCCAGTCGGAGGTTCTCTGGGCCTTCTTTGAGTCACGTAGTGAGGCCGATGCTGCAAGTCCTCCCCACGAGGACTGTGAGGCACTGGGCAGAGAGGTGGGGCTTTCTGAGGAAGAGGTACGTAGGTGGTTGAGCCAGGCTCGACACGTGAAACAGAGGCAGAGGGCGACAGAGTTTGAGCACTTGCAAGGCTTGGTAGGATTTGCAAAGCATGCTCAGATTTCTGATGACTATGATGATGAGGAAAGCTCACTGATTATAGCAGAAGGTGAGGATGATGCTGAAGCATCAGGTAATCAGGCAATAGATTTGTCTAGTACAAGAGGGAAAAATAAAAAGAGAGATCTGGGAAGGGACGGTCAGGGAGATTCCTGTCTCACATCTGACTCAGAAAATGAGGTATACACCTCCGTCATTGTGTCTGATGAGGAAAGTCAGAATGGGTCTTTGAGGGAGGGTCCTGAGAGCCCTGCTAAAGATGAAGCGCAGTGGGAAGTACATGGTAATAAGGGGTCAGTCGGAGGAAAAGTGTTACGCTCCACAACTGTGTTTCTCTCTGACGCAGAGGATGAATATGAAGATGAGGAGGGGGGCGGAGGGGGTCAGGGGGCAAAGAGGAAAAAGCGAAAGGGGGAGTTTGACCGTGATGAGGTGGAGTTGAAGAAGGAGAGACAGGACCCAGATGTGGATCTAGAGTTGGAGGCCCAAGGGGATCCTCCGAGTTCACTGTCCCACGCTATGGACCATCCTGAGATTCAACCTGGTGCCCTCCACTCACTTCCCCTGTCCCTTGCCCCCTTTTCTACTCAGTTCCTGAGCCCCTACGTCCTCTCTCTTACTCCTTCCATGATTGGAGACGGGACCAAGGTCCCCGTCTTTCCTAACCCACCGACTATCACGCGCTTTTCCAACTCTCTTCTCTCACAGTCTCTCTCCTCGCATAACCAAACCTCTCACTACCTGTCCAACGGTGGCGACTGTGAGTCTGCCCTAGATCTCAGCATGGGGAAAAACAACTCAAAATCTGCTTCTTCCTCCTCGTCCCTCGCTGATCAAATTGCAGCACAGAAGGGACAGTTGCTGGACGGGCTTGGCCTGAGGCCCACGTCTAAAGGTCTGGTAGTCGTCCAGGTGAAGCCTGAATCTGTAACTGCCATGTCCTCGTCCAACAGCGGTATGAGTCTGGTCAACTGCAATAACGTGACAAAGTCTACTATTTACATGCGGGCAGCAGAGAAAATGAATGCCACACTATTAGAAAGGGAGCAAGAAAAAGAGAGACAGAAGGAAAAGGAGCAGGAGCAGCAGCAGAGAAAGTCCAAAGGAAAAAGGTATCGGGATATGCGGCGCTCAAGGACCATCATTCAAGCTGAACAACTCGATATTCTGTATGGCTGCTATTTCAAAGACCCAAATCCTGGGAAACATGAGTTTGAACAGATTTCAGAGTGGGTCCACCTTCCAAAGAAGGTTGTTCAGATTTGGTTCCAGAACATGAGGGCGAGGGAGCGAAAGGGTGAGGTCCGATTCATCAGTGACGGGACCCTGGCAGCCGTTGGCAAACCTCTTATCAAATTTACCTGGCCCCTTTCCAAACCCATCTTCTCCAACAAGCCTCCTCCAAATAATACAGGGTGCATCACTACTACTCCAATTGTGCGCACCCTTATGAAGACGGAGAGAGAGCCTGTAAAGGAGCTGGGCAAACCTGCTGCAGTGAAAAAAATAACCCCAGTTCCTATCAAGCCCAAGGAGGTTGTTTCCTCCTCCACAGTCTCTACTGTGAGCAGCAGTGCTTCTGCAGTGCCAAAGACCAAGTTCGAAACCACCAGCAACGTCACTATGGTCAAAGTTGCACCCAAAGTCAACACCCCTGTGCTTTTAGCACCACCCAAGGATCCAATCCCCATCGCCCCACGGCCAGCCCAGAAACGAAAGCTGGAAGAGGAGAGCGAGGAAGAAAAGACTGATGAGGAGAAAGACAATGAAAATGAGATTGGTCCTGGACCAGGGACCACTAATCGCATGGTGCCCAAGCTGCCCACAACTCCCATTAACAACAGGCCTCCTGCCACGACAGTGGTGCCACAAAAACAAAATGGGCTCAACTACTTGACCCCCAGAGTCCCCATTAAGATCAACACTCTCTCAAGAGAACAACTGGCTCTTCCCACACACACACCTCCCCGTACCATCCCCCCTCCTCCCACTCCCAGCATTGCGCCAGTCAGCCCGAACACCCCCAGCTCTGCCAAAGTGGCCAGCCCTTCCACCCCTGTTGTACCTAAATCAAGCCCGTCGGAAAACAGCTTTCTGCCGCACTCATCCAGCCGAAGGCCACGCACACACTTGTCCTGCCTACAACTGTCCATTCTGCAGTCCTGTTATGAGACCTGCGCCCACCCAAACGCCATGGAGTGTGAGGCAATCGGCACCGAGCTCAACCTGCCGCTCAAGGTGGTGCAGATCTGGTTCCAGAACACTAGAGCCAAGGAGAAGCGCTGGAGGCTTCAGCAAGAGAAAATGGTAAGTTGGCAGGCGGCGTATATATATATACTGTCGTCTACAGCAAGGTAGGATACGAAGAAGAGGAAAACTTTTCCCATTTTAAGCTGAGTGTATTATCTTATGAGATATTGAATTTATGCAACTTTTAGTAATTAAGTCTCATTCAGAAAAGCGTTCTTATTAACATTGTGAAGTTTATTGCGACTCTTCTCTATTTGTTATTTTCCCTCTGAGAGCTAAATGTCTGAGCCTGGAATACACTGCAACTGACACTTTGTGGTATTAATGTAACAATAGTATATATTGATCAGTTGGAGTACAAGTGTTGCTCAGTTGAACATTCACGCTGTGTCACAAGAAGGCATTTTGCTGTCTATAAACACAAAGATAAAAATACTAAATTGTGCTATAACAGATATACACAGGGGGCTTGTTTGTCAGATAGTTCAGTCAAACTTGCAACAAAATTTAGACTTTAAATTGCCAAACATTAAACACATATCTTCTCTCCCTCTCTGACCCTGTCTATCCACCCCACCCACCCATTCTCAGTCTCCTCTGTCAGGTGGGAAGGTGGACATGAGCTCAGGAAGCTACCTGCAGTACAACGCTCTCAAAGCCAATCGACCCATCCTGCCCAAACCTGTTCAGCTGACAGTTACCGAACCTCCAACTTCCCCGGTGGCTGGCCAGCCGGTGCCAAAGGAGACCCTGACAGGCCGCTGTGACGCCTGCAACGTCTCCTTTGAATCCCGAGCTGCAGCGAGGGCCCACGTATTCTCCCCGCGTCACCTGGCAACCCTGAGAACCACTAACTTTGGCCAGCCGACGGCGCTCGTCAACAAGAATGGAACCGGTAACGGTGGACCTGGAAGCGCTGTGCCGGGCTCACAGGTCCCTCATTCCACTCCGGTAACGAGTTCTGGTGCTTGCTCTGGAGGGGAGATGGTTATTGAGTCGCCTCCAGCGATGGCCACCAGCAACAGTTAAAGACTCAGATCAGGATTGGTCTGCACACTGACTATTCTTGGACCCATTTGGGCTCCTCAGATTTTAATAAACAAATTTGAGCACTAATCCTCAAAAGCTAATATTCTTTAGTTTTTGAAGTTTGCTCCCCCTACACCCGATGTCCCTTGCTCAACCTTCACTGACTCAAAATCCGTTAATCTATAGACTTCACCTGGATTCCAGTACCACAGCAGACTATTTCCATGCTGCTTCACACTTAATCAGTTGCTGTTTGATAAGTGATGAACACATCTCAAGTCTCCCTCAATCCTCTTTATCCAAACATTTTTGGTCCTAAGCCTGTGGTTACATATTACCTTACTTCAGTGACCTTCCTATAATTTGTAAAGGCACTCAGCTTGCCATGCTTGAACTGTCCTACCCTAAAGACTGATGCAAAAGTGTTTCCTCTTTGGAAGTGGCCATTTGACGGTAGGCCCGGAAACGCTTTTTGGGATAACATTAAATACTCACATTAGTAACTCCCAGTTTGCTCCTGTGGAATTGTTTTTTCTCACGCCTACTTTCACTTTTAGGGCAAAGTTTGCTTGGATATCACATGACTGGACTAAACCATTGGGAGAGGAAGAACTTGTATTGACTGTCACCTTTTAATTTGCTACAGGAGTGTGATCGGAAGAGTGTCGTGTCCACTCATTTGGGAAATGAAAAGAGGTACTTCTGAAGAGAATAGGGCTGTTGAATCGTCCCCACTTACATGTTCATAGTTTTCATGACAATCCAAAAAAGACAGGGCAAAAAGAGGCTGAGGAAATGAGAATCTTGGCATACCGCACTTTGACATATTTTACATTGTTTGAAATGTTTTTAAGCATTCTAATGCAAGTGTCTTTTCAGTGAAAGATACAGCGATGCATGTTGGATGCCTTAATATAAATCACATGAAATAAATTGATTTTTGCTAGTCTAATGAGACATGCTTTAGGTGTGAACATAATGTTGCGCAAGAAGCAGAACTCGGTGTACAAATGAAGAGCTCTGTTCCAAAATGCTTTTATAACCATCTTTGGCGGGAAATATCATGAATGTCATAATCTCTGTCTAAAACAAATCCTGCCTGTAAAATTGACAGCGTTCTCTCGGCCAAGGACTATAATTGCGTACTATCTTGTTTTTACAGCACATTTCTTTTGATCCCGGGGATTTCACTTTCCCTCCAAATGGTGTATATATCTCATTTTGAAATACAGCTCTTCAAACCTGGTGGGTGGGGGGAATAAAAGTTTTTCATCTAATGTTGGTGTGTTTAGAAATATATGACAGCCTTAAGAAGAAACACCACCAGGTCTATAAATTCAAGCCCAGGTGATCCTTGTGTAACGTTTCATCCTCACCTGGCACTGGGGTGGGGTGGGGGGTTGGGGTCAGACCGATTTTTGTAAATTTACGGTTTTCTTTGCCATGAATACTGTGCATAAGACAGGAAAGCTAAGTACTCGTTTTATTTACTTCAATATTTATACAAATGACAATAGAAGCAATTAAAAACTGGTGTATCAGATTTTTATTTGGGTCAAAAGCCAAGCCACTAGAAATATAAAGAGAACAGGGCTTGAAATAAGCTGTATCCTGTACTTTACCCCCCTCGTTTGTTCAGTTTTGATACAGAGTTACTAATTCTGGTATTGTATGTGCTGTGAAATAAGATCTAATATCTGGAAACCATGACAAGGGAGAAAGTTGGGTATTACTGGTATCCTTTAAGGGTCTAAGGGATACTCTAATCTTGCAAGCAAATTGGGAAACATTAAGTGTGTTGACTGAGAGCTAATAAGATGGTGCTGTGTTGAAGGACACATAACATACTAAAGATGTTTTCCTTCAATTTAAGTTGTATATTAATGTTACTATTGATAGTTTTAACAAAATGCAAAACTAAAACATGAACTTTTGTAAAGAAATATATTAAAAAAATAACTGATATTCCAAAGTAATCCTCCCTTTGCTTTCTGTCATTCAGAAACCAAAAAGCAATCTTGAGGTCGACAGAGAGCAGGAGAGGTGTTCGTAAATGCAAACTGTAAAGGACATCCCACGGCTTCACACTTGCACTAGTCCACGATCTTTGCACAAGCTACAGACATTTCAAATGAACACAGCCATTAACACAACATGAAAGAGTCACGTGGTGTGGTTTTTGAAATGAGGAGAGTTACAATGTCCTTTTCATGAGTAATAATTTGTACTCCTGTTGGAAACTGTATCTTGTGTGTGAAGCAAGGACTGGAGTGCTTTAACTTCAAGACTGGGATTACACACATGCACATACACACAGACACGGTGTTGCACTGTCCAAACTAGATAGGTTTTTATGGAGATCTGCTTTTTATTCCCCTATGTTTCATTGTCACTTTGATTATCACTATTGTTATAACTGTACTACTACTTATACGATTTATCATTACTACTCATCACTGTTTTTGATTATTATTGATCCATAATGGTTTTAAAATGCCACATCTGCTCAAAAACAGTATGGTATTCCTATGAATATTGAACAATAATAGTGGCAGTGTTGTTATGAATTGTTAGATTTTTGATTAAGCTTATTTTTTTCCTCCTCACTTGTACCTGCCTTTTTGTGTTTGGTCTCCATTATGCTTTCTTTGATATACAGAAAAAGAAATAAAATCAGTTGAACAACAAAGCATATCTGTCTGATATAGTATCATTTAGGCATTCATTTGTTCTTTTTGCGTCTGACAAGGTCTAAAATTATTATTATAAACATCTGAAGTTTCATCTGAGTTATATATTTCAACAAAGGTCACTAAGGTCACGTTGAGAGAGGAAATTTATGTGGCACATGTAAATGTGCCTGGAATTAATTTGCTGAACAATTGGCTTTGCCAGTCTACTTACAACTGACAGATATGATCGACAGAAACGTAATCCAATTAAAGACACACATGCGATTTGGGAACCGGAAAGTCCTACGCGACTATCCAATGGGAATGTGGCATACAGCAAAGAGGTTGGTCTAGAATCATCTCTTGACCAATAGGATTGAGAGTTTTACGCCTGCAGTGATACATGACTCCGCCCCCGGCTTCCATTTCTGAACTGAAGGGACGCCGCCGCTCTCGCGTAGAGTCCTCGCCTTTTTTATATACACGTTTAAGTAAATAAACTAGGTTCTCTGTCGTAAATTAGGACCGTTGCGTAAAGGTAGCGTCCGAAAGAGCAGTCCTTATTTATCGTGGTATGCTGTTTGAGCAGTGGCTGGGACTGTAGCTAGCGTTTTATTCCCCATTTTAACTTTACTAAGCGGCGTTTTCCGCCGTTTTTTTCTTTTCGCCGCCCCGCTCACTCTACCCCCTTGTGTGTGAGTAGGGGCCTGCAACGTTGGTTTGGCCACGAGGCGCGTTGTTACAGTTGGAACAGGGCGATGGCGGAGTTCGGTAACGGACTGGCGGAGGAATCTTTACTAGATTCAGACCCCGGACATCCCGAGCTGGAAGACCCGGGTGTCGGTGACGAAGAACCGGGGTTAGAAGAGGGAGAGGCCGCAATTGAAGACCCGGTAAGTGAAGGGCATTGTTTCAGCTGTTAAGAACCCCCAGGAATGCCAGGACACGCTCTAGCCAAATTGGAGCAGTTGGTGAAAGCAGGCACCCAGTTTGATTAATTTTTTTTCCACAAATCTTGGGTCACATGCCGTGTGCGTTACTGCCTTCGCCAGTTCGCTATTAACCACCATTGTGGTTCACGCAGTGCAGTAGAAATGGGTGGTGACATACGTGGTGTCGGCAGCCATCTTGGCGCAACAGCGGCGCCAGTTTCTCTGCGCCAGGGAGCAGCTCCAGTCGTTGGGGGTGGGGGGGGGGGGGGGGGGGGTCCTCGTCGCAAAAAATGCGAGACGGAGATGCAGGAGACAGTCAGGGGCGAGGGTAGGACAGGCCGCCGCCATTAGCCGCCGCTGTGCGAGTCCACACGCTGTAGAAGGCGACCTGCTTACGGTAATGACAATTTTTATTCCGTTTACCTTCACGTCGTGCTGGCTGCTGCTGTATTTCAAGCACCGGTCTGTGTGTACATGCAAATGACCGAGCGTCAGCAGGCTAACATTAGCTTATCACCAGCATCAAGTGCTGCAGTTCAGATGACCAGAGGACCTGTCAACCGTAATGACCAGTCCCGAGATAAAATGCGGACTTTGCACCTAAAGCTACAAGGACCAACTGCTTTTAGCCTGCTAGCTTGATTTGCCACAATGCGATTACAGGATTCTAACTGGCTAGCAAGCTAGCTGATTTTAACAAAGCTAGGGTGGAGATGTCAGACATGCACCTGACCATCTTTGTCATTTATTTTGGACGACGGTTGGTGTCGCGCATCAGTGGGGCATGTGATTTGCTGTGCCCTGCATAACGATACATGATGCATGAACGGGGTTAGTCGGCCTGATTTTTCCTTTTCCAACGCCACCTGCACACACAAGTGCACACACAATTTTCCCTGGTAACGTCTATGCAGCATGTCCAGGTGGGTTTTGAGGTTGTGCTGTCTGTCGGGTAGTGTGAGCGCGGCATGCAACGCAGAAGCAGGGGGTTGCGGTATTTGAGGGGCTGGGTTTGCATCCTTCAGTGTTTTGCTAGAGCAAGGAGAACGAGAGAAGGGAGGGGAGTGAAAGAGCTTGCACTGAATATGCGACAAAAAATAGGAGCTACAACGTGTCAGTGACGGTGGCTTATTTATACCATTTTGCTGTTAATGTGGATTACTTTCTCTGCTCTGGAGATGCACTAAAATGCACGTACCCAATTGCTGTTGACATATGCTGTGTCAGATTGTTGGGCACATGGATAAAATTGGGCTGAGAGAAATGATGGTGCCATCATCATCACGTGTGGTATGTCAGGGTGCAGTTTCACTCTCCTCTGGTGAGAAGACCTGAATTTAACATGGTTGGTCTCAGGGCACCCAGTTGCACAAAGAGCCTTTACATTACAAATCCTGTCAGCACAGGCAACAGCCCTGGATGGAGCTGGAATGACTCCCACTGTGCTGCAGTGCACCACTGTCAGACAGGAGGGTCCGCTCCCACGTGAGGACACAGCCATCTCTGTGTTCGCCATAAGAATATTTGAATATTTGGCAGTGGCTGTTTTGTGGGTGTCAGTTTTTCTTCTGACCTCAGACCTGGTCGTGATGTCCTCCCCAAATACATTTCCAGTTGTGTTGCCAAAATTGCCCTTATTTGAATTTCAGTTGTGTTAAAGATGCAGCATATCTATTTTTGTTATTCGCTGGTTATTTATTGACATGTACTGTGTAAATATAAATAGCTTAACTTGATAAATGTTTGCTGTGTTGACTTGTATTGATTATGTTTGTGTTTACAAATGTTATACTCGTCCCTGTATTCTGTATTGTATCTGAAAGCTCACGGACCTTATACAAAATGAGACGTGACGGGAAATGTGTGAAAACTGAGTGTGAGTGATTCATCATGTTTATTCGTGTCCAATATGTTTTGAATGCTACTCAAGCATACCATGACCTGATGAGGCCCTTTTTATGCCTTCTAAGGTTAACTTTCAAGTTGTTTGAGGCAGCCTCTGCTGGATGTAGGCTGGCTGGATGGAAGGAAACACTGTAAACATGTGGGTGTGAGAGGCATAGCAACTATAGTGAAGATGAAGGACCGGTCAGACAGTACATTTTTGGATGGAAGAACTCAACATTTTTTTTTCCATGTGAGGAAAAGACATAGCTTCTTACATGGACCTTCCTTCTTTTTAGGTTAAGGTCATGTTATGACAGCATCATCACTTACACACAGACTTGGCACCTCCTTGCTACTGTACCATCTTCCCCTGGGTGCCGTTGGTAGTGGGGTTGTCAAAGGGGTGTTTCAACATTTGTTATAGATTACATATTAATGGCTTGGTTTGGTCAGCATTGGTTGTCCGTGCACAGAAGACATCCACACATGCGTGATTAATGTTTCAGTGAGTTGCAGTGTGCTTTGGATGGACGGACAACTCTCATGGAATTTGTCTCTGTGTTGCAGGAGCTGGAGGCAATCAAAGCCCGGGTGAGAGAGATGGAGGAAGAAGCAGAGAAGCTGAAGGAGCTACAGAACGAGGTGGAGAAACAGATGAATCTCAGCCCCCCACCAGGTGTGTTTGTGTTTGTTTTTGTGAAGCAGAGGCATCCGCTTTCTTCCCATCTGTTCATAATTCCAATCTTTATCTCTACTGCCAAGTCATCAAATGACAAAACGCCATAATCTTAAAATACTTTGTCTGCTTTTGTGCCTACTTTTAAAAAAGTAATCTTGCACATAAAGTGAATTGCTGCAACCGCTTGTGTGTCAAAAATGGTTTATTATGCTTTATTATACTGTGTCAAAAATAGAGTTGCTTACAACATTTATTTAAAATTAATAGTTTAATATAATTCAATAGTTTATTTTAGTTAACTTTAATAGTTAGTGCAGGAGTTGTCGGGTGATATCGCAGATGGGTTGCTAGAAATGCGCTGCCAGCAAAACTATTGTTTTCCCATTGTACGGCGTGCCTGGCATGCATATCCCTCTTGCATGGCGCGTCATATTTCTCTTGTGATCCGCGATAAAGTTAAAATCTTCTCAGCCTTTTAGTGCGAGGGGTAGAGTCACAGTATTTGTCAGTGTCTCACTTCGCTAAAGCAGCCAATTAAGCAAAAGGCGGGCTTTAGAGCTTTACCACTGTCTTCCAGTTTTGATGCCTGTAGTTGTGTGTAGAAAGGGTAGGACATTAATCATGATTGCCCAATTTTGCATGCACTCCACCCCACTGTAGTAAGGCGCCAAAGTGTGATCAACCCCATAGCTTAATAAACCATATCTGTTTCATGGCCGCGCAATAAATTTAACAATAGAGTAATAACATGGCTAAACGAGACCACTGTGTGTCATTGGATGGCTTGTTCACACACTAATGACAGGTCTATTACCTAATGCTCAGTACACAAATGTCATTTGTCTAAGACAAGTCGCGATGAAATGGAAGATGCACTGTAACTCTTTTAAATCACATCTTAAGTCGTGATTTGGACCTATTCAACAATAAATCCCAAAATGTATTGAACTAACCAATTTCAACCAGAGTGATCATCGCATCCACCCTTCATCATCAGTCTTCAACATGCAGCTGAGATAAGATTCATTAGTTAGCCACCAGCACTATGGTATGTATGTGTGTCTAACCTTGAAGCTGTCATCCAACTCAGTATCACTGTAACGCAGTGTTGATGATTCGCCCACCTTTCAATGTTAAAATCAGATTCTTCCAAATTGGAAGAGCTTTCATTTTTGATTTAAAATCTTCTGTAAACCAGCATCAATTTGAGCAAATACAGAAGCCAGGCAGCTTCTTTCAGCCTCGACCTCTAATGGAAATTTAAGGTTGCCTTCAGACCTGCACGTCATGCTGCTCTTTCATTCATGTCATTTAATGGACGTGATAAATACACGCACACACTTTATTTCACAACATGTTTGAATAACAACAGTTATTTATATAATATTTTCCATTGAATTGAAATCTATTTATTGCTCAGGGTAGATGTGTCACCTTTCCCCCCCTCTCTCCTCTGTGCAGTCGGACCCGTCATCATGTCCATCGAGGAAAAGATGGAAGCAGACGGCAGATCGATTTATGTCGGAAATGTAAGTAACTGTTTGTTCTCATACAGCGACACAGTTTTGGCCAAATTGTCTTGTTTCCTGTTGTAACTTTTGAGATGATGTCAAAGAAAAATAATCCAGTTCATGAAGAAACCAAAACAAAGCCTTACCCCTTTTGCTTTCATTAATTTGAACAGACTGAGCATATTTTGTTTTTGAGTCTGTAGTTTTACATTTAGTTTTGTGCATCTGGACTCTGAAAATCACCTCCTTTTGTTCCTCGCAAAACATCTTCGACCAAGACTTTGATATGTACGCAGTGTATTTTTTTTTTTTTTTTTTTTTTTTTTTTAATAAACTTTTCTTTTTTCAGCTTAATTTAGCACTTTACAATTGATTTAAACATCAAACTTTAATCCAGGATGTGTACGTGTGCCTCAGACACATGCAACATAAATGTTAATGCAGAGCTGAAAAGTAACTGAAATCTCTATCTTAATTGTGCATGATCAGGTTTTGGTGATGCAGCTTTGGTAACACATAACCTTTTATCCTCTCTTTCTTCAGGTGGACTACGGTGCCACAGCAGAAGAGCTAGAGGCTCATTTTCATGGCTGCGGTTCAGTAAACAGAGTCACCATCCTATGTGACAAATACACAGGGCATCCCAAGGGGTAATAAACCATCACTGTACCTTTTTACTATGCAGTGGATGAATCTGTGGGGGGTGGTTATCATGATCTTGTGTGGCAAATATACAAAAGTCACTCCGTTGGCAGAGAAATAAAAGAATATCACACTGTGGGTCGACAGATTGTCATGAGCCATTGACATAAACCACCAAGTCTAACTGGAGCTGGGTGGTTGAACGTGCCGTTAAAAAGCCAGGACTGAACAGAAACAGCTGCCAGGGACCAGATTTGAACCACTGTCAGTTGTTTTCGTGAGCTCTGGGTGCACTTCTGCTGTGTTTTCAAAGAAGTGAGCAGATGAAAGAACTTACCTCGGCACAAACTCGCCTGGTTATGTAAATAAAAGCTACATATAATCGCATCAGAAGTAGCTTTTAACAGCATTCAGGCTGTTGGCTAGATATCCTTTGGCATGTAGATGATTTTGACCTGCTTGAGTGGTTTTTCTAAATTAAATCATAGCTGTTGATGCCGTCATGCTCTGTGTATTGCTGTATGTTTGTTTCTGTATTTTAATGATTGCCCCCCCCTTCCTTCAGGTTTGCCTATATTGAGTTTGCAGACAAAGAGTCTGTTAGGACAGCCATGGCTTTGGACGAGTCCCTTTTCAGAGGAAGGCAGATAAAGGTAAGGTTTTCAAATTTCAGCCTTTGTGGCATTACATTTTCACACTGGGATGTCTGCCATTGATATTTTAGCGGTTTCATGCCAGAATGACAAGAAAAGTGGAGCCATTGTGAGGAGTTAAGAAAAGGGCAATGTGACTTCTGCATAAACAAGATTATCGCCACAAGCTGATTGTCATAAGAAACCGTGGCTTCATCATTGTGAATCGTCAAACTCTGACTGCTCCGAATAATCACAGTGACTACTGAAACAACACAGTTGCAGGATAGGCTCTGTTGGCTGAATTTAGCGGATGCTGATAAGTGACGGTGGCAAAAATGATTTTGTGCCTGTTCTGGATAGATTTGGTGGCTTTGTCCCGATTGGCCGAGTGGATACAGCTTCCTTTATGCTAACAGAAATGTGTTTGCAAGGTCCTGACTTCATTCTTGCTTAACCTGAGAGTAGAGGGTGTTTGTATGCTAACCAGGTTCAATAGGAGCTTGTTTATTTTTAACTGATTCAATTTGTTCTTCTCTGGTTAAAGTTTTCCAAATGCTGCCGCTCGCTGATGTGCTGTTGAATGAAGGTTTATACGCCTGTGTCACTGTGGCACAATTCAAACCTCATCCATAGAAACCTGAAAGCATCTTGTGTTTCCAAACTAAAAGGAAGTTTTAATGACATTTTTGAATGACTTATTTAGTCTCTCGCTAAAAGTGGCTTACCTAAATCTGGAAACACAAACGACTGGATGTTGGGTTATGTAACTGTCGTTTGTTTGATTCTCGCTCTGCAGGTGGGCGCTAAGAGAACAAACAGACCAGGCATCAGCACCACAGACCGCGGCTTTCCACGGGCTCGGTTCCGATCACGGGGAGGGAGCTTCTCATCGCGCGCACGCTACTACAGCGGCTACACGCCACCCAGAGGCAGAGGACGGGCCTTCAGGTGAGCTGGCGCCGAGACGCGTCGCCTCTGACACCGTGGGAGAACACAGCACCTGCATGCACTGCACCGCACCTCACTCACTGTTTGCACTGAAAGAAAAGGACAAACAAGGCAGACTGTCATGACCAGACAGCAGCTGGTGTGAAAGACATAGACCTGCAATCATAATGAATTTCATTGTGTTTTTTGTTGAAGAGACAGATTGATTCAGCAGAGGAGAACGATAAGGATTGGACTCTAATCCACCGCTAATTATGATTTTCTGGTTTTGCCCTCAGTTGAAGTCAGGGTTAACAGTCTCTTGGCATTTCCCCAAATGAAGAACAGGACAAAGAAGCCGATGTCCCGTGGAGGAATAACATTTCCTTTAGGATAACTTGCATGGAAACAGGGAGATGGGGTTCATGAATCATGACCTTTACAGCTGCACTTAATCATAAAGCTTACAGCATAGTTATATTATAAGATCATATAAAACAACAGACTCTGCCCTTTTTGGAGCAAATGTGTGCATGTGCACCATGTGCTGCTGGGGGTAATGCCCACAGCAACAGGCCCGTGTGTGACGCTTTTTGATTACGGATTACAGACAGCACTGACTGACGACGACATTTGTCACGTTGCTTGTTGCTTAGATTTAGCTTCTTTACTCTAGACATGATTAGGCAGATAGCAGGGTGGGTTTTTTTGTTTTATTGTTATTATGTGGTCACATTAGAAGGATTGGATAGACTGAGCCGGGAAATAAGTTGATATTTGAGTTGCGGATGAACAAAATTCTTTCATGGGCAGAATAGGGAAGGAAAGTCCAGAAGGGCCAGAGAAGCAGTCTGAGCATTGTCAGTGAGGAGAAGGTAACACTTCTAAAGGTCAATATACATTTACTTTAGTTAAAGAAAGAGTGTATCTGTAAATATTACAACCATATAAACAATTAAGATTCTAATATTTGTTCAACTTCAGGCAGATTAAGATTTACAAGCAGTAATGGAAACACAGGAACACAAACATGCCATGTCGTGAGGTTAGAAATCGCCTCACGTCAGTTGTGGGACTTGGGGGCTCATTTCATGCCACATCACATTTAACCATTTCAGCTGAGGCAAACAGACTCGCAGTGCACATCAGTTTGTTCTTCCCAGGCTGCACACGCATCATGTTTGGGTCAGGGCCAATGCAATCTCCCTGCAACTTAATGATAGCAGAAAGTTAGTGGTGCAAAGCTCCGGCGACTGCATTTCATGTTTTTCATTTCTTCTTGGAGAGAATGGGATGTTATTTGGAATTGGACCATTGGAGGCGGGGGAGAGAGAGAGCACAAAGCAGTTTTTGCTAAAGCGAGAGGTTTGGGCTGTGTGGCGATCAGTACGGTGACCTGTAGCAGTGCTTCGCTCTGCTGCATCACTGTGGCATGTGTGTTTGGTGCTCCATCTCATCAGTATTATGTTCAAAACCTGCTGCAGCTGGAACTCGTGGCGATGCTTGTGGTGCTTTTTTTTTTTTTAAACTCCCAGCACGGTCTGTCATTATTGTGATCCATATTGAACAAAAGAGAAAAGGCCTGGTGTTGATCAGAGCGTTGTGCACTGGGATTCTGGCGGCTTTCCACCTCCAGCGTTTTGATGGGCTTCACGTCAGAGCTCTGCAGAGGGTCCTGAGAGTCTTTGTAGTCTAGTTTCTACTGCACTGGCTTCGTCACTGCAACTTAAAGTGTTTACAGCATGTTGATTAAGCATTTGGCCATTAAGTCAAGCTGCAGTTTCTATAGATGAGATGACTCATAAATGATTCCAGGTTATATCTGAATAATTGAACAGCATAAGCTACTGTCTGTTTTATCTAAACAGTTGTTAGCCCTTGCGCGCAGTAAGAAATCAAAGCTACACAGGTCTCACCGGTAGTTCCACACAGGCCCCTCTGAGCTTTATCTGTGGAGCCATCTTGATGTTTTTTTGTTTTTTTTCTGTTGAGACTGAGAAAGGAGGTGTGGAGCCAAACGCGTCGATCAGCATGCCAACTTCCCCACACATGCACTGAGCTTTGAGACGGAGAGATTCTGATTTGATCATCCCTGCAAAGCATCTGGAACCTTCAGGCCTTGGCTGTTGCTTATTACTTATGTTCAACAAAGAAACATTTTCCAGAACAAAGATACTGCAGCAGCTTTTTGGGAAGAGGCTAAAAACCTTCGCGCAGAGGTCTTTATTTCAGTGAATTAACAGCTTGCCAAGTTCTTCTGACAAGCCCCCATTTAGTGTACTTCATCTCGGGTTTCTCTTGTTTCATTTTCGCCCTTGCTCTTGACTCGAGTATGTGCGCAGTGAATTCCCATTTCAGCAAAGCTGCCTTTAAATAACCACAAGAAAGGGTTGCATCTCTATTCATTCCTTTGTGTGAGAAAGTGTCTGAACCTCAAGGTCAGAATCTCTCTAATCACTCTGTGTACTTACCCCAGCCACTCCCACACATACCAAGAAACCCTAACCCTGCCAGTTTACTCACTGGGATTTGGCCCGGGCTGCAGGACAAGGCACACAAAGACTTGAGGAGAAGCTGAGGGGGTTTTAATATTAAATCAGGCCCCCAGAGGCTGAAAGTCCTGGTATCAGTGGTTAGTTTATTAGCTGGAAGTGTGTAAGCGTCATTTGCATTTGACTTTAGAAGTTTTGTCAATTTGGGTTTTGTTGGTTTGTATTAAGTAAGTAATAAGTAAGACTTACCCTGATTGTTGAACATTAACGTTCTTTCTGACTGATTTGCAGTAACGTCCTGCAGAAATGGCAGAAAAAGAAAAGAAATTGTCACAAATTAACAGTCAGTTTTGTTGTTTGCAGATTGAACTTGGCAGTTCCAAGGTCATGAAAAGCTTTTTTGTTGTTGCCAATAGTAATTTGACTCTGAAGACAGCACTTACAATCATAGAAAGCGGTCTCAGGAGTATAACATGTGCATAGTGTATCTTCCCATTATCTAACAGTATTGGTTAATATGTAATAATCACCCACAGAGAGCAGCATGCAGAGAAGCAGAGAGCTGTTCCACTTGAACTGGCCTTGATCACTTCTTGCAGAACTGAACTGCAGAGGCTGTTTGGTCGCTACATCAGGAATTCATCACTAGTCTACTTAAAGTGCTGCAGTGGAACAGACTCAGGCTCAGATCTGAACCAAATAACAACGCTTCTTTTTCTCACTGGTGCCTTGTCTTGTTGTGGGAACACATCCACGGTGAAGAAAAACACATGGTGAGTTCAGAATCTTTGCGTTGACCCGTGGTCTGCTTGGGAAGATTCTGCAGTGTCTGGCGATGGTCCTGCAATCACAGTCCAAGAGATATGCCTCATTCAGGAATCTTAAGTGTTGATTGGCTTTGTTTATAACAAGTTAAGATAGAACAAGGCCACGGCAAGTGTTGTCTGCGCGGGCTAAAGTAGACACGCGTGTGCCAGAACTTAATGGTATTAAAGGACAACACAGCCAAATATTGGCATTGGTTCAGCGCCTCTAATCCTTACAACCTGACTGAACAAAGACAATGATTCATGTTTACATGCACTTAAGAAATTGGCCTCACGCTGCAAGGAGTATTTTCTCTGGTGTCTCTTCTGTTAACATCATTATCATCGTTTTCCCAAGTTGGCATGGAGAAGAGCAAAGATTTTGACGTGAGCCAGAAGGCGCGCATACTGTACTCCATGATGCTGACGAGCCTTTTTTGTTTTGGTTTTTCTGTTTTGTGTAGAGTGTTTATCCTTGCATGAATACAGGAACACACACACACACACACACACACACACACACACACTCCAACGATTCACCTTTACAGCGTTCACTCCCAGAAACGAGGGTTCATTACTGCAGCCTGACCTCAGCATCTAGCCTAACAACCACTGGCTTCAGTCCCAGTGTGACCTTTTTTTGTGTTTTGTTGCCACTGAATGATGATGTGTGTGTTTATGTGCGTGTGTGTCTGAGGCCGAGGAGAGGACGCGTGGAAGGTTTGCTGGCTTTTGTGTGTGTGTGTGTGTTTTGAGTGTATAATGATGCTGCAGTTGTGAGTCTTGTCCCCCAGTCTGTGTGTGTTGCTGGGGGTCTATGTGTGGTGCTGTTTGTCCTCAAGGTCTTTCCCCACAGTGACCCCAGAGGCGGCTCTCGCACAGAGAGACAGAGAGAGAGAGAAAGAGGGAGAGAGAGTGCCTTTGCTGTCCCCTCGCACCCACACACTAATCGTTACTCCACTATCTGGAAATTAAACACTTTTCCTTTCCTGACAAAGCTGCTTTCAGCTTCACTCAGCACTTCAGTCCACCTTTTCCAGATTTGTTGTAGCACAAAACACCTTGTAGATCAAAGGCACAATACCGTTAAGATGGTATGTCGATTTCCAACGATCTGTGAACACCAAACAGTCTGTCGTTCATTTTGATATCTACAAATATATTCTTTCCCCCTCAGTTTACTCCTTGCACTGAAATTCCAGCAGACCCTTTCTGTGCCCACAGTCACACACGTATACACGTATCTATTTATTATCACATCACACCAGGAAATTGGTGTCCGTCTTCTTAAGCCAACCAGAAAAAAACTCACCCTCTTTTTCTCTCTCTTTTCCAGGGGCCGAGGGCGAACAACATCGTGGTATTCCCCTTACTAAACACCCCCCCAACCCACCCCCACCCCCATCCCCTCTCCCCAAACACTCCCTTACTATCAACCCTCTCCCCCCTTCTCCCATTAAAAAAAACAAAAAACAAAACACAGTGAAATAAGTCCTCTCCTTCCCCAACAATAAAAGAAGAGAATCCCAGAAGAGAGAAAAAAGACAAAAAAAGGAAAAAAAAAACAAACTTCTGGACAGAGAGACTGACTGGCCGCAGTGTGCGACAGGTGAGCGCGCGCAAAGGGAGGTTGATGCGGCCACCCCCTGGTAAGGTATAAGGCTGTCAGGGGATCGAGTATGGTGGCAGATTCCTTTGTTTTTGTTGGTTTTTGAGGAGGGATGGGGGGCGGAGGGTCCTGGGGTGGCGGCGGCGCGGGGGGCAAGGAGAGAAGATGATGGTATCTCAGGCTGCAGATGTGTTCCTTTGGTCTGGCTGTGACCTCTGCTTTCACACCATCACCAACACAGCTCCACCCACTCACCTCCACCACCACCAAAACAAGAAAAAGAGGGGGGGGGTGAACGCAACGTTACTGTACTTTTTGTTTTTAATGTATCGCATTTTATGAAACTTCCACTAGCCAGAGTATTGTGTTTAAGTTTGTGGTTTGGAGTATATCATTACCTCCCCTCCCCACCCCTCCCCTCCCCTCAACCCCTATTGTGTCTGCCCCTCTCACCCCCACCCTGCCGGCGTCTTATACCTCATGCTTCTTCTTGCCTCCTCCTCCCCTTCGGCTCATCGCACCACGGATTGTTTTTCTGTCCGCTGCTCTCTGGGCAGTGATGGACCTTCAGTGTTCAGCGGGATTGTTCATCCATAGATCATTTTTTAAACATTATTGGTGTTGTTATTTTTTCTTGTTTGGGGGGGGGGGGTGTTCCCGTCCTACTGCCACCCCCCCCAAACCACCGCCACTTCTCGTGCATACCTGTCACCTCCAACTCAGGCATGGCCAGGGCTCCTTTTATTCTTTTGACGGGCATCAATGTTTTTATTTCCTGCAACCCCTGCACCCCCCCATCCCTCCTCCCTTGTCTCCCCCCTCTGTGTTCCTTGTCTCCCGTCTCCTCTCCCCCCTCCCCTTCCCCCTCCTCTCTCTGTATATTAGACCACTTCTTGTCGTTTCAGGTTTCAGGACCAGTGGAGGCTGACGACCCCTCCCCAGGTGGCGCCGGCCCCCCCCACTGTCTCTGCAGCGTCTCTCTCTCTCTCTGCTCCCGCTATGCACACTCACCCCATCCTGTCCGTGTGGGGGGGCGGGGGAGGGGGGCAGGGCGACCACAGGCCCGCCGCGGGGGGCATTTACTACAACAGCAAACGCTGATGATGCTTTTAGTCCCTTTCACACTTCACTCACTCACACACATGGACGACACACACACGCACACAGACAGGCACACATGCGCACACACGTGTTCAACACACACACACACACACACACCACAGCACACTGCAGTACAGGCGGCACTTAAATGCAGCCAACCCAACACATGATTTATATACAGAGAGCTGAAGCCAACATAGCTGAGTGGCAGGCAAGTTTGCGTGAGAGTGAGGAAGGCAGGACCAGAGACGAGGGTGTTTTTTGGGGTGTACAGTGCGGACCTTAAGGCGCCCCCTTTCTCTGACTACATGCAGTGCAGTCACAGCTTGTCTGAGGGAAGGCTGACAAGCTAACGGCATTGATTATTAATTTAATAAATGGAGTGGGCCGGAGCTGTTATTTTAGGGCGGGGGGGAAAAAAGTCAGGGTGGGGGTTTGTGTGGAGACCTTTTCTTTTTTTTCCTTTTCTTTTTTTTTTGAAAAGGGGGAGTGGGTTTGAACAAATGTTTTGCTTTTTATTTTTATTTTTAATCCATGAGTCTGTAATTAGAAAAAAAAAAAAAAAATAAAGACATTGTGTAAAAATGAGTCCGTGTCTGTGTGAGTTTGTTCTGACCGCTGCTCTGCTTGATTAATAATGTTCTGTCAATGATCTTTTACCGTTGATGTCAGGTGGTTGAGGTTTATCATTTCAGAAATACATATTCCCGGGATATGTAAGGTATTCAGGCGATTATATTGATCTTGAGAGTAAAACCTCAAATATTTAGTCTAACTCAGGAGTTGATGTGTCAGCAAAATGAAATCCACTGTTAACATGTTTACATCTACTGTGACACGTGTACCAAAGCATTTATTTGCATTGCGGCCCGTTGGCCGGTGTTCCTCCCGCACCAGGTTGTGATTACGCCTCACGTCGGCATCTGGCTGCTTCTCAACCAGTCTGTGTGTGGATCAAACGGAGCTGACCTGAATTGTCCTCCTGCGTGTTATCGTGTTGCAGGTGGTTCGTTTTAGAGCGCGTGAAGAAAAACCTGACGTTTACTCAAAATAACACAAGTTTTGTCCTAATTGACAGTGTTGGGGCTAACGAGGAGGCGGTGTGATCGCCCTCTAATGGAGACAAAACACAACACATGAAAACAAAGAGCTAACAGTAAATGTTTATTCTGGAGAACTGATCACTGTCACTTGGTGATAAAATCCTCCAAACTTCAATGTACAGGAACTAAAACAAAGATGGCTGCTGCTGAGAATCCTCTTCATGTCATCATTTGGTCCTCTTAGGTCACACCTCAGGCCTATCGGTGCTTCTTAAACGCTACGGGGAAAACATGGGTGATTATTGACATTAAACAAGACTGAAACGCACCAACAGCCACAGCTGGACAATAGCATAGAGTTAGAATTGCAGGAAATCAAAGAGTTCTGTGAGGTTTGTTTAAAATGCCCTCACCTCTTCTTTTGGTTTTCTTCTTCATGAGTTTCTTCTTCTTCTTAGGCCGAGGGTTATCCCCGTCCTGCACCAATAAGCACAAAGTGTCAGAACCAGCGGCCGCATTAAGAATGTGGTCTAAATAAAGAAGAGGGCCACAATGCTCCCATTCATGCCGGATGGACACGAGCCTGTTAGCAGCATCCCTTCGTGGCTTCTCATTCGGTAGAAAAATTAAAAATAGCACATGGATTTTCCGAGTCCACTCGAATGAGTTTTCCACATCTGCGGGCAGCGGAACAGACAATCGGCGTGAGGTTGGACGATCATTAGTACTTTTTTTTTTATGACAGCAGACGGTGAAATGAGACTGGCAACGGTACAGAGAGGGACGGCACGCCAGAACCTGTGTAGGCACGAAGTGTTGCTGCTGCCGGGAGCTCAGCAACAGACGACTGAGTCACCCAGACACAAATACATGACTTTAAAAACGTCAGCTGTGTGCTGCTGGAGTCTAAAGTTGCATAATCGCCGATGTAAATATAATCTGGTCTGTTCTGTTTGGTCCAGACTCCGGTCGCGTCTTCCTGTTTGATTAAAGCCTCTTAAAGTTTAGTGATGTCGCTGCAAGCTCACCTGCCCGCCGTCGCCGCCTGTCAGCGCCGAGATGTCGCTGAAGTGTGTGATGCCGCTCAGCTGGCCCGACATGGACATCATGCTTCTCTTTTTGTTGTTCTGACGTTTGGGGACGTTGAGACGCACCATCATCGACTCCTCATAATTTTTTCTGCAAAGCCCCAAAAAAAACGGCGCATTCAAGTTCAAACTGCAGCTTTTTAACAACTGCATGAAAAACACAGTAAACGAGGAAACACCTGTGGAGCTCCTCGCGGCTCTCCCGCTCGCTCTGGAAGTCTCGGCGCTCCCTGATCTCCTCGGGAACGTCGCTGTACTGCTGCCTCAGCTCCTGGATCACAGAGCTTCTGAGGGCCGCCCGCCGCTGACGCTCTGCCTGAGCCTTCTTCCTGTCTGCTTCGGGCATGTCACCGTCTGGAGACAAACGGGGAGAGGTGAGATTTATTTTGATGCTCAGGAACAACAGGTGAACACAGCCCAGCTTCAAACTTTCTAAATTTCTTTCTTTAATCAAATGTAATTATGTTTTTTTTTTTTTACACTCAGCAAAGACGGAAGAACCTGTTTGAAAAGACGAGCGTACCATAATGCACTGCGGCGATCTTTGGCGGTACATATTTCCTGCCACTAGAGTGGGCTGCTTTCTTCTCTGCCTTGTTCTCAGCTTCACCTTCAGACTCTTCAGACTCACTCAGCTGGTTAATGAAGCGCATAATGAGAGTCAGTCAGTTAGAATCCAGCATGATGAGATTTACTTCAATACAATGTGGGAAACTAAGTCGTGATAAACGTTTTAATTCAAACACTTTATGCAGTTCTTACTTTGCTGACGAGGTTCTCAGGATTAGGACGCAGCTGCAGTGGATCATTTTCAGCTGAAATCAACAGAAGAACAGAACGGTTCTGCACTGCCTGTGCTTAAGCAAAGTTAAAAATCAGCCCATCGGTGGGCGCATTGATGGCCGAAGTGTTACCTAAACTGCCAGTGACAGCTGTGCGCACCAGTTTGTCAATCTGGTACTTGAGTTTGTGGTCTAGCGGTCGCATCTTCTCCAGCACCTTTAAACCCAGGATGGGAAAAAAAGAAATAAGGAGCTGAGTCGGCTGGACGGATGCGAACAAACCATTTTGTGATTAGAGTTCAGTCTCTATAATCGTCCCACCGTTCTGATCGTGACCACTCTGTTCAAGGCCTCGCTGTCTTTTATTTTGCCTCCTTCTGTTTTGACGCTGATCAGGTGAGTGAGGTCTTGCAGGTAGAAAAGCAGCAGGTGATACCGAAGGTCCAGGAAAGACAAACCCTGCAGGTGAGAGGAGGAGGACAGAGAGGCGTGTCAGCGCAGACCAGCCCAGACCATTAATGAAATCAGGAAACAATTCCTGAGTTTGTCTCGACCAGAGACGTTTTATTTCAGATGTACATGCCACCATAGATCCGATCTAGTGCCACATTTTCCCGTAACAGCCCAGGGACAACCTTGCACAACCTAAACATAACCACAACTTATGCTTCACAGAGGCAAGAACAAAGCCTGCAGACACTCTGCGCCATGTCTGCATGGGGCAAAACAGAAAATATCAGCTATGAACAATTTGGACATTTTAAGGTTCAGTGTCACTGGAAATGTTCCACAAAATGGTGCAAAGAAAATGGAGTAATAATGCATCTGATTTTTGCAGTTAAGTGATTAAAATTGTAATTAATCAAATAATCGAAAGCAGCAAACATGCAGAGAAGCGCCCCAGCTGTGAATCTGGCCTTGTATGTACAGTTTTGATTATTATTTATTAAATACTGATTCGTCTGACAGTTGTTTTGTCTATACAATATAACTGCTCATCATTTGTCAAATCAATAGCCTCAAACTGAAAGACTGTATTGATTATAAATGATGAAGAATGGCAGCAAATCTTTTCATTTGGAGGACAGAATCAGCGAACTTGGACAACTTAGCTCATTTGGCAACACGACTGAATTGATTAATCGGCTGGAAATCAATTTTACTACGATCGATCAGGCTCTGTTCGTGTCCCCGCTCACCTTCGATGTCTTAAATGCTCCTTCTTTGACTTGTGTTAGCAGCTGACGGACACGACTCGTGACTGAGGCCACCTAAAGTGAAAAGCAAGAGTGTTTTTAAGCTACGATAAGATCAGATAAGAAAACCTTTATTTGTCCCACAATGGGGAAATTGCGTGGTAAACTCTGGTAAAGGTTTAGATGCGTATGTTCAAGTATTTAGTGAGTTATCAGTCAACACAAATATTTAATAAACTATTATTAAACGTACAATAAACGTTTTAGCATAGTTGCATCAGCTCCAAACAGTATCTCAATGAATAAATACTGTTATTATAATAATATTAGACACCCGTTCTTACCTGCTCTGTGAGATTGCTCAGCAGCTGTACAGCTTTGGGCAAATCGCTTTCAATTAAATCCTGCCAGAGAGTAATATATTATATCACATCATATTATATAATATATACATGTTATAAATACATTATTGTAGTGATATCACCTTGTATTTACAAAAAAAACGTGTTTAACGTAGCAGAAATGGTACGAAAACCTAAGTGGCTAGCTAGCTAAAACAAAACAAGTATCGTCCTTCGGCGTCATCAAACTCAGGTGTGAAAGACCGTCTCAGAATACAGATTAAATCGTAAAAGTGGTTTATTATGTTTGCATGGACATTAATAGAGATAAAATACACGTTTTGTTCATTAGCAGCTAGCTTAGCTCTACTCACGCTGTCAACAGGGGCAGCCATTTTGATTCCAATGGAATCTACGGAAGCCGCAGGAGGACAGAAGTTATACAGCGCGTGGTTTGCTTGCTGATACGTTGCAACGTTAAAATAGCAGAACTCACTAAACTGTGAGTTTGCAAAAAGAACCAGAACTTTATTTTAAAACGTACGTTAGTAGTTTCGTTTATTTATTTATTTTCGTTTTAGTTTCGTTATTTAACTGGACATTTTGGTAAAAGCTGTTGAATCACAAAATGATTTTTAAAACTACATGAGAGAGAGAGAGAGAGAGAGAGAGAGGGAGAGGGGAAGTGATGGTGAGACAGTCACAGGGGTACCTGACCGTGTGTCTCCTGTCTTTCAGAGCATATTCAGTCAAACTGTGAGAGGAACCTGAAGAACAAACGGAGAGGTTGTGGAGAGTCATGGTAAGTCCCAAGTTCAAATTAATTCACACATTAAACAAATATTGTTCTGACCATTTGAGCAAAGAAACCAGAAATATATAATATCTAGAATAAAATGTAACTTGGTTTTACCTCTCTGAATAAAAAGCCATTAAGCAACAAAAACAGTTATTTAGAAGCTTTTAAGCTTCTAAAATGTTTTTAAATGTTTGAAATTCAGGATATCGTTTTTACTTTAAATTAAATCTAAATTTAAAACTGAGCAGGTGAAAAATAAAAAGGGGAACGGCAGTAATTATAGGTTACAATATTACGATTCTCTGTTCCAAAGTTATTTTTAATAATATGAGAAATCTCAGAAGATTTTATATTAGTCTGCAGTTTGCTGCACGCTGCTTCTTCTTAATGTTGGGCTGCATCTGACAATAAATTTCATTGTCTGCAGGAGAGTTTCTCAGTTAACTGATCAGCAAAATGTCACAGAAGAAAGGAAAATGCAATCATATCCAAAGTTTATACATACACACTGCGTTTTTTGTCCAACTGAGTCAATTTACAAGCAAAGCACAGAGACAATGAGCAAATATTCATATCTGTGAGCCTTGATCCAGTCACTGCTGTGATAAAATAATGACTCAAATTCATTTATTACCAGAATTGTTGCCGGTTCATTTTTTTTTTCATCAATTAATTGACTGCTTGGTTCAGCTGTAATGTACTGTTACTGTATTTGTGGCAATTTGCCCCAGTGCTTCATTTATACTCTTTAATTTTGTGTTGTTTATTTTATCAAAGATGCAAAATATTCTGAGGGTAACTTTAGGAGGGAGAAAGAAATAGAGTGCATTTATTTATTTACTTAATCAAAATAATTCATACTCATGAAAATCAAAAATATGATTTGACTGCCTTCATTTTAAACAGATAAAGTATAGTATCTATAGACTTGGATAAGTATTAAACTCATTTACTAGAGTAACAGTTGATATGACACTGTAAGAGTGCTTCATTAAGAGTACGAGTACTATATTCTCTCTAAACCAAAAGTACGAAGGCACTATGACCAAAATGGACTTGAAGTGACACAAGTAAAAGATCACAATACGCAGCAGATTGAGGCCTTTCAGGGATTTAAATTAGAGTATTTAATTTTTTCATAACTGTCACCAGGCTGATAACATGTAGCAGGCTGTAGCTGCTGTGGCTGCTTGAACAGGAGTTCATCAAACTCACTTTATATGTTTCTGTCTGTTGCAATGCATCAGCGTTTACATAAAGTAAATCCTAGCTGGCTACCAACTATAACTGTAAGATGAATTTAAAAAGTATTTATCACACAAGGCAAATATCAAACTAATGTTTTTCTGCCTGTGAACCCTCCAGATGTCTGATTCCAGGGTGTCCTCTGTCATCCAGGAGTGGGCATACTCGGGTCAGGCCCACACCCAGAACCTGAACCCCACCACATCCAACCACGGCGGCTCGACCAGTCAGCTGTCTCAGATGGACATGATACCGTACAGCCAGTCTCAGGGCCTGGTGAGAGGGGGGAACGATGACCGAGTGGCTGAGCAGATGATGGGACTGTCTTACCTGCCCTACACCTCTTCCTGTCTCAGCAACACCACAAGCGCAGGAGGCACGAACCACCACCAGAGCCACGCCAACACCCAGCAGGTGTGTCTTTGTGACTGATTTTTGGTTTGTGTGTTCTAAAAAAAGGGGTTTTTATAAACGACCTGATCGATCACCACTCTCATCCTGCTCCCTCACACCTTCCCAGGACTTCTCCTCCTTCCTGCTGCCAAGTCTGCGGGCGCCTGTCAACAAGAGGAGCATCAGCAAGGACAGCGCGGAGTACCGGCTGCGGCGCGAGAGGAACAACATCGCTGTGAGAAAGAGCCGGGACAAGGCCCGCCGGAGGATCCTGCTGACCCAGCAGAGGGCCCAGCAGCTGCAGGAGGAAAACCAGAAGCTGCAGATGAGGATAGGGCAGCTGACACAGGAGCTGGACACTCTCAAACACATCCTGTCACAGAGGCACCTGCATGGAGCTGAGGAGGGGATAGCAGGGGAGTCTAGTATCTAGAACCACACCTGTACCTGGCATTAAGGCCCAACTGTAGATTTAGCATTGTTGTCCAGGCTAGACTCAAAGTCACAGACGTGTCACAGATTTGTTTGACTGAGGTGACTCATGCACGTCAAAATCACATTAATTTACCATTTGTCGATGCTTTAATTGCTAAGATTACAGTAATTCAGGGTTTCTTATGTTCCTGTTTGTATTTTTTGTTAAAACTCTTGCTCAGATTTTATTTATAAGATAAATAGTCCATCCGCTCACAACAAAAACATAAAGAATATAGAAACATCATAATAAGGCTTTGGTTTTTTTTGTTTAAGACCTCAAAAATTAGTAGTACCTCCAAAAGCCAGTTACGCACAAAGAAAACAATGCATGTTCAAATATTCTTGTTGAGCCAAACTTAAGCCCCGCCTCTCACTGGGTAGACAGCCAATCAGATTCAGTGTCACCCGAGGCCACACACCTTCTCTGTTGACACGCCTCTGGTTGAAGTCTCACCAAATGGCAACTGCTTGTATAAAAAAGTCAAATACAGAAGAAGTAAAACAGTAAAACAGAGTATTGTTTGGGTGTGTGATGGCAGGAAACAACAAGGTTAGATGGTTTTCATAATGTTATACTGGTAGGAGAGAAAGAATAACACTGAGCTCATGTTAATCGTCCTTCCAGTGGAGATTTTGAGGGTTACGTTCACTGTGGGCCTGTATCTTCAGCTCACATTCAGTAACAGTGTCAGATATGTGCAGTCGTGAATCAACTCTGGCCTTAAGTTAATGAAACATCATTTGCAGCTTTTAAAGCAAAGTCCTCAACACACATCACTTATAAGTTAGCCCCCATAACTAATAATGCAAACCTTCTGCTGTTGTTAATGAGCTAATGAGCTCAACATGCCAATATTTGCAGCTTATGCTTGTATGTTTGTTTGTTTTTTTGTAACTCTTAAAATCCAGCATATGCATGTGCACACCTTCCACATATGGACAACCTCAGCATATGGTTTTACATCTATGCTGTGCTGTTGGAGTTTGGACTTCAGCAAATGGTTAATTGAACTCCTTGCGGTGTAGATTAGGCTTTCACACAGCATTTCAAAGTGGGATATAAATAAAATGTTTATAAGAAAACAAATACTGTAAAACTTGAGATGTCATTTTTAGTATTTGGTGTGAGTTTTCTATGGAGGGGGGCGGCTTACACATGATATCCTGCACACTGGAGCTTTGAATAGATGAATTAAACATTGTCATTTTGGAAAGTCTCAGTATCAAGAAGGATGACACGTGCTGGGTTTGAATGTAGATTAAGTTGCTGTATGTGTATGAGACCACAGAGAGTGCATGGAGGCCTCAAGTGAATCTGTGCATATGCAAAACAGCTGCACGAGATGGAAGAAAAGTGTTTTAAAGTTGATGTATAGTACTGTATATACTGCAAACGTGCATCCAGAAATAGGTCATAAACTACATACGCTTGAATTTAACAGATTCCTGATGACCTTTGCCAAAACTCTGCACATGTTTCTCGTGCATAATCCTCGCAGACCCTCCAAAAAAGAAGACTGCCGGGCTTTAGACTGTTTGGATATATGTTCTGATTTGACAGACATTGCCTAATTGTCTACCTGACACTTCTTGTCATTGTCAGAGATGATTGTAAGTGTTGTTGCCCAACAAGATTACACCACGACCTGCGGTTTGCAGGGGGAAATCTAAGTGTCTCTCTCTATTTCTGTGCATTAATACTCTATTGTTTGCCACTAAATGAGCGTGGGATTACTTGAAGTAACGTTGATATGAACTTTAATCTGTACCATTGTCGAATGTGTTTTATAATTTTAGAATGATAGAGTCTTAAAGCAAAACTTTGTCAAGTATTTTCTTAAATAAAACAAATGATTGCTTGTGCTCGGATGAAGCAGCCGCCTTTTATATCCTCATTCAAACGTGATCCAGATTTAACATAAAAAACACCTACTGAGGGTTTTTACACGTTTTTTTTCAAATTGTACACATGCAAAACAGCTTTGCTCACAGTTTTAAGTCTTTAAACAGCACATCTCTGTCACTGAAAATGGCGCGCTGCGGTGCAACCCCGGTGTCTTCATGTCAGCATCATTAATACGCCACTGCATCCTTCATCAGGGGACACGGCGTGCACCTGACACATTATTTACCATAAGCTGTCTACCCACAGAAACGGACGTCGTGCCATGGACCGTTGTGCACCAGCGGTTTCCCTTTGTGGGATGGCCAAGATTTCGACACAGCGGAGGACAGAGATGAGGAGCGCAGAGATAGTATCAGTGTTTTGGGTTGCCAGGGCCTTCCTGTGGCTGTGATGGTAGTGAAGGGACATAGAGATAGGAGACAGAGAGGAGGGGGTGGGGGCAACAAGCCAGACAATTTTTTTTTTATATCTTTGCCCAAAATAATAGCTGCAGCATTTGGTAACTATTGTGGTGACGACGGTGAAATAGTATTAGATAACTGAGAACAGTGTGGGATTCCTCTGCATCTGGTTCGCAAGATGGTTTGATGTTTGAGATAAAGAGAACACACATTCAGTTTCCCTTCGCATGTCTATTTGTCTTATGAACATAATGTTAAAAAAGTCTAAAAGGTTTAACACAAAGAAAATGTTTGTCAGCTTCACAGTTAGCGACCAAAACCTCAACACTGGCTCGATTTAATAGAATCATGAAAGCAAAACGATTATCATCACTTTTGGAGTGATGTAAAATTGTGTTGGTATGCAGTTTTACAGCCCACTAAACTGAACTGGTGGTAATTACAGGACTACTTTAATCAGCACACACACACACACACACACACACACACACACACACACACACTGTTAACTGTGCGGTTTTGATTAATCCTACAGGAACTAAAACTCATCCCATTCAGTCGCCGAGTTTGAGCGTTTCATTTGATTTTATTAAACACTGCAGCTTTGCGCCGATGATCGGTCTCTGTAACGATACTGTATCTGATCTAATGGAGCTCAAAGGTGCTGCATCAAATCAGATTCACACCAGTATCATGATAAGATGACAGACGACAGTGAGATGTTGGACACAGTGTTATGTGTTACTGAATGAGAGGCAGGATCTGTTGAACTGTGCTACTGTTAACCTGTGTCTAATTTTACTTCCTCCTCTGGAAACCATGCACAGCCAAATGAGCTGGATTTGAAAAATACTTCTTCATCTAAATAAACTACTATAACCCTCTTGGACTGGCTGGAAAATACATTCTCAAAAGGTTTAAAAAAGCTTTTTCTGTGATGGAAAGTTGGCTTTTTAAAGCTGTGTAGTTCTCACAGGTGCAAGATGCATTGCTGTTGAATAAACCGCCCAACAGCGTATAAAGTCTTTAAAGTTAGTGCAACCATGGAGCTGTGCGGCAGTAAAATGCAAAATGCATCATAAAGCAGCAGGAATATTAATCCAAAAACACCAGATATGGTAATAAAACACTAGCAGGGGCCATTTTACCTGCATTTTGCAGGTAATGCCTACACACTTTTACTTAAGCAAGGTTTTAAATACAAGATGTTTAATTGTTTTTGAGTATTTTACACTTTATGGACACTAATGTAAGTATTTCTGATACATATCAATGGCAAAATCATAATATATGACATGAAATATGCAAACAAACTGGGGTTCCCTCGTGTCCTGTGATTATCAGATATAGTCAAACACTGACTTTATACCCTGTATTTATCTAAGCTTAGCATCATTTTTCGTGACAAACTCCTGGTTTGCAGAAGGAGAGTGAAAGTGTCGCTCAGGCTTCTTCCAGCCTGTCAGATACTGAGCGGCACATAATGACTCCTTGTGTGACCGGTGTCTGTTGAAATGTCCCGCAGCATCGTGTGGGGCAATCTGTGGTCCCAGGACTGCAACATCTCTGCAGAGTGAAGAAAGACTGTGTTTCACCCCGTCCCTACCAAGTTACTCAACAGCAGTCGACCATATGAACCCCACCACAACTTCACTGAAGCACCTCACGGTCTTAAGGCTCCTGTGAAGAAACGGTATTTTTATGGCAACGACCTTGAATGATTGAACTGGGATTTCGGCCAATCGTGGGAAACATTAACTTCTATTTCAGTTCTTTTGCCCCACTCCAGTTACTCCAGTCACTAGTGCAACTCTGCAGTGAAACACTTGGCTTTTCTAGCTCCAGTTTCCACCACTCCTTTAAAATATTACAGTGATGGCACTGAGATAATCAACAAGAAAGACTCCTGCAGTGATAAACTGCTTCTTGTGGCTTGTCTGATTTATTGAGGATGATGTACTTTAATTTTTTTTTTTTGCAAGTACTAATTATTAAGCTTCAACTGTCTAACCTTAGTAGATAAATTACCGCAGATGCTCATGAACCGTACTATATAGATGCTATCTCACCATTCAGAGGAAGGGAAGTGGCAGCCATCATGGTTCTGCTATGTGGGTGACAAAAACACCATGTCATGACAGAAGACAGTGACATTAAATTCATGGTTTAATGTTGGTTTTCTGTTCCAGATAATAGTGGCATCCCAACTGTATTTGGTTTAAATGAGCACAGTCATCCTTGTATGAGTGCGTTAAGGTCTCTGTAACGGTTAAAACCAACGACTACAATCAAATTAACAGGCTTTTATTACTGGCTGTTGCAACAAGGATGCAACAAACTGTGCTGGTGCCATCAAGTGTAGCTTGACAGCCATTACCAAATGTAAAGCTGACAACAGTGCTTTTATTTTGGGTTATTAATGATCTATATTATATATTTTTCCCATTTGTGCTGAATTTATACTACTTTACATTCAAGGACTGTAATTTTTTCACTATTTGTATATGACAAAACCGATATAGTGCAAAAATATTGGTCATGGTCCTTGCAAGCCCTGCAAATATACCAAGTCAGCCTGTTGCTGGCGTCTGCAGCACCGCTGGATTTAACTAAAGTATACCTGGAGGGTAATAAATATGATTGGAGAATAATGAGATGATACAGACAATGTGTCTATAAACATAACATGTTGGGCATCTCGATAAATCCATGACAAAAACAAGCCCACACCTGGACCATGGAGCTGCGGCGCACTTGACCTGTCTCTGGCCCGTGACTTATGGCTCCACCATGCGGCAGAGAGCTACATGTGGGCCTTCTGTAGAGATAGCGAGTAATGAACAGATGTCTCACTCTGCCGCTCAAGTCCCTGTTTGTAACTGTTGAACAAAAACTATTAGTGCAAATAGCATCTGAGCGCATTCTACTTTACTGTCATTGCAGCAAATTATGAATTCATTAACACGATAAAAGCACCGTTTGCGTTTGTTTTTGCTTATATTTATCTTCAATTTGCATTTTTTTATAGTAATCATCAATCTGTTTTCAGTTTGTTCTAATCACCTCGTGTTTACTGGACTGTCAGTTACCATATTAAGCTCATGCACAGCCTTCATTTGCATTTGTTAACATAATCATGTTCATGTTTTATTCATATTTTCCACAGCAATCCTTATTTTTGCACTGTTTTTACTTTAAAATCCTGTTGAATTATCAATACCTCCAATGTTAACCACCTTACATCTGTCTTACCTCCATTGCTCTCAATATATGTGCTGTATTATATATATTATATGTATACAGTGTTTATTTTTCCATTATTTAACTGGTTAATTTCTCTTTTCTATCCATGTTATACATACATGTTATGTTTTTATACAGCTATCATTATTCTTGAACTGTTTTTACATTGTAATCAATTTAAATTATAAACACCTGTAGTGTTAATCACCTTACATTTGCACTGCTTTCTGATATATGTGTATAGGCTTCTATTTATTTCCTATATACAGTGTTTATACATAGATATTTTATTGTTAATGATCTATTTTGTTACTGCTGTGATTCTTTAATTTTAATTTTTTTCTTGTGGTGCACCAAAATACAAAGTCAATATCCTTGCATGAAGACGCCCTCGGTAATAAACCTGATTAAGACTGTGGAGTGACGAATCATCTCATTATACACGATCTTTGGCCGCAGTGAGGAGAGGCGACGTCGCTCTGACGATCTCAGCCGAATGTTCCCGAAGTGCGCCGCCGCCGCCGCCGCCGGTGGAGCAGCTCGCCCCTATAAACAGGCTTCTCCCATTGCAGCTTTCCACCCGCTCTTTGTCCGCGACCGGCCCACTGACGACGCGTTTCCCTTTAAGATGATGTCGGACACACGCACGCCTTATTTAATTATTTTCTGTAATGTCGGCAGGCAGAAACTTGGACTAAACAATAACGTTAAAGAGCAGCGACGGTAGGAGCGGAGTCCAGCATCCCCGGCGGGCATCTCCCCACTGTTACAGCCGCGGAGGTCTACCCGTGCTCGGGACTGACACGAGTCCGGTGTCCTTGCTCGTGTGTGAGACAGCGCCGGTGTTTATGAGAGGCTTCGGCACTTCTCCGGGACAGACAGACATGTCTTTTCACGTAACAGACGAAGCAGACGGGCGCCGAGGCGCACAGGAGACCCGGTGACTGCGGCGAAACAAACCCCTCGTCCTCCGCGATGCTTTGGCTGTTTGACAACGGGCTGTAGGATTTGTGCCTCGCGTTTAACAGCATTTTACAGGGGTGAGTATCAGCCTGCAGTGCCGGGCTTTGGAGGTTTTAATAGCAGGGTTTGAGCAGGGGCAGGTGTGAGCTGTTTTACCCCCCCCCTCCTCTTCCCTTACACTGTCATTTTATTCCCATCACACCGCTGCTCTCTTTATTTTAATGTGCTCAACACTTGCAGAGGCCAGACCAGCCCCAGTGTGTTACAGTCCCTCCACGTCCTTTCATCCCTCCCTCGTGTACAAGCTCTTATGTAACCCTGTGGGATTCCTTTCCTTTCTGTGTGTGTGTGTGTGTGTGTGTTGTTTTTCTTTTTCTTTTTTGAAGACTTCCTGGCCCTGTGCAGGGAAAACACAGCAGCAGCACTGGCTGCTAAGAGGAGCACCATGTGCAAAGACCGAGGAGGCTGCTGAGGAGAAAGCACAGGCTGTTCAACTGGGAGCACAGCCTGTAATACAGACCGGAAAGGAAGGGCTCCTCTCTGCTCTGGAAACACCATCTTTTTACTGTTGTATCCCATTTTTTTGCACTAATCTGGTTGTTTTTGTAGGTCAGGAGTGCCTGCATGCACAGCGAGCTTTCTACTACGTGTTTAGGCCACTGACACTCACTGAATTTGGGGAGACAAATCCTTAAAAGCTGGGTGTCAGGCCTGCAAACAAAAGCAGGGTTTTATAAATAGCATTTTAAAAAGATCATTGGGTCTGAATTAGAGCTACAGCTGGCATTGTGTGGCCTGAAAAAGTGTCATAAAACCGTGAAAAATGCCCATCGCTGCCTCCTGAATCACGCGGTGATGTCACCCTGTTGCTAAGTTTGTATGAACAACAGCCCAAAAGCAAAGAAAAGCAGCACATCTGCACATTCGAAAGGCTGAAACCACAGATTTTTGAGTATTTTTCGCCTGAAACATCAACAAAATCGGTGATAATTTCCCAGTTTTTTTTAAATTGGGACATGTTTTCTAGTGGATCCACACTCAAGTGCACAGGTACGATGTGTAATCCTTACACAGACCGCCTCTGTTCCAGTTTGGACTGAATTAGATTATGTAAATAATCTGCTCCCGTACAGTTCTGCGTCCTGTACGTCATTGGGGATTTTCTGGTGCACTTGTTGGCTCCACATTTCAAATAGTGCGGTCTCTTACTCTGTGTCCCCCTCTGTTACTGCAGACTGGTGCATGCATGCATGCACCACGTGGTCCGGCGGGCAGTAACCGCGCGGCTGGTGCAAGTGCTGAGCAGTTGCACCGTGTTTCAGTCACGCTTTAGTGTTGATGCCCAGAAAAATAAAGTTACAGATGTTCGGTTTAATGAGATTTAAGTCAAGTGTTACTTACTTTTAGAGACTTCAAATGTTCATGTTTATAATTTGAAATTCATCTTCCACAGAGCTCTCCCACCGCTTCACCGACCCATCACAATCAACCCTCCACCACCACTGATGATGACATCCCCGGACTCTCCCCCGCTGGTCTCCCCTTCCCCGTGCCCTGCTCCCCCTCCGTCCCTCCCTTCCTCCCCTGTCCCTTCCTCCCCGGCCCCTTCCTCCTCCTCCCTCCCTGCTCCGCCCTCGTTGCCTCCGACGGGGGAGGTGATGGTGCTGGCTCTTGGCAGGAAGAAGCAGAGGGTGCTGATCGCTCTCTCCATCCTGCCGAACCTCTTCCTGGCCTTCCTGCTCTCCTCCGACCCCCTCATCACCCTCTCCCCGCCGCACCACTGCCACCTGCCGGGGCCTTTGCCGTCGCCCGAGGTGCTGAACGCTTCGCTGCCGTGGGAGAAGGGAGAGAGGCCCGGGGACAGCGGGGGGCTGTCCCAGTGTAAGCAGTACGTCAACGGCAGCCAGTCCGCCGTGGTGGACTGCGAGGCCGGCTGGGACTACAACGTGACGGAGGGGCTGAGGAACAACATTGTCACGGAGGTAAAGCTCCAGAACTGGGATCCTCCTCAGCTCTTTAGTTATGGTCCCGGCCCAGTTTCTCTGTGCAGACCTGTTTTCTGTTTATGCAGGAATTCAGGGTCTTAAAACGCTGAAAAGTTTTTCTTTTGTTTACCCACAGAAGGGTCCTGCTGAGCACGCAGCCTTCGTTTTTATTTCTTTATTTTGCAAAGTCTGCTAAACTTTAACACAGCTGCACATATTCACACCTACTGGTTTGTAATCCGTCTTATGTTTATTTTTAAGTTCAGTTTTGTTATGCTGTGCTTGTGTTGGGACAGGGGTTGCTATGAAAACTCCAACGTCAGAGCTTCAGGAGATCCCTGGTTTCGTTTTCCAACACAAGCCTCCTGTTTGACATAGATAATGAATGTGCCCGCTGCGTTTGAGGTATTCATATGAGACTTGTGTCGCAGGTTAATCCCGGTACAGTCTGATGCTGAAACACACAACAAGCAGGAACATAATGTGTTTAGTTTAGGTTCAGATTCATCTTGTCTTTGCTTCAGATTACATGAAACAAGTGAAAAGAGAACAAAGAATCGGATCTCACGAAGGCTGACGGGATTATGTTTCTATGCAACCTGTGTTTGGTCGGTTTCAGTTGACTCTTTCTGTCTTTTATACACTATTAAACAGCAAGTCATTCAATGCATCAGCATCAGTGCCAGTTTCCTGCTGTTTTATTTGTTGTGAGCTTAAACTCCATTTCTCTCCCTGATTCGTGAGGAAGTGATAAACTCCTGGGACCTTTTTCCCCTCAGCAGCCCTGAGCGGCAGAGACCTGTGCAGCCCGCTCCTCGTCTGTGTTCGAGGCTAGCTGCGATATTCGTTGCAAGTAGCATAGCATACCTGAATCTCTGACTGAACGGTCTGTGCTCAAGTTGCATTCAGGGTAATGCAGGGACAAGGTTTTATAAGGAAGTACGTGATCATTTGTTTGTTCTTAAGATTTCCAGTCAACTGCGGGAAAAAGGCTCGGTGACTCAGTCCGAACTTTGTCTTTTATGTTGACGAGTGAGATTTCCACAGATACCAGGGACGAGTTTGAAATGTCAGAGTTTCCTCACATACGTCACTGAGGGTGAACAGTCCCTGCCCAGCTGGTCCCATCACCACGTCTCCAGTGTCACTAAATATACATCGGAGTATGACTGGAAGCAATTAGCACAAACAGAAACAGTTGAAAAATGCTTTGCTCACGGGCACGTCACGTAGTTGTTTACAAAGCAGCTTGAATCACCGCCCTGCTCTGTGGATTTAAACCTGCTGGCCTCAACTTTCACGCACCTTCGACCCTTTAACTGTCACGTACTTCTTGTGTCACCGGTTTTAGGTTAAAACACTGGATTAATCCTGTCAGTGTCTGTTTTTGAACAGAGCCCGGCCGGCTGCTCTCGGTTTTCCACTCAGCCTGTCTGCCCTGTGGCCTGCGTGTGTGTGTGTTTGCATTTCTGCCTGCTGGTGTGGGAACCACACCCAGCCCCTCCAGGCCGTGGCATTAGGGCAGTTCGCCGGTAATCCACCCACACCGCTGCAGCGAGCTGAGAATACATAAACACTGCCAAGGGAGGCATTTAGCAGGAGCACGTCTGCAAATGCATTCTGATGCAGCGAGTAGCATGCCTACAGCCCCCCCCCCCATCCCTCACTTCTCACACTGAGGGACATGTTTGAGCTCTTTGGTCAGATTAACTCAGAAAGTATATTTTTATTCAGTCTTGATGAGGCTTTACTTTGCTTTGCTGAGCTTGCAGTCTGGAGAGCAGGAAGCAGGAAGGAAGACAGGCCCCTGATCAGCTTCTCCTCTGCCTCTAATCAATAAATCCAGTATCACTTCATTAGAGGCAAACTGCTCTTGACATGTCTACGGGCTAATGCACAGACTGGTTTCTGATGTCATTAGGGTTGGGCGGTATGACGATTAATGTATCACGTGACAATCTAGACATATCTGGTACAGGGAGACTGTTTTGTGTCAATACTCCACTTCTTACATGGTTTTTGCATCAACATATAAAGTAAATATCCTAAATTAACCAAAACAGATGTCTTAGTCAACAGTTTGTGACTTGATTGAGTCTGAAGCATGAGAAAAGACGGGATGGTTGCAGGTTTCAGTCCTTCCTAGAGCCACATACCTCACTGGTGCCCAAGCCTCGTTCACTAAACCAGTCGGAGTAGTTCACAAACTGGTTCGCGTGCATTTTCCCGTCCTCTGCTCATGTTGTCCGAACCGTTCCACCCGTATGAGCTGCCGCGCTGCCCTTTACCCGACTGGTGTGCACTGTCGTGGCTCTGCGCCTCAGCAGCAGGGACAGCTGATAGTATGTGACAGGCTTTTATGTTTCTGTGCACGAGCTCCGATTATGCAAGGCCTCACCGGCCGTCTGCTCGCGCCCTCCCTCTCTAGATCATTAAAAACATTTTTGCTTTCAGCGGCCCGGCAGCAGACAGCGACGGCGGCTCAGCTGTTAATGCAAATCAGTGGGTCGGCTTAATATGATTAAAAGGCAGATCTCAGAAGCTGATTTTTTTTTTTTTTGTGTTGACTTTCCGTGTGGATGCACAGTAATACGATGAGGTTACATCTTCTTGTCTTTCTATTATGAGTTTAATGGACCTTGAAGTCTTTATTCCACCACACCGTCAGTCTGCCTCGTTAAACCTGGGACACATAATGATTCAGTCGTGAGCAGAAATCACCAAAACAGCCCCAAAACAAGTTTTATTCAACCATCTCTGAAATATAAAGCCTAAACCAAATTTCAGCCCTTCGTCTGTGAACTTTGGTTTGTATTTCCGCCGCAGTTTTGTTTTGCTGTTTTTTAAACATGCATTGTAAATAAGCCTGAGCTGCCCCCCCCCCTTTTTTTTTAAAAGCAGAGTAATTAATGTTAAAAAGTAATTTAATCTGCCCAGAGCTCATTTCTTCATGAATAAGTCAAGGCAACAATCAATGTGAACGCTCAGGGAGCTGAGTTATACGTTTTGGCTTCAGGGCTTTAAAACACACAGATGGGAAGGTAACGTTTGGAAACTCAGGTGTGCGCACAGAGGTGTGAATTAGATGTGAGTTTCCCACTTTGTTCCCGCTACACGAGCGTCCTCAGTTAGTTTAGTTAACCAGTTTGTCATGTGGTCTGCTACCCGGCCGTCATTTTATTCTGGAAATAGTTTGGATTTTATCTAAAAAAACACGTTTTGTGCCACAGATGATTGAGTGATCCATTAAAACAAATGAAACTGTTTTTTTTTCTTTATTTCAAAGCTTCTGGAAAAGTAATTTGAACCGTAGTGTGATTAGTGCTTTTAAACATGTAGTCGGATTGAGTGAAAGCTCATTACACACTATCATAATTATCAGTTAATGAGTTTAAGTCTTTGATGAAGGAAAAAACAAAAGTCAAGCTGTTTGCAGGGGTGATTCATTTACCGTGAACAAATTTTCATTTTGAACCTCACTTTTTTTGGTTTTAACTGAAGTTATCCATTCAAAAATAAACTCTAATTTAATTCAGCATGTGAGTGGAGAGGTTACTGACGCCCACCTGCCATTTTATTAACGTTGAACTGAACGAATAACTGATCTTCTTCTTCTCTCCTGCGTCTGTGTCTGTGCAGTGGGACCTGGTGTGTGGTCAGTACTGGCTGGTCCCGGTGGAGGAGGTGTGCTTCATCCTGGGCGTCCTGACCGGCTGCCTCGGCCTGGGCTATGCCGCTGACAGGTAACACACACACACACACACACACAAACATGCATGCACACACACCAGTGCCTCTTGTGTGTATTGTCAGACCGTCGACTGCAAAAAACAAGTCTTGTTAATAGGTCGCTGTGTCAAATTGGAAAGTTTGGGGGTTTTCATGTCATGGCACATGACACACACACACACACACACACACTATATATATAATATGTCCTGTCACAAGTCACCATGTTCCTGCACAGCTTGGCCCGTCTGTCCGCTATCGCCTGTGCTGTTCCTCATTTTCCCATCTCTCGTTCTTAGTTTGCAGTTTCACTACCTCACAACAGGCAGACACACACGCAAAACACAAGAAGTAGCCCGAGGCGTGATGTTCAAATGAAATTATCTGCAGCCTTCTGCAGGCACAGGAAGAGGGAGACTCAAGCCGCCTAACTGTCATCCCATAGTGTCCTATAAATCCTGTTTCTTGCAGACGAGATAAACAAATTACCACTAATTAAGCAGCATATTTAAGCAATGCAATGCGCAGTATGTGCATTATTGCTTGATTATGAGCCCTTTAACGTTTGCAGGCTTTATTTTGCTAAATCTAAGGACCTCATGCTCGGCAGCCTGCACTAGCTGCACCCCAAGCCCCTCAGATAATCGACATAATGGATCCAGCCTGCGTCGGCTGTGTTGTCGGATTGAAAATCACGCAGGGCGAAGCTGTAGCTTTTGGGGGTGAATTGCGAGGGAGATGATGCAGATTTAATCAGCTAACAGCCTTCATTAATTTGCTGACCAATTGAGCATAGCATCTGTTTGTTAAGACTGGCGAATTAATGCTGGCTCCCCGGAGCGCGTGAAGAGAGAAACTGTGCTGTTCTGCGGGTCGGAAAACAAAGCTGCTGCACGTGCACGCAGCCGAAAACTGGCTAATCACCACGTTCAGGAGCTGTCGGTGCTTTAAAGATGCATTTTATATTTCTTTGATTCTTGCAATGTTGATAAAGCTGTAGGATTTAATCATAGTTGGACAGAGCGGCTGCAGGTTCTCAGAATTAATCATTAAATTCTACTTAAATACGGATTTTTAATAAGATATTTATCTCATATTGTATCTCGAATATCTCATATTGACAACATGAAACCAGGACTGCATAATGCTTACACACTGTGGTCCTCTATCACAGTAAACCAGTGTCTTATTGTGGAACGTATGAAATGTTCTTGTTGTTGTATAATCAATATTTTAGTTATAATGTATTGCTGCTCTTGTTTTGCATGTGTCTGTCTGTTTCTCTGCAGGGTGGGCAGGTCCAAGACTCTGCTGACCTCCCTGACCCTGTCGGTGGTGTTTGGCGTGCTGGTGTGCGTCTCTCCGTACCCCTCCGTCTTCATCGTCATGCGCTTCTGCTTGGCGGCAGCGAGCGGGGGAGTGTACCTCACCCTGTACATCACTCGTGAGTAGTTTGATTTGATGTTTTGAAGTTTGTTTGTTGTAAAATGATCCGATGAAACTGCACCACAGCCACAGAAATGCTTTGAGCTAACGTGCACGTTACATTTAGCATGCTCTAAACTGTACGATTTACCATGTTTGTGCAGCATGTTAGCACACTAAGATAACTATTTAGCACTTTGCACAAGGTACAGCTTGGATTGAAATACTGGCGGCTACATCAAAGTGAGATGAGGCAGGTTGTTTTCTTCTCTTTGGACTCATTTGCTGCCGTTGTGTGTTTTGCCCTGCAGGTCTGGAGCTGTGTGAACCCTCCCTGAGGCTGGTGGCGACCATGTTGGCCGGGCTGATGACTGTAGCCGGAGAGCTGCTGCTGCTGGCCGTCGCCCTGGGCTGCCAGTCCTGGAGGGGCCTGCTGGGAGCCGGCGCCGCCCCGCTGACACTCTTCCTCAGTTATGGGTACGATGTGTGTATGTTCGCATGTCTCCATGTGTGATTGCTATTGTTTCAGTTTAGTATTCTGATTGCTGCTTTTCATATTCAGAGGTGTGTTGACTGTGACGAGGCTGCAGGTGTGTGCACTTTGCGAGAAGCTGCAGTGACAAGAGAATGAAGGAACCTGATAGTCTTTTGATAAAGTGTCTTGATGCAAACTGACTTGCTGAGAGCTTTGCTGGATGGCATCGATCTCAATCCCCTCGTCACTCTGAGCCTTTTAGCTCATGTCAGAATGCATTAGGGCTCGTTTGTTTAAGGTCCCCTGTCCCCCTAAGACCTCTGTTACACGATAAGCCTCCAATTCAATTTCAGAACCAAATTAACAGAGATTAACGCGATTACTGGCAACGGATTGCAGGTTTTTATTAAGACTGGAAAGAAAGCTGGATTAAGAAATAAAGAATTTGGCTACTTTGTGACTCGCGTTGGTTATTTTCCACGCTGAAGGAGCAAATCTGTGTTACAGCTGCTAAATCCTAATGCGTCTGAACAGTTTTGATGCTGGATAAAGGTCAGCAAAGATCAAAGAGCGGATTTATGTTTCGTCTCTGCTCTCCTGCAGCATTCCCGGGGTGTTTCCAGAGTCTCCTCGCTGGCTCCTTCTGTCGGAGAGATCTGCAGACATGAACTCCTTCAGCGAGAGAAGAAACTCCAACAGAGACGTGAGGGACGACGAGAGCTTCACAGGTACGTCTGCATTACCTGCATTATTTATGGGTTATTTATTGCAGTGCATTTCAAAAAGAGAGGTACCTGTCACACTCCTCCACCAAGAGCAGGTAATAAGGCTCAATTATGGCTCATGATTTATTAAGCATGCAGTTGAACTTAACGACCTGCAGCTGCAGGCCTCATATTCACTGATCATATGACCGTTCATATGGAAATATGGGTCCTGGGCTTGTTTCGTGACATCAGCAACGAGTTGGCTTCCTGTTTTTGTTTGTTTTACACTTCTATGAATTTGTAAGCAGATGAGTTTTAATTGCTTATTGATGTCAACAGTGATCACCTTTATAGGACGGCATAATAAATGATTAACGCAGGATTTAAGAATCTAAATTAAAAGCAATAGAAATCAGATTGGATGAATTTTGAAAACAATAACAATAAAATAATAATAATAATAAAAATGCAAAATGAAACAAGAGATTCAGCCTTTTATCAGGAAAGTTCAGGCAACAAGTGAAGAGTTTGTAGTTTGTGGGGTGTCAGGCTGTCAGCGGTTGGTTTCAGGGCTGCATGCTGAAGTGTCCTTGGGCCAGACACTGTACACCAAATCGCTCCTGATGGCTGTTCCTTCAGTGAATGACTGGGTGATCGCAGACTTTGGTGTAAAGCGCTTTGAGTGGTCAGACACTAGGAAGGTGATACATAAGTGCAGTCCATTTACCACCGCAGCTTTGTCGCAGCACATTAAAAGGTTTTGTGTTTAAGGAGGACGACCTTTTTATATCAGATCTAAAGGTTGGAGGGAGCCGGAGCAGCCGAAGCTGGACTGAGTCGTTCTCTCCTCCTGCTTTTTGAAAGAGCTGAGCTGCAGAGTTTTGGAAGAGCTGAAGTCTCTCAGCGCTCTTTTGTTTTTTCTGTTTTTCCTTTGGGAGCGAGGTGAAAAGTCTGTTACCGTGATTAAGTTTGCTTGTCTTTGCAGCTGCGGTTCAGCAGAAACTAAAAAATAACTGTGACATGGTCAGTTATTATCTGTTATACAATAATGTTAACAAATAACATTAATGAACAACTAAATGATGCATTTAATACCTGCTAACATCACATCATGGTGCTGTTTTGGATTTTAGATCATTTAAGCTCTTAAATCTGAAGGTTAAAGTCTGTTTTGGTTAAACCTGTTAAAGTCATCTTCAGTGGTTATTAATCAGGCCACAGAAATTGTCGCAGCATTGATTGAACTTGTTTCCTGCTGCCTCACAACGGACAGTGGGCCATTGATTAAATGAGAAAACCAGGTCAGGTCGCGTGTTGTTTGAATTTAAAAGACGGAGCCTGGGTTTTGTCCTTGTTTGCCTGCTGCAGAGCTGGATTCAGAGCCGGCCCCGTCCTCACGCCCCCACCTGTCCTTCCCCGAGCTCTTCCACAGCAGGAACATCTGGAAGAACATTTGCGTGCTCGGCTTCACCTCGTAAGTCATCCCACGCTCTCTGACATCAGTTTAGCGAGCGCAGTAGCCTCGAGTGAGTCCTTTTACTTACAGACCTCGCTGCGGCTGCCGCCTCGTATTTCAGCGTGATTCTTAAAAAAAGTTCCTCTATTTAAGACGATGTCAGAAACACACGTCCGCTCACTCTCTGTGCTCCTGTCCTTCCTCCCTCAGGTTCATCTCTCACGGCATTAGTCACTGTTACAGCTCCTTCCGAGGCGACGTCAGAGGCACGGCCCCCAGCTTCTATTGGACATACCTGCTGTCTGTGTGCGCAGGGGGCGGCGCCTGGCTGTTGCTCTGGGTGACGGTAGACAGGTGCGGTCGCCGTGGCATCCTGCTCCTCTCCATGACGATGACGGGGCTGGCCTCTTTGATCCTCCTGGGACTCATGGAGTGTGAGTTAGTGGGCAGCAGGATATCTGCTTTCTCATGTAAATCCACAGAGAGATAGAGAAAGCTATTAATGGTCGTTGCCAGCCTCCCCTTAAATCACCCCCTGTTGCTGGAGAGCCAGTATGTGAGGCTCGTTTTGGGATTAAAGGCCTTGCTTTCTCAAATCCTAACAGGAATGAAGGTAAAAGTTAGTTTATTTGAAGCTAATCTCAGATTTGTGGTGTTATTAGATCATCTAAACACTTCATGTGGGGCTTCATACATTATAGAAAGCAATCCCGTCGGCTTTGTGAATGGAAAAGTACGTCCGAGGTGCCTTTTGTCCTTCCAGGGGAGCACGCTCACCGTTTGCCTCGGTCTCAGTCGCCCCCTTGTGGCTGTAAACGGGTACGGCGCTCAGTTTATGTAGGACACTGCAGTGGCAGCAAAGTCAAAGCTGTGTCAGGTGCTGTGCTTTAATCATGCATCAAAGGCTGATGGGGCAGCAGCACTGACCTGCTCTCAGAGGCTCCTCCCTGCTGTCTGGTGATTAGACTCACTGATTCAGAAAATCTGTTCAAATCAACAGGGCAACATGACATATCATCAGAAAAATGGCAAAAAGTTGCACTTTATCAAAGTAATCCACAGTTTCTAATGCTGCTCCTCCGCCTCCGCCTCCACTTTAGATCTCAGTGAGACGGCCATCACAGTTTTCTCAGTGCTGGGGCTCTTCTCCTCCCAGGCCACCGCCTCGCTCTGCATCCTCTTCACCGCAGAGATCATGCCCACCATCATCAGGTAACACAGCAGCAACCCCGCTGTCTTAAAATGTTAAAGCACCACTGAGACGTCCAATGCATCATTTCCTCTGCAGTCCGTTTGGTCCATTAAAGTGCTGCCAAAGTGAATCAGGATATGAAAAATGCAGTAAATCACCAGGAAGAGAGAGAGCAAATGTCCATCAGTATCTATTAATAATGAAGAGGTGTTTTCATTAACTGGGATCACCCTTAAGTTACATAATGCCTGGAAATAAAGGAATAAAATGCTTCATATTGAGAGAATTTCAGGTCACTTATGAACGGATATTCCCCAAATTAGCATAAATTGACCAGTTTTAAAATGTATATATTTGTTTTCCCGCTGAGAGTTTGACAAGAGGATCCCTGCGACTCATACTTGTGTGCTAAATGTGAAGCTGTGGCCAGGAGATGAGAGGTTAGCTTAGCTTAGCATAAAGTCTGTAAAGGCTGTTTTTTACACTTTGGTTTTGTGTGGAGTTAAACAGCGAAGAGATAAAATGTGTTGATTAGTGAGTTTGAGAGACATCTGGGCCCCCAGGCTAGCTGTTTCCACTTGTTTACAGTCACTGTGCTAAGCTAAGCTAACAATCTCCTGGGTGTAGCTTCATATTTAACAGACAAACATGAAATGCATGTTGACAAATAGGCAGACAGTTTTGTTTGGAGGGTGCATATATGAAGTAAATATCAAATTGATGTTGTGTCCACAGAGGAAGTGGTGTGGGCGTGGTGCTCGCCCTGGGCTGCGTGGGCCGCCTGAGCTCGCCTCTCATGGACCTGAGGAACCACTACGGGTACTTCCTGCACCATGTGGTCTACTCCTCTCTCGCCCTCCTCGCCGTGCTGTCCATCCTGCTGCTGCCCGAGAGCAAGAGGAAGCCGCTGCCCCAGACGCTGGCCGACGGGGAGCAGTACAGACGCCCCCCGCTGGGCAGGAGGAGGAGGGACAATGTGCCGCTGCTGGCCACGCCCAACCCAGAGACCTAAGAGACGCCTGAACAGAGCGGACTGCGCTCTAATCACTCTGCAGCCAGAACATTTACATCCATCATGTCCATGCAGAGGAGGAGAAAGACAGAACAATATAGAGACGTAAAGACGACGCTGACACTCGAAGCTTCCTAACATATCATATCATAGTCATTCCAGACGCAGGCGGTTGGGTCGAGGAGCCATTTTTCCTTCATCGCTCTGTATTTCCTGCCATTCAGACGTGTGCAGACGGATCTGACACACAGTGTTCTCACACCTACACACAAACGCTCGTAGGGGATCGTCTTTCATCTCCTCCTGAGCCGACGGCGGCGGCCCTCCACCTTGTGACACACCAGCACACACTGCTGCTGCTGCTGCTGCTGCTGCACGCCGTCCTCCAGTGTATCTGTCGTAGAGATGTTAGCTGCTTACTACTGACGCTCCAGATCAGGCGTGCCGTCTCAGAGTAGTTGCAAATTACCCCTAGCGTTTGTCTTAACCTGCAAAGAACGTCTGTTTTATTTTGATCCTTTCGTTGTGGTGTTTGCTGTGTACGACAACACATTAAGTGCTCGGAGGTGTGCAGAGATGTGGTAAAACTCTCGGACCACAGTTCTCAGACGTGCATCGTAAGACTCGGCGGAGTTGTGGGTGTTTTAAATGCCTTGTAAATACTCTAGACTTAGTTTCTTTAACTTCTTGGGGCATCTGAGTTTTTGTTAAGGCAGACCCTGTGGCTGGAAACTGTACAGTACGCTATGCAGTGAGGAAGCAGCGCAGAGCACTTTGAAACACTTTTTTTTTAAAGCTGATGGTGGTTAATTTGACCAAAGTCTTCAAATTTTATGAATATAAAGGAAAGTTTCATCATTTTGGGTCAGAGGCATAAAGACAGATCAAAAAGAGGCCTTCAAACAGAAAGGGGTGTACATCCAGTTAGCGAGCCTGGCCTGGAGCCAGCTGTATTTATGTCTTATTTATGTTGTCATTAAGCATAATCAGTAAGTTATCCAGAGGCCTAGTATTTTTTAAATATAAAGCTACATTAATATTACGAAATTGGGTGGACGTGGAATAAACTTTCCATTTTTCTGATGTCTCTGATGAAACAGCAGTGAAGCTGTTAACCGTCACAACATTCCTGCATGTTCGGAAGCACTGAAGGGCTTGTTTGTTTTTTCTGTATTTCCCAGAAACCTATAGTTACTCAATACCTCTCTAGATGACCAGTCTCAGCTGTACGAGAATAGACGGGTACGAACAAAAGCTGCAGTAGAAGATGTGTAACCAGGCACATAAATGTTTATTTTTTCCTCTGTGCGGAGGTTTTGAAAGAGGTCATCTGTTGTTATGTTTTCTTTGAATTTTGCCTGAATGTGTATTGATGCTGGAAAAAGGGCCTGATGACGATCCTCCATGAGGTCTGAATGGGAGCTGAAGAAGGCCGCGGAGCTGCAAGTTAACCTCCCCGACTCCTCAAACGCACACGAGGGCGTGTTTTACTTTAATTCTAAGTGTGTTTGCTGAACTCTAAAGTATAATCATGATGGAGGATTACCAAAGCATGAAGGTTTGAGTGCTTAAAATAAATTCTGGTGCGTGTTCGTGCGCTCGGGTAATCCTTCCCATTGTTCCGAAAAACCCAAATCTCCGAATCAAGGCCCGTTTGTCCGACCTCCTGTTGTTCTGAAAACAGAAGTCCTCTGGTCCAAACGCCTGATGTTGCGAAAATAAACACGCCCTCTGTGGATTTTTGCCCTTATATATTTGTACGTGGGCAGGAAAGGACTGTGGTTGCCACGGTAACGATAATAAACAAAGCTGAACACGCTGTGAAACGGTCGGAGTTTGTCAGGCTGAGGGAAAGATCATTGTTTTGGTTAAACTGAGCAGCTGGTACCAAAGTTTGCTGATGCCACGGCGTGTATTTTCAGAATAACGGGGCCCCGGAGCGATGGGGGGCTTTTTGGAGAAAACGAGCTGTGGGACATATTTGGTCGACACCTCCCCTTTTCTTTAAGTGTTTGAGGCAGTCGGAGGTAATTTGAACTCTGACGTCGACGAGTCTTTATAAAGAAGCCACGAAGGACGCTCACCTTCGCTGACGGCGCCTTCCTCCGTCAGCCTTTGGTAGTTTTCTCCTCTGTATGTTGCACTTATACACTGACGATTATTATCACTATGATTAACTTGACTCGAGTAGTATTATGTCTGACAACACTGATGATCTGTCCAATGATTGTGATGCAGTTAACTCTATAGCCTGATTTAATGTAAAATAAAACCGGTTAAATAAACAAGTCACGGCTGTTTATGTGTTTGTTTGTTCGGAGATACGGTTTAAATCGTGTCAGCTGCTGCAAACTAATGCGACTCTTACACACTGACTCAGATTAGGTAGCGCAGTTTTGAAGTAACAGAGTACTTCCATTTTGTGCTTCTTTATGCTACAATTCACTACAGTTCAGAGAGAGATATTGTACTTTTTAACAACACCTTTGGTCACAAGTTGTAAAGTTGTAACTTCAAGGAGCTGATAGTGTTGCACTGTTAAATAAATATAGCACACAGTCTCTATTTACCTACAGTCATGAGGCTCTGACACATTATGCAGTAATATTTTTGATAAATAAAAGGTCAAATTTATGCAATAAACTGTAATAAAGAGCTGCAAAATAAGACTGCAGAGGTGCAAACCACAACAAAAGACAGTAAATTAGGAAATGCAAATAGAAAAACAGAAACCACAGCATGAACATCTGCCATCGTCAGGGATTGTTGCTCGTTGACAGACGCCCCTATCTATCTTTTAATGGGAAGCAGAGGCCCCATAAACCTTTGTTTGGCGCCATATATTGAAGTATTGTGCATCCTGTCAGTGATGATCCTCCATCTGCTGTTGTGCTTTCTGTGTGGCACATTGACTCGTTATTCATTGTGATGTTGGCTCTTTTGTTAATTTAATTTGCACTTTGTCATTGTGCTTTATTTGTTGATGTGTTTTGTCATTTGTAGTTTGCACTTCCGGGCCACCGCAGGGTGTCCCACTGAAAACACAAGTGAAACTGACGAACCTGCCGTCTCAAGAAGAAGAACAATGTTTGTGTGTGTGTCTAGAGAGAGAGAGAGAGAGAGAGAGATGGAGAATGCAACAAGAAGATGACTGAACAGCTGAGAATGAGAATGAGGACAGTGTTTAAGTTTAAGCTCACAGCAACATAACTGATTAAATTAATAAAACATCAAAAAGCTTAAACAATGACCCTTTTGTGACACACTTTATTATTTTCTCCTTTAATAATCCCAATGTTTATTTGATATTACAAAACAGTCTAAATTATATTCACTATGTGCAGTACACTGGACAAGTTTATTCTATAAGCTTAGCAGCGATGAGCCATGCAGTCTATATGCTGAACATGTGTTGCTATTTAACCCCCAGAACCAAATGTACCCCCACCTAAATCAAACAATGGCACTGAATGTCAGCGAGTTATCTTTGTCCTCAAGGACAATGGGAAGGAGACAACGGCGGGTGAAAAAGACGGGTCGGGTTACGCCTCGTTGTCACGGTGAAGGATGGCAACAGCTACAGCCCTCTCAACACTTCTGGACAGGATGAACCCTGCTGCAAGTTAATTTGTCAGTTCAACTGTTACAGCGAAATACAGCGAAAACAAACTCTGGTTTCACTGACAAAGTTACTGTGGAAGTAAAAATGTATTTTTGTAACTGACCTAGGTTTCATGTGAAATCATAACGGTCTTTAGTCTCCGGCCCATGGGTGACCAGAGCTGGACTGTGAGTGAGAGTGGTGTGATTGAAAACCACACGTGATTTAACCTGCACCTTCTGCAGCGATACATTGCTGACAGCGCTCCTGCCATGTGTGGATCATTGCCTGGAAGTCCCAAAGCAACATGCACTGTTTCTCCTTCACTGAGTAAAACCCTTCAGCTTGAGTTTTATGTTGGAGATAGGGCAGGAAACTGCAGGAGAGATGACTGTGTTGGTGTTCAGACCATCTGCACTGAACTTCTTACTTCAGAAACCCCCAAGGTTTATCGTCTAACTCGGGGGGTTGAATTCATGCCCCATGACCTCAACCTCAATGACTGCTCTCTCTCTGGCCCCACATTCATAACATGTGATGCTCCTTGATATTAACTTTTTGATCGCATCTTGTACATCCTGAAATAATAAAGCTGTGTAATGAACATGGTGTGAACCCATCAGGACCCTCGGTGGGGCTGGAGCAATTGTTTGTCCAGCTTCAGCAGGACCTTAACTACAGAGGTCCATGCTGTGGTGCTGGTAAATAAAAGAAATTATAAAAGGAAAAGAGACTTTAAACACAACACAATGAATATCTTGCAAGAAGAGTTTCACTGACACCAATAAAAAGTTAAATTTGTTAGAAATACAACACAACGCACCACAACACTGAGTTCGGTTCACTCAAGGGCTTTGCTGCAACAGTCTTGCATGGCTTGCGACAGCTATGGAAGCAAACATTTAATAGATATTGCTTTATGACTGAAATTACTGAGACAGTTTGCTAACTTGGATGAGGTGTTTTTTGTTTGTAGTACTGTAAAACCACATCTTACCCTATAATCGCTACCTTTTGGCTACAGTAGCTGTGTCAAGCAAAAGTTGAATATCTTGCTTAAAACAGTTTCATGCAACGTTAGTGATGTTTTCTAATGTTTTCTGTCTTTAAAGTCTTATTTAAAACTTTGCTAAACAACACAAGTCCACTGCAGTCCACCATGTGACAGACAGAAACCCGGTCGTGTCATGTGTGAGACTGACTGCTGACAGCGGAGACCTGGACCCGGGATGTCACTGGAAGTTGACCTCCCATCCAAGGAGCCAACAGCTAAACCTGAGGTGTAAATCTGTGACATCCAGAGAGATTCTCAAGTGGCACGTTGAAGGGCCTCTTCCTGTTAACCCTGTTAGCACCTTGCAACTTGTCACTTTCCTTGGACAGTAAAACCTGACAGGTATCTTAACCCTGAAGGAAGGTGACACCTGAAGAGTTAAAAGAAACCAAAACCTTTTGACTGGACAGTTTGTCAAACCTCTCGTCCTCAGTTTGATGGACCTGTCTAAGTCTTGTTTGCTTTATACTTTAACATAATGGTTAATTAATAGTGTGTGCGTGTTTTATGTTCTAGTTTGTTTTAGTTAACGCTCAATCTGACCTCTACTAGTCTGTTAGTGAGTTATTGTGGTTGTGTAATAACATATTTCACAATTTCTATTGACTTAGACTGATAAATAATCATCTAGAATGTATAATAACTTAGAATAAATTATAATAATAATGAGAAGAAGAAAAAGAAAAAAGAAACTTGAGTTATAGTATCTTTTTTGCAATAAAATGTAGCTTGAATTGCTTTAAAATTAAAATTAGACAATAAAATGACATTTGTTTATAAACAAATACACATAACACAACAAATAACACATGAAAAACAATCTTTTTTAAAAAGTAGGCAAACCCTTGTTTGCCTACTTGCCTTGACACCAGCATAAAGCACCTTCATAGGTTAGAGGCTCCTCCGTGTATGGCCTTTAAGTGTTTATTTATGTCCACTGAGACCTACACAAATATAAAGCACCTGCCACGGAACAATGAGAGGGCAAGGTCTGGCAATCAAACCATCCTCGCAAGTGTCAGAAAGAATCCAAGAAGTATTTCACAGGTTTATCTTTGTTCTCAAGGATAAAGAGAAGGAACAGTTGACGGGACGGGCCAGAGGTGCAGTCGTCACTCTCACTTGTGACAGTGGAGCGTTGTGACCTTGCCCTCCAGTCCGCAGGAGACAGGTGGATGTGCTCGAGTCACATGAATTGAGGGATGTGCGAATGTGATTTTCAGGAATGTTCTCAACATTAAAAAAGTTTTAATATAATCACATGAGTTTGAGTATTTCAAATGGACTACTTTACAATGTTTGGTAATGAAACGACATGTGGCGCTGGCTAAAATAGAACAAAGGCTCTGAAATTTACAATTGTCGACCTGATGTCATCACACCGGCAGGTTCTCCTTATTAGGAAGATGAGAACAAACAGTTACGAGCCTTATAAGTCAAAGAGGTAAACACCCTCCCACCTAAATATCCACACCAGCTGAAGGGAGACCTGAATAATTAATTCCTCCACCTTTTAGGGCAGGACAGCAAGCTTTAAAAAGGAGACTGGAGGCAAGAGGCAAGTCACCAGACAGCCTGAGGGTGAGTATCATGGTAGAGATGTTTAATAAAGGCTTGTATTTGTTTAACTGTATACTTAAGAATGTATTTTTTCTTCATCATTTGCAACAGATATAAAAAACACCCCTCATTTTGCCAAAGGAGTGAAAACACAGGTAAGGGGAATAGCACCAGCAATACTGTCCCTAATTTTTTGTGTGTTGCATGTTCCTGTTCATTTAGAAAAATATTTAGTCAATTTTATGAACAACCTTTGTCTGGAATGCATATCTATGTGAAGTCATTGATCATTTGTGCTGCACAGGTCCCAAGATGTCAGGTGACGCCATTATGGCGGAGTTTGGGGCCGCTGCTTCCTTCCTGAGAAAGTCAGACAAGGAACGTCTGGAGGCCCAGACTCGTCCTTTTGATATAAAGAGGCAGTGTTTTGTGCCGGACCCTGAAGTGGAGTATGTTAAAGCCACAATTACCAGCAGAGATGGTGACAAAGTCACAGTTGAAACTGAGTTTGGAAAAGTAAGTCAAATGTCACAATGACTATCGGAGGTGGAAAAGAGGTTCAACTTTGATGACTTGATGATGATTTATATGGAGATGTTCTCTGTGTTGAATCATTTCAGACTGTAACCCATAAGGAGGCTGATATCCACCCCCAGAACCCGCCAAAGTTCGACAAAATTGAGGACATGGCGATGTTCACCTTTCTGCATGAACCTGCTGTGCTGTTTAACCTCAAAGAGCGCTACGCAGCATGGATGATCTACGTGAGTAATGACCACAAACAAACTGATATTTCCACTGAATGAAATCATCAAATAAAACCAATCTTTGATGTATCTTTGTTCACAGACCTACTCAGGGCTGTTCTGTGTGACTGTCAACCCCTACAAGTGGCTGCCAGTGTACGATCAGGCAGTGGTCAAAGCCTACAGAGGGAAGAAGAGGAGTGAAGCTCCACCTCACATCTACTCCATCTCTGACAATGCCTACCAGTACATGCTGTCAGGTATGTTTGGCCCTTTGTAAACGATGACACAATCCAAACATTAACAAAAAGTCCTAACCGTGAGTATTGTTTTTAATCTACAGACAGAGAGAACCAGTCTATTCTTATCACGTAAGTATTTTAGTTAGATCTAAAATCCAAATTTGAGTCTTTGAGTCCACTTCACGTGTTTGTTTTCATTTGCAGTGGAGAATCTGGTGCAGGAAAGACTGTCAACACCAAGAGAGTCATCCAGTACTTTGCCAGTATCGCAGCTGTTTCTGGCAAGAAAGATGCTTCTCAGGAGAAAAAGGTTTGTGGTTCATGATGACATATGTTATGAATTAGCTTTTGACATTGGTGGTCTAAATGTTGGCATCCATTAAACCTGCAGGGCACCCTGGAGGATCAAATCATCCAGGCCAACCCTGCCCTGGAGGCCTTTGGAAACGCAAAGACCATCAGAAATGACAACTCCTCCAGATTTGTAAATTTGATCAACAAACAGCAACTGTACAGGCACCATTGTGTTACTTTGGCAACATCTAAACAACATTTTCTCATTACAGGGTAAATTCATTCGAATTCATTTTGGAGTCAGTGGGAAACTTTCTTCAGCTGATATTGAAACTTGTAAGTACACAATACAATGATTATTTAAGGAATTAAAGAGTTATACAACAGGAATGAGCCTTAAACGTTTTTTGTTGTCAGATCTGCTGGAGAAATCTCGTGTCACCTACCAGCTCAAGGCTGAGAGAGATTACCACATCTTCTACCAGATTCTGTCCCAAAGGAAACCAGAGCTGCTGGGTTGGTGCTCAGTGAAACACAGATGTAATTCAGCCCCTAAGAAATGTCACAAAAACACAGACTGAAAGCTTAATTTCTGTCATTTCTTTGATAGAAATGCTGCTAATCACAAACAACCCTTACGACTACTCCTACATCTCCCAAGGAGAGACAACCGTAGCCTCCATCAATGATGCAGAGGAGCTGATTGCTACTGATGTAAGTGAAACAGACCATTATAAAAAAAATACTCCACACACATTTCACAACTAACTCAAATGCAAATTTGATGTTTAAGGAAGCTTTTGATGTCCTTGGCTTCACCCAAGAGGAGAAGAACGGCATCTACAAGCTGACTGGAGCCATCATGCATTATGGAAACATGAAGTTCAAGCAGAAGCAGAGGGAAGAGCAAGCAGAGCCTGATGGCACAGAGGGTAAAGCATTATAAGGATAATAAAGAACTTTACATGTTTACATTTATTCTCTTTTATGTTGTTTTTGACATGCAACAATAATAAATGAAATCAATGCTTCTCCTATTTAAAATCCATGTACAGATGTCGACAAGGTTGCATATTTGATGGGCCTAAACTCTGCTGACCTCATCAAGGGCCTGTGTCACCCCAGAGTGAAAGTAGGAAATGAGTGGGTCACCAAAGGTCAGAATGTGCAGCAAGTAAGTTGAAAATGAGGGCCCTGCCCTGAAATCAATTTGGGTTAGAAGAATAAAATTTGTTTAGATTTTAATGTTGCTGATTTTATGCAATTATCTAGGTGTACTACTCTATCGGTGCATTGTCCAAGTCAGTGTACGAGAAAATGTTCTTGTGGATGGTGGTGAGAATCAACCAATCTCTGGATACTAAGCAACCTCGCCAGTACTTCATCGGTGTGCTGGACATTGCTGGATTTGAGATCTTTGATGTGAGTACAAATCTTTTGTTTACTATGTGACCCCAATATATACATTATCTAACATGTCTCCTTGAATGCTTTCTCTAGTTCAACACCTTTGAGCAACTGTGCATCAACTACACCAATGAGAAGCTGCAGCAGTTCTTCAATCACCACATGTTTGTGCTGGAACAAGAAGAGTACAAGAAAGAGGGCATCGTCTGGGAGTTCATTGACTTTGGCATGGACTTGGCAGCCTGCATTGAACTCATTGAGAAGGTTGGTGCAGACTCTTTAATCTTTAATCTAATCTCATTTTATGTTACAAATTGATTATATTGATTGATTATAATCAATTCCTTCACTTAGCCCATGGGCATCATGTCCATCCTTGAAGAGGAGTGCATGTTCCCTAAAGCCAGTGATGCATCATTCAAAGCAAAACTGTATGACAACCATCTGGGTAAAAGTCCTAACTTCCAGAAACCCAGAATTGTTAAAGGAAGACCAGAGGCTCATTTCTCCCTGGTTCACTATGCTGGTACTGTTGACTACAACATCACTAACTGGCTGGAGAAGAACAAAGACCCTCTAAATGAAACAGTGGTGGGACTCTTTCAGAAGTCAACTCTTAAGGTGTTGGCAAATCTCTTCATTGGCTATGCTGGAGCAGATTCAGGTAAATGTCTACTTTTTAGAATTAAAGTAACTTAAACACATGTGGATATGAACATATTAATAAGTGATGACTTTACAGCCCAGGATTCAGGAGGAAAGGGGGGAAAGGGAGGAAAGAAGAAGGGTTCGTCCTTCCAAACTGTGTCAGCACTCCACAGGGTGAGTTTAAACTTCTCTGTTACTGGTTTGTCTTTGAGAAAAAAAGACTAATACTATCACTACCTCATTATACATAATGAATGTTTTCACTGTTACAGGAGAACTTGAACAAACTGATGACCAACCTCAGGTCAACTCACCCCCACTTTGTACGCTGCCTGATCCCCAATGAGACCAAGACTCCGGGGGCAATGGAAAATCCTTTGGTTATGCACCAGCTGCGCTGTAACGGTGTGCTGGAGGGCATCAGGATCTGTAGGAAGGGATTCCCCAACAGAATCCAGTATGGAGACTTCAAACAAAGGTAAATGCAACAATAAGAAACATATTACAACACCTACAATATTATTGTAATAGTATTGTTATGGTTTTTGCACATTTGTTGTTATTTTAGATACCGTATCCTGAATCCTAATGCCATCCCTGAGGGACAGTTCATTGACAACAAGAAAGCAGCAGAAAAATTGCTGGGTTCTCTGGACATAGACCATGAACAGTATAAACTGGGACACACAAAGGTAAACGATGGATTTGAGTTTTAAAACAATCAGAAGTTCTTATTTAAATGCATTAACATGAATGTCTTTACAAGGTGTTCTTCAAAGCTGGTCTGCTGGGTGTTCTAGAGGAGATGAGAGATGATCGACTCGCCCTCATCATCACTGGAATTCAAGCGAGAGCCAGAGGATTACTTGCCAGGATTGAGTTCCAGAAAATTGTTGAACGCAGGTTGGAGCTTTGCTTTTAATGTTCACAGTGAAAATGCTGACATGCTGATGTTTAGCAGGTGTGTTTACGACATTCACCATCTTAGTTTCACATTTTAACCCACTGATATTTGCTACTTAGCACAACACAAAAGAATGGTGCTCAGATTTGCAGGTTTGTGGTCATACAATAAGCCTAAGTATTGGTATTGGTAATTTGACCTGATGGGAGGTCATGGGATCACCAAAGTTACAACAATTTGTCTACAGATGACTATCTTATCTGTGCCCATTTCATGACAGTATATTGAATAGTCAATGAGATATTGGCCTGGAGCCATACTGACATTGCCGACCCTAGAGCCATGCTGCTAGCATAGGTAAATAAGATGAGGAAAGGTATAAAAAACGGACTCGTGCTTACTGATATTGTCTACAGGGATGCCTTACTGGTGATCCAGTGGAATGTCCGTGCCTTCATGGGTGTCAAAAATTGGCCCTGGATGAAGATGTACTTCAAGATAAAACCTCTGCTGAAATCAGCTGAGACTGAGAAGGAGATGGCAAACATGAAGGAGGAGTTCACAAAACTGAAAGAGGCTTATGCTAAATCTGAGGCACGCAAGAAAGAGCTGGAGGAAAAAATGGTCACCCTTCTCCAAGAGAAGAATGACCTGCAGCTCCAAGTCCAATCTGTAAGACCAGTCATTTATTGTACCTGAAACTTACAGGTATATACTTATGCAAATGTGATGAGTAACACAATGTACTGTCTGCAGGAACAAGATAATCTTGCAGATGCTGAGGAGCGCTGTGAGGGTCTGATTAAGAGTAAGATCCAGCTTGAGGCCAAAGCCAAAGAGCTGACGGAGCGGCTGGAAGATGAAGAGGAGATGAATGCTGAGCTGACTGCCAAGAAGAGGAAGCTGGAGGATGAGTGTTCAGAGCTCAAGAAGGACATTGATGATCTGGAGCTGACTCTGGCTAAAGTGGAAAAGGAAAAACATGCCACAGAGAACAAGGTAACACAGTTTTTTGACCAGTGTTGAAGGAAAAAGTTTTAAAATGAGATGATGTGATCTAACTAGACAATAATTTAGGTTAAAAACCTGACTGAGGAGATGGCAGCTTTAGATGAAATCATTGCTAAGCTGACCAAAGAGAAGAAAGCTCTTCAGGAGGCTCATCAGCAAACGCTGGATGACCTGCAGAGTGAGGAGGACAAAGTCAACACTCTGACCAAGGCCAAAGCCAAGCTGGAGCAGCAAGTTGATGACGTGAGTACAACAGTATTTATTACTAAATTTCACATTCTGGAGACACAACTCATAGAAAAAAAATGTTTTTCATTTAGCTTGAGGGATCTTTGGAGCAAGAAAAGAAAATAAGGATGGACCTGGAAAGAGCCAAAAGAAAATTGGAAGGGGACTTAAAGTTGACCCAAGAAAATGTGATGGATCTGGAGAATGACAAACAACAGCTGGAGGAAAAACTCAAAAAGTAAAACCAATCTTTAATAATTACAAACTCTTTTATGCTAAAAGAGCTGATTATTAACATTAGTAACTTTTTCATTTAATGTAGGAAAGACTTTGAAATCAGCCAGCAGCTAAGTAAGATTGAGGATGAACAGGCCATGGGTGCTCAACTCCAGAAGAAACTTAAGGAGTTACAGGTAACTCATAAAAAACTAATTTTATTTGTTGTAATATTACTTTCTTATTATGGGAATTCCTACTCAAAATATATGGTTGTCTGGTGAATTTCATCAAGGCTCGTATTGAAGAGCTTGAGGAGGAACTGGAAGCAGAGCGAGCTGCCCGAGCCAAGGTGGAGAAACAGAGGGCTGACTTGGCCAGAGAGCTGGAGGAGATCAGTGAGAGGCTGGAGGAGGCAGGGGGAGCCACTGCTGCCCAGATTGAGATGAACAAGAAAAGGGAAGCAGAGTTTCAGAAGATGCGCAGAGACCTTGAAGAGGCCACTCTGCAGCATGAAGCTACTGCTGCTACACTAAGAAAGAAGAATGCAGACAGTGTAGCTGACCTAGGAGAGCAGATCGACAACCTGCAGAGGGTCAAACAGAAGCTGGAGAAAGAAAAGAGTGAGCTCAGACTGGAGCTTGATGATGTGGTCTCCAACATGGAGCAGATCGTCAAAATTAAAGTAAGACAAACCAAATCTGTTATCATTGAACACATCTTTAAAAAATAGTTTGACTTTTTGTAAAATCAATTTTATTCACTTTCTGGTCAGCTCTGCCCAAATACTGGTGCAGACAACAGCTTATGGGCAATTTTTTTTGCTTAAACACTTTCCACAAACGAGGCTAAACACCCCCGGGTATTAGCTTCGTAACATAACACAGGCAGGACAGGGATGTTTATTCATTTATCTCTAAAATTGAATGCTTATTGATTTCCCCCAAACGAAATGTCTCAGTAAATTCTTAAGAGGGCTATTATAGAGAGAATAACGCTTGTGTCACATACATTCTCTGAATTGCATATTAATTTGAAAATCACTTGACCCAGGGAAACCTGGAGAAAATGTGCCGCACACTGGAGGATCAGATGACTGAATACAAGACGAAATCGGAGGAAGGCCAGCGTTCAATCAATGACTTCACAATGCAAAAAGCGAAGCTCCAAACTGAAAATGGTAATTTTCTTAATGTTACTGAAACTGTGTTTTTTTAGCAACATAAACAAAGGATTAGTCCATGTGTCCCATCTAACATTAAGGTTAGATAAGTGAAATATGGGCATGTTTATTTTACATTTCTTATATTACAGGATAAAAACTAAACACCAACTACAGCTTGATATGCAGACCTACAAACCTTTATTTTACAGGTGAGCTTGCCAGACAGCTGGAGGAGAAGGACTCTTTAATCTCTCAGCTGACCAGAGGGAAACAGTCGTACACTCAGCAGATTGAAGACCTCAAGAGACAACTAGAAGAGGAAGTCAAGGTATCTAAAAAGACCACCAATTCTGTTTCCTGGTAGACATTATATTCATTTACAGCATGTTTATCACAGCTTCTACTATCACCTTACAGGCCAAGAATGCACTTGCCCATGCAGTGCAGTCTGCACGCCATGATTGTGATTTGTTGAGGGAACAGTTTGAGGAGGAGCAGGAGGCCAAAGGTGAGCTCCAACGTAGCATGTCCAAGGCCAACTCTGAGGTGGCTCAGTGGAGAACCAAGTATGAAACTGATGCCATCCAAAGGACAGAGGAGCTGGAAGAAGCAAAGTAAGCAAGCAATTTTGGCGAGTTTTTACTATTTTATCTATGAAGTACTGATTTGATACTTTCATTTTGACCTTTAGGAAAAAGTTAGCTCAACGTTTACAGGATGCAGAAGAAGCTGTTGAAGCTGCTAACGCTAAATGTTCCTCCCTGGAGAAAACCAAACACAGGCTCCAGGGTGAGATTGAAGATCTCATGGTGGATGTGGAGAGATCAAATGCTGCTGCTGCAGCTTTGGACAAAAAGCAAAGAAACTTTGACAAGGTAATGGCATATGAAACGACAGAGAGTAAATCCAGACTTTAGACCAAATAAAGTTCTATTTATAGATTGGCTTATGAATATTATTAAACTTAATTTACAATTAAACCAGGTCCTTGCTGAGTGGAAGCAGAAGTATGAGGAGTCCCAGACGGAGCTGGAAAGTGCCCAGAAAGAGGCTCGTTCTCTCAGCACTGAGCTCTTCAAACTGAAGAACTCTTATGAAGAATCTCTGGATCATCTGGAGACAATGAAACGAGAGAATAAGAATCTTCAAGGTCTGGGAAAAAAGTTATGCAACTTTTTAGTTTAATGTGTCCATTATGAGATGCACTAAACATTCAGTTTGATGTCCATCATGTTATAATGACAGAGGAAATTTCTGACCTGACTGAGCAACTGGGTGAGGGAGGAAAGAGCATCCATGAGCTGGAGAAGATCCGTAAACAGCTGGAGCAGGAGAAGGCTGAGATACAAGCTGCTCTGGAGGAAGCTGAGGTGAATAAATGTTAAATGTGGATATATATATGCCATTGTGTCATTGATGTTGGAATTACCTTTCTGATGCTTTGAAAGATATACATTGATATTTTTCATGCCAGGCCTCTCTGGAGCATGAAGAGGGCAAGATTCTCCGAGCTCAGCTTGAGTTCAACCAGGTGAAGGCTGACATTGAGCGTAAGCTGGCTGAAAAGGACGAGGAGATGGAGCAGGCCAAGCGTAACCATCAGAGAGTGGTGGACACTCTGCAGGGCTCCCTAGAGGCTGAGACTCGCAGCAGGAACGAGGCTCTCAGGGTGAAGAAGAAAATGGAGGGAGATCTCAATGAGATGGAGATCCAGCTGAGCCAGGCCAACAGGCAAGCAGCAGAGGCTCAGAAGCAGCTTAAAGGGGTCCATGCTCATCTGAAGGTACTATAGATATGCCACCTTACTCCTTTAAATCATTGAAATGAACAATTTAATAAGTTTAAATTAAATCTTCCTGATCAGGACTCACAGCTGCAGCTGGATGATACTCTGCGTGCCAATGATGATCTGAAGGAGAACATTGCCATTGTGGAGAGACGCAACAACCTGCTGCAGGCCGAACTGGATGAGCTGAGGTCTGTGGTGGAGCAGACAGAGAGAGGTCGTAAACTGGCAGAGCAGGAACTGCTGGATGTCAGCGAGAGAGTTCAGCTACTGCACTCTCAGGTAATCTGTAACAAACAGTATAATAATATGCCAATATGTCCAAGTTATTTATCTTTCTGCAAGTGTTCACAGTAAAATGACTCTGTGCAGAACACCAGCCTGCTGAACCAGAAGAAGAAGCTAGAGGCAGACACATGTCAGCTTCAGAACGAGGTGGAAGAGGCAGTGCAGGAATGCAGAAATGCTGAGGAGAAGGCGAAGAAGGCTGTTACTGATGCTGCCATGATGGCTGAGGAGCTAAAGAAGGAGCAGGACACCAGCGCTCACCTGGAGCGCATGAAGAAAAACATGGAACAAACCATCAAAGACCTGCAGCACCGCCTGGATGAAGCTGAGCAAATAGCCATGAAAGGTGGAAAGAAGCAGGTCCAGAAACTGGAGGCCAGGGTGAATATCTCTATTTTCCATTGCCTTGCAGTACAAGTGCATACCACAGAATTTGCTGGTTGCAAAAACCTTATGAAGGCGCCATTTGTAACTGTTTCTTCAAGGTAAGAGAGTTGGAGAATGAAATGGATATGGAGCAAAGGAGAAGCAGCGACTCTGTGAAAGGTATACGCAAGTACGAGAGGCGCATCAAAGAGCTCACCTACCAGGTATTTACTCCAAACACAATGAGCTTGTGATAAATCAATAACCAAATTAGAAAAATGTATGCTTTAACAGGTAATATGTATCAATTTAACAGACAGAGGAAGATAGAAAGAATCTGAGCCGTCTGCAGGACCTGGTGGATAAGCTGCAACTGAAGGTCAAATCCTACAAGCGAGCTGCAGAGGAGGCTGTAAGTTAAAATATCACATCTTCATTTACTAAAATATAAGTCACTGTGTTAGGAGTGAGCTCTGTGTCGCAGTCATACTTTAACAATCTTTGTTTCTTTAAGGAGGAACAGTCCAATGCAAATCTGGGCAAGTTGCGCAAGTTACAGCATGAGCTAGAGGAAGCTGAGGAGAGGGCCGACATTGCAGAGTCGCAGGTCAACAAGCTGAGAGCAAAGAGCCGTGACTCTGGTGCTAAGGTCTGTAATCGTTCAGAATAATTTAGGTTTGGGAACCCTGAAATTATTAACTTTTGTTTAGGAATTAAAATATATTTTTTTTCTTTGTACAGAAAGCACACGATGAAGAGTGAAGCCTTTAAGAGATCTTCAAGGATATAGTTTAATTCTAGTGTTTTAGTTTCTTTATTCACCATGCAACATGAGTGGAATAAAGAATAAATGTGTTTTCAAGGCACCACTTTGTTCGTGTGTCATGTATTTTAAAATTATTTAAAGAAATTACTAAGAAGTGAATCACCACACTACAAAGACAAAATGGAAAGAAGAGGCCTGCACTGTGAGGGAGAATCCAAACCACAAACAGAAAAGTCGCTTTTCATGTTTTGACATGAGGAGAGCGGAAGAGCTCAAACCTTTGCTCCTTATTCTAAGAAACAGTAAGACAATACCCCAAACTGCTGGTCCAGTAGCTTGAGCAGCTGAACAAAACAAGAGTAAATTCAAAACAGCTGCAAGCAATTGAGACCACTGATGAGACTTATTAAGCAACATGAGTTGGGAAAGAATAGATCACATGAGCCAAACACTGTGGTTTGGAGTTGATCCTTTAAGGTAATCCAGGTGGTGAGTTCTCAATTAAAATTGTTTCTCATATGCAAATACATAGTATTAAATGAGATATATCACTATACCGTATACAACCATTTAACTAAAAGTACATGTAGTCAAACAAATTGCAAAACAGTTGAAGTGACCTGCATTTGGCCACAACTAGATGGTCAAACAGCTCTACTCACAAGATTATTTCTCCATATTTTTGGTAAAAAGGAAAAAATATAAAGAAAAAAAAAACAGTTTCAGTAAATATTTGTTTATTTGCTACAAGATTTACAGTAACTCCATGGGATACCTATAACATGCATGTACATACGTATTGGCCTTTGTAAGTTCATGATTTAATAACTGATGCATTCATGAATTTATGAACATTTCAACTTCTTGACAGTTGTTTTTTATTTGAAATGAGTGGCAAACCCCTTCACTGAGCTTAATGTGCATCAGCAGGTTAAACACATCAGCCAGAGAAACAAAATCTCTTTTGTGAATAATGTCATATTGAATTTTTACATTCTGTATATAATAAATTAAAATTCTTGAAGGATACAGATAAGTATGGCTGGGGTATGAAATATTATTTTTTGTATATTATACAATTATATTATTCGTCTATTTTACCTCAAAGAATTATAAAAAAATAAAATGTATATGTCCTAAAAACAAAACCTAACACCATCCTTTCAAAAGAATATGTATACATGTATAAATGTATAAGATAATAGTATAACTGTGCTTTAAATCAGTGTTCAAAGCAGTTCCTGCTGTTTACTACCCTGTTGTGTTAGACTTTGAACTGCACCTGCAATATGTCTGTACAGCCAAAGCATGCATTATACACAGTCAATGGCATGTAAACAGACGCACTCTCTCTCTCACACACACACATACACAAAACAATCACCTCCCCTGGCTGTTGTCACTATGACCATGCCAAGTGCTGCAACGCCTCATGAGAAAAAAACAGCTGCTTATTGTTTGGTGAAAGCTGATACCGCTGTCATGTGCACTTTGTCCTGCAGCTTTCAGAGCCTGCGGCATAGCATCGTTATATAATGACGTGCACAGAGTGAAAGTGACCCCCAAGTCTGAGTTTTACTAATAACAAAAGCCTGTTTAATTGTTTTCCATCTTATTAGGTAAAGTAGTAATTGTAGCACGCAAGTCTCAATCATTAATATCTGGATTGCGGATTTGATAGATTTTAAATAAAGAAATTAAAATTTCTTTGTCACTGACTAAACACAGAGAACCCAGCGCTCTGAGTGAGGCTGCTGGCTGCAGGAGGTGCTACACTGTTGTTAGGATGACATAAGATGGAAAAACAGATTCAAAACCACTCCTAACACTATGACACATGTTGTGAAGCAGCCATGCCTTTCCCAGATGATGTCAGCGCTAATAATATGAAGCAGATTGTACTGTCTTAGCGTGAATCTCTCTGTTGAGAATCATATTGGACACAGAGTTCACTGCCAGCAAACACGCGCATGCAGCAATGACTGTACGACTCAATCCACCCAGTCTAATGGATGTTTTATCCATTAGACTGTTATTTAACAGTTTGTCCGTTGCCACGACTAAGAATAAAAGGGAGCACCCACTTGAATAATGTCAAACTGTTGAACAGCCCCACCTATGGTAGACTCTATTTAAAGTAGATAGCATCCAGCAAAGTATTATGATTACTAAAGTAATTGAAAAACTCCCTGCAGACTGGAATCTAGCCTAGGGCATTGAATCCTCTATTTGTCATGTCAATACTTAGCATACCTTTTCACTAATTATGGCATGTAAATAATGTATTGGGAAATGCAGCAATACAGTAACACAATGAGAAATCAGCCTGGCTAAAGCTGGATGATTTGACATTGAGCAACCTTGTAACCCAACCTGTTAAGCAGAAACACAAATTTTAAACCAACATAATTTCAAAAGCACAAGTTCTTTTTGGAAATACAACATTTATTTATAAAACAGATATATTAAGACTTTAGATTGTCACTGTGCAAATAAGAGCAAGCATTGTATAGAGCCTTTTATAATGTCTGATAAATCTTAATTCTAACATACAGTGTAATTATATTTCATCCCACAGTTGTTCAAAGCAACACTCTGCCCAAGTAAAAACAACTGGCAAAGAAAATAAACTTTGTGCTTAAGACATTTACAATGCATTTAAACTGGGGAAATATCGTATGATACCACACTAACCACATTACCTCTTATTAAGTAGCAGGATGAAATGCAAACCTAAAGAGAAACCTTATGTCAAAATCCTCATCTGACAGTAGTTTGATCATTTTAAAAATTACATGGATATATTTCCTCACTCATGCCATGCAACTGTACTACTCACAAGTGTCAAACAACTGTCAGTTATCCCTAGATTGCAGGTCTGCAGCTATATATTATACACACATCTTGAAACCTTGGCTGAAAGTCTGTTTGTTCAGCTAAAGTCTTCATTGACATGACAGTAATCACCACTTTTAAAGAAACAAATCATGCAGGCAAACAACTCCCTGTTGACCTCTAATATCCTCTCTGACAATGATAGAGTAAGAAAATAACAACAGGAAACAGGTAGAGGTCACTTTACATAGTAGATCTGAGCCCATCTTTCTTCTTGTGGATGTTTGTTTCTCATGTCCTTCTCTCCTTTGTTCAGATAATGAAGCTGAGGATCACACAGACTTGACAGTGATTTAAAGCAACTGTTCTGCTTTCACAGTTCTGTCTCTTTTTCTTCGTCTTCACCTGTTTCTAAATAATATTCATCATCTGTTGTTGTGTCTGAGCTTCGGTCTGAAGACTCGTCAAAGGTGCTAAGGCTGGATACATAGCATCTGGAGGGCAAATGCCCTCTGGAGGACTGGCTGTCCCCTTGCTGTGGTGCCCCTGGGGAACTGGGAAAGGTAGGGGAGGAAAGGCTGGGAGGTTTGGAAATGCGTCTGGATACTGGTGACAGAGGGGGCGTTGGAGGAGGGGTTGGAGGACCCTCTATATCCCACGCAAAGTGACATATGTTCATGTTGGGACTCCAATGGTGAGCTGACTTTGAGTTTGTCGTATTTACAGGTGGGGGAGCAGAGATTCCTGAACTCCAATTCGCCAAGCGCCTGGTGAGTGATCGAGGAAGTGACCTTGACCTCATTTTACCAGGGTCACAGAGTAAATTTGACATCTGACAGTCCTTAATGGGCTGACAATCAGGATAAACGGACCAATGATCCAAGTCCTCACTAGTACCTCCACAAGTCAAGGCAGATTCAGAGAGGTCACCCACACTCATGAACCTGGATCCAGTGGAGATGCGGCCAGGCCCTGAGGGTCGACTCGACAGGACCGAACTCACAGAAAATGACTTTCCAGGCTCAATGCCATACTTTAAGTCTGCATAGGAGGATGCCAAGCAATCTGTGTCTGGTCCTGGGCTTGTACTTGGAGGACCAGTGGATACCCGGCTTCTTCTTGAACCCCCAAGGCTTATTCCCTCTCCTGGTTCACATGGTGAGGGAGATTCTCTGCGACGCTGCAGCTTTGGGCTGTAGAAGACACTGTCGTCTATAGCATCAGGTGAGGGAAAGGAGGAAAGAGGGGAAAGAGAGGAGAAAGGGGAAAAGGGGCTTCTGGGGCTTGGCGTGGACTTTCCGTACTGAGTAGGATAAGTAACAGAGGGATTAGGGCTCCTACCAGGATTGGGATCTCTGCAAGACAGAAACTGGTTTGATGATTTATAATCTGTCTCATCTTTGTAAAAATCAAACTGGGTCATTGTTGGGCTGTGCTCTGCACAAACAATGTGCTGATCTTCAGTTTGATCAGTTTCTGGAGTTGATCTATCTGACCAAATATAAAGCTTATCTGCCAGTGTGCTCCCAGAGGCGGATTTTGGTGAGAGAGTGTATCTATTTTGTTTCCATCTATCTGTAACATCTGTTCCCTTTTCATTGTCCATTACCATCACCCCTTTCTCCTGCTCTTGCTTCTCTAGATTTTTGCTACTGTCAACAGTGATATCACTGACATTGCTGATGTCACTTGATCCACTAACAGAAGGTGTCTGGGAGGCTTTCTTCCACTTCCATGGAAATGACATATCATCCTCAGACCGTCTAGTGCTGAATGTTTGTCTCAGCCTGTTCAGGACCTGGTCCATTTTGTTATTAGTCTTGCTGGCCCTATCTGACTCAGACCTTGATAAACTAGCGTTCGGTGTGCTGACACTTTTCTTCAGGGCAAACCGGCTCTTTTTTGGACTTTGTTCATTGTTGCTCTCCACAGAAAAAAATCTGCTTTTTCCCAGTACACTCTCCTTTGTTCTTCTGTTAGAGCTTTCGTCATCAGGGAGCTGACTCTCTGTTGAGCTGCTACCACTGGAGCTCTGACCTGAATGACTTCGTGAGTCACCTGCAACATCCTTACTCTGCACCAACTTGGCCTCCACAGGAACAGGTGTGTTTGTGACATGTTGCAGGGGTTTAGTTGTGGTGTTATTTTGGGTTGCTGTGGCTGTGTCTACTTTAGATTTAATGCTGTAAACCAGGGTCTCGGTTACAAATGTTGAGGAGGAGCTGTTTGTCTTATCACCCTGCAGAGACTGGGAGCTGATATGAATTCTGTTGTTGACAAATAATAAACTGCCATTCTGGCGATCTTGCTTGTTGTTTCTGCCGTCATTATTGTTAAGTTGATCAGTTTCTGAAAACCCAAATGTTTCTCTAGTGTTCGTTTTATTTTGGAAAGGCAAAGATAGGGGCTGTGGTAGGCTGACAGGTGACAGAGGGGGTCTGGAAGTCGGTAAGGTCACACCTGAAACTGGGTCAGTATGAATGGAAAGATTTGGAGTATAATTTGACTGTGAGGGATGGTGGAAGAGAGCTGATCTGGGAGGAATGGCCTTGATTTCTCCCTGAGTAGACCTGGTAGACATTAGAGTGGAATAAGGTGGGGAGCTATATCGAAGTTTATAACCACTTGAAAAGTCAGGAGGTAGGGAGAGAGGAGTAGAAGAACGGAACTGAACTGTGCAAGACTCAGCTGATAGTGTCCTCTCTTGTCTGGGTGTCATTAGTTCCTGTCTTCCCTGGTCAAAGATCATATTGTCACTTGGTCTTTGCTTTAATCTCTCTCGCTCTCTGGATGGTAAATCAGCATAGTCAGATGATAAGGACCGATACTTCCCTCCTTTCACCACCTGTATACTGGAGGTCTTAGGGGTAGGGGAGCAACGAGGAGATGTATTTGTGGTTGGACTGCTTGATCTCAGAAAGGAAAAGATTGATGGAGCTTTAATGCTTCGTGGGGACCTGGAGGGAGATGGAGAACTTGATGGCTCTGGCTTGACATCTTTGATGGGGTCAGAACGTGGCAGATCCACAGAGTCCTCCCATGTTACTCGTCTCACTCTCTTTCCCTCTGCATGGGGGCGCTGTTTCTTTGTGTCTTTTTCTTGGTTGCTGGAGAATGTCCTCTCTTCCTTAGGGCTGGAAGTGTCTAAATAGTTGGGACTGGTAATAATAGGTGTGGCAGGGGGTGTTAAGAGAGAGGAAACAGTGACGATGGGAGAAGGCAAAAGGGAAGGAGTGACAGGAGGAGTAACGAGGGATGAGTTGGGGGCAGTTGTGGCTGCAGGATGGCCGCCAGTGGTAAATGAAGATATGGTGGAGGCAGTGGATACAGGGCTGTAGTTTGTTTTAGGGAATGTGTTGACTGTGGGAATCATACTGGACACTGGATTGAAAGGCTTGGGAACAGAAGTATAGCTTCTTTCAAAGCCAAGGGGTGTGGTGATAGCTGTGGTAGTGAATTTGGGTGTTTGGGAAGAAGAGCCAGTATATGATGAAGCATGAGTATTAGCCTGTGAGGCAACTGGTTGAAAGGAGGAACTAGTGTTTGTGGTTAGTGGCAGACCAGAGGTCTGAGCTTGACTAATAAGAGTGTTGGTGGTAGCAAGAGAAAGAGCTGGTTTTGTAAACCTCTGGGTGTCCTTGTTGTGAGGAGACATGGAGGTGCTGTTGGTTTTGGATGTACAATGATTGTTATTGTATTTGTTGTTGCTCTCAGTGGGTGTACTTGAGCTTTTGGGATTTAGCAAAGTAGGTGGCAATTCAGATACCTTTGCTGCAAATAAAGTATTACTTACATCATGGTTGGGGAGATCTTTAGGATGACTCAATTTTGTTTGCACAGGAGCTCTGCTAATTTTAGAACTAGACAAAACGCTGGGCAAACTTTGAGGCTTCTGTGGATCTCTAATGTTTAAATTTGAGCCACATTGCTGTTTGACAAGCTTGTCTGTATCGTGGTCAGGTGAAGCCTCAGCATTTCTTTGTTTGAGGTTGTGACTTCCTCCGTGTGTCTTCACAACAAGGTTCATATTACTTTTGAGATCTGACTCTGTTATGTTATTGTTGTCTCTGTTATTTGGGAACTGACAACTAAATCTTTTGTTGTCAGTTGGACTTGGAGAGGCCAAGTCACTTTTATCATTACAGGGTGGAGCAACGGGTGTGTTTAGTTTGTCTTTGATGTTCGTTGTGTCACTGAGTGTTGGAGGCGAACTGCCTTCCTGGCTAACTTGCTTCCACCAGGAAGTTGATGTCAGGGTGGTCCTTCTAGGGTATGAATGGGTTTTTAGGAGGGTAGAGTGATCATATGGGGAATGTCTGGGTGAAGACATAGAGATCTCTGAAAATAAGTGTTTATCTGGAGCCCTGCAGTTTTCTGACTGTCCTCTACTTAGAAATGCATGTTTGGAACATAAAGGACTGGAGTGGGTCCTATTTGTTGTTTGAGGTTGTTGGGTAAAGGGTGCATCTGCTGCATCTTTGTTTGTGGGTGATGCTGAAAAAAACCTTGTTTCAAATGTGGTCCTCTCTCTCTGATTGGAAGATGGGGAAAGAATAGACCCAGTTTCAGTTGTCCTATAAGACATGGGCAACGGAGAGAGGAGGGGCTTTGACCTGTCTTGCTCAATATTCTTGTTAAAGGTTTGAGAAAGTTGTGTCGTGAATATTTTTCCATCACGATCACTTGGGGAACAGCTCAGAGGTGATGGGTTTGTCTCAGCAATGGTGGAGCCAGTGGAGGTAGAATTCCTGCCATTGGAGTTAAATCTTCTTAAAGACAGAAGTAGACTGCTGGTAGTTGGCTTGGAGCTTAATGATGACAATCCTCCTTGAGGACCAGTTTGTGGATTTCTCCTTTGTTCATTTGGTTTAAGGGAGAGGGGAGACACAGGAGATGTGGCCGTGGCCACAGGGCTTAAAGCACCTGTATCTCTTTTCCTATTGTCCATCCTCCCAGCGTTTACATCCAAAGACATAGCCTGAATCATTGTCCTTTTAGATTCATAGTCCAGGTTTGCTGAATCACTCGTAGATGCACAGCCAACTGTATTCCTTCTGGTACCCAGAAGTGGCATCCTCAATTGGGCTTGCGATCCATCTGTCAACGACCTGTCCATAGTCTCCTGAAAACGTTCTTGTCTATTTCCAGCAGTGTTCGTCACATCTTGGAGATTCCCCTGAGCGTCAGAATTGCCATTGCCCTCAAATCTTTTATTTCGTCGAAGTCGGCCACTCCAGTGTGGGGCAAGAACTGTCACCACAGTGGAAGACAGCATAGTTCCAGTGGGGTTACCTGGTTCCACAAGATCACTTTGTTTGTCAGGTTTCGTATTGTCCTTTATATCTTCTTCTAACTTAACTGATCTAGTGATAGTCCTTAGTTGTGACTCACATGGACGTTCACACAAACCATTACAATCATGTGGTCCAAACTCTCCATTTGATTCTCCATTACTTATACTCAAGTTCCTGGTAGTCTCCAGTTCACTGGATACAACTTTAATAACTTCTTCTTTCTTCTTGGCTGGTATCCTTTCAGAAGCTGGAGAACCACTGGTTACCTCTGTAGAGGTGTCTGGTGGTGACGTTTGTCCATTCACCTGTTCGGAGAAGAGGAATTACCGCAAATGAGCAAATATTATATACTAATTTATCAATTTGTCAAAGATCTAAAATCTTTAAAGGGATGGGCAATTGAATTTTGCTTTTAATTACAATTACAAAAATAAGAATCAAGATTAAACAATTTTTTTCAATGATCCTCTTGTTTTGTCTTGTGTTATAAGTCCAGTGCACCCTTTCCTTTACATTACATGCCCAGAGCTGACAGTGTATTTTTCAGTTTAATTAGATTCAAAGTTTAAGTAAATACACTGATAAAGACATTATTTAAAAATAGTTTTTAAAAGTACTTGATGATTACAAAGTCACACAAGAGGTCAACATGTTAAATAATCGTGATCTAAATATTAACCAAATTAATATTTAATAAAAATCTGTGCTAATTAAAATGTTTGCTATTTAAAAAGCATGTTTGTTAATCTCACTACACAATACCCTACATTATTACTTTTTTACTGTAACCACAGAGCATATATGTCTCGCTGTATCATTGCAGGCTACCACTTTTCATACGTCAACTTTCATATCATACAGATGCAAATTACTCAAACTCTAAAATAAAATGCTTTCTGACATCTACAGTAAGTATGCAACAGTGGCCTAGTGTGTGTTTGCAGAAGCCAGATCTTTGCTAAAGCTCCTGTTCCCATGGTGTAGCTATTTAAGAGATTCAGGCCTTGACAAACAGGTTATTTTGAAAGACATGAGAGATTTCCAAGGACACAAACACAGACAAAAGCACACACACACACACACACCCTGTCCCATGTAACTCTTAAAATAATAATCAATCTCGTGTTTTCAAGAGTACGCAATGTCACTTTCAGTGATGTGGTGTTGTGCTGGATAACTTTTCAGTGGCTTTGAACTTGCAACCTTAAATTAGGTACTGTAGCTACTGACTGGTTGCCAGTAGTTTACATGAACTGTGAATGAGAATTTTAAGTTTGTTTTGAAATAGTTTAGACTCTACGTTGTTAAAAGTATTATATAAATGATTAAGACTGTGGTTAATTCTTACCTGACAGCTGCTGTTCTTAGTCTCAGCCTGCTGTGTTTCAGTTAAACTGGTAGAACGAAAGAGAGAGAAGACATAAAAACCATTAAGAACACTAGGATTTAACCTGTCACCTAAGTGTAGATTGGACTCCATGCGCAGTATGTACAACATGTTACATTTCCCCTACATATGAACATATGAACCATATCAGTTTTCTGACAAACCGCTGTTGGATTATCTTTAAAGGCAAAATAAAATAACAAAAATAAGACACATGTTGCTATGCTGTGGAGCTTTTATGATAACATGATATAAAAAAAGGGTTGCAGAAATATGTTTGGTCATTGTTATTGTTGTCATGTGTCAAACAGCTCAAAAATAAAGGCAGTACTGAAAAAATATGAGATCTATGAGACATCCAGGTTTTCTTTGTCTAATGAATTAAAAATATAAACCCTTTCAGTGATAAGTAATGAGCACTTTACTTGTTTGAGACTGACATAATGATGAACTGTGCAATGTTTGATATTAAAAGAGGGGCCTGACAGAACTCAATGTGCACTGTGAACAAGATAAACAAGGTGTATAATGCTTCATAACTTTATTGCAGTGGTCATAAACTGATCAAATGTTAAAAAAACCAAAATAACAGTTAATAGAATGATAAAACATGAAAGAAATAATCAAAGTCCCCAGTCCTCCTGTGCTCTACTGTAATGTTTTTGTGTGAAACATTTGAGGGATCAGATGTCTGAGATTTGCCACAGCAATGCCGACGGACCAGACGGCCGGCATTCCTCTCCTCATTCTCCCTCTCTCTTACTAAACAGTTTTCCCACTGTCACATGAGCACTGGAGTCACACCCCATAAGAAATTATGACATTACTTGCAAGGCGTTTCCATGTCGCACAAGGCGGCACATGGATCACACATGTGTGCACTGTACACTCGCACAAGATCACACACCCAGTCCAACGTGTCTATATAAGGCCATGCTTGATGGTATGAAATGCCTGCAGGTTGCTAGACAGTTAAAGGGGTGTGTCCAATAAAGCCACTCTGATCAATGACCTCTAGTGACAAGGCCAATGTAATCTCTGGCACTCATTGCATCACACATATGTATGCAAATATGCTTAAGGAAAATGTGCAGCGCATATATAAACAAACCCTCTCTCCTGCACACTGTATCAGAGGCCTCAGATGTCCTCAGAAAACCGGGACAACATGTCAGATCTCAAATAACTGATTCTCTCGTGTTGCTGACGTGAGGAAGTGCTTTGCTGTACGGTTGATGATTCATGATATGGTGGGGAGGCCAGTGAGAGCTTCTTATCTGCCCATCCTGGATACCGAGGCATGTAGCGTCAAGTTAAAATCCCAAAAAACACACAACCTTATAAACACAACTACTCCTGGTGGGAGGTGCACTTCCTTGTTTACAGCAGGGGCTGACCCTTCCAGACAGTGTCTCACAGGCTAAAGTAAGCAGACAGGGTTCAGCGTTTTAGTTACTGTTTGACTAAATGTGGTGATTTCAGCGACTGCGAGAACGATACAGCAACCATTAGTGGCAGGCGCACTCAGGAAGTCAGTCTGTACAAGTTAGACAATGACTGACGAAAGCCACAAAGAAGACCGTGACAGCTTCCTGACTTGTTTACTTAACAGCAAAATGAACGTACAGTGAAAATTCAACGTTTTACTTGCTTGCTGTGTAACTCAATGTTTTAATGGCCAAATTTGGTCTATTCGAACCCAAATATACGTCATTTCAACGTTAAAAACACTCAGGTGCTTCTCTTTCTGGTCTGATCTTAAGATGAATAACTGACGGTCTGTGTGACAAGTCTGCAGAAGTGGCACAATACTACTGAGCCTGCACAGCATGTAAGTCTGAACTCAGGTGAAGAGCGTCTTTAGTCTTGTCCTTGCTTACCTGTGTGGAGAGTGGTCTAAATTCTTCTTCGGCCGTAGCTCGGTGTTGTCGAGGCTGAGATTTCTGGAGAGTCTGAAGAAGATGCATGAAGTGTATCTGGGTCCGGTGTGTGTCTTTGAATTGGCACAATGAGCAGCCTCTTCCTGTCTCAGTCTACCTGCTCTTAATATTGGTGCTGTAATAGATTCAGAATGGGGGATTATGCTCTAGTCACTGCTGTAAATACAGTGTGCACAGACGATTGTGAGCAACGTGTGAGTGTGTGTGTTACCTTTGTGTGGTTGTTCCTGTCTGATGGATGATGGGCGACACCGCTGCCTAGTCGGCGTTTCATCACCATGACGATTCTCCTGCTTGGACCGCTTATCGAATGTTTCATTCTGCTGCTTTCTGCAGAAAAACACCGACAAAGTCAGAAATGTTAGAAGACTCTATGCAGATGTAGAGCCCCATGAAGGAACAGCAGGGGCAGCAAATGCCTTGCTGTGGGGCTTTAAAACAGTCATCAATCAGCTGGATTTATGGTCAACACAAGGAGTTCAAGTGAATCATACTGTGGATACCAGCAGGATGATGTTTTTTGTTTTCAGAAATAGGGTTAAAGCAGCATGATGTTTCGCCCCAGCACCTGCTCCGTCTCCTCCAACCTCCTCACTTTGGATAATCAGAGGACCAGTCTGCATCTTTTAAGACTGACGGCGTTTCCAGTCTTGAGTTTCAGAGAGAGTACGGCAGAGATTTTAGCGATGTGATTTTAGCACGAGTAGCAGAGAGAGTGAATGTGTCTCTGCTGTGTCGAGTCTCTACATCCTGTTCCTAGAATCAATGTTTTTCTATTAAAAACATTTGGTTGTAATATATTCTTTATTTCTTTGTTTAAGAAAGCAGCCTTCTTTATCATCAGATTGGCATTTATTCTTAATTGCTGATGTTTTGTCTACAAATAGTGAAAATGTCCCTTTTATTTTGCCTGAGCCAAAGTAACATCTTGTCCAAAACATCCAGTTTACTGTCAAACAGGACAAACGAAAACATCAAAACCTCATATTTGAGAAACTAAATGTCTGTTTCAAGGAATTATCAAATCTAATTTATAAAGAAAACTATGCAGGCTGATCGAAGGAAGCAGCCGTGCCTCCCTCATCTTATCAGTGCGACAGTGCTGGACTGATAAACTGTGGTTATACAACAATTCGACTATGCTCGCTCCACACTTTCTCTTACAACCAGAGCATGCAGCGATAAGACACCCACTCACACAGTCACTAAAGCATGCATATGCACATTTACTGCTGCAACCCAATGCTGAACCCACGCCAGTGTGCCAACGGCCGAGCACGACGATGGCAACGCAACACGCACGAGGTGTGTTGTCTAAATATGGACGCGTGTTGCAGCAGCCTTTGTTTGTTAACTATAACAAATTAAAGCAATCATCAGCCAGAACACGACACTCCAGGATCATTGTCTCCCTCTTTATAATCCAGTTCAGCAGAGTCTTTATTTAACCTGCAGTGTTTTGCGTGATCACGAAATGAAGCGTTTTGATTTTTCCTTTCTGACTTTTTTTTTAATAACAAGGACAATCGCCGCCTCTCCCTATCCACCTTGCCTTCAGGGGAGAGTCATTGGCCTCATTAGAGCTTAATCTCAGTCAGGCTATTATAAAAGCCTGACATGACATGACATGAGAGGGAAGCTGAGAGAAATCTGTGGAGGGAGGGAGATCTTCACGCTCTTCAACAGCTCCCTCTGTGCCAAAGCCAACACGCCTTCCATGTGGATGGTACTGAGTGTTTTTAGTGCTGCCTCTCCCGGAGGCAACAGAAGAAATCACGTCGCTTCGCAGCAGAATTAGTGCTTGTAAACCTGCAGGTAACCATGTTTGGACAGTTTAATAGGAAGATGATAGGCTTGTTGTGACGGATCATGAGGCGCAAACTGATAAAGCATTGTTTACACTGTGATCTATACTGTTTAGAGAAATTCACAGCAGTATAAAGGTACTAAACGGGCCCCTTAATTAGCCCCCTTTATTACACAGGATGGTGCTCATAAAGCTGCTTGATACTTAGGCTGCCAATTAACAATTATTTTCATTGTCGTTAAACCTGCTGAGTCTTAAAGACAAATGGTTTATTCATTAAGACGTCAGAAAATAGACATATTCCTTGCTTTGTCCTCAAAATGTGGATGCCTATCATCTTATCTATTTGGTGCAAATTTTCCTGTTAAAAAAAACTAAATGTGAATTTATTTTTTAATATTGTAAGACTTCCTCTAATAAATATTTAATCTCTCTATTTAAATTAAATCCCAATTTGAAATGCTCACATTTAACAGACTTTACAGTCTTCCCAGGAGCTTTTAAGTAGTTGCTGGAAAAACACTGCGACTAAAATGTGACGAATTTTTGTTTTTATCTTTGTAAAATATCGGAGCCCTAATGAGACAGCGGAGGAAGGAGTTTAAAAATGTTGCTCTGGGCTCGGGGCCATCTCTCTCTCCATTTTCTAGCATTTAACATGAGACAAAACAACTACTTGGAAAAAAAAAATTGCACAGATTAATAAAGATAAAGAAAATAATTGCTGGGTGCAGCCGTGCTTTCTCAATGCATTAGTGTGAAAGGACACTGTTATTTAGCAGGGATTTGATTTAATGTTTTTTTTAAGGTTAAAATTATCATCCCACATTGAACGCAAAATCTCTAAAAGTAAGCTCAGGCATTAGTGGTCCCTAATCCTGTGTGTGCAAAACATGCACAATATGCAGCCTCCCAGTCAGCAGCAGTGCATCATGCATGTTATCTAGACTGTGCGTGCACCGTCTCTCAGTTTGTTTTGATGGTTTGCACGCTGATGACTAATTGTTCTTTCTGAAAAGGCTCTTTGGGCACCTTGTGTGTGTGTGTTTTTGTCATACAAGTATGTTGGTGTATTCTTCACTTGAGGTCAGCCTCGCTGTGGGTGTGTGCCCACTGTATCTGCCAGCTAACACTTACATAACCACAAGGATCCAGCCTGAACCAAAGTGTGGGTGTGTACTCAGCACTGACAAACGCATGTAATGTTCCAACTACGGCAAATGATTTACACCCTGAACTTCTTTTTAAGATACATCCAAAGAGATCTTAATGACTTTGCAGTGACTTCACGAGTGGTAACAAAAGGTTGCCAGGACAAAGTGAGACTTGTTCTGTTTGTTGCCACACCTTCAGTGTCTGTCAGACTTCCATGGCAGACTTCTGTTTATCCTGGAGTCTTTACATGGGCATACAGCGGATGGGTTTAGAGAGCATTAATGGGAGGATGTGCAGATAACTAACATGGGTATTGCTGTGGACGTGCACAGACAGCAGCGCTGTGTATCTGTGGCGGCAACTTTGTTACAACTGCAGGCCTGGACGCGTCTGTGTGAGCTTTCCTGCTGAAGCTGAACTGCCCTTAAACACACTGATGATGCAGGTTTATATATGCAATTACTGCATGCACGGATGCAGTTCTAGGGTCAAGGTGTGCATATTGGATCTATAACCGGATGCATGATAAATGCAATTATTATACTCAGTCTAACAACCTACATTCAGAATCTCCTTAGATTTTCCCCATATTCAACACGTACAAGGTAAATCACACCAAACCTTATTCAACGGTTTAGCTACTTGAGTAAAACCAATACTCAAGAGAACAAGTTGTAAACCATCTGCAAACAGCTATTTTGATTAACACAACAGCTACAATCATCCAAACTAATATGTAAAACACAAAATTCGGCTTTCTTCATGAGTTATTCCCGCCTCCTTTAGCTGTCAAACGCAGCGTGCTGTGCAGTGACGAGCTCTAAATCAAATCCAAATTGTTATTTTACTGAAGTATCTTTGCGCCGAATTCACTACAATCAAACCACGAACATGGAAACGTTTTCGTTTTACTGTTAAATACGTATTTGTTTCCACACAGACGTCGCAACTTTAAAGTTAGAGATTTTTAGACGGAGTTTTGCGCGGGTTTCTCTTCCTTAGACAGCGGCTAATCAATCTCCAGCAGGCGAACAGACACATAAAAAGTGTGAAGCAACATTTAAGATGTCGACGAGAAGCACAATGGATAACAAACTCGTTGTTAAAATGGCCTTTAAAGACGTTTTGAACCTACCTTGCAGTTGTAGTCCGCGTTGCTCGTGTTGCGCTGTACAGAGGCGGATTCGTCTCTCCTCCTACAACTCTGAGATCCAACTCTCCTGCGTCACTTGTTGACATCCTATTTTAACCGGTTCAGTAAGCCTTCAGCATTCACACTGATGAGACAATGCATCTTAGAAATGTAGAGAGGAATTTGCAGCCGCGGACCAGAGAACAGGGCGAAGACCAGGTCAATGTCACTGTGGAGGTGAAGGTTCAACACCTCCTTCTCAGACAGGTGAGCAGCGCGACAAGTGAGACCATAAAAGTACACCTGGCTGCGTCCCTTTCCTGGAAAGTTCCCCCCTTGGCCATTTCCTTCTCAGGACACTTGCTGCTTGGCGCTTAGTGCCAGTAGCCGGGCAGTCTGTTGCTCTTTCAGGGCCCCGTGTAAATGTTGTTATTGGGCCCATATTTTGTAAAGGTATGGTGATCTCTGTGGTGAAACAGGGCCTTGCATTTAACGGTCCACGAAAAACAAGAGAAAACATCTAAACTTCACTGCAGTAACTTAAAGCTACAGAAAAGATAATAAACAGGGAGTCCTGGGGGCTCAGCTACACCAAGGAACTGCTGATAGCTCACAACATCTGCATCGTAACATCTGGAAAAATGCATTTTCCTTAAAATATTTATTATAAATGTGAGGAATAATGTGTTAAGGAATGAAAAATTCTCCTGATGTTTGCTGATTATATTAAAACCACGGAGGTAATTCTGTCTTGTACTTCATTAATTACCTAATATTAGTCAAATTATGACTTTGAGCTTGATTTGCTCTCACACAGGACACAGCACCACTGTCAATGCTGGATCCTAATAACAAGGTTTATAGGTTTTGCTACATATAAGTGTATTTATTCATTATTTATTAAATATAGAGGCCCTTGCACACAAGAAAGGCTGTTTTAATTTCTAGAAAAAGGGGAGAAAAAAGAATTAAAGTCCAGTTTAAACCCATAAAGTGATCAACACATTAAATCATTAATAATTATAACCTATTAATGTATATTGCTCTGAAAATATGGCTGAATTATGACTGCTTTTAATAAAAGTGGATACCTTTTCTTTTGCTAATTTTGTATTTTTACTTACACTTTTACTTATAACAGAGTATGTCTACACTGTGGTGCTAACACTCAAGATCTGACTTCTCCCTCCTGCACTGGAAAACCATAAATACGAACTACTTCATAAACCACAAGAGGCCCACAACATGACTCAACTCACAATGACACCAACCCAGTAATAGTTATCAGTTAAGCATCAAAATTAATCATAAGCCAAACCCTGATCTCAAAATAAATAAAAGTGCTCTAAGTAATTCAATGCCTTCATTCCTACAGTTCCTCATTCCTCAATCCCATCAGTGCATTGAATTTATTAGAGCTTGTGTTCCTCAAAATTGAGCCTGTGTGACAATAGTTTTCTTGTCAAAACAGGACAAACGTGTTGGACTGTGACCTCCACACCCTCCATCACCTGCCAGAAACCCTGCTCTTCATAGCTTTGGCTCGGTTTCTGCAGGAAGAACAGCGCCCTCTTCCTGCTCTGACAGACTGATACTTTCCTTTCCGCTGGTTTTATGACAGGGATTTGCCTCGTTAACCTGAGTGCAGTGCAGGAAGTCTTGTCATTGCTAAAATTAGTGAGAAGAGAAAACAAAATGCATGTTCCTATGTGCAGGTTTCAACTGTAAAACATAATGCATCTGCAACAATTCCACTTAAAATGGACCGGACCTAAAGCCTTGCAAGCGATAAATGTGCTGAATGTAGCAAGGGGTGGTGTAGTTTGTATATAATTATTAAATGATCAATTAATAAGTAATTCTTTATTTATTTTTGTCTGGGTTCAGAAACATAGTGAATCTGTCCTTTAATAAAAATGAGTCACCTGGAATTAGGAAAATTAAACAGAGAGTCATCATTTTAATTAATTCCCTCAAATCCATTGTTAATAATAATACTGACATGTAGCAAACAGTAAGAGTCTAATTCTTACAAGGATAATAATTAAATACATTGACAACTGGTATCATTTAGGGGGATAGAAAGAGGCCTAGTGATTCAAACAATTCAATCAAAAGGGCTTAAATGATTAAAATTCCTTCTCTGTGCTGTTCCAGCGTCACTTGGTGGTGCAGTTGCAGAGGAAAACCAGACGAGGGCAGTGTTGCGTTACAGAAGAGCACTGAATTCATCCGACTGACAGCTGTTCCGTGATGCAACCTGACGGATTCATCTAAATCCAGATGATCAGGAGTTAATTAAGCACTCTGTTTCTATTAGATCACAGTTTATAATGATTTTGTTTGTGCAGGTGAAATTTAAAATGACAGGGTTATGAATTTGAGCTGTGTGTGCATGTTTTAGTTGCGTGTTCAGATGAAAGCAGAACAAGAAAATTTGGCTTTGTAACCTTCTTTTAATCTGCACTGTTGCTGGATTCCTATTGGCTGTTGTGCGTTTTATCTTTTACAGTTTCTTAAAAAGGGATTTAGATTTAATTCACTCTCAGCGCTTTGGGGGAACCTCAACATCCTCCCCCTCCTCCTCCTCCTTGCTCCCACCTCCCCCTCTCTCCTCCTCCTCCTCCCACAGAGGATGCGGGACAGTGTGACTGGTCCTGAGCTCTGACTCCTGGCTGCACACACAAGTGGCCGCGACCATCACGAGCAGCACGGTCGGAAATCACGCTCCGGGATCAGATCTCTCTCTCTCTCTGTCTCTTTCTCCCCTTTTCTCTCTCTGCCTTTGCTTTTCCACGCAGCTCTGTTAACTCGAGACAGCATGACGGAACTCGGACTCGCACGTTTGGGATAATCTTTGTTAATAATGGCTCGCTTCAACTGTTCATTTCCACGGAGCTGCAGCTGAGGTTTCATTCAAAGTCCGACTGGATTCTCACAGCGTGATGGATACAAATGAGTTCGCAGTACTGAAACTTTTTGTTTTTGGGATTTTGGGTGAGTGTGACTTCTTTTTATTTCATATATGTATATTTACACACGTTAAAGACTGATAACACCTAACTCGGTCAAGTAGTGGTAGATACTGTGTTACAAATAGAAATATCAAGAGAAGCCTGTCAGCTGTTTAAACCGCACTTTTCCACTATATTCACATAACGTAACAGCAAATAAATGATTGCTATTTTAATTTAAAAGCCCTTCACAGCTGCACTTGTGCACACCATGCTTCTGTCTATCACAATACGTGCCCCTCGGAGCTACCTGAGTGTGTCAGGCTGCAAAGTGCACATAATTAGGATTGCTAGGAAGTATCAGGAGCACCAATCACATCCCATAGCTCATGCACTGAGTGGGGAATATACAGTGCTGTGCCATGACATCACGCCCCAGTGGACAGACCTGACCTATATCGTGGCCAATGGGAATGTCTGGATCTGGCTCATTAACTGGTGGCACAGGGATGAAATCATGTATGAAATTACATTTCATGTAGAGATGAGTCCGCTCGCTGTAACATACAAGGTTAACTTGTTTAATGATATAATGTTTGTATTGATGCATGTGGGCGCCGGGATGATTGAGAAGAGCATGAATCTTGCTGCGTTTGAAGCCCCATTGTGTCCTTTAGCAGTGTCAGCAGAGCAGGAGCGGTGCTGTGACTCACTGATGAAGAGGGGTTCAGATATTGAACCTATTTGCAGCGCAGTGACTCCTTCCGGGAGAAGTAAGGGCTTAGAGAGAGTCTGACACTGAAATGAAATGCACCTGGCTTCCTTCCACGTGGGCACATGAGTCATTTGATAGACGATTTCAATTTCAAGCTCTGTGGTTCAGGGAGACTTCAAACTTATCTATAGAGGAGAGGCCTGCAGCTGTCGGAGGGGTAAACCTGAAGGTGGATGACAGCATGGATCCTTTGGGGAGTCCTTTTGCCTGAAGCGTACAGCAGACAGGAGGATGTGGTCCACGTCCGGCCAAGACCTTCAGCCTGCACTCCACTGGATCTCTGCCATGTAACAGCTGTGGCCCTACAGCACTGTAAGGCCGAGCAGAAACCTGGTTTATATGGTCATTCTCTGACTTGAGTGTTTTATGCTCTCAAAATGCTGATTTCAGCGTGAAAAAGAGGAAAAGACTTATGTGCGATCAAACTGGCCCTCATCTGTGCTTTAAAAGACAAACGGTGAGATTTCCCTGCAGCTGCTGCTATTAAAGCAATGGGAGGTTTTATTTCCATGCTGTACGGAGAAGTAGTGGTTTCCTGTGATAGCTCTTGTCTAGACTAAAAGAGTTTTCCATCAAGATCCCCCATTGGGAGGAGGAGAGTTGCGGGCCAGATGCGGCGCATTCAAAGAAAACATTGCTCATTAAAATCAAATGGAGTCCTTCATGTTGGTTACTTTCAGTGTGGTGGATGCAGCAGAAACTAGAGGTCCCCATCTGCACGGAGCGATTCCCACTGACGGCGAGGCATCTGCTCACCCCAATAAACAGCTCCTCCCGCGCTCTCACAGCGAGGGACAATGCCTCGGGGTTCTTCTGTTCCACCGCCATGTAAAGAAGGAGAAATTGTTTTTGCAAAATGCTATTCATAGGCCGGCGGTGAGATTTCAGTGCGTTGAGCTCATTTCAACGCATGTGTGTGTGTCTGACGTCCACATGCTGTTTCCTTTACACATGGATGTTGTTATGCACGGTGGTGTTTATCACCTGCACATTCCAGCAGGGAAGTGCTTTCAAGTTAAGTAATTGAGGGGGGAAATGATGTCACGGGAGAGGAGGGGTAAAAAAGTGAGACGTCGCTTTTTGCAAGTTGTGGGTCCGCCTTTGATCAGCGGTGCGATCAGCGGAACAGTTTACGTTTGCATACTTATTGTCACCAAATCCAAAAAAAGTATAGTTTGAGTAGCCAAAGAATGAAAACTCATAGGACCACATCAGTCAGCCACACAGTGAGCGACTTGTCCCAGCAGCACACACACACACACACACACACACACACACACACACACACACACACACACACACACACACACACACACACACACACAGAGTTTATTTCTGGCTCAGTCCGATGTCCTGCTGTCATGAATACATCCGCCTCTAAAAAAGTAACCTTACCGCCACCTGATTAAATATAAATACATTTTATTTTTTGTATATGTTTACAATCTGTCTAGGTTTTTACTACTTTAATGCTGGTTTTGTCTCTCAATCAAATCCTTGATTTAACGTTTCCTCTCCTCCGATGTGTGTGTCCAAATATGGTATAAAACTGAATTCATCCTTTGAGACCAGTCATCTTCGTAGTGATGGCGAGTAGATGCTGCCAGTGCTGCAGCACCTCCTCCAGGAAAAGCTCAAAGCTGCAGACATGCGCGTCACTCACTGCCAGATGCTAAATAAATAAATGATCACATTAAAACTTTTATAATAATTACTTGCTTAATAATTAACAATACCAAATAATTATTAATAAAATAAAGTTTAACAACATCAACAAACGCTAATATCACTCTGATACGACCGCTGAAGCTAATATATTTTACCGATGTTGTTGTGTTGTGTACTTTCCTCCTGGCTTCAATGAATTTGCTGACGATCACGTGTGTGTGTGTCCCTGTCACAGAGTTGGAGAGTTAAACAATGTCATAGTGTATTTGTTTGTCTTCTTCTGTCCTTTTTTGATATTGATATGTTAAACTATGCCCTGGCTACCTCCGCTGTGCGTATTCATCAGTGTTCATGTTACGTTCTGAATATAACATAGGATGCACCGCTTTCAGTAAGAGTGAATGGACTCAGGGCTGAACAACAGACGAGGGAGGTGTTGTGAGACAGAAATAACACATTGTTGGTTTTGTTCTTTTTATAGGATTTGTTGACTATGACTAATATAGAAAACATTGCAGGCCTCAGTTACATTAACAACACCCAGATGTGTGATCAGATGTTGCAGGGGAGGGATGTTCAGAAAACCTGCCGTCCCACCGGACTAGAAAACTTGATCAAAGCTACCTCCTGAGGCATCTTGTGTTTACTACATGAGAAAAACAGCTCAATACCATGAGAATATCTGTGACCGTGGATTAAATCTTGGTTTATTCTAGTCATTAAAAGTCAACATTTAGAGTTAAAACAGACGGTGGTGTAAGAAAAAGGTGCTGCAGACGTTGTTACGAGTGAGCGTGCTCTGTCTCTCGACCGCAGCGCGAGCATGTTAAGAACATTATTAATCTTTCAGTTGGCTGTTAAAGATTCATGCACCAGGAGGGGCTTGAACTTTGTCTCTTCGCTCATCCTGCTCATAATATCACAGTCTAATGCTGAGATTGCGACGACCCCAAGTCACAGAGAGCGTGTTTCTGTTTGAGTTTGGACATAAAATGTAAGTCTGCAACAAATCAGAGATTAAACAAATGGTCACATAGTGGTTCATACACGATTAATTCACATTTTATTGATTAATTAACTCATTTTTTAAGCTGAAAATGACAAACATTCATTGGCATCATGTATTGTCGGTCAAGCTCAAACTATTTAAAGCAGTCAGATCTGCCTGTGAGACACTGTGTCACAATGTTTAACACCATTCACAAACCGAATGATCGTTTAATTCAAGTAAATGATCAGCATTTTAATCGATAATCAACAAGAATCATTATGAGCAGCCCCACGGCAGCCTGTACAAGTGATAAACTCTCATTTCGTCCATCAGCCTTGAAAAACGTGGAAATTAAGCACATTAATAGTCTGAGGGAGCAGCGAGAGGACAAACCAAGCGCTCATTATCTTCATACACTGGAACCGGCTTCTTGGAGGAGAAGCAGGACGACGGCGCTGGAGCCAAATGGTAGTTAGTTGTCTCCTTAAATCAGAGCAGAGGGGATTTGACAGAAAGGTGGTTTTCTGCCAAGGGCCAGTCCAATTTCCAATCACAGAATAGAAGAGGTGGTAATGAGGACGGTGAAAATGGGTATTAAATTGCACATTATGGCTCAAAACCGCGTCAGAAGATTGAAATTAATGACGGGTGATGGACTGAAATCAGCTAACGATGACAGCAGAGGCCACGCAAGACCTCGTTTTATTCACAGAGGACACAGAAACTTTCCAGCTGTGCGGCCAAAGAGTAATTTTCCACTGAAGTGATACGCGGCCTGAAGTCCGCCGCTCCGGCTGCTAGTTGATATTTTAAAGCCGAGATTAACGTTTAATCAAGAAGCCTTGCAGAAACAGATCCTGACTCGTGTTTGAGGTGTTAAGAAAGCTTTGAGGACTGAGGAGAGACTCTGTTAACATTTGTTCACCACAGAAACAGTCTGCAGCGTGAACAACCGCAGGTTTTTAGTGCTGCAGTGAAACATTACTTCGTTGTGTGAAAAAGGTCTGCAACACATGGGGTTCAGGTGTTTTTTAGTCAAAATATGATTGGGGAAGTTTGTCTTTAGTCACTTTAAAGGTGATGGGATGCTTTGGGATTCTACCTCTGTCGTTATCAGTCAATTTAAGTTGAACTGTCATGGTTTTGACGTCCATTCATACTGTTTCTGGTTATTTCCTGTTTTATTTTGAAGGGTGTCCTCGTGTTCTTGCTTCCTGTCCTGCTTTCATCGTCACCTGTGACTAATTAGTTCATTAGTATCACCTGTGTCTAGTTAGCCCTGTGCTCCCTGCTGTGTATATGTTGTGTCTTTCATCGTTCCAGTCCAGCCAGCTCTCTTGTGTTTCTCCATCTGTTTGGATTAAATGGTTTCCTTGGACTTTGGAGCTTACCTGCCTCTTCTCTGATTTGTTTGCTTGTTGGACTGATTCTCTGGCTTTGACCCCGCCTGCCTCGACCATCCGTAAGCCTTTTCCTGTGTTTGTATTAAAACCTTCGAATCGCCCGGTGTCTGCGTTTGGGTCCATCACCAGGGTGTTTCCCTGTTGCCTGTCTACCACAGTTTCGACGGTTGAAGTCTGATGAATGGCCTCATGTGATGTCACTCCTCCTCCTACCAGAATAACACACACCAGTCTTTGACCAAATTGTCGCAGTAGCGTTGCATTGTGGGTAATGCAGGTCGCAGGTTTTGATCTGGAAGTAAAAACACGTGGTATAAAAAGAGAAAAAGGTAAAAGTTAGTGTTTGATTTGAATCTCTCCAACAGCGTTATATCAGTTGAGTACAGACGTTAAGTGAACCAATTTCATGATGTAACATAACTCACTTTTTAAGAAGTTAAACATAATATTCAGTGCTCCTCCCCATCTCAACACTTTATAGTCAAATTCAGAGATTACAGTACAGATACCAGTCACCGTGAGAGATAATTGATATCAGTTTGGTCTGACTGTGCCTGTGCAGAGCTAGCATGTAGCATGTTAACAAAGGAAGTTGTGTTGTGTGCATGTGTGTGGAGGCTTTTTGCTGTTTCAAGGCCCCTGTTACAGAGCTAAAAACACCAAGTAGTGCAACTAATCATCCCCTGCTGTTGAGTAACTTGTAAAGTAATCACAGTGAGAGTAATCCACGTTGCATATGGAGTAACTCTCTGTTTTAGTGTTCCGCGTGTTTCAGTTAAACCTACAGGAGTCCTTTATTCATGCACTTCGTGACTTTACAAAGTGAGCCAAACAAAAATTATATTTGGATTTTGTTCTTTTTTAATTAATGCAGTGTGAAGCAAAGAGAGACACCTCGACTCCTTGCGGTTCTCTCTGGTATTGGACCCTAACAACGATGTCGGTGAAGGTCTTGGATTCATTAATAACGCTCTGCTCTGTCCTCACAGTCTCTGTTGCAATTTGCATTTATCTCCGTCCCTCTGTCTGTTTCCCTCTTTGTCTCCTCTGCTGTCTTTTTCCTCCTTTGCCTCCGTTTTGTCTGTCAGACAGGCTGATGAACAGCTTGTTGGCGCTGCCCTGACTGACTCCAAGGTGGGGGTCGTCGGCACATCTCGTGAGACAACTGAGAGAAATTAAGCCTTTTTTCTGAGTTCCTTTACAGGAACTGTTCAGGAAAAGGCTTTTATGTTGGTTTTCATTTGTTTACCTAGCTGTAATTCATGTGTGATTAGATACTGAGTGGATTTTGACAGTTTGACATGTGTAATATCAGTTTTTAGCAGCCTCAACTGCCACTTTTCTGTCTATCCATCCGTCCATTCACATATCCATCACATCCCTGTTGAGATAGTGGCCAAAGTCAGTGTGATAATGCATTCCTCTGCTGTGCTCTGGCTTTTATCATGCAGATTGTGCCAAGGGACTGTAATTAATAGCCAGAACAAGTTGACATATTTATTACCGATCAGCTGCGTGGGGGGACGGCTCTGCTCGCAAGGATAGAGTGTTTACTGCTGCTGTGTTTGGACATTTAAGGAGAAGTGCATCAATTTTTATCTGCCATTTTGGCTAAAAGAGGCAGAAAATTGAGGCACAACGCTCAGGCAGAGAGAACATCCATCCACTGCAGAGCGAGCGCTTGTTGAGGACTCATGTCATGGTGTCAGGCCTGAATTTAAACAGCTTTTTTCATCTGAAAAGAAAAAAAAGGGCCCATGTCAACCGAACCCCTAAATTTACAGCTTTGTCTTGTTCTGTGTAGCCACGCAACTGTTACTCCCATCAGAAGCATTTGGTGCTTTTTCTAAAAGCTCCCATAAAGAGGATAATTAATGCTTGCCATGATGTTATTCGAAAATAACAAATGTTTGGGTTTTGTTGGATGCAAGTGTTTTCCGGCAGAGCTCGTTTTTGTGGTTTGTCAGAGTTGGGATGATGCAGAGTTGCTTTAGGCTGTTTTGGGGTTTTATGTTTTAGAATTAAACACTTGTCTAGGGTTGAGGGGTGCATGAAAGGATACTGATGAAAGCCTGAATTGTGTTGCCTCTCTAATGCTGCTTTTCCGGTTAATTTTCTTTATTAACGAGGAACGCTTGGGAATCCATAAAGTGTGCTGATTCTGCCAATTCACTGAGTCATAATCGCATCCCTGCGCCTTATCTATCAGCAACAGCCTCCGCTGTGCACGTGTGTGCACACGCAATGTTTTATGCTGACACGAATGCAGTTTTCCACTAAAGCAAACACTAAAAAAAAAAAAAAAAAAAACATTTTTAATGACACGACTCCATTCAGACGCTCCACCACGGACAAAAAGTGTTCATGAGACGCTCAGAGCAGCAGCGCCAGCGCTCCCACAAACAAGCCGTGATAGCTCAGAGACAGATGGATTTGCTCCACGGGGGCCTATTCCGCCGAAGCCTGGCGGTAATTTTCCTCTCCACATGGTAAATGGACTGCATTTATATAGAGCCGTTATCCCAAAAGCTCTTCATGGTGCCTCGCATTCACCCACGACACTGTGTCGTACACCAGCCCTGCAATCATCGGCCGACCTGCTCCACCACCTCAGCTGCTGTCGCGGTGCATACAAACAAACAGTGTAATAGGTTAAAAAAAGAGCATTTCTCTCCGGAAAGTCCCCCATCATCGATTCTCTCTCCTCCGCCACTGGCATTTTATTTCTGTCTGTCTCCGTCATGGTCATCCAGCACCCCACCTCTTCTCCTCCCCCACTTCCTGCTTTTGTTTGCCAAGTACCCAGAGTTCCCCTCTGTCTTGCACATCTGTGTCACTCTCCAGTCTCTTCTTCCTCTCCCTCCTCCTTGACCTCTGCAGATCCCCCCACATGGAAGACTCCACTAGACAGAAAAAGCCTGAATACTTCCACGCAAGCCTGAGACAAGGGGATAGTCCAACTGGGTTTGTCTTGTTCTGCAAGCGAAGAGTTGTTACTCTTCTTACCTGTGGGTTTATTTTATCCGTCAGACAGCAGTTATGGATTAAAGACAATCTGCTGCAATATGAACTAAACAATAAGAATGAAATATCTCGCCTTTAGTGCAACATTTCCCCTCCAGATTTATCTCCGTCGTACTGTTTTCCACCTTCAGATTGACTTCTTTTCTTCCTACATCTCTCTTGTTCACTCTCCTTCACGGACTCTGTGAAATAAATTGCGTTCTCCTCACCTGGCACGTCGGCTGGAGGGTGAATAATAATCACCCAGCAGTCAATCACTGTGGCCCACAGGCTTGTTTTTATGACAAAGTGATTGCTTTTTGTCCGTGAGTAAAATAACTTTAAAACCAAGCCGAGGACATTTTTTGAAAAAGTCACATTGTGTGGCAGGTCCGTCCCTCCTGCGGCTGTGGACATTTTCAGAAATTTGATTAACATCTGAAGCTTTTCATCAAGGCTGATGCTTCAGAGCAGCGGCAGCAGCCGCTGTCAGGAGGTAGCCGCGGTTGACTGAGGAGAAATTAAGATTTAAATGTCCTCTCTTCACAGCATATCTCTCAGTCGTTTACAGATAACACAGCTTTAAAATGTTTCTAATCTAGACCGCAATATTTTTTAGATATGAGCTGCAAATGTGTTTAAAAAGTAGTCAGAGCAGAGATAACCAGACGGATTGCTTTAACAGATAGTAATGTTAGTGCTTCCCTAAAAGTTTTTTAATTTGCACATGAAGAATTGAATCTTGACTGCTGTGATGCTGAATAGTCTGTGGAACAAAGACAGTTGGAGACAAACCAGATATAGAGGAAACGGCAGCTGTGTTGTCTAATGATGCGCATATAGTTTATAAACCATCATGATACGTTAAAGCTGCAGTTATTACCGTTTTTATGTTAACAGTGGATCAAATGGCTAAATATAAAATGTGCAGCCTGTTCTCTGTGCAAACACCAAACTCAAATTTTGCATATGGGTGATGCATCTTCTTCCTGTGGAAGACGAGTCAAAAAACATGCAGTTAAGTTGCATTTTGGTTAACAATCAAATATCCAAGTTGCACAGAAACATCCAGAACTCTCACTGTCAATTGTATTTTCTAGTGCATGTAAAAATAAAATAAATAAATAAAATTGAAAACTGTCCTTTTAATATCTGAAATTAGCCGTCAGGGGCTGGCCTTCAGTATGAAGCCGCAGACAAATGGTTTTAAAAAGAGAATTTCACTCTCATAAGTTATTTGTTGGTGCCAGTAAGGAGTTTTGTTCCTTATGATAACCTAAATGCTGCCTCAGAAGCTTTTCAACCCTGAGAAGAAAAAGCATTTTACTGGGAATAATGATGGAACATTGCAATTTCAGGATAACAACTGAAAAATATAAGCTATTGAACAGTGGCATTAAATTCAATCAGCAGCTTCAGTACAAAGATATTGTCAGTACAAAGATATTGTTACGTATTGTTATCTCTAAAAAGGTATAAATGAGTTGCTGCAGAGACCATAAATACATTATGTCTACACTAATAGCATATTATCAGTTGAAACACTGGCCATTTTCTCAGGCTGAGCAAAACTTTGTACTTAAGTCAATAAAAAATGTAGTTTTTATTAGCAGCTGTACACAGAACACACACCAGTTTGCTTTACACTAACAACAGTTTGCATCTTGTCCAGTGACCTGACGTGACCAGCGCAGGTCAGCATTTCTATCACAACAACATCCTCTCCTTGTTATTTTGTCAGATGAAGACGCCACGGTGGCCTCACAGTGCAGCCCTGGACCACAAGGTCATTCATTTCCCTGTCGGAGAGCTGTGCTGATAACAGGGATGACTGACAGTCCCTCACCGTCAGTCAAAGTGTTATTAACGCTGGAAGGACAAACTGAGGAGAAGCTTGTGCTCCACAGTCTCTTTAATCTGTGTCCGGCCTTATTTTTAGAGCTGCTGCATGTCTTATTTCAACATTCATTAAATCAGTGGAATCAGTATCACGAACAAATGAAAACCGAATATAAAGCATTTGCAGTCTTTAGGGTAATATATTGCTTCAGAGCAGCAAACTGATGGAAAATTCCCGCCTACATTGTTGGCATAAACTATCTCAAGGAGGAGGAGCAGCAACATCCTCTGTGTGGCAGGAAGAATCTGGGAACCACTTCATTTAATGTCTGCATGAGGATACTGGTTTGTGCCAGTACATTGTGCTTTGTGCCTGATTAAAGGCATTAAATGAAGGTCTTACGACTAATTTAACAATGGTAGTGATGCAAATATGCATCATTTAAAGCACTTTTCTCATGTAAGATTGTGTTGTATCGGCTTCAGCGTGCTGTAACTCTGCTTCCGCCTGCTTTAGTTAAAGGGATTTCTGCTCATTTTTGCAGGGGGAGTGAAAATATTACTTAAGAGCGTACTCCCCTTTAGCTGTCTGGTTCAGTGACCTGTCAGATAACCTCAGTCATTGTTTGGGGAGATGTGAATTCCCCTGGATCTGTGAGGAGAAAGAATAACAAAGGAGAAAGGAGCACAGGTTATTTAAATCTTTTGATCTTGTGCAAAACTATTTAGGTGGTACTGTTTGTCTCGGACATTAAATCAATTATTTCAAGTTTCATTTGCAGGGTTTTTTGTACGTATTGATTATGATATTTTCAAAAAGTCTCCATGTGTCTCACAAACATCTAATCTGACCTCCACAATAAGCTATCCATTCTGTTTCTTTGCTTCCTTCTGGTCTGCTCAGATGTCAATGCAAACAAAACACACACTTCCCTCAGACAGTTGTGTTCTCATTGATCTAGCTTGCTTGGTTTTCTGCAGATGGCGAACACGGGAGGTGGGTGGTTTTGAAAGCCAAGAGCTCAATGATCTTCAAAGCATCACCAAAGAGCAGGGAGGGAGGTCAGGGTTTTATTCATGAACGCTGTCCTTATTTGCAGATGGAAATGAAATTTATTTGGCCAGGCAGAGTTTTTGCTTGATTCACCTCAGATGTCCTTGGTTTGTTCAAACACACTTCACTGCTGGTGTATGTACAACTAGAACTGCTGCTCTTAAACTGATAAATGACATTACTGAGGAAGTGGACTGTAAAATATACAAATGAAATATACGGTGTGGCTCTTTCAGACTCTGCAGCATTAGCTTAGCTAAACAAGCTGTGAACTGATTAAAAGTCAACATGTGTAGTTTACTGGCTCTTATATTTAACAGGGTGCCCCAGGGCTCTATACTGGGACCATTACAATTGTCCGTATTTGTACATAACCTTTAAAAGCAAAGCCAGATTTTTTTTTTATGCTGACGATAATGTTATCTATGTTACCAATTTAAAGCTAGCTGATAATGAATCCGAGTCATTGTCAAAGGATCTAGATGATCTAGATTTTTGTGTATTTTATATTTCTAAATGTATTGTTTTTACTCATGCCCGTTGGCAATCCTTTGTTGCATATGACAGTTAAAGAAAACAAGACGAACAGTAGGAAGGTTTCAGGAAGCCTCTGATGCATTTCTCTCTCTTTGGTCCTCTCTGCCTATAAAAAAACCTTAAGACAAATGGTGCAACAGGACGAGACGGAGACAAAAGGACACCTTGTTTCCCTTTTTTAATTTATTAGATTAGATTTTAAGCAGAGGACTCATTATTGCTGTGGGCATAGATACCAGAGTCAGACAAGTCCTTCCTCATATCCTGTTTGGGATGCATTATTACATCTTTCCATGTGTTTAAACCAACAAACGATTGAACGGTGCCATAAAATCAAAGGTTCAATTTGCAGAAAAATTGCAGCCGCTCTAATTAAATCTGACTGTTATAATGAAAGCTCCTCTGCAGTGGTCGCCGGAGCTCATTACCTTCCCCTCCCGACGAACATGATGATGAGGCAGACCTGAAATGGGGCAGAGGTTGTCTAACAAGCCCTGCCTCTTGTGCTTGAGCTTTAAAACTGTTTGTACAGTGCTGGCAATTCATCTGCATTCTTTCATCTTTTATTTTCCTCTCGTCTATATTTATATTGCCAACCTAACAGGCAGCGGATGACAGCATGCCAACCGAGCCGACACACCACTGGCGTGCTGTTACCCACCTACGCACACCTTGACTTAATTCTCTCCTAGTTTAAAATAGCTCTGCTTGACCTGCATAATTCAGAAGTTTAATGCTGTTTTAATGCGGCTTCAAGGCTGCGTTTCAGTTGACTCAACACTTCTGGTTGAGTGCAAGAGACTGTCGGTTTAAAGTTTGCCCTTATTGATTAGTGTTTAACGATTATTGCTTATAGTCACAAGCAATCTGCTGAAGTGGAGGTTGTTTTGTTTATTTATTTTTTGTGGATGAGGGAAGCTGATAATTGCAGGATGCTGGCGTGTTGCTAATTTTAAACCCCCACATGTCGAGGATCTAATGAGCATCCTGCAGTATGGGTAATTCCTCCCTTTTATACAATACATCACCGAACAAATAAAGACTTAATCATGCCAGTTTAATTACATCTGTATTTTCAGCTTGTTTTTTAAGAGTTGCTTATTGCTCTATAAATAGCAGTTTTAGTTTGTTTTCAAATTAAAGAGGTCCCTTTGAAGAGCCATGTTATCCAAAGCCGGAGAAGAGCTCATTGAATAAGCGATTAAAATGTTAATTTGGCAGCATGACACCCTGCCTGCACTATGATGTTTAAACTTTAATGCAGACGTGCAGCCGGTTTCCTCTTTTCATAATCATAATTGATCTGATTACATCATGAAGAGCCGGGTTTAATCCACGACCGGCTCCGTCCACAGTGGTCAGGAAAGGCGTCATTAGCACGGCTCTGCGTCTACGCTTTGACTCCTGGCTGGTTGTTTCTCAGCAGAAGCAGTCAAAGCTCTGAGAACTTCACTGAAGAAGAGTCTGACAACCTGATAAATGGTATGAAAACACGTGAGCGACTGGGTGAATGAACACATATGAAAACACCCATCTACGTGTGACTGATGAGAGACTTAATGATTCAGTCCTCTATAGCACCCCGAGACTAAATTACAGTTTTTAATGAGAGGCTGTGAATGAATTGATTAATGTCAAATTGATTACTTTTTGAATATCTAATTTTACATTTTGCAAGAATGACTGACACTCTGTCACTCCTCCGTCCTTCTCAGCTCAGCTCAGGCAATTCAAGAACATCTTTAACATAAGAGTTACTGCACTCATGGTTTCACTGAATTGAAAACAGACATTTGCACGATCTACAGCTCAGCATGTAAGTCACCAGCAAATAAATTGCATTGCTGCAATTCATCCCCTCTGCAGAGGCATGAAAGAGGATGCTGCTGGAAGGCTGTTACTGGCAATTTGTTGCAGATAGTCCCTGCTGTTCTGCTAAAGCTCTCTGCCTTTCTAGACCATAAAGCAGATACTAAGCAGACGCACTCGGCTATATACAAACTTTAAAGCCAAGATGAAATAAAATGTCATTTTAAGTCTTTTAAACCACATCCTCAGTCATATTGTGCACCCAGTTAACAATGCAATCCATGAACGTATATTGGAGCCTTAAGCTGCTGTTTACCTAAATGAGCTAAAATGAGACTGCATACAAACGTTTGACTGACATTTTCAGAAATATGCTTATTTTCTTTATTGCTAACTTTAAACTGGAAGCAACCAGAAACAGATAAACTTGATCTAACCAAACTAGTAACACCTACCACCTACTAGCACCTCTAAAGCTAAGCATTTGAGCGTTATATCTGGTTTGTTTGGTAAAAAAAAAAAATCAACAGTGGGGTTATTTTTGGGTTTTTATGCTGAACGACAGTGTATAAAAAACGAGCCCAGTTTATTTTCTGCTGTAAAAAGTTGATTAAATCCACTCCTCTGATATTTCATTTGCCGTCCAAACCCAGAGTGCTATTGATTTGGCAAACTGTCATATGCCAGGATGAGAGATGCACCAAGCTGCTCTAATTCATACTCTGGCATGAATCACTGTACAACTCTCTCTCTCTCACACACACACACACACTCATTCATTCACTGCCAAATCTGTCAGTGCTCCCTCAGTTCATAAAGCTGGTAGAGTAGATTTAGTTTAAACTTCACCCCATTGCCGCCGAGCAGAGCTCAGCTGAGGGGAATGCTGCTGCTCCAGATTGTTGTTGCAGCTTGTTTTCATCAGCTCCTCCATGCTGCTGGTGTTTACCGCAAGAAAGGTTACATGTTTGTGTTATTGACATCAAAATATCTTGCTACAACATAAAAATAGCTTCATGTTATAACGCAAGGCTGATCCTTTTTGTTGAGCGAGTTGATCAAATCATCCACACTGCATCGCAAACAGCAGCAATGATTCAGTTCAGCTGCCGTTCATTGTTTTATCAGCAGATCATTATTAAAAATGAATTTATATAGAGACTAATATATAATATCATAATCATTATATCATCATATCATATATCATTATCATTATTATTATTATTATTATTGGGAACAGGTGAAAAGAGAAAACATACAAAACAGTTAAATATGAGTATTTATTGGCCACATATTGGGATTGTTTTGCTCTGTTAATCACGTCAGTGCTTGGTGATTTGGTTGTGCACTTTACTGTGCGAGCAAAACTCAGTAGTGTCAGACCAAAAAATGAATTTTTTATGTTTTATATGGATGAAATAATGACTAATATCACGTAAATCCATTTACAATCTTAACCTATAAGTACACTGTTTATCCTGTGTCGCTTTAAACATTTTAACATCAAAGCAGTGATTATTATTATTATTATTAGTGGGTTTATTAGAGATGGTGATTGAAAAGTGTTAATAAACATCTGTTGGAAAGTACATGAGGATATTTGTTATGTTCAGCTGTGAATGTTAAGGATGATAAGACATCCCGTCTCTCTCAGGCTCAGCTGTAAAATAAACGCAGACGCTTGTAAAAACCAGTGAAAATGTCTCGCTGTAATCTTTTTTTAAATGCGAGTGGAGGCTCCCACAGAGCTGCTGCTATCAGGAGTATTATCAAAGAGCGCAGGTTGGACACGTGGTTCTGCTGCTTCCTGTCACACAGGAGCTTATGTACTCGAGGTGTATTTATGTTGGATGTTATACATGAGATGTTATTTTTGGGCTCGCCGGCATGAGGCTCATTGTCGGGAGAGAAATGCAATGCAAGGGGAGAACTGTGGGAACCGGAGGGCTGAAAGCCAAGTTTTGAAGTCAGAGAGATGAGAACTTTGAAAGAGTGCAGCTTTAGTGACTGTGCTGTATTTTTCCGTAATGATCGATTTGATGCATTGATTAATAGACACAATGTTTTCCCTTGTGCTCTGACTGCTGCTCCGGGCATCTCAGAAATCTTAAGGAATGATTTTCTGTCTGCCGTGTGTCTTTGGAAGTCTCTAATTCCCCTTTGAAGAGAGGACAGGAAGTGGGTTCAGTGTCTTGAGATAACAATGTGGAAAAAAGATGAGTGTATGGATTTGACTCCGTGGCTTCTCGCCAGCTCGGGGACTCTCAGGCGGCGCCCTCAGCCGTCTCCAATCCCCTCGATCCTGTCTAATAAAGCTGAGGGTAACTCCGCCGTCACCTTCAGAGCCCCTTTTGTTCTGCAACAGCTTGTCTGAGAAGTCCCTGTCATCTTTTAAACTGCCTAATAGAAATAACAGAAAAGCCTTTACCAGCCTCTTTCCCTTGAAATCCAGCTCTGACTGGAATTCTGGTCTTATTTATTTATTTTTTGCTAAATCTTTGAATGCGGCTCAGTTTTTGCAGGTTTTTCAAGGACAGGAGCCTCAGAGCTTGCGCACTGTTATCCATGTGAACCTACCTGCTGAACTCTGCTTATGAGTAGTGCCGTGGTTGAATTATTACTATTGAATAACCCAAATACACATATTATACTGCAGTCAATGCAAGTTTGTGTTCTGAGGTTTGTATATTTGTCATTTTTCTGTTTTTATCTGGATTATTTCATGTCATATGCGCCGCCCCACGCTTTCCTGTAGGGTCGCCCCCCCAAAGAAAATCAATGAACCAATTAGCATTGCAATATTTTTCACCACAGTCCTGCATTGATTTTCCAGGCCCTCCTGTAGATGCATCAGAAAATATGGATTTAAATTCCACTTTATCTTCAAATGATGCTGTGGCATCTACATTTCGGTCCAGGGTGACACTGTGGCACCATAGGAATACTAAATATGCACATTATGCCTGTAGTGTGTTCAGTGACGTGCTGTGCAGCTGCAAAGCTAATACGTTGGGATAGACACTTCGTATTAAATCGTTTTGGCTCAGTTTGACAGACGACTCAGCTCAGGAAGTTTTATTTTCAGCAGCGTTTTAAAATTTTCAGTAAATTATGCATCGTGAAGTCTTTGCCAATATCAGCCCGGCTGTCTTGATGAAGCTGCAGCCTTCATTTCGTTTGCACATTTAATGACGAGTCGAAGTTGAGTTGAACTGAACTGAACTGAGAGCTTTTTGGGGAAATTAAATTACTATCTGGAGTAGAGGATTAAGGGAAAGAAGACTTTTCCATTAAAGCATTAAGTCATTTTTTATAATTTCTCTAATTGGAAAGATTTCCTGTTCTTTCAACACAGTTTTGACCTGAACTTTAAATGACAAGATATGTCTTGATTTGCAAAAGGAAGCCATTTTAATTTTCATTCAAGTCACCGCAGCTCCTCTTCAGCCTGCCTGAACCTTGGGTTCAGCACCTGATTTGTTCTGCGTTTAGTTACAGAACCCTAATCACACACACATTTTAGGTTTTAACCCTAAACGCTTTGGGGCTTTTCAGTGCTAAAACCTTTGAGAACCTATGGAGAAATACACGAGTCAGCTCCTGATGATTTTACACAAACTAAACCTACACACAAATAAAACTTGCTCATTAGCGAGGTTCACACATATTGGTTTATCCCATGTTTTCCAGCATTTATACTAAACTTGCTGTGGCTCAGAGGTAGAGCGGCTCATTTGATCCCCGGCTCCTCTGGGCTGCAGGCCAAAGTGTCCCTGGGCAAGACACTGAACCCCAAATTGCCCCCGATGGCTGAATGAATAACAAATGAGCGCGTTAGTTTGGTTTCCTCCCTTACTGCAGCTGGCATGAATGAACGTGTGTGAATGTTGACATGTGTTATAGAAAGTGTCCTGAGTGATCATAAGATTAGAAAGATGCTATGTAAGTACCATCCATTTAGCACACGTGGTATCGATCTTCTTATAAACCTCTGGACAAAATGTCTGTAAACCTAAAAATCATCATAAATCATACTAAGGCTGCCCCCAAAATAAAACCAGGTCAGAAAAGAAATAATCTCATCTCTACACTCCCCCTCAAAACATCCTTACACGCTCAAAAAGGGAAGTGTCTATATTTAGCACGCTAACTTGGTAACAGTCTTTTGTCCTGCGGGGCGTCTTTCAAACTGATTCTCCGCTTTGTGAGCGTGGCACTTCAAAGCGCGGACGCACCTTCCTGTGCAGCAGCAGCAGCAGCAGCAGCACAGTTTAGCTTCGGTCATTTGCCATAGTAACAATGAGCCGCTGTGTGCAGGAGCTGAGATCAAACGCTCTCGCCGCCTCTCTGTTTTTGTCTGCGCTGCCTCCTTCATCTCCGTGCTGGAGGTTCACCAAAACACTGAAAACACTGTTGTAACGTCAAGGTGACAATGTTCATGTTAATGGATTACACACACTGGGATTATCCTGCTTACCTCTGATGTGTCACTAATAATCTGTTCCAATCAATCAAAACACCAGTCAGTTGTGTCCAAGCAAACGACTTGCAGTCGATGTTTTCCTGGTTATATCCGGGGCCAACGTTCTTCAAGTCTTCCCACCGAACATGAGCCCTCAGAGTTTTTATATGGTGTCATTTATCTTGTATACCCTGGATGTTTCAGGAATGTCTTGAGGGAAAGTCTTCAAATTTGGCATAAAAATACTTGGACTTGGTGGATGAACTGATAAGACTTTGGTAGCCAAAGGTCGCTGTGACCTCACAGAGCACATTTCTGGCCATAATTCAAGAGCTTTGATGATAAATACGACAAAGTTTCACACAAATGTCTTAATGGGATCAAATGATTAAGTGGAGACAGTTTATATCCAAAGTACCAAAGGTCAACTTCATTTCGACATCACAACGCTCTGCAAAAACATTTTGTTCTGCACTGTAACTCCATATTTCACATCTGGTCGGATACTGAATATGAGATGCTAATCTTAAGCTTCTGGGTTTAACGTGTGTGTGATGCAGCAGCTTCTTTGCATCAACACCATATTTGAAACCTTATGGTCCCTCTAAGTATTTACTCCATATATCACGTGAGTTTGGACCGACGTGTATGGATACTGCCCGTGTGACAGTTTGGTGAAGCTAGTTTAGTACTTCAGCACGTCTGACCTGCTAAGCGGCAGAACAAAGTGCTCCTCTCCTCCCAGACCCAGCTCAGAAATCACACCTTCAAATATGAAAGACGTTAGAACAAGAGGAGTCCACAGCCAGGCTCGCCGCTCTGTGATGAAGGCTGAGGTCGCTTAACGAAAGCCTGTTGTCTGCAGCTCCTCATCTAACAGCTCACTGCGGCTGGTCCTGCTCGAACAATGACACCCTGCCAGATTTGAAACTACTGAGGAATAAGCGCTGATATAAAGTGATAATGAACTGAAACGATAGCTGTTGGTGGACATACGATGCAATATCTGCAGCTGCATCACAATAGAAGCATATATCTTCACACGCAAAAAGCTTTTAACAGCTTCCTGATCCATTTTGAACTCAACACAGACTGAAAAGGTGATTTTGATCAGTTTGTCGTCCTCAGACCTAAATATGAGTGCGTTAGCATTCACGAGATAAACATTGCATCCATTACAACGACAACAACGACACAATGGTAACCTGAAAGGGCCAAAGATCACAGAAGGAAGCAGAGATGTTTGTTTTTTAATTAAGAAACAACTGATTTCTTGTTGAATATGTTTAATTTGTGGGAACTGAGCTGCTGATTTTCCTCATTTTGTGTCTTTGCAGTCAACGCCTGGATGATGCGAGGGCTGTCAGGTAAGCGCATCCGTCCATTCGTCATCACGGCAGAAAAATAGCAACCGCAGGATATGACATGAAAGAACAAGAGTGTGGTCACGAGATGAATTGAACCTGACATTTCCACTGTTCACAGAACACAGTGGGTGAAAAATGATAAACAGTATGAAAAATATAAGTTAAGGATTTATGACAGAACATAATGAGAAAAAGGAAAATGTCATAAGAAGGGACGCGGCGCGCAGCTCATAAACAACACGAACATCCATCTTAGTCGTGTTTCATCAGAAGTAACGCACTCGCAAAGCACGACCTATAAACTCTCTGTGTCGTCCTCTCAGCCACAGACAGTTTCAACATCGAGCCCACTCCGCCCCGGCCGAGGAAATCCTGCAACGAATCCCGTCTGCAGTGGGAGGTGGAGGTCTGTGGCGAGGACTTCAAGCGGGACATGGGTCACATAGATCCGCAGTACTGGTGCAACCTCACGCACTTCATCAGGTTTGTGCTAAAGCCGAGTCTAAGAGTACCTCTTCGCGTCCTTCCTGTTTTATTTTGCAGAATTGTCATGCGTCCGTGTTGCCTCCTGTGTTTTCATCCTCACCTGTGTCATTTGTTCAGCACTTTCACCTGTGCCTCGTCAGTCGTCCCTTCCTGGTGTGTATAAACTGTGCGTGTCTTGCCTTGGTTCGGTTTAGTCCCTGCAGCGTCCCGGCCCTGTTCTCGAGTGTCGTTCTAAATCTGTTTTCTTTTATGCAGCCTCTCCTTTACCTTTGTTTTCCTCTGTTGGTCTGATCCCTTTGTTTTCACGCTTGTCTGTGTCCAGCCACACGTTAGCCTTTGCGTTTGTGCTTTTCACCGCACCAGCTCTGCTTCGAGTGTGCATTTGGGTCCGATATCTTGTTTTTCCAGTCACACACATTGGTTGAATTTGTTTTAATTGGAAGAGAGTATAAAGTTTTTCTTAGATATAATGAGCCACTGAAGAAGAGGCTGCAACAGGTTTAGGCTTGGATTATAAATAAAAGTTGGTCTGACGTGTAAATGAAGAAAAAAGATGGTCGCTATCAACAAAAAAGCGAAAGAGTCTCACACGTCGCAGGCGTTCTTGATGTAAAATGATAAGATGCACAACAGATCTTGGAGGAAAGTTCCTAAAGGCTTGTTTGCATTTTTGAAATCATGCATCTCTGATAGCGCTTCCTTTCTGCACCGCACAGACATCATCTGAACCAAACTCTTGAGTTGAGATGAGTCAGTGGGTGGATATTTGTTCATTGCAAAAGATCCGCCTGAATCCCACCGTGTTATTTGTTTTCTGTATCTTGCACGCTTTTGTTGTCGTACGTAGCAGAGGCATTCATTCACACCCCCACGCAGGTATAATAGCACTTTCAGGACATTTATCAACGCCTAACCTGATTTTGTGCATTCCCCAAACTGGATTATGAACAGCAACATATGCTCCTACGCCTTCCTTATGTTCTTGAGATTTCAGCACAGCAGCGAGGGAATCGCTCCACCTGTTTGCTTGTTTTTTAAAGTAAGTTCTGGTGCTCTTCACCTTATTAATCAGACTCTACTCTTTGCCTGACACAGAGAGAAAAAGGCGTGTCTTGCTGCTAAGTGGGAGCTCATAAATCCTGCCTCTTCACCCAAAATGAACCGCTGACGTTGAGAGTAGTGGAGAATCTCCTCTGCACGCAGGAAGTGACAAATTTTAGAAGCGAGATTTCCTGCCTGCATTAGTCACCTGGTGGAGCTTTAATTTGACAATGACTGAATAGCGAATGTGCTATCAGGAAACTGCACTGCGAGCGGCTTTTATGAGTTACTACGGAGCAAATTTGTCATGTTGTGCAACCAGAAGAAAGCAGTGAAAGAGAAACGACATCTAGACACTGATAGCCTCCCGTATTATTATTTTTATTGCACTCAAGTGCTCTCAAGAGCTCTATATCGAACCTGTTTTCAATCCTGCGCAGCACTCAAAAAACGCACACACACAGAAAAAATAAATGCTCACATTGACAGAAAGGTGATAATCCATCTCAGCCTCCTGCAGCCAGCTGGGTGTCTGCGGGTGGGGGGGTGCAGTCGGAGGTTCGCGTCTCAAAACGGGGCCTGTTTTTCATGAAGCACCTGACCCCAGACCACCCATCTGTTTCTGTCTTTATCCAGATTTTCACCTCATTCCTTCTCCTCACCTTTTGGCCTCTCACGTTTTTCTGGCCTCTTCCCTGTAGCTGCAGAGCTGGGGAGCGAAGCAGGAGAGCGAGAGCGAGCGCCATGACTCTTGCACAATAACGTACACATGGGGGATTTAAAGCAACGTCAAAATAATGGTCTGAGTCATAGATTTTTGGATAAAAAAGTCAGATTCTGAGAACGACCACCTTTATTCATCTGTAATGTGTTATTTTATTGTTTTTTTTTCCTTCCTCCTCATTATTTCTTTCCAGGAAAATCTGCTGGAGCTCCGTGGTTTTTTCACAGTTTTGTACAAATTAAAGGAAAAGCAAAAGACGTGAAAACAAGAGGCACATGATAGGTAAACATCTGGGAGGTCAGTTAGCGACTGACACTCCCCCAGTGACAGACTGCCACCTGCTGGCCGGGCTGTCAGACGTGGGACCAGGTCTTTGTTTTATAAGTAAATCAATGAAAAGCATGAATGCTTTTTAAAATTGACTTTATTTCCTTTTGTACCTTTTTTTTATGTTGAGAGATTGTTGGAAACAATAATTGGACAGCAAACAACAAAAGGTGGTGCAGTTGTATGTGAAATTAGTCGCAGGCACTTGTCAAAGCGAAGAAAAGGCCAGAGCTACTGAAGCGAACGCCGCTGCGGTCGATGTTCTTGGATCAATGGATCGCAGGACGGCTGAGAGGTGTTGCTCCCAGTGATGAACCTGCAGACACTAATCATCTTAGCTTTAAGGATCATCTCTTTCCTCCTATTTGGTTCACTCTGACCACTTCCACAGCATGTTTTCCTGACGCTGCAGGAAGCTGTTTTATATTTAAAAAGCTGTAAGAACTCTGAATTTGTGTCCTGTCCGTTTCTTTGCAGCAGAGCCGACGTGTTGCTCAAAGTCCTATTTGTAGAAGCAGCACGTCAAAGAGTGGAAGTCAGTCCAGTCGCAGTAAACAAAGCCAGGCAGGGAGACAATCCAAAAGTTTAATCTAAACCCAGCGAAACGACAAAGTGTTTGAAAATGCTGGAAAACAATAAACAAATGAGGAAGAACGGAGCTGCAAAACGCAGCTGATCCACTGAGCACTTGAAATGACTCCAGATCTTAGAAACAGGCAGTCAGAGCTTCTGATGCATAAAAATCAAGAGAAAACAATCATCAAATCAACAAAATGTGGCGGGCAAAGTGCTCCAGATCCAAAATATTTCCAGTGGAACGTGACGCAGATGTGCCAGGTGGTATCTCCACGCCACCCTGTGGGATTTGGCGGATTTCACGATGAAACTGCCAACGGCCGAGAACAGCCTTTAGCAGGCGGACAAGCTGAACATGAAAACGCTTCAGATGGTTCGACTGCGCGTTCCTGAACAGACGGTACTGTTGTTGTTCGGCTCAGTCGCGTCTTCTCTCTCTCCTTCCCTGCTGATTTCAAAAGACACAGCCTGCGCAAAACCACACAAAACTGCCCATCATGTCTAAAAATAGTCAAGTCTTTCTGACTCCTTTCAAGTGCTGTTTAGGTCTACCTGAAGTGCAGGATGGGTGGTGTAATGTCCGGGCTCTGTTTTTCACATTTTGTTGATCCTCTGCTGTGATAGCAATGCTTAGACAGTGGCTTTTAAAGAGTCAGATCCACCTTCAATCAAAATCTGATCCATCGGTGACGCCCGGTGCATCAAATCTGACTGACAGGCGGTTCAGACAAAGACTGTTCCATAGCATAAATGTGGCAATGGGCACAGCATGACTTTGCAGGGACACATTATGGTTAAAGCACTGGTTCATTTTAGGGTTTTTTTTCATAGGATGCATAATTAACATGGATGTGGAGGATACACACGTTTTGCCAGCAGTAGTTTACCTCGGAGCCTGGAAGGAGGTGATGAGAGAGAGAGAGAGAGAGAGGGGAAGGGAAAAGCACTAGAGGAACCAGAGAGTGGTGAGAAGGATCTGGTTGCAGAGCGAGGGGCCTCATGTTTAAACAAGCAGTGACCCCTGCAAAGCTTCCTCTATTTGACAAATGAGCCGTGCCTCTCTGCAGTGATAGCTGCTGGCCTAACACTCGGCCAGCACAACTGTTATTGTTTGAAATGAGTCGGTATGAGCTTGTTGGTACACACAATAAAGGGTGTAGAGAGATGCCACTAAGAGACTCCATGTGTGTGTGTGTACGTGTATTTACCTTTAATAATATATTGATTTTGTGCCCTGAGCAGTTTATAGCAGGAGCAGCCAGGCTTAGTGTTCTGCACGCTGGAGCAGTGCTGGTCTATCTGGACCTTTTAATAATCACAAATAGGAATTAGAGCCAGTCCCTCTAAACACCAGACGCTGCTCTAAAGTCATCAGAGCCTTTTCCTGCTGCCAGTAATGACAATTAATTGACCATTTAGATGCGCAAGCGCCATTTTAAGTAGGTTATGTGCAACCAGCAAGAGACTGTTTCCGTAAACTGTAAGTCAGCTGGCTACGTAGGGAGGGGACGGTTAATGGTTAAAATCACCTGAGGACCATAAAGAGATGACACACTGTTATATTATGTGCAGCTTTGTATAAAAGATGGAAGGAACTAAATGTAAGCCACACAGTGCAGAAGTCAAGGTGTGTTCAGTTAAGTAGTTGTAGTAGAATTTGACCACTGGACAGGAGTTGGTCCATAAAATGCTTTTGCACAAACAAACTGAGTATAAAATATGTATGTTTTGCATAAAAACACATATAAGTGTGCATTAAAATGCATAAAAAACAACTAAATGAATTATGCATTTGGCAGAGTTGCAAAAGTGCATCAATAAAAGCAACATGCTCTCTGCCTGAGTATGTAGTCAAATATAGAGTCTCTATAATAATTCCCATTTAACGTGATGTGCAATGTGCAATTTTATGGCACATGAGACACATCAGTAAGCACAGAATAAGGTAGACGCATCAAATGAGCACATCTATAGGCAAACGGTTACATAAATATGCAGAGTGTTCCAGCTATACCTTCATGTGTCAGAGCTATAAAACCCCTAAAACAGTTTTCTCAGTGTGGGTTTCACTGGGAGCTTCAGCGTCTCAGGGGGTGTTATGGAACAACAGTCTACATAAACATAACTTTTAGGTACTAAAATATACAAAAGACAGGTACAAGAGATAAACTGTAGTACAAAACTATCATGGATGTTGCGTATGCATGCACAAATATACGTGTATGCGTTCACAGTTCACGTCCCTCATCCTGTAAATCGACCGTGAACTTGGTCAGACTCTTTTTTTTTTTTTTTTTTAACCCTCCCAGTTTATTTCATGTGTGTGGACGACAGTGTGAAAACCTGTTAGCTGTTTGTTACGTCTTGGGAAATGACTTCAAACGTCGGGTATTCCCTGCAGTCTCGCATGCTGCATTTTCATCGCTTCTGCCTGAAAGCTCTGATACATGTATTTCCTTCTGTGTGTTTTCACCAGCCCCTAAATATTCCCTCTGCAGCCACTTTAACAAGATCTTAACAGTGGCATAAACTATTTCTTCTATAAAAGACTTGATTTGTACATTCAGCTTCAGTGTGTTTGGTGAAAAATAGCATTAACTTAAAAGTCTGTGGTTTATAATGTACATTAAAATAACTTTACCCTTTTGCATTTTAAAACATTCATCTAAACAGCTACTGCTACTGTTTTTCAAGTTTCTCTGTTTGCACGTGAGCTTCCTCTGGTTCAGTAATGCTCTGTTGCTGAGTTCAGATATGACAGGAAGCCCTTCTCAGCAAAAACACTTCTTCTTATCTCCGGCCCTGATGCACTGCACAATGTCTCTGTATACAGCATGCACACAGCATGCACACATGTCCCCTACAGACAACAGGATTTAAATGAGTTGCAGCACTCAAGCAAAGGTCACAACAATGGCTAAAGCTTGACGTCAGAGCTTAATTTATATGTGCTGTGCAGCGGGTAACAGGTTGAGGCAGTCTAATATATTACATGTCCTGTTCCTGGAAATGGTTGCTGTTTTCTGTTAGTGGTATAGTAAATATATAAAGCAGTTTACATAATGTCCTAGATGCCATCTTGTGAGTCAGGGACTGATTGTCAACACTAATGTGTGTATGTGTGTATTTTTTCAGTCATACAGTGAAGCAGTAGTTCTTGGGCTAACTTGCCCTTTGTTTCGCCTGTAAGGCTACAAACAGGCTTCTGATTGGTTGAGCTTGTCGGGGTTGAGCGAAACCGCTAAAACAGAAAATCATTGAGACTTTATATTTGTTTAACTTTTTGTGTAACTGAAGTTTAGTTAAAGGATGCCAACATAAATTATCGTTTAGTCTGTAGCATCTTAATTAATTACTTCAATTAAATGGCAAAATAACTACTGTTATTGTTATGATTACTTTACTTTATCTTTCATTATTTTTATGCAGCATGTTAAAGGAAGAAAGAAATAATAAATAAATCACCACATTTAACAGTCTATAAGTTGAAAAACATTCATTTTAATCAAGTTTAAAGATCATCCCCTCCTGTGAAAATAAAAGGTAATTGTCAGCTAACATCAGACAGCTGACTAATTATTTGTATAATCATGTAAATTAGACCAGTTAGCTTGTGCAGTCACAGTAGTTGATTTTCTCTTTTGCTTTATAGTTTCGGGTAATTTCCATTGTGATTTTGTTTTTCCAAAAATTACAAATAGAACCACAGAATATATGGTTTATAATACAAAACATTATACCGTAAAACATGTGGCAAAAAGTGTGTAAAATCAGTTTTGGCCAAATATGTACAGCAGTAACTGCGTTCTGGTGAAAAAACACAGTTTAGTTTGAATTATCACAAAATGTCTACAGCTTTAAATCCGAATGATGTAAACATGATATTTCACTTTGAGGTCTGGAGCCAGTGTTGGTTTACACAGAGACAACAACTGTTGCTGTATTCTCTGCTCTGCTGGTGAGAATACCAATCGCTCCTGGATTTCATGGACCTGGAGGATTGAGGGTGGAGAAAGAGAGGGATTAGAGCTGGCTGAATGGATTCATCAAAGCAGAGCTCTAAGCCTGGAGAGCTCCACGAAGGCTCTGAACGGCCCTGAATGCCTGTTGAAACAGAGGAGAGTAGTTGGCCAAAAAAGGGAATAAAAGGCGGTGTACCCCCCCAGTCACAATGATGAATTGCTCTCTGAATCTCCCAACGGTTTGATTAGCTAAACCATAGTAGGGTATTAAATGGTTGCGTGCCCTTCAGAGAGGTATTACAATTAAGGTCATGTGAGCTTTAATAGATGGTTCCACGTCCACTTTGATATTCATTTCATAACAGGAACTGTCATATTTTGAGAAACCTCTAATGTATAAATAGAAAGTGGATCAGATCAAAAGTCTAAATCTTTTCTTTGTCTTCTTCCCATTTTTCTCCTCAGTGAATACCACCTCTTCACACTCTGCACAGAGGCAAAGTCCCACATCGTGCACTGCTACTGGCCCAATCCGCTGGTAGAGAGTTACATCATCCGCATACACAAGCACTTTTTCTCCAACTGCACCATCGAGCAGGTGGTATGGGTGGACCCGCCGGACGACACGCTAACCATCCTCATCCTCGTCCCTGTTTTCCTCACGCTGGCCATGATCGCCCTTGTGGTGTGGTGCAGCAAGAGGAGCGATATCCTGGCTTAGGGAGGTGGAGGAGGGCAGGAGCAGAGCAGGAGACGGACTGCGCTCGAGTTCCTGACACCTCCGTTCAAACAATACTGTACAAACGAGTGCAGGGGGGTTTAGAAAGATTGCTTCAGTTGATCAAATTACTCAATAAGTGGTGCTGCAAACGTCCTGTTGACAAAAAGATGTGTTTTCTTTAATATTTTAATATATTTTGGATATATTTTATTCACATTTTTGACAATGACTTACTGTCATTGTGTTCAAGGGGTCTTTTTATTAGAGATTTGACTGTGTGCCCACGCTAAAAGGTAGAATTTGGGGATATAAGTTGATTTGCTTTGTTGCGCAGTAAATATGTAGCTAGAGCCACTGGTGTGTTAGCTTAGCTTAGCATCAAAACTGGAAACAGGGAGGAGGGGGGCAGCTAGCCTAGCTCTGTGTGATGGTTCTCCGAACACCTCTAAAGCTCAGTAATTAACATCTGTGCAAAAATCAAACTTTCTGCCACGACTCTGTTATTTAGTGATTTTCATAGTTGCTAGCATGTGGATTCTGTTAATCTGGGACACTGCCATGCTAGCTGTTTCCCCTTGTGTCGGCTTTTTAAGGCTCTCATTTGACTCTGGACAAGAAAGCAAATCAGTACATTCCCCTGAGAGTTGACTATTCCTTCAGGACGCATAAACTTTGTCGTTTGGCGATGACACCACTTACTGGGTAACTTGACCAGCGGCACAATCAAATAAAACTTGGTGCATTCTTCAAAGCTCATGGATCCGGACCGTTGACCTCGGAGATTCTTGTCAGAGCACTGTATTGACGCTGAAGGCCAAAGTATCCACCGAGCATCAGAGGCAGCGAGTGAACTCTAAACTGGTGGGAATGAGACTCCCGGGAGGACACGGTGTGTTAGACATTTGAACATGATACTGCATGATGGCTTGGACACAAAAAGAAGCCAAATGTGGACTCGATGCTGGTTCTGCAAGTTTTATCTTACTGTCGAGTTACTTAATGGACTGTCACCACTGGAAAGGATACACTGGTGTGCAACCCAAAGACAAGGCAAAACTATGATTCATGTGTTTTGGGACTTGAATTTCTTGTGCGACCAGCTGAGCCTCAAGGGACTGTGTAACTTATGAGATACTGTTGAATAAAATACTGTTAATACTCACAAAGAGGGGCTCTCAATGGAAAGTATGGACTGATGTTGAGACCCCGTACTGTACAGCTTTGCTCTCTGTCCGTGCTGTCTACTGTATCTGCTTTGCCTCACCAGTGTTTCTCAGAGCAGTGAGACGAACACACTGATGCTTTGAAACGAGTTCCTTTGGGAAAGGCTTGATTTAATGTACGCGCTTCATCGGTTCTTTGAACCGCCGTCCTCAGCAGCCACGAGGCAAACTAAACCAAGCACTGCTTCTTTTTTTTTAAATGTTATTTTATTTTCTTCCAAAGCATATGACATCAACCCCTGTTTGTCAGCTCTCACCTGCATACTTTTGTCTATGGAAACTTAAACTCCGCAGCAAAAGTGACTTGATTAAATCTCTGTTGAAATAAGTGGTCGCTCTCCTTCTTTACACGAACAACACAGAAAACACCCTCTAACAAAATGAATCTGTTAATGGATGTTTATGAACGTTTTGTTTGATTGACGGTCTGATTAAACAGTCTAATAAAAGATTGTCAGGACTTGGCTAAGGGGTGAGCTGGACCCAGACGCAGGCAGGGACAGGGATGCACAAGGATCTTTCAAAAATAGTTTATTAAGGGCTTAGGCTTACGCGTGGTCAAGGCAGGCAGGGTCAAAAACCAAGGTAGTCAATCCGAACAAGGTGTGGTAAGTAAAACTCCAAAATCCAAAAAAGAACTAGAAAACTAAGATCTCTATGAGTAGGCTCGTGGAATCATGGAAACTAACATGGCAAAACATGAGGTCTAACACAATACAATGCAAAGACGGAGAACAAAGGCAATGGCAAAACTTAAATAGACAGGGGAGGGCAGCAAAACGAGAGACAGGTGAAATCAATGGGCTAATCAAGGTAAGGAAACAAGTAGACAACAAAACACCAGGGAAACAACTCTTCAAAATAAAACAGGAAACAACAAACTCAAATCAAAACCATGACAAAGATAACCTTGCCTGATACTAAAAAATCTAAAAATCCCATGTTGAAGTGAGCTCTTCATTTTAAAATCACAGTATGTTGAACCATTAATTTATACTGTCACAAACTTTAAGATGTATAGTCTTTATGTAAGATATATACTCTATTTTAACGAATACACTAACACAGAGTTTGGTTGGGGGAAAAAAGAAAAAGTTAACTGAGCATAAAAATGATTTACTGGGCTGGCGACAGTGTCAACTTGTCAGCACGCCATGTTGGCTTAGCCTAGCTAGAAGTGAAGGTGTCATCAAATATTTGTCTAATTACCAAGCCAAAAGTCTAAAGTAGCTCTGAATATGAACCATCCTTGAAACTGGAGCGATGCGCAGGCTGCCATGAGTCGACTCCAGCATCAGTTGCTTCCAGTCCACATTCAGATATCAAATTTAAAAGTGTACCGGGGGTCATTAGGTGCATCAAACGTGACTCAAAACAAACACTGGCATGCTCCACATTCACTGAGAGTCATAATTCATTACAAGGTCTACAGGTGTTTCCCCCATACAACAAATCTGCTCCGCCCACCTGAGCGGATGCCGTTTTTAATTCACGTCATCTGTCATCTGAGAGGTGTGTGTGTGTGTGTGTGTGTGTGTGTGTGCGTGTGACCAAACATTCATCACTGTCAATAGGGAATGCAGTCAGTACCGGCTTGCGTCAGATCCTGAAGGGGTGAGTTAATTTAATCATCATCATTTGATCTTCTGGGTGAATATTATTTATTTATTCTATTTAAGGTCACAAATAAACTAAACAACACGCTGGCTGCATGTGCTTCAAGCCCCAGTTTGCTGTTTCTCACCGTGGTCGCACCGATTTCTGCAGCGATATGTAGAAAAGACAGCAACTGACACAAACACCTAAAGCTGCTGAGACATCCGGTCTCTGATCTATGCGATCTGCTTTGTGCCACGGGAGCGCGAAATTAATCTTTTCTTCACTGAGCCACACATATATATATATATATATATATATATATATATATATATATATAATATATATATATATATATATATATATTTTCACTTCCATGTTCAGCAACATTATTAGAAGTTAAGTCGACAGCTTCATCATTTCTGTAGCAAATGCATATTTGAAGTGACAGTAAGGCAGCAAGTGATATTAACACATTTCAAAGGTGCCGGTGGTTGTTTCACTTGTTGTACTTCCTTTAACTGTGTCAGACCGGAGGTAACTGAAGCAGCAAACCACATGAACCATAAGTGTTATTGTTATTATTAGTCCTGCGCTGCAGCTGATAAACAGCTCTCACATCAAATCTAAAACCGAACGTGCTCAAGAACCAAACAAAACTAGGGTGACATGAACCAATCTGTTGTTTCAAGTAATTAGTGCTGTTTATCTTTAACGAAGAACCGTGAGCCGCCTGATGACCTCACCGGTCCAAAACATGGTTTCTTTCCTGTTTCCCGTTTCTACCACCCATCTCATCCTCAGCAAGATCATGAGATATCTGTGTCAAATCAGTCACAGTTTCTACAAACCAACACAGTCCAGCTGAGATCTAATCAGGCACAATAACTGAAAACACCTGTGTACGTGTACTATAGGTGTGTAGAGCCTTTACAGTGTTTATAAGACATCTTTATTTTGGTGCTTGGCATCTGTACTCTCAACAAAGCTGTTAAACTTGACACTTATTTCTTTCCAAGCGTCTCTCGCTCTTCTGCAGCTGAGAGCGTACGACTTCTTTTGCACTCCAGAGAAAATGAGCTTCGGAGAAATGCATCAGCTGAGACCCTGGGAGAGTTTACTCAGACAAGCCTGCGTGTGTGCTTTCACACTGAGGCATTATTCTTTTTTTTTTTTTTAAGCCGACAATATTATCTCGATCTGCACAAACAGCCCGGGCAGCTGAGTCCTTGACAGTCTTGCTATGTGCCTGTGTAAACCACCGAAACAATGCAAACACAACCCAGGCATGCAGTTTCACATCTTATCATTGCATCATGTAAATACACTCGGAGTCAAACAATGCAGTCATCACCGTCAGCGGGTGATGGTCAGCCATGTTGACATTGCTGTCGACACTATAGTCTAATCTTCCAGAGGCTTCCAGAGACCCAGTGACCACAAAACAATCAACGCATCATTACTGACCCCGCCTAAACAAACAAATGGCAAAGATATCAGGCAATATTTATTCCATCTGAAACTGTCCAGGAAACGACACAAGGGTTTTTTGTTTCTTCTGAGAGGCAAAACAACAGGTTTCAGAGACACAAACAGAGGAGACAATGGTTGACTCTGCTGCGAGGGGACACATCGCAGCGCAGTTGCCCTCAAGGATGGCTTTTCACAACGCCCCCACGGCCAGCGTCTTGGAGGCAGGAAGGATATTAAAGCTTTTTCCCAGAGTTGAAAGAAGAATACAGGGAAGTGGGTTGACCCAGTGGTTTTGACCAAAAGCGCTGCAGGAAGTGCGAGAGTGCCACGCAGAGCTGCAGTGCTGCTGTGAAGGGTTGGACTGCTGGCAAGGCACAAAGCGCTGCGGCACGACTGTGGCTTCTCAAGGTCGACGTCAATTTCAAGCATCGTATCATTGTTATTTTTGATAGTATTGTAAAACTGAAACTATTGAACTGTTGCTGAATATACTTTTTCACAAACATACACATGCTTAAACAGGAATATGAGTGCCAGCAGACAGCCTGCAGGTTTTAATGCCTCCAATCACCTCAGCAGGTGATTACACTGATGAGTTCCTCGTCTCTACCTGAGAGAGCACTAATTAGTGAAATCAGCTGGTGCAGTGAAAACCTGCAGACTTTTGCATGTCTGGGGCGCACGATTCCCCAAACTTGTTGTATAAAATCTGATTAAAATGCTGCATAAGAATGAGGGAACGGGCTGTAGTCCCACATGGTTGATCGTCTTACTGCCTCATGTATCAAACAGGCACACGCATGCCTATTAAATGCAATATTTCATGTTTTGTTATTATTAAACATGAAATAGAAGCTTAGTATACGTACAAATGATATCACACAAACCAGAGACTGAGACGCATCACACCAGCGCACGTACTGCATATCCTTATCATGCATGTCGTTATGCCTCTTTCCCATCACTGTTTGCATCTCATTGAAAAAGAATGCAGGATTTGTGAGTCACCTTTCATGTATATGTGCACTCAGCATGCACATTTTAAACTGTCTTCAAACATACAAGTGAAATTCAAATTCAAGAATCATAAAATGACATTTCCCCTGTATTCAGCTAATATTAGTTTCAGATCAGATTAGTTTTATAAAATTTAGAAAGCCGCTGTTTCTTTTTCCTCTTTGTGAAATCAGAAACTGCCGTGCACGTGTCGTTTGGTTTCATTCCTGCAGGCTTCTTAACGGAGCACTTGCTGTACTCCATTATTAGACCGCAGCACAGGTGAGACAGGAAGGTGCGGAGGTGACGGGAGGACAGGACAGATTTACTCAGCCTGGTTTGGCGTTTACAGCGCTGCGTAAAGCTCCTCCGGTGTCAGCGGACGTGCTAAATATCATCCGGTGTCACAAAATAAAACTTAGATACTTCAGCACGTCTGCTGGGAAGGATCCGAGGGGAAACACTGCTCACTGACACACAATGTATAAAGGAAACACATTCATATATATATATATATATGTTTTAATGGCTGCCACCGTTTTCCCAGTTTCCTCCGTGAGTTTCCTCCACAGTTCCCGTGTCCTGATCCCAGAATGCACACATGTTTTTCAAATGGTTCTATTTTTGATGCAACGTACAAAGCGTGACTGATCACCGCAGGGGTCGAGTGGTATGTTTTGGTTTTATAATTAATGGTAAACTTCTTGCGCATGTGTGTGTTTGTGTGTGCAGGGCCCCAAGAGTGGGAGGAAGAGCTCTCACACACACAAAACCCACATATGTACTGTGCGTACATACACTACTGGTGGTCCTCAACATACGCGAGCGCACTGTATTAAAATCATTTGACGGGGCTTAAACCCCCCCAACTGACGGCTGCAAATCGCCACGACGACCATCAAAAGTGTCCTTTCAGGACCGGCGGACTTGTCATTTCTCAGAAGTAGCTGAACCAGACCACACACAAAAACACACACGCAAACCACAAACACACACACACTTTCCCACAGTAAAAAAAGCAGTGAAGCACATGACCCAAACAGGACATCCTTGCCCTCTAAAGTTCCCACTCTCCTCCTCCACCCCCATGAACTACTTTTTCCCAGTTATTTACTTTTTTTTTTTTTTTGCATTTGCTCTTTTTCAACATCACCTCAGAAATAGTTTTCTAAATTATCCCGCACAGATTAGCTAATACTGAAATTTCCCTCTCACCCTGTCGCCCTCTCCCCTGCCCTTTCTGTCTCTCCGAGCAGCAGTGGCCCCTGATTAGTCGAAAAAAAAGCCAGATTGTGATAACACAGCGATAAACCGCCATGGAGACACTGGAAAAACAATCCTGTGGAAGGCGACAGATATCCGAGGTAAATGTCAGCATCACTCGAGTCATCTCTGCTGAGCATCTCTGCAAACCTCTGATTTGCCTCTGTAGCCCGGCGTCCATCCAAATTTATCGCAAAAGTTTAACTGGGTTTCACAAAAAACAGCAAAACACAATGCAAATGAATGCTTGTAGCTCGTTATTATGTGATTTTCAGGAGTTTACTCATTAAAATAAGCAGTTGCAGTACAATTGCAAAAGAAGAGTGCACGAGAAGAATAACGTAATTAAAACACGTAGTTTAACAGACAGACGAGGTAAATGTTCACTAAATCAGAAGTAGTTCAAAAATCATCGTCGCTGTTTTTTTAATTAAAAAAAAGACAGAAAAAACACTTTTTGGGACTTTTCCATCCACTTTTTCAAATTAGATGATGGGTTTTGGTTTAGTTAAACCTGTATTTGCAGTTAAGTATTTGTCTTCGTATAAAAGTTTCCTGTTAAATGTAAATGAAAGACGTCATCCAGGCTGCCTCATGGCGTCCCAACATTAGTTTTACTGCCACTTCTTGTCTTCGTGATCCACGGTCTTTGTTTGACCATCCCCAGTGTGTGTTCCTCAACGCCCGGTGTTGACATTGTTTCTATCACTCTCTAAATCCTCTCCCCTGCTTTCACCTTTCTCATATTTTTCTCCTCCCCCACCTCCTCCTCCCTCCCCGTTTCTCCTTTTCCCCAGTGATCCCTCTGCCCTCCTCTGTCCGGCTCCCCCGTTGCTGGCCAGATCACCACACAGCTGGACTCTGTCATACACTCTCACACATACTTGGCAGGAACAGCCCGCTCGATGCCATTACTAAATTAATTTGTGCCATGTGATAAGCACAGACATTTTTGCAATGCTGTGTTTGCATGTGTCCAAATCCACAGGCTGGGGGCCACTTTAGGAATTTGTTCCAACTTTTGCAACATATTGCATCACTTTTCCAATAACATCTCTGCTTTGAGTGTTTGGCTTGTTCTACTGTGCAATAACTGTGTGTGACAGGCTTTAGTGTTGAATTTTCATTATTCTCACTGATAAAACACTGAAGGAGGGATCAGTTTGACACTGTACCACAGTGACCCCCCTCTGCTTTGCATAAACCCACAAATAATGATTTATGCATGATTTGACAAGATGACAAAAATGAACATCCGCTCAGAGCTGCAGGATAAATCTGCTGGCATGTAGATGTAGAAGCTTGTTTCTTAATTTTAAATCAGTTAAAAAAGGCCAAAAGATGAGATGAGATGAGATGAGATGAAATTTTAATGATTCCCATTTCAAAATAGGTCACTGCTGCAGTGAGAATCGAATGTGTAGAACGCAGGAAGACACGCTGATGCTAAAGATGCAGGTTTTATGCCGACTGCCTGTCAGTTTGAGGGAAATCTTATAAAATTACACATGCCAGATGTTTCCCGCAAGCATGCATAAAGGTCCGTCTCATTACGTCTTCGCCATGTTGATATGACACAGTAATCATTCAGCTGGCAATATATCCTGTTGCTGGAAGCTTTTATAGATCCTGTTTAGTGGGAAAAGTCCTGTGGTGCATGGGATGATGTAAACGTGACTCATCACATGAAGCCACAACATGCATCGTTAGCATCTGCCAACTACCAGGCTTACATCTCACACGAGGAGCTGAAATGTAGGAGGTTTTACTGAAGCACTTGGCACTAAACCCTTTACTTATCTCAGTAGAACTTGAGATTTGGGGAAACAGCTTCACTGGTTTTATTGCTGATTTAGATCTTTATGCTGAATAGGAAGCTACAGCAGCCAATTAGCTTACCGTAGATTAGCATGCAGACTGTAAATGGGGGAAACAGCTGGTCTGATAATGTCCAACGAAAACACAACATCCTCTCAGCGCCTCTACAGCTGAAAATATTGAACTATCCCCTTACATCTTTTTGTTTTTTAGAGGCATCCAGGTTCATTTCCAAAGATGATGCTGTTTATTCTCAGTTTAAAGCCTAAAACAAGGATTTATCTGCAACAAATGTGTGAACAGGTTCATGAATGACATGAACTTTGTCAGTAGGAAGTGTTTTATGTTATTTTATGAAGACAGATAAGTGCATCTCTGATGTATTTGTAGCCTCAGCAGTCGGTTTCACTTTTCCGGTGACGTGTTTGTACCTTGTTGTATTCTGGGTGTTGCATCCTGCCGCAGCGAGTACAGAAGTGGATTCAAAAGAGTCTTTTTCTAAAAGCAGAGAGCCCCCCCCCCCCCCCACTCCTTCTTCCTGTTTACACCCATTCTCACACTTACACACGTATACTCACACACACACTATTACACAAATACATACACACACATTAATTATCAGCTGGAAACCAAGTTTTTGCTCCCATCATATCATAGACTGTGTAAACATCAGTGATGTCACCATGGGATTGTGGACTCCAAAGACTCCGAAGCTTCAGGTTTGGCTTGTTGGACGTCACCATGCGGCTAATACTAGCACTGGCTAGCTTGGGTGATCAAATAGTTAACAGCGATTAGCAATTAATAAACCTAAAACACAGTGAAAGGGTAATTTGTTTTAAAGATGACAACTCGTGCAACGCAACACAAGATCACAGCTACATACGCTATAATTACATACAGTGTAATTGATCTGCATTGCTGTTAGCTTCATCCCTTGGGTTAAAGGTGGCCACGCCCCAAAGCACCTTGCTTTATTTCATCTTTTACTCTGAATGCGACCATAATTTACACAATAAACATTGTGCTGTAGTGCAGAAGACCTGTAACTATTGATATCAACTATAAAATATTCATTTAGGTAATTTTCTGTTTATGTTTTGGACGTTTTGCCCCTTTACAATCACGAGAGAGATGCGGACGCTGCTGCATTAGCTTCAATGCTTTCTTAATGCATATTGTGTGTATCTCTATCACGCACACACTCTCATTTGCATGCAAACACGCATTCATATTAATATTTTATGCTGCATGTTTATAACTATGGTCCACTTCATGTTTTTGCCCACTGTGTGACCTCCCACAATGCACCAGTGAACCAGCTGAACTGTCTCTAAACAGGATTTCCTGTGACATCATCAGGCCCTGTATTTCCTGTCGTATGAAGCTTTTTTTTTTTTTTTTAAATTACATCCAGACAAAGAATGAAAACAAACTTGCAGTGGTCTGCGGAGTCGGCTGATTTATTAGTGCGTTACTAAATGAGCCTTTCATTCATATCACGCACTTCACTTTTTGGAGACACTCAGACTGGATCAGGAGAGGGAGACAGGAATAGCATCTGAGGGAGGACAAGGATTCAGATGAGTCATGCAGAACCTCAGAAAATAATCCCATCACACCACATGTGGATGTTGCTTCAAGCTGTAAGAAGTCTTTTCTTTTTGAGGAGAAAACTCAACTTTAAGAAGATTTCTTCACTGGTTGCATAACGTGATTGATAGAGTTGGGCAGTTAAACATAAAAGTAGAGACGGGCTGAGAATTAAAAACCCTGGAGAATCCTTTTTAACATTTTTGTCTTTGCTCTCTCTTTTTACAACACTGAGATGTGTTTCTTCACATTCTTTCAGACCTCTGTGCTTCCTGGAAACAGCTGTGTTTAGGCAGAGCTAAATGCTAACAAGCTCACATTGCTAAAAACTGATGTTCTGCAGGATTAGCAGCCTTTTAACATTCACTCTCTTAGTGTGGTGTGGTAGCAAGCTGACATTTGCTGATTTGCAGGAAAACAGAAGTGCAACCAAGGCTGATGAGTTAATAATCTCAATAGTTTTAAAGATGTTTATTAAAAAGGTGTTAGCAACATTAAATTTAGAGCTGATTAGTCCAGACAAAGATCCAGCAGTCGTACACTACCTGACCAACTTGCCGAAGTTGACTTACTTCATTGTTAATTTCTCTGAAAATTGCTTTTTATTTTGCATTTTCTTTTGATTTAAATAAGAATTCCACTTACTGTTGGTGTTCAGTCTGTTCAGTAACGCTGTCTGCTGCCTTTGTTCAAACAAACTGCTTCTGCTGCTGATGCAGATGTGAAATACATCTCTGCCTTCCTTGCAAAGCCTCGACCTGACCCTCTGCCCTTTAGCGCATCAAATCTAAAAGCTTTTATGAAGTGGCTACAAATTGATTCCATCTTTTATGAATCTATTCATACACAGAAGCTGCTTTTATTACCTCACTTATTGGAAAAAAAAGAAATGTTCAGAGTTGTGTAAGTGAATACTGCATTTAAAAACTCCACAGAAACTATTTTCCTCGTTATTCACACAAACTATAAAGTGAATCAGAAGAAGGTAGGAGAAGGTAAACATCATCATCGCTGTATCTCAGTGGAGTTAATGTGAGGATTCAGAGAAACTACACATCCGACTGTCACTTCAGGTGCTGCTTGTCTTATTACCCTCCAATAAAAACCTCATTAAACGCCTGTTACCAAGCAACCAGAGCTATTAAGTGAAACGGTCACTTGACGAAACCACTTAGTGAAAAGCAGCAGTATTTGTTTGGTATAGTAACCTGGTAGAAGTCACTGCAAAGCTACTGCAGGTTCAGTAATTAGCTTTTAATGAAGACTCAGCAATTTAGATGACGTTCTCAGGAATCGCAAAACACATTTCAAAGCCACTTTCATATAAAAAAGGAAGATTTCGTCTAAAATATAGCAACAACATGCTGTGTTTTCATATAAAATGGCAAAACTGGTTAACGTATTAGTATTTTGATGAACTTTGACGGCTTTGTGGCTTGTAATCGTGCACTATTTCACTTTTTAACTGTAAACATAGGTCTGACTTTGCCTGACAATGGTGCTCACACAGTCATTTAAAAAGCGCGTGTTTGTGTGTGTGTGTGTGTGTGTGTGTGCATGTATTAACGTCATAATGAATTACAATCAACATGTCAGCAACAGCCGGTGGGGTTTTTTTTAAATCTTGCATCCTTATAAAGGCTGCCAGGGCTGCTCTGACAGGCAGTCTGCTATGCATACAGTCTGTTACAGGCGCAGAGTAGGTTGTGCTGACCTGCTGCAGCTCAAACGATCTCACACACACAAACACGAGAAAGTCTTTATGATAAAAACATTGCGGTGTGAAGCCACACAGGAGCAGGTTGGCCGTCGGCTGGAGGTTTGAGCTTGTGTTTTGTTTATTGCAAAAATCCACATTATTGTGGTGAAAATGCAGGAATAACCCACCCGCCCCCCTTCTTTCTGAGTCCATCTGTAATGCAGAGCCCACCTCAACCCCTCAGGGAATCTGTCTTAGCTGCCAAGTCTTTATATTGAGCCGTCAACACAGAGGAGAGGAGATACAGTCAAGTGTCACAGAAGGTGAATCGGCCCCTCGAGGATATCTAAAATGCCAGCATAGACGCTGAAACGCACTGTACTCCTGCAGCATTTGTATACATGTTAGAATAAAACCAGGATGCTTTGCGTGGACAAACACTAGGATGTTTGTTTTTGTAGGTGGATGTCATTATTATTATCTATATAATGTTGAGTTGACGTTGCAGAGATGAATAAAAAGGTGTTTTTATGTTAGTAAGACAGGATTAGTACATTAAAGTACATTTAAGAGATGTCTTGTGTTGCATGAACAGTAACAAATACACATCGTTCTTTTGCAGCAGCTGAGTACAACAAAATACAATGATTTCTATTTTATTGTATATGAAAAAGTCCAATGTTTTGAGCACTTGAGTACCTGAAAAAGCCTCGTAAGTGGAGCGTTTATCATGTTGCCTCGTTAAACGTCCTTGGAAGCAATAACAGCCAATCTGATCTGAGAGATTAAACATGAAATGCAGCGGCTACTTCTACATTTTTCATTTTCATTATTCATTCAGATGAAAACATACCAATAACAGCTCTGGAGGAGCAAAAAATGTACAAGTCAGAAATCGACATGGGCCATGAGTTGCCATGGCGACTGCCCAGCATCCCACTGGAACTTGGCTTGAGGGACATGTGGACTAGAGTATGGGGGGGGGCTATAGTGGCTTTGCATATACAGATACAGCAGAGGGGAAGAGAACACATCAGAGAAGTGAGGCTGGGATCACCGAGAATCCACAGGAGAGGAGCCGCCATAGCCCCAGTGCCATATTACATCACATTTTTATTTATGCGGTACAAGCAACTGACCTTTGAGTCTACCTCCGGCAGTCTTTTCTGTAAAGTAACCGAAGTCAAGGGTGGATCACCATCACCGCTGCTTCAAGCTCAAACATAGATTACTATTACTCTACAGAGCAAATGCCATTGTGATAGCAAGGAGCTAAAGATCTGTGAGGACTATGAGATGATTTAGCTTCATTCGTGTGGATCATTGTTGCTCGATCAGTACGCCGTGTTCCCCTTTGTCTTCTCTGTCTGGATGCTTACCGTGTTCCTGTCATCTGCAAGAGAGAAAGAAACATTCCTGAACGGAGAAAAGAGACACCACAGGTTCTTTATCCTTTCAGGAGGTGTGTAAAGATTTGAGTTATGTATTTTACCACTTGGTCAAAAGCTGCGCTCCTTATTGAGCTCAGGGCACCATGAGAAGAAGGATTTGAGGCCACCTTTGAATGAAAAACGTCAGAATTGGCTGCTGAGTGCAGGGAAACTGGTTCAAGGACCTCCATCGAGTCTGCTGAGGTTGGATCGTAAGGCTTTGTGGGGGTATCAGCCAGACGCCTGCTAAGGGCTGCACCACCAGGATTAAAGCAAATGAAACGCTGATGAATAGCAGTTCCTGGCTGATGACCCTGCAGCTGAATTATGAGCACTGGAGGAGGTGCGACAGGCAGTAATGCCCAGCAGGTTGTACCAGCTACCTGTAAGACCCCAACAGGGAGGATGATTTTAATCACACCAAGTACTTCTCATGCACTTCAATGTGCAATCATTTTATATTTTTCACTACCAGGGTCTCATTTACAATTTTTATCCGTTGCCTTCATCTCTTTGTGACGTTCCGAAACAAATTTTAATTATGGGCCATGTTAATATTCATGTTCTTGTAGAGCTTTCCATGGTCCCCTATTCTAGTGCTTCTACACATCCACAGGGTGCAACAAACCTTTTAGTTATCTGCTTCTTTACGTTTATGGTGGCACTGTCTAAGCGTTGTATTACTGTGAATCCCGCAGCGCTGATTGTTTTGAGTAGGTATGAATAAACTGGTTTGTGTGCATATTTGTTTATATATATTTTGTATATTCTTAAATATTTAGTTTACCATATTTTATATGTAAAACAATATTATCCCAACTGTATGGGCAACAGTGTATATCTAGCGAATGCTTTTCATTATTGTTTCATGTGCAGAGACATCCTTTGTGGCATTGTGCTAAGATAAACTTTAACTTGACTTGACGTTTACCACCGAACAAGAGATGAAAGCGAAATGGCTTAAAAGTGTTTGTGACAAAGAAATGCCTCTTTTCCCCTCCAACACGGTGTGAAGGCAGGCCAACAGTTTGAATTATTGAGCAAAATAAGGGCTTAAAGGATGTAACCTCCTTACATTACGCTATTACACAACATTTATAACTATTACCACTGTCATGGAGTAACCAAAGTCTGACTGTCTCTCTTCCTGGAACAAGACTGACTTCTGTTTCTCCACCTGCCTTTAAAGAACAGACAGATGGTTCCCTCTGCACAATGAAAGATACTGGCAAAGCTAGAGACACCGTATGCTTATTTGTGCAGATAATACTGTAGAAATAGGTACAATTTAAATAAAAACATCCAGGCATTTTTGTTTTCTCCTTCCATCGTACGCAGACACAAGGGAATATGATCTCATATCTCTGGGTTTCTCTAAATGCTTGCCACCGTCGTTATATTTACTGTCTCAGCATGTAATGTGTCTTCTCCATTCTGTGATGCTGCAATTTACTTTCGGAGCATGAATACGGAGCTCGTCATTATTTATCACGGGCCTTTTGTTCTGCAATGAGTCACATTTTAAGCTGCAGAAACTCAGAGACGGCGCCGATGTTTTCGTGAACACAAATGTCTCATGCCGCCGCTTCTGAACAGTCTCCGCTGTGATTTTGTAAGTTCTGAGCTTTGGGGAGCGTCATGGCAGCGCCACGTGCTTCCAAGAATCCACTTTCTGCTGCCAACAGAAAGATTTATCAAGCCTTCAGAAGCTCCTTCAGTCTCATTTAGTTTCCTGCTGTGCAGCAGTTTTTAGCCTCTTTCAAAATTTAAATTTAAGGATGTGTATAAACAATGAGCTGCGACATGCGGGCTTATTTGTCGCTGCAAAGCCAGCTGCGCCGTGCCGAGATGTTTATTTCTGAGAAACATGTGAAATATCTGCACCAACATTTGCACAACGGGCTTAGCACCACAGCAGCATTTAACTGTTTTCGAACAATGACAAAATAAGTCTCCTTGCCCTCACTTCACCCTTCACATCATAAAAGACCTCAGTCACTGCAGACTGTTTTTATGGACACAGTTCAGCATTAAATCCCTTTGATCTTGTTGTTGGGAACAGGAAATAAGAGTGGAAAAATACAGCAGAGGGCCAACAATATACTGCAGTAGAATAAACAAAGCTCCTGTTTGCCAGCATTCGCTGATTGGCTTCCTCCATCCTTGTGAATAACGATGTCTGAAGTCATGACGCAGATTCTCCGGTCTGAGGGTCAAAACTGCCGCTGACCTCATGTCGGTGACACAGTCATGTTTATCTTTTATCCTTGTTTTAATGTTCATTTATCATTTTAAAACTCAACAAGCTCAGAGTGAAAAGTAAACACTCTGGGTTCACACTGCCGTCTTCTCACTGTCTTTTCACTAACACTTTGGTCTTTTTAAGTACGGTGTTACACAAAAGTGCATGAAAACGTTTTAGTCTTGTCCTAAAATATAACAAATTGTTCTGCGTTTAATTTAAAAGCTTGGTAAAAGGCTTAAAACTACTTAATTAATCTTTACTCAGCCAAAATTTCCACCATTCAATAAGTCGATTACCTCAAAATGAATGTTCCCTATACAAGTGACTTCTAATGAACTGCAAGTCAAAGAAAATGAATGAAAACAGACTTTTTTTGCATTTCACATCAGGTCTGAGAACATCCAAAGAGCTCCGAATGTAGCCAATGACTTTCTAATCCAGGATGCTTTGGGAGGGATTTGGGTTTAGGATTAGCTCGTTCAAATTCCCAATTAACTGGGACAAAAAGTTTTATCTCAACAATGAATAAAATCAAATTGGGCCACATTTTGATTGAATTAAAACATTCAGAGAAATGATTTTGTAGAAATACATTGTTTAGATGTTGTTTGGAGACAATTTGATGTCATACTGTAAATCAGGGGACAGATCTTTTGGAGCAAGCAGGATGGTTGGTAAAGCTTTAATAAATGATGCTGATATAATTGATCTTTTCTTCCTTAATCTGGGTTCATTCAATCTTTAAAACACCTCCAGAGGCTTTGCCTGTATTGTTGTATGTTCTGTTTTGGTGTTTCTTCACAATGGCGCTCAGTTTCATTGAATAAAGCATAGAAGATTAAGGGAGTTCAGTAATGGATGGTTAGAAAATTAGCTCACTGTTTTAAATGTTAGTGTGTCCAGGCTTGTATTTGCATACTGTATGAATAAATGTGAAGCTCTGACTACAGGGCTAACTTCACTCCATGGTAGAGATTTGCTAAATGAACCTCACATGGGACCAGCTCTTCAGGCTTCCAAGTGAGTAAAGGAAGTGTTCTAACCACTGGGACTCATAGGCCAACCAGCCAATTACCTCAAGTTGTTTTAGCCTGTTTGGTTAGCAAAGCTAGCACAATCCTTTGTTTGTTGTTGATGCATATATGTCATGATCCTGCTTCAACAGGGGTAAACAGATGTTACTGAGAATACTAAGTGGCACTGATGACTTTGAGGTTATGTCGCCGGACGCTGTATTCAATGTGCATCCTTCCTTATTATGTTGCTTGTCAGTACTTCCTGAACAGTAGGTCATCGTCACTCTCACTCCCAGCTCTGGACTGAACTGAGGCAAACAAAGTGAAAGGTACTCAGCAGGAAGCCGGCACATCTCGCCCTCTTCTTCATTTTAACGAGTGAGGTGGGAACTGGCATGACCTAACACTGATGTTCATGCCAGCATGCAACTACCTACCTCATACGTCCTCACTGGATGTGTTAATGTACCAGTGATCTAGATCATTGCACCATACACAACACTATTTATGAATATTGAAGATTTAGATAATGTGTGCGGGGGGGTTGCGAAACCTAAACTGTCCTAAGTTGGACCCTTGAATAAAGACCCCGTCCCTCCCCCATCCTCTCTTTACTGTACTACAGCTCTTAGGGAGGATGTTTGGCCTTATCTTGTGTTTGGGCTAAAGGTCCTGTGGAGATTTGTTGTGTATACACACAGATAATGCAGTTTGGTTTGACCACTGGCCTGCATCCTGCCTGTCGCTGACTACGCCAGAGGAAGACAATGGACCCCCATGAGCTGTCCCCAGGGGTCCCAGAACGTCTGTCTGCTCCTTGTCTAATGAGGATTTCTCATGGCGCTGGCTACTTCTGCACTTAATTCATCTTCAGTGAACCTTATGTTACGTTCCCATCAGCTCATCTGCAGGCCTTTTTGCTAATTTGATAGTATTAGCATGCTAACACGCTAGGCTAAAATACAGCTGCATGTTAGTGCTGTCCTTCTTGGCTTGTCAGCATGCTGATGTTAGCATTTTGCTTAAAACACCGCAGCTCCTAGCGCAGGTAGTCTAAAGTGGATGAAGTCTGCAAGAGCCTCACATCCACTTGATGGTTTCCTGATTTACAACAAACAAGGAGCTGTAACCACCCACTTTCCATCTGACTGCCTGAGGAACTGAATTTGGCGCCCTGACCCAAAATCACAAACTGTCTGAACGAGTTTGTTTTAAAGACAGCTACGAAACCACAACATCGCTGAGTGCTGAGTGGTGTTCAGCCTGACCCGTTCCATGTTTCTGTTTCATTTACTTACCGTGCCTCATCAACCGTGTCTCACCATGAGACAGTGATCTCTGCATAATAAACAACTTGTGTCGTCGACAGATTGTAGTATTCTGTGCAAAACGACCGCAGGTTTTGAAGTTTTTCACGCTCTCTGAAGTTTTTCCATTCGCTTTTTTTCCGCGATTGCCCCACACGCGTTCTCCTTTTCCCCCAGCAACTAAGAGTTAGTGATCTATGAGACCTTTAACTCTGTTGGAATAAGAGCACAGTGGTAAGTGATTAATGGCACCTGTGTTCAGGCAAGTTCTTTACTATATATATCTATAAACCTCTGGTGGCGATTACTAGGTGGAGAGTGGTTTTGTGCTCAATCACTAATGACTTTATGGAGAAAGTAGTTCTCAGCAGCGTATGGAAAGTTTCTTTTGTGATGAGTGGTTGAACAGTTCTCTGCACAGTAGCACTGTACTGCCTCCTGAACAGAAGGTGAAGGTCCTCAGATGCCTCTGGGCTCTTTGAAGAAAGAGCTTTATAGGCCTTTTGGACGCAGATGCCCAAGTTCACTTCCTGATTGGGTCTTATCAGTCATGACATGTCCTTCCCTGATTCGTCATGGGCCTTTTCCAGAGAAAAACAAAGGACATCAGCATGTAAGTATTAACTGCCATCATGGACAACATAATACATGCGCTGCTAACCTTGTCAACCTTGCAAGCAGCTATTTCGCAGTTAATTTGACCATTTTATCATGTCGCTGCTCTATCATGCCTTCATGCCTTCATGTAATTAGTGCGAACGTAGCCTAAAATTGTTGTCTCTTAGAGGGAAAAGCAAAAGTAGTGTTAAATAGACTACAGGAATGGGTTTCACATCCCATCTGTTCATCCCAACAGTTAACACTAATTTCTTTTAACCTAATCGCAGTACTCTCCTTCACTTAAGTACAGTGACGTCAGATGATGAAAGACCCGTATGACTCATGGTTAAGTTTGGAGGCCACTAATAAACAACACGTGTCTTGTTCAGTAATGGGGATGTGTGGGACTGTCCACTCTCACAGTCACCATGCAGCTCCTGTTTCATGTCATTACCCTCTCTCGTCAATCATATCGCTCCTCACTGTGAGCCAAAACTAATATTTTTAAATGGACACACGGAAACCTCTGTTGCACAACCGCAAAGCTCTCACGCCGCTGCAATTATCCCCGTTTCAATCGCATTATACTGTGTGATGCAATACATACATATGGCTTCAATACACATTCACATTCAGGATTCACAAGAGAATCAAATATTAATAATAAACTCCATCCAGAAGAAAAGGGGGAAATATCAAAGGGCCTTCTTTTCTATTGAGTGTTACTTACTTAGAGCCTCTATGGCTCTTTATTGTATTTAAATACATAACACAACAATAAATAAATAAATAAATAAATAAATAAATATGATGCATTCTTGCATGTGTTTTATGATCATGTACTACATATGTACTCTTTCATCCACTGCACCATGTTTGTGCGTCTTTGTGGTTCCCAAAGCTTTTAAAAGCAGCTTTCTTGGAAACGTTGCCAGAGACGAGCCACTTATGTGGGGGAGTATGGAGGAGTGAAACCACCCGTGAGACTTGACAACAAACACGGGGCTGATGAAATGCACAGAGAGGAGATCAAATGCATGCAATAAGATTTCCATTTTCAGTAGTCAGTAGGAAATAAACAAACAAATTTGTGTTTGCATGCAGCAGATGTAATTCTGCACAGCGTGCTGCACGGTGAAACATACACACAGCAAAGCCTGAAATCCTGGGCAGTCTGTTTTTTATGTAAGGCCAAGCACCACTTAACCTGATTCTGTTTCCAGTCCAGAAATGCCTCAGGCCCTCTTTATTTTATGGTGAAGCACTGTGAGTGTGTGTGTCTTTGTGTGTGTGTGTGTGTGTAACAATCAGTGTTGTGTTTATGTTCTCTTCATCTATCCATCCATTTTCTATATCCTCTTATCCTGCTCAGGGTCACGGGAAGCTGGAGTCAATCCCAGCATCCAATGGGCGAGAGGGATTTACAGGCTGGACAGGTCACCAGTGTATCACAGGGGTCTTTTAGTGTGTGTGTGTGTGTGTGATTGTGTGTGTTCTTTTCAAGCTGTCAGTGCCTGCACACTGACATGCTGTCATCGTTCCCAGTGTCGGGAGAGTGATTCATGACTAAGACATTCTACATAATAGTATTTTGGAAAGTTTTACGAGGCGAGACACTGTTGATGAGCGATTTATATAAACGCGTCATAATTGTCGATGCAAGCAATTGTTCGCTACAACCCGGCTCCCAAACAGCAATTAAACACTCATAATGGCAACCGCTGGCAATGCAGCTGTGTCCGTCTGTCTTCCTTAACGGGAGCTAAAATCGTTAGCATGTCTGGCTACCTGCAGTCATTAGCAAGTATTCCTTAGACGGTGAAGGACCATTTTGCTAGCTAACTGCATTAGTTTGTAGAGTTTTAGTTTAGGTTTAAAACAGTATATATTTATTTATTTTAAACATTTAACCCTGTAGAAAGCGCAAAAAGTACAGCACAGTCTAGAGATGTACATGCACGCACATTAGCAGGCTTAACATTGCTTAACTGTTGTAATAATACCGTAACACAAGTTGTCCCCTGACACAGTAGGGCAATGAATGAATTTTGCATTGCCCCACTGTGTAAGCTGGTTTATAATGCCATTAGGCTAATGTTAGCTGCTCTGCTCTATACTGGAATTAGGTAGTACTCTAGCAGAAAGATAGCATTTGCCAGATACACATTTACAATTAAACACACTAAAGATACAAACAATAATCTATATGCAGAGCAATTTGCCACGCGATATGCCATTTTTAACGTCCTTACCCTGATTCTGCCTGCGACATGTAGCTTTAGCCTCACTCTTTTAGTGCAATATCATGCACCATTAGTCCTTTTTACAGAGTTCCAGTTTTAATGAGTCAGCTGGAAATGGTAATAAGCTGAGAAGACATTTTCAACCTGATTAGTAACTTAATTTGCTAGCTGCAGCTGCTGATAGGAACAGTCATCCTTCAGATTCTGCTTTTGTCTGCTTCTCTCTGAAATAAAGAACCCATTAGTTCAAAAATAGGTTATTAGGATGTTATTGTTAGGGCTCTTATGAGTTTAAACTAGGGACTTAATGGCCAGAGGTCGGTTCTCTCCTGTTCAGCCTTTATCTGTGATGAGAGTCACTAAGAATGTGACGAACTAGGGGAAAGGTCCAGCGTCAGGGTAGTGCGAGCGACTCCAGCCATATTTGGCCTAGAGAGCAGCAGTTATTTCGTTTGACAAGATATCACTCAACTCAAGTGTTCTTGACGTGTCAAGTGAGCATTAGTGATGGGAGGAGACCACTCGATAACCCCCAGAAAAACACTCACACTGTCAGCTCTGTAGCATTTAGATTAGATGGCTGTGGAGCAGGGCTATCTGTCAAACGCTGCTTTAGATCTATGACAGCAGAGGTCCTCCACTGTCGCATTTGCTTGACAGTATTGGGGATTCTGTGAGAATGCAGGATTACAACAACTGTGATTTGCCAGATTCAATCAAGACTGTAATTTTTGCTTTTTCTAGATTAATTGTAGTGGTTGAGTGATGCAGTATTTGCTTTGAATCTGTACACCACAGTGCTATCTTCTCCCTCTTCTTCTTCTTCCCTCTCTGCCAGTACTGTTTCTCGTGACTAAACTCAATATGTGCGGTGACTGTGTTTGTTTTTCTGGTTTTGTGCAGTGGTTTGTCTGTTCTGTTTCCCCTCCTCATTCCCATTTTTGTCCTTTTCTCTGCAGAGCATGTGTGTGGGCAGGGGGCAGGGTTAGCTCCTCCCACTGCAGCAGACAAAGCACACCTGTTCCCACTCAGCCCATCCACTCTTCTATAAAAGCCTGGTCTCACCCCCACTGCTTCACCAGCTAATTAGGTCTTGTTTGGTAGTGCTCACCAGTGGTTTCTTCCAGGTCTTTGCCAGTGCCTATTTTCCCAACCTGTTGCAGCCTTTTCTTCATTCTTATCTGTGCTTTTTGTGTGCTCACGTTTCCCTTTGTGCCTCGCTGCTCAGTCCTTGTGTTGTCATCATGAACTCATCTCCTTACTCCAGTCACATCTCCATGAATCTCCCTGTTCTCTGCTGCTTGCCTTATTGTTTGTTTTTTGGACATTGAACTAATTTTTTTACATACGCCTACATGTGTCAGTCTCTGTTTTGGGGTCCAACCAAACACCTAACAATATGTACTGATACTGAAAACAGACCTGATACAACTGCTTTGTTTTCTCTCACCTTTAAAGATGAGGTGACTGAGGAAACCTGAGCAGTATAGATGAGACAGTATTATGCACCAGGGGATAAAAGTCAGTCAGTAGGGGCGTCCAGGTGCACAGTATTAGTCACATCCTTGGTTTAAGTCCAACTGAGACATGTTTTCCTCATTTTCTGTCTCCTGTCAACTATGAACTAATCTGGATTAAATGCAAAACAAGAAAAATTGTAATCCGGTAGCGATTGAATGGATGTTACCATTAACTTAGGGTTAATATGCTGCATAAAATGAGACATAGATGAGTTTTCTTTTCAACCGACAGCATGATTTTATTTTTTTGCTTGCGAGTTGTTTTTTCCCATGAGCTGGTTGCTCTGTCTTTGATGCATATGACACGTCAAAGACCGACAATCTTTACAGGGTCACAATGGGGACAACTCATTAACATAATGCATTCCTTAGATCTTCAACTGTACCTTAACTATAATGGATTTTATTTTAACTGTTACTGAACCCTAAAAGTAAGTCTCAACCCTGAAAAAGCAGTCTGGACCCATCAGACCTCCATTTAAGTCCCCACAGGAACACGAGTCCCCAAAGTGTATGGTTTTATTCGGTACTTAAGTCCCCGCCAGGATCTAAAGACAAGTTCAGAAACACACACTCACATGCATACACACAGTTACTGGACACAATATGTTTGTTTATTGATATTAACCAAACATATGGGAGTCTGTGCTGTCTGGTTATTATTTCTCACACTGAGCTGAGTTAGTGTGTGTGTGAGAGAGAGAGTTCAGGTCGGTTTAATTGGGCCAGACAACTGGAGAGCTAATTACGTGGTCCTCTTCCTTTCTAACTTTCAGAAAGTTTTCTGTGTCTTGTTTTCTCTTGTTGCCACATGAAAGAAAAAAACCACAATCAGACGACGCCAGTCGTACTCGAGTAAGAAGCTTACTCACTCTGTGTTATTGTATTTTGTCCTGGGATACATTTCAATCTGTCCCTCGGGCCAGATATTAATTATTTGTTTCCGATTACTTACAGCACATTGTGCCGTGGTCTGGCCTGCAGAGCTCTGATTTTGGAAGACAAAAGATTATTTTCCCAACATTTCTCAGGATGTTGTTGCTACAGTTTGGTTGATTTCCACCTCATGATATCAATAATGCATTGACTTCTCATAGTAGGGAATAGCCTCTGGTTTCTAATGATGGGATGCGAGCCAGATATATTGTTGAAAGGACTTGGTGTCCCACTGGGTTTGAGTTCTTTGTTAGGATTTTATTCACACTTAGAGGGAAATAACCAAGAGGGACTGGAGGCCACTGAAAGGAGATGATAAGACATTTCATACATTACGTTGAGTTAAGGAGAACAAAAGCAGATATTATCTTTTAATTCAGAAGCCGAGCACAAATAGTATCCCCTCTCTGCAACGGCATCTGAGAAACCGGTCTGCGTAGTTTAAAGGTTCACATTATAGACTGATTATTCTGTTTACAGTGTATTATCAGTGATTAAACAGAGTACAAAATGCGAATGTTCTACTTTTCTTGTCCTTAAAGGCTAAAAGGAACATCTGACCTTTAAAGGACTCAGCAGCTGCATGGATCAAGGGCGAAGACTGTGTACACATTTAACATCTGAACTCCCTCCCTCTTGGTTATATTATAGACGGATAGATGGGCAGATACTGAGGTTATTATCGTACACACACTCTCACACACTTGGTGCCTGTGGTGCGGAGAACCTTTGTACTGTTTGTTCAGCTTGCTGTGGCTGAAGAGGGGTTCAGGAACCAAACCGCCATGATGTGTTCTTGCGGAGCCGCGAACCCACGAGGAAAGACAGGAAAACAAAATACATCTCAGTGTGCGTCTGAACGTGTGCTCTTGTGAATGTGAGTGTTGGTTACACTCTGACCTGCACTGAAAACCTCTTTCAGTCATTTCCAAAGCTAGTTATTCCCTCCACCAGGCGTAAGTCAGAAGTGGATCATGCATTTGGTTGTGTGTCTATCTTGATTTAGTGACTTCATGCAAGCAAATGACTAACACACTAGTCCGTCATTAGTATTTTACCATTAGATAAACTTGTACACAGTTATACTTATAAAGGGTTATTAAAAGAGGGTGTGACGACTCTCAGGGGCTTTGAGCTTTCGCTTTAGCTCAGTCGCTAATGGGACAAAGAGGTTCATAGTGTTTTCAGAAGGTACCATTGACTTCTATGTCTTTGTGATTAATAGCGCAGTTTAAGGTGGGAGTAGTCTTAAAGGCAAGTGCTTGTTTTATGGTCAAACAGTCCAGAAAGCTCAACCTTTGTCTAAAAACCAAGGTAGGACTGCTCCTAGCTTCTGCACTTCGTCAAACCCCAAATCATAACTGGGTTACCGCCTTGTCTATAACCATTTTTGTCACTATTGAAAAGTATATACTGAAACTAAATCATTGTTAGTACTGGTTCTGACCTTGATACTGGTCTATTATGGTGTGGCAGTTTGCATATTCATCAGTGTTTGGAGAGATGTCCACTGTAACTGCGTAGAGCGGTTGAAAAGCACAACTGCATTAAAGCTGCAAAGCTATTAACTGTGGTGACCGCCGTGTAACCCTGAGGATACAAAGGGAGTGAGGATCAGCACTGATGACCCTCAAATCAACATGCTTAATTATGGTATCCGAGACAAAAAAACGCCTTTGTTCCGGCGAGTGGGAGACTACACTGAAGCACTGTGGGATGTGAATGGCACAGACAGACGGTTTCATCAGGCTGATCTGCTGTTATTCACTTCATGTCGCACTGATAACGAATCTGGCTGACCTTCAGTCGTGTGGCCATATTGAAAAATATTTGCAGTCATTGTGGACGTAATTCACCAAAGGGTCAAATATGGGTCATGTGTATGGTCAGGAAACACTATGAGTTGCTATCACACTCATTGCTCATATCTATGGCTAAGCGCTTGAAATGTAATCACTATCAAAATCAGTATACAAATGGTTTTAATTAAAATATGACCATTTAAAGATGCCCCAGAGTCGGGAAATAACTAAATTTCAATTAATTTATTTATTGATATATGCTGATGATGGTAACATTTACACTTTGAATAGTCGTCCAAGTGAAGTGATTAAGAAATTGCCCATAAGTTTGAATGTGAATCTATCACTCTATGGGAGATGAGAATGAGAAAAGGGAGAGATTATGTTCCAACTAGTGAGTAATGTCAAAACTATTGATGCTTTTTGATGCTTCACGTTTCATCATATATTTGATTTGAAGACAATAACAAGATTTTGCGTCCGCTGCTTTTGTCCCTTAAACTCTTGCATTGAAATCATGGATAATGGCTGCTTCAGCTTCAACACTGCCGCTAATATTTAACTTTTAGTGTAATGTTTCATCCACACCAATAACAGACAAGTTATCACAAATCTGAAATTCACTTCAATATTTAATGGATTTCACTGGAGGATATGAGATATTGCATTAAGTCATTACTCCATCCATCAGTTTTATATATATTCTCTTCAGGGAGCTATAGTGTATAACTCATTAGTATCCCATTGTAATGAGCTCAGTGTAATTGAGTGTCATCCAACAACAGTAACAGGGAGATTGTATCTGCAACGTTTAACACATTTAAATCTCATTAAGCAAGTTGCACTTTTTAATGGTTACATGATACCATATAAGATAAACAATGAAAGAAACAATAAACAACAAATAAGCACCACCAAATCAGCACCTTTGAACAATGAATTGCAGCACGCGAGGACGTTGTACTCATACTTCTTTATTACAATGTGTGACATTTATAATCCAGTTGACTTATGATTTATTTGTGAAATAAAGATGCATAAAAAGTAAAAATGTAATTTTGTTTTAGTTTGAAATGTGTTCATTGCTGATTTTGCATTAGTACTGCATTGTAATTAGCTTAGGCTGTAATTGCTGTGATGTGTGGCCTCACATGCTTCAGACAAACATTACATAACATCCAATTACATTAATAATGATAACAGATTTAGCTTTGAAGGGAAAGGCAGCCACTAATTTCTATTGTTAGCTATAGCTGCAGATAGCTAATTATGCTAATGCCAGCTTCAGGGGTTGGTTAACTTTAGCTCAAACTTGTTAAAGGGTCTTAAATATGAAATTCACATTTTGTAGCTCATGTGTTTAACTTTGTGACCCTTTTATAAGTTTATTTTATTTACTCCTATGTGTGCTTTCTCATATGTTATGATTTAATCATTAGCTCTTATTAGCTAGTTTTTAACTGTTACAATAAATTGTTAATCCTGACGATTGTGTTTCCTTTTTACAAAGTGATGAATTTTCTGATAGTGTCTCCAATTTTATTCAGCTATGACCATTTTTAATTGCAGTGTTGTTATATCTAAAATGTAAGAATAGGTGATTCTGACACTACACAAGCTGCAAATACTCAAGCAATGTATTTGTGATGTAGTGAACAACTATAACTTAACACTATTTGACAGCAGAAATGTTTGCGCTCAGATGATAAATGTACTTCTCACTGGACACAAACAGTTTCTCCTTTGTTTCGTGGGAGTGTGAAAGGTCATGTTTGTTGTACCCGCTGTTCTTTTGTTCACGTTCATTCATTTTATCCGTTTATTAATTCATGTGAGTCACGCTGGGGGCATTCATTTGTATTGCATTAATAAACTCTTTTAGGAAAAGGAGTTTAAAATTCTGTTGGCCAGGAGCGAAAACATGTTTATACATTACGCTCCTCATACCCTGGAGCACACTTCCAGAAAATCTGAGGTCTGCATTCACGTCATAGTCCTGTGACATCACAGTTTGAAATGTTTCTGTCCATCCGAAATCTAGGTCTACACTCATCTTCACCACAAAGTTTATCTATTTATATTTTGTTTTACTTTCTTTTAATTGTGATCTCATTGAATTGAATTACCTTCTACAGTTAAATTCACCTTGCACATGAAAATCTTTTAGACTTTTAAATATAAATTGTTTAAATTTTACTGTATTTTCTGTTACGCACTGTGAATTTCCCCAGTGTATTAAATGTGAAATACAAATAAAGCAGTCTTGCCTTCCCACCTTAGGCTAAGTTGTTATCTGGAGTTAGTCAGGTTCCAATAAACAGTTCTGGTTGCTGATTTTGCAGCTCTGCTCTAAAGCTGTGAAACCTATTAAACCTCTAAACCCATTAAATCCCCTGCTGCACTGTATTTTTCAAAAATAGTCCAGCAAGCTATTTAAATATATAAAAAACTCACAATGTTTTACTGTAACCTGTATTGCAGACATCTCCTGTAAATTCTCAATAACATAATCACCAATTTTCATGAATTTTGATGTCACAGCAGATGAAATGTGGTGATTTACACTTAAAAAAACAGTTTTTGTTTTTTTTTTTAAATATTTTGAATTTTATCCTCATATAAACTGTTGCAGTCAGTTGAAATAAAGCATCATTAAATATCAGTTTGTCACCTTTGGAGCAATCAGTCTGTGGCCTGAAGTGATCTCCCTTGATTTGGCGTCTCAGTTTCTGATAGATCATCAAGTGTCCTTTGTGTCTGAGGTTGTGAGTTCAAGACCCAGGTGATGCAGAATAAACATCTTTTGTGAGCATCTAATACTCGGGCATTGTGCTGCAGTAATTGGAGCCACAAGACTTCAGTGTTTAGTGATAATTTGGGCTCTGACAGTTCTGCTGATTGGTGCTCTTGTATTTCTCATTTGTCTTCCTCCTCAAAATGCCTGAGCTCACTGCTGCTCAGCGTCTGAACCGTGTGCTGTCATTTTAATGGATTAGATGGTTCAGTCTGGATTAGAAAACGTGAGGAAATGACAAACGTTTATTGTGCAAAGGCACAATAAACAAGCAGACATCTGCATGCTTGATATTTAGATTTTCACCATTTTCAGCAGATTTCCTGACTTCTGTTTGAATCATAATAGAGGTGGTTGAAGCTTGCAGGCTGGTTGAGTCACACTGACTGTTTATAAGACTGAATCTCATGCAGTTTCCCGTAGAGAGCCGTCTCTATGAGAAATAATTAACAATGCAGAACTGTGACAGGTCTTACTGTATGAGTAATGGGGTCTGAATGATGTCGGCTGCAGTAAGTTAATGTTCAGGCTTCATGCCTCTGATGAAGTAACTTGCAGTTAGCTTGTGAGACACAGACAGACGCACACACAGAAACTGCACAGCCTCGCATGTTAACTCTCTGAATGCAGCGAAACCTCAAAAGGTCACACGCAGACACACACTCTGATCACTGAATTCCTGCAGATCACTGAACTCTTTCAGACCTAATGTACTGTGTGTTGCTACTCTAGATTAACTGACTGCTGGTCGGGGGGACTCGGTGTTATGATTAGGATGAGTGTCAAAAGAGTTTTATGCTAAACAAATCCTCTGCTCGGATTATTCGAGGCATTCTTGTTTAATGAGATGCTACTCAGTGGAGGGAGGAGGACGACGAGTTGTGATGCAAGCGGATTGGATTTGAATCCACGGTGTCATCGGTGGCTGGTGTGCACCATCGCCTGCAGAGCCGCCGTGAACACCCCACGGTGCACAATTTAAATAATGCAGATGTCATTAAAACTTGGTATGAAAGCAGCAGCTTTAAAAGTAGAATTACGTAATAGTCAAACAGAAGAGATTAATGTTAACTTTTGGAGTTCATATAAAGTCAGTCAGTCGTCTTTATGCTACCATAAGGTGAAAAATGAAATTCATAACTTAATAAACAAGTTAAATTGCCTTTAACTTACACTTCATAATTGTGTTTTAAGCCACTATAGGAACAATCAGCTACTGTCTGTCATGAAAACAGCCAGAGGGACTTCCAATAACCTGGAAACTTAAATCATGCAGTGGTAAATGATGTAGCTAGTGGTATTAAGTAATTATTAATATGTAAGTCCACTATTCACTTACAGTTTACACTTTAGCTCCAATTTGGTCTCCACCAGACTCATCTCTTTAGCTCTTTAGCTGCTAATGCTAACACGCTAGTCACTCACTCACTAGTCATTTTATACTGTTGCTTTGGTAAAGGTTAGCATTGAAGTAATATTTACTTTCTGTAGCAAACATACACGATATAAGAGATGTTTTTCCATTAATATGTCATCCCTCTAAGGTTCTGGCATTTCAGCTCTGTCTGTAATTTACACTTTCACAGAGGCTCAAAGTTTGTCATTGCCCAGAAATTATATAACGTGACATTCTCTTTGTTTAGAAATGTTTAGAAAAGTTGTGTGTTTCAGTTCTTCGGTTCCTGTGTTTGGAGAGTGCTTCATGCTAGCAGCAGCATTTCAACGGGCAGACTGGGTAGATTTACAGGGTCCCATTTTAAAAAAAAAAAAAAAAAAAAAAGTAACGGGGCGCTCTTTTCATGCCGCGAGCCGACTTCCTGGTTTAAGATGATAACATGGGTGTATTTATAAGTCGTGCTTTAAATCACTGTGATTTCATGTAAACACGCCTAAGAGCTGGTTCTTCTGTTTATGTTAAAACATTCTGCTGTGGGCCTCATGAGGACTGAGCAGAGTAAAGAGGTTCTTCTACGTTATTCTTGAAGGACAAATAACAGCATACCACAGATTCATTATAGCATGGCTTTTTTCTTTAGACTTTTATTTGCAAATTATCCTAATTAACTCTCTTTTCCTTTCCTATTCCTCCTTTCACTCCTTTCCTCTAACTCTCCTCTCATTCATCCTCTTCATCTTCCCCAGCTTGTTCTTGCATTATCGTTGTCGTGGGCAGCTAAGTCTACCCCTGACCTAAGCTGCTTGTGACAAAAGAGCATTGGCCTGCATGATGAAAACACACAAAACACAAAAACAATAACTAAACTTACACATTCGCAGCAGTTTTACAGTCTACAGCCTGATCTGTGTCTTGGGAAACAGGAAGTTGACTGGGAGCCACTGGCTGGTTCAGATGGAGAATTATAGTTGCTTTCTATCCCTCAGCCAGCCTTAATGTTTCTTTGTGAATGTCAGTCATAAGGCTAAAAAGAGACACAAAACAACTACAAAGACACAAACGACTTCAAAGAGACACTGAATGGTTGCGGAGAGACACAAAAGGACTAAAGAGAAACACAGAGCAACTACAGAGACACAAAGTGACCACAAAGAGACACAAAATGATTTCAGACAGATACAAAATTACTGCAAAGAGACACAAAATAACTACAAAGACACAAAATGATTGCAAGGACAAACAAAGTGACTACGGAGACATAAAATGACTACAAATAGACACTAAATGGCTTCGAAAAGCCACGAATGACTACAGAGACACAAAACAATCACAAAGATACATAAAAGTACCACGAAGAGACAAAAACGACTTCAAACAGACACAACACGACTACACAGGCAAAATGGTTACAAAGAGACACACAAGGACTACAAAGAAACAAAATAACTAGAGACACAAAATGATTGCAAGGACAATCTACAGAGAAACAAAGCGACACTGTGCCCCTTCAGTTTGTGTGTGCGGTCCTATAGGAGGTTATAAGATCCACATGTGTGCGCCCGGGGGCTCATTATAATCCGTCCATGTGAGGTGGGAGATCTGAGTGACACAGTGGTCTTCACAAACAGCAGGAGTCCTCAGACCCACAGAAAAATAAATATGGAGTCCTGATAAAAGACGACAGGTGAGAAACTCATTTATTTTTTCATTTTTTTTAAATTTTTTTTGCTAATTTAATTTTTTCCCTCTGGACAAACGCTCGGCTCCCGGCGCTCCACGGGGAAAAACAAAACAAATGACGGCAATTTACAGCTCGCTGCTTCTCACTGAAGGAACAGACGTCGGTGTGTGTGCTTTAGTGCTTTAAAAAAAAAAAAGTTTTCGTGACAAGTGATGTGACACTACGCTGCTCCACGACAGCCTGAAATGTCCCCCGATTACTTCATCACACTGCAGCTTTAATGGGAGGAGATAAATTACAGATGCTGCATAATCGACGCCATTGTAGACGTTCGTACAGATTGATGCGCCGCCGTAATATTCGTCATCGTTTGTATCTTATGAAAGACATCAATCTCAACAGTGCAAACCTGCGATTTGTTTATTTCCAGGCAGAGGGAAGAATAATGGATAACGGCCTTGGGGAAACAGAAAAGCCTTTTGAGTTAGAGATGCAAATCCTCACATTTACGCGACTCATATTGCTGCAGTCCATCATAACACAGTCAATCTGACAGGCTGAGTTTGTTGATATTGTACATCTCCGTGTGCTTTTTGTTGCCTGGTTTGAAATACAGAGAGAGAGGAAGAAGAAATGTGAAAGATAGCGGTCAGGTGTCTTAAACCTCCCCTCAATCTCTTTGTCTGACTCATCGCCTATTCTCCCCCGACCGCTGCTCCCGAACACCTCGCCTCACATGGCAGCTGCGTCTGTTTTTCATTATGCTATTACACATCCGTCGGCTCAATGACATTAGACCGGTTGTGCTGCGAGGTTTTCTTCGCGAGCAGCTCAACACCTGTGGCCTCAGCCCACACGAACTGTAAATACCATCAGTGAGCTCACAGAGTAGGTGAGCTGTCCAATGTCCTTTTCTTGTCCTTACAACACAGTGTTAGAGCCACATAAACTCTCCTTTGATCCAGTCCTTTAAAAGGTTCCAGACAAGGTAAACAGACACAATTTAGTGTTTATTAATGGCTGTAAGACGGTTTTTGTTCGTGCAGTTGAGGGATACTTGAGGGGAAAAATTCAAAAAGTACCAATAGATAGATGAATTTCTGAGCTTATGTGGACTGTGCACCGATATGACTTGCTATAATACTTGCTTTCTTAAACCAAAACTGTATTTAACAACATATTTCAGTAAATATTCCTTTTACAACTTGGTAGTGACACAAATTTATTACCACAAGCAAATGAAAACTGTTTATTCCCTGTCTCTCAATTAGTTTTTCTTCTTAGATACTCACCTCCTCCTCCCTCCTTGTGTGTGCTCCGCCCATGTGATGACCTGCCCCGCCCTGATTGTTTCCACCTGTTCCTTGCTACCTCTGCTCCCATGTGTTACTCTCAGTCTGTTTCCTAATGAATGGGATGCTGTTCTCCAGACAGTTCAGACAGACAACTGGTTGGATTTTAGTGTCTAGACTCCATCCTTGTTACGCCCTGCAGAATATGTTAACATAGAGATGTCGGGGAGTGATGAGCAAATATCTTGAGCCTGCAGGTGGATGCAGGTGGTGGTGGAGTTGTGCAGTGCGATGACGGAGCAGATGAAGATATGGAAATCTTAAATAGGCCACCAAATTGGGTGGGAGTGGATGGATGGATGACTGTGGAGAGTGAAGCGTGTCACGTGTGTGTGTGTGTGTGTGTGTGTGTGTGTGTGTGTGTGCAGCTCGAGTTGACTGAGAAATCCAGCTCCTTTTATTACAAACGTTGCTATGGCAACTTAGCCTGTCCAGACTTTTTCGCCCAAGTCAGGTACTGACTGCAGGGGCTGCTTTAAGTAAGTTAGGTTAGCAGTAACTTAGCACTTTTCACATCAACTTTAACTAAAAACATGTTATCACATCATTGTAGCCTTATGCTAATGTGTTGGATTGTTGGCTAAATCATAACAAATCATTTCTTTATTTATTTTAATTGAAAAGCCTCTAACCTGAGCACGTTTTTTTTTTTTTTTTTTGATGATTTTAGTTGTTTGGTTTCTACACCTGCTTCGCCAAAGTCCCGACCTGCTTTAATAGCTCCTTTACCACAGCGTCTTATCCTGTCACAGTTCCCATGTGCTGGTGCAGATGGAGGAGGTCACATCCCGCTGACCTGTGCATAACTGTAAATGGTTTCCGAGCAGCGGATCGCCCTTTCTTATTCATCTCCAGTCAGATGTGTGCTAATGGGAAGGTACAGTAATGAGTCTTAGTTTATACCAGCTCTGACCGCTACCCTCACCTCCTGCTGTTAAGGCATTGTGCGTGTGTGTGTCTGAGGAGGTAAAATAATGAGGCAAAGTTTACCTCTGCTCATGCATCTGCTGGGTTCAGACGACCCCGAGATTTGCCAGACTGAACACACACACTCAGCCAAGCATATCCTGGAAGTGATACGCTTGGCTGAGTGTGTCGGTGAAACGCTGAACACGAGGAGTGTGAGAGCTGAAACCCATGCATTAATTAATTCGTGTGTGTAAACATACATCGCAGGATCATCGCTTCATTTCACAGCCCCAGTTACATTTCTTCATTACTTTACAGGTTATTTGAATTTAATGAAACATGTTTTGTCTCGAAGTTTGTCTTTTATAAGATTTAAAAAAAAATAAACCACAATATTTAATGAAAAGGCTCTCATAACTCATAATGTCATGAAGAGAAATGATCATTGGTTTGAGTATTGTAACATGATATATGATTGTTGTGTTATCATCAGAACAAGGTGATCCTGCATTTTAAGCATGTATTCTGCAAATAAAATCATATTTAATTATTATTAGATAGTTATCAAATTAAAAAAATGGTATAAACAAAGTCAAAATGTATGTATTTGGAGAATAAAATTGCAATATTTTGTAAAAAGGGGAATAATGGGGAGCAATCATGTCCATGTGAGGGATGTGAACTGAAGTTACAGGTTTAACTGAAAGCACCCCATTGTTTTTAGGACGCTGCAACAATTTGTTATGGCAGCTAAGCAGATCAGGCGCAGTTTAGGGATTTATAGAGCAAAACAGAGGTACGGAAGCCTAAAGAGTCAAAACCAGAGAGTCAGTTCAAACCAATCCTGAAAGTCAGGAGCGAGCTGAGTCCTGTACCAGGAACCAGGATGCAGCGTTTTACCAAAATAACAGAAATGTTGTTGTGAAACTGACTGAGCTGAAAGGAGGAAAGTCTGAGGTAGGAGGAGAACGGCAATAAATGGGTTTTACACACTTTCGGACGGCTAATGGAGCTGTAGCGGAGGTTACCTCAGGAAGATTATTCTCCTGCATGCTCCGGCCTGCAGTCCCATTCTCATTCATGCTGCCGTTCACTCATAGCTCCCTTGTGCCATTTGCTTCAATTGAGATATCAGCTATTCACATCAGCTATCCAACGGCACACCTTCATCCATTACCCATCATCATTTTGCTGCAGTCGTGTTAAATATTGCTGCTCATTGTGTGTTTAAGCAGCAGTCGTGTGCCCCTCCCCCTCCCTTCCCATCACCAGTCTCAGCAGAGTCATCGAGCCACCGCCGCTGAGGTCTGGACAGGGGGAGATGCTGTTCAGGGTCGAAAACAACAACAACAAAGATCATCGTCTGTTATTATACACATTTACTCTTACCTCATTCGCTTGTTTCTCCTGATTTAAAATGGAAAATGCATAAAAAATGCATATATTTTGCATTTATTTCCCGTTCTGGTCATCCGTCACGCACGTACAAGCGGTATCATGGGCTATAAAGATCACCATTTTGACTAAATTTAGTACGGCGGTGTCAGGAGCTGTTCCTGGAAACAATATTTGATTGGGTTTGGAGAGATGGATTATAGAAAACTGAAAATGCACAGAGAGCCCTTTTCCTTGGTGACTCACTGCAAACTGCTCTGTGCTTTGCATAGTAAATGACAGAGCAAGAGAAAAGATGGAAGCAAAAGGAGGATGTCGGTGGAGAAAAGGACAATGAAGCAATATGAAAGAACAAGGTATTAATGAAAGTTCTGAGTTGATACGTTGCAGGGGCAGACACTGGAAAGCTGGAAACAGCAAAGAAAGTGTGAGCAGCAGGAGGAGCGGTGGTGTGATTACATAAAAGCTTCCATCCGACCGTGCTTTCTCCCCCAGTTTTTGCAATAACCATTCATCCTCCCGGACGCCCGACATTTTTCTCAACACAGCTTGCATTATTCAGCGTTTATCCCCCAGCAGAGTGAGACTTGTGAGCACCAATGTGACAAGTGATCCAAGGTGTACCCAGGGGTGTTCAGCCAGATGGGATGTGGGAACCAATGGCTTTGGTTAGGAAGAAAGAAAGAGAGAAAAAACATAATAATACAGAAAGATCTCCCATTTCAGATTGACAGAGGTGGATTTTGAGATGCTTTTCAGCTGCAGAAACTAAACTACCTGCTAAATAATGCTGTAAAATTCATCTAACATGAGTTTCACATCAGCGTCAGGCATTTTCGGCGTTGGATCGATATTATTTTCCCCACTCAGGTTGTTTTTAAAATCTCGGTTTGTTCTCCTTAATGGGATTGCGACTGTCTTCAGCTTTTATCCTTTTGTTTGACAAGGTGTAAAAAGAAGTCACATTACAAATCTTTTCATCCGTGCTCTCTTAGCGAAGATGAATATAATCTCTTAATGGGGTAAGTGCGGTAGATTTTCTCTGTTACGCACAGTGTAATGTGATGTGTAGAGTTATGACAAGCCAACAATGCTGCTGGCTGTGCAGGGCTCCCTGTGTCATCCTTGATACGGACGCTTCTCTGACTCTTTGTCCTCTTCTTAGCGTCTAAAAGTTATCTAACCCCTCTCCCTGACTGAAGCGGGTTCTCATCTATCTTACAAACTGTTATGAAACTGATAAACTGCCAGCAAACACAGTTTTAAGGATGCTTGCGATGCAAAGACACAGCTTGTGTGTTGAGAATATGGATGTTTACTCGTTTAACTGAGCAACGTTTAGTGAAAAACCCTACATCTGACAACCACTGACAGCGCTTACTGTTGCTAAGCTGCACCTGCGTACCGGCACAATGACAATGGCGGCATATTTACAACCGGAAATCCTGTCATGGTTTTGAGTTTCCTGTTTTATTTTGTCACAGTCGCTCCGCGTCTCGGCTCGGTTCACTTTACTTCCTGTCCTCGTTGTCACCTGCCTTTAATTTGCTCGTTTGTCTTACCGGTGTCTCATTAGCCTTCCATTCCCTTTAGAGAGTATGTGGTCGTTTCAGCCCTGCTTCCTAATGCTTTTCTTGTGTTTACTTTGTTTACCTTCCTTTTTCTGGTTTCAACCCTGCCTGGCTCAACCCCTTGTGAGCCTTTTTGGATTTCAAGACTGTGTTTTAGTGGGAAATCTAATAATATCTCAGATAACTGGTCTGTCTTTGTAACTGAGAAGCTGCTAATGTTAGCCAAAAACAGAAAGCATCCTTCCTGCATGAGGCCAGAAGCAAAGTTTAAGGTTTCAGGTGACTGAAGGTTACTATGCTACGACAATTTCAGCTAAGGTTTCCTACACAGGCTATTCAGAGTCTGGATTAGGCTCTGATTAAATAAGGTATATATTAAACCTTCTCCCAGGATTAGAAAATGCAAATTCTGCTCAGAGTTATCTGCTGCAACAGCACAAAGATTACAGGTTCTGCTCTAAAGTTTACTCATCTCCATTTCTATTTCAGTCCCATTATTAAAATACTGAAGAGACGATGGAGCAGCGTTGTCACAGTGCCATCATGATATGTCAGCCTCATTAAAAAGACCTTTAAAATATCGTTGGAGGCAGTAAATATTTAGAGAAATATCATTTCTTTTCACAGCCGCGAGTCAGACTGCAGTTCTGTTTCATTTGTTCTGAGTGATTCAGTGTAGAGTCGTGCTCAAATGAAAACATACAGGCTCAAACACAGTCGACTCTGCTTTTTAGCAGTGGCTAGCACATGAGTAATCAGTGTTTGAGCAGATCTAATTTATCATTAGATCAGGCACCATTGGGTCAGGTGTCATAATAGGTTAAATAGCTTGTATGCAAACATTCAAGAGCTTACTTGTGGTTTCAGCACTGATACTAGTTGTAATTGTTTCCTGTAAATGTTTTTATCATCGATCGTCATAATTGATGCTGATTTGCAAAGCCGGGAGGGAGGGACCCAGTTTGAGCAGCCCTGGTCCAATACTTTGGTTTATGACTGACTGCCTGCAAAACCATTACACAGTGTTTGCATGCTAACATGCTAAGCTAAGATAGAGAACATGGTAAACATTACAGTGGGTTAACATCACTAGGTAGTCATTGTGACTGTTGGCATTTTAGCATTTGGCAAACAGATCTGCCAGTGTGTCTGAAGATTGTACATGTCCAATCAAATACTGAGCATTAAGTACTATAACGCAGCGACATCTGTGCACATCTTTGTGGTACATAACGGTATTTTCCACGAGCTACCATGTGCATTGATTGCAGCTTTGCAGCAGCTGTGTTGGTTAGCGACTCTGCCTTTTTATGGTGCCCATCTTTTCACCAATTACAGCTAAAATTGAGCATTTAGGACTGCTGCCAACAAGGCTGTGCAGACGGGTGAGATCATTCCTGACTCCAAAAACTGCAACGCACTGACACTCCCCGCACACCTGACCCCATTTGGCACGAGTTGACACAAACAATCAAACAAATCAAATGTCAGCTAAAAATCACGGAATTAACGTTAACAGCAACCTTTCACATAGTGGAGTCACTGCTGTGCCTTGACAATCAGTGATATTCAAAAAGGGTGCATGTATTTCTATGACAACATCACGGGCGAGAGGCGCTGAAAATGAAAAGTTAATGTGAGGCCGACTCACCGCAGGTAGTAGCCTGGGCATTGCCTGAGGGAGTGCTGCCGGTAAAGGCCAGTTATTACAGCTCTCAGCAAATTCAAATCCTGACCCTAGAACAAAACAAACATGTTGCTGTGCATCAGCTCATTCATTTTGCAGCTTTTTGTAGCATCTTTCAATACACAAAGGCTTTGGCCTGGATAATAAATTTGAAACAAACTGCAATGAAAGGGCCTATTGTGAAGTCAAGGAAGCAGCTGAGACCGTACAACAGGAAGAGAAACACATTATAATCTATATTTCTTAGAAAACCTTTGATCCAGTACACTGAGCCTGAGCTGTATGTGAGACCAATTATAGCAGTTGTGTTTTCATATAATGGCGCTCATTGATTACATCGAATGATTGTTGGGAAAACACTGCCATCGTTACCGCTGTGGTGTTGAATGATATAGACTGTAAAGTTACATTAAAAGGTGTCGTATACAGTTGCTCATGTTCTGTATATATGTACAATACACAGTTTCACCTGCCAGGTGAGTGTAACAACCTGGCAACTCAGGGGAAAATCCATGGATTGTGGTATGAGAGGATTTTAATAAGTCTGTAAATAAGTGATGCCTCACCCTGCCTTAGGGAGCTGCTCACCCACTTTAATTAATTTCATTAGAGCGACTATCAAAGGAGATTGTGCACCATGGGGACCTGTTTCTGCTGTTTCAGATGCTCCTACACCTCACAACAACAACACTCCCACAGCAAAAACAAAAAAAAAAAGTTTTACACCCAGAAAATTAAAATAAAAATTAAGTCAGTTATAACTACAATACTATTAAAAAGGTAAGTCAAATGTTTGACTAGCTATAAAATGATGAAACAGCCGACATTATGAGGTAAAAATCAATAATTTAGACTTACAAAGCCAAACTATGTCAAACTGTAAAGGTTTTGAGTTTTAGTTTTCGGTTGTTTCCTGTTTTATTTTGTAGGGTGTTTTCCTGTCATGCTTCTGTCTGCTCACTTCCTGTCCTTTCCCCACCTGTGTTAATTGGTTCAACAGTTTCACCTGTGTCTTATTAGCCTGTCCTGGTGTGTGTGTGTATATAGTGTGTGTGTCACTCCCTTCCTCATCATACAATGTGCTTTACATTACAGCCATTGCTCAGAGCCGAATCTCAGAGATGCTGTTTGCACAGAGATGTTGCTTATACCCAGGTGTCCCTGCGACATAAAGAAGCGTGTGGGTTGAGGATGTCGGGAGGTATTGTGTCACTGTGTTTACTGCCGTGGAAACATTCGAGTCATTATGTTCAACTGGTCGTGATAACAAGCAGAGAGGTGTGGGAGCTGCATGTTTATGCTGCAGCACGAAGAAGACACTGAAGGTCACACATGTTTATAAGCAGCACATGTTCCACAACATGTGTCGCTGTTTAGAGCAGCCCTCACACTGACTGAGCCTCCAACAACTCGATTAACATATTTATCGCAACATGTGATAACAGTGCTCAAGTTACATCAGGTCATTGCAGCAGCAAACGAAAGAGGATGCAAAAACAAATTTAAAATGCATTGCATGTACGGCAATTAACACTTGAAAACATGATGTTGCATCTAATTAAAAGATTGAAAATGATAAAGAATAATAATGCTATCTAAATGTATATAAGTGTATCCAGCTGCCTTTATACATCCACGGTTTTACTTTGATTCCAGCTGAGGAGGACATCATCAGTGTCTGTACCAGAATTCATCACAATCCATCCAGTGGATCTGGACCAAAGTGCTGGACTACCTGACCTGACACTGGCATTCTCAGAGCTACAATGCTAGCGTGGCTAAAAATGTCTCTATACAGTGAACTCTTTAATTTCTTGCAGTTACAGTGCAATATTATATAAGACAAGGACATTATTAAACGTAATTGCTTTTGAAAACTACTCGCAGCGCTTTGTGAATGGAAGAACAGATCCAGTGTTATTTCACTTGCGTCGGTGCCTCACCGCTCATGTACTGACAAATCAAGGTGTATAATATTCACTGTCTTTGTGTGATTGAAACACATCAAAGCACATTTCAGCAGCCACCTGTGGGAGTGTAACATCCACTGAGGCTCGACATGATTATGACGGATGCCTGGCAATTCTACACCGTTATGCAGCAGCCAGCCCTCGCGCACGCAGAGACACAATGCAAATGTCTGGTGATTAATGCACACTCGCTGCCCAGAGGCATCAACACTAATGCACATCATCACGAGAGCCATTTTTGATTTCGCCCCCACCCCTCTGTGATATGTGTAACTACAGCAACATTTCTCTGCAGGGAAACTACCACACACAAGCTGTTGTGTCTCCTACACACAAGCCACCACCGTAACAGTTCATTTCAGGTTATCTTATATGGCCTTCACTGCTGCCCAACTTCATTTGGGTTACTTTCCCCCAGCTAGATCTTGGTGTTGGCCACAGAGGACATTATAAAGAGACGTAATTGGATTAAAGGGATTCTCGCTGGATCCAGTGAGACTGCTGCTTTGCATTGCTCGGTTAAAAAAAACCAAGAAGTGTCAGAGGAGAGGATTAGAGACAGGAGAAACAAAGACAGGAGACATGGAAGTACAGGAGAAAATGAGAGGTGAGGCGGAAGAAGCAGCAGGGGAGATCAGAGGACTGATGTGCCACAAAGCCATGAAAGACTGAAAGAAAAGGGAAGGACTGCGGGTGGGTGGAAAGTAATTATGGGAATCAAGGAGGGAGGAATAGAAAAAGGAGTGAGGGTATAGACAGCTGATGGGAGTAGGAGGAGGATGCACTTCGTATGACTGAAGAGATGCAAAGCATCTGGCACAAGTAGAAAGATGCAGAGTTTAGTGTGGTGGGTTTGTCATCCACTTGGGAAAAGATGATGCAGTTTATTCAGTGTGTATTTACTGCATTCCTGAAAATTGATTTTAAGCCATTCAAGCCATTGTGAGCACTGAAGATACATATATTTTTTTGCTCATTTAAACTTGAATGTGGTAAGCAGCGTTCGACATACTGCAAGGAGAAAAGACTCTTTGTTCTGCATCACCAAAACAGAAAAACAGTATAACAAAAATAGAAATACTACCCAACTCCCAGTGGAAATTTGCCCTTGTAAAGGCTGACACCAGCACTTAGCATTGCACTTGCTCAGAGTTTGAGGAATAGGGAGAGAGAAATAAAAAAAAAACACACAACAGGTCAAAATATCCTCAGTTTTAGCCTCTTGTGTGAGTTCAGCTTCAAATCTTCTGCATCCCACACAACTTATATGCAGTATGAGAGCGTATATTGCCCCTGCCTGATAAACGCAGGCTTCTTGTTGAAACACTATTGTCTTCAAGGCTAAAATGAAAACTTGTATTACTTGAGTGATTTTCTCAGAACTGACAAAGCCTCTGCAGAGCCGCAAAATACATTTACAACTGTTTTTACAGCACTAGTAAACTGACACGTAGGGTAAAATCAGTCCAAAGCTGCTGCAGACGGGGGCTTTATCATAAACCTCAGAAAGTTCTTGACTCTTTGTCTCCCAAACATTGTCCCCGGTATTACATTATTGTGCACAAACAGGATTTGCTGTTATATTTATCTTCAGCTTTCCCTGGCGGCTTTAATATTCCACGATCAGACCGAACAAGAATACATTAATATAGTCTCATTTTGTGTTGCTTCTCATTTATTGCTGCCATCGACTCTTTTTGCATTCAAATTAAATGGACAGGATCATAGGAAAAGACGTAGGTGAAGATATTAACAGAGTAGCTCCCAGCATGCATCATCCAAGATTGCCCTGTTATGAAAGAGCTGAATCAATCCCATTAATCATACTCCAAAAGTAAAGTACCAAATGCATGGTGTTAACATTGACACAGAGCTTAATATGAATAGGAATACATGAGATCATATTATACTGCGCAGACACAGCCATGTATTGTTAAAAATGGTGAGTGCACGACAAAATGCAACTGCATTTACCCACAAAACAGGTACTGCTCGTTGACTGCATCAGCAGTTTGCATACAACTCAGTGTTGTATGGGCACATGCCTGCACAATGAGTGTCAACATGCAAAAAGCCAGCTGCAGTCTTTAAATGCTAAAAAGCTTCTATAATTGTCTGCAATGGAACAAAGTCTGTTGAGGTTTCAGTCTTAGATATGCATTGCACTGACCGACAGTAACATGGTGAAAGTAAAGTGGATTTGTACGAAGTGATTTGTTTGTAGGAATTTCTTCCTGCACGTGCAGAAATTGTGTGCAACACTGGCTGTTTCTATGTGCAGGGGACAGGAAACTCCTGCAATTATTCTCTATTGACTCAGTATGTCAATAGCTTCCTCTCTGAGTGGTTATGAGTGATGACAGCCATTTCCCTGCTGTCTGGACTGCAGTCATACAAGAGTGCTTCCTTGTCATTTCCAATTTTTCGAAGATTGAGATTTTAGAAAAACAAAACGAAAACGTGTGCTCGTTTAGAACAAGAAGCCAAATGGAAGCAAGTTATCATCAATACACTTCTGTTTATAATGGATCCTTTATAACTCAACAGGTATTTTTACTTAAACTCACTGCCAGAGGGTAACTTAATGACTCTAAAACCTTTGTTAAACTTACAGATGTTACAAGCACCTGGTGTTTAGTAGTTTCAGTGTTGTTCCCCCTGAAGGTGTCCACTCAAATGGGCTTGGATTTAACAGCAGCAGCGATCATCAATCAGCCCTCTAGTTGAGTCGATTTCTTCATCCTGCTGTGACAAATAATGAGCAATTTAAGTGTTTACTGAGATGACATGTTACAGAGATAGTAAACTGCTTGCCAAATGAGCTTTGGGCAGACGATCAATTTGTAGGGAAATACAAACATCTGCGCAGACAACGATCTGTCTCCTACTTCTGTCAGAAAGAGAGATGGATGTTGACATTCAGAGAGGATTTAAACCTAACCACAACAACCTCATGTCCCCTGAAACAATAATTTGATTTAAAGCTAAACGTGTTGTGCTGAATATTCGTGTAATTATAGCATCTCTAAAGTTATTCTGATGGCATACGTTTTGTCTGCGGAGAAATTACACAATCATGGTGGAAATATTATTCAAAAAACAATTATGCTGATATGTGACAGGATTTCTCAACCCACAAATGCTCAAAAAAAAGGAGAAATCACATGGATATACACATTAGCTGCCGTAGCTAGCAAGCTACGAGACTCTGCTGAAGGAACATGCTAGTCAATCACAACAGCTCTGACAGCTTCTTCCTGTTTTCTCTGTGTTGGGCTGTTTACTCCCTCCATTTCACAAGATTAAACTTCATTTCTATTCAATAACGAATAATTAAATTAAAGAGGGAAATAGCTTGCAAGCCATCAGTTAGCTAGCTAGCACCAACTGGCTACTGCAAAGACTTTTGCTTTCACAAGCAAGTCCACAGTTTTTTGTCTGAATTGAATTCGTTTCACTGTAATGCTGGTATGAACAAGCTTTTACACAAAAGAAACAGGAAGATTATGAAGGTGTAACATCGTCCTGATAGTTAAGTTTGTTTTTCTGGAGTGGTAGCTCTACTTTCTGCCCTCCAGCTGCCAGAAAAACACATTTATTCTGCTTCACATTCCCTCGCTGGTGGTTTGTGAGCCTTTAACCTGCATGATTTTGAAATTTCATCCTCCACGCAGGTCATGCTTGGCAGTCGCTGACCTGAACAACAATTCAATAGATAGATACACTGAGTAAACGGCTAACACACTTGGAAAAGCTCACATTTACTAATCTACAGATGGTGTGCTGTGCTGTGACTCGGGTCTATCTGCAGAAGGGTTTAAAAAAAAAGGTCAGTATTCATTCGGCATAAAGACGGGACTGAAAAACCTTCAGAGAACCGAAACGTATCAGTGATCTGAGCGCGAATCATATGGATTCAATGGAGGTCGTAGCCTTTTTTTTACAAGTGCTCTAGTCAAGTGGGAAGGGACCTGGGTAAAGCTCCCTCCTATCTTGTGTAACGCATACCTGCTGATGTGGAGTTTCATCGGTGAAGAATGAACCTAATGAATGATTCAGAAAGCAGCTGGTGAAGAAGATTCAGAGTGCACCTCAGCCGCAGCCTCATCCGACTCGATACAGCGGTGAACATGTTCCATCAAAGCAGCAGACAATGTAGCTTTGAAGTCAACACTAGGGAGGACGACAGGCGAGCTGTGTTTGATTCTAGGAAGTATGTGAGAGCAGGCAAATGCATTTCCACAAATGTTGAGAGATACATTCACTTGGGTGCATCATCACATTGGAGAGACTTAGTAAAACCGTCCTCCTGTCCACCAGATTTTAAATAACATCCTGTGATGTACACATTAGCCTGTATTGATCGAACAGCCCTACAATTAGATTTTTGATGGTAACTTGAACGCTGCTGAATACAAATGAGACCAATCCTGGCCGTTTGTTGATCTGCTACTTCCACTGCCCTCGCAATTTCCTGAAATCCAATGAGGTTATTCTCCTCTCGCAGCAGTGGTCTCGTTGGGTTGTTGTCATTGCATTCGAAATGGCACTCGTCAATCACTCGTATCCCTTATGATATCATCCCAGTTTCCTGCAAATTCACAAGTGGCAGACATTATTTTTAATCCTTTCAGCTGTCAACAGATTCCCCCCGGAGCTGGTTTCGCATGTCTCAGCGTGTCTCTCACAGGGAATATTTTTCCTGTAGTGTGAAATATGCATTTAACTAGATTTACTGCTATTTCACAGCGTCTTTATCGTCCTTTCTTGTCTAATGTTGACCAAACTTGTACTGGCTGAATGCAGCGATAAAGTGTCCTTGGATAATGTCGTAGTCTTGATATTGTACCTATAAAACTAAAGAGTTTAAACCTATTTCTTTACTTGTCCTTTCCTTTTACTTGGGTCAGACAACAAGTTGCCCCTAACTAACTGCATTTTCATTTTCTTTTTCCCATATTTTTTCCTTGTCACCAAATGTAGTATTTGACACATTGAGTGTTAAGTATGTAAGCTGATAAAATCAAACAGACCACCGCATGCAGAGTGGATAAGTAGCTAAGATACCATGTCACTGATTGCCTTGATGGGTATGCACCAATTCTGGAAAGGTCAGTGTTTCTTGTGATATCTAAAGTGGTCTAAAAAGTCAAAACGGTGTACACGAGAGAGAAAAAGACAAACTATGGTGCAAATGATCTAGTAGCAACACTTGACACCTAGTGTTAAATCCAATCCACGTTCATTTGTATTCCCTACAGAGGTGATGGTGATGAGCTGTCGCTTCGGTGACATTTGTCATGGGAAGACTTACTACTAACTGCTCTTACCTGTAGACTTTGCCAAGCTTCTTGTAGCTTACAAGAAGAGGCAGAGTTAAGTGGCAAGACATCGTGCTGCATTAACACCTGCTTGAGATCCAATCACAATAAGTTCTGCATGAATTTACGCTTCCTCGTTCAGGGTGAACAACCCGATCCCGAGAACTTTATTTCAAGTTGTCGACTCTTAAAGTGAGTAATGAACCAGTCTTCCCATAATTACATAATATATATATACACACACACACAATATATACTCCACCAGCACTTCTTCATCTTGAGCCAACTAAGTCAGCTCCACAGCAAACACTAGGTTGAATAACATCAGTACCGCTGCCTGCTCCTATGATTTGACTCCTATTTTCACACTGAGGTCTGCAGGAGCCACTTCAGCAGCGCAGACATTAATAACCTTTCAGCTTTCTCCTGATGTATCTCTAAAACCTTTTCTCAAGGTTAGCAGAAAAAGATGAATTTGGCACTCTAAAAAGCAGACGGCTGTATATCTTTTTGGGTTTTTATTTTTGCTCAAAACTGCAGGTGGAGAAAAGGTGCTGAGGAAAGGTCATGAGGAGAGATGATTACAACTAGTGGTCAAACGCTGAGGAGCCACCTAGAAGCAAATACACTTTAATTAATGTAGTGACGAGCTTGAAAGTCATTGATAATCATGATTATGGCAATATAAGTGACTTCTTCCATCTGTCTAACCACACTTTTTATCCACACGTCTTTTATAACTGCTGGTAACTGTAGTTTATAAAGTTTATAAAAGACTATGAGCGGTGACGACCTCTTGCACAGAAACTAAAAATGTTTTAAATTAAGGTTAAGCTACACTGAGTTTTTAATTATATATTATTAGACATACTGTGTCAGAAAATGTGTTTAATGTATCCAACAGAGAATCATGAAGCAAGCACGATATAATGAGTGACCATGTAAGGTTACGCGCTAATGTTTGCTAAGACTCAGATCAGAAGGTCAAACACAATATGTGAGCTTCAGTGAAAGGAAAGAGTAAGTTGCTCTAACACACTGAGTGGCAGAGCCTCCTCCATCCATTTCCATCAACGCAGCACTTCTGCCTCCACACTTTAATGAAAGGTTTGAAGTGCATGAACCTCGGATATATTTGCTGTGGGTTTCTGTAGTGATGAAGAACTACAGAGTGAAAGAGACACTTCCTTCAAGACTGGCCTTTTAATTATGAACTGATATTGACATGCAGAAGAACTGGACTTTAAGAAGCAGCCCCTCATTGATTCTCTATTTAATCTCCAACTTCTTTCAACGTGTTAGCTGATATGAAGGAAAGAGTTTGATTTTCTATCACATGGCAAACAGACGAAGACATGTAAAGATCAATGAGAAACTAATTAGCAGTCAAAACCTAATTTTAGTGTCCTTCTCATCTATTCCCAACAGGTTTTCAGCGCCTGCTTTGACTACAGTTCACTTGGAACTGTTTTGTATTTGTTATTTCTGCATTACTACAGGCATTTCTAGCCATGCTAGCAACACCAACTAGGGATGGGATTGTCAGCAATGACAGCTCTCAAAATGCACTTAGATTTGGTCCAGACTTCGCGATCACCAGATGATTCATCTTAATGACATCACTGAAGCCACCTGCAGATCAAAGATGTCATTTATGTTTCCACTCAATGGATTAGCGCAAAATTAGGTCTTGATATTCATGGTCCCCAGACGATTAATCCTTATTACACTGATGAATCGCTTGGTTTTCCTAAATGTCCACCATGTTTTATGATGAAATGTCTACCAAATGGTGGATGTATTGCGTATGCATGAGATGATGTATGAGAAGCATCAATGTTGCACGTTCAGAATCTGAATACAGCAAGACATTGATGTTTACTAACACTCAGACATAATGCAGTGGCACAGATTGGATCTAATTGCATTTAAGGATTTTGTATATAAGCCCGAAACAAATAAAGAACAAAAACTAATCTGTACATACATGAGAAGAATAAATTAAATGGGCCCAAAGCTCCCAGTGAGTGGAATAAAGATGCTTAAAGATGCTCTTTGCATTAAAAAACACACTTTTTGAGAACACTATGAATGCACTGAGGACCACTTCGTCCTGATTGAACTCACGACTTAAAGCTCCACTCTTAAAAGAACAATTCAAGCACTCATAGAGGCAGAAAAATGCACAACTCTACCTTGGAGGATGTTTGAAGAATTACTCTTTTGACTCACGGCTTAAATTAACTTTGTGTCTTCTTAGATCTGTGGGTGTTCTTGCAGGATGAAAAAAGCCACGCGTCTCTTGCTGGCAGCTTAATGAAGACTTTATCTGAGTCATTTGGGCTCTTTGAAGTTCAGAGAGAAATAATTTCATTTAGGCAGTGTTGGTAGTTTTTGTCCTGCCCCAGTTTAACGAGGCTACAGTCATTAGGAGTGGACTGATTGGGAGAAATAACAGCAAAATAATTATGTGAGAAATAGTCACCTCAGCCCTACATTTTAACAGTCTTTCAGCTAATTCTTCTAATCAGCTGTGTTGATTCAGTCACTCAGCTCTCATCAGAGTCATTTCCTGTTGCAGCAGGCAGCTATTTTCATTTAAAAAGCTCTCATAAAGCCACCATTCACTTCCTGCTGTCACAGCTCACGAGGAGGGATGAACCCAAATGCAGACACAGACAAGGGGCAAAGATGTTCAAACTGTTTAATTAAGGGCTTAGGCTTATGGATGGTCAAGACAGGCAGGGTCAAAATCCAGGGAATCAATCCAAACAAGACAAAGTAATCAAAAACCAAAAATCCCAAACCCAGAAATCCAAAATCTCAATGAACACAAGGGGAAAGCACATGGAAACAAGGCAGGAACATGGAGACTAACGCAGCAAATGAACCGACAAATAAAGGCAATGACATAACTTAAAGAGACAGGAGCGTGCAGGAAAACAAGACACAGGTGAGACCAATGAACTAATCAAGGACAGGAAACAAGTACATGAAAACGCACGAGGGAAAAACCTTTCAAAATAAAACAGGAAATAACAAAACAAGAAACTCAACTCAAAACCACGACACCTGCCCATCATCAACCACAGATAGACAATGCTAGCAAATAGCTGGTGTGCACAGTGCCGAAATTAGCGGATAAAGAGCCAGATCATTTCCAGCAGGATGGCAAAACAGAGTGAATATCGGTGAAACATCAGAAACAATGTTGTTCTGAAACAATTTCACCGTATCACCTTTATAATGCGTTTGGAGTGTGGTTGTTCTTGGCTGCCCCCCAGTGGTGAAAAATCAAATGGTGCAGCTTTAAAGTGAAATTGAATTTTAATAGGAATAAATGACTCATTTCTGCCTTGATGTGAAGTCAGAACAGAGCGGTCCAAAGTGATTAGCAGGCTGTAACATTCCTCAGATTCATAAATAAGTACACTTACATTTTCAGCACCTTCTTTTTTGAGGTGCTCTTTAAATTGCATCCTCTAGTCACGCGCTTTTCATCTGCACTGGTTCCCAGCTGGAGAGTTGGTGCCACCCACTGCTTATCTCAATGAACCAACATAATGGTTACATTATAATCATGTAATGAGAATGAGCATCATTTGCATTTTCTTTGGAGGATTTTCTCAAAATCTGGTGAAAGTTTGCAATAAATCTGGACTGATGTCTTCAGTCACCCAGAACGACAAAGCACAGCAAGAGTGAAAGCAGCTAACAGAGATTTCTCTCATTTCTGCTCGGCTGCTGTCTCTGATCAATGACCTAATTAAAGTTTGAACATCACATCTCTAACCAATGCACTTACACATACAAACCTTTATTTCTAGTCACATGGCCTTTCTGCATGGAAAAATTATGATAATGATATTCAAACTGCCCAAATCAAATCGGCTATTTGGCATTCACTGACACGCTTCTTTTAATGATAAAACCCATGATGACAGTAAACATGAATATTCAGGTTGAACAATTAGTCTACATTTTATTTGATTATTTATTTTGTAAAGGGCCTGGATAATGGAGAGCCATGACAACCATGACATTTATTTGCATTAATTATAGAGTAATTGAAGTTGTTTGTAGTTCTGACTGGTGCTATGGAGGTCATAAATTACTTACTACCACTTAAAAAGTTTCCTCTTCCTTCATATAGAGGATGTGGCTCAGTCTGTGAACTTTGCTGAGAGTAAAGTTAGTCGAGCCACAGACTGTATAACCATTATCGCGCCAGCAGCACCTGGAGCCCTGCACTGATGTGTTCCTGTTTCCTTTTTATATTAAGCTTCGGCGGCTCAGACCTGTCTTCCTGCCTTCGTCTGCAGCCGGAGCAAGCATCTCTGCTGGCTGGAGGAGATCTTTGGGAAGTTCTGGACAGGCTGAAAAACCATTAGCTGGCTTTCCGAATAGGGCTGTCCTGCACGTGCCTGTGCTGAGTCACCCATCCTGTGGAAACTCCTCATGTATCTGTGTCAAGAGTGATGAAGTTGTCCCACGCCCCAGTCCAACTCCATGTTCTATAGAGTCATATTCTGCAGCCTAACAGCTTTCTATTTGATGCTCAAGCTATGAACATGTTTTTGATTAATTGAAAAAGAATACAGAAGATGATACAAGGGTTATTCTTTTTAATGCAAGAAGGTCAAGAGGGTCATCACACTTGTTAGCAAAATGGCCAAAACATGCCCTCAGGTCTAGATCCAGGTCCTGGTTTATCCAGACCCAAACATCTAACTGATGAATTAGTGAGAATTATTAACTTTTAACATAAATTTCCATTTTAACCAGCACAGCTTTTCTACAGGTGTCCGTCCTGCCTGTTTAAAAACGGTCAAATAACCTTCTACACTACTACTAATGCATCTACTTTACCACTATTGTACACACACACCCTGTTTACTCATGTTCTCGTGTTATTCAGCTTGTCGTACCAGGTGCTGATTGCTTATGATAAAGAAAAATATCACTGCTGTCATTTAGACGCCTGCTAATGTAGCGTTTTGCCGCGATTCGACAAGTAGCACAGTGGGAAAATGCGACACCATCAGTTTCCCCATTCAAACCTTTACAATGGTCCGCACAGGGAAAGAAAACATTTGTCCCAGTTAAAGGGCCACGTTAAAATAGCTCCATTGTCGACCCAGGAATAACAACAGCGACTGGGGCTGCTGCTGCTTTCAGGCTATAGAAGTTTGAACAAGTGTGCTAATCTTGAACAATGGGGAAGCCGTGACTCAAGCTGCTAAAAATAATAAGAAAAAAATATCTTAAATAGGCGTGTGTGTGTGTGTGTGTGTGTGCTATTGATATCATATATGGTATTTTCTTAAGGGGAGAAAAGGTCAGTGGAAAAGGCTGCAAACGGAGGAAGCACCTGTTTTTGTCTCAGCACTCATTGCATGCACTAAAACACACAAATCATAACGTCTGAAGGGCTGTACATTGGCACAGCTATGCTTCCAGGCTAAATGCTAACATCATTTTGATGCCAACTTGTAAAATGAGTGCTAACTCGCTTAATGTCAGTGATCTTCCTTACTTCCCTTCCTAAAACATAGTCTTATCAGATTTTTGTGTGAGTTTAATTTTCTTTTAACTGTCTTTTTATTTTTCTTTTACAGTGTTTTGTCTTATTTCTTTTTATCTGTGAAATTTAATCCTGACAATTTTATGACTTACAATAAGAATAACAATAACAAAATCTAGCACTAGGTGAGAGTGAGGACTGAGGGGACAGTATGTGGTCTGTGATCATAGATTATTATTATTATTATTATTATTATTATTATTATTATGTTTACCATATCAGTTCAAAGTCCATATTAAATGGCTGGATATAATATTTTTGAGTGAAACAGGATAAGCACGTGAGGCGTAGCATGTAAAGGGATTTGATTTCAGTATTGAAAAGTGGGCGAGTTGTGACAAATTCATAATAATTCAGAGTCGCTTCGTTGTTTGGAACTTTAAAGATGGACAATTACAAAAAAAATGTCAAGAAAAGTTGAGCGAACAATAGAAAATGACTTTACTAATCTGAATCTGAATCTGAAAACCAGATGAGGGTGCATTTATATATAGTGAAACTCGCGCAAACTGCAGTAAACAAAATGCAGATCCTAGTTAATCCGGCGATGAGCTTAGATCCCTCCTGTGGGGTCTGAATGTTTTCTCACAAGATCACTTGGCCGCTGCAAAACAAACCTTCAGTTCCCGGTGACTCACAGGGACCAGCCAGACTGTGTTGGCTGACAGGAGCAGCTGCAGCTTCAGCACAGTTGTATTCTCACCACTGACAGACTCCTCTCTGGGTGTAGCTCAAACAGCATACATCCATTATTTGATCATGTCAAAAAGTCTTTTTTCACCCTGAAAAAGCATTTAACCTTTCCATGCTGAGTGGCCACGCAGGCCACTGTTACAGAGAGTTAGACCAGAACCAGTTTTTAATGAAAACGACCACAGTCACACTATCAGTTTACCTTTTCTATCTGTTATTATAGAGCAAGCCATTTTGGCTGCAGCTACTACTACTCAGTGAGCACCCTGAGCACAGACATACCTGCCCTGCTGTTAGCTAGCTAGTTAACGAATTAGCTCTGCACTGCTAAGTTGAAGATCAGTTAAAGGGTGGTAGTGATTGATGGGTAAGCATACGGCATTGCATTTTGTTATAATAATACAAAGTAATTGATTTTTATGTTTTTTTGGGGGGCGGGGGGTATATTGATAACATTGCTAACACATGCTGATGCTAGCACAAATCATAAAACAATTGACTTATTGGTCAAATTCATCTTCAGGGGAATCTGAATCAAAATGAATGGAAATCCATTCAACGGTTGCATTTCAAGCATGTAACTCACAACCACACGTGTCAGTCTCATTGTACTGCTGGTGAGAATATCAGGGGATCACCAAAAATAATTTCAGGATTAACAGATTCTGTAAAGACCGTGAGTCATGATGGCTGACTGGAAACGTTGCTGACTTTGGTTCAAACAGACGGTAAAAAGTCAAAGTTCGTCGACTCAACTAATTTCCTCTGAAGACCATTTTCCACATTAATGGGAACATGATTTTTTTTTTCTGCTGGGATGTTTTAATGGTTTACTCTCTGCCCTGTTTTCTGACATTTTACTCTGACCTGTCACAGAACGTCTTTTGTTCAAGAATTACAAATGAATTTGCACGTTTGTTTGAACATATTCAGCACAGCATGGAGTCAGAGATGAAAATCAAACACTCACGCAGGGTGTATTTAGCTATTTAGCCGTTGCTGGAATCGATTCTGTGTTTGCCAGCTTTTTCTATTTACTGCAAATGGATAAAAAATTGAATTTATAAGCATAAAAAAAAACCAAGCAAACCACAAACGGCTGGTTACGATTAATTTGCAAACATGCCACACGAAGTGATCCGAGCTTCTCCCGCGACAAGCACAGATCCGTTCTGAAGGCTTTCACTTTCACATTTTAGGAGAAATGTGTTAATTTGTGGCGTACGCCTGCTGTTTCACACTGATGATGCTTTGAAGCTGTTTTAACAAAACAGCGCGGGTGCTCTAGAGTGAGACCTTTCTGGGAAGTCTGGGAAGTATTGTTCTCCAGCTGATGATGCTGTGATCCCTCTATTTCCTTTCAGGGTGCAATAAGGCGGCACGCTGTTACTATTCATGCTCAAGCCTGGGATTGGCTTCCTGTGTGCCGGCCCTGAAGGAAACAATTTCCAACCATCTTAAGGAATCGGCACAACTTTTCCTCACGGTAAATGAAACGCCCAGGTTCAATAAACAAACACTCAGTCTGCACACTTCCACTAAAAGTGTCTGCGACCTGCTATTCCGAGCCAATCTGGGTTTGTTTATTGCTTGTTTGCCAGGTGAGAGTGTGGTTGGAAGAATGGAGGCTGGCTGGATTTGGTGCATACCATGCTCAACACTCAGACACACCTAGCTAATAATGCACGCCAAACCGACGCCAACATGAATCTGATTGCTATCAGAAATGTTCAGGCTTGTTCTTGGTGTCGAAACCAATTTCCACTGAATAAATGGGTATAAAACAGTCCCGTGGCAAACAAAACGAATGTTCCCCTCGACCTAAAGCTGCCATCCCGACTTTGACATTTACTGAACAACCAAGTCGTTATAAAAACATAATGAATTGTCAGTAAATATTAAAGGAATACCCTCGGCGACTGCATTGTTTACTGCCGGATATTTGTTTACATTCAATTACATTCTGGTGGAAAACAGGAAGGCTTTGCCTAATGAAGCCTCGAATCCTGTTGGGCTTCTCCTTAAATGAATTATAATAATGACACAAAAAAGGCAGCAGACTAAGACAGGCTTCTTGCGGTTTGCGAAGATGTTTGTGTGTGTGTGTGTGTGGGTGTGGGTGTGGGTGTGTGTATGTGCCTTGTGCAATCACCCTCTTGTCAGTATTCATGTGTGCCGTTCAAACAACTCTCGCCCTGATTGCATACACCTCTACTTGGTGTGAATGTGGAGACATACACACACACACACCTTCCAGCGTGATTACAAGCTTGTTGAAATTGTTTTGCAAGCTGTGATTACATCTATACACACATTAAACATCCAGGATGTTTAGGGGAGACGGCTTCAAACACACGTGATCCCACAGCAGGAAAAGAGAGAGAGAGCCTCAGTTTCGGATTTACTTCAGTTGCTGCAGCTTTTGGTTCTCAGTGGAGGTCATTTGGCAGCAGACGGCAACTTCTATTAGTCCTGGAAAGCTGAGACACAACAATGTCTCCAGATAAATAGACATTATATGAATTGTTGTGCAGCAGTTGAACAGCGATGCAGATAAAATATATGAATAAAGATAAAATGCACAAAATTCCAGGTATATAATGGTACAAATCACAGATGTATAAGTATATATGTGAAGTATTAAATCTTATGTGTCTTCCTAGTGTGATTAAAATTTACTTTAGCTAGTTTGCTGACATCTGCGGATTTGGCACATTGGCTGTTTGGGGTAAATAAAGAAAAACACCCAGTCACATTTGTGCAAAAAACATGTGGAAAAAAACAGCCTTGAGCACCTTCAGCCACATTTATACAATCAAAGTTTGCAAAGTATTAAGTATTAAAATTGGAATTGCTTTTTGTCACAGCCAGAGAGACCTGTTATTGGACAAAAAACTATTAATTAATCAAGTTGGTGCAATATTAGAAATGAATGAGTCAATATGGAGGGAAAACAAAAACAGGCCAGTTTAGGCTGATGTGACTGTTTAATTCAGTACAATATTTGATCTTTTATTAGGAATTGCTGTGAGGACTTTGATCAGTTTCCTGCTTGCTCCCACTCTTTTTTACTCGCAGGCAGCACATTCTCCTTTTCGGCAAATGGAAACCCAGCCGGGATGAAAACCAGAGTGACTGGGTCACCGGGCAGGTCAGAGAGAGAGGGGAAATGGGCAGACAGCGAGCTGGATAACAGGCAAAGAAGACAGATAACAGGCAGATGTTAGCAAGTGTGGTACAGTTGGCAAAGACTTGCAAACTCAGGGAAGCTGGTAGCTCCTTGAAGCGTCAGTGAACCTGAGAGAGAGAAAACAGAGTCATTACAGTTTGTTTTATTTCTAACTTGCATCCTTCAAAACGGTCACGGTCAGAGAAACTACAGCGAATCTGAACCAAACTGTGAAACAATTGTCATGCGTGTTTTCCAAAAGCTCCACGAACTCTTCTCTCATTCCTGCAAAATGCCACAACTCAACAAGCGCTTTCAAAACAGAGTCATTGCAAAATGTATGTATTCCTGCTGTAACCGCACTGAAATATGTAGAAATTCTTGATTATAACTCACAGCCGATTGCATTTTCAGCTGAAATCCTACCCAGGTGCCCTGCTTTCAAGCAAACAGACCAGAAGGAGGCAGCTTCTAAATGATTCTGTTTGGAAACACACATTGAGTCAGGCAGGCTGGTGTGGACAGACGAGTGGCAGGGAGAGGACAAAGGAGAGGAGGACCAAGAGCCGTGGTCTCTAATGAGATAAGAGCCGCAAAAAAACAGCCAGTTTGCGGTGACAGAAGCTCTGTGGCAGGATGAAAGAGAGCCGCATGTTGCCTCAAACCACGGTGTCACACAGTGCAGTTACTCTGAGATGACGAGGAAGTCGGCAGGATAAAAACTTGCAGGAAGGGGCGGTGAGAAAACGAGCAGGCGGTGCTGGAGAGTCAGAGAGGCAGACCAGATAAAGATACAAGGGCAAACAGCGAAGAACAGAGTCAAGACAAAGTATGAACTCACTGTGCGTCCTGAGTGTATTATTAGTTTTATTGGAAGGAGCTTCAGCTATTGTTCCACTTATTGATTTAAGTGTGCACACACTGTGGCGCTCTGATAAAGTACAGGGCTTTATCCTCTGCGTCTCCGCTGCATCTTACAGTAAAGGTCAGTGCAGTATCATCGCATCTATTACATGTCAAATGTTTTTTCCAAGTAAAAAGACATGAAATATGATTTTAGTCTAATAAGAGCAAGATAGATAGAGTAACAGAGTGTGACGTGAGCCGAGCTGATTTATCGCTGGTTGGAAATGATGAAGTGTGTTCAGCGCACAGTACAGGAGCAGTTTTTCTCCCACCCATAACATTTTTTTTCTTCCAAGCCTCAAGGTGGGTCACTGAATCAATAAAAAATCAATCTGCTCCAGATCTTCTCATTATTTCTTGGTGTGTGTGTGTGTGTGTGTGTGTGTGTGATCAACCCTTTCTGCCTCTGTGAGCACAGTCACTTCCATACCTGTGTAGGCTGAAGTACAGTATTCAAGCCCAAACATTATAAAGGGATAATAAGACGCGATTCAGACTAAAACCTCCCAAATTATGAAAGACAAACCACTTGGGACGCTGTTTTAATTGCCTTTTCTGATGCTGTAATTTTCTTTTCTTTCCTGCAAAGATCAGGAGAAATGAAATGAAAACTAGTTTTGATCCTGTGGCATTGTAAGCACGTCTCAAAGAAAACCCAAAAGCCTTTTAGCAACTGTTTCTGGCAGGTTTAATCGCAGCCGCCTGTCATGGATTGATTACTGAACGGGCCCAAAGGGGTCTGCGTCAGTTGTGACTAATATTTAATATTTCTTTGAGAAAGTCAGTCACACATCATACAGCAGCTACAGAGACACAGAATGAGCACAAAGATACACAAAATAGGTACTAAGACACAAAAGTACCTGAAAGAGAGACAGAGCTGCCACCAAAAGATCCAAAATGACCACAAAGAGATGATATACAACTATAAAAAAGATGGAAGTGAAGACAAAGAGAAGCAAAATGATCAGTAAGAGTCAAAAACAATCACTAGGAGATGCAAAATGACTAAAAGGAGACAAAAAGCTGCTATAACCACTATTTACTATATTACAATGACTACTTGATGCACGTGGCTACTCTTCTGGTGTTGTGTAGGCTCTTTCAGCTTATTGTTTCGGTTCCCAGACTCATTTTTAACTGCAGCACACAGGGAAAATATACTGAGCACCAAAATGGCTGACAGGGAAAGCTGGTGACTCACTGGTAAACAGCTCAGAGGTCATCATTTATTTCCTGCGGGAGTTGGTGGAGACCAAAAACAGAGCTAAGAGAGCAAAAGGTGCGCCACAGACAACGCTCCGAATGAATGCTCATGTTTCCCTGTCTGCTGGGTTTGTAAATGGGTGAAATAAGTTTGGTATATCAAGTTAAAATGTGAGGATACATCGGTGTTGTGTTTGAAGTTTGCTTCTGCTGCTGTCAGACGGCCTAAAATCAGTCTTTGCAGGTGTAAACATAGTTTTATCGTCTTCATACAAAGCAGACAGAATACATTAACCAACCTAAAAGGTCATTTTAGCAATTTCACCATGCTGTTGAATGTAAAAACAGCTGAAAACAGTGATGAAGCAATGGATGTTGTCATGGTGACGCTGGCTGACATTCAGACCACTGCAAACAAGTCGAGACGACGGCATGGCAAGTCAGCTGGTATGCTAATGCACAATAAAATAGCCACTGTACCTACGTGAACGTGTCATCAACACACTTACACACATGTTCCCACAGAGCTCCGAGTGTACTACTTCAGAATATGCTTTTGTATGTCTGCATTATTAATCCTAACTACATTATTAAATATCTTTTTGTTTCTAGATACACTTTCATGTCTTTTACCCTGTAAATTAACAAGTTTTGGACATTTACAAGCAATGATTCTCCTGCAGTTTCTGTGTTTTTAGCCTAAATCTTTTACTTTTTTAAAGGTTTGTTCATACTTGTGCTCCAAATCAGATTCAACAAGCCCACCTGTGCAAGGCGACCATGACACTTGATTAATTGCCTGAATAATTTGGCTCTGTGACCCATTAGATTTCTGATAGCTCAGAAATTGTGATCGACTGTCTTGCGGTTTGAGCAGCTCCACGGTCTGATTTCTCATCACGGCTGCTGTCAAAGGATTTGTTATAAACTGTTGTGAGCAGCCTCCTTTTACTTTAGGCTCATATTAGATTTGCACAAAGAAATTCTGCCGTTCTGCCTTTTTGTCCACAATGAGGGCGCCACCATCTTTTCTTTAGATGAACCGTATCAAAACTGTTGCTGCAGGTAACAAAACAGAGGTTCTGTGGTTTTGGTCTTATGAACACTTATGAATTTCATTTGAATCGAACGAGAAACTCCATGTACGAGAACTTTGGCTTCGGTTTCTTTTAAATAACTTACATATGGGGTTTTTGCACGTTTCCCGGTGTGAGTAAGTGAGTATTCAGTGTGAGAAGCTGGAGTAGAATAAGGTGAGTTCATCTGCAGCATTAAGCAGGAGACCAACTGCTCCTCGCTCAGGGCACCTTTAATAATAGATGAACCTGCCAGCCTCCGTGATCTTGTTTGTACTTGTAATTGGTGCTGAGAGCAATGAGCTGAAGGTGTCTCATGTGTGGTTGTATTTGTATATGTATGCCTGTGTGCGGGCACAAGTGTACTCGTGGACGTATTTCCATGTGCAAGCACCTATGAAGTGCCCTGATTCAATACGAGCACAGCCACTGTGAATGTCTCGCACACTTTGGGGTTGATGAAACGACTCTAGAGCTACTCACAATCCACGCCGACGCTCCATCACCAAGCTGCATGGAGCAGTGAGTCATAGTCCTCCACTGTATTATTGACACAGTGCTCGTATCCACAAGGAGGTGCAGTGAGCGTGCAGAGTTCAGAGCGCTGATCATGAGTTTTGATTTTGAATCACACTTCAACCTCAACGCCACCTGGCTGCTCTGGAAGCACACTTTGCATATTTGCTACCAATCTATTTTCTGAATGAACTGATGGAGCAGGTCTGTGAGATTAGACCCGTCTGATAAGCTCAAGCACCAAATTCCAAATATGTTTATTTTAATGGATTTCGAGCTGAATGTTATTATGTTTGGCATGACCAGTGTCCTGTGGTCACCAAATACTCCCTGAAGGTTCAGCCCAGTGGCCGCTGAAGTCAGTCCTCAATCTGTGAGCTTTCACCACTGTTACACTTCGCAGACATCCCGATTATCTAATGCTTTTCAGTTTATCATGGTGTGAAAAACGTTAAAAACTTTTTTTAAAAAGTATACATTTTCAATCTGATGATGTCTTTTTATTTACTGTGACACAGTTAAGTGTAAAGTTGCATTAAATTGCTTTTTCCTGTATTGTTTTTACATACGTTTGCATTTTCACCACCCATAATATACTTCAGGCACCAAATTAAGGTCCTTATAGTTTCCCCTGGGCAGTCAGCTGAATATATAATCATCTATCTCTGCATAATAATGCTAAAACGGATGATGTTCAGGAGTTGTCTCTGTTTTCTTCTTTCTTTACACTCTGCACCTTTTCATCATCACCATGTGCACTCCAGCCAGTTCAGAGTGATGCTCTTGTCTCCATCCTGTGTGAATGAGAGGTCTGATTGAACACCACAGATGTAACCTAATGTGAGCGCAGCACCGCCATCTTTCTGACTGTGCTCTCAGGGTTTATCGTCATCATTGATCATCAGTAATATAAAATGTAATGTACCAATCTACAGAAACTAATTACAGATAATTAACTAATTCAGAGTGAGTCAAATATCTGGAAAAGTTATCTATGATTAAAATAAATGAATATGTGAAAATGGTGGATGAATATGGCCAGATGTATCAGATGTATCATGTTATATGTTATCCACGCACTGCACTGATATAAATGATTAATTAGGGCATTTATATTGTGACGTTTTGCACCTCAGCAACATGTGCATTAGTCTTATACTGCCCCCTACTGTTTAAGGCATGAACTGTTCCCTCCCAATCTACTGTGAGTGGAACAAGTTGCCCTGAAGAAAGAGCAACCTGCCCTGAGGACTGCTCGGGATGTTGGACTGTTAAAGTTAAGGTGGCAACACAAATGCTGCAATATCCGTGAAAGGGTTCAGCCCTCAGTTGACTGCGCGAGCTCTGCGGTGTGATTGATGGTGTGTTTGTGCTGTTCCCACATTGTGGAGGGTCTGGGAAGGCAAAGCGTTTCCATTTAGGAGAGACCATCAACATGGCCGCCGGAGCCCTGAGGCAAAAAAGCCATTTACACCCGGACTGAAATGCCTGGAACAATAAGAAAGGAGGAGAAAAGCACGTCTTCGATATGAGACTGACGAGGAGTGAGGAGGAGGGAAATCATTCAGTGACACACAGGCTGTCTAAATTTGGCACACCTAGTTAAAATGCAGGCTTGATATGAAAATGGGAACACCCATGGTAATGGTATGAATATATAATGTGTCCTTGTGTGTTATTATACAAGGACACCGCATGACTCCCTGTCTGCTCATCATCAGGTGTGACAGGTCGGCACCGGCAAAATGATACACAAGACAATATTTTAAATCAGTGAGAATCTTTATTTCTTATTCCGCACGTACATGCATTTCCATTCTGCTCAATGACCTACAATGATGCGCTGAGGTGATTTAAGTATCACTTCAAAATCAGTGTGTACAGGCCACAGAATTCTTATTACCTCCCTCTCCATCTGCTCAGATATAATCAGACGTGAGGATTAAAAAAACCTTTTTTTCTTTTCATCCAGGCCGTATGAGTCGCCCCATTGCACTCTTTCAGTACTGGGTCTTTGTCATCTGGCTTGCTGCTTCTGTTGGCAGCCAAACTCCAAACTAATTAAAATACAGAGCCGTCAACAGATTAGGAGAGCTGTGTTTTGTCACAATCACGCAGGCCAGAAATGTCAGCTGTATCAACAGAAAAACTAATATGCCAAACCATTCTAATTTCAAACTCACTTTATTTGGACTGCAGGGTAATTGGGTCTGATTTTTAAAAAAGCTCTTTTCTCTCCTTCTGCTTCAACAACACAAATTATCAAACTAACCCTGTTTAACCAGGAGGTCAAGTGAAATGTCTATTACAAAACTTTAACATAATTTGCATTAGGTTTAAGTCAAAATAAAAGAGTAATTTGATTTGGACACTGAATAGCAAGAGTTGGAAGCTAGCCTCACTGTTAGCCTCACGGTTGGCGTAAAAGATAATCCAACATAGCATGCTGTTGCTAGCTCGCTAGCTAAAGAATCTAAGCATGGTTGAAGGTTGATTGATGGGTGGATGTCATGATATCGCTGGTTTTAACTGGTTTTACAGGAAGAAACCACACTCAGATTTACATTTATAAAGAGGTACACAATATGTTTTATTATTTTTGGCATTTAGCATTTTATCTGGACTTTAAAGTTATATGCAAAAGTTGTGTTTCATGAGTATAAGCCAATAAAATGTGTTTCTGTGTCTGTGTGTGTGTGTTAGCAGTATTGAGACCAGGCTGGTATAAATGTCTGTCCTTGTTAGGAGTCAAGATGACCGTGCATCCCCCCTGGAGAAAACAAACAGACTGGAATAAGAGGAGGACTTTGAATAAACGAGAATTGTGTTCTGTTAGATGCCCACAGGCTTTGGAGAGGAAATGCATTCTGTGAATATTTGCATAACGGACATCTGTCTAGTTAGCAAGTCATGACAGTGGCTGTTTTGGTTCTGGATTATGAGCACAGTTTATATGGAGAGCAAACAGGGCGATCACCTGGGTCACCTGTGAGCCAAACATAAGTACATCTGAACATAAATACAGAGAATCGGCTCGACTCTCATCGCATAGTCACATTCCCTTTTTGATTTCTCTATCTGAGGCTGCCACAGCTGACGGGGCAGAAAGTGAAATTGAATAATTTTGTGTTTGTATGTGATTAGATTCAAAATGGATTGATTCAGCTGGGTTTGGTGCACATGCTTGGCTGGCGACAAGACAGTGACTGGCCTTAATAAAAAGCACAGACTTTATATTGCCAAGAAACACTGCAGATCGAGTATGTGTTGCCCTTCAAGAATAATCTAACACAGTGTTAGATCTTATATCTTTCAGCACAGTTAGACATAAAGTCTCTGTAACCATGTCACCATGTTGTTAACCATGTTAATCTGTGGTGCGTGGCGCATGCATGAACAAGCCCATGTGTGAACAGTGGGAAGCCAGAGAAAAGCTGTAGTTGTTAAAGAGCTCCATCTAATGGCCAACTGGTAAAAATGTCTTTACATCACTTAAGTCTTGATCAGGTGTGTGCTACTATCAGACGCTGATAAGTCAATTGTTTTCATTAAATAGCAACGCAATTTATTTCTATTGATGATTCTATGATTTCTTAAACGTACCACCTCGTGCCTGATTACGTTGCCTTCAAAATAAGAGCATGCACGTCTTGATGTATAATTATGTTCTGTCTGTGAGGATTGTAAAAATGGTTTTACATAAACACCACGATTTGAGTTAACTATACTATCATTTTGTTTTGCTCGTTCAGTTTTTGTTTACTGGTGTATGTACAGGTTTTGGAGGAACCTGTATTCCGGATAACATACGCTTTATTGTGGTGACGGTGGCACATTACGTTGCTAGGTAACCAAATAAGGTAATTCGTTAAGGCACGTTAGCCGGCAGCTAGCTTAAATTACACTTTGAGCTACAGGGGAAGTAATGAGGTAAATATGCATAATAATTTGTAATTTAACATGTTGTATGATTATTAGAGTGAGTTTGCACAATAACAACGTGCTCTCGCCAGGGTAAGCAATGTCAACATATGTATAGTTTGTTTTATAAGTAATTAGCTTGTGTTTTATTTAGCTAGTTTTCCATTGACTTCCAGGTGCTAGCCGAGTTAGCTTAGCCACTGCCAAAGTTTGAGCGTTTTAGTGCCTGGGAACTTTGATGTTATGATTTTAAGGGTGTATTAAACTTTACACCATTATATAATATGTAATAAGATGTAATGTTCCCATACCTTGTCAGTTTTGTTTGACTTGACTGAGGGGCTTCTAGGACACTTAGTCAAATTAATAATTCAATTATATTGGAAATATAACATCAGTCTTGGACATCTCGTGTCACTGTGCTGGTATAACATTTGACTCCATGCTGAATCCAGACCCTGAAGTTATCCAGCACTGGTCTGGCAATATGAAAGAACCTTTACGTGACCTATTGGAGCCAGTCTGCTGCATAATAAGTACTATTGGTACATTTATCAGGGCTATTCTTGCTGTTGTACTTGGACTTATGTAAGGCTTTATAAACAGATCTTTTCTTGTAATGGAGGTAATTAAACTCTGGTTTTACGATTTATACTCAAATACAGCTTCTGAGTCTCTTTGTTAAAGATAATCAGTGTTTGATGTGCACCTCCATTCTGCAGAAATTATACAGGTCTTTTGTACTATTTTTGGACCATAGGCCATTATTGGACTATTATTACTAATTCAATGTAGCACAAGAGGAAGAGCTGTTATAACTACTTTATATTTTGGTGAATAAATCAATAACAATGGTGGAACAAAAAAATTATCTTATTAGGGCAAATTAGCATCTCAACTGAATTATTGTCAAAGGAAAATGAAATTTTGACAGTCTGCCTTCTCTTTCCCCCCTTTTCTCTCTCCTCATTTCTCTGTGCACCTCTAGCTTTCAGGAAGAGGATACCAAGCAGATAGCTGCCAGAATAATTCAGAAGGCCTGGAAAAGATATGTGGTGGGTGCTGCTGCTGTGTGCACCCACACCCTTGTATGTGCACGAGGTAAAGTAAGCATTCACAGACCTAAACCAAAACTATTTTTCCCCACCCAAACTGTAGTACAGAGAGGTCTTCAAGTATTTCAAAGAGCTTATCAACCTTTGCAACCAGCGGGATCCACAGACAATCCTCAAAACGGTCAATCCTCGAGAGGTAACAGAAACCATGCTCTCTAAATAAATAAATAAATAACAAAAAATGATGAATAAATGGTAAGATTTGATCTTCCTGTGACAGGCAGAATTGCTAGATGCTGCTGCTGGGGTGTTCATCAGATTTCGACTTGGAGGGGTGAGGGGCAATACAGAAATAATAATATATCACTGATCAACAACACACCTGATAACATCTTGCTCACAGCCCACCGTTCTCTTCAGATTACTTTTCCTCCCAACATCTATTACAAGATCTTCACCCATCGACCCATCGCAGACGTGTGTGCCAGCAGCCCAAAGGACTACACCCAGCCTGGCCTTAAGAAGCCTGTGGCCCGGCAGACCAACAATGGATGGCCTTTGATACTGGAGGACCAATCAGGATGGTACAAGCGCATGGAGAACAACAGCTGGCGGCTCTTCTGTTGCAAGGTGAAGAATGTGTCAGAGGTCTTTTTCTGCTCTGTCTGTTATTTGTTCACGTAGTCAATTAGGACACAAAATATGCATCAATGATTTAAGGTGTATTTTTGCCATCTGTGGCATTAATAACTTATGCTATAAGGTCTATTTTTATGTGCTTCTCCCACTCTCCAATAGCAGGTGCCCATGGGTGGGCCTTTAGAAATTGGTGCTAATAAAAAAATGGACTTTCACCACTCAAGGCTGCAGCGACGACAGGATGTAGTCAAGTGGAGAAAAAGGAGAAAAATCGAGTGGCTGAAGCAAATGTGAGTTTAAGGAGCCAGTGTCCTATCATATATCTTTTCTCAGACTGACACAGCACTGAGGTCTCTCTTTTGTATGCACCTCCTCTCTCAGCTCTTCACTGTAAGTTACTGTAATTTACCCCTTGCTGATTACTGTTGTCTTTGTAAGGTTTCTCTTTGTGTTTTTTACTTTTTACTTTATATTTTAATGTTCTTTTATACAGAACTTTGGTTGTTTTACCAAAGAATTAACATCAGCAACTTTACTGTGAATTCATGATTAGGACTCTTTTTCTTAGAGTCATGTGACAGTTGTTACAAATATTCAAAACCAGTAACAATTTCCATATACTTTAATCTCATTTTATGCCTTTTCTCTATTACAAAACACGGTCCTGTGTAAAAGTATGTCTGCTTTCCCTTTCATGCAGGTACAACCACGGCCGTCTGCAGACTCATCCAGCCCATCGACACATGGCCACTCTGGTGGGGAATTCAGCACAGGAAGTGATGGACGCCATTGAAGAGAAGGGAGACGATGAGATACTGGAATACGAGCTGGATGAGCTCCTGGCCTGGACCAGCACCCTCAGCTTTGAGGAGTAAGATCTTCAAAGTTTGTGATATTCTCATGCTCTCCGTTGAATGCAGGTTCAGTTCGAACGGAGTCAGAATAATTAAATCTGCATCATTTTGCAACATATTTTAATGTTTTGTTTTGTTTTGTTGCCTGTCCAGTTACATGGAAGAGTGGAGACGTTTGGCCTGCAGTCAGTCCTCTGAGCCGAGCAAAGGTGAGAATACTATTCAAAGTTACTTATTTTTATTCTTTATGGAGCGTGCTGTACTGCCATCTGCTGTTGAAATGTAGCACTAACAAGGCAGCATTCAGGTCTGCTCCTGTTTCTGTTTGTCTGCCCCTTCAAACCTTTTGCCCTCCCTAACTATTTTCCTTTTCTCTTGTCCTTCTTTTCCTCATTCAGATCTGCATTCACACTCACCCAGGTCAGATCCACTTGCATTTTCTGGTGCAGCTGACAAAGACGGTTAGGTACAACACAATAAAAGTATGTTTGCTAAAACCATCCCAGTGCGAACAGGCTAATGTTGCATTTCCAAGTACAATCAAGTTGTTATCAGGGCGTAAATTATTTTAAAATAATTAAGTGTGATGTGTATTTTTACAGCTGTTAAGTAGACCATACTCAAATAAATCTTTTTTAGTGATTTGAACTTTTTTGAACTGAAATCAGCAAATCTGTAACCTGTGTTCTTATTCTGTAACATGAAACCAAATTGTTGATCGTAACTGGAGACATGGAGCTGTCCTCACAGAACAGATTTACATTTCAAACGTCCCAGTTTTCATGTTTTGCCTATGATTTGGCCAATTATAGAGAGATTTGATTAAAGGCATTAACATGTTTTCTGAACTTTTCTCACAACGGTGTATGTAAATGAGTTCAGAAAGACTTTTGTCCTTAAATGTCATAGGTACTGTAGTCATCATGTCTGTAACGCTTCAGTCATTGGAGCACATTATGAATTTCAAGAACAACTCAGGTGTATATGAAAACACGTACTGCATGTTTTGCAGATTAAATTACTCTTATTAAGTGTTTTAACTCTTGAATTGTGCACCTGTTTCTTTCTTAAAATCAAAAGATGACACTTCAACTTGAATTTCAAGTATCACTATGTGTGTTTGTCCTAGTTGAGGGGTCACCATAGTGTGTAAGTTAAAAGTACTTTACATTACGGTTACGCAAATATATCATTCAAATGTATGGTAATTTTGAGGAAAGGGGTGCCTTGAAAAAGTGGGATCTCAACACAGAGCTCAGAGAAATCAAGCAATTCTGCAATCCTCTCACCTCTGCACAGGTAGGTCACAACTTGTCACCTTTTTGATTGAAACTACCGCTTCTGCTATAGCTAAACTGACTTGTTTTCATTTAAACACTTTTTTGTGCTATATGATTTAAATTTAAATTTATGTTTATAGCACTGAACCAAAGGATCTGAAATGGCATACCAGAAGACTGGTGATTCAGGCGACTGGATCAAATCTCTCATTCAAGCGTCCCACAAGGCCAAAGAGTTTTCTCACTGTCCTTACAGTGAACTCAGAGTGGGATCAGCCCTGCTAACAGAGGATGGAAAGATCTTCACAGGTAGAAATTCATTTTTAGTCATTGTAAATAGTAAGAGAGCATTGTTGAGCAACTGGCATCTTTCTTACAATGAAATGAGAGAGTGTAAAACTAAATTTGAACAAATAATATATATATATGGTTGTTTTTTTTGTAGGTTGCAATGTTGAAAACGCCTGCTTCTACCTTGGTCTATGTGCAGAAAGGACTGCAATAAACAAGGCTGTTTCTGAAGGCTACAAGAAATTTAAGGCAATTGCTGTTTCCAGGTAATATGATATGATTTGTTTTGGGAATCCAAATGCCACTTAGACATGTAAACACCAGGCTTTGATTAAAAAGTGCCTTTCCTGCAGTGACCTGGAGGACCGTGTGATCCCTCCTTGTGGAGCCTGTCGACAGGTCATCAGAGAGGTAATGCTGTTACAAAGAGTAGTCAGCATTAAAACAATAGTGTTGACTAATAAATTAATATCAAAGCTAATTGAATAGGGCCTCACAAAAAACAATATTTTAAAAACCTTGTGTCTCCCCTTTTAGTTTGGAGACATGCCGGTCTTCATGACCAAGGTGGATGGATCCTACACCATGATGACACTGGAGGAACTGCTTCCACTTTCATGGGGTGCTGAGTACCTGAAGAAATAGGAGACATACTTTCAAACAGTAGCCTTCCTACATGTGTGCACTGGAGTACTTTCATTCATGATCTGTTGCATTTGTCAACTTTTTTCCAATTAGAGATTTCATTCTACATGTTACAAAATTATATCAAACCAGAAGCAACAAGAGATTCTAACGTGTTTCCATGTGTTTGAAATAAAGGCTTGTGTTTTCAAAAAATGTGATTTTGCATGAATAATCTTGGAATATTCTAATATATTGTTAATATATTTGATACTCTATATAATTTAATATATTTTTAATAAGTTTTAACAGTCTATGTGATAAAAGCTATTTTTTAGCAGCTAAGTTAGAACATCAGCTTTACCTAACATGAGTGTGACATATACTGAATGCCTATGTAATCAACCATACTTTTTAATTATCAATATAAGTTTTATCACAATTACTTACTTACAGCATTATAGTAGCATTATTTGTTTGTTCAAACAGTCAAACAAACTTGCTGCATGTGGTTGGACAGAACTTTTGTAGAAATGCACGCTAAACGATTCACAAACATGTATATAAATATATAAGTAAATGTGTAGAACAAGATAAAGCCGTACCTCAATAATCCGTCCTCAAGCAGCATTTGATGTTGGAAAAGAGGGGGCACCCGGATTTGAACCGGGGACCTCTTGATCTGCAGTCAAATGCTCTACCACTGAGCTATACCCCCACATACAAGCAGTGACATATCTTCTATCTTTAAAGTCAAATGAGTCCGGTACCGATGTTCCAGGTGTCTTGAAATAACAGTGAGATCGTGATGTACATCAACAATGTGATTAAAAAACAAACGAACAACAAACATATAGTTAAAGGACGTCCTTTACAACCTCTTCTCATAGTGAATTGAACACAACACGGGCTCATACCGGATGTGACGTAATGAAAACGCGACTCACCGGATATTTAAGTCTATCGAAAAGAAAGTGGAAGAAACGGAACCACAATGGTACGGTGTTATTCTTTATTCAGTTATTGCAATGTATCGTATAATAACCGCATTATTTACCGTATAGTTGTTTTCTCTTGGTATACAAACATTTATTTCACCCACGTGCACCTTTTTATTTTGTCTTTTTATCCGCTGAATCCATAGTTGTGAATTTGATTAGTCACCGGAGCTAATGCTAGTTAGCGTTAGCCGTAAGGTTGACTTCATTCATAGAGGTTTGGCTAACCGTTTATCTTAACTTTGAGGTGTTTATAATTTTAGGTATGTTAGGTATTAGTAAATAAACGGTGAATGTGTATTGTTTTGTTTGTCACAGGATACCCGAGGACTTCGCGCTCAGCTGAAAGACAGCGTACCTGTGGCAGGCTTGTGTCCACAGGGAGCTTACGGGGTACAGGACTCTCTGCGAAGCGGGTAAGACACATGGGCACACAAACACAATAAGTCTGGTGAACTTGAACACTAAATGTATATCTAATAACATATTCCACCGTGCTCGCTCAAACATACAGTTACGCCTTTGGTTATCGTCACTGAATTCGTATGGCCACTTGTCAACAAATGACAAATTATTTATATTTTTACGCTTCGCTTTATACATTTATTTAAGTGTTTATTTGCATGTTTTAATAAATGTAATTGGGAAGTGACCGAAAATATATAGTGTATATTTAGCTTGAAGTTGTACATGTATTGACACAGTGATGCGGTTTGTGTGTAACAGATTGGTGTGTTTGTCACGTACACGATACTTTCTCCTGCTTAATGATGTGTTTCACCTTTCACCACACAGGTTCTCCAGTGTAAAGAATGAGCTCCTTCCAAGCCACCCGCTGGAGGTGTCAGAAAAAAATGTGAGTATACTGAATTGTAAGAGATAAGTAAAGGGCCCAAAAGCTAGAACTCCTGCACAACTCACCTAGATTAGGCATATGTACTGATTGTTTGATTAGCAGGTCTGTGTGTGCTACAAGGGCTCATTTACATTTAGGTGTTTGTAGAAGTTATGTCAGTGAATAAACATGTCTTAATTATGCATAGTTAATGTTGTGAATCACAGCAGTGAGTTAATTCTCTAATTTGTTGAAATGTCTGCTAAACACATTGTAGCCTTGTAGTGTATGCCAACTGTTTTTGTGGGGTTTTTTGTTCAACATAAAGTCATTTTAATTAGAGTGGACAACAGAAGAACAAATGAAAGTTTAATGATGGTGTTTCTGTGGTGTTCAGTTCCAGCTGAACAAGGACAAGATGAATTTCTCCACACTCAGAAACATCCAGGGTCTTCACGCTCCACTCAAACTGCAGATGGAGTACAGAGCAGCAAGACAGGTAACTGCACGTCTCTCCTTAATGTTCCCTTATATACTGAGACATCCTTCTCTGTCATAACTCCTGATCTCCTCCTCCTCCCAGATCCAGCGTTTGCCGTTTTTACAAAGTTCAAACCTGGCTCTGGATACGCTGCGGGGCAGTGACGAGGCCATCGGTTTTGAGGACATCCTCAACGGTGAGAACCTGCTCCCTTCACCTCTGCACTGTCATTGTAACAGCTCTCTGAATGGGATAATCTAACCACCACACCATCTCTGTGTCCCTGTCACCTTGCAGATCCAGGCCAAAGTGAAATAATGGGCGAGCCACACATGATGGTTGAGTACAAGCTGGGCCTGTTGTGAAAGAAGATGGACTCACACAGTACACAGCTACATTCATACACTTAGGATTATTATTTGTCTGCATACATTTGGTTAAACACAAAATCATCATTATTGAGAAATGTAGGGGTCTTTTGGAAACAGAGCAGTTGGACCGTGTGTGTGTCAGGTTACCCTGTAAATGACAAGGATTTGGAGTTTTAAGCATTGAGCGCTGCTTTTGTATGATTCCAGTCTGGTTGGTATTTCTAATAAACTTCATAACCTTCCTCCTGATGTGGATTCATTTCACAGATTATGTACCTGCTCATATTATTGTGTTGTGTGTCACAGTCCAGAAATAACGTTTTGTGATACTTTGCGGTACTTTTGAATTGTTCCTGCAGGTTGTGTTGATCTATTTTGAATGCAAGTTACAGGAATAACACCTATAACTATAAGAGTACAGTAAACAGAAATAAACAAGAGCTTGACTTAAAACTGAATACAGCTGAAAGCCTAAATTTAAGATGACAGTTTATCTAAAATGGCTTAAATAAACAAGCTTGTAATAAATCTTAAAACGTTCTGATGTATACAGCATCTAACCTATACAAGCAATGTGCACTGATCAATAACCACAGTGCTGTTGGACTTAAAAAGCAGTCGCTCAGACCTGGCAACTGTGACTATAACATGAATTACTGATTAGTATTGATCACGGAATGCTGTTCATCATCTTTATACGGCTGCCGTCGGTCTCATTTCGGGGTTTATTTTTTATTTAATTGCGTTTCTTTCTGCTGTTTGTCGCCACTGATGCGTCATTTGTGTCTCTGCACTGAGAACGTGCGCCCGGTCGTCAGGTGAACTCTTGGATTTGCCATGGTGGGAAAGGGTCGATTCTCCAGTTGCTATGTTGTTCAAAACGTGTTTTTATCTCATTCCGGGTTAAGCAAAACCTCGGACAGTCAGAAATACTCGGATAGCACTTTTTACTCGGCGATATTTGCGAAAAAGCGACAGCAACCGGCGACTTTTCACTACTGACGACCTACGGACTTGGACTGAAGGACTTTATGATGGGAAATGTGAGATATTTCTACTTTTTACATTCATGATGTTTCTATGTATTTCACCGCTAAGACGCTCAGAGCCGCCAGCATTCCCTGATGTGTTGTTTTATATCGAACATGAGTTTTAATCAACATTTTACTGCGGTAGAGAAAGTCTCAGTAAACCCATGTGTTTTAGCAGATGTTTTATGATTATTGTTTCTCTCTTTACATCAACTTTTGTAACTTTGCTCACTGACTGGTTGAAAGATGCAAACTTTTGAGATGATCGATTTCAGAAACTGCTCGTGTTAAATTGTTAAATGATTAAAATTACACTGTAGTAGATAGAAACGCTTTTTTTAAGTAGGAAAATTTAAATTGGCCGTTTGTTGAATGAGTCTGGCAGGTAATGTCTTTTCTGGTGTGATAAGGCAAATTATTTGTAAGCGATTTATCAATTTTTAAAGAAAAAACCCGTGTTCTGTTCATTTGTTCTGTTCATTTGTTCTGTTCATTTGTTCTGTTCATTTGTTCATCTTGCTTTGTATTCTTAGCCAATTATTATTAGCCTTGTTTTAGTTTAGATTTCATTCTTTGCTTCATTTTATCCTATTTATCTAATTTTATTTTATTTTACCCCATGCATGCTTCTTATTATTTTTATGTTTGATGTATGTACCAAATCACTAAGGCAAATTCCTAGTAATGTGAAACCTCTTCAGTTACATGGCAATAAACACAATTGTGATTCTGATTATTTGAAACAAAACATGCACAGCAGAAGCAAACTCAGATGTGTTTCAGTTGTTTTGTGATTGTCTCACATATTGATGCTGTATTTAATGGCTTTATTTTGCTCAGTAGTCATTTGAAGCTTGTAAAACTTTGTTTGAAAGTTGGGCCGTTTTATGTCGCTCTGTCTCGACCAATGCAGCAGCAGAGAAACGTGAACCAGGGGCAAGAATATGTTGGGGGTTTTTGAAAAACTAGGGCCTTTGGGGTGATGCTGATTTCAGGAAAGTTTGTTTTTGAATTGTTCAGTGTGAAAATTAAATTATACTACTGGACAGAAACGCTTTTTAGTAAGGAAATGTTAAATCGGCCGTTTGTTGAATGGAGTCTGGCATGTAATGTCTTGGCTGGTGTGATAAGGCAAATTATTATGGCTTGATTTATCGAATTTTTAAAGAAAAACATAATTGATGCTTCATTTGTGTCTCTGCACTGAGAACGTGCGCCCGGTCGTCAGGTGAACTCTTGGTTGCCATGGTGAGGCGGGGTCGATTCTCCGGTTGCTATGTTTGTTCAAAACGTGTTTTTATCTCATTCGGAGTTCGCTAAAACCTCGGACAGTCAGAAATACTCGGATAGCACTTTTTACTCGGCGATGTTGCAGCGACACCAACCGGCGACTTTTCACACTACTGACGACCTACGGACTTGGACTGAAAAGGACTTTATGATGGAAATATTGAGATATTTCTACTTTTACATTCATGATGTTTTCTATGTATTTCACCGCTAAGACATCAGAGCCGCCAGCATTCCTGATGTTGTTTTTATCGAACATGAGTTTTAATCAACATTTTACTGCAGTAGAAGTCTCAGTAAAGCCCACATGTGTTTTAGCAGATGTTTTATGATTGTTGTTTTCTCTCACATCCTTTGCTTAACTTTGCTCACTGACTGGTTGAAAGATGCAAAACTTTGAAGATGATCGATTTCAGAAACTGCTCGTGTTAAATTGTTAAATGATCAAAATTACACTGTAGTAGATAGAAACCTTTTTTTTAAGTAGGAAAATTTGAATTGGCCGTTTGTTGAATGGAGTCTGGCATGTGTAATGTGTCTTGGCTGGTGTGATAGAGCAAATTATTATGGCTTGATTTATCAGATTTTTAAAAAAAACGTGTTCTGTTCATTTGTTCTGTTCATTTTACATTTCTGTTCATTTGTTCATCTTGTATATTCATAGCCAATTTATAGCCTTATTTTAGCTTAGATTACATTCTTTGCTTCATTTTATCCTATTTATCTAATTTTATTTTATTTTACCCCATGCATGCTTCTTATTATTTTTATGTTTGATGTATGTACCAAATCACTACAACAGAATTCCTAGTAATGTGAAACCTCTTCAGTTACATGGCAATAAACACAATTGTATTTGATTCTGATTATTTGAAACAAACATGCACAGCAAGCAAACTCAAGATGTGTTTCAGTTGTTTTTGTGATTGTCTCACATATTTGATGCTGCATTTAATGGCTTTATTTTGCTCAGTAAGTGTTTGAAGCTTAATAAAACTTTGTTTGAAAGGGTTAGGCCGTTTTATGTCATCTGCATCGACTAATGCAGCAACAGAGAAACGTGAACCAGGGGCAAAAGAATAATGTTTGAAAAACGCTGAAGACTTTGGGGGTGATGCTGATTTCAAGAAAATGTTTGTTTTAAATTGTTCAATTATTGAAAATTAAATTATACTGGACAGAAACGCTTTTTAGTAAGGAAATGTTAAATCGGCCGTTTGTTGAATGGAGTCTGGCAAAAAAATGTCTTGGCTGGTGTGATAAGGCAAATTATTGCCAAGCGGTTATCAATTTTTAAAGAAAAACATAATTGATGCTTCATTTGTGTCTCTGCACTGAGAACGTGCGCCCGGTCGTCAGGTGAACTCTTAGTTTGCCATGGTGAGGGCGGGGTCCGTTCTCCAGTTGCTATGTTTATTCAAAACGTGTTTTATCTCATTCGGAGTTAAACAAAACCTCGGACAGTCAGAAATACTCGGATAGCACTTTTTACTCGGCGATATTTGCGAAAAAGCGACACCAACCGGCGACTTTTCACTACTGACGACCTGGACTTGGACTGAAGGACTTTATGATGGGAAATGTAGAATGTTTCTACTTTTTGCATTCATGATGTTTCTATGTATTTCACCGCTAGATATCAGAGCCACTTGGCATTCTGATGTGTTGTTTTATATCGAACGTAGGTTTTAATCAACATTTTACTGCGGTGAAAGTCTCAGTAAAGCCCACATGTGTTTTTAGCAGATGTTTTTATGATTGTTGTTTTCTCTCACACATCAACTTTGCTTAACTTTGCTCACTGACTGGTTGAAAGATGCAAAACTTTGAGATGATCCCGATTTCAGAAACTGCTCGTGTTAAATTGTTAAATGATCAAAATTACACTGTAGTAGATAGAAACGCTTTTTTTAAGTAGGAAAATTTAAATTGTACCGTTTGTTGAATGGAAGTCTGGCATGTAATGTCTTGGCTGGTGTGATAAAACCAGAATTATTGTAAGCAGTTATCGAATTTTAAAAGAAAAAACACGTGTTCTGTTCATTTTGTTCCTGTTCATTTGTTCTGTTCATTTTGTTCATCTTGTATATTCATAGTCAATTTTATAGCCTTTTTTTAGCTTAGATTACATTCTTTGCTTCATTTTATCCTATTTATCTAATTTTATTTTATTTTATTTTACCCCATGCATGCTTCTTATTATTTTTATGTTTGATGTATGTACCAAATCACTACCGGCAAATTCTAGTATTGACCTCTTCCAGTTTTGGCAATAACACAATTGTGATTCTGATTATTTGAAACAAAACATACTGTAGAAGCAAACTCAGATGTGTTTCAGTTGTTTTGGCGTTTATCTCCTATATTGATGCTGTATTTTAATGGCTTTATTTTGCTCAGTAAGTGTTTGAAGCTTGTAAACTTTATTTTGAAAGTTGGGCCGTTTTGTAATAAACTCTGCATCGACTAATGCAGCAGCAGAGAAACGTGAACCAGGGGCAAAGAATATGTTTTTTTGAAAAACTGAGGCCTTTGGGGTGATGCTGATTTCAGAAAATGTTTGTTTTGAATTGTTCAATTATTGAAAATTAAATTATACTGGACAGAAACGCTTTTTAGTAAGGAAATGTTAAATCGGCCGTTTGTTGAATGGAGTCTGGCAAAAAAATGTCTTGGCTGGTGTGATAAGGCAAATTATTATGGCTTGATTTATCGAATTTGCAAGAAAAACATAATTGTTCTTCATTTGTGTCTCTGCACTGAGAACGTGCGCCCAGTCGTCAGGTGAACTCTTGGATTTGCCATGGTGAGGCGGGGTCGATTCTCCAGTTGCTATGTTTGTTCAAAACGTGTTTTATCTCACATTCAGGTTAAGCAAAACCTCGGACGATCGATACTCCGGATAGCACTTTTTACTCGGCGATATTTGCGAAAAAGCGACACCAACCGGCGACTTTTCACTACTGACGACCTACGGACTTGGACTGAAGGACTTTATGATGGGAAATGTGAGATATTTCTACTTTTACATTCTGTGATGTTTTTCTATGTATTTCACCGCTAAAGACGCTCAGAGCCGCCAGCATTCCCTGATGTGTTGTTTATATCGAACATAGGTTTAATCAGCATTTTTACTGCGGTGAAAGTCTCAGTGAAGCCCACATGTGTTTTAGCAGATGTTTTATGATTGTTGTTTCTCTCACACATCAACTTTGCTTAACTTTGCTCACTGACTGTTTGAAAGATGCAAAACTTTGAGATAGATCGATTTCAGAAACTGCTCATTGTTAAATTATTTAAATGATCAAAATTACACTGTAGTAGATAAACGCTTTTTTTAAGTAGGAAAATTTAAATTGGCCGTTTGTTGAATGGAGTCTGGCAGGTAATGTCTTTTCTGGTGTGATAAGGCAAATTATTATGGCTTGATTTATCGAATTTTTAAAGAAAAACACGTGTTCTGTTCATTTGTTCTGTTCATTTGTTCTGTTCATTTGTTCATCTTGTATATTCATAGTCAATTTATAGCCTTATTTTTGGCTTAGATTACATTCTTTGCTTCATTTATCCTATTTATCGAATTTATTTTATTTTATTTTACCCCATGCATGCTTCTTATTATTTTTATGTTTGATGTATGTACCAAATCACTACGGCAAATTCCTAGTAATGTGAAACCTCTTCAGTTACATGGCAATAAACACAATTGTGATTCTGATTATTTGAAACAAAACATGCACAGCAAACAAGCTCAGATGTGTTTCAGATTTGTTTTTTTTATTGATTGTCTCACATATTGATGCTGTATTTAATGGCTTTATTTTGCTCAGTAAGTGTTTGAAGCTTGTAAAACTTTGTTTGAAAGTTGGGCCGTTTTATGTCGCTCTGTCTCGACCAATGCAGCAGCAGAGAAACGTGAACCAGGGGCAAAGAATATGTTTTTTGAAAAACTAGGGCCTTTGGGGTGATGCTGATTTCAGAAAATGTTTGTTTTAAATTGTTCAATTATTGAAAATTAAATTATACTGGACAGAAACGCTTTTTAGTAAGGAAATGTTAAATCGGCCGTTTGTTGAATGGAGTCTGGCAAATAAAGTCTTGGCTGGTGTGATAAGGCAAATTATTATGGCTTGATTTATCGAATTTTTAAAGAAAAACATAATTGATGCGTCATTGTGTCTCTCTGCACTGAGAACGTACGCCCGGTCGTCAGGTGAACTCTTGGTTGCCATGGTGAGGCGGGGTCGATTCTCCGGTTGCTATGTTTGTTCAAAACGTGTTTTTATCTCATTCGGAGTTAAACAAAACCTCGGACAGTCAGAAATACTCGGATAGCACTTTTTACTCGGCGATATTGCAGAAAAAAGCGACACCAACCAGCGACTTTTCACTACTGACGACCTACGGACTTGGACGAACTTTATGATGGGAAATGTGAGATATTTCTACTTTTACATTCATGATGTTTTTCTATATGTTCACCGCTAAGACGCTCAGAGCCGCCAGCATTCCAGTGTGTTGTTTATATCGAACATGAGTTTTAATCAACAACATTTACTGCGTGTTAGAAAGTCTCAGTAAACCCACATGTGTTTTAGCAGATGTTTATGATTGTTGTTTCTCACACATCAACACATACTTTAGCTCATTGACTGGTTGAAAGATGCAAAACTTTGAGATGATCCCGATTTCAAAACTGCTCGTGTTAAATTGTTAAATGATCAAATTACACTGCTGTTAGATAAAGCAGCTTTTTTTAAGTAGGAAAATTTAAATTGGCCGTTTGTTGAATGGAGTCACCGGCATGTAATGTCTTGGCTGGTGTGATAAGGCAAATTATTATGGCTTGATTTATCGAATTTTTAAAGAAAAACCCGTGTTCTGTTCATTTGTTCTGTTCATTTGTTCTGTTCATTTGTTCATCTTGTATATTCATAGTCAATTTACTGCTTATTTTTGGCTTAGATTACATTCTTTGCTTCATTTTATCCTATTTATCTAATTTTTATTTTTATTTTATTTTACTATGCATGCTTCTTATTATTTTTATGTTTGATGTATGTACCAAATCACTACGGCAAATTCCTAGTAATGTGAAACCTCTTCAGTTACCTGGCAATAAACACAATTGTGATTCTGATTATTTGAAACAAAACATGCACAGCAGAAGCAAACTCAGATGTGTTTCAGTTGTTTTGTGATTGTCTCACATATTGATGCTGTATTTAATGGCTTTATTTTGCTCAGTAAGTGTTTGAAGCTTGTAAAACTTTGTTTGAAAGTTGGGCCGTTAAACTGATCGTTTGTTGAATGGAGAGTGGTGTATGCACTGCATATATTTGCATACATATAATGCATATATTTGATATTTTTAATACATGATTATTCTTCCGCTGGAGTATCATCCTGCTGTAGTGCTTTTAATTTCACACAGCTGCAAAACGGGTCATGGTGCGTTCATGGGACACGGAAATTGAAAAGTGTTTTTTTGCCTCTGCCTTCAACAGAACACTTGGGAAAGCATCTTGGTTCTGGACCCTAACCAGCCTGACAGGCAGCGGCTCATCCTCCGCAGGAGAAGACCCGTCGCATCTACATCCTCTAGTTTGAACACCGACAACTTCTTTCCTATCTCTTCCTCTGATGATTCCAGCTCATCCTCTTCTTCTAGATCTTCCTCTTCTTCTAGATCTTCCTCTAGATCTTCCTCTAGATCTTCCTCTAGATCTTCCTCTAGATCTTCCTCTTCTTCCAGCAATCCCTCTCCTCCCCCCCATTCCTTTCCTGCCTCCAATGACTGCATGCCATCTTCTGACTCTCCCTCTGTTTCTTCTTGCAGCACCCGCCCCTCTCCTCGCTCCCCAGCCTCAGACCTGTCCAACCAACAGTGGATTAACGTGCAGTGCAGCCAACCCACCAAGATCATCCTGAGAAAGCTTCAGACTTCAAGCGTCCCTGTCTCACCGCAGATGCCCAGCGAGCCCGTGAAGCCAGCGTCACCGCCTAAAGCACCTCCGCCAGCCAGCAAACCCGTGCAAGCGACCCCCGTTAAAGCACCTCAGACATTTAGGAAGCCTGTAGTGTTTCATACCGGCCCAGAGCCAAAGTGGATTAAAAAAGCGCGTGCTATTATGAGAGAGAGGAATAAACAGAATGGCGGTGGTAGGCAAAAGAGACCAGCTGCACCTGTAAAGGGGTCAACAGCTGGGCCTGCACCTAAGCGAGCTGCTTTTTAAAATTCATTTGTTCTTTTATTGTTGTTTAAAAAAAACAACAACAATTTGAACTGAACTGAATTTTACTTGATATTTCTTTATTTCTTTATTGACTTGTTTGATTAATTTATTGGACTTTATTTGAATTGTTTGATTAATTTATTGGACTTTATTTGAATTGTTTGAATTTATTGGACTTTATTTGAATTGTTTGAATTTCTTGGAATTAATTTGACTTTATTTGAATTGCTTGAATTTCTTTGAATTGAATTTATTTGACTTTATTTGAATTGTTTGAATTTCTTTGAATTGAATTTATTGGACTTTTTTGGATTTATTTATTGGAGTTGTTTGAAGTGCATTTCTTTGAAGTGTTCACTTTGTAGGAGAGGGCAGGAAGTTGCAGGACATAAGTGAGGCACTGTAGGGTAAAATAGAGGAGAGGAGGGTAAAGGAGAACAGGGTAAGGGGCAGGATAGACAGGAGAAGAGGGTGGAGACATGGTTAGTTTAGAGAGGAGCTGAGGGGGAAGCAGCAGAGAGGACAACATGAAGCCTAAAACCTCTCGCAACAAAAGTAAACATCAAACATCTTTATTACTATCAGCATCATATAGTTATCAATTATTCATCTGTTTGTCTAATTTATGTGAAGTGTCTAACTCATTTGTTGACATTTGATGTTTAGAGAGGAGGAGAAAGGAGCCGGGAGGAGATGGGACAAAAGTTAAATCTTCTCATTTCAAAGGTAAAGACTATATCATTAATATCAACATTTGTGCAGCAATAATTATGTGTTTGATTAAATTTTATGATGTGTTTAACTCTTTTGTTGACATTTGATGTTCAGAGGAGGAGTGTGGGGGTGGAGGACAGGAGAGGGGAGGAGCACAGAGGAGGTGGGAGGAGCAGCATGAATTTTTATATCCTCTTAAGGTAAATATATAATATTTCTTTTGTTATAATAACAACATGAATGCTGTGATCGATAATATGTTTGTTTAACCTTCATGAAGTGTTCAACTCATTTGTTAACATTTGATGTTTAGAGATGAAGGGAAAGGGAGGAGTTGACCAAGGAGGAGCAGACAGGAGGTGGCAGGAGCAACATGAAGTTAAATCCTCTTAGTAAGTAAGTATAAAAATCTATATTGTTATTTTAACATGCAGAGATCAGTAGATCATTTGTTTATCAACATTATATGAAGTCTTTAACCCCTTTGTTGTCTTGTTTAGAGAGGAGAAGGGGTGCAAAGGGGAGGAGGAGTAAGGAGGAGAAGAGGAGGACAACATGGAGCCTAAAACTTCTCATTACAAAGGTAAATATCAAATATTTTCATAATTAGTATCAAACGTGATGTTGTGATAGATAACTTGCTTGTTTGTCTAAATTATAGGTGTATAATATTAAATTAAGGTATATAAATATGTATATAAAGGTGTTTAACCCGTTTGTTGACACAGGAGAAGGATAAAGGAGGTGGGAGGAGCAGAACACGCTGAGGCTGAGGAAGTGTTGGGTAAAGCTGAACAGTCTTAGATCATTTGATTGATAGTCTATGGTAGGGCTGCAATAGGTAGGTATAGATCTTTACAGCTAAGTACAGATCTATATTGGTAAGTATAGATGTATATAGGTCCAGAGTAAGTAAGTATAGATGTTTATCAGTATGTATAGACGGACTTAAATACACATGAGGATGAGGGGGAAACAGGTCCAAACAATCAGGGCCGGGGAAGACAATCAGACTGGCGGGAAACACAAGAGGAAGGGCAAGCCACCGGAAACGAGTGGCAAGTTAGTACTTTCAAAATAAAACAGGAAGGCACGAGACAAGACCGACAACAACACAAAAAACCATGACCAATTATGTCACCATGACAAGATGCTTATAGGTAAGTATAGAGGCTTATAGGTAAGTATAGATGCTTATAGGTAAGTATAGGGGCTTATAGGTAAGTATAGGGGCTTACAGGTAAGTATAGATGCTTACAGGTAAGTATAGATGCTTATAGGTAAGTATAGGGGCTTACAGGTAAGTATAGAGGCTTATAGGTAAGTATAGGGGCTTATAGGTAAGTATAGAGGCTTACAGGTAAGTATAGATGCTTATAGGTAAGTATAGGGGCTTACAGGTAAGTATAGAGGCTTATAGGTAAGTATAGGGGCTTACAGGTAAGTATAGAGGCTTATAGGTAAGTATAGGGGCTTACAGGTAAGTATAGGGGCTTATAGGTAAGTATAGGGGCTTACAGGTAAGTATAGGGGCTTATAGGTAAGTATAAATTTCTCTCAGCACCTGCCCTCAGATGTCAGATCCATGGGCACCATGGTGAAACGTGCAAAGATCCCTGACTCCCGAACCCACAGAGCTGCCCAACTTTGAGTTGCAAAGTGGGAAAACCTCAGACAGCCCCAGTCCACTGTCCACTTTTGTCATTTCCCAGCTCTCCCAGTGGGATAAATAAGCATCAATGTTTATAGGTAAGTATAGATGCTTAAAGGTATGTATAGATGTTTATATGTATGTATAGATGTGACAAAACCTTTAAACTGGTCTTGGAGTCTTGCATTTGGGTTCTGAAACGGTCTTAATAACAAACAGTTTTAACACAAAATCACTCACAATGGGGAAAACACAAAGTAACAAAGCAAGTTCAAAAAAGGCAACAACTAGGACAAGAGACGGCCACAAGGGCGGCTAGAAAAAGACAACAAAAAGTCACTCTAAAAAGAGGAAAAGGCAAGTAACAAAAAAATCACTCTTACGAGGAAAAAACTCTAATAACTAGACAAAGTAACAAATCAAAGTACAAACCAAAAGCAGGCAAGACAAGGCAGAACACGAGAGCATGATCAGGACGCTGGTTGTCGGACATAACAGACGCAATGAACTGGCACAAGACGGGGAGACGCGGACTTAAATACACATGAGGATGAGGGGGAAACAGGTCCAAACAATCAGGGCCGGGGAAGACAATCAGACTGGCGGGAAACACAAGAGGAAGGGCAAGCCACCGGAAACGAGTGGCAAGTTAGTACTTTCAAAATAAAACAGGAAGGCACGAGACAAGACCGACAACAACACAAAAAACCATGACCAATTATGTCACCATGACAAGATGCTTATAGGTAAGTATAGAGGCTTATAGGTAAGTATAGGGGCTTATAGGTAAGTATAGGGGCTTATAGGTAAGTATAGGGGCTTACAGGTAAGTATAGGGGCTTATAGGTAAGTATAAATTTCTCTCAGCACCTGCCCTCAGATGTCAGATCCATGGGCACCATGGTGAAACGTGCAAAGATCCCTGACTCCCGAACCCACAGAGCACTATCTATACCCCCAGCACTCCCGCAGGGTGAGCCGGACTCTACTGGCTTAAATGACATGCACTCAGCGTCTGAAGTGCTCCCCTTTTTAAAAAAAGGGCTCTTTGTGTCTGAACAGTTTTCAATCCATTGAATTGTTAATGTTTTCTCTGAGGCCTATACTATTCAGAGTCCCCCAGCCCCAGGTAATCTGGTCGCTCATGCCACAGGACGTGTGAGCACACCTTGAGCCAATCTTTGGCAAACGAGAGCAGGTAGATGGGAGGAGTTGAGAGGAGAGGAGGAGGGAGGGCAATATAAAGCCTGAAGCCTCTCCAGTCAAAGGTATATATTATATTTTTACTTTAATATCAACGTGCATGTTGTGATCAGTGATTAATCCGTTACTCTACATTAAATGAAATGTTTAACTTAAGTACTGATGTTTCCAGAGGAGGAGAGGAGAGAAGGCAGGAGGATGTTGGAGGAGCAGAGAGGAGGTGGAAGGGCAACATGAAATCAATATAAAATATTATAAATATATAAAAGGTAAATATAAAATATTTTTATTGTTTATTTTAACACTGTGTGATGATCAATAGTTCATCTGTTGATGTTTAACTCCAACTTTGACATTTGATGTTTATAGAGGAGAAGAGGAGGACAGAGGAGGAGAAACGAGGCAGGAGGACACGAGGACAGAGGAGCAGAGGGGAGGTGGGAGGGCAACATGAAATCAAAACATCTAATATCAAAGGTAAGTATCAAATATATTTTTGTTGTTTATTTCAGCATATATGCAGTGATCAATAATTCATCTGTTTGTCAGAATTATGTGTTTAACTCTTTCGTTGACGTCGGGTGTTTAGGGAGGAGCTGAGAGGAGGCGGGAGGACAGCAGAGACGAGGTGGACAGACAACGTGAAGCTGAAACCTCACACATCAAAGGTAAAGATCTTTTTAGTTCGTGTTGCCATCATGGACATTTTTTTCTGTTAACATAGATTATTAACTTTTGTTTCTTCCCTGTATTCGTTTGTTTTTAAGTGTGAATACGACAACGGCGGAGACAAGAAACGAATGAGAGGCACCAGAAGAAACGACGGAAGAGAGGGCTGCTCCAAAAACCTGACCGATATGGAGAACCAGCAGAAAATCTTGCGTGATACATTTCCACAATGATTTTTGACATAACAAACATAAAGTTTTAAATAAATCGTCAAAGCAAAAGGATACATCTCTTATTTTCTTATTTCATGCAGGTATTGATCAAAACCAAAACAGTAAAGCATTTAAGTTTGATGTTTTTTATTATTCTGGTGGACTGAGTCCTTAAAAGTATATTTAAATTATTTTATCTTCAGTAACTTTAAGAAGAGAACTTATATACAGTGTTTCAGTCCTATGTGTTTATTTATTATTTATTCATCCAAGGCATAAATACATATATCATGCTGCTTTTATTTAAAATATTATGCTACACTTCATAGCAATTAAACTCTGCTAATATGAAATGGTTATAATATTAAAGCAAGCTGGAAGGCATTTTATATTTATTTTAATTGTAAAGCAATTTGCATAAAGGAAAGTGTCTCTAGTTGGATTTGAACTCACCCACTGTGATCCAGGTTGCTCCAGCTTAGGTACATATATTTAATTTGGAAGCAAGTCCCTGGACTGTCTGTGAAGTCCTGCTGTTCTTTGATTGCCACTGCTATCATTGAAGGTGATGAAGGTATAAAGAGTCAAAAGGCTAGTCGAGGTCGACGGTGAGGGAGGGGAGAGTAGAAACGTAGAGGTTCTGTAACTCACTGTAGCAATCAATTGAAATCTCACCGCCATCGGACCAGCCAGGAGTAGCACCGCTGCCCCGGTGTATTTATACCTACACGCTGGGTCTCTAGATCTGAGACAGGGTGTCGCACTCTCAACACACTTGAACGAAAACAAATTTGGACTGTATACAGATATTTCTATCATTTTTGAGCCAAAAACACATACCTTGCCTCTTTTAAGCCCGATTTTGACCATCTTAAAACAGTTCCTGTGCTGCAGAGCATGCTGGGAAAGCGGGTGGCGTTACTTCCAAACAAAGCATATCTACTAATAACCAGCAAGTATTGGTATGTTAGCAACATTGGAAGAACATAATATCTAATGAACTTTATAATATATATGAAGAATTTAATAATCGGGCTCTTTTACGATAGAAAGGCTACTCTGGCGTCTGGATATCAAAGAACATATGAGTGTCAAGAGCAAAATCCCTCTGCGTGTGACCCAATAAGATTTTACAATGAGAGAAACGGGATAAACGTTTCTTTACAGTCACAATCTGTGTTACAACAGCTAAACATCATGGACAGTAAATTAGGAGCGGTTGCATCCAGCGGATTACACGCGTCTTGTTTAATTCAATAAGGCATAATAGGAACCTAAAATGCGCATGCGCAACAGACCAACAGCAAACCGGAACTTGTTTTTCTCGAGTCAAAGACCCTGTGGCCAATGTGTTACAAGCGAAGCATATATACTGCTGATAAATAAACAAACACGAGCCTCAAAGCCGCACCCCGAAAGGTAATTTAAGCTGCCTCGTGCTGTTCTTATTTAATTATTCATACTTTGATACGGCGAGAAGGGGTTTTGTGCTTGTTAAATTCTGATAATTAGTGAAAGAATACCGATGAATTGTGATTTAAAACAAATTCAGTCTGATTAATCATTAAACATTTTCACAAAGACTGAGTTTGGAGCTACTCTTTGCCAAAAATTCAACATGTTCTATTTGTTTTAATTTAAAAGAGCTGGCAACCCAACAAAAAATGACATTATTATTGCAAGGAAATAATTTATAGGTCTATGTAATTTTTCAAACAAAGTGCTTCACATGATATGAAAAATATATTAAAAACATGTAAAACCAAAATGAAGAGAATAAGAAAAATATAAATATGTTAAATAACAGAGAAGAAATGCAGTTTAGCTGAAGTACATCACTTATTCCAAATTTTCTAATTGAAAAAAAGCCAATTCATTTTAATGATTTTCAGTTGAATGAACGAATTAATTTTAGTTTAATGTAGACAGCACTCGTCATGTCTACTCTTTAGCCACAAGATGGGGGTATTGATCCACTCTGAGCTGATCACAGGCGCCTGCAGTTCTTTGCTAACCCAATTTGTGACCCAGCGCGCTGGTTAACCAGGTCCTGTGTTGGTTATGGCTCTGTTTGAACATTTTGTCCTAGCGCCTAAGGGGACTCAGCTGATGTCACTTTTCATACATGGCTGGACAGCAGCTTAGCCCGAGGCTGTTAAGGGCTCATGGTGCTGTCTTTGACAACCAATAACGCTCCCTATGGGTCAGCTCAGGGCAACCGGTTCCCATAATGCATGCAGTTAAGTACCAGATCAGTTTGCACTGACATGTTCAATCCCCTGTAGCTTGTCCAAAAACATTGCATGTACGTTTAACAAAGCAAATCCAGCTCACACGGCACCTGAATGTGACGCAACATTTACATTTAAATCATTAACACCAGGATGTTTTACAAACCACCAGCGCTGCGTGTTAATGAACACTTTCTACTGAGGGAACAGAAACAGCTCAGAGCTTGTGGGCGAGGTTTGAAGAAAAGAGAAGTCATCTGAGGTGAGTCCTCCGAGTGATTCATATGTTGTTGTTTCTTTCCTAAATGTATGAAGACATTAAAGACTGTGTATTCGACTCATTGTTAGTAAGACTCGGTTGTTTATGCAAAGCTCTTCACCGCCTATTTATTTTTCTCTGTACCTACAGGATATGTGTACAGAACGTGCACAATAAATATCCACTCCTTCATTATTGTGGCTTTTATGTAAATCCTAAATCGAATACACTCTGTGTTTGCTAAAGTGGTGGGATCTGTGTCGGGGTAATGTCTATAAACCGCCACCCGACCTCACCTCCCAGCACATGTGTTCTTGACTAGTAATCAAAGACGGAGTTCATCAAATCCGTAAGTCATTAACAAGAGTGCTCCTTTGTGTTTCCATGGAGTTCCAGTAGATGTACAGTTATAGTGTACTCTTGGGTACATTTGCATCCAACTGATTATAAAGTGCGTAGGAGAACGTATGGAGGTCACACAAAACAAGCAAAATGTGCAAAACCTGCTTTTCAATGGAGTCTGCTTTGTCCATATTGGGCTACTGTGGAAAGATGGTGGACTGCCTTTGTAGATATAAAGGCTCATTATAAGCTTAAATCATGACAATTCATAGATACAGGTGGTTTTACACTAGCATCAAAACATGATTATGTAGCTTATAAGTGTTGCACTGTAGCTGCTGTAGTTTTACTTTATAATAACTTTATAATAATCGTATTTGTCCAAATATCTGCAGAACTGGGGACGTCCATGTTAAACCGTGCTGTAGTTTTAGCTGCTGTTGTTTTTACATTTGCTGTGTTCAATGCTAATTAGCAAGTGTTAGCATGCCACCAAGCTAAACATCAGCATGTTAGCATTCGTCATTGTGAGCATGTCTGTGTGCTAGCATTAGCACATAGCCAGGTACGGCCTCACACAGCTGTTGGCTCTTGAGCTCGTTCGGTGCCTGTGTCTTTGTCTGTGTCTGTGTGTGTGTGTGTGTCTGTGTGTGTGTCTGTGTCTGTGTGTGTGTCTGTGTCTGTGTGTCTGTGTGTCTCCGCTCGCTTTTCTTTCTGTCCCCCTCCTGTGTTTTCCCTCCAGGTGCTAATAACATGATTAGTTTCCACCTGTGCAGTCCGGTTCATGCTGCTCATTGGTTCCCTCCCTTTGTCCTTAGCCAATCAGCATCCAGGACCATCAACGATAAAGGCCTGAGCTGCTGTTGTGCTGTTTTGACCAAGTTTTTGAAGAATCCCAGGAACAGATGTGTGGTGTTGTGGGCTGAGGCTGCACCGTGTTCACTTTTCACACATATAACTGTCGTCTAGAGACACCGGGGTTATTGTTTGGTGCCACTTCTGGATTCGTTTTGTTGAAGTCTTCCCTTGAGATTAGCAAGTTCTTTTGTGTTTTGTTTGTGTTTCTGTTTTCAGAGGTAGGGATTAGTCATGCCTAGTTTTGCTGTATTGATTTCTATTTGTTTGGCACGACCACCTTGTCCCATCCTCCCCCACATTTGGAGAGTCTTTGTTATGTTAGTGAATTTCAAGACGAGCCAAAAATAAGTCCCTTTCATTTTCACTTCTGCTGAGACTCCTTCAAATGATCTGGTTATTGTGTTACTGTCACCTGAATGCATCCCCCTTGCAGAGGGGAACCACAGTCCAGATTCATGCCCAGAAGGTGTCATATCTAGACCCATACCTGTAAACCAGCCCCAGGAACATCACAGAGTAACTGAACGTTGTGTCATGTGACTCTAATCTGCCAATCAAATTAGAGTATTACTAAATGAGTTCTACAAACGCACAAAGGGGACATATAAGAGAAGTAAGTAAAAACAGATCAAAGACAGTTTTTAATAAAGAAAGGTCAGACTCTTACATGTTCAGTCTTTACATCAGGAGCTCAAGCTCAGCAGCTCAAGACGAAAGAGACAACTTCAATATGCGCGAACGACCTCTGCAAACCAGACTGGACGCTAATGATTCCTGGTGTGAGTTGCACTGATGCTCATCACACACAATGCACCTGCTCCGACAGACAAAAACGGTAAAAATGAAATGATTTTGGATTAAAAAGTTTGTTCCAAAGGCAAAAATAAACCTTGTTTTGGTGTCTCTTGTTTCAGAGATTTCCCACACACTCTGATTTAGCCGTTGTTCCAGGGCACTGTTCACTGAGCCACAGTGCTATTTTTAAATCCCAGTTAGTAAACCAACGCGTTCGCTGCTTGACTTTCATTTCATATCTCAGCTTCGGGCTTTTGCTCTGCCTTTCACGACACTCGTAAAACAACACCCTGTAACCCAAAGTAAACTCCTCCACCTCTCACCGGCTTCTGCTGACACATAACACGTGGTTTAATTTCCACTCCAGACTCAGGTCCTCGCCATCACGAGTGAGAGCGCGTGCGAGCTGACACCGGGAGGATGTCACGCATTAGGCGGGACACCGACTTGTCTCGCCGAAGTGCTCCTTCTCCTCTGGCTGCGTGGTAATTGCTCCACAAATCACAATGACTGCCGGAGGAAGTGGAGAGACAGCAGGCCTCACCGTCGCTCACCATTCGGGATGGGGTTGCCATGGCCACAGATGCACTTCAACTTTGCCGAGAATGAGATTAGTCTTAATTAATGCTAATGAGCACGCATGCATTTCGCTCGATACGGCCACATGAACGCACACATATTTCCTTAACGGCATATTGAAACAGCCTTCCCCTTCTCCAGCTTTGAGGCAGTGAAGGGATTTTTATTCGTGCATACCTGTCGCCTCTAATCACACGTCACCCTCCATTTTATTTAACATGGCGTGTCTGTTCACGCCTGTGCAGCAATCAACAACAATCAAATGCTTTGGTTTTTTTCAGCTGTCTGGTTTCAGAAGTTCCCAATGCAGCGGATGCTCGCGGACTTGAACCCACACTCTGCGCGCTGCACGGGCTTTAAATAGATGTTGATTGGAGCTGTTGCACTCAAATAGCTGCGTTCCTGCGGAGCCTCAGTGGGTGGTAGATGCTATTCTCCTCACTGGCTCTGTCAGCCTCTTTATTGACGGTCTGCGCCTCAGCAGCACCCACTGACAGGAAAACTGGAGGCTTTTTTCCCTCCTCCTTTAGGGCAATTTGATGATATAAAAGCCGCTTGAGTTTTTGACTATTCTTGAAACTCTTAAATCAAAGTGTCAATAAGTAGAAAGACACAAGTCACAGTGCAAATGCTGGATAATGAGACTGTTAAAGCAGATATGATGCGTACGGTCGAAACAGACAACTTCCTGACTTCATGGGATTTTGACTGATGGTGCGCAGCCCAACATCAATTTGTCGTGGCCGGTAAACTCTCACTCCTCCTCTCTCTTCATCTCTGGCTCTTAGTGGGTGGTGGACGTCTTTCCCATCAGTCGAAGCAGAGTAACACAATTTGAACCTGCATCCCACACCTTGTAAAGGTGTAGGATGCATCAAATGCCAGACACCCTCGCAGCCGCGCCTTGGCTTCCACGCTGCGTCCGTCTGCCGCCGAAAACACTCTGGCCACATCTCACAGATGGATAAAATGTCATGGTGTTCGTCTCTCACCTGCCCTTTCTTTGCTGTTTTTCCTTTCTGTTCCTCCGCCACATCATCAAATCCATGCCAGGTCAAGTCAGGTGTTTTGTCAAAAGTGGGTCAAGACTAAGTGAAAGCTAAAAGAAAAAAAGATGAGTTGCATTATTGACCAACACGTTGCCAAACCGTATATGCAGTCAACACTGAGTCAAGAGGGTTAGGTGACTTTTCACTGGCAGCTTCAGCGAGTAATGCTACACAGCTAGCTGTACCAAGCTAATCGCTAGCTCAGGAGAGTTGCATGCTCATGCTTTATGTGTGAATTGAATCAGGAACAGACCTGTTTAGGCGTGTAATGTAAATGTCAATAGTGTAGCAAAACAAAGACAAAGCGACGTTTTGCTTTTTTTGAAAAGTAAAACTACAATTTTCAAAACGAACCAGTTGAAATCGCGACGTGGCAGAGTATTCAACGTGCCTGCGCCCGCACTCGGACGTGATGGAGACCCAAACAGCGATGCACGCAGCTCAGGTTGTTTGTGTGTGATTATCTCAATTGATGATCCCCGACTTTAAGCTCAGGACTGATGCAGGTTTTGATGTGATGATGATGCAAAGATACGCCTGGGCAGTATGGCGGAGGTGTGAAGCAAGTGGTCACACAATGACCTGAAACTCAAGTCCTGCAGGTGATCATGCGATGTAACTCAGTTGATTGACTCATAACAGCTAAGGCTCAAAGCTGCACGCTCGTTACTGTACCGTTATGCATTATTGCCTCTGTTTCTGTCAGTAGATCCCCTGAAATCAAACACACTGCACCTTTAAGTATGACCGTTTCACTGTCATGTCACATCTGCTGCAAAGGCTTGTTTATTCATCATGACACATTTCTCTGCTGCACATTCTGACTCTTACAACACACAAGGAGACATGTAGCGGTAGCCCACATGCAGGGGTGTCCCTTTAATGAAATGTAGACACAGAGACTCATCTGGGGCAGCAGCAGTGCAGTGACTCCTGTGCTTTTTAAGAGTGCCGCCTGACTGCAAGCCTTCAGATAAAACACAGTCAGGAGATGAATAACCCAACATGAATCTCTGTGACACTGGAGGATGCTCACATTCTCATCGAATGTTCTCTTTTTAATGAGATGGAAAACAGAACTGCTTTGCCTAATGTTATGTGCTGATCCATCTTTATCAAGCACGACATCGAGAGCCACGCCGGCATCCTCCACAACTGAACTACTGCCAATAAAACCAATCAGAGTGTGGAGAGACCCCCCTCCGGCGACCGAGAGATGGTGGGAGGAGGAGAGAAGACAGGATGGGAGACAGAGGGAGAGAGAGCAGAAGCATAGAGGGGAGGCGGAGGGGTGAAACGAGGGAGTGGAGGAGGAATAAAAAGTCTTTAAGTCACACTCCATGATGCCTCTCAAGGACACAAGGAGAATTCCTCCGAGGCGCCGCGCTTGTTTGGAGGAAACTTTTCACTTGAACGCTATTCTCTTTATTACCCACCTCACATAAACGCAGCTCAACAAATCACAACGAACCACGATAAGTCAAACAAAGAGGAGGGGAAAATATGCAGGAATAACACCGGCCCTTGATATATTGTGCTTGGTTGGGAGTGTGTTCAAGTCTTAGGGAGTTTAAAGGTTCACCGGGGAGCCTTTGTACATTATAATGTTAAAATTCAAGGCAACTTTACTCAGGCTGATAAAGTCTTTATTTAAAAGTATCTTAAAGTGCAAGAAATCAGCAGGTTTAACCAAGATAGAAGTCTGTCAGCTGCTTCATTGTCAGTGACATTCTCGTATCATTTTTGTGATTTACTTTTTAGATCTCAGTAGTTTTTAGCTCTCAGACAAAGGTATTTAGTCATCAGACGTCTCGACTCTAAGTTATCAGAGAAACAAGTCGTCCGTCAGGCAAACGGCATCAGAGAAACACTGATTTTGAGCGAGAAAGTGCTTCGTTAAATGTTTCTTTGGTTTTTAAACGCTAAGATTTATGGAGGTTTATGAGCAACTGACAGACAAAATGATATCGTCTGCGAGCGCTGTTACGGTTCTGACTCCGTGTTTGACTGTTTCCTGCTTTATTTTGTAGGAGTGTTTCCTTGCGCACTTACTTCCTGTCCTGTTCCTTCCTGTCCCACCTGTTCTCATTATCACCCATGTTACTTGCATCAGTTTCACCAGCGTCTCGTTAGCCTGCCCTCCTTAGCATGTATGCAGTGTGTATTTGTTCTTCGCCACTTTGTCTTTGTGCGTTGTGCTTTCCTCGTGTTGGATTTATCATTTCCTTGAAGTCTGCCGGCCCCCTTTATGGATTTGTTTGGACTAGGTTTTAACCCTTGCCTGTGTCTCAGCCTCCTGGAAGCTTTTGCCTTTGTGTGAATTAAAACTTTGAACTGTCTGTAGTGCTCTCGGTCTGGTATCTGCATTTAGGTCCAACCCTTTGTCGTTTTTACACAAATGCGACAAGTGTAAGTCACATAGAGTCTAAAAACATGTTTGTTATGAGTGTATGTTGACAGATTTAACATTAAAAGCCATTAACACAGATCATACTACAGACACCAGGCTAACCGTGGCTAAACTCTGGTTTGCCTTCAGCTCTAAACTGTGCAGCAGTGGCTTCCTAAAGCTTGCGACTTCAGTTGGACTAACATTTTCAGATCGCAGCGGGAGGTGTGTACCTGCTCCCCTCTGCTTTCTGTCCTTCAAACAGAGCTGGTATCCACGCGAGCCCCCGTGAAGCTTGAAAGGAGGAAGTTTTCCTCGCCGGCAGCTCCCTGCAGGCCTTCACATTCGGTAAATAACATTTTATGAATCGTCCATCTGCTTAACTTTTCCACATAACACCTGCAAGAATAAGAAGCTCAGCACAGTTTTAGCACAGGTATTTCCAAACCAGCTTAAACTATAAAAACCTCCAGGGACTGATGATCTTGTTGAAACCTTACTCAAGCTGTTTCTGTGCTGAAAACGCTGCATCTTCCTGTGTTTAAGCTGTTCTCCCTGCAGATGCTGTATATCAGTGAGCTCAGTATGTTGTCGTCCTTGTTTAAGATATTACCTATAAGAAGACAAAGCTCCAAACAGCTGCCCGCACACTGTCACAACATGGAGGTAGCACAAGTCTCCTGCATCAAAGCACGTTTTTCTTTAAGGACACTCTGGATCGCACCTGGCTTCTGTCTTGTTACCTTTGATTAAGCTCATCGTCACATGTTTCATGCTGTCTGCTGCACCTTTTACTTCACCTCACACGTATTTCTCTACAGTGAAACGTTTCCTCTCAGCCTTAGAAGACGAGCATCCAATTGTAACTCAGTTATTAGTTGTTTTGTCCGCTGAAGGGCCTTAAGGTCGACAACACAACAACGCAACATGGACACAAGATGCAGTGTGAGCAGCAGGAGCGGCGTGGAGGCGAACACAGGGGCAGATGTCTGTTGTTAGACAGGTGAGACACTGCTGTGATCTCAACATGGACGAAAACAAAGAAAACCGTAACCTCCTTGAGTGCTGGCGTGTTTGTTTTTCACATCTATTCCTCTTGTGCGCCATCTAGAGGCATCCTCCAGTAACACACCTGCTCCAAAAGAAAGTACATGGACGGTGATGTTCAGCTGTCTCCACACGTCTGTGGCCAGAGCACTGCAGCCGTACATTCGCTGTGTCATCGGAGCTTTCACTGTAACGTAGTAAAGTTATTGTATTCACAGAGTAAATAATGAGAGGAGATTGTTTCCTGCATAGAGGTCGATTGTGATCTGTGTGTGTGTGTGCGTCTGCCAAACGTCCATTCGATCACATTAAGATTAAACTGCTTGTCCTTTAATTTCTTGGCCGGCAGATTGAATTGAATCGCCTTTTCCTCCAGCATCTAGTCACTCTTACTGGCTGTCGTCTAATGCCTCAGCCTCGCCTCGAGTCTTCGAGCTGCACGCACTCATCAGTTTGCGCTGCATGTTGTGAACTCAAGTGATGACTCATCAGTATATGATTACCAGAAGATTGCAGTACACTCATAACACGAGTCACCTTTAACTACAGTAATTCCTGCTCACATACCGTGGATAGTTGATATGAATAAGATTATCTAATTCCCTCACTCAGCCATTCATACATTAGATTACAGTTGCCACTGGAGGAATAAATCTCTAATATGTTTCTTGTCGTTTTGCATAAATATGCAAATAAAAATCAAGAAGACAGGAAATTATTGTTGTTAATATCTTTGTAAGGACATCTGTAATGTAAATGTAATCAGTGGACATTTTTTAATGGTGGAAACCAGAAAAACTGTTAACTGTTTAATTTACTTTGAGCTGTTCTGGTTGAATAAATAAACGTTTTTGGAAATGTAGTAAGATGTGACTAACCTTTGTGTGAACAGCGTCACACGCAGACAAACAAACACTTGAGGCTCCAAACAAACCAGTGTGAGTGATATTTTTGAAATGGAGGTTGGTGTATGAAAATTATTCGACTGCATAAAACCACACACAGGTCATCTTTTCCTCAAATGCCTAGGATGGACTCACCTGTAGACGTGGATGTAGAATAAACGTGCATTTATAACATATTGCAGTCATCATTGTAGCCGGTTTTAGACATGTTGGCGTCACCAACATCAAAGTTTGCAACTGGGAAACTCAGATTTCAGTCACAGCTTTGAATATGAGACTTAATGCTGAATTAAAATTTTTAGTTCCTTAAGTTTAAATGTGTATAAACCTGTTTGAAGCTGCATTACGCATGGATTTTCTTTCTTTTTCATAAAAACCAAACAAATATGGCTGCTTCACAACAGGCCCGCGTTTGCTGACAACTTGGACGGTGGTCAGTTCCTTATGCGACTGCTTGTGGTGTTATGAAGCTGATAGTAAGTCTTAAGTGTGTGTAGGAGTGACTTTGCATATACTGCCGGTGTGTGTGTGTGTGTGTGTGTGTGTGTTCAACTGGGCCTATCAGGAGCTTGTTGGCAGCTCTGGCGAACAGCTCAGCTCTCAGTCTATTGACCCTTCACTGATTGCAGACTGATTAACACTGATATTAGCGTCAGCTCCTTTTATTAAAACCCGTCTGTAACAAACAGCACGTGCCAAGACATCAAAGTGTTAATACGATCAGCACTTTTACTTAATTTCATCGATTGCCTTTAAAATATTGAAGTAACCAGTTGATGGAGGTGAATGAGCGACAGTAAATCATATTAAATTGTCATTAATGTGAGAAGGTGAGTCTGATGCCCTGGTGTATTGTGGGTAAAATGTGCTTGACAGCGTTGCCTGTTGTACTTCAGAGAGTAAAACACGTACACACACTCAGTCGGCAACTCCACCTCATTTCACACAACCTCAGGACAGGCTCAGAGGTTAGCTAGCTTGCTAATGCTAATGTAAGTATGACTGATTTAATGGCTGTTCGAGTCAAATTAAAGGTGCAATGTGGAGCTTCTGTTTAGACAATGTGATGTTTACATTCAGTGTTGTAAACATGATGGTCAAAGCTACAGTAGGTACCTTTAACACGGACTGCAAAGTTTAAATAACTTTATAATGAGAAACTTTGAAACAGTCATTAGACGAACATGTTCTGAGCAGGGTGAGCTGTGTCGCTGTAACTAATGCATTATACAACACTTAAGAGAAGTCATGGTAAACAGAGAGACCTGCTGTGAAAAGTTCAGTCGAGGCAAACGTCTCAGTTGACAGACTTGTTGACATCGACTGCTGTTCCCCCCCGACTCGGTCCCTCAGCTCTGTAGGAAGTTAATGAACTTCCTGTGAATTGTTGATTGTGTTTCTCACGGTGCAAATTCTCAGCTAAGGTTTAATGATTTGTCGCTCCTGCTTGAGTCGATGCTGCTTCTGCATCCTGGTCCTGTACTTCAGAGTTGCTGCGTGGGTCCTGTGTGGCGCCAGCATGTGTTTATTGCACCCTCCCTGCTCACGGGTAAAGTTTCCGTGTTTGCCCCACCCCCTTAGGCTACCTGTGGGTTCGTGCTCTGAACTCTCTCACACCTGACACAAGCCTGCTGTCAATAACCAGAGAAATTAGAAGAATAAGAGAGCAGACAAACCACTTAAAGCATTTTCAATAGAAAGGTCTAATTTCACCCAGAATATGGGCACTGTATGACACATATAACCTGTGGAAAACCTAATTTATCTATGTTTTTATTAAACGTGACAGTGATTCATCTGTATACACGCAGATTTAATGTCCTGGTGTCCATCAAAAGTAAAGTTATGGCTCTTTCCCCCTTTATTTAAACAGAGCTCTGGACTTGTACGCTTGACATCACTGCCAGGCATTTGCAAGACGGCTGCAAAATGACAAGACTAGCCTTATAGGGGTTTTGCAGCAACTGTGCCCTCCTTTAGCTCTCCTGTCAAGTATCCTGTTCTTGCACAGATCACATGCATTTTGCAGTTTTGCAGGCTTTAACACTCAGAGTCTGCAGTTTTGTTTTGTTTTTTTAACAGGTCTTCAGTTTAACACAGAAATAAGCAAAATCAGACTTGGCAATTCACATGAATGCTAGGATGAAGAATGCCGTAAACTTCACCAGACCACACAAGGAGCAGGACAGATCAACTGTTACTCTAAACTGTCATTTAGTAACACCATAGCCCCCTTTAAATACATGTTTCTGTTGCCTAATTAAGCCCTTATGGCCCCTGACTCTTAAAATATCAAATATAGGCTCCTGCCATAGCAAAATAGCAATAGATGCTAACATCTTTAGCATACCTAGGAGCTGAGCAGCTAACAACTAATGTTTTTTATTGACTCACTTAACATCAGTACACTGTATTACAAGGCATGTAGCCTAAAAACGCTGGTTTTGAAAAGCTGATTTGTCATCATGAGCCTTTTTCTTTAGCGTCACTTCTCCTTGTTTCATGACACCTTTAAAGACCTGCTACATTTGACACTCTCACCACATATTAAGGGAACAATCTGCCATTTCTGATGACGTGACATGCAAGCTGAAGGGAAGAGATGTGCGTAGTGGGAAGGAATGGGGAGGGCGGGGGGGTGTCGACCCCCTACTGTACACTTTAGTGATTCACGTCTGCTGTTTCCCTGACCTTTATGCAAATGTGTAATTAATTCATCAAAGACGTCAATAACAACATTTTGAGTCAGTGCATCAGTACATCTAATCTGGCGGAGCTGGAAAAAAAAAAAAAAGAAACTCTAAATGAAAAGGGGAAAGAGATGAGCCAGCACGCTGGAAATGCCAACATGTTCCTGTTTCTGCAGAGGCGAAAAGTTTAACTACAGAGCCGATTCGATTATTGCAATTCCTCAAGCTCGAGTCTTAGTCACAAATCAATCACCTCGAGCACAGCCGGGCTTTACACCAGCAGGGTATTGTATTAGTAGATTTAAAACCATGGTTACAACTGTAGCTGATAATCCTGCTTTAATTAATTTATGATATCATTTACAATTCAGATGACAACTGTAGTATTTGCAAAGGCGGAGGCAGAAGTAGAAGACGCAGGAGCTGCAGTGTTGTACCTTCAGCAGTGTATCAACCTTTGAAGGGAACATTACAGACTGGATTTCTCATCTATCTATTAATTATTATGTGCATCATTTAACTTAAATGTAACTGAGGGAGTTTGTAAAAATAGATTTTAAGACTGCAACGATTTTGCTTAATAGGCTTTAGATGTGTACACACAATATCACTTAACTCATTTGCAATTAAACAAATGTAACTGCCTCATGTTGAAACCGAAAAATAAAGGTACATAGTTTGCTTGATAATAATGAATTATAGTTATTATTCAGTGTAATTAGTAACTATTGTTGGGGAGATTAGAAGTTATATTATGATGAAAGTAATATTTTAGACTATTTTCATCATCTTTCTCATATAAAATGTTAATTTGTAAAATCACTGCTAACTCACTGAGTATTTACTGGTGTGAAATGGAAATATTCAAGTAAAAATGTGTTGTTTTGGATTTAAAGCTGCTCTTTGGTTTGTTTGACCACTAGTAGCGCTATAGAGCACTGTCCTTATCAGCAAACAACCTCCTGGCAACCCAATGCATATTCATACCAATGATTTTATATCATTGTGTTTGATGTTAGTAACGTGAGAAATGCAACAAAGCGCCGACAGAGGTAGGGAAGAAGAAGAAGATGTGAAGCAGGCAAACATGCATGTAAATAATCCAGGATTTAAAGATTAAAAACATAACCTCTGCAAATGTTTTATGAGAAAATAAGTTCAGCATGTTTGTTTGATCTCGGGGATAAACATGATGCGTTTTGGTGAGAAACACTGAATATGAGCTCACAAGATCATTGGATAGGTCACCTTTAAGTACAAAACTTGAGTAGATGCACTCAGTTACCTTCTGTCTGGGTAGTTTTGGCAGCAGCAGCAGTCGTTGCAGTTGTAGTTGTAGGCTTTGTATCAAACACATATCTGAGGGAAAAAGCACCAGATCCAGCTGCAACGCCTACTCATCCTCACACTGACCTCCTAGGTGATTCATTTCCATTTTTCTGCTTTCTCTGCGTGCATCCATTCCCACTGCAATTCCTCCACATCAGCTGAACCTTCGTGAGGTTGCTGCCAGCAGTTGTGCATTTAACTTGTGACAGTGTGCGCTGGAAACGTGTTCGCCTCCCACATTCTTGGCTTCGTTTTCAAAGAGTCTGGAAGAATAAGAGTCGGTTAAGTAATTTATTTGTTAATAAGGTGCCAGTATACCTTAAAAAGCATTGGGTTCCTGTGCATTGCACTGCAGCTCCTTGCTTTCTTGCAAAGAGACAGTAAGCTTAGTAGAAAGACTGGAAACCCTGGAGGATGCATGGATGGAAATTACATGGGGGACATGTGATCCAGACCCTCGCCTTCCTGGTGTGAGTTATCCCCCTCAACATGTCACTGTAAATGAAACCATATCAATTTAAATAATATAATAATATGCCCATGACAGTATTTATGCTAATTGCAGACTCAAAACAGTGTTTTAAGGCTCCCTCATGCTGATTTGGCCACAGGGTAAAACAAAAAACACATCTTTTAATTTAAAGCAGACTGCAGTTGTTTTGTTCTATTACCTTTGTTGAGTCTCTGTGCGTATGCGGCAGCCATATTGGTACAGAGCAACCACGCCTCCAAATGCTCGTAAGTCTATGGAGGCAGGAGGTCTGTCACATTAAAATCCCCACCATTTGTAGATAGAAACAGCATTTTTGGTATATTTATGTTTAACTAAGTTAAAAACAATAACTTAGGTTCTTAATTTATTGTTTTCTTTGTACTTTCTGCATGTTAAACAGCTGCCATGATGTCAATTTTGGAAATAAATGAATTGCTTGAAAAAATAAATTAGTCACAGTCAACCACTACTTTAATATATTAAACAGCTGCTACAACCTTCATGTTATTGTCCAAGGTCATCAGTTATTTAGTATCCCAATCCCAAAGCCCAAATCGCACTTATTAACATGTCATATCCCATCAAAAGAAGATATACTCCGCCGTTTAAGCTATGCTAAGCTAACCTTTAGCAGAGTGGTTGAATTTTTTTCATCTAAGTTTAATTCGTAAACGATATCTGCCGTTCTTTAACAATTTATATTTTAAATGCATGTTAACTATATGAAAAACACACACAGTGGGCCTACAACACATGCTTTGGCCACTTGTTTTTAATGAAAGGAGCTCCACAGTGTTCAGAAAACCTGCCTGCTCATACGGTATGTATGTGCATCATCCCATTTTGTCACCCTAATGCCTTAAGTGTTACATTGTTTCCTGTTTTAGAGAAATCGTTGCTATGGAGGTGTAAAAAGCCACTAACTCTGCCGGCAAAGGTGTGAGTTGTCAACGGCAGCGAGCGAGGTTAACTGAGGTGTTTCTCAGAGTAAACACAGTTGCGTCACAGTAAACTGTACCAGGGAAAACTAAACTTTATTACTCAATCCATCTGCAGCTAAACCACCAGCTATACGGCTTTCTAACATAAATCAGCACTGAAGCACACACACACACACACACACACACCTACACACACACAGCGGTGCCCCTTTCGACTGTGGTCACCTCTGTCCTGGGATCTCCTCGGCCAAATAGAGTCTGTCTCCTGCCAAGCTTCAGCGCCGGGCCAAATCAACCATTTGTTTCTGTTTAACCTTTCACATAAATGTGACACACAGGAGCTGGAATTGATGCTGGCAGGTAATTTGTGTTTGTGGGATGCATTTCTACTGGTGTGTGTGTGGTGACTGTTTCACTGTGGAGTGCTCTACTCCTCCATCCCTCTCTCTCTCTCTCTCTCTCTCCCTAATGCAATGAGCTCCCTGGCCCATCAGTCTATGGCCAGAGAGACTGCAATGCTGCATCAGGCCCCCTCATTATTCTCTTTGCTTTCTATCCCTGCCCGGCTCGCTAACAACGTGAGCGTGTGATCACGTTTGGTGCTATTGTGTTTCCTCGACAAAAGAGCTCTCGTAAAAAGTTCCATATATTCTCTCTCCGGCACACCTGAAGTGGCACACGGCGTTGCTGATTTATACACGCCATTAATTCATGTGCCAATACCCCTGGCAGGGGTGAGAGCGGGCTTTTGGAGGGGAGACAAAACACAAATGAACACCGTGGCAGGCCTATTTAACAAAATCACAGCACACATGAAAGGAATATTATAAAATCCCTCTCCTCATCCCTGAAATATCAAGTTGTGTGACTTTTTGATGTTTTCTTTTTCCCAGAATCCTCTTTTTTTTAATCTGCTTCTGTTTCATACTCGCGGCACCAAAGTGCCTGCAGATGCAAACTGCGCTCAGTCCGTTCTCGCCTTGGCACCGGCGCCACTGGCAGGATGGCGGCAAACAAAATGAAACCTGTTGCTCTCTCTCTCTCTCCTCGCCTTTCTCCTGCCTTATAAGGGCCGAGCTTGCTTAAACGTCTTGATGGTATGGAGTTTGAAAAAACTGCGAAGGCATTGAAGGAAGGAAAAAAAAAAAAAGCCGGGGCTGCTGCTTCCATCTGTGGTCCTGGAGTGAATCACCGGGGGAAGTTGGATGACACTCTAACTAGCAAACGTCAAACACCGCGTTGAATAAAGACCACCGCTGCCGAAGACGGACGGCTTGGGTTGGAGCTGCGGCTGAAAGGAAAAGACAGGATTTTAAACGGTTTGTGGGCGTGTGCGTAGCTGTGTCTTCCTCCATGTGGGCACAGTTGTGTGGGCACACCAACATGCATAATGAAAGTTTTGGAAGATGTGCGTATGACAACGTCTTGACAAGCTGACAGCAAGCACATTAAGCAAATCTGACAGGAATTCAATTACAAGACACATCACTTGTCTCTGCATTGCAAACGGATGTCAGTCTTTCTTTCGAGGCGGCAGAAGCAGAGCCCTATTTTAGGCTGTTAGCTTCCCTTTTACCATTTCTGTGTTTTTCATCTGCTGAAGACGTTTTTTAAATCAGACGGAGGAAAAAGCTGCAGATTTAACTCTCTGAGAAGACAGGAATGAGTCTTCTCCTCACTCCTGTTTGATTCGTGCTGACCAAACACACGTGTGAGCGGTTGCATGTGTGTGTTGAAAGTGGTCGAGGGGGCAAAAGAGAAACAAAACCCTCCTGGCTGTGTGTGTGGGAGTCGTCTGTGGGTTTAAATCTCTTTGTTCTTGCTCCTCTTTGATGCGTACAGTCAGCCTGCTGCTGGTTGAAGTGTGTTTGTTGACATGCTCCCTGTTAATATGACGTGTGAAGTCACCATCAAGTTAAATCCGAGATCTGAGATGTCTGACATGCCTGAAAACACACAACAACACATGCTCATCCTAATGCTAACGCTAATGCTAATGCACACCAGAGAGATTTTTAATCCTCGGCGGTCAAAGACGCAGAGTTGTGTGTTGTTGTCCAGAAAAACCTTCTGATTGGTGAGTGTTCACTAAAAAAAACAACCTTATAACAACTTGGTTTATAAAAAAAAAAAAATACACTAAATGTGTCAAAATGATCAAAATATATGTTTTATTTCTCACTTTTAGTACCGTAGTGCCAAATAAGAGCAAGTAAATAAAGTAAAATCCAAGATTTGGTCAGTCAAAGGGTGATAGAAGGGTAAATGTGTCTTGTTTTCATGTTTTGCATCAGATGCTGAGGTGAATTCAGGCCAGACACTTGATTATGTTTGTCCTAATGACACAGATTGCAGATACGCCGGCATCCGCACTGCAGGCTGTTCAGGGATCAGCTGTCAACCCCCAAAGTGTTACTCTTAATCCCCGAGAAGTCCTGATGAGATTTAAGTCCTCCACTCTTTAACAGCGGCTCCGAGGGTGTTTGGGGAGAATTCGGGGGGGAAATAAAGAAAGTGTCTCCACATGAATAGATTTCAAATCAGACAGGGATTAAAGTCCATGGAAACCCTCGCCTGACTTCGGACATTAGGGCATAATCCATCGGCGGCAGAATTGTTGTATTCTTCGTTTCTCTTGTTTGGGGAGTTCATTTGTGGTCGCAGCCATCCACTAAAGCTCTGCTTCGCTGTTTGTTACAGCGGGAGGCTTTTTCGGGACACTGAGATGGATTTGAAAGCTTAGATACAGCAGAGTGGCCATTCTGCATGTTTTAATATCAACAGCATTGATCATTTTAGGCGAACTTGTCCGGAGACTTGTGTTGCCTGGTACAAATCACAGTTTGCATGTGTAACAGAAACATATGACAAATGAAAACGTGGAAGAATATGTGTAGAGGTATTAACGTGTATGTCATAAACTTTAAGGTTAAGGTTGTGGTAAGCTAACAGCAGTGTGGAGTGGCTGGAGACTGAATCAACATTAGCACCACAGGGAACGTTAATACTGAATGATTCTGCAAAACCCTGGATCACACTTGGCGACAACATATTTTAATGTTCAGCGACAGTGTGGGGTGGATAAGGTTATGAGAAAGATCATGCTTCTGGCAAACGTGGTCATATTATTAAAGCGCACTCACAAACCCTAAATTTCATTTTCTCACTGTCCAGTATCCAACCTCCAGTGTCATGTGAGGCGATGACGTTTTGTTTATAGGTGCTGTCCTTTTGAAACCTTTAAGAAATAGGTAACTAAACTTTAATTAAATTTGATTATCACCATGTAAGATACAAAAAAATATATCACATAGGTGTAGATAAAACTAAAGGCAGTTTAAAACTGGTTATGTTTGGAGAAAACACTGAAATTATGATGAAAAATGCATGTTAATTGTTTTCCTGCAGCAGGAATCTCATCAGAAACATACCCGTACACCACCTGCATACCCTCATGCTCCACTTTGCTACCGTATGTAAAAGACATGCCACTAAACACGTATGCAAATCGTGAAAGTAATGAAAGTAATTCCTGGATTCCTTTACTTTTTAGAAATCTCTCTGTCTCTGTCTGAGTTCCTGTGCTACAATGTTGATATGATGCAGAGAGGTGTTAACTAGTTCAATCAGCAGAAAGCCCACGCACACCAGGATTACAATAACTCACTGACGCAATGTCCTCAAGAGGAAGACTGAACAGGAAAGCCATAAAAACAACAAACACAGCCACGTCTCTCTGTGATAACAGAGCTTTATGTTTACATGAACATCATCTCTCTTTTAATTCATAGACAGAAGCAATTTGGTTATTTTATATTGCTTTTAAAGTCAAACATGCTTCCATTATTAAAGTATTAGTTTCTCTAACACCTTGAATATCAGAGGATCTCTTGGCTCGTGTTACATCATTCAAGGCAAACCTGATTGGCTATCTATTTCCAGTAATACTCCGCACCATTGCCGAGATGTGACCATTAGTGGATGTGTCTTGAGGGAAGATGGTGGAGAGCTTGGACACCATGTCAACAGCTGATGGTAAAAGGAATAAAGGTGAATTTAATTATAACAGCACTTGAGGGTAGCAACCGACTGCTGCCCCTATCAATACTCCATATTTCTCTGACTGAGTGGGTCTAATGAGAGGTTTCATTTACAGAGAATCATTTGATTAAATTCACCTCGCTCCGGCAGGGCTCTTGTCAGTGGAGCGAGGACAGGAGAGGCTTTACTTTGTTGAGATTTGACTCGGCCAGACCTCATGAAAAATTGACAATTTCAACTGCGAGCGACTTCTTTTTTTCTATGAATATGTGGCTGATAATCAGAATTCATGAACGCTCCAATCAGACAAATCACACGTTCTTAAAGTAAAATTTGTTTTCTGAGGCTTAAATTGATGTTCTAACTCTGGCCGGCGCTCCAACTTTCCGTGGATGTGCAGTTTGATGTTATTTTCCTGCTAATGCAAGCTGAAAAACTGTGGTTTTGAGAGAGCAGGGCACGATATAACACCGCAGCAATCGATATGTTCAACAGTGTGGAGCCCCAAAGTGTTCAGTGTAAAATAGAGGAAAATATGGAACAACTTGTGCGCGTGTTTGTGTAAAATATATAAAGGGATCAATGAATTGGGAAATTTAGAGCGAATCCTTTTCCTTTCCTTGCTTTTTTCCTAAATTCATTTATTCTAATTACTAAACCATGCCTCTAGGCAAGTTAGCTTTAAAACTGCTACAGCTTGTTAGCTCCTGTTAGCAAGAGAAACACTGGTGTCAAAGTGCTGCTGTAAATAAACACAGACTCAATAAACTCTGCTTTCACTTAGCTTAGCAAGGCTGCGCATGCTAGCTTGCTACCCAGATGTGCCGTGCTGTGAGCTGGAGCTAGCTCTTGTTAGCTTAAGTGAAGAAAGGTTCTCTTTGCTCTTCAAACAGTTATGTGATGCTCTTTGAGGAACATTTTAGCATTTTTAGCTGTTTTAACTCTGAATTAACTACTTTAGCTGCTTCATTGCTCAAAGCAGCAACAAACAACTTTTTTTTTATTGTTAGCGCTAACACATCACTTCCAATTTCTGTTTTCATCAAACTCAGGTGACTATGGGCAACATAGCATTTGAGAGAAGAAGGAAGTGTGTTCACTGAAGAGATAAAGTGAAACTGTCATGATTTTATGTGTTAGGATAATGCAAACAAGCACCTATGGCAAACATTTAATTCATGACAGAGCGGTAAAACCGTGAAAGGCGGGAGCAGTTAGCAAAAGAAATCTTCAGGACTGCAGTTACAGCAGCATTTCACTCGTCTGCATATATCCACCAATATTTTTAATATTTCTGACTTTTTAGCTGTAATCTCTGCTGTCTGCAAACATCTTTCCATGTTCAGTCGTCTCTGGCCCACCACATCTGAGCTGCAGCGCCTCGATTCAGCCGCATTAAAGGCAGCAAAACACTAAAAAAGACTATTTTAAGTAAACCACATGGACTTGAGTAATGTTATGTTCTGGGACTGTTTTTTTTTCTTTATTATAAATGTCAACATGATGGATGAGGTTTTCTTTTTTTCTGGATCAGAAGATCCAGTATCACTTTAGCTCTCCATTTATTTATTTATTTCACATCATAAGACTCTATACAACAGATGCCCGGTGTCAATCACTCGTGCATGTTGCTGTGTGGGAGGATAAAAACACCCAAATCAGTCGGACTCGAACGCTAACTCGTCACTCTTTTTTCAGATTCTCCTCGCACTCCCGTGTCCGGCTGCTGTGAGCTGATAACAAATGGAAACAATAACCATAAACACTTCATACAAATAAAAGATCGCCTACCCCAACACTTTGTGCTCCCCTTCATCATTTTAAAAGTGCCGGGCCCAGTCAGGCATAAGCAGATCCTAAGGAGAAACAAAGACCATAAAAACCAAAGAGATGTGCTGCTGCAGATAAACATAACAGTGAGACCGTGGGGAAGCAAAGCAGCTTTGAGTGCCCGGGGGGATTTATTAAAAAAAAAACAACACACACACAGAGTGAAAGAAAAAGGTTTTTCCCATACGGACTGAAGTGGTGTTTGTTGAGAGCGGTTGGGCGTCCACTTCATTGAAGTAAACAGCGTCGTAAAATAAATATATCCACCAAACAAACAGTGCCATAAAACAAATGAGCAATGCAGATAACTAACCTAATTGCTGTGGGGTAAATCATAAAAGCAGGCAATTGTGTTTTTAAAGTTAAAGCTAAATCCCGCAGGACAGAAAGGTGAATGTCTGCTAGTCTCTTCTGTTCATTATTAAAATATTGTTATTTTAATTTTGGCCCTGGAGTTGTTTATGTGTGCTCCATCCTCTGCAGATAAGCGTGGATTATTGCCAGCTAATCTAATCAATATTAATTACAGCAGAATTAACAATTCAAAACGCTGCTTATCGTCCATCATCCCCCAGCATGGAGCTTTATATCTCTTTTCGAGCCGCGCAGTCATTTCATCATCAGAGTGAATCATCATGTCAGAGCTGTGAGGCCCAGACGAGTTTGTTTTTTTGTGTTTTTTTTTTAATTGAAGTTCCTGCAGTGCAGAATTAACTCCTCTCCGCTGCCGCTGGATGCCATGTTGCAGCTAAATGTCCGGTTGAGCTGACCTTTTTCTGCCGGTGACTCATGGGCCTCTTTCGGAGCTCCTGTTGTGGTGAGTCAGCAGACGATCGCCACTGATCGCTCCAAATATCACATCCTGTCGACTGAGACAACAACAGAAGCTTCACTTGGGTTCGGGGGAAGATGGGGATAATCAGCTTTAATAAGCGAGGGTTGTTTTTCTCAGCCACGAACTCACAGACTGCATCCTGTGTTGTGTCGTAAATTAAGAATCAAGCAATCCTGAGCATTTAATGTTGCATTTAAAAGTCCTTTTGGCCATTTTCTATCATGAACTGATGTTGTGGATCATCATTTAGCCCACAAAGCTAAGCAGAGCGTCTAAATTGAGCACCAGCACTGATTAAAACTCAGATAAGGTGATGTATTTGTTACGGACAAACTGAAATGTAGAACATGTTGATTTCATTTTTGATATGTTTATGTGATTATTTGGGTGTCTTGATGGCAACAAGCTGTAAAAAACATTTACAATCTCTGAAGTTAGCATTAGCACAATGCTGCAGCTGCTTGTCTCCACAGCTAAAAGATGATACTTGAATTCATTTGGTTTTGTTTGTGTCCCTCTGACAAAGTATTCATGTTCTTTGTAGTTTTGTTTCTCCATAAACTCCTTTCCCAAATATCTCACTCTTTTAAGTCTTCATGGTAGCGAGCTGCTGGCTAACTTTGTCTGTTTGGTGCTGTGAAGGTGCAGCTTTTGGCTGAAAACAGGTCTTTAAACTGACCTGTAGTACACCATGAAAATAAAATATAAAAAATGAATAAATGCAGGTGAAAATGTAAAGAAATAATCAAGTTTCCAACAGTCTGAGAGCAGATTTTATCCGCTATGCTGCGCATAACATGTATCTTTAAATGTATTAGCAGTAGCATAATGTATTAGCAGTAGCATAGCGATAGCATAAGACTGTACACTAATGCAAACCAGCAGTATGGCTATAAAGACTAATATAGTTGGGTTTATTTGTATGCACATACTGTCTACATGTGAGTTTGTGTATGCAGTCCGTGTTCGGTGTGTGCTGGGGTGTGAGGTCAGTGTGGTTGCATGCGCGGCCGCTTTAATGCATTTTATTGAAGTAAATGTAAGGCAGCGGGGTCCCGGTGTCACCATGGTTAACATAAGTGTTTTGGTATTTGGCCGAGGTTGACGTGCTGAAAGGTCAAACCCATCGCAGCACTGCTTTAATGTGAGGCGGGAAGATGACCTTCACCTCGCCGCTCTCCTCCGTCACCCGCTGAATCACAAACGGGAAAGCGCGGCTCGCGTAAAGGGAAGGTATGTCTTTCAGCAACAAAACAGTGATTCACGCCGGTCTTTGCAGGGAAAGAATTAAGTCGTCGAGTTTCTGAGCAACTGTCTTTGGAGTTACAGGTTTTTATTGATTGCCTGATGGAAATATTCCAAGGTCCCCTGCTGGCTTCTTTGAATATATATCTGCCTCAATTGTGTTCCTCCCTGTCTTGGTGCATTCTTGTCAGTCCTTACACTTCTCAGGCGGCATGTTTGTCACAGCTCTTCCTGGAACGTAGACACTCTCCCTCCTCCTACAGTTTGTTTTCATGTGTTCTGCTATTCTTCGCTTTCACACCCGTCTCACGCAGCTCGTACTGACGTCATTGTGGGTTGTTGGGGTTTTTTTTTTTCCAAGAGCAAAGTCCTTCAGGGACATGAAATGCCACACGTGTGACTATTCCATGTTTCCCTCTGTTGTGTTTCTTTTCTTCTTTAACTTTTCCTTTTTCTTTCCTGCTCACTCGGTTCGGTATTTCATTCCGCGACTCTATTATTAAAGCTGAGCGCTTACATAAGCTCCAGTATCTTCATTATGATCGGGTTTTTGGTGTGTCGTGGTTGTGGTGGATATAAAAAGTCTGATGAAAATTGAGGTTTTCAAAACGTTTTCATCTCAAAAACAACCTGATTGCATAAGTCTGCACATCCCGCCCAGCTCATACCTCATAGAAGCACCTTTTGCATTGATTCCTGCAGCAGGTCTGTGTTAACCTTTGCACATCTGGACTTTTATAGGTTTTATTCCACTCTTCTTTGCAAGAAAGTTCAAGATCGTTCATAGTGTAAGGAAATGTCCTGTGTCCAGCTTCCTTTAGGTCATTCCACATGTGTTTGGTGGGATGCACGTCTGGATTTTCCTTTTCTAAAGCCTTGCTCCGTGTGGACATGCGTTTGGGTCATTTTATTGCAGGAACACAAAATAACCATGTGCCAAAATATCTCGATATTTAGAGATATTCATTATCCCTCCTATCTGTACAAGATCCAGCTGAGGGGAAGCGGCTCCAAAGGAACTACCATCAATGAAACTTTCATTCTGGGTGTGATTAACTCGTGATGAACATAGTTAGAGATTTTGCATTATTAAAGGCTGTGCTATTACTATTTGTGTTTTTTCTCTGCATGCTTGATATAAAACAACACATGGCATTAAAAGCTGGACAAAACTGACATTGGCACTGCTGTTATCCCTGTTTTTACATTTCAAAAGCCTGAAACTTCACGAGGGGCTGTTGAGACTTTTCATAACTGGTGCATGTTATCGTCATTTCCTGGTTTCAGACGCCTCGATATGCTACCCGGCCTTCTCCAGCAGAAAACTGGATGCTGTGAAGATGTAAACACCTCATCCTGGTTTCATCATACCCTGAACCTGAATACTGTTTTGCTCATGCAAACAGAGAAATAACCAGGTTTTTCCACATTCAATGTAAATGCTGTATGATTAAAAACAGGATGTGGCTCAAATACATGAGACATCTAAACACACGAAGGGAGCCAAGTATCACAGGAAATTACATGAAATCCAAAACTAAATGAAAATCACTGACGAATTGAGGACATCGACTGCTAATCTGCTGACCTACATTACATCTGATAAATAATTTATCACAATAAAAATATCTTGCGAGTCATCAGTTGTTGCTCCAACAATGTGCGCCAAGAAAGGAGAAAAAAAACAAAAACAAAAACAAAAACATGGCAACGCCGGGACGCGTAGTCGGCGTGACTCACTTGACATTTAACGTTTCTCATCACTCGCAAGAACACAATGTATTCGACTGTAACTGCTCTCCTGGCTGTGATATTGCGTTTCCGTGAGCGAGGTGCTGTATGGATTCATGCTTTCCTCAGAGCCGGTACAGTGATATCATCCGATGAGTTTCCATTGGATGATTACACCTCTGATGTGCCACTTTGGCCCCCGGAGTTAATAACCTGATACTCTGCCTGAAAATCATTGTAACCTGAGCTCGGAAAGGTGCATCACAGCGGCATGACATCACAGAGCATGTGTGAGAACATAAGTGTGGAGAGTTCCTGCACTCGTAAACGGGGCCAGCAGAAACTTTCACAGCAGATCATAAATGATGAAGGCCCCCATCGCGACCTCTGTGTGGAGGTCTTCATAAGTCTGAAAAGTTGGACCTGAGCGTAATTTAATCTGCAGTCAACACAAACAGCGCAACGGCACCGACTGCAGCATGACGGTCCATTAATTATTGAGTGCAAAGTGTTGCAACGTGTGTCAAGAAAGTAAGAAAAGAGGCATGAGAAGCTTTTTTTTTTTTGAGGCGATTCGACGCAACAGGCCCCAGAACTGCTCAGATCTGTTTTAGCTGCGGCTCAGATGATTTACCTCTTTAGTCCAAAACACCAAAACAAACCAAAGTCGCTTCTTCTTCAACAAAACTGAGCATCACAGCCGACATCTGGGAAGGAGCGGGACAGACAGCTGACTGTTTCACGGTGGGGAGGTAGTTTGATAAGATTAACGTGCGACAGCTGTGTTGTATCATATAAACGCCCGAGTAGTTGCCTTTTTAAATTAAATTTAAATTAAAATCCGTCTGTCATACGGCTGGTTACTCTGTCGACTGACGGCCGTTCACACCTCTGCTCTCCGTGCTCACCGTCGGTGCTTTAAATCGACCGGATCTACAGTGCAGCCTGGCATTGTCGTCCACGGTGCCGCTGCCGCAACGATGTGTGAAATGATCGGAGCTGACGGCGATAAGCTTGAATCCAGTCAGTTTGGAAAGACCCACAGCTACCTGTTGGGTCGAATGGGATTTTAACTCATCCTGACACAAGTCTGTCATCGCCACAGAGTCAGATTTGTGTCAGACAAGCAAACACGAGCAAACTGAAAGTGATTTTGTCTCCAGTTTCCTCTGCATCCTGGACTTTTGTCCTTTTTGTTGACTTTGTGGTGACACTGCCTGACTTTTTGAGGCTGCTGGCTACGGATCATGGATTCAAGCAAGTTTAATGAAGTCAGAGCGCTGTTTTATATTACTATTAACCGAGAAACAGTCACTCTGAGGCCTATTTCACACTGCACAGATAACCCACTAACAACCTGCTAACATCTGGGATTTCATGTCTTCAATGTGAACGTGTACAATCGGCATTCCTGAAAACACAACAGCCTGGTAAACGTTTTTCCAAGCATCGGTAACGTTTAAAGAGAGACACGTTTGTGACGCACCAGAAGGGCAACACGAAACGAATCATTCGCCAGTTTTCAGTTTATCCACTGTCCAATCATGGGCATCCAACACAGAGGACGTGACGGTCATGTGGTCACCTACTGTCCGCAGCCTCATAAACACTTGTTCGTTTTTCCCTCTTTGATTCCTTCACTTAAATTTCTCAACCACATCTTGACTTTGGCTTCTTTCCGCCACCCTGCGTTCCCCACTTAAATAAACGGCCATCTTTCCTCGACCTTGGAGGAATTTAAGAGCGGGGAAGTGAAGAGAAACAGCAAATCTGTCTTCAAGGTAATAAATAATAGAGTCTGTAAATAATGGACTAACAGCTATTATTATGTTGTTGTTAAGCCACTTAGGAAACGCTGCTATGTGGAGAAAAAATAGGAAGTAATAAAAATAAAAAATCCTCTTTTGGTTTTCCTATAAAATCGCTGGAATAAGGGGAAACTTAAGTAAAATAGGAGTCTAAATATGTGAAGATGTTGTCATAACCTTTACATTAAACCGTGCAGGAGCAGCAGTCTCATATTGAATTTCACATTTCTTTTCTTTTTTTTTCACAGCCATACATATTTAATACAGGAACATATGGTTGCCATCGGAGGAGGTCAGTGCTGGAGGCAAAGTTGTGGCTGCGTCCTGTCGGCTATACAGCTGCCCTCCCCTCTGCGGACGAGGTGAAGGGGTGAAGGGGTGAAAGGGTGTAAGTACTGTAGGAGAGAGCAGAGACACTTGGGCTGCATGGAGGATGGCCCGCTGAGTAAACGCTCAGCAGAATAAATAAATCTTTAAGGGACGCGCCGCCCATTTGACATCAGGCCAGTTTAATACTGCAGAGGAGCAGCCGTTAGCCTGGGAAAATGTTTAGCTTTAGCCACCGTTAGCAGCGCAGTTTAAAGCTCTGTACTAAACTCTGCCCTGGTCTGCAGTGTGAACGTTTTTACATACACAGCCTTGTGCATTTAACATATGTAACTATTGCACATGCGCAAAAGGAAGCTTGAGAGCGGTGCATGCCACTTCCTGTGCAAAAGCTGGACGGGAGAACGTGTGCACCTGTACAAACCAACAACAAAATGACATAAAACAACCACCAAATGACCCAAAATGAGTGCAAAACAACTACAAAATGACGTTAAACAACAAAATTATGTAAAAATGCTACAAAACAGCTACAAAATAACAGAGAACATCTATAAAAAAAAACTGGAAACAACGAAATGGCACAAAACAACTGTGTAACATTGAGCACACGGCTCTATAGAGAGCACTTTGTCTGCAATCTGCTAAATGCTGCTCCCTGCTCCTTTCCGAAAACCTGTCTGATATTTATACATTTGTACAGCATTACTGTTACACAGTACGAGTCTCGGAGCAGCGGCTCTCCGATGAATTTATTTCCCACTCTTGTAACAAGAAAGTTCAAAAAGTCAAGTGAGCTGAAAATGTTTTATTATCTGCGAAATCTCCGGTTTACTGGCGTCAGTGTGCATCTGAGAGGCGACTGTTCCCTTAAAGCAGCTCCACACCTCTGCAGCAGCGATGCGGCCAAGCTCCTCCTGTGACCCACTGAAGTGCTGATCCACAGACAGACGTTCAGTGTTATGTGGAGGATTTGGACAAATATTAAGAAATTATTCAAATGACAGTGCCACGTTGACCTAGAACAGCTTATTTAAATTGGTTGTGAGACCGTGATATTTGAAGGCAGCGGGCAGATATAGAATTAATTTAGTCTACTTGCCTGTTAATTATCATATTTGATGGTCATTTGAAGGGACTAAAGGTGCAATAAAAGTAACTATTGTTGCGTTTCTATCAGTCTTTGCACAATTACCTCCCGGTCAAACCAAACAAAGAGGCCATTTGGGAATACAATGGACAGACGGAGATAAAAGGTTGCCTATTAGGTCAAAAATGAAATTGGTATTTTCTCTGAAATGTCTGATTTTCAATTTCCATACTGGTTCCAAAGGTTAGGGAAATGAAATTACAATCAAATATTAGAAAAGGCAGTGTCTGCTTCATGTCGTATCTCGTTTTCCTTCTCCACTTTTCAGAGCCGCTCGAGCTTTAAACGGCGCGAAGCCACGAAAATCCCCTCAGACAAAAAGAGCTCCTTATCTTCCCCCCTCCATAATAATGGAAATCCAATACATTTTATTACTCATAGAGACTCTAATTAATGCCGGGCTTATAAAATGAGGGCAATCAGTCAATATTATCTGCAGTCGGAGCTGGTTGCAGTCCGAGCTGTGGAGCAAAGTGAGGCCTCTGAGATGACACAGTGTAATATCTCATTTCTGAGTCAGAAAAGCAGGACCGGACTCTGCAGACACGCCAGACTTCTGCATTGAGAACAGCCTGACGCTGCATCTCAAGCGGACTCTTTCTGCTTCACTTCACTCACTTTGCAGATGAGGTTGGCAGCGGCGGCCCCGCTCCGTATTTCAGACTAATTTATGACCTCTGCAGAGGAGGGTGCATTAGGAAGATCAGCCACGTCAACCTCTGCCGCGCTGCAACAACTGGCCATGAGAAGGCAGAGGAACACGCCACCGCACGCGCGTGAGCATGTGCATTCAATTAAAGCTCAAGTAAATTAAATTTGCACAGCTTTAGCAGCACTCCGGTCTGAGGAGCTGCCCTCCATGTGTCCTTACAGATGTATATATTCATTTTTTTATATTTGGGAGACTTTTTACATCTTAACCTTCTCCCGTTTTTGCTTAAAGAATGAAAGATGATGAAATTATATTCAGAAACTGAAAGAATGCGATGAAGTCATATCCAGTTGGAGCACTATTTTGCAATCATTTGGGGACTTTTAAGGCTTCAAATAGTCTCCAGCACGGTGTCTCCAGCATTCACAGGACTCTGCACATGCACCCATTTTCATTTTCAGCCTTACCTCCTTCCTGAGACTTCCTGTGCTATTAAACAAAGCTCTTATGACACATCAGCAATCGCAACTGAAATTAAAACATTTGTCAAGCAGCGACTGAGAGTGACAGTCATTACTGGCACGGCTGCAGGAAAACAAAAACAAGCTTTTGATGCTGAGGTGTTTGGACTTTAACAAGCAAATAAACATCTGTTACGTTCCAGTCAAATGACTTTACACAGCGTTGTGCAATTAATTAAGTAATATTATATTCTAGTTCTGCAAGTGCATGTCCATAAATCCAGACTGGAGCCTTAAGATTACCTGCTTTTAACTCGTGACATGAATCTCTCTGTGTTTTTCTGTTTTTATGGAAACAGTTCAGCACAACGTGCAGTGTTTTGGCCGGCTAGCACCATTTAATCGACCTGTTAGCAGGTTTGCAATGAAACCACAGACATTCACGTAACTGTGGGTGGATTACTGCGATCTGCAGACGACACAATCCTCGGGTTAGGTCTGCAGCTGTGACGTTGTGATTTCTCAGTGCATTTATGGACATTAACTCCTGATCCATGGTTCTCACAGGACAGAACATGATGCACGGCTGTAGATTAAGCTAAAATCAGTGCAACCTCAGTGATCTGCAGCAGAAATATGCAGCATGCACATCAATGCAGCAGTGATGATAATCAAAAAATATCAGGTATAGTAATAAAACACAAATTTTGACCTTTTTTATGCAGCTTTAGTCTTTATTTGTCATATTTGCTGATAATACTCCTTAATACCAATACAGACTTTTACCTTATGGGGTTTTGAATGCATAACTTTGACATGCAGTGGAGTGTTATATATACTTAAGGTTCACTTTACTAAGCACACAGACAGAGTTTCTCTTCCTGCCTCACTTAACCATCAGCAGCATCCATTTAACATTTACAGCGTTTAATCACCAGAAGATGAAGGAAGTCAGTTACAAGATTAGTTTAATCAGCCTCTTCCTGCTCCTCTCTTCCTGGCTCATTACAGTGGAGACGCTAATGCGTCAAGGTGCACATCAACAGGTGAGGCTGATTAACCTCAGAAAGCTCCTTATCAACTCATCCAGACTACAGCACTGTCATGTGTCTGACTTTTAGTTTTCAAATCAAGTATTTTCTCTTTTATCCTCTATTTAAGGCAGAAGACTTGTCGATCCCTAGTTACACTGATTATCAGCAGACTGTGTGGGACCAGACTCTATCAGATAAAGTGTTTCAGGGGTTTCCAGGTGACTTTTATGTTGGTACATCACCTTATTTGGGAGTAATTCTGCTTTTTTATTATTAATTTGTTACAATCCAGCATTAGATGTCCCAGTCAAAGCAGTAAAGGGCATCTTATTCCTACTTTTTGACACCTGAGTAGGTTTAAATGACTCGCTTTCACTATGATAAGTCACCACTGAGGTAATATAGTATAATTTTGGTATTAAAGGACACAAAATACATCAATTCTGTTATTCTCCTATTTCCAAGAAAATGAATTTTGTGTTTATATACTGCAAATATATGTATTTTTATTATATTCTGATTTTTTTTTTTTTAACTTCCTCTCTTTTTTCGACCCCCAAATCTTATGAATCAACAGAAAAGTGATAATGAGTTGTGTAACTTTCTGCTCTTGGGGGTAAATTTGGGATCATACTTTAAAATAAGGACCAAATAAAACCACATCATACTTTTTTTTTTTTTCTTGATTAGTAAACCTGCAACAAACCAACAGCGCGGGCTCGTCAGCCATCTTAATCGGAGGCATCACATCCTCTCATTAATCAACAGTCTCCTGTGAGATCTTCCCATTTGAAAGGCTTGTTTCAGCAGTCTTTCCCATCGTGCATCTGGACGCTCCCCCGCTCACTGTCTGCTGCAGACACACTTAAGATAATGAATAGCTGGAGGAGGCTGCTGTTCTTTACTGCAGCCCAGTAAAAGGCCACTCTGTCTGGATCCACCAGGCAGAAGAAAATAAGACAAATCTTTCCGGCAGCATCTGGTCGGGCTGAGGAAAACCAGCATGTTTGGATTTCATTGAAATCAGATGTTTGTATTAAAGATGTTCTCATCATTTTATGTTGCTGTGAAAGACAAGTCGCCTAAATAAAAGAGCTTTATTCACATTCTTCTCCTCTCCTTGCAGCTGTCCATTTTCCACCTTCAGGACAGATGAGGAGCACAGATTTATCAATGGATACAAGTGCACAAGGAAGTGAATGAGAGGACTCCTGGGACAAGAGTCCTTGAGGCTAATAATAGCTAGCATGCTACCGTTGCTATCTGTTGTTACCTTAACAGTTGAAGACTCACCTCCAGTCCTTGCAAAACACCACCAAAGCTATTTTTCCAGACTCATGCATATTAATATCCCGCACATGATGCGACACTTAGCATGTAGCAGGCGCGTGCTTGAGATAAGACACAGGAAAACTTGTAAACGTCACTCGAGGTTCGTCTTGTACCACAAAAAGGTTGTTGTACGAGCGACGACCGTTCAAAGTTCATGCAGGGTGACCAGAATAAACAAGACGAGGTCTTTCAACTGTTCTTAAATCTACAAAAACACAAAAATGCCTCCCGACTCTCTGTAGGAAGGTCACTGCTTTACAGAACCAAACTCAGTCTGTTCATCGCCAGTGACTAAAATAGGTAAAGGTCAACCTGAGACAGACGGGGGGGTCGGGGGTCTTTGGAGGAGCTTCAGAAGGCGGTGATTGGCTTTTGATTGTCATCGAATCCATCTGCCAAGATTTTTGCTGGCAACAGCTTTGAAACCTATTTGAGCGTTTGCTAATGAATTCATCTCGAATGAGCCAAACTGTGGCTATTGACGCTTCTAATGACCCTTTTTTGAGCTACGGGGAGGGAAAAAACCAGTTTGTGACACACGGCTGGGTAAAAATGTCTGGATTAAGACTCACAAGTTGTCGCAGACTCGCGTGAAACTCTGACAACCTGAGTGACTAAAGTCCCGAGTTTTATTTAGCCCCCAGCTTCGGTTATTAAATAATAATCTTTAAATTTCAGCATAAAATGAAATGAATCACTTCATTTCATTAAACGAAACCGTTGGAGATGAAAAAATGATTCCACCAGGCAGATTTTTTATACACGTCGTGCATGAAAACTGTTATATAAATAAAGCTGCTCCTAAATAAAGCTGCGGTGGAGGCTCCATATGTGTGACTACTATAGGTGACTGGTGGTGAATCATCCGAATTCAGGCAACAGACGTGAAAATCCTGCACTAAAGCAGATTATTAATGTTTAATAAGACTGATTTATGCGTTTTAAGGCAGCACGGTGGCTTCGTGGTTAGCGCTTCGCCTCGGTCTCGGGTTCAATGCCCAACTCCAAATTGACCGTAGGAGTGAATGTGAGTGTGTTTGAGTTTGTGGCCTGTCCTGGTTGCACCCCGCCCTCCAGGCTCCTGCATCCCTGTAGTGGCTACACAGAATGGATTAATGTGTTTTAAACTGCCTTAATAATAATAAATCAAACACAGATATGAAGTGTGATGTGTCTTGCTGATTAAACTAATCTCATAACTGTGTCTCTCTGGTTTCCTGTTCACCTGCGTCTCATTGGTTGATCGGTGTCACCTGGTCTATGTGTTGTCAGTCGCTCCCTTTGTCTTGTCTTGTCTCTGTTTCCTTTTGGTGAAGCAAACCTTGTGTTTGAGCTGCTAGCTGTCTCCGGTTGAGCACATGTTTAAAGTCCTATCACCAATCCTGTCATTTCCTGTTTAATGCTGAAGGCGTCCTTCTCTTGTTTACCTTGTTTGCCTTTACTTCCTGTCTTTGTTTCCTGTGTCACCTGGGTCTCATTTGTTAATTAGTCACCTGTGGCTCGTTAACCTTCCCTCCCCCCGTGTGTTCAGTCTGTTTCTTATTTAGCTCTGCATCTCTGTCCTCGGCCTCACGGTTTGCTTCACTTATTTATTTTACTGCTTCCCTAATATACTAATAAACCTTTCTGATAAAGCACTTGTCAGAGCAAAGTTGTTACAAGATTAAAACAGGATTAACATTCGAAAGCTGAGGTAAAATTAAAATCTGACACCTAAAATAATGCAAAAATGATAAAGTCATGAAGATAATGAACATAAAAATGAAAAAACAGATGAAACATTTGCAAATACATGATAAAAGTCTGTGTTTACTGTAAAATAACGGCAAGCTAACACTAATTAGCTTTACTGAAAAAAGCTGAGTAAGCGAATATTTTCCATTTAATTATAACAAAGTAAATGCACACAGAATAAAATGTATGTAGCATATGAGAGTGCTGTATTTATGTATTTATTTATTGTTGAATCATTGTTTATTGATTAGTTTGAAGAGCAGCTAAACAGCACCTGAAAATCGTATTATTGTGGTTTAACGGCTCACATCGCCGCAGTGCTGTAGTGTCCAGGTGTACCCGAGGGTGGGCTCGATACAGTACACACGCCCTTTATCTAAATAAGGCCTGATTGCCTCTGACTCATTGTCTTTGCGCCTATAAAGTTAAGTTAAGTCATTAAATCAGTGAAAAATCACATTAAACGTGCAAAACAAACTGACAGTGTGTGCTGCTGTTGGATAAGACGCTACAGCAAACACTTAAAATGACATAATCAATAAACCTGAACAGATGGTTTCTATTTTCCTCCTCTGACTGACAGACCTTCCAGCTCTCACTCTGGATTAACTTCACATTTTTGTTGGTTTTGTTCACACTTCCATAACCGCAGCTCTCGTATACATCAGCCCCCTCAGACACCACCGCGGCGCCTTTTATTCAAGACAGTGGAAACCGTCTCCAGCGGAAGCCTGAAATGGGTCAGGGGATATTTAGGGAGACGACGGTGCTCGGGGAGTGAAGAGGGGAGGATTCAGAGGGATTTGAGAGGCTGTTTGTTTCATCACCATTTGTTATTGAAGCGGAGGGGATTACGGTGCTAGACTTTTTTTTTTTTTTTTTTTTTTTAAATCTTATACTGTGATTTTTAGTATCGCAACCTGAATTAGGCCAAAAGGGCAAAGCAGCGAAATGCAAGAGATTCCTTTAAGGTCGGCGGCTCACTGCGAGCTATTTACATAATGATCTCCCCGGATAGCTGGTGTTCCCGGGCTTAGACTACATTGTAAAGACTGTGCGCATGGCTAAAAATGTCATGTGTTAGCATAAATGTACTCTAAGAGTGTGTATAGAGTACAAATCAGGTCATCGCCTCAAATTGTTAACCCTGAAACAAGAATCTTAAACTAAAAATGGGAGCTTTTTAATTTAATTTGGTCAGAAGAGAAGAGTTCGTTGTTTGTCTTGTTTGTCTAAATGCAGTGAAACCAGCACAAGATGCAAAACGGGGACGACTGTTCCATCAAAAACTGGACTAAACGGATTCACCTCTGCCTCCGTGCGTGTGCAGCGTGTGTCTGTCTCACCGGTGCAACAAAGAAAACACGGACTCTCGTGAGCAGAGGCTTAATAAACCAGATCAGAGCCAAAAATGATTACACCCATGCTGCTGAGAATTAGAAACACACAGGGGCCGTTCGGCACATTTTACACAGATCATAAGCTTCTTTGGAGGGGAAATGTGTCCGGTTATCATTTCACGTTTAATTGTGCCATTTAGGCAATTAACACAAAGTTGCTGATCGACAGATTCAGGGCTTAACTTACCTGCAGGCGAACGCTGTGAGCATGTTTATGTGTTTTTAATTATGAGCCAGATAGAAATGACAATTATAAGATCAAAAACCTTTAATACCAGTGGAATATTAGTTTATTTCCACGTTTACTCACCACGTTTGTTTAGTTTTTAGCTCTGCATTTGAGCCAGATGAAGGATTTTGGTCATCAGAGGTTCGGATCCCACATCATCACAGCTCAGCTTGCGGCCCCTCCAGGACATCCTGCATCAGAGCAACACTGATTTTAAAATGAAACTGCTTTATTCATTGTTTTTATCACCTGCTCACTTTGTTTTTGGAGATCAGGGGACCTCTGGGAGACTGTAACGACCCCGTGCCAGCAGAAAATGACACATTGCGTGATTAAAAACAAAAAACAGTTTATCTTTCCTATGCAAAGTGGAAGAAACAGGGCTGAGAAGTCACAGTGGCGTCAGTCATGTATCAGCTGCAACATACAAATCTGCTTTGAACAAAGCTCATATATTTAATTTGTAGTTTGTCTCCCTCTCCCTCAGCACCTGTGGGTGTCTTTAGCAGCCTCATGTACGTCCAGTATCACAGATGTGTCCCCACTGACTTATTACAGTCCCTGCACACAGGTCGGGCAATGACACCGTAGCGCCGAAGGGCTGTGGACGCTCTTGTGCTCACGCCGCGCATCGCATCACGCGTACACACATGCACACAGACCGCAGGCACGCATGCGTGAAGTCGCGAGCAAACACAGCCGAGCAGGCACGTCCTCGCAGAGAAACGCACATATGCGCTTACATACACAAACACATATACGGGGTCATTTCTCGCTCTGGCGCTCTTCCACTCGCTCAAACACACACACACACACACGCTGAGCGAGGAGGCCAGATGGACTCACAGCGTGGGCTGTTGGCCTTTTCACACTCCGGAGACTTGATTTCGCACTGTTTCTTCTCCTTCACCGGCCCTTTTTCCTCTCGCTCCTCATCCCACTTGCCCCCTTTTCTCCTGCACTCTCTCATCCTTGTCAGCCCATCCTCGCCTTGGTTTCACCTTTTCTGCTTCCTCCATCTGACCTTTTTATTTGTTCTCCGATTGCAGGCCCTTTCATTTCGCAAACAATAACGTGACAAAGGTCGATTGTGTTGGGCAGATTGTGCACTTCACGATGAAACAAGCTTTTTCTCCTTTTCGACTCCGAAGGTATAGTCGAAGGTCAAGAGTTGTGATTTTTGAGAAGGAGAATCACCCAATCGTCCCGAGCTGAAACCAGGAAGTGCACTTTCACTCTGGCTGCAGTCTTCCTTAATCAAATCAGAGGCCTAAGAAAAGAGGGAGAAATGCTTAGTCCTTCAGCGCTTTAGGATGTCTGTGCCGTAAATATTGATTACAGGTTAAAGGCAATTAGAATAATGGAGCAAAAACCTTGCAGCCTCTGCCAAAACGTTCTTGGCTTTGGTCTGCAGCTTACAGACTAAAGATGGTGGAGGGAGCCTGCACGCAGGTCGGGTTCTGATTTAAAGAGCTCGAGTGTCTTACCGAAATAAGCCCTTAATACATCTTACAGAGGATAATGCACATTATACACCGCCGATCAACATCCTGAGCAAGGGGAATCTCTTGCCAATGCCCAAGAGCTGAACTTAAAAGGTAAACTCAAAATTAGACAAGGAAGTGTTTAAGGACATCGACTGCCCGCAAACACTGAAGATTTAATTAGCGAAAACAAGCGAATGTGTTTAAAGTCCCGACAGTATTTTAGTAAAGCAGGAAGCCAGATGAAGGCGGACGTGCGGGATCCTGCACACCAGCGGTTCCCTCGCCTGTCTTTGTCTGTTTCATGCAATTAAACCGTCAGTGCTAATGTCAGTTTGGCCAAGTTTGCACGTACACCACCACGTTAAGTGGGTCTAAACCAATTTGACATGTTCCAGTAACTAGGCCTATTTAAACAGTTTAACCATTAATCTTAACCCAGTTCAACCAGTTTACCTTTAGCCATAAAAATTAGTTTTATCTTTATGTTTTACCTTTAAGAATTGACTATTTAATATATTTTTTCATTACTTTATTCAGCTTTTTAATTACTTTTAGCTTTTTCATTGGTTAGGCACCAGGTCTAAGTTAGATAATAACTATTTAATCTGTTTATCCATTACTTTTAGCTTGCTTCCTCAATTAAGCAAACTTTTAGCTTTCTCTGTGCTTGTTCATTACATGTAAACTGGCTAATAACGACCAAAACTGTTTATCCATTACGTATAGCTAGCTTTTTTTAAAATTAATTTGAGATCTTCAGGGTTGATTTGTTCAGCCCCTAGCAAATATTTAATTCTTATCCATTAGGCTACTTTATTAGCTTTTCAAATACTCTCAAACTATTTAATTTAACTATTAAATGTTTTAAACATTTTATTAATTTTGCCTTTCCACCATTCAAGTTCATTAACTCATAATAACTTCTAAGTCATAGCTATTGCAATAGCCTATTTATTGACTGCTTGTGATAATTACTCCATATGCTGTTTTGTGAGTGCAGGCGGACCTGGTCAGTCATCGCTCATGCGGATGGTTCAGCTTCCTGCTGTGCTGCTGAATTAAATCGCAGGTTCTTATTTTCACTGGAATACGCTGAAAAGGGCAAAAAGTAAAGATGTTTGCTTTCAAAAAGAGAACAGCGAGGTGGGAAATGTCTTCAGTGGGACAATGAGCGCGTCCCTGATGGCATATCATGACATAATCTGTGTGAGGCCTCTTGATGCCAGGCTGCAGATGGCAGACACCCCAGGGTACTGATTCAAAGCAAGCCATGAGGAGCAGTCCAGTTCTGTCTTATAGTGTGCCATAATGCTCAGGGCAAAGTCTGTATCCCACACACACACACACACACACAATCTCTCTCTCTCTCTCTCGACACACAGGCTCTGTGTCAAAATGTCATATAAATATTTAAAGTCTGATCAGGGGACAGTCAGGCAGCCAGAGCTTCCCGGAGGGTCCAAACTCCCATTTCAAGCTCTCAATGCAATCCATTTTCTGGCTCAACACATTCCCGCAGGTCAGAATGTGATCGACTGCAACACACACACACGCGCGCACACACACACACACACACTTTCTTTATCAATACAGCCATTCAATCAGCAGCACAGTGGGAGTGCTCTGTGGAATATGCTCCAAACCTACACTGGACTGAAACAGGGCTGAGACCAGATAAATCTCACCTCCACACTCAAACCTTTCTCTCCTTTAACACGGGAAACCGATCCCGCTCCCTCGCAACTTGCAACCTAAATCACGGACACTTGATTTTCCAGGTCACGGCGGCCTTAGGGGGTAAATAAATAAACAACTGCGCCTGTAAGTATCTAACACACGTCCACCTCCAGCATGAATCGCCCCATCGTGAGCGACACCGGTGTTATTTTTTCCAGCTGGGACCCCATAAAGCAAACTATATTACGATCAATCTTTATATATCCGTAAGGGTCCTGCAGCCAAACTCACGTCTGGTTTTACAAATAAATCAGTCCCGCTTGTCTATTCAGTCCCAAAGTAGGCAGGAATGTAAACTGGGTGACGGTTTCACCTTAAATAAACATCGGGTCCCCCCCTCCAGTTTCTCCCGTAACCCCCTTTACAGCCTGTGAGCAGGTTTTTAAGGATGGGCTGACACATGGCTACTATCAACCTGACAAGGGAGTGTTCAACACGCATGCATGCAAGTTCAGGCATGTTGGGGAGTACATATTTGCTAACATTTGTAAATAAACATGTGCTAACATGAGTCAACACGCATGTCCTTCACGGGATTGATGCACCCGTTTTTGTGTGCGCCTGAGACGGGGTGTTGTGTAACTTTTATGAAGGCTAATGCTGTGGTGCACCCTCGTTTAACGGCACATTTAACGTAATACAGAGAGTTAGAGGTGAGAGGAGTAAACACCGCCCGCATTTTTCTGCTAAATGTGGAGCCTCAGCAAACAGGCAATTAGCTTAGCTTAGCATAATGACTGCAAACGGAGGGAAACAGCTAGCCTGGCTCTGTCTAAAGTTTAAAAGCATCCACCTGCTTCCTCCTTTAAAGCTTTATTAACATGTGTCCTGTTTAAATCCGTTAAACAGGCTGAAAAGGAAAAACGCTTTATGTTATGTGTTTTACTTCTCAAATAAGTGTATTTACCGAATGGTCAAAGTATCCCTTTAACCACACACACAGTGGTACATGGAGGACACACGTGTTCCTGCACACAACGCTCCTCTGTACACAGAGCGGAGGCCCGAGCTCCCGCAGTAACTTGGCTAACAGCATTTCGCCAGAAATCGATGAAACAAAATGTAGTTATGAAATATTCAGGTTCAGCCCCTGCCAGTTCTGATTCACAGCAGCCCGATGATAAAGGAGGCAATCTGAAGCAGACTGGTCCTGTGGAAACTTGACGGCGTTGAATGCTAATCTTGGAGTTATTAGCTGGTCTGCCGGTGTATGTTTACATCAAGACAGTGATAACTTACCAGATTTATATGTAACACTATTTAAAAGCATGGAAAGTCTCAGTCTGTGGGAAGTTTAAGTACTATTCATAGAAACTACCAGCGATACCTCTTGTGGACCCAGTAATCCAGATTTGAAAACAAAGCTTTTTATGCAGTTTAGCTGTATTTAAATTGAGTGCAAAGACAAGTGATGGACATGTTTGGAGAGCTGTCTTCATTAAGTCTGTTCCAAAAGCACCACAAGTAATTCACTGTAAATAGCCGGCATGCAGTAGTTAATATAACAGATTAAAGTCACAATTATAGATGCCGCAATGAAGTCTGCTGTGTTTTCATAAACATACTGGTGATGTATATGGAGACGGGTTGTGACTAAGTGATGTTTTCGCAGCAACAGTTTCACAGCGGGTGTCAATAAGCTTTGGGTGGCTAATTCCCCACAGTAACCATGTGAATAACAACACTCACGTCTTGGAGCCTCACTGTTCCAGCCTCTAGGGCTAAAATCTTAATTACATCCAACTATATTAAAAGTGATGATTGAAACCAGCGACACAGTGATTGTTTTGCCATCCTTAGACCCTAATCAGTACCAGGGCTAAAAATAAGGGTTGGTGCTCTGTGAAAGTCTTTGGAGAGCAAAAGTTTATATTCCTCAGAGTATGAGTGTGTTTTGCAAACATCACGGCAGCCAAATGAACAAGGGTCCATCCTCAGAGGAGTATGAATGTACTCGTGTTTAGAGTTACTCACTGTAGGGTCAGAAGGAAACCAGCAAAACTTAGAGTCTGTATCCATACTAGCAGCTATACAAGGCTTTGCATAGAGCAGTGGTATTAGCTAAATGCTAACATCATGGCAAAATGCCCACAATAGCAGGTTTAATGCTCAGTATCTTAGTTTAGGTAAAGTTTGCTAAGCTGTATTTAATGTCAACCAAAGCATGGAAAGAGTAAAAGTTCAACCTGATGTTCAGCTGAACAATTAAAACCAGGATTCATCCTGTGGGAACATGATCATTCACTGCATATTTCATGGTAATCTGATTAGTTGTTGCCCAGTTTTGTCTTTGTTTACTTATTTCTTTGTCTTTGCCGCTTCTTTCAATTGTCACCTGTGTCATTTGTTCATTAGTTTCACCTGTGTCTCCCCGGTGTGTATATTGTGTGTGTTCCCTTTGTTCTTGGACAGTTTGCCTTGAATCCCAGCCCTGTTCCCAAGTGATTCCTTGTTTCTGTTTAGATCTATATTCTTCGACTTTGGGTGTTTCATGGACTGCCTCTGCCTGCCTGTTCCTGGATTTGTTTGCCTTTCAGACTGCTTTCCTGGTTTTGACCCTCACTTGTCTCAACCACAAGTCTTTTGAACTCCTCGGCTCTGCATCTGGGTCGTATCAATTGTTTTCCCTGATCCCTGTTTTTGCCACAAGCGCGACAGACACATTGCACTCATTCTGGACCCAAGTGTCTGACTGGCACACTGACATTGTTAAACAGGTTGCATGTAAACTATCCAAAGCAGCAACCCTCTCAAAGTAGGGGTGGCATCGTTTGACTTTACATAATCGAACCAAGAACAGTTCAAATGGATCATCTTATAACTGACAGGAGATCATCCCAGATCCCTGCTCTGATCTCTAAACCGAGTTCATTCACTTTGATCCTTGATCCCCCTCAATCCTCCCGCTCTCTCTCCCCCGAAAGCCCCAGAGGAGTTTGTGAAACAGAAACACATCACAGAGATCAAACAGGGACCCTTCAATACTGAGCGCTACTGAGACCATAAACAGGCAGAGAGACAGAGAAAATGTGTGTGTGTGTGTGTGTGTGTGTGTGTGTGTGTGTGTGTGTGTGTGGAAGGTGAGAGTCTGCAAATATGGAAAGCAGTCTGTGTGTGTACTATATTTTTGCATGTATGCATATTAATGTGGCATGTCTGCTTTCGTATATGCAAGCATGTGTTTATGTCCACTTTGTGTGTGTGTGTGTGTGTGTGTGTTTAAAACAAAGGGTTTATGCGTCATGTGTATCCTCACTATGTGGGTGGATGTGTGTGTTTGTGCATATGACAAAGTTTCTGTGATATAGGATATGAGGACCTGGAGTGTGGGGAGAAAGAGTTGGCAGACCCACTTGGCTAAAATTGCTTCCAGCTTTAAAAGAAAAGCGGAAATACCATTCTGGGAGAGAGATCCTCTGCGTCTGTGTTAAACATCATTGCCATTGTTCATGTCTGCAGAGTTTAAGCTGAAACACCTGCTCAAAGAGGCCCTGTCAAGCTGAAAAGCCCATTTTTCTGTGTTCATTATTGAAGTTTGTCTTTCATACAAAAAGATTTAGACTGGAGAGAGTTGTCACATAATGGCCTCGGTTAACCTGCTGGGGCCATTAGCATTTAGTTTCGGCTTAGAGAGGCAGAAATGTTCCACGGGCTGGAGCACGTTGGCAGTTTTAGGAGAAAAATCACAAGGATCTGTTTGGATTGAACATGTGCTGCAGTCAGAATCTTGAACATTTAGCGACTTTCTCAAGGCTACTCTAACAACTGTGCTGTTTTTACAAGTCGCCGTAGAGGTGGGCATACAAGCTTACATAATCCACAACTGCTGAGCCAGTTCCTTACTACCACCACACAAAGAAGGCTTCAGAGTCCAGCCCCAGCTGATTAAGTGGATTTATTAGATTGCATTAGTATGCAATAGGCTGGTTTCATTAAAAGGTACAATACACGACATCCAGAACCACCACATGTTGCTTTGAAACGGCAACATCTCAGACTGAAACAAAGCCTCTTAAAATTGGCAGTGCTGATCAATGATGGATCCGTATTCTGTCAAAGATGAAGCGGCATTTTGAGACAACGCATCTGAAACAGGATAAGGAAGATGAGATGCATTGTTGAAGGCTGAAGAGCAGGCGAGCCACAACAAACATGTTACAGTGATTCAGAGTTAGATGACAGCATCGGGGTTTGGGTGTCCGTCACTTCAGGTTTGCGATGAGGAAGACTCAACGATGGATGATTGTTTGTATTTCTTTTGCATCGGTTGTTAAATAGTTAGTACATGAACACTGCTGACATGATTTTGACACCATAGGCTCCACCGTAGTCGCTGTAACCCACTCCATCACCCACTTCAGCTTTGACAAACCATTCATCGCTGGTTGGCGTGTCACTACCAGTGCATCATGGTGGTGAGTGTCACACCAGACACCCAAAGTAAAAACTCGGCCTACTATGAAACACAAAGAGATTTATCTGCAGTAATAGTCTTAATCACCAACGTGTGAACTTATTCAGTGGGAATATTATGGACAATCATGTATTTGTAAAAGTATTAAGCTTTAATTAATGTATCTGGAGAATATCAAACAGCACGGCGATACTGGTCGGTCATTTTAAAAAGCTAAGAAACAAAGTCCAACACCCTCTCATCTAACAAAGCCTTCTCCTGACATCTGTATTTTAACATTCTTGGCCAGAGCCCCGTTAAAAACCTCAAACATATTGTGTTAATATATTCAGCTAAGCAGACATTGATTGAAAGGATCCGTGGAAGCTCAGTATTCAGAACGTGCTGGCTGATCCACAGCACGAATGCATTTTTGTGGCAAAGCGTATAGAAAGCAGCTGAAAGGCAAACCCCATTAAACAGCTCCATATAGGCCGAGAGACGTTTCCTGAGAAAAGAGGCTTGTTGCTGATAAAATGAAACGCACATGTTGTGTAAATGATGCCAGTGATTGAGTATACATCAAACTTAGCTGAAAACATTCAGGAAAAATGTTTTTTTGATGTGTTTTGACGATGCTCAACGGACAGGTTGTGATGCTTTATGGGAGGACAAAGTTCAACCCACCCACCACTTCTCTGGCTCTTCATCGCTTTCTTTCTCTCTGTGGAGCGAACAGTGCTCACAGTATCTCGTCATCGGCCATTTGGGCCCAGACTGCAACACCAGATGGATAAAACAAGAACCTTTAAGACTGCGAAGGAGAAGGAACATTTACTAACTGGTGAGATAAGAGGCAGGATGTTTGACACATCCAACTACTTTGTACCAAGTAGCTATTTATACAACCAGCCCCATTGATTATGAAAGATTCATCTTTCCACAATATTAGTCAGCAGGCAAGGTCAGTTTGTGACTCTTTGCAAGTGGGTAATTGCAGTTTGCTGAGTTATTGACTGAATAATATGATGACTTAATCACAATGAATGTGTGAAATGACCTTAAGAGCAGAATCTGATCTGCAGTGATTATTATATTGTCGCCAAAGACGTGGGTGTTTATGAGGGAAATGAACGAGTTAAATAATGTGACATTTTCCCATTTATCTTTGTCATGGTCTTTCAATAGCTGAATATGTGTTCTGACATAACCCCCTAGGAGCATGCAACTGAAAAGTCCTGTAAATCAGCCATCTGTTTCATTTGTTGTAATACAGTATATCCTATAAAGATCTATTTAGCAGAAGATGCATCTGTTTGCAGGTGATTCAGTTCTTATAATCTCATACGACGACGTTCATGCACCTGCAAAAGAAAGTTAGCAGCAGGTTGTATTTAAGTGCTTAAGAGCTAAAGTTATTGAGTCTTTACTGAGTAACAGGTATATGGACTACATGCATAAATAAATCAGCAGCAAAACAAACTGGCACAAAACCTAAATTTAAGGGTACATTAATAAAGGCTGCCAACTAAAGCCATCTACATCTTCCACTAGATATCTTTACCACATTAATGCTATCCAATGTTTTAGCTAGCTGCTCACCTCAAGCTCCTAATGTACTTGGTTATTCAGTCACATAGAGTTTCTGGTGTAAATCTTACTCCATCTTTTTACTTGCAGCAGGTTGTATCGTCATCTTTTACCTGCCCCTTGTGATGATCCAATGACTAAAATGTAACTTAAACTCATTTTTGACTGCAGATCTCGTGCCAAACCTGCTATTCAGCTTGTGAACACCATCAAATAACCTCAGCACATCAAGCTAACATGCAATTCCAAGCGCAAGGTTGCTTCTACAAAGAGCTACTGCCATGTCGCTGCAAATACAGCCCTGTTGTTTGACTTTTAAATGGATCTGTAGTCTAATATCCTCAGCGTGTATTCGTGTTCACCCCAAAGAGCTTCTGAATGGATTACATTCTTCAGTATCTCATTGAACCAATCACTCATAAGAAGAATAAGCTGTTTGAAGGCGGTGATACCCTTGGGGGCACAATTAACCTGGTGCATGTGCAGTTATAAGCAAGGATATGAGCAAGGATACATGTATGAAACCTTTCGGTTGATCCAATTAGACTGTTTGGTGACGTCTTCATTGATCAATGGAGACTGTCATGCTGGTGGTGAGGTACCTTATTGAGATGTAGGCAGATGGGCGAGGCGTTCACGCTCTGGTTATGATGACGACCCGAGGGTTGGAGTTCAAGTTTCTTTGTCACATTGGGACAATGAAATGTGATGAGCTAGATGTTATGTTCTTCCTGGACACGTGAAATGCTGCTGTACTGCGTCAATTCATGCCAATTTACTGTGAAAGGCTGGATGACAGAGGAAGAGAAAGGTGAGATGAGATGGTGACGACAGGTCAATGGAAACCTCATCATGGGTATGTCAGATGGTACCAAAGCCGCACCCCTTCACGTTGGGTATCATTGAAAAGCCCTAAATGTCCTCTGTAGATAGCAAAAGGAGTTAATTCAGTAGTACAAAATGGGTGGGAGATATTCAGGTTTACAAATGTCCTCCACAGAGGGCAAAATTTGAACTACTGGTAGTCAGGAGGATACGACGCTATCCAACAGTCACTGTTAGATTTACAACTTACTTGCCCTTGACAAACTTGCTAGGACACACACGAAGAGCACTGCTAGCAGAAGATTTTGAGGTTGTGCCGTAACGTTGATGCAACTAGACCGAACAAGACCTCTCAAAGAAAGAAACTTGTACATTCAGCCGAGGCACAGTTCACTGCACACATTGAGCTAAATTATAAACTGTCTCCGTTGAACTCCCTCTGAGACGCTGAGTAGCACTTCCTACCCGGTGAGTGTCATGCTTGTTGAATCAAATTCTACTCAATTACTTTCTCCTATAAGTGCACCATGACACTGGTGAAAACATACAGTACTGCAGGGCTGGCAGGAGTGGAGGGAGATGGACTCATTCTGACAATCTCCTGCAGAGTGTCTGGGGTTGATAACACCCATAACCCCCCAGTGTGTCCAATTTTTCAAGGTTTCACAGAGTTTGGACATAAAAACACTCCCCCGAGGCGATCATACCGACTTGATTTTTATGCCACAGTATACTCTGACTCCATAAAATCATGTCCTCTCATATCTGGCACACTGCTACACAGGCAGCAGTGTATTAAGTTTTTATTGACGATGATTAGGTGTTTTTTTTGTTTCCGCCACTTTCATGACTCCTGCCTGCAGCAAGCGACACAAACAATAGGGGGTTAATGTCATTTTACAGTGCTGGATTCATAACTCCTTTCTACGTATCAAGATTAAGTTTATTATTATTGCTCTCATAGGTGCACGGTCATGGCAAAAGTTTCCCCAATTCTACGATGCAGAAGTAGCAGTGACGACATCAGTGCAGGGTTTCAGCAAGTTCTCGTTGCACCTCGAACAGTTTGCCTGAAGGGGAGATAAAAAATAATTGAGGAGCAACCTGTTGTTTTATGATGCTTTTCATATTTGTTAGAAAAGAAACTTTAAGCTCTTTCTAATACAATCTTTTCCTCCGAACGCTACATATTGCTGGCTACTGGCAAACAGTTTACTGGGTCATTGGATTTAATGTCTATCTTGTGATTTTGTCGAAGGAGCAATTCTGACATATTGGGAATGTAAAGGGAATTGACAGGCATCTGCTTGCAAATGCACTTTGAAGTTTGGTAACGTCTTAAAGGTCCAGTGTGCAGGATTTAGTCAGATCTTTTGGCTGCAATGGAATATACTGTTCAGAATTATGCTTTCATAGCCCAGAGCCTGTTATATCTACAGACGTTTAGAAAGGACGTGCAAATTAGTCTGCCATGTTGCACATCCACTTTTCTACAGTAGCCCAGAATGGACAAAATGAGCACAAGCTAAAGAGAGGGCCTTTAACACACTCTGGCCGCCATAGGTTCTCCTACACAACTGTGAGCCTGAGCATTGCAACATTTACCTGGGGCTGGTACTGCAGTCCTAGGCCTGTTGCAAAGGATTTCAGACAACAAATATATGTTTTTGACACTTGGTCTGCAAATAATTATTATTTTTCATTGTTTAATAATTCATTGTTTTGTCCTGTCACAATCACAAAATCCCAGAGCTCACTTTGGCGTATTTAAACTTCACATCAACAGTCCAAAACCAAAGGGTAATACTTGCAATTTGAGAAACACTGGGAAATATGTTCATTTGCCTTTTACTAAGCGTGAGGTAAGAAGATTGATAGTTCATATCTCATATCTGTCTGTTTAGATGTGAAACTACGGCGAGCACTTGTTTTGGCTTTGCTTTAGCACAAATACTGGAAACAGGGTGAAGCAACTTATGTGCATCAAACAAACATAATATGGACATGTCATGTTAATCACTGAGCTTTAATGGTGATGGAAGTTTAATTTTGTGAGTCATATTGGCTGGTTCGGTGACCTTGTTTGCTCTATTATATTCCTATATTACAGTATCTAGTATTTGGCACTGTCTTCTTCTGCAGCTTTCTCTTGCTCCGGAAAACTGATGGTTACAGGCCTTAAAACAGGGCATAATTCAGGTCAGGACTTTTATGAATTTTAATGGGAACCTGTCTAAACCAGGTGCTTTGCCAGAGGGCATTAACTGAATGGCCTCCCAGATTTCCTCCTTGGTAAAATGAACATTTGGATGAGCCGGTGTTCATATTCTGACACAGCGGGCTGAGAGCTCCTGTCCAAGTATGTCATTAAATCTTCTCTTGAGCCTTCACTTGGAGGTGAAGAGGGATTTATAAAAATCATGAAATGTGCTATTAATGACCAGGGGAGCGTTGTGTAAGTAATAGGTCCCAGACTTTTTATTCTGTTCTGTTTCCAGATGATTTTTAGCTGACTGGGCCTGCTTCCAAATTGGTAGTATTTTTGTTTATTTACAGCTAATTTCTTGGCACGTTCTCTGCAGTCAAGGGTGCTGAGTTTGGATTGTTTTGCCAGTGCGAAGGTTTATTTTTTTCTCTGAAAGAGCAGCAGAATGCATCATTTCTCGGAAATTAAGTATTCAGTTTTCAGTAATTGATCATAAATCCTTCGTCCAAACAGTGATTCATGTGCGGTGTAGTTCTGTATATAAAGACTTTGGATGGTCGTTTCTTCTTTTTAACCCTCTCCTTAACCAGAAAGAACAAAGGGTATGAAATTAATAAATCCAGGGGTCAGCTACCAGTACAGGTAGCCTAAAGCAGTGTTACTTAGGGGCAGGACCATTTAATTTTACATTATTAGGTAGTTGGCTAACTCATGAAACTCAAGTGCTAGAATGCAATACAAAAACCCTTTGGCATTGATGACCTGGGCCTAAGAACAATCTTGTAAACCTGCCCCCGTTGTCGTAGAATCGAGCGAACCATACTGTCACTTCAGTATCTGAACACACAGAAGGTCAGTCAGTAAAGTAGCAGATTGTCAAAGTAAGTCAGACTATAATATTAATTTTAGTGAATTATTATTATTATTATTTCACACATATGCGCTTAATCTATTATACACATGTTATAATTATAGATTTGTATTGCTTTATAATAACGTGTTTGCTGTGATTATAATGTTGCACTCACAATGTCAAGTCAAGTGAATGTCTTCATTATTTCATGCTCAGAAGTAACATTAACAATAGTTTTACTTGAAGAAATTCATATTTCAGGATAAACCCCCAAGGAAACTTCTTCATCCAACCAAGAGTTGATAGAGCATTTTATTCCTCCATGGCCAGATGTTTGGCCTTGGTTTAAGTTTGCATGTTGTCGAGTGAGAAGACAAAGCTGCACTGTACAGCACTGGTTTGCAGCTGATGTCTGCACAGAGTGTGAGGGAGGATGTGTTTTGAAAATGACCTGTAATCCAATCCAAGCTCCCCAGTTTCCTCCCTGATGGGATTCCCTCGCCGGCCTCTGTTGTTTTCATTTTTGACAACATGCTGAAGCACATTTCATCTCCACAGTGAGAGACCTCCTCTAGGATCATCCAGTGCATGGTACACTGAGCCAGGTGCCCTCGCTCAAAGGGAGAACATGCATTTTCAGCATGGTAGTCTCCTGCGGTGAGCAAACCACAGGCTTTTACAATAACAAGCTTTACCAAATGAGGTGCACAGGTTCAGAGTGTTCATAGCTGGGTGCTCTGATTATACTGTATCACTGTGATTAGACTTTCACACCAAATCGCAAATGAATGGAAATACAAAAGGGGCCCTTATCAAGGTTATGAATGAGAAGGAAATGGCAGGAGGTAAACCCGTGCAAGAGGCAAAGAGGCTGCCAGCTCAGTTATGTATTGCTGGAGCTTAAAATATCTTCCAGCAACCTGAATTCACAGTGCTCATACGATGGAAATGGCCAAATATTACTGTCATGCATTCACACTTTACAAATTCAGCTTGTAACATTCAGTCACATCCAATCTGGACAACTGAATCACACAGTGCAAACACATGCATTTACTTTTACACTATAGTGTAGTTTTGGGGAGCTCTGGCTTACTTATAATAAATAATACTTATAATAAATGAATGAAAGATAAGTATTTGCTTTTTAAATGTTGTGTTTTAACTGCAAGACACTGGCAACTAAAGTATTCAGTAACAATAAGCGTCTGCAGCCATGCTAGCAGCTCTGGAAGAAGCTAAATGCTAATGCATGCTAACGTGTTCTCAATGACCATGCTAAGCGGAATTTATGCTAACACAGGATTTCTAGCAGGCGTGTTTATGGTTTTCACAACTTTAGTTTAGCATGGTAGCATGGTAACATTTGCTAATTAACACTAAACAAAGTACAGCTGAGGCTCATGGGAAAGTGGTTAGTATCATCAGTGAGTGGAGCTGAGTTCAGTTTGCAATATTTAAAACTGAGCCAACGTGAAAAAATGCCAAAAGTGGCTGCCGTCCTGCTTTGTAGGCACATTTTTGATGAATAGTAGCGATCAGAGCTAATCAGTGTGTTTTGCAAATTTAATGTTTTAATGTGAAGCTGCTACTGTTGGAAATGTTCCCACCCACCCACACCCATTACATAATGCTGTATTTGACTTTTTTTTTTTTTTTTTTTTTTTGCATTTAGGCAAAACAACAATCAGAATCAGGCAGAACAAAACAAATTATAAAGTAATCGTTCCACTGCAAGAGTTGAGATATTTCTGACCACACTGGGGGAAACACTGACTAAAACTGAAGGACATCATCCACTACACTGTAGTTACAGCACCTAATCCGCACAAATGGTTGTCATGTTTTATTTTGATGTCGACATCAAACATCTTTGGTTTAACTTTGTGGTCAAAGCAACTTTTTTAGGGTTGTGTCTGTCTGGTTACTCGAGTGGACACAGATTAGAGCAGAAGGTGTTCATTGATATTTTTTTCACTCTTTGCCCTGCAGCAATTTTTATTTTTATTTTTTGCGAAAGGTAGGGTGCACAGCTAAAGCTTCCTTCGCCTGCAACGGCTCCATCTGGGCACCAAATGACGAGTGGGTGGAGAGAGGGGGAGAGACAGTGAGAGAAGGAGAGAGAGAGAGAAAAAGAAGTGTGCAAAGTGACCAGAGTCCCACCCCAATGTCAGCTCTGTAACGGAGACAGATTGTGGTGGGAGGGACATGTCCCATTTCTGAGAGTGAGTAACACTGAAAGCAGATGACAGCGTGATCTCAATCAAAGAGGCTGTCGGAGATGGAGGGATGGACAGAGGAGAGAAAGACAAGGAGCCAAATAGTCCAATCTAAAACTGCACACATGTAAGAAAAACAAAAACAAGGACTTTGTGTTCAGTGGGGCAAACCAAAATCCCAAACTCTTCTTGTTTTTGTTGAAGAAAATATAAATTACAGGATGGCGCAGCATATTTATTTACCATTTTTCTAAAGCGGATCAACTTGTTTTTGAATATATTAGTGGAAACAACATTTAAGCGTCGAGCCTCTGGGGGTCCATTTCTCATAGCAGCTGTTGACTGACATCTGAGAGCTGCTGTTGCCAGGAGACATGCCATCAACTTCTATAGTGATCTGCTGAATGAAGACTGTCAGACATATAGTCAACAAACTCAAACCACAAACATTCACTCTTAACCAAAAGTTATTTATCCTTATGCACAACAATCAGCATTTGGGAGGACCCATTGTGACACTAAGTTTGTATTTCTCTCTGGAGCTTGACGCTAGTTAGCTTAGCTTTTTAACGTTTGCACTGTTGTTATTTCAACACCTGCTGAATCATCGGCAGCTCTGGCACACTTAGTGCTCTGCTAGTCTAAGACTGTCACACCTCCTGCGCAGACTTTCTGCAGGGTTCACCAAGTTAAAGTTAAGACCTGCTATGTTCTGCTGCTCTTATGCAGTATTTCCATGTTCTGAACTCCTCTAACCACCCACTAACTTCTCCACACGGGCACCCTTGAGGTGCCATCAGCCGAGTGATTACGCTGCTCCCTCTTGGAACATCTGCCCTGCAGCTGGCCACAGCACTCAATACCCACCCAGACAAATGGTAAACGACCCAATCAAATAATCCAATTCCACCTGGCCATCCAAACGAGCGGCTGAGCTGCCTGGATGGTTATTAGCCATTGATTACAGCACTCCCAGATTGCCTATCACAGCTTTAGATAAAGCTCTAAGCACCGATGTGCTGCACGCCCATACTGGGTCAAATGGATAATAATGCAGATAGTGATGTGCCGCGTTGATCGTAAGATAGCAGCTGAAGCTGTTTGCCTGGCAGCGGGCCACCAGAGGAGGACAACATTCACCAGATTCATTACAAAACAGAATGGGAGCAATTGAGCATTATTACTGTCAGATATTACTGTTTGCTTTTATAATTGGGATTAATGATAATGAGGAGCTCAGTCAGCAGCAGAAGTCCATGAAGTGAACACATATTCACACACTCACATACCCCAACAGATTGACACAGGCTTAATATTGATAATGTGAGATCCAAAAAGAGGATAATTACAGTGTTGGCTCAAAAACATGCTGAGGATCTTAAGAGCATCAGTGTATCTTCTCTATAACATTATCTGCTTCCATGCTCTCTGTAACAAACATAGCAGTGTTAACTTTTATTTGTTGTTGCTGTTGAATTGTTGGTTGAATTTGTGTTTGTTTGTTCATTGTCTGGAAACCTTCTAGCTTCCACACACGGTGTAATATTTGCGAATATATCCAGCTGTCTGTTTCAGACAAGCATGACCTTTCAAATGAATATATCTTCCCATCGTGAATACAGCGCTGATAGATTTGTTTGAACCTATGCTGCTGCCACGCGGCATATAAACAGCGGCGCTCCCATTCGACCGCGTTTATTTGCTGTGGCATTTTGATGTGCACCACTTCGCGGCGCGAGCTGCTCCTCGGGGCCGCCTCATCATCCGTGGGGAGGAGATCGCTGACCTGCACCGCACACTCGCAAGCAGCTCGAATGGAGGATAAAAGTCTGTTCACCCACCTGTGGTCAACAATCCTCACCTAATCCACAAGCCTGTTTGGAGTTACATAATGATAAATGTACAGTCTATCCGTGTGTCCCCGCATGGTTGATCAGCTGCTGTCATGCTGCTCACCTCCTCTGTATTTTGCTGTGTACTTCTCTTAAAATGGGATAAGATTACCAGAACTACCATAAATGTCACTTTAGAGACATTAAACCTCAGGTGGGACTTCAGGGAGATGATGACTGGAGCCTGGGATTACTCTGCTCCTGTCACCTATGTCTACTAACTAACCAGAAGTAATCTGGTCTGAAATTAAACCAAAAAATCCTCAACTCAATCCAACTTGTTTGTTTTTTTGTAGTATTCACAACCGGGGTCCTCATCCTTCCTCTTCTATAGATTGTTTCCCACACTCATAAATCGTACCACACAACACAGCAAAGGTTTGATTCTTGATTAGCTTCCTGTTTACAACTATAGATGGGTTTAGATGGATGATGCGTGATGATGATGTTCTCTTCTTGTACATTAATTTGTCTCCAGTTGGTGCTGTTGAAGTGTTTGTTAGGTTGGTTTTTAATGAACTCACAAGATGGCTGAAATCTCACAGTCAGTCAGAGTTTCCCATGAGTGTCGTACTTTATGTGCCAGACGAAGATCACACTAACTGGATCTGACTTTTTGAAAAAAAGGGCAACTTACTGTAAATATCAGAGGATGTGACCTATTAAATCCGCTGCGCAGGCATCCGACAGTGATGCAACACACACACACGAACACTTCGTACATCATCCTCACCCCAGTTGGCAGTTTGGTTTATGAGTCAGGGTCACAAGCAGCAGGTGAACTTCCTGTGATGCCATTACATGTGTGTGTAAGGAGGGGGGTGGCAGGGGTTGCCAGGAAATGACACCTTGTCTAGGGGGTGATGCTGCCAGGTTTCTCTCTGACAATAAACAAACACACACACACACACGCATAAAACCATACAGTACACTTTGTTTTTCTGCGATCTTTTAGGATGTTTGATGTCATTTTATTTTGGGTTGATGGTGTGAGCAGGACAGTGTCGATGTGGTAAAAAATAGGCAACGTTGTAGACGGAGAGATAGCATCCCAACCTGAAAATGTGGCTTCAAATCCGAGGTAAGTGTCTATAAAATGAATTAATTAATGATTAAATAAGCAGAAATAGCAGTTTAAACAAGACTATAGCCAAGCTCTGGCTGTAACATAGCTGTGCCTTGAGCTAAATGCTAACATCAGCAGGCTAACATCGCCACAGTGACAATGCTAACATGCTAATATTTAGCAAATTAGTTAAACTGCTAGTTTCACCTTCTTAGTTTAGCAAGCTAGCATGATAAACATGCTAATGTTGACAAGCATAACCATCTAAGTTTAGCATGTTGCTAAAAATTGCTAATCAGGTCTTTGTCCAGAAAACGCTGATGGAATAGCTTTGCAGGTATTATTGGCCAAATAAAATGGCTGTAAAACATTTTATAGATGTTAAAATATTTAATTTTAAAGTAGTTGAGACATTTCAGAAGCAACCAAACGTCTTTCGTTATCACCTTTTTAGACTTACACACTCAAAAACTTGTGTGTGTGGATTATCTGACATCACGCTCTGCTCCTTTGGCAGTCTCATGTTGGTTTAATGTCTGAGCTGCAGGTGTGCTCTTTAAAAGAAATATTTCCAGGACTGCACTATTTGGTGTTAACAAGCACAGCAGAGCCCTCACTCCTTTCCTCTTCCTCCCAGTGGTGTTTGCACTTGTACCATCTGAGCTGGCAGTGATTTCAGTCAGAAGTATGCTCTTGTGTCTGTGTCTCAGTGAGACACAATACTAAAACCTCTGACTCCTCACCAGTGCTCCCAATTCACCCAGCTCATTAGCAGCACACATTTCCCGTAATTATCACAGGCTGAGAGTATTTCTCTTCATGTCAGCTGTACATCTGTAGCAAAGCCTCCACATAAAGTGTTTTTTTAACAATTTTGTCTTTGGAAGCTCCAGGGCTTTTTGCTTACAATTAACATTTTTAAAGGCCTCTAATGTCATAACACCTTTGTTTTAATGTGATCATTCATCTGAGAAGCATCTGCAGGATAATGGTTTTCCCATGGTGTATTTTCAGCTCACGACTTTTCTTTGCCCAGAGCGAATTTAGCCCATTACAATTTTTTTACATTTACATTTTAGAGCGCGAGCTAACACTTGCATGTGAAGCTGCTAACAGTGAGCACTGCAGTGGGCTTCAGTAACAAGATCCCCAACGCTAATAGCAATACATAGATTCTTTGAGAATTATGCAATTACAAAGAAAAAACTCAGTGTGTATGAATACTTGTTATAAGAAGTGTGATTTAACCCATACCGTTCATTAAAACCTGCTGCCCTAGTGCAGTGATGAGCTTAACAGCCAAAAAGAAGAACATAATTTTAAGGTATTAGGGTTAAATCTGTGTTAATCAGTAGTTTAGTAGTAATTATCATTCAGATTACAATGTAATGTGAAAGGGGTAGTGGTTCAAAGTGACAAACCCAGGGGAAGCGCATCTAAAAACAGTCAGCTTTACCAGCATTTTAGCACCTTTCAGCTTGTTGTTTTGGTAATGTAATGCAAAGCTGCAGCTCACAATATTAACTTCATGTTTGTGAGTTAATATTTTATATTTTTAAGTAAAGCAAGTAGCAAAAATAAATGCAACATTCATATCTTGAAACCACCAGTACACATACCCCAAGGCAAAATGTATGTTATGGACTGACAGCGATAATACACCATGACAGATAACTCACAATGTAATAAATGTATCATAGTTAAGGGCAATGGGAAAAAGGGGGGAGTGGTTAACGGTGGGGCTGCAGTTAGTGTTTGGTTCACTCTCTCTGTTCAGCGTGGCAGGCAGCTACTTTCAGTTAAAAACTGTAGCAAACGCACTCTACACTTCATGCCCAGCACCAAAAGGCAGGCAGACATTAAGCTGCTAAAGATAGTCAAGATTTCCCTCAGGAGTAGCTGAAGACCAAACCAGACCTCAAATGAGACTGGATACTGGACTTAAATCTGTCTGATACAACCACATTTTTCTTAAGTCTTGTACAAAAAGGGGTCAAAGGGAGAAAATATGGAGTTTATGCCTTATTTCCTACCAAATTATACCTAAAAGGTAAGTTGAAATGGCATTAAAACAAAATATAATCTAGATTTTATGTCATTTTAAGTTTTATCCTGTTACATTTGGAGGATTTTAACATTTGTCAGCTTATCGAGAGTGGAGCAGCTGGAGTTGGGAATATGAACTGATGCAAACTGTCAGTGTAAGTGGGCATTGTTGTTGAAAGTGACTGCAGCTCTTGTACATTTCTCTATTTCACTCCCCCGAGCTATACTGACAAAAAAATATTCTGTCTGCTAAGTCTTGCACTGCTTCACACTACATGATCCTGGCCGGCCAGCGCCGACCTATTCAGACACATTTCAGAAATCATACAGGGGGCTCTGACTGGCCTGGAGCCTGGTCTGCAGTCAGGAGGGTCTTAAGTATTCATTCTTGAGCCCATTCAGACTGCGGGCTAATCTGCGCCCACAGCTGGGTTACTGCAGTCAGACTCCGAATAAGAATAAAACTCATCTACTGTGACGTAGCATCAATTCATATGCTAAGTGTGACAGGTCGAGGCTAGCCCACTTCTGCAGGCTACAGTCTGCTTTAAATCGTTCCTCTGTGAAATGGTGCTACTGTGCACCCAGAGCCAAGAGCTAATTTAGCGCTCTGCGAAGACCAGTGTGAGAGATGCTTCAGGGAACTATAATCAATCATAATTGCTCAATGTATGGTGGTAAGTGCATTGCTCATCTTTCTCCTGTGGCATCTCCCTCGCTGCTGAACTTGCACCATTCAGCTTTTTATTCAGCAGTATGTTGAGGTGGACGACAGGCGGCGGACTGCAGCCACGGTGCCCGAAGTGGTTGATCCATCACTGAGAGTATTTCCACCCCGACTCCATCGGCATTAAAACATATTGACCGAACTCTTATGTCATATTACTCACACAAAGCCTGAGTCTTAGGTCACAGCCAGCTCCTTATTCCCTCATCACACACACACACACGCACGTGCGCAAACACAGAGACATTGGAAGAAGATGGTGCAGATATCATTGGACCCTGACTGGTAAATTATTGATCAGTTGGCAAACACAGCACTCTTCCCCGTTGTGCTTGAGAATTTTGTGCATCTTCTCTGCAACATTTTGAATTGAAGTAACACTAACATGAATAATGTATCGGTGGCAATAAGTTGTACTCATATATCTTTCTCCCATCCAGAATACATAATGGTGTTGCACCCAATTCTCTTGGATCATCCGGAGTTGTATGAGCAGTAATTATCACCACATCAGAATGAGGAAAGCAGTTAAATCCATATTTTATTGAAAATCTCACTAGCAAACACAATATGTTTTGTTTGTTTACCCATCCATCCATTTTCCATTACTTATCTGGAGCAGGATTGCAGCAGCAGGGTGAAGCTAAGGTTGTCTGGATGTCTCTCTCTCTGGCAACCTCCTCCAGCTCCTATGGTTTTCCAAACCAGATGAGATATACGATCGCTACAGGTTCTCGAACTAGATGGACCTGCCTGGTGCATCCATATTTGTTTATCAAAGGGTAAGCCCATTAAACTAATTTTTGGTCAGTTGTATCTGCAATCTCATTCTGTTGGTCAGTAGCAAAAGCTCATGATTGTAGGTGAGAGTCTGAGCGCAGATCAACAGGCACCTTGCGAGCTTCACCTTCAGGCTGAGTCACCTCTTCACCGCAACGGTCTGCTACAACGCCCACATCACCGCACCAGTCTGCCCACGCTCCATTTTAGCCGCAGCCGTGAGCAAAACTTTGAGATACTTTAATAAAACCAGTGCATTTTGGTCTGATGAAGCCAGCAGAAGCAACATCATCTGCAAAGCACAGCTGAGATCGGGCACATCTAGTTTGAGGAATCAGCGATTGAGGGACACAGTCAATTAAAATGTGCTTGGCTTCTTGCAGAGAATGCAAACTGTCACTTGTTTAAATTAAAAAGCTTATAAAGAAGGCACACTGTGGTTTTAGGCTAGGGTTTATATGCTGGACTACTTCTTGGCAGAGTGCAAGAACATCCCGTTTCCAGCTTTTACGGTGAGCTAAGCTAACTGGCTGCTGGTTGTTGCCTAATACACAAATATACAAATATTTACCAAAATGTCAAACTATTCCCTGAAGCTTACAGTATGTCTACCACTCACCGCAAAATATGGAGTATATATAGTCATTAAGCGCAGGGGATGGGAGGTAGCCATTGCCTTCTTTAGTCTTGTACTTCCCTTCCAAGTTTCTCCCACTGAAGTTATTAACAGCTCTGTTATGGCATCAGCCTGCCTTATTCCCACAAGCACAAGCACAAGTTTGAAAAAGAAACTGTTGGCCAACTGAGCCAGAGTGAGAGAAAGAGAGGGAGTGAGAGGGAGTGAGACAGTTTGCCAACAGCACCAATCGACCTACTTCCGATTTTGCGGTACGGATCAGTTTCAGGTTTTTGGCCAATGGGTGGCTGCATGGTACGAATGTTTACCCCATACAGGAAGGGTGGAAACATTTTTGGTGCAGAGCAGAGACTCTGGGTTTTAGAGCCGCTGTAACCACAACCAATCACCGGAGAAAATCTCCCCAAAGCCATGTGTGCATATATATATGTGTGTGTGTGTGTGTGTGTGTGTGTGTGTGTGTGTGTGTGTGTGTGGTGAATTAGTTGAAGCTTAGTTTCTTTTTTAATCTTATCAGATGTATGAGGAGGTGCTGCAAAACTATTTGTAACTTAGCAGCTGCCATTAAGAGGTCAAGTTATTATTATACTGTTTGTTGGCTGATACTATATGTTATGTTACAGTGCTACTTCCTTTGAAAGACCCTTTCCCTTCTGGACCCTTGTTACCTAAATTACATTTTTGCAATAAATACCATGACTTTGATGATGAGTACAGATGTTTAGTGGTTTAAAAAGCTAATAAACTTTTATTCTTCATCAATAAACCAAAGTGTCAGCATGTTTTAGGCTTAGACTCCACGTTGTGTGTATCCAAATGATCAGACTTCCAAATTCAAACATCAATATCAAAGATTTTGTTTGTTAGACTTTCATTTTTTATTTATCAGCAGAATATCATTAAGTTCATATAGGCCAATTTTTAAAATATGTGTCCATTGCCAATGTACACTGTCATTGCAGGTGGTAGTTGTACAGTCAAGATACATTATGGTTAAGTTTGTGCTCTGTCACATTGTTTTCATGAGCCACGCCCCCCAAATAAATCCATTGTCTTCTCCACACGGCTTCAACTGATCCTCTGCCAAATCAACTCACACAGCTTCTTCTCATTCATACATCATGTTTCTGTCCCAGCTACATGATGTTGTGGTTCTTTAGCCCATTCAAGTGCATGTTAGGCACGCCACACACACGTGTTACCTACACATTTCTCAATGCAGATGCTGCACACAGACCCTAATGCTTCCGCAAAGTGAATCTGGTTTCTTGCTGGTGTGAAACTGACTGCACGACTAAGCTTATTATGTAAATATCCAATCTGTTCTCAGCGATGGCAACGTGTGGGCTGTAATCAGGTTATTTTTATACCAAGCCGACCCATTTCTGCTGTTTGTCTGTACGTCTGCGTGTCCAAAGTTTAAACAAGCCGGTGCCCAGCTCGGATGGAGCCACATGGCGGGGACGCTGGCGTCACGGCTGGGTTAATAGAGATCAGTTCTCTGCCTTATGTCAAAACATCCTAGAAGGAGGGTGCAATCACATCATTGATGGGCCGTGAGCAGAGCCAGAGACCCAGATGTGTTGATTTCCTGTGTCATTTGCTCCCGAGTGCTCAGCCAAGCCATGATTTAAAATGGCAAAAGTGCCAGTTTTGACATTAGTGCACATGACTGCCATGATCTGTTTGGTTTAATGACTCCAGAAGCATGTATGGGACTTTTTAAAGCTCCAACAGGTTGCCTTGCACACAGTTTAAGTTTGAAATGTGAATGGATTCAATCCATGTTGGAAATGAGTCAAAACCTTTCATCTTTTATTTGACCTGAATGACTAAACTGGCAGAATTGAAATTCAAACTACATAATCGCTAAAAAAAAAAAGGAAAAATTAGAGAAGCAATGACATGTGTGACATAAAACATTCGTGCATTCCTGCAAAACACAAGGATTTAATAATTAGTTATATATAATGCAAAACATATAAAGTACTTGAGACGTTTTAGTGGCATGGGATAAACAAAAAGTAATGCTGACAACCGCAAACTGTTCCTGGTTTGGGAGAATTTCCATTTGAACAAAAGCAGCCCTGCGAGGGTGAAAAGCGTCCCGAAATGATTTTGGGTTCAGACGCTAGTGAAGTGGTCCAACTGTGTAAAAGGCTCTTGTTGGAATAGAGCAGTTATTTCTTACTGGAGTGGGTTATTTTTCTTCTGCTTCTTTTAGTTGGCTTCAGCTGGCCGAACGATAACACTGCAATCAATCGGAGACCTTGTTGAGAGGGCGGCTTCTCGCTGCGCTTCCAATTGGAGAGAGAACGTGATCTGATCCTGATCCCACCCAACCTCAGGAAGCACATTAGGAGTTAAGCAGAAGTGCACAGGAATTGATGTACTGTAGGTTTTACAATACCTTGAATAATACAGACATTTAAAGGGAACTCAGTGCTCCCTCTCTTCATCTTCCTCTCCAACTCTTTTCTTTATGCCTCTGCTTTGGGAAGAAGAGAGACAGACGGGAGGCTTTGGATTCACGCTGCCAGGAGATCCAGGAGGTCTGACTGGGAGCAGATGCAGCAGTTATGAGACAGACTCATGTTTGGAAAGAGAGGCTTTGAGGATCCTGGCAAAGCGCTGCGCTGGTGGGAGGACCAGTTGGAAAGGGCCAGAACCTTTCAAAAAGGGGCATTCAGGATTATCGAGTGAGAGAGGAAATCATTAAGAAGAGGAGAGGAAGGGAGACGGCGAGAGCGACAGAATTAGGAAAGGAAAGAGGAAGTCAGGATGAGAAAATGATTCAGCCGGCCAAAGAAACTTCTAAATGAGCACCAGGCGAACAAAGAATGGACTTCAAACTTTCACACTGGCCAAATTATTGTACACTTTTATTGCAGCCAAGTGCAGTGAAATTAATTAAATCCAAGGGATAAAAGGGGACACAGCTTCTGTGTCACTGCTCAGCTGCCCGGGATTCCTGTCAGCTGTGCTCGTGCACTTTATGCGCCAAGAAATAATTGGCCAAATGCTAATGCTAATGTTAAAGAGGCACATGGAAGTTTTCAGACATGTAACACGTGGGTCATTAAAGAAAATAAACTCATTATATTGACTTTATAGTAAGTGCTTGGAGTAGCTCCACTGACTGGTTTCCATTTGACATCTGCATGTGATGCCTGTGCATGCAGAGGTCAAAACCAAACAGGAAGTACTGAGAAATGTCGCCGTTTGAGTCAGAAGCTGCACACACTGCAGTGAAAAAGGTTGCAAAATCTTTAAAATCGCGTGTGGGAAGCAAACGGTGCTTTTCAACAGAGGGCACAATTAGCCATTAGCATTCAGCAGTCTGGTCAGAGTGAGGGATTTTAATACGCTGGCGGACAGTTTTACACAGAAGCAGGTCAGTGTGACCCACAGGAGCCATGCATATCTGTAAATAAAGCTGTTTTTATCATTTAAATATTCTTTGTGTTTAAAGTTTGTCTGGAAATATTAGAATTATAGTAGGGGGATTTGTTGGGACACAGTGACTTGTGATTTGAAAAGACTGTCCAGCAGGGCAGTTATATGGGGTTGGGGCAATGACCCGTTGGACATTGATCTCACCAGATTAAAAATGAGATTTTTGTCATATTAACTTGAATCATGATCTGTGGGGGAGTCCCGGGGTGATCCTCATGTCTATACTCCCGTTACTTATGACGCGAACCAACCCTCTCTGTGTCTTTCATAAATCACTGCAGTTCAAAAGGGGGTGGCTCAGCTGTGCAAAAGGTGAAGGAACAATTCATAAACCTGCTTCTTCCCTTGTTACCCATAGTTCGCACTAATGGCTGTCAGTCAGGAGACCTCAGAGCACAGCACATCCTATATCCTCTGTGACCCCTGATGCACTCTGTCACATCTCAACCCCATGGTTTCTCACCGACTGTGTGGAGACGCACATTGAATTCACGTGTACATTATCAATAATCAGGTTATGAATTGCAGCGAGGACGGTAACCGTTTTCTGGCATTGTTCGGACGCTGTGTGTCCAAAATTCAACACTCATTGTCATGCAGGATTAACTTTCCTGTGGCACACACACACACACACACACTCACACAGGCATGTACTTGTTCCCCACTTTTTGAGTTAGTCTAAATCAGTGATCTCATCAGATGTGACTCTCCTCTATAATCTGATGAGATTAGAAAATTGTGTATCGTGTATTATGAAAGAACCCCTAGTCAATGTATTGTTCTTTCACCAGGCAACGCGGCTTATACATTGCAGCTTCAAATGTCACTGACATTTGAGACATAAAATTACAGTATGTATGCTAAGATGATTATGTTTGCCTGTAAGTGCAGCCTTGAATGCATCGGTTGCTCTACAGTAACTGCGGTGACATTTGATGGCATCATCGTCACCTACTGGAAACGGCGCTGAGACACAGAGGAGACTTCTGGGTACAATGGAAGACTCACTCCCACTGACTGGTTGTGTGTATTTGAAATAACCTCTGAGCCTATTATTGCCCTCTAGTGGGCTTGAAGGATTTATAAAATAAATACAGATCATAAAACCCACACAGCGAGACAGAAATACAATGAAACGGCAGACAAGCAGCTGTGTGTTGGTAGATAGAAAGTATAAAAATAACAAAGGCAATAATAAAAAGTAATTTCAATAACCAATTAAGCATAAAACTTTGAAGAACCTATGTTATCATTACTACTGAGTGTTTTCCATGCAACCCACTGAAACATTTATGCAAGGAAAAGGGTAATTAAGACTATATTAAAGCAACGTTTCAACAATTTTCACAATTTTCAATTCATGAATACACCAAAAATAAGCCAGTACTTTCTTTAAAGCGTTTATTTTTAGGCTAATGTTTAAAAAATGTGTTTGAAAAGTGGAATAATGCGAGAAAGCTCTGCACTCATGTTATTTGTGTCTTTGAGTCCTGGTAAACTGACACCGGTCCTGGGTTAAAACATACACTGTCATGTGAATCAAAACAACGGAAGTCCATATTTAGGGGTTTGTTGCATTTATTTGTATAAACAAGTAACGTAATGGCTGAAAAAAACAGTCATAATCTCATGAAAAACATTTCATGCATAAACTGTTTTTACAGGAGAATTTGGATCAGGAGTGGGATGGAGGAGGAGGAGGGGGGAGAGGGGGGGGGCGCGTGCCAGTTTGCGCATGCGCACTCGGTGGGAAACACGATTGAAAACGCGCAGCTATGCCGCGCGGTGCAGAAAACGAGCTGGACGCGTCCGCGAGGAACAACGGTCGGTGCGCCGGAGGACTCACCCGGGGACAGCGGGACCGGGAGGCTGCTGACAGGCGTTGACAGCGACTGTTTCCCCGGGGATAACCTCCTCCTGTTAACCGCGGCGAAAGCAGCGGCGCGAGCGGTCGACGTATCCGCTCCTTCTCCCCCCCTTCCCTCACCCCCCCCTTTCCCTCTCCTCTCCTCTGCTTTCGGCGCCGCAAGAGAGACACCGACACATCCGGCGATGTTGCTGCTAAACGTCTAGGATTTATCCCCGTTGTCCATTTGTTTGTTTGTTTGCGCCGACCGTTACTAAAACCGCACAGAGACAGTAAGCGACAGCAGCGGGCTTCACTATGGTTTTATTGGTCCGCGGTAGGAGATGTCTTAATAGCTGCTGTATGGGGACGTTATGCTTGCAGTTGTTGCTGTGGATTTTATGCGCCGTGAACGGAGAGGAGCAGCCGTTCAGCGTGGAGGTAAGAACCGGGACCGTTATGTTGTTGACGTGCCAGCGTTTCGGTGCAGGAACAACGAGGAAACGCGCTCTGGGTGCTGTCAGTCTTATTGTTTTTGCCCCTGTTTTTGAGCAGAATGATGCGTTTAAGGCACATTTAGAGCCCACGTTTCAGTTTGTGTTGATGTTTCGGTAACAACAGGGTCTTTGTGAGATGCCCAGCTGGGGTGCACCTCCATCCTTTTCTCCACTTTGAAATTTTAGGTTACAAATTTCGCATCCCAGCATAATAATCTTATTTATTCTCCCATTCGTGCTTGTTTATGTTCTCAAAGTGAGCTCAAATTCCACCTGAGAGTGAGCGTCTGCAAGCAAAATAACAAGTTTGTTTAATTCCACTACAATATAAACAGTGTACAGCTTAATTTTGGTCAACTCTGCTTCTCTGAGCTCATAATTTAGTAGTAGGTCAACAAACATCTTCAGTCAGTGGGGCAAACATTCAGAGTGGGTCCCATGGCCAGGTCTTTGTGTTTTTCAGAGGGTCTGTTGCAGAGCATGAGAGCCTCCCCTTCAGATAGTATCACTTGTGCCATTACAACAAAAGCAGCACATGCTCTGAGGCTTAAATCTGCAGAAAGAGATCTTATGGGCTCACAGGCAACAATGTGGGCAGCTAGATGAGATTTTAACTGAGAGGGAAAAAAAAGGTTTCTTTTCAAAGGGAGCTCTTATTCCGATCTGATATCCCAACTTAATGGATTGTTAAAAGCCCTCAGGCTACAAGTGTTACGCCAATAAACTTTAACACTCAATCAGCCTTTTAAAAAGAATCAATGTTTATCCTTTTTGGCTTTCTTCATTCTAAGATTTTGCCGACCTAACTCGAGCTTTCCTCCGCTGGGAAAAGAGACAAATTTGGGGTTTATCAAGTGCACATCTGTGTAAATTTACATCCTCTTTTATTTCCAGAGCAAATCACTCCGCTGTCTAGCCAAAGTTGAGTAAAAAAGGGCTATCATCAAGTGTTAGACCGCAACCCCTCGCTGCTCCTGCACACACAATACAGGGACGCCGCACAGGAACATCCTGGCATGTCTACTGACAGTCATTTAAGTCCTACATCCACATATCCACATGATTTGCAGGCTTGGCACGCCGCGCCGTTCCCTTTTGGAGAGGCAGAAAAGGCAGGGAGCAGATTTAGTCCAGATGCTACAGGTTATTCAGTTAAAATGTCCAAGTCACATGACAGACAGAGGAAGAAAGTCGGAGAGATGTAAGAAGATTTACTCTTTGTACTCAGCAGATGTGTCTTTGCCCATTTTCAGTTGACCATTTTCCCCTGAAACGACCAAAATGGGCCAGTCAGACGTCAAAAACATGTGCTTTTCAGTAAGATTGAGCTTTGCCCTAAGCTGCAAGGCGTAATCAGCAATGTAAAATGGGAGCGGTTATTGATTATGGCCGGTATTATAATCACTGTTTCATATTCCCTTCACCCACATCTTCTGCCTTCACTTGTTATTAAAGTTATCCTCCCTTAACCTTTGCATCTGATTTCTTGTCTTTGCCATGCTTTAATATGAATGCACTGTAGTCAAGGCACGCTGATCTTCCCTCTTTCACATTAGCTATTTGTACGTTAGAGATCTCAGAGTTGTTATTAGTCAGTTCGTGGCCTCCAAGCGACTGGCAGAGCGATGATATGAACTGTGAATCCACTGGCTTTTTAATGTCTGAGCTGTGTGCTTAGCCCTGTGGTTAAGAACATAAGAAACATTTGCTTTAAAAGTTTCACAGGAAGGGAAAAATAAATAGGAGTCGCTGCGTCGCTGCATGTATAAAACGCAGACGCGTCATAAAAGGTGCTCTGAATGTATGTCGAAGCAGCCCCCTGCTGTGCCTGTCATGTGAAGGTGCTGCTGTGCTCGCACTCGTCAGTGGATCACCCTGCAGAGTGAACGTAGCATTGAATAAACGTGGTAACAGTAGTTTTGTGTTTGCAATCGCAGCTTCCTGACTCAGTGGTACGTGCTGCAGGGTTCCAAGGCTTCCGCGTGTCGACAGCGTGGGATTTGGCTGTAACGTGAGCCATTTATGGCCCCTAATTTAACCGTCCTTATTATCTTGGGTGCCCCAGAGGTGAGACAGCTCTGGAAAAAGGGTGTCGCGCATTTTTTTTTTTTTATCCCCGACTGCTGGGTGAACTTTAAAGGTTTGAACATCAAGCTGACACTCAGTCCTGAGTGAGACTGTCCCCGGGCAGCTTTTAGGTTTACATGTGGACGATGAAGATGGTGACTCGTATGACAAAATAAGACTTATTAAACTTCATCTGACCCTGATTTGCAGCGGAAGCAGGTCAAAACTGGGCAACATCCTGAAACCTGTCCCGCTGTAAGTGCTTTATAAACGGTGTGCTGCTGCAAAAGCTCAACCCAGCAGTATTACACAGCCAGCAGCAGCGTGACTAATGCCCCCCCAGCGTGCGTCTCTCATGTTATAAACAGTTTGATCTGAAAAGACTGTGTTGAACTGGTTTCACTGGAGCCACTTACATGACCTGTTATGACTGTGTGTGTACCACAGGTTTTAGAGGGTAGCAATGAGGAGAGAGATGAGTATTGCCTCTAAATAACAGATGTGGTTTGAGGTGGGAGGTCACCTAAACCGTGCCCTGTAATTGCTGGTCAGACGTGTGGTCTTTTCAGAAAACTTTACCCTTTTCAGATGGCAGCTTTAGGGCCCATTTCCTGGATTCTGACTTTGCGGCTGAGTTGACTGTGTTGCCAGTACATTTATTTTTACAATTTCCTTTGCTCTGGATGACATTTTACACAAAACACAGCCTGTCGCTTGGTGATAAAACAAGTAATTAATACTAACTTGTAACACCTCACTTCAGTCTAACACTATGGATCAGCCAGACTTGTGCTTACCGCTGAAAATGTCTCCTCAGCTTTTGTTTATCCGATTGTCTTCCCTGAAGAAGTAATTTTCTCTGCAAATTAGACAATGTCATTAACAATGGCGCAGCCGCGAGTACATTTCACTTATCTCCTTGTGAGTTTTACTTTTCTGTTTCAATCCATAATGATTTTATAGGGAAAATTAATGATTTTAGTGCAACAGCCAGCGAATGCATCTTTAGTGCTTTGACTGTAAGGGTGCATGCTGCAGGTGGGCCGTGCAGGCGTTTGAGCCATCTTGACTCATGTGTATCGTTCGTTTTCCTATAACACGCAGTAATTAAACTAGAGATAATGGGTTTTTTAAAAATCTCTTGTCTGTGTTTGACAGTCAGGGTTTTTACTTAATATTGCATAAGAGTTTTCTGTGCTCAGCACCACACACACACACACACACACACACACACACACACAGCCAGCCTGAACTGTGTTTGGCCACCCTCCCACTTTGTCTAAAGTGGTTGTTTTGAACTGGTGCTTTAAGGCTTTCAGTTCAGGACGCAGCATCACATTTAGGAGGTTTAAAGCCAGAAGCACTGCTCTGAAACTCTTTCCCCCCCATGCTGGGTTTGTGTTGGGTTGATGCTGCCTTAAAATTCATAGTTTGTGCATGTGACCGGTGCACGCGTTTTAAGAATTTGCAAACATTGCAGTGCAACAGGAATATATTTATTTTGTTTATGTGTCCAAAAAATGCCTCATTACATAAAATCCTCATTGTATCACTCGCAGCTGTTTCCCTGCTCCGCGGTCTACCTTCTTTTCAGTCTGTTGGGATTTGTAATATTTTGACTCATGGCTGATTTTTCTCACCACAGTAGATTTCTCTAGGAACACAACAACAACAACAACAACACAGTGGAAGCAGCAAAGCCTCATGAGCATCGCATTGCCTTGGTTACACTCAGTGTTTCACAGAGAGGCATCAGGTGCAGCGCCTCGCTCTGAGTCACATTAAGTGTTTGAATCATGCCACTCCGCTCACCAGAGACAAAGCAAAGCTGCGCAGTCAGAGATAATCTGCTGTACAACAAAGAGAGCGCAGAGTTGCTCCGGTGTACTCCCATCTGTTAACGCGTCCTGTCTCAGACGCATGAATGAATTAATAAAAGCTGGTTTGGCAAGTCTCCACTGACAGGCAGCTGTAATTATTAACTCCACCAAGGACTTTATCCCTTCCCTCTGTCTGTTGGTCCGTCCGTCACTGAGCTATCTCAGACATCTGATCAGATTTCCATGAAATACGGTGGGCGGGCCTTGTGTCAAAAAACAATTGATTAGATTTTGATCCAGATCCAGATGTGGAAATGAAAGCATTAGTCAGTTATTGACTTTTAGCCACAACTATGGAGCAGATACAGATAGGGACTTATGATTGCAGAGTGGTGCCAGAATCTACGTAACATGAGGAGCAGGAATACTTCTTTGGGTGTAACAGTTTCTGAAGTGCCTTGTGCGGTTATGGATTAAAAAGCCGAAGTCGGCACTCGCTGTTATACATGCAGTTGTGACTGCGCTGTGGTGCTGCTGGCCTCCAAATGATTGGATCGCTGACTGATTTCCAAAGTGATTAATATATATATATATATATATATCCACTTCAGGTGCTGCATGCACGCACTCTTATAGTTAATATCATGATGTTGATTTCAGCCCCGCTGCAAAATTCTGAGTCACGCAGCGTTGAAGCTACGGACGCTGTTTTCAGAGCAGTGTGCCAATGCCAAGCACAGTCCTGTCCAGCGCAGACTACTTAGTGCTGTTGTCACTATGCGGGGAACGGTTGGGATTCATTCCTGTCACAGCTCATGTTACCAGCTGGCATGCTCGGCCTCTGAGTGGCATCTGAATAATGGAAAGCAACTGGTGTGAACTGTGTGTGTGTGTGTGTGTGTGTGAGAAAGAGTTTGTGTGTGTGGTTCAGCAGTTGTGGCTTCTTTTTCACTTCCTTGGACTTTTCGTTCTCACTCGTCTGTGTTTGTGCGTGTGTTCATTTGTAGCCGTGGTGTGTGTGTGTGTGTGTGTGTGTGTGTGTGTGTCCTGTTGATGATGACCACAGAGTAGAGTATAGAGATTCCTTCTGCTGGACGAACAATTCAAAACTGTGTCAAATCAATCTGAAACATCTTATTTGCTATTTTTGGTGAGAAGTGTTCACTGGCACGGCGATTTTTGGTTTTTTTTCCTTTTAAGCTGCCTTTCCCAGAAATCACTTGGCGGTCAAACTATGCTCGTGGTACTTCTGGTGTGTTTTTCCCTGAATTTTCTCTTAATGAAGTCTAAACGTTCCTTTAATTCCCCGTGCCACGGCGGTTATCTGCACTTACATTAACTACTTAACGACTCCACAGGATTGTCTGAAATAGTCACAGTTTGGAGGAAACTAGTGTGCTTTTATTGACTTTGACGATATATAATGTGTATCCTCAGCAACTTTTCATCCTGCTTTTTAACAAAGCAGATGTGAAATTGTTGCCGTGCTGTGCTTCTGCGCGGCCATATTGTCCTCCTACATACAGTACACTTTGTATGCGTGAGCTTAGCTTCTGTGTCTGAGTGCTCGCAGGCATATTTGTGAATGTATTTATACTTGTGTGCTTTGCCCTCGTTCCTCACCGAGCAGTCGTATGGATTGCAAGCAGACAAACACACACACACACACACACACACACACACACACACACACACACACAGCATTCTTGACGTCATTTGGCTTTGACAAGAGAGCAGATTTCGGTGCCACTGGGGTGTCTGTGTCAGTCTGTTCACCCAGTCCTAGAGAAATACACAACACAAGCACTGACCTAAATGATTCATAATCACACACACACACGCACGCAGACGCACACACACCTGATTCTCCTGAGCAGCCACTTGTTATTGTTAGATACTGTTCCAAATCTTTGTCGCTGCGTGTCACCACAGTGTTTCTCTCTCTGAAATGCATCTTTGGTCACAGCTTACTGAGCTGTTAAATCTTTAATGTGACTGACAACTGCAACATTAGATGATGCCAATGGGGCGTCACATGCAGGGCTGTCAATTAAGCTGTTGACAGAAACGCTTAGGGACACATGTGTGTGTGTGTCTATGTTTTTACACTACGCAGTTTTGTGAGTCATGTCAACTGTTGCAATCTGTTCCCGTGTCTTATAGCATCATGTTTGATGATTACTGTTTGCCCCTAAATTAACATAAATAGGAACCTGCATATCAATCAGCCGCGCGGAGGTTTGGTCCTGACCGAGATCTGTCTGCAGAGTGACTTTACGAGCTGACATCATAATCCAGACATTTTTTTGTCACTTCGCAGCATCTTAAGTCATCAAAATGCTTCGGAAAAGCCCCAAAAGATCACCCAGCAGAAAAGGCTCAGTTCTGATCAGTATGTACGATCAGACTGTGACATTTTTGGGTGACATTTTTGTGACATTTTGTCCTAATGGGGCCACTGAGATGGTGAGCATGCTGTGCATTAAGTATTTTTTTGAGTGCGTGTGTGTGCCTGTGTAGGCGCTAGCGGCTAAATATGTAGCAATGCCCTGTTTGACATCTGCAGTAATCACATTGCACAGGGGTCGTGAGGTGCAGATGAGAGTTGTGGTATCATCGTGTTTTAAAATTCAAATTTCACAGGATGATTTCAAGTCGAGCCGTTGAGTTGTGTGTGGATTTATGTGGGTTTGTGGTTACTGGTGTGGGCAGGAAGGCTGTGGTTGCCTTGACGACCCTGGCACACTTGCCAGTGGTTCGGCGTGTAACCGATGAATAATTCAAGGTGGTCAGAGGGCGGCAGGCTTTCCCACGAGGCGGGGATCATGTTCCCACGAGTCACCTGTGCCGGCAGTCAGAATCCAGTCTCTCCCAGCTGCTCTGTCCCAGCTCTGTTCCTGGACAGACGAATCATGTTTATTTACCCAGACAAGGTATGTTTTAATACATGTATATCTGCTTTGCTCAGTACTCTAACAGTAAAGCAAATATGGCTGTGACAGGTGTTAATTGTGATATGCTGAAATAACAATAATGTCCAACCATGATATTACAATCTCCAACATTTTAAATATCTCATTTTATATCATGATATTGGTAGGATATCGATGTGTTGGCCTGCCCTCATATAAATATAGCGTTCCTCCTGATAATCCCTATAAATATCAGGGCTGTGGTGACTCACATGTTCTTCCTTAACTCCTCAGTAATTAGTAGACTTGGCATTTCTGGTAGAAAACTTCAAGGTCTTCTCCTGCTGACTTTCTATCCTACCAGGGAGCCAATTGTGTTCACTCAGCATCCCTGAGTGTAAATCATTCACTGATTGGACGAGCAGAATGAAAAGCAGGAGGCCTCTGAGCCTCAAGTGCTGACAGGAAGTCCCCCATAGCAGAGGAACCGCTGCCTGCAGCCGGTTTGAAGGCAGCATTAGTGTCCTGCCAACACTTCACCCGTCACTCCAAGTAGCGCACCTGTGTCACTTGATGTCTGTAAACTGGCATATGGCTCATAACTGAACCGCTGCTAAATTAATGTGAAACGTGATCCTGGAGTTGGAGTTCTCGGTTTTGACAGGTGAATCTTCTGAATTATTGAATAAACTATGTAGAAACAAAATCCACTTATTGGTTTTCTCAGTGTACCATTTAAATACAAAAATAATGTGACAGACCGTGAAGATAATCAGTCTATGTTTACAAAAGTAATAAATCACCGTGGTGTTTGACAGATTCAGAGTCAAAAGAGGCTGAAACAGGTAAACACAGCCAGGTACACGATGGTGTTTCTGATGCATAGTGCAGGTGCATATATTGTGTGCATATATACGCTGTTACAAACATGCAGGGACAGTGTGGGTGCTCAAAGTGAGTAATACTGTTAATATAGGAGCTGTATTATATCTCCTCATTCCCGCTCTGCCTGGAAACCTTCTCTGAGTGGCTCCTGCATGTAAACACGCTCCGCTTTCACTGACGGTCTGTGACAAACCTGCTCTGATCACAGGCATGAATAAAGAGATTTTATAGAGCAGCCGGAGCCTAATTGCCTCCAATATTGCGGCGTGTATCACAGGACCCCGGGCTGAGTGACAGAAAGTGTCGCAAAAACTTGGGAAATAACTTGTGATTCCAGGCACTGTCACAGAAATTGATGCATATTTATGCGTTATACCCAATTTATGGTAGCATTTTTCAAAAAAGGACCTAAGAGTTTGTCACACTAACATATTAAAGCCGTGGATGTTTTATTTAAAACCCCAAATAACGTGATTTATCGCAATTCTCATGAAATTTTCAGCCATTTTTAAAGTCGCTGTAATATCAAAACTGCAGAGTCTGCCTAAAGCCAAACTTCCTTGTCCACAACTCGCCATTAACAGTTAATGCACATGTGATCTGCGCCGTCATGCCGTCCCTGTAACCCGAGGGGACTGAGCTCATGTCAGCTGATCCGGCCCGCAAAAGTCAACATCAGCAGCCACAAGACGCTGTCACCCCGTTGCCATGCCGACCGGGCTTCCAGGGGCACGTCTCATACATAATAGAGCGATTGCGTCGCCTCACAGGTTGGCCTTTTGATGGCACCCATCGGCTAATTGGCCCACCTTCTGCTCGTCAGGTAGCGGGCCAAGCCGGCTGGTTAAGAGGTGGTCTCGGGACATCAGAGCTCCGGGTTCACCTGAGTTCAGGGCTCGTGTGAAGCATCTGGATGAGTGTGAGGCCTCTGAGTCACTGCAGGACTTTGTCCTCCCTCTCACTGGTTAACTCGCATGTTACTCTCCTGATATGCAGGGTCTGTGCGTTGGTAGCAGCGTCTGCGTTGACCTGAGATGACTTTGCGAAGGCTGGCTCTGGTTTTCATCTCTCTATTAGAGCCGATTCCTCACCCGACAGATCTTATGCTTGTGTTAATGCACTGAAGTGTCATTTATAGGAGAAAGGTATGAGTGCCCGGAGTTTAAACCAGTGTGACAAAGGTGAGAATTAAATGCTCTCTGTGTGAAGAAACGTGTAGAGAACCGAGGTGAACCTGGGCTCTTCTTGCACCAGAAGCACACGAGGAATCTACTTCAAAGTGGAGTAAAATCAAGTGTGGAGAACCCAAAAATAGGCACTGATGCATTTCAGACATTTTATCCTTCATCGGGGCATGCTGCTGGACTCCTTATCTTTGCACTTCAAGAGCGCCTTGATTTCTGGAGAAGTTTAACCTCATTATAGCACTCCACTCTTTCCGGGAGACTCGCTATTTTTCTAACAGCATAATTATTAGATTACACACGAGAGACTTATTTTTGTTTTGTGACGTGTTTAAAACTAGACGGTTTGATTTGGCTGCGCTGTGACGTGGCGCTGAGTGAATGCATGAATGAATCAAACAAATATTCAGAAAAGTAAATCTGGTTTGTTGAAATACATTTAACTGATCTCCAAACTCGGTTCGTGTTGCAAAATGCAATCTACGTGCTGTGTTTCTAGTTTCTATTCCCTGTGGGTAACACAAGTTGTAGTTGTGCCAATATAACAACTTACATTTTTCAGACAATAACCAGAAATTATACTATTATATTGTTAATAATAATGCGATATTTGTATGAATGAAGTTTGAAGCAGGTTAGCCAAGCTCAGTATAAACAGTAGATGCAGGGGAATGTCATTAGACTGGTTATGACCAAAGCTCTAAATCTCACTAATTAAAAGCTCTGCAGACTTTAACTTCATATCTAACACACAGACAGGAGTGGCACGTCGGACCACAGTTATTCCTCTCATGCTCCCATCCCAGTGTTTGCGTTCTTAGCTTAGCTTTCTTAGCCTAAATGCAGGACAAGACTCCTAATGTAATGTTCGTGGTGCGTCAACTCTAAATTGGCAAAAATATAAAATGCACCAGTGCATCATTTTCTGCTTTGATCCACAGAACTGAGCTACAGATGTGAACATTCATCTTAATATCTCCTCATTAACAATTCATGAAGCTCCCTCTCCCCCTGTTATGATCCGATGCTCTGCTCAAAATAATGATTGCGCCTGGATAACGCTCACAGTCCCTCCTTGTATTTTCCCTCTGGCTCCAGTTGCAGCACAGTTACTGGGAGCTGTGGTAGCCCAGTGAACCACTTGTACTGCAGCTCTAGATGAAGTATGGCTACCATTCGGCGTCGTTATCATCACAACAACGAGGAGTCCAAATTACAGCTTTATTGAACAGCGCCGTCTCTGCTTGCAAGCCGCCTCGTTATCTGTTTGCGGAGGAGAGAGGACGGGGAGGAATTTCTGTCTTATTGAATAAGGAGGCTGTCGAGCTGGAGCCTCCTGCTCTCAGGACTCCTTACATTGGCTGAACACCGAGAGCCATAGATCACTGAACGAGAGAGAGAGCGAATCAATGAGAGCGAGAAGAGAGGGTAGCAGAGAGGGAGGATAAAGAAAGAGATGGGGACAGATAGGAGAGTGAAAGGCGGGAGAAAGCAAAAGAGCTTGGCGCTGATACAGCAACACACTTTTCTAAGGATCTGCTCGTCTCTTTCTAAGATTATAAGCAGAGGATGGGTCACAAGCCCGTGAAACAGTGGGAGACTAACCCTCAGTCAGCTGTGTGCTGCACTGTAGGCAGCAGTAAATATGTGCTGTGCTGTTGTTTTAGCTGTTCCTCTGCTGGCGTGTCCAACATCACTGATCTGTGTATGTTGCCTCTCCCTAAAAGACGTGAATGCTATTCTAATGCTACAGGCATAATCTATAGACTGTGTGGTGAAATCAAGGACTCGGATTCAGTCTCTGAACGTTTATGCAGTATTAATGTACGTTGACCTTGAGCTTAAGGGCGTCTATTTTGATTCTGGAAACGCCGCTGAGGTAACTTTTTGACCGTGGAAGTTTAAAGCTTTCTCTGCGATTGATGAACCGAGGACAGACAGACACGAGTTTGCAAGAAAATGCAAGTAGTGGCAAAGTTTTTGGTTTTGGTTTTGGTCTCAAAGTGATCCGAACAGTGTTGATATTAAATATTTGAGAATGGTTGCTCAAGGTTAAACATACGACTGCTTTCTGATCGTAAACCGCAAAGACAAACACAACAAAGTTGCTGTTTTGCAGTAACAGAAAGGGAGAGGCTTCAGCAAGCCTCGGGAAAACAAACCTTGATGATGTCTTTGTCATATCATTAGGGTGGTTTTAGTTTGGGCCTGCATAAACATAGACATGCTTATTGGTTGCATTATGGGAAATGTAGGACATGGCCTTTTTGTAAGGCGTTAATCAACAAGACAAAACAAAAAGTCCCCTAACTCTGTTTGTCCTGCAATATTAAATCGTTCTGAAATTAGCTTTAATTAGGGACCATCAAGAAATACATTCAGCACCAACAGACACATTTTGTTTAATCTGCAAATGTTGCCGTCAGCGTTGATGTTAGAATACAAAGTTTGGGTAGAATCACTCCTTTCTGCTCTTCTCCATTCTCATCTCCTGCACGCAGACAAACACACACACACACACACACACACACACACCCCGTCCAATATCCTGTCAGCGTCTGAGTGACAGACATATCTAACAACAGTCTCAGCTTTCTCTTCCTCCGTCGCCTCTTTTCTAATACATCCCTGTATCTGATAATGGCCGCATTGTCTGGAAGCGCAGACACATCACGCCGCCTCATTTAATGCTCGCTGCCAACACCTGTAGAAAATAAAAAAGACCGCTGTCATGTTTCCTCTGCAGCGTCTCATCTACATAATACTCGCTGCTCGTGCCACAGATACTTTTTCGCGCACGCTCCTTTGTGCACACATTCAGGTGTACAGTATTCGATGGCTGCACGGGAACAACAGCCTCGTGGCGGTTAGATTTCTTGTTTGTCGCTGAATATGCAGTGCCACGTCCAAACTGTGTGCTTTTTCATCAGCGCGTTCCTTTTGGCCCCAAAGGCGGCCTGGTATTCACCGGGTCAGTGGTTGCAGGACAGAGCCAAACGTGGTTGCAGTGGAAAAAACCCCCTCCGGTGTCAGAGAGGAGATGTGAGGGCGGGACGAGATGATTACAGGACAAGAGAAGGGAAAGTAGACATTACCGGGGGAAAGGAACAGCGGCGACAAGACAGAGAGGAGATGTGGGGAAAGGATGAATAAAGCATTGCAGAGTGAACAAGTCGAGACTTTATAGCGTGTGTGATACTTGTGACACCTGCTGGCTAATGGGATTTGAATGTATTAAGCTTTACGATGGCGCCGTAAAGCCGATTGTTAAGCACGGCTGTAATGGAGTGTGAATACACAGTGTAAGCGTTGCTTGAGGTATAATCAAACTCACCATCGCAGAACTGAATATTTGCAACTTAACTTGAAGTTTTGAAAGTTTCCAGTCTGGTTTGGGAAAGTTTCATGCAAGATTCAGAAAGGATTAAAACTTAGATTTTTATCCCTGTAATAACGGCTCTGTGCTTTTCTGCAGTGTTGTAAAGCTTTAATTTAAGTTTGTGTGCTCGCCTCCCTGAGATTAAAGCCTGGCCTTTCAGCTTTGCACGCTGGTATTTATGACATTTATTTAAACATGGCAAAGATCTGAAACTCCAGGGGGGAAACATCTCAAACCAGACTTGACAGGGTCTAATCGAGAGCCAGTGATTCATTTGTTCTTTCTGAACATCAGAGTTTTAAAACCTTACTTTTACTTTTATAATCGTGAATTTAGTAGAAATCCAGATATTTCCACACCGTGCCAGATTGACACTGAGCATATGAGGGTGCTTTGGACAGAGATTTGCTTGTGTGTGTGCAGCATGTGTGTCATGAGCACCGTAGTGGCATCTCATGTGTTTTCGTGGCCGAGCTCTCTGTCAGTGTCGTCGAGCTTTTACTCTGTGTTTGCAAGTGTACCTGTGTGTTTGTCATAAGCGGGCGCATATATGTGCGTGTGTGTGTGTCAGATTACAGAGCTGTAGTTTCAGTACCTGAGCAGACGAATGGAAATCTCACCCCTTGAAAACTCTCTCTCCCCTGAGGTCTATCCAGAGTGTAAAAACCTGACACACATCATAACGTTAGCACCCACTCCGTGTGTGTGAGGGGAGGAGGAGGAGGGAAGCGAGAGAGAGGCCTAGATAGAAGAAGATTGGCAGTGGGGAAATCCATGAAATAGACCAGAGCACCCAGCAGAGAAAGATGGAAAATCAAAGCAAACAAGGGAGGGAACAAGTGGAAGAAAGAACGGCGCATAAACAGAAAGCCCCGGCGTGCAGGAAGGTGCAAAGAAATGTGGATCATGACACATGCATAACATTTTGACATCTGCCACGCTGACGAGAGCTGGGCGCGATAAGTCACCGTGGCAGGGTGTAAATCTGTGCATGTGCCCTCCTATAGTCCTCCGCGCACAGGAAGGAGGGAGGCAGAGCCGCATGGATTTGTCAGCGTGCCAATCACAGCACAGATAAACAAGAAAGAGGAGATCTGGCTCAGGGACTGTAGGTTCCTCTGTGCTGCTCCCCTTTCATCAACACCTGAAAGCCTTGCTCTGAGTTGTTTTTATATCCGCTGTGATGTGAGATTAAACTTGGTGTAGGTTTTGATTATTGTAATAACCAGATATCAGTGCGGTCTGCCAGATAATCAAACACACTTCTGAGATATAAATTTAGTTAGTTGTGTTCCGTTTCCTTGAGAGAGTTGCTCCAAATAAACCCAAGTAAACAATATTCATCAATAATTCATTCACCACTTGAAACTTCTCCATATATTTTTAATTGTGAGCTTGCCTGTAGGCCATGTTATACACTTTGCATGCTCAGCTGCCCCGCTGTGGGTGCTCTAGGCTACAGTAGAACTTAATTGGAAATAATGAATTGAACACGGACTCTGTAGTGACCATAATGCACCAAGCTGTTACGACTCTGACATGTTAGATAAGAGGTTTAACGCCGCATACAACATCTGCGCTATGAGAACGAAGCCAGCAGCTGGTTAGCTTAGCTTAGCGCAGCGAAAAGAAACAGGAGGAAATAGCTAGTCCGTCAGAAGCTAACAAAATGTGGTTGCTAACACCTCAACAGCTTATTTGTCCCAATAAAACAAACATTTCAATCCTAATCTCTGAGCGTTAAAGATGCTGATAGGCAGATTTTAGTTTTGAACAGAGGCAGTTTCTGTTTCTGGTCTTTATGCTAAGCTAAGCTAACCTAGACCTACGTAGCCAGAAAGGAAATGTTGCTCTGTAAATTATGGCTGCTGAGCTCAATGAAACTTTTAGACTACCACAACAAAGGTTGTATTTCATTGTGATAATCATGGCTGTGTGTCATTCGTCCCAGTGTGTGGCATTTTAAAAATATGTACAGACAGCCCATCCAGCGAGTCTCTGAGGGGCTCATTGTTGCTGCTCGGTGCCTGACACAAGTCTCTCTCACTGTAACCGAAGCCATAGACTCACATTTGTTCCATTGTTGAGTGATGGTTGGCTTTTTATTGCCTTCTCCGCACCGCCTCTCACACCCGTGCCTCCCTCCCCGTTCAGTGAATTTGATTCTCAGTGTGTATGCTACCCTGAGCAGCAGGCGTCCAAAACGACTGAAGCAGCCCGACAACACTGCGTACGAGAATAGCGCTCACGTTTCGCAGCGCGGCGCCGCTGAATGAAGGATGAGAGAGGTTTGAGGCGAATAAGCAGCCTGACGGTTCTGAGTTCACTGCGTCTTTAAGAATCCAGACCAGTGTGGTTTTGTGTTGTCATTTCCACACACTTCAAACAACACCATTAATTTTTTTATTGGTTTAATTTTCCTTTTTTTGTTGGTTGGTTGGCTTTGTGTTGCTGAACGCAGCAGTAGGAGAATCTGTTTACCCTTGTTATGATAAAGACGGAGAGAACGCGGGGAGGCAGGGGCTGCCCAAAGCCCAGCTGAGCCTCCCCCCTCTACTCCTCGGTCCACAGATCTGAGCCGTGATTCCCTCTGGCAGCGTTTTATAGGGCCACTGAAAGCTCTATTACACCAAAGCCTTTCCCCGACAAGCCAAACGACATGATAACAGATGACATTCTGCACTTTAAACTCATATAGCGATTTCTCTCTCTCTGCTTATGGCCTTTTTCTTAGCAAAATGTCATGAAAAACGTGCCTGTAGATCAGTTACTCGCCGATCTTTTTCTTACGTTTGTATCTCGAGCCCTCGTATAAAGTTTACGGCCTTTCAAGGTCGCGCAGAACAGGGAGGGTGAGCATATTCTTCAGGTTCATTCGGGGGAATTTAGCTGACGATACAGACTGCAAGTGCTTCACATGCACAAACACGTTACTATAAATTCACAGTTGGCGACATGGAAATTAGCCCTGAAAGCATGTGTTTTTTACAGTGGGGGTTTTGCGCGGGGCTATTTGTTCATTAACACCTTCTCGTCACCAGGAAGTTGCCAGACCACAAGCGAAGACTCACAACGAGACCAAACTATTTTGATACTTTAAAGTGCTTGTCTTAGGCCGAGCCAGTTTGTCAACAGCCCTCAGTTTGCAGTGAAATTAGTTGTTGGTTACAGACGTCAGGTGGTAGAAAAGACGTCAGTCACCACCACTAATTATCTGTTAGCTCCAGCTTCATGGCATACAGAGGTGGGAGCATCAGTCTTCTCATCTTACTCTTTGAAATAAAGCGAATAAGCATATTTCCCTATATGTCTGACAGAACTTATATCACCAGTCTACATACTCAGCCTGTACTGTCTCACCTTCCCCTCTCTCTCTGCACGCTTTTGTCCACAGGCATGGCTCCAGAGGTATGGTTACCTCCCTTCTGCAGACCCCAGAATGTCAGTGCTGCGTTCTGCTCGAGTCATGCAGTCCGCTATCGCTGCCATGCAGCGTCGCTACGGCCTCAACGTCACAGGGACTCTGGACAGCAACACCATAGAGTGAGTCACAGTCCTTTTTTTAAATGTAAAGATGTGGAGCATTGAGTTGTGAGGTCTTCATGATGAGGTTCCCCTTCTATAATAAACTGACCAGTGAAGTGAAGTCATGTAGCCTATGTTAGAGTTTGATGTTAGCTCAAAGAAGCAGCCATGTTTCATTTAGAAGTGTAAATGCTCAGTTCTCGTGATATTAGCCTGCATGCGTAAATGAAAAAATGTATCACGCACGTTTCTTTGGAAATTTAGTCTAATCAGCTAAAAGACAGACGTGCTTCCAGAGTAAGTGTCCGATAGATGTGTGTTTATGCTTGATCTGTGCACGGGTTGTATTTTACACGAGGAGTAAACAACGTATAATGAAGTGACGAATATGAATAAATGTTGCAGTCATTTAATGTTTTTGATTGCGCGGACTCACAAAGCGGCCCAGACATGCTCAGAACGGGGGACAAATGGCCGGCGAGTCTCTCATCCAGCCCGTTTTGCATTCTGGAGGCGAGCGGAGTCATTTTGCCAGACACAGAGTTACCCTGACACGGATTAAGTGGAGCATTTTAATTTGATCAAAGCGGCCTTTTACGCAGAGTACACCTCCGTTGTCAGATCAAAGGCCGCAAAATGTCAAAGTATTAATACTCAGCGGAAGAGGAGGAAGAGCGGGGACGGCGTTTCGGTTACCGCTCTCACGATCAGTCAAACTTGAACGCAGCCGCCACGAGCAGACAAAGATGACACGAGGGTTTAGAGGAAGAGCTCCCTATTTTCTAACCACAATGACAAGGAGAGCCTGCTGTGCACACGGACGTACCTACCTGAGGCTAATATAAATCTTTCAAGGCTTATATTCAAATTACACTCACATGGCCAATATCACTTCCAAGTGATATTGGCCATGTGAGAACATTAGAACTGAAACAGTCTGTAATACACAGCATATTACAGCTGCACTGTGTCCTGCAGCAGAGATTATACCCAGTATTTTACCCCAGGGGGTCAGAACCAGACATTCTCTTACCTGCAAATCAGTAAAAACACTGCCCACTGACATTTGTCCCCCACCAGCATTGAAATACCATCCATGCTACGAACAGCAATGAGCTCAAATTGGCCACTGAACTGTAACGTGGCAATGCGGTGGCCAGCCGTGTGGGTGCAGACTAACAGCTGTCCGACCGCTGGGCTGAGGCAGAGTGAAATGTGATGAGCTAACACTATACCTGTTTTCTCTCTCTCCCCCCCCCCACCCGCTGCTTCTCTGTGTTGATGCAGCGATAACACGATAAGGTGAGGCGTCTTTTGTGTGTCACACGTGGATGAAGCTGCACTTCTGGACAGTGGGGTGGCTGTGAGATGTTGCATGTGATTTTCCAACGTCTGAACTGTGATGAACTGTGGTGCAGTCATGCATTAGTGTCTATGTGTTTTGTTTGCGTCTCATCCATTTCCCGAATCCTGCTATCAGTGAAATGTGCACCCGTTCATAAATGTCAAGAGCTCCATCAGAAACTCATACATCACTCCGTTCCTGATGCTACCTGCAGCAGAACTACCACTGTACCTCCAGTGTTCATTGGTGGCCTCATCTTGTCTTCCCTGCAGGTGGATGAAGAAGCCCAGGTGCGGAGTTCCTGACCAGATAGGAGGTGCAACCAAATTCAGCGTCAGGAAACGGCGGTACGCCCTCACGGGACAGAAGTGGCAGCACAAACATATCACATACAGGTGCGTGCTTTTTTAAAAGTGTCAAGACTTTATTGTTCAAGCTTGTCAACTTAATAAATATGCAGAGTGATTGGAGCATTTTATAATGATCCAGTTTCCCTGCGTAACCTCTGTGACATGTACACACACACACACACAAGCACACTGACTTTTGCCATCAAGAGAGCTTGTGAAGACATTAGGTCAACAAGATTAACCCAGCGTGGGCCTGCGGCGACAAAGAGAAATAACTGATATGCGCACACATGCACGCACGCAGAGGCGAGGGTGCACAAACGGGGCTTCAGGACTTAACCAGTGTCACTGACCTTTTGATTAAGTAACACATTCCTTTCAGAGTGACAGAGAAAGAAGGAGCGGGCTATTATTTCACTCTCATCTCTTCTTACTTACCCTTGATTTATGTCTTTTTTTTTTTTTAAAGTTTCTTTTTCCCTTGATGTGAAGTCTCATAAAACTGTAAATCTTCAGACTGTGTAGGTCTCGTCTGCAGCTTTTGTGCTTCATTTCCCCTTTCACACTTGAAGCAAAGGAGCAACTGCCGAACTCAGTCAACAGCATTTGAAATTACATTAAACAGAGAGCCGCGAAAGCGACGTTATGCGGTCAAACACAGCACGGGCTACAAACCGGACCGAGGAAGAGCTGGTGTTACCCTCAGCAGAACACATAGCACGTGTGGGGAAAGCGTGAACATGCTAGAGCCACGCGTGCACCAGAGATCCCATCACCAATTTCATAATTTACAACATTTTCTGGCGTTCACTTACATGAGTAATAATGTATAGGACAACATGCTGCGGTTATATAATACTTCTCTGGTGATTTAGCGAGGTCACTAGTCCAGATTCTGTAATATTTTATGCAAACCATACCGCCGCTTGCCCCCAGCTCCATGTTTCACCGGATAATCCTTAAGAAGTGGGCTTGTTTTTTTATTTTTGCTCTGCCCTGAGGATAAATGTATAAGCAGCATTACACGCTGACTATAATCTAGTGGATCAGTAACCTACAGCTGAAGCAGGACTGTATATCACTGATGGCAGAGCTGTCCGCATTCACGCCCGTGCATTATTCTTTGTAAAAAACGACTCTGGGGTTCGCGCGCAGAGCCGGTGTCATTAGCGCTTTTGGTTCATCTGTGACGGCGCAGATCTGTGAAGAAGAAAATGAGCGGGCTTGATGAAGAGTGGAGCAGTAAATGGGTGGAACTGAGGAGTGGAGGAGAAGCAGCTGCAGAGAGAAAGAGATGAGCTGAGAGGAGAGGAGGAAACCCCAGTGGAAAGCAGAGGGTGCTCTCTGACAGATTAGGGTTATGTAATAGGATGGGAGCATTTTCAGAGTGTGTGTGCTCGTGTGTGTGTGTGTGTGCATACATGTGTGTGTTGTACATGGATGTGTGCCTGGCCACAGTCAGTCGTCAGATGTGCCTGCAGCTGCTCCTTTTAACTCAGAATTGGTGCAGTGGAGGTGGTTCGGTGAACGTAGTGCGTTATAAATATCATGAGACACCTGTGATCTCACTAAAACAATGACATTTTTAGACATTAGTGTAAACAGCCCTCCTTTAATTTCACAGCTTTATTTTAATTAAGATAAAATGCAGATTCTTTATAAAAGGTTAAAACACACAATTTAATTTATTTAACGAAGGACTCCCCAGGATTCGTTGACGCTGTAGCGTGGCCATAAAGAGTTCACACACCCTTGTGAAATTGCTGGTTTCTGCAATGTAAAAACACAAATAACAACAACAATATATATTTGATCTTATAACAAAATAAAAAACAGTTTGGTCTGAACAGATCACTAAAAATCTAATAATAATCTAATCTAATAATCAGCATTGTCTGTGCTGCTCTACAGCTTTAAGATGGAGAACGAGCTGATGACGCGCGTGTGTGTGTGTGTGTGTGTGTGTTGTTTTTCTTTTGTTTTGCACCTGCAAAACTTCAGTGCTGTGCGCCTGAATCCAGAACTCAGACCTTTAACCGAAGTCAATCTTTCTGTGCTGTTGCTCTTTCCTTTAACTATAAGCTGAACAGCCCCAAAATAAGCACCGACAAGACAACGGTGGCATTTGGAAAAGCATAACAAATGCGTGGACGCCCTAGGTGTGTGCTAGTTTCCATGTAGCCACATACAGTACTTGCTGTGGGGAGGCACTAATTAGCTTTTGCATCCCTACTGTTCTCCCTGCATGCAGGTACCATTATAGCACATGAGTTGCATCCGGAATCATTATCACCTCCCAACATGGAGTTTAATATTTAATATGGCCTCGGAGAAGGTTGGGATCCTTTCATTTGTCGTCTTGCAGCTTCGCCCTGCATGTGTTTCTCACTCTATCTGCCCTTAAAATAGGACTCACATACAGAGAGGTGGGTAATAGAGTCAGCTGAAACCGTCTTTGTATTCCTCAAGAGGCCACAGTTGTTGGGAAGGCCTTTCATTGTAACCCCAGACAGAGCAGGAAAAGGACGTGTATTCATGGAGACCCCTTGAGGAACCGTAAATCGGCTTTTTCATTCAGTTTTCCCTGTGAAAACATTTGTACCTTTCTGTGGAGTCTCTCTCTCTGTCTGGGTCAGCTGACATTGATTTGAAAGCAGGATTATTTCCTTGTGTTTATCACCCTTGCACTCTGCGTAACCCCATCAGCTCTACATAAGCACTTCAAAAGACAAACGGGCCATTTTGGTGTCGCCTCCGAAAGTGTAAAACCAGGCAGAGACCGTTGGCTTACTCAACAGCCAGCCATCGCACAGCACTTCCACTGATGATTAAGATTGTTGCTGTTATTCAAGAGTGTTTATTAACCACACTTACTGTGGGGCAGCTGGGGACAAACCATGTTCAAGCTGTTTAGTCAAGCACAGAGATGGACATAAAATGGACAAAATGATCTCCAGTATGATCCTTAAAGTGCTCCAATGATCCAGCTTCAGTTTGTGGCGCTGTTGATTATGGCTGATCAATATTTTGCTGTTTAAAATGTATAAATGGCACAAAGTGCAAACACTAATGCGGTTTATCAGATCATATCTGGATGCTCATCTGCCGCCAGTTTAAAGTAGTATCAGCAGCTGTTTCTGCGGCTATATTTAGTTTTGACCATGAGAGGTTAGCTAACAGTCGAAGCTATTATTATCACTACTTTTACATAAAGGCTGTGACAAATTCACAGTTAAAAAGCGTCTGTGAGCGTTTTAGTGTCTTTCAGCGCATTGTTTTGGTTTTTTACCTCAACCTACCAGCTGTACTTCACTGTCACAGCTGTTGAAACTCACTGTAAACTACCAACCCAGCACCGAACAGCTCCGTATACTCAGTGTGTAAATAAGGCAGTTTTGCAGAACTGGACAATCAGAGATCTGCAGGTCTCCTGATCATAAACTAAACAATTCAGGATAACTGCCTGTTAACAAACCTTCCAAGTACACGCCTTATTAGGAATGACGCTATCCCTGATTAACCCATCCTGTTTAATTGTTTCCACCCAGTTTTAGTTACGAAAACTGTCCTCAGTGTGTAGTTGTTTGCCGCCTGATGGCGAGTCAAGGTGATCATCATCTGACCCGAGCACAGACCAGTTAAATCAACTCGTCCAGCTTCTCTTTCATCTCCTCAGATCTACCTGCCGTGCAGCTGTTGGCTATTAAAACGGCTTACTCCAACCACAGCATCTGATTTTAAACTTGAAATAACATGTATTCCATTTCCTGATGAAACCTGCGTGTGTGTGTCCGCAGGGCTCGGGTCTGTCAAAACACAAAATCGTTAGCTCAAAGTGAAAGTTTTGCCGAAACTCGAGAGCGAAATTAAGCCAAACACGTCTTTGCTAAAGTGGTCGTCAGCTGTCAGCGAGTTAGTCTGCAAAGAGCGGATAGAGAAACAGGAGCAGTTTGTGCTTTGGTCCAAGCAATCGCAACACTTTAAATGAACATTGCAGGTTTTATTCAGTGGCACTCTATTTATATTTCATAACCAGCCTTTATGCCTCCGTTTTCACTGAGTTTGAGTCAATAATTAATCTGAGCTTACATGCAATATTGATATGCACTATATAAATGTGCCTTGCAGCAGTCTACCCACCGCGCAGGCAGAGATGAGCAGCAGTCAAAGACAAAAGACGTTCTGATGATATTTGTTCCTATTATGGAAAATGACAACCCGCACAGAGACGCTGTGAAGAACTAAAACGAAACGAGGCGGCGACAGAGGGTACACCGGGGGAAACGGGCTGCATGGGAGGAGGAAAAAGGGAATTCCTGAAACACCTGAGCAAGAAAAAAAAGTAAGAAAGAGAAGCTTGTGCAAACACAAGCGAACACAAGCCAACCATCTTTACACCCAGCTCTGACGCTTCACAATGGGCGTTTACAAGACATCGAGTATTGTGTGTTTACAAGCGTCTAAGTTGGATAATGTGAACTATACCTATCTGTCTATCCCGAGAGAGGAGCCAAGTTTTAATAGAGCGTGACGCAGAGATATTTTCGGAGCAGCTAAAGTGGAGAGAGGTTTTTCTGATTGCCCAAACCAGACTGGGGCTCTCAGCAGGCAGCGGGCTGTTGATAATCCTTAATTAGAAAATAAATTCCAGAGGCAGGAAATTGTCCCGTCCTTTCCACACCTGCAGCAACTCAGAGCCGGCAGGGGAGGACTCAGCTGTTTTCTCGCACAAATCGCTCCATTTAGCGCTCTGTTGGCGAACACGATGAGCGTGAAATGGCAGCATGCAGGGAAAACGGTGATAGTGACAGATTTTACTTTTCTTTTTTCTTTTTTTAAGGCAAAGTGTGATCATGCAGATTGACGTGCAGTCATATTTCACTCCTCTCCAGCCCCTGCGCCGGTACTTTCTAAATACTAAACTGACTGTATTGTTTTCTATCCCGCCATATCTGGTGCTTCAGAGGAGTTCGAGGCTATTTACTTTGCCTGATTAGATTCTAATCTGTCATTTCTCCTCTGTGTGGACATCCAGCAGAATAAGCCACTCTTAGCTGTGTTTGTTTTACCAAATGCCAGGAGAACCCCAGAGTCTTATCAGGCCAATTTACAATAGATTTGCTCATCCTGACAGTTGGAGGAGAAATCCTGATTTGAGGCTTACTGGAGCATGACGATAAGAGAAAATTATCTGGTGGTGTGAAATGTTTACAAAGGCTCCAAGTGTCTGACTTCTCCGTCCCGTATCTCTACGTCCCTGCAGCATAAAGAACGTCACGCCCAAAGTGGGCGCCGAGGAGACCCACGATGCCATCCGGCGAGCCTTTGACGTTTGGCAAAATGTGACGCCGCTGCGCTTCGAGGCCGTGCCCTACAGCGAGCTGGAGAGGACCAAGAAGGACGTGGACATCACCATCATCTTCGCCTCAGGTTTTCACGGCGACAGCTCGCCCTTCGATGGCGAGGGCGGCTTCCTAGCCCACGCCTACTTTCCGGGGCCGGGAATCGGAGGCGACACGCACTTTGACTCGGATGAGCCGTGGACGCTGGGCAACCCCAACCATGATGGTGAGCATGCCTTAGTAAATATCTTAACTCAGGATGGTGTCAGATGTTTATTAAAGAGTCAGCTAACTCACCTGGACTGGATGTGATGTGTGGTGACGCTGTTGTGTGGGAGGGGCTCCTTAAATGCTACATGGGCAGCAGCAGTGGCAGCAGGGAGTTGGAAGTAACAAGAATAACTTACATCTAAGGGAATAAAGCCTGCGCAGGTGCCGGCTGCTGTGGAGCTAAACCGTTTTTGAAATGCTGCATGATCGCCAGCTTTCATGTTTCATGCACCGGCGGCACAGCACAGCATGATCAGAAGAGCGCGTCTCATTTATGTTTCAGTGCGCGTGGCATGTCAGTGTAACGGCAGCCCCCGGTTGACGGCGCCGACTAGCTTGCGGGCTTTACTTATTGGTCATTACGGCTTGTTTCAAAGGAATCGCCCCCCCCCGGAGAGCTTCAGGACTGTGTCATTCAACGCGTTTTATTGCTTTTCCAGCAATTAGCCTCAAGGAAAACAAAGAGCGCAGATACAGCATCAGTCTTTTTCAGTTTGGTATGTATACGTTCAGCCTCAGGGGGCTGTGCAGTCTGTAAGTTGTGACACCTTTTAATGTTGTTTTAAAGTATAAAAAGGTGTTGTCTGGTTTTTGAGTCAGACAGACACAAGTTTTTTTACTAAATTGGAATATAGTGCAATAGATTTGACCGAGTTGATTCATGTATTTGTTGCCCTGAATTGGTTTGCAGACCGATAGCATGCAAAATGTGTCTGTTTGCTCGGATCCAGTTAATCTCTAATATTAAAGGCAAGTAAAAGCTAAAGACAAGCTGATTATTACAACTCTGAAACTATGTCAAACACTGAAGTTGGAGATATTTAATCATGACGTAGGTTTTAAACATTTACAGTACATCAGATTTTACCAAGGCGCACATCGTGATGCCAGAAAGTCCGATGTTTTCACAGTTTCGCTCCCTGGATATTGGTTTTGCTGCAGATTTCTGGTCTGCGCTGATGTGATTTGAGTCTGATATATTGGGTCTTGCTCAGTCCTCACTCTCTGAGAACATCCCAGCCCGCTCGCAGATATCTCCTTTGAACTGTAGCAATAATCACACGGCCCTCGCTCCACTGCGACCTCGAGCTCGTGCCCTAGCTGAGTGCTTGCCCTCAGAGCTTTGCAGCCTGTCAGCCTGCATGTAAGCCTTTAGCAGGGGTCTGTCTGTCATGCTATTGTGTGGGTCGCATGTTGAACAGCTGTGTTGCTGTTTTGCTGTTCGCCGTGGTCCTAACACATCTCAACTCTGTGCGTGTGCGTGGCATCGGCGGCAGCCAGCAGCAGGTTGAACTCGGAGCCCTGCACGGCCTTCAGTGTGATGATGAAAGGGCCTTGTAAGGGAGCAGATGGAGGGGGAAGAATGAAAGTGTAAAAGATAGTTAATGCCAGTCAAATGGAGCAAAGAGCGAAAATGGATTTGTGGTTTATATTCTTGACCAGACGCTCGTCGCCGCAGAGCAACATGCTTCAGATTTGTCTCTCTGATTGTAAAACATCAGTGTTTTCAGCTTTCGTCTTTGAATCCCTCATTAAATCTAATGGGCGAGCCTGCCCGTGGTCTAGAGAGACAACTCGAGAGGAGCCATGACTGTTACTGAGTCATAAGTCAAAGCAATGACAGAGATGACTGAGCAAGACACAAGGAGACGCTCCGCAGAAATAAGGACACAAATGAGAGAGGGTGGGGGGAGAAAAAGCAGAGTTACTAGAAGGAAGGCGGCCGAGATAACAGAGCGGAAAAGAGAAGATAAGAGAGAATGGCAGAGTATCTCTAGACAAATATTGGAGGTTCAAGAGCTCACAAGAGAGACAGACGTAGAGGGAAAGACTGAGAAAGCAGCGCAGCGATGAAGTAAAGAAAACATTTGAAGAGGAAAGGGGAGAGAGGAGAGCAGAGGAGATGAGTGGGAGCTGTTGAACACTATGCGTCGGAAATAGAAGTGAGGAACTTGCTGTCGAAGACTGAATTTTAAGTAGGAGCAGAGGGGCATTTGTAGGCTTAGATAATACGCCGTGAACAGCTACGTTTAAGGCTTTTGAGAATGAGCGGTTTGATCGAATTGACCAGAAACACGCCTGCAGGTTTGATAAGAAGATGGATAATAATAACCTCAAGTAAGATATTAGCACTCCACTCATTAAAACACATATTAAATGTATTTAAACACATATATGTGCGTGTGTGGTGGCGGACACAGACATGCATGTATCCACACAGTTGCCGTCTTTGCCTTGGAGGAAGGAGAAGGCAGCTGCCATTGAAGGCTATGATTCCCTCCCCTCAAACAGACACACACTGTCTCTCTCTACCCCTCAATGCAATATTAATACAGCCCTGCTGCGGCCCGCAATTCTGTGAAAACATCCCATAATGCATGCAGTTCTATTACGCACTCCCCAGCTGGCTTTCTTGCCAAATATGAGCATGCACTGGCTGGATCCTGCCCGCTCGCCGTGGCGGGGGGTGCTCTTATTCCTGCATGATGACTAGTGTTACACTGAGATGAATTTCTGAAGGCTCATGCAGCTTGAAGCAGCCCACTGCCTGGGTTTTGTGCTGAGATGTTGAATAGCTTCGAATTTCACTATAGTTTTGCCAAAAAGTACTACAAATACCAGGTACTGTGTATTCCAGCCAGATTGTTTTGTTTTTTTTTATTTTGTCTTGGCACGATAGCAACACCTCCGAGGCAGTGTGTAGACTTTGGCAGGAGAAAACCTGAAAAACCTGCAAGATAATAGCGCTGCAAGCATTACTAATGTTACTACTAATAATTACACCCAGCCGTGTGTCAGTATGCGCTGCCGTACCAGCGTATTCATCAGTTTAATATGTCGTGACACCGCCTCTTGTGATGTTATATCGACACTCCGGCTGCAGTATTTGAGTCAGTGATGGGTTTTTCTGAACACATTTACACTCTGAGAAGCCTTTTGCCAAGTTTGTGTCTCTTTGGTATTGAGAAGAGGTGTATTTGTGTGTGTGTGTGTGTGTGTGTGTGTGTACTTTAGTAGACACTGTTTAACTGTAGCTTCCTGTTAAGCTGCAGGCTTGGCGTAATGCGATTTAAAAAGTGCATTATAAGTTTGGTTCCTGCTTTGTTAAAGCAACACTGGATGTTTTTAATACTCCCGTGCATATTTCTTGTTTTGTTGACAAACACTGTGACAGTATTGTTTCGTGATTCTCAGACCTGCTGCGTGATGATCGATTTACAAGGAACCCGATTTATCACAGGAAGACGTCAGTGACGTGCCGATCTGTCGTTTGATGCTCGATCTTTGATACGACATGCCAGCCTAATCAGAGTATGACCTGTAACAGCGAGTAATTTGGAAAGCATCAGTGGGCGCTGATGCTTTTCAGGCAGTGCTGCTGTCTGTGCCTAAAAGAGGCTTTACAGCAGCGAAAGGTGTGGTGCTCCCTCATTCACATATACATGCATACATATATATTATACATCTCTAAGACACGACTTTAATACAAAACAGCATGTAGATGTTCATTTTAATCTAGATATTGTCTCAAAGTCTCTGCTCACAGAGGTAGAGATAATTCCACATACTTCCAGCCTGCTAGTTTCATGGATTTGTAATCCACCCATCATCCGCCTCCTCTGTCTTCCTGTGTCCGTGCTGGGAACAGCTGGGAATGATGTAATTTTAGCACATAATGTTCGTGCGCCTGGCTTTCCTCTCTTCCTCATCTCGCCTTCTTTCGGTCTCCCCCTCCCTCTTTTTGTTGTGTTTTTAAAAGTTACAACTACACACACACACACACACACAAACACACACACACTGGAGATGAGCTCCTGTCCAGTAAGCTGCCCGTGCCTGTCATACCTAATCCCCGCACACGGTTGTCGCGAAGGATCAGTCGTCGTGGCGACCACTGCCAGCATCGCGCCGTGGATGTTATTGTAGTTGTTTTGGATGATGACATCACTGATGCGCAGTGGTGGATTAATCCCCGTCTGCATGGAGATAAACACCTGCGTACACGTGTTTAAGTACTCAGACATGCACTTACTCTCACAGATGCGCACACACACACACACACACACACACAAATGCATGCACTTACGCTGTTTTGTCTGCACCTTCGCTCATACTGCGACTCAGGCATTTGAGGATAGAGGATTAATCAAAAGTTACGTTCAGTGGCAGAGGCGTTTTTAGCTCACGCAGCAGAATGAGGCTCTTATTAGGATTAGCTAATGGTATTTTAAGAGCGACGTGGATGTGCACTGTGCAGCGCCTGCTTTCCATACGCGTGTGTGACTTGATGCTTTTATCATATAGAAGAGAAGGTGGCGTCTGCAGAATCAAACGCACCAGAATCGAGACGGTTTCTTTGGCTGTTTCATACTTTACATTTGAAGTTGTTTGTTTCCACCTGAGTGCTTGCGTTTATCTGCTTGTGCCTGAGTGCCTCTGCTTAGATATCACTTCCTCCTGTGACCTACCGCCTCGTCATCACCCTCATCAAGACAATAATGTGACTGTAGGCATTATTAATAGACTCCCAGTCAGTCGATATAAGGACCTGAATTAGTCCTCAGGCTTTACTTTTATCTCCAGCTTGATTTTTCAAATTTGATCTCCTGTCTTTCTACACGTGAACAAATAAACATGTATGAATTGGCTTCTGTCAAACAACGCTTGGCATGATGTGGCTATTCGAGGACTGCATGCATGTAGGACTGAGATAATTGCTTGATTGATAGATGCAAGTGTTTTGATCTTTTCAGTAATTCTCCAAGCTAAAATGCCACAAAAAAACATGTTCCTGCTGCTTTTTTCTCCGTTTAAATGACGATGACTTGACTATCTTTGGGTTTTAAATTGCTGGTTGCACAAAACAAGCAATTTGAATATATTATAGAAAGAACATTTTCAATTTGTCCCTTTTTTGTTCTGGCATTTTAAAGACGAAGTGATTGATGGGTGATGACGACAATAGTAAGGTGCACTCCTGCGAGCACGTAAACACACCGTGGCTGCAGCAGACTCCACTTTCATCCACCTCCGTGATCCCTGCTTGTTGTGCAACATTATCATCAAGTTGCCTGTTGTTGCACCCATGCAGATACAGTCGTTCTGTTTTGACCTAATCACCGTGGATGACAGTGTGTTTAGTGCAGTTGCATCAACTTCAGTGAAACTTAAACCATCTTTACCTGCAGCGTCTGTTTTTTGTGTGTCATGACTGCAAAGATGGAAGAACCCAAGGGAAATGAATCACAGCATTCATCCTCAGTCGGGCCTGTGTTATTGGCTCTTCTTCACACCTAACACTAACCTCTGCGCAGTGTCTGTGGCGACAAGCGCTGCGGTTCACAGTGGACACGATCACACCGCGCGTGAGGTGCTGCCGGACCAAACAGTTCCTGTTCTTAGATCAGTGAAAGAGTTCCTCAAATCCAAAAACGCCTCTTGTCAAACTCCAGCGCCGGAATGTTTTGTGTGCATCATATCATGCCTGAAAAGAGTTCAGAGCTCCAGAGAGTGAAGAGGGTTTGTCACAGCGGTTTGGAGAAATCCTTTTTTATGAAGACTAACTGACGGATTTACCCATTTCCACCCTCCTTCGCTCCCTCCCTCTCCTCTTTCTCTTCCCCACTACAAAGTGTGTGTCAGCCTTTGGTGCCGCTTTAAAACAATGGGGGTTTGCAGTCGAGGGAAAGGATTTGTTGAAGCAATATTTAAATGAACAAACATTTCCAGCAGTGGATTAGAGAACCACGTTTGGCTTGAGGAAATTGTTTGTGGGTTTCCTTCCATCGCAATCAAACTCTGCTCATATCAGATTGGTCTTGTTAACAAAGTGGAAACCCTTCTCCGGTTGACAGCAAATTGAGGCTCTGCAACCTGGCCGTCGGTTGTGCACAGATACTGTATGCAAGGAATAAAATCAGCGTCCTTGTTGATTTTATGAAACTGAGCACCATCCCAGCTGATTTGTGAGCTGTGCATGCATGCTGGAGGTTGATAACAACACTGTTATGTAATCTCAAACCTGTCGGCACGCTAAACTGATCAGTTCTGGGTCCTTCTCTTGCCCATGAGCTGTCAAAGAAGGACAAAGTCAGATACTGAGAATGACCTGCTGGACCGACATGTTCTGTGCTTTTCGTACATTCCCAGTTTATACTTCACTGTGAGAATTCACACTTTCTTGTGTTGAGGACTGCACGATGATAGCTGCTAGCTTATTTTAGCCAGGATGATGCACAGCGAGAGACAACAGGCAAGGATTGCATGGGGGTGGGTGATCAGCCAATACCCCCATTGAGAGTGCAACATCCCCGGGGGCAAAACAGAGATAAGTGGTCGTGGAGCTCCTACAGCTGCCCTACATTCCTAGACTGCTTGGCTTTGGAGGCTGATGGATGAATGGCTGTGAGAGATCAATAGATGGAAGGATAGATGGGTGCATGGGAGAATAAACTAAAGACATAATAGGTTGTGATAGTGGAGGGCAGAGGTTTGATAGGAAAATCACGCAGGGAGAGTGCGAAGATGAAATATGTTTGGATGAAACATCGAAACGCGTTTGAGCAAAGGTAAAATGGGGATGCAGAGGCAGAGCAGTGGAGGGCAGAGAGGAGAGGATTGTGGGGGGATTTAGTGTGAACACAGGATAAGGAAGGAAAAAAACCTGGAAGTAGAGATTGAGATGATTAGATTGTCTTTTCATCAGAGCTCAACCATGCCAGGACCACTTTTGAAAGGGTGCACATTTGCAGGAGACGTTTTTTTTTTTTTTTTTCGGCAAAAAAGGCGAACGAGCAGACGCTCTTCCGTGCTTTATCACAAGGTCATCTTTGTGGGCTGAGGCCGCTGTGTTTTTCTTTGTGAGAAATCAAAGCCACGCACGCAGGAATAGATAAGACAGTTTCCATTTTGACTCTCAGTCACACTGAGGCTGATGGGATTTTACAAAAAAACAACAACTTGGCACCAGAAGAACAAAAAAAAAAAGTTTCATCGCCACCGCTGCATGCCATGACTGTACGCAAACACCAAGTCTCGGCCCGAGGGTGACTTATAAGGCCTGGTATGCCTTCAAGGACCTCCAGCTTCTTGTAGTGTAAGTGAAAACTATGTAACATAACACAGCATGCGAGCTAGACCTACACACAGGAAATGAGAGATTCCAGGGCTTTATTATTTTTTTCACCCTTGCCCCCAAAATGAGCCAAAGAGGTTAGAAAAACACACTGTCACCGGGAGGAAAAACACGCCAGGAACGTATGTTTCCTGGTATTGGGATTAGATAACGGGGGTTGAGTTGGTTGGGCACTCAATAATGGAGTGACAATTGGCAGAGGGAGGGGATGTCGGGACGGGATCGACATTGATCGGTGGACTGATTGATGGTCGCAGGAGAAATCTCGGCCCGCTGGCGTCGATTGGCAGAGAGGTTTATCATTGACGTCTGATCCTGTAACTCGATCGTACGTTCAAAGCAGCCGTCATTTTGGGCGGTTTTACCAGCGGACGTTGAAAGGAGATCAATCATGGGCTTCTTAGCAGCGGACAGTGCGGGCATTGTTACGTGCAGCCGCTTCTGTCGAGCCGGGGTGTTGTAAGGAAAAAGAAAACAGAAGAATGGGGGGTAAAAGGAAGGAAAGAATCAGAGATGTTGGAGCAAATGGAGTACAAGTGAGGGGAAAGGAAGAGAGGCTGAGGAGTAGAGGAGCATATGGTGTCCTTGCAGGTTTATTTTTAGGTTGCTACTCCTACTGGGTGATGAGGAGGAAGCAGCGGACTGTCTTTTCCACCCTGTTTCTCTTTTTCTTTTGTTCCTCCCCTGACACTCGCAGTGGGTATGGTTGGCACGGTGCTTAGTTTTAAATAATAATGACTGCGCAAGAAACGGGCAACAACAGTAAAAACAAACCTGATCCAAACGTTCGGGTGACTGTCTACAATAAAAGTCCTTTTTTTTTGTGGTAGTCGGTAACGTTAACAGCCGACTCTAGCTGAGGGTTAAAAGTAATGTCTTCTTCCGGACTAGACGTTTAAATTAGAGCGTATATGTTTCCAGAACGTTGGAAATATTATTTTATTCGTCCGCTGTCGGACTTCAGCCGCTCAGTCTGTACATCGTCATGGTCCTTTATTAGGTTTCTTATCAGGTATTTTGGTCAGTTAGTCTGCTGCTGTATGTTGTTCCAGTTTGCGTTTGGATTTATTACTCCATTCCTGCAAGTGATGTATTTTTGTTTTCACTTAGTTATAATTTGATCTAATGTTCTGAGAGGCAGCCTCCTCTGTGTCTTATGTTTGGCTGAGGTTTGTTGTGTCAACAGAGGACAAGTCCTGTCTGGGCTCTTAACAGGACTTGACTTAATAATGTTAAGGGGTAGAGTCACTACAAATGTATTGACCTCCGTCCCTGTAAGCAGAGTGTGATCTTAACTCAGGGTTACGAAGTCATGTACACCTCACGATTTACATCCTTTGAGTTTACTTTCTGCATCAGTGTGTATGGTCAATGCATTAATACACATTTTATTTTATAACGCCTACGTCTCAGGACCCGATTAAGCTCTGGACCGCTTAGGAAAACTTTCTCAGGAGTTGTAACGACGTTTAACTCTTTATCAATTTTAAGTGGAATTCAGATTTTAATTTAGCTTTCAATTATAATAAAAGGGAAAAATAAAGAAAATGGATTTAGATTCAGTTAAAAATAAGTTTCTCACACAAAGACCCACTTTTAAGACCACTGAGACACTTTTTAAAACAGAAACAGAAGCGTGTCATCTGCATAACGGTGGATTTACCGTCTTTGTTTAAACTAGTGAAGGTATTTGAAACTGCCACAAACTACTGATTAAAACACTGACAAAGATAAAAACTAAAAGCTCTCTTATCTTGAGTTTTTGTCTCCAAGCTGCCCAATTAACTTCAGTGGGAATGTTAAATTCCTCTTTCTTTCAAGGTTGTTCAACTTCTTGAGAAAACCTCCCTTTCCACTATAATCGTCTATCTTCCCTATGTCCTTCTGTCTCTATCTTTGTCCCTGTACCCCCACCTACTCTGCCGCCGTCTCTCTCTATCTCTCAGAGAAAATAAATGGGGAGAATCAGGAGCTTTTTCTTACCACAGGAGCAGATCTTTATCTTTTCCTGGAAGCATGCGTACGTGTGAGTCCTGAGGACGTCCAGCACCGCTACATTTGGGCAGGCAGTGGGAACAGTATTGATGGTTGGGTTACTGTAAGTAGAAGAGTTTGTGGGAGGACACGGGCGGTAAAACGGCACACAGAACTACACACACGCATTTCAAGGGTGCTGGAAGAACTCACCACCTTGTAGGCATTTTATCTCAAGGATGCAGGGCGACAGTTGACATTACATGATGCAACACTATGATATGATGCAGCGCAGTACAATACATCACTATGTGATCCAGTCAAGGAGCCTGATAAATGTACCTGATGCACTGCTGTATGCCGCAACACATAGCCATATACAACGTAGAGCACGCTGTAGATCAGTGAGATATGGTAATACATGAACCTCTGTGTGCTTAAACATACAGCAGCGAGTGTTATATGGAGTCTTTTTGCAGACTGTGATTGGTGAAGGTTGTTGGGGCTGTACGCTAAATCACGTCACCTTCTCTGCACCCTTTGCAAGGACCAACATGAATAATCGCTACAGCAATTAAACATCTGTGGTGAACAATGCAGTCTGCATTGTTGTGTTGTTTTGAATAAAGATGCAAAAACATTATCTACCAACGAAACATAATACAACAAATCACATTTAAACTTGTTACATAGTGCGACTTTTTAATAGCTTGTCTGTTGCAGGCAAAAATACCTCTGGTGGTTACACAACCATCTGAAGCTAATTGCCAGCGATGAACACCACTTTAGAGAAAGACAAGGGATTTAAATTGTCGCTTTCACACTTTCCCAAAGAAAATGAAATCAAGGGAAAGAAAGCAGAGATATCGCCGTGCGTTCGTGCCCACCAGGCTGCCACTAGAAATAGACGGCCGCCCACTGACGGCAGCATCAACTTCCACGTGGGCGGCGGCACTCTCTTCCGCCCCCACACATGCATACACACACGCAGACACGTACACTCTGAGAAGCACACACATGCGCGCGCAAATCGCGCACCCAGGGAGACTTGCCCTCCCACTAGTCAGTCAGATGCTCTCATAACCTCGTACCCATAATCCTTAGCAAACAAAAAGTGTAAACAGCCCTTGCCTAGGGTACGTCTCCCTCTGAGAACACACACATATTATCACAGTTCAAGGAACATCACTTGTGTCTTTAGTGATGTGTGTGATATGAGCCTGTTTTGCTGCTGCAGAGATGAAGTAGCCATGTTATTATCGATTTCTTAGGGGACATTTGAGGAATCTTAAGGATGCTCTGGCATAACAGTGACCTGCTGAGCTGCTTCAAATAAAAAAAACAGCTCACCCTTTGTTGCTGTTTGGATCACGAAAGCAGAGTGTGTTTTCTACAAACCCAGACCGTCACTCGTAACCCACTTACATTAAGTCCTCAGGCTAGAAACTCTGTGACACATCCACAAAGGCTGCATTTGTCTGTAAATATCAGATTTGTAGTTCTGCATTCTGTAAGGAAGTCGCACATAATAGCGCTCCTGTTGATCCAGTCATAAAAGCAAGAAGGGGTTTTGGCAACTGTTAAAAAGCAGTGAAACTTCTCTTTCGTTTCACAGGAAGAGGAGGAAGCTAGAGAAGGCCTCGGTTTCAGCGACCTGAAAGGGTTTGAAGCGTCAGTCGAGGTGCGAGCACTTAAAGGAGAAACAATCAGAGGGGACAGATTAATGCAGCTGAAACATCAGCTGATGTGCAACAACTGAAAGCTGTTGAACTGTCAGTTGAAGAGTAAGAGATGAAAGGAGTTGAAGAGTAAGAGATGAAAGCAGCTGAAATGTCAGGCGACACACGAGCGGTAGAAGTAGTTCAAGTTTCAGCTGAAGTGGCAGAGCAGAAAACAGCTGAAAACTTCTTTCAGCGTTTCCAGTTTAACTGCTATTTTTACTTCTCGCAGCGCTCGTATTTTGACTGCCACTTCAACTTCGACTTTGCTGTAAGACTTGATGGGAGAAATGTCAGTTGGCAAGTGTGGAAAGGCACTGAAGATTTTCTCTTTTTAGATAGGAAAGAATGACAGAAGACTAAGTAACAAGCCAGGCGTTTGTAGAAGTTGAGGATTTAATGGGTAGTTGGTGGGTCATCACTTGTCTGCTGAGCTAAATGACCTGGGAAGGGTCCAAAGTGAAGCCCCGCATGGCTGCAAGTCCCTCAGCGATACTAAAGAAGGAGTATTCTCCAAGGCGTTTATCAGCTCTGTTGTGTATTTCTGTATCATCTTGTGTTTTGCTCCATTTTAAACTCTGCTCCCATCATTTCTATTTCACCGACACCAACGCTAGAAAGTTTTCTGCAGCCTTTTTGCCGTGAGGGTAACATCAGTGTTGGCCGCGTCCGTAACGCCCAGCTGCTGAGGTGCGTGCAAGCCGTTGCTTGCGAATGCATTATTAATGATTAATGAGCACAATGAAAATGTACACACATTCCCGTTTCGCTCACAGGTGCTGCACAGAGATAAACATGACAAGAATAAAGGATGTCCTTTCCTTGGCAGCATCCCCCCCCTCTCCTTTCTGCTGGTTTATTTACCTCGAGTCCACAGGAACGGCCAATATTTGGATCCCTGGCAATGATCCACGCACAGAATTTCAGTCTGTAGCAGCCTCTGTAAATAAATAATTACTCCAGTGTACATATGTTGGTCCCATCAGCCGGGGCTTTGTTCTCTGACAAGCTTGTGAGAATTAAGTGTAATAGATTCAACAGCACAAGTGTTGCTCAGCCAATGTCAATAGCCTTGAGCGAAGGGAAGAGAGAGAGGGCAGGCGAAGAGTGAAGGGACTGAGGAGAACGAGTGGAACCACAGGCTGTTCTTCCCTACAGGTTGGTGCATGGTACCGACGCTGGTGGGGAAAGGGCTTTGATTAACAGTGGAGGTAAACGCATCAACAGTGGGTTTGTCAGAGTTTCCACTGGGCATCTCACAAACAGAAGAATGAAAGAATGAATGACAACTGTGGTGTGAAGTCATCGGGGAAATCACGAACTGGTATGACTTTTAGCATTCAATCCCTTGATGCCAGTTTTACTAATACAAACCCTTCTGTAGCATCAGAAAACATTAGAAATGCACGTTTAAAGCAAGGCCGCGCATTCCTCCTCATTCAAATGAAGAGTTACACTGGCAAGCAACGGCAATGACCTTTGCTTAATTAAATACACTCAACCAATGCGAGCTCAAGATCAGCACCACTGCGCAACGCACATCAACGACAGTCATGTTGACTGCGAGACTTTATTCTCCTTGGGCTACTGTCGCACCGTGTTTACACTTCTACAGTTTCATCTGGAAGACGCTTTTACTCACAGCGACGTTACATATAGAGACAAGGATGACACGATAACAGAAATGGAAACTTGGATACAGACTCGATAAGTCAATATAACCCTTCTTGTGTCCAGAGACTGTTATTGTGAAGTTTAGACTCTTATTTTGAAATTCATGTAGCATTTAACATGTCTAAATAATCTAAATCATATTGTTTTAAACACGGGTAGAGTTTGTTTATGTTTTTCCTGTGTCTTAATTAACCATGTGCCACATTTAATCCTGAAATATAAAATGTACAAACACTGTTTAATCTCATTTTAAGTCCAAACAAACCAGGAAACCAGGCATTTTCTCCCCAACTTGGAAATGGAAATCAGAAAACCTTGGTGTTTATACACGTGGCACTGTAAGTTGGTGTGGTGAAATGCACCAAATGGCACACTGTGTGTTTCTGCTTTGTCCTGTGAGGGTATGTTGGAGGCAGCGAGCGAGAGTGTGAAAGTGAAGCGAGCAGAATGCAGCCATTGTACTTTGGCTGCATTCTTCACAATGGTCACTCTGTCAAGTCAGGCACACAGCTCCGGTATGACAGCCAGCAGAGCTCTGTGAGCCCAGGGCCCTCTGAGCCAGGCACTGAACCACTGGGCTGAGATCCTCTGGCAGCTTGTCAGCACAGCACAGCACAGCGCAGCACTCCTGGACGCGCGGCGCTCTCATTGACTCACACTCTGCTCCAGCGTCTCTGGACTCGCTGCTCTTCCTTCTCACTTCACATATCTCCAGCTTCCTTCAGGGTCAAGGTTGCTCTGATTTCTGATGACGTACCGGCTCAGAGAAACAACATCCAGTGTCAGGACTGTGAACTTCACCCCGGCTAGTGGATAACAGCTGATTTCCATCCTTTTCCTTTTCCTGCACTGCACTGTTGAGCCTTCAGCCAGTGTCAGGGGCAGTAAAATACCTCACGGCAGTAACACACGCTTGCTTCACGTTGTAACTGCTTGAAAACTAATGTCAATCTTTAGCTCAATCAAGGCCATCTCTTCCATTCAGTGTTGGTGAACGGCATTTTGACACGAACAAAGCATTTTTATTGAGGCTAATATAAAATAAGATCTCCACACAGACCCACAAACTTTATGTGTGCAGCACATATTTTACAATAACGGGTACTTTTGCAGAAAAATGGCATAAAATCTTAACTAATTTGACAAAAAAAGATTAAAAATTAATAAAATTTTAGAAACACATTGACTCAACTGTAGCGGCTGAGCAGTAGCCAACAGCAGAGTCTGATATAAACAGCTGAAACATTAAATATATTTAAAATAGTTTGCTAAAGCATTGGATAAAAACAATTAGCTTAAAGTGGAGCAGGACGCCGTATTTACACACACAGAGTTTTATCCAGCTGTAAGCCTAATTAGCATTATGTGCTGCTAATAACTTATTAACATAAACATTGACAGCTGGATTGGCTGACAATAACCCACGTTTATTTCATGAATTGAATCAGTTTAAATGAACACAATGAACAGGATAGAAAGCACCGCCCTGCTGCCCCGAAAGGTGTTAAGAGCGTTTTCAGAAATGTTCCTGAAATTGCATTTAACACTGTTTTGCATTTACTTGACCGTGCCGCGCTGTTTCCATACTCCCCGAGACCATTCCTGAAAGTGCGGAGTCAGCCACTCGGGGAGTTGTGGAGGCTGAACAATGGGAAACACTTGAGGTCCCCTGGGACAAACAGAGTGCTTATGCTTGCTTATACTTGGACGGCAAAACAACAGCAGCGAGATAACGGCAGTAACAGTCGCGGCTGTGTTTTCTGAAGAAAGGGCGGAGGAGTTCGACATTGTTGGTCTCTGCTGGGCATCCGCGACTGTACAATCAGAGGAGTGGGGGTTGTTCTAATTTTGTTCGTGGGCTTTTTGCGAGTTCAAGATGTTTATTTGCTGCTTCCGACAGCCTTCCTGACTGAAGAGAAAAGAATTGGTCCCCTGATAGGCCCTGTAATTTGTCTACAAGGGGCAAAAACAAAGACCAGAGTGATAATGAACATCCGTAAACTCAGGGGAAGCTTGTGTAAGGGAGTAGAGAAGCCAACAAGTGGACAGCCAGCCGTTCGCCCTTGCAGCTGACGTCAAATGTCATGCGTTGACTAAACCACAGGCGCTTAGTTAAACAGTAAGACAGCAGAGAGGGTTACAGGCCCCTGGAGACCTGCGCTGACAACCTAAGCTATTACTGCAATTGAACAGCGGCGTCCAGAGCCCGATACCTGATTTGTGGGCCAGTGTGTGTTTATCCCTGCGAGTTTATGTCTGGAACTCGGTATTCCCATGTCACGTGTGCCCCCGGCCAGCAGATGGGCCGTAGCGGCGGTGGCATGTGCAGGGAGCCGGTAAATTATGGAGAAGGAGCCAGGTAGGGGTCTCTGGTTTCTAATCACAACCCCTGTTTACTTTACTGCAACCCTGTGGGGAAAGACAGCGCGAGGCACGTATGATCATAAATCTGCAGCGTCTCTCCTCTTCCTCCTCTCCCACTCTATCTTTCCCTCCTTTAGTTTTCTGTTTCTCTCCCTCCTTCTTCTCTGCTACACTATCTCATTAGCAGCAACCTTGACCTATCCTGAGGAGAGTGTCGGCAAGGCTGCTGCTGCCGCGGGCTGCCGCTATGATCGCTTAACGTGGGGGGGGGGGGGTAAAAAATAATTTATCAGCGCTGGATTTTTTTGTGCTTTTTTACCTCAAATGTAGCTTTTATGCTTTAAATAGTTGATGAGATGAGTTATTTTTATGCTAAACTCTTGGCCAAGCCGGTGGACGCCACAGATGAGAGTGATGAATCACAGCGTGGGGGAAAATATAAGGCTCGCTGTCTCCGCTTCACCCTCCCAACAAACAGCAACAAAAAAAAAATCTATTGCCCTCAGTGGGTTATCACACAAACCCTGCAGAGCTTTGTAATGCATTTCATCCCCCAGCATTGTTTTCTTCAACTGCATCCTGCTGTTGAAGCCCTCACGCCCTATTTTCTGCTTTGTGCTTTGGTGCTAATACACAGCCACTGACAGGAGGGTGATGTTGCAAACGCCAAGGTCAAAGGTCACACTTGTATAATTCATCATCCCCATCTTTTTGTGTGATGTGATGCCGGAACATTGGAGCAGCTTTACAAGATAACAAATAGTCCCGAGCCTTATCGTTTACCTCGCCTGAGTTTTTCCCCTGCTCTTTATCATCCGGTTGTTTTTCTTTGTTCCGCTTCTCCTCAAGCAGCCATCACTCCAAACGCCCTTTCTCCTCAGTTTACCTCACCTTTTTATCTCTGCGTTCATCTACTCTTTCGGATCCTTGTCTCCCACTCGTCCCCTCCCCACATAACTTTCTCCTCTCGCCTTTACCTCGCTTCTTTTCTCCTCCGCGCACACTATGCCCTCGCATTACCTCTCTGTCCCTTTCATCCTTCGCTTTCTGCTCATACCCTCCCCGTCTCCTTCCACCCTTCCACCGTCCCCCCGTGTAGGCTCTGTATACCTTGCAGCTGATAATTAGCCAGGCAGTACAAACTGCCTCAGCTTTGTTTGTGGCCCCGGGGCCAACAGGACGTCCCTGTCTGCCACAGTGTGACTTACATAAGCGACCGACACAAAGTGACAATGGTGACCTCAGATGGCCCCAGGAGGCAGGAAGACAGACTCAAGATTGAGGGATGGAACAAGACGGAGATGGAAAAAGACAAACAGCCCTTCTTATTTACTCATACAGCTGATGTGACTGGAGCATCTGTGGCATCAGGACTTGTGCTTCATTCGTCTATTGATTATAAACCTCAATAATTAGATTTGGATCTATTTAATGAACCAACGTCACCATATATGTATTTATTTTTTGGCAACCGGTTGCACAGAAAGGTTTAATTCTACCAAAAAGACGCTCGTTATGGTTTTTTAAATCAGTGCAATGACTTTTCTTATTGAAAACCGTTAAATTCCTGGTGTTACAATCAGTTAATGAAATGTCTATGGAGGTCCACTCAGTCCCAGTTTGATTGCAGCATATTGCATCGCCTGTATACACCTGTATACACCTGTATACAGTGGAGACAACTGCAGATAAGTTCAGGATGCCATGTGCAGCTGATCCATTTACTGTAACGCACTGAAGCCTGACGCATTACTTTTCATTAACTCCCATTACAGCTTTAACTCAGCGAACACATTCAAGTTAATGAGTTGTTATAAGTTCATTCTCAAAACTGTGCCAAGCGCTGTCGGTGCTCTCAGATCTCACACACGTTGTCTTCAGGAAATGCTTTTGTAGTTGATTGTGTCGAGTGCTAAAAAGCTAAGCTAACATCAACAAACGCAGTGAAAAAAGCCCAATTCAGTTACACAACTAGTTTATTAGTTTCCTCGAGGTGCAGATTAAATTGTCAGTGCCTCACTTTAAGTTTTTTTTGTCCAACGAGGGTTCAGTTCATCTGTGCTGGCTGCAGGCTTGCTAACATCAGCTGCAGTTGCTGGTGACATGGCCCCTAACCAGGTGTACTCTTTAGCTTTTAGGCCAACTTTGCAATTGCCATAATAAATATTGCAGCAAACATCTGAGTCTAGTGTTGAAAAGTCTAACTAGCGACCTCTCGACTCACTGTTGCCTGGAACCAGCTGCAGGAGCGATGTAGTACCTGTTTCTATAAGTAACTTTCACCCAGATGCACTCCCAGCCTTGTTCATCACAGTCTTTGTTCATGTTGATGTCGTGTTTGTAGCCAACTGATTAAACAAAGACATTTCAATGTTTAAAACTGCTTCTCTGAGCAGTTTTACTCCTCTGCTCCCGCCGCCATGATAGGAAATGACCTGAAGAAGGGTCTTCAGAGGAGCGTGACCCCGTTTTCCCCACGAGTGATTCCTAAACCACTGAGCCACTTCTCTCTCCTCTTTATCTCCTTTCTCCTCTCCGCCTCTCTTTATTTGCCATAAACCCTATCTCCAGACGCTTGTTCAATATTACAAGCTTGCATAAATTTTGCCTCACTTTCTGTACTTCTTCAATTTTTACAAGCCATCTACTTTCATTGGAGGAAATTGGCTGAACAGTACAGCTTCTTCAGCAAAACCCTGGATATAAATGCAGTCTGTCGGTCCTTTTACGCCCGCGCAGCGGAGGGCTGTACATCAGCGCAGTAAAGACTCACTGACATTTATACAATCAAATATCCTTCACAGGGCTCAAATTAAGCCGTCTCTCTGTGGTAGTCTGGTCTGTAAATTCTTACGCATTGTACTGTACCTGCACAGAAGTGATCTGAATCACCGCCCGTATCTGCTGATGCGTTATTCATGTGACAGATTTGCAGCAGATAAGTGCCTCGCTTTAGTCGGAATCGCGATGAATAAGTGATGCTCTTTTTCATTCCCGGCGAGTCTCTCTGTGTGATAAGGAAGAGAGAAAAGAGCGAAACTGAAGAGAGATGGCAGCGGTGAGTGCATCAAGGTCGAAGGGTCAACCTTGAAACCAAGAGATTTAGATCCTGTGCAAAACATCTGAAGTCCAACTCCAAATAAACTTTTTTTACTTTTTAAATTTGTGATGTCAAAACATTTTAGTCTTGTCAGAACATAAAAGCCTTTCCTTTGAAGTAGAGTTATGACTTTTACTTCAAGGCATTATATGTCTCCTTGGAAACAGGTCAATAACTTCCCACAGACAGCCAGTGTACTATTATAAATTACACATATGACACATCTGTCTAGCCCTTATTGTATAACCATGAGTTTCTCAACAACAGTGATGAGTCTTCTTATGGTTCGGATTTGACATTGTGGCAAAACATCAGAGGGGAGGCTGAGGAGGAGCGGTTTGTGTTGTTTTGGTTGCCAGTGACGCAAGTTGAGGAACGCGAGTGGGGCACGGCGGGGCGGCTTTAAATCCCAAATATCCAAATCTAATACAGTTGGGATCGGGTTGGGGCTTGGCTGTCGGCCACACAGGGTTTCTCAGTCAAAAGGTCAACCCAGTGTAGTCATCGGCTTACCACGGCTCGAGACTAATTACAGAGCGCGGGGTTTTTCTTTGCTCCGAGAGGGGGGAGTGTGTGTGTGTGTGTGTGTGTGTGTGCGTGCGCGTGCATGTGTTTGGGCCTGAGTTTCTGTGTAATATGTCCCATCAGTGGCTGTTCACTGCATAATCCACTCATTATGTGAATAAGTAGTGGATTATCTATGCTCATACACACGTTGACGCATGTTTGGATGCACGTCGCTGCGAGGACAGTACGTGAACTGCTTTACTGTCGGACTGCGAGCTAACCCAAAACTTTTCCCCGCTGCAGGGCTGCTGTTTCTCTGAATCAGCAGGCACAAAACTTGCAAAACTTGGCTTTATTGTGTAGGAACCGCGCTGTTACTGCCAACCAGAGCAGGTGCAACTTGCGAGAGATATAAAAGGCTGCAAACACATTTGACTGTTGAGCACAGCAATGACAGACTGCTCTCTCTCTCTCTCTCTCTCTCTCTCTACCTTCTGTCTCCAGGTAACGATTTGTTCCTGGTAGCGGTCCACGAGCTCGGCCACGCGCTGGGCCTCGAACACTCCAACGACCCCACGGCCATCATGGCTCCTTTCTACCAGTACATGGACACTGACAACTTTAAATTGCCCATGGACGACCTGCTGGGCATCCAGAAGATTTATGGTAAGACCTGCTGACTTCACTTAGGCCAACTATACTTTGACTCTTAAATCCCGGTGCGGAAGTAGGCATCGCAACTGGAACAGTGTATTTTCTGTGTTATTCTAATCCAGTTACAGCACGAGTTTGATGAGCAGATAAAGCACAGATCCAGTCATTAAGGTCCCTGTTGGAGAAAGTGAGACTTCAGTGTGTTTCCAGGTTGGGAAATACAGAGGTTCAGTTTGAGCGCGAGCCACCGGAGCATGGGGAAATCAGATCAAGCCTTTTTCTGTCTTTTTGAAACGCCGTCACAGACTTGCTTAATTGGCACGCATAAACAGCACAGATATAATTATGAGTGTTAGAAGCGAGACCTTTAAAACCTAAATTTAAGATCAGAGGTGGAGAGAGCTTCATCATCAGAGCACCTACACGTTCCTCATTGACACACATTTTCAGCTGACAGATGCTGATTGCGGCGCTTTGTCTGCTCATAAAGCTGATGCAGCTCAGGGGCGGGTGTATCGGAAGTGTGAAATTCAATTTGACGGTGAGGGATTTATGTAAGCATCAGTGTAGTCCTCATTTCTACTCTCTCGGAGTTGAATTAAGTCGTACATCAGGGTAGAGCTGCCTGAGCCTTCAATCCGGACGCGTGCTTTTGTGTGAAATGTTTCATTAGAGGACGATTTTATTTCTGAAATTAATGAATTTTTGAATTTATTCAAACGCTCGCGCCGCCGTCACCACCCCGGTTTCACATTTAAGCCGAGCTGAGTTGGTGGGAAGTGACAGTATCGTGCCTTACAGCTGTCGAGGCTGTAAACCAGTCACACTCGGCTGCGATGACTCCGGTCTGTCACATGAATGGCTGCGCGCGCGCACACACAAACACAGTAACACACAAAAGAACCTGCCATCTGCTTACATGGCCAGGGCACGTCCCTCTGGGAGTGACAGACCTGGGCAAGCGATCAAATCTCTCCTCATCCCTCTCTGGTGTTTAACGCCACTGCTGCCCCTCCCTCCTCCTCCTTGTTGTAGCAGGAGTTGAAGGGCAGGACAAGCGATGGCAGCTCCTCTCTCCGCCTCGTTTCTGTTCTCCTGCAGCCGTCGGCCTCCTTTCTCAACGCTAGATGTGCAGGCTAAACGGGGACAACAGCGGAAGCTGCAGATGAACTTGAAGGTGGCGACCTTAAGGGGGAATAGTAAAAGAAAAATGTGAATGACTTTCCAAACAGGAAAGGAGGAGAGTTACTGGAGAGGCTGAACAGTAACGTAGAGATGTTGAGTTCAGGACTTTGATTTGCCGTCAGTGGGAGTCAGGCGGGATCTCCCGGTGAACTGTGGGAAGAAAAGGTCTGATAGCGGTAGGATGAGCTTGATGTTGAGGATCGATTCGCTCTTACGCTTTCGGACATCTAGCCGCTGTATGTGTTCTCGCTGTCGTGCCAAGGTCGTGGCAGAGCTGGGAGGAAACGCCTGCTGGTTGCATTTATTCCTCATATCAGTTATAGTCCTGTTTACAAACATGTCTGAATCTCTCTTGAATAATTAACAACTCAAACTTTGCTGGATATTTATTGGCTCAACGACGAACTAAAAAGTTTTAGCAGCCTGCAGGAAATTATAAATAACATGTGCAAACATATAAAAGCTGAATTACTGTCATGTCGGGGGGTTTTTTTCCCCCCACAGTGGACAAATCACAGTTTTCTCACTGAGCTTTGAACATAATGACTTCCCACTCTTTTGAAGTGAACAGCTGACTTCCTGTTTACACACGCGGCAGAGTAAAGGGAGCCTGCACATTGCTGTACGCCATAATGCGGCCAACTGAAGCAAAGGAGAAGAGGCAGCGCTCCAAACGCCACAGTCATTATTACGCCGCACTTCCTCTCAGCACCCTCCGTATATTAAAAGGTGTTGTCACTAATAAAATAAGCACTTACAGGCAGAATCCAGTAGTTGTACATGTGAACAAACATGTGATTTATTATGCACAGTGTATGAGTTGAGCTGCACCGTTGGACTTGTAGAAGCCAGTGTTTTGGCATCTTGACCAGGAAGTGCGTTGTGCTTTGAAGCCAGTGGCCAAACCATGTAATTACAGTCAAATGACGCACACTGGCCTCAGAGGACTTTTACCCGTAGACGTGAAAGAAGCAGCTGTAAAACACGGTGCAGGGTGTTTTTAGCATCACAGCTGTCGCTAAATGACTCGTTTCGCCATCAAAGTTTGAACCGTTAGCATTTTGAAAACCTAGACGAGCTGCACAATTAAATCATTTTATCCCCATTCAAGTAAAGAGAGGGCAGAACAGGAAGTTAGCCGCCTCAGTGCTCGCTCTCTTGCTCGATGTGGCCCGCAGCACGCATCGATCTGGGTAATTTCTTCACAGTTGGAAGTGGCTTTTTCAGCTTCATGCGCCGCTGAGCAACTTTTGCAGGACTTTTAATGAATGAGTCCCCGCCTCTGACTCTGTATTCACTTCTCGTGATGCTGACAGGCGGTAAAAGTTGTGCTCTCGCAGCACCGAATCAGATTTGTCCTTTAATCTGACCTGTTCTGCACACGCCCTCAGTCTAGACTAGATCGGCTGCCATCTTTGTTCCATTACGGCCCAGCAATATGCAGATTGTCATTGGATCCAATCACCGCACCAGCTGAGTTCCCTGATTGGACTCCTGTTCTTTGGTTTAAAGTGTACTAATCAGTGAAATGAGCTGCTTCAGAGATTGGCTGGGCCTCAGTGGCACGCCGGGGACCACCGGTCTAACATGTGGGACCACCTGAAGACCTCCGGATGATTGGGAACAAATGTGGCGGTTTAGCGGCTAAAATTAGAGCCGGACTGAAAGAACTCCAACCTGTCATGTCTCATTTAGTTCACCATAGTGTTGTCGCACTAGCGTCTGCGCGCGTGTACGCATTTGCATGTTTGTCTACTTGTCCATCTGACGGCGCGTCTTCCCGACGCTTACGTAACTGCAGAGTGCTTTGGCTCCGCTAATCTGGGATGTATTTCAGGGGATTTAATTCAGCGAGTGAATGGGATCTCTCGCGCAGATCGCAGATCAGTTCTGCAGACTGGGACATGTCTCGCGGAGAAGTGTTCCCTCTTAATCCTCTGATCAGTACTAGTTTGACGGTTTATCTGCTTTGGTTCTTGGTTCATTTGCTCACTACAGATGGACTCCTTCGGTTAAATGATTGGATGCTCATTCACTTCTTTAATCCGCTGTTCAGTCGCTGACTTTTAAACCGTTTGTTGAGTCATTTAATCCTCAATGTTTACTGTCAGTGTCATTATTTATATATGCCACCATTACACGTTGATGCTTCTCATGAATGGGGGTGGGGTTGCGGCGCGGCGGCGGCGGCGGGGGGGGGCCGTGCAGCCATGTATCCCCGAATCTGCCCGCCCCGGTCAGCACACGGCAACTCGCGTCCTCGTTTTCGCAGTTACACAGTGTGTTGTTCATGCGTCGTCATGTGCTCGGTTATTCATACACACAGCCCACACGTTTAAACTACATTTGCATTCATTTTCACATCCGTATATATCTTAAAGTCTTTCCTGTATAAACTACTTTGTCCGCTCACTACGTCCCACTTCACAAAGGACAAATGCAAATAAAAGAGGCTGCAGTCTAAATTGGTTTCCTGCTTTTTACTGATATAGTTTAATGAACACTTAGACATTTTGGCACGTATTCTAATTTGCGTTGTCGAGAGTTAGATGAGAGGACGTCTTCACCGCTCTCTTGTCTGTACGGTAAATATTAAAGTTGAGGCTAAATATGGAGCTACAGCCAGCAGCCAGTTAAGTTGGTAGGGCTGGAAACAGGGAAATCTGGCTCTTCAGCGCCACTAAAGTTCATTCGTTTAATTCATTGTTTACTGTCCGGACAGCGTATGATGTCTGATGTTGACAGCACGCGTTAATTAGTGGTCTGAGATGAGAAGAGTGGTGTCAAACCTGTGTTTACAGTATTTTTCTGCTCAGAACATCACAGTGTATCGGTTTGTTGTAACACGATGTTGTTCAAATAACAGAGAGATGTTGTCCAGAAAGCTGACGTGTCACTTCCTGGTTGCGGACGTTTGTGTCACAACAGGTGATATATTCTTCTTTGTCCTCCTGCAGGGCCTCCGGATAAGATCCCGCAGCCCACCAAGCCTTTGCCGACGGCGCCCCCACCCCGCTCCCATCCTCCCTCAGACCCCCGTAAGCCAGACAGGCAGACACGACCTCCGAGGCTGCCCCCAGGAGATAGACCGTCCCACCCCAACGCTAAACCCAACATCTGCGACGGAGGCTTCAACACCCTCGCCATACTGAGGAGAGAGATGTTTGTCTTCAAGGTAAGTCTGTGATATCAAAACAAACCCGGGGCTCTTTCACATTGTGTTTGTTTTTGAGGAGTCGTTTTGAACCTCTGAGCTGTTTTACCCCAAACTTCTCCGCTCGTAGCAGGTGTGGGAGCGCAGCAATCAGTCTTCACAGGCCAAACAAACTTGCTGGATGGTGGTTTTGTACAATATTTCCAAACATATGCCATAAAATTCCTTCCCTGCGTGTGATTTCTGGCCACAACGTCTAACTTGACGCAAGAAAAGAGCAGCGCTTCATCCCTCGACTCAGACCAATGCAAATGGCCTGTAGTTTTGATAACACCCTATGGAGAGGGAGCCTGCTGCAGAGTTTGCTAAAGGATTACCTAAATATACAGTGGGTGGGAGGCTGTCTTCTAATCTGCTTCTCCTTATGTGCATAATGTAGAAATGCCTCACTCGGATGTAATATAAGTTATTTGGTCACGTTTTAGCGTGTAGCAACATGGTGGACGCCCCTCCAGTCGCTGTATCGCACAATTAAAGGATCCACTTCCACGTCACTCAGGAACCCGTGCCCCATACACAGTGCGGCACAGTTTTCCTTTCTCCCAACAAAGTCAGCCTGGTTTTCGTTGCAGTGTGAGAGGAAAAAAAAGTACACATGTCCCTTAATGCATCTTTATCCTTGGACTAAGCTCGCGAGCACAAGACCTTGGCAACATGCAGTAAGGAATAGAGAAAAACCTTGGGGCAACACAAAGCTGTCCTGTGTTCTCCACAGAAAGGAGAAAGGCCGCCTCTGATGCTTTCTGTGTGTGTGTGTGTGTGTGACTGTATTTTCCTGGGGATATAAATAGATAGTATTCAATGGTTAAATAAGAGGCTTGTGGCGGCAGGGGAAAAACCCTTTCTGTCCTCTCCGCCACCCCCTCTCTGAGTGCGTACTTTAAACTTGTACACATAAATCCCGGGTCCAGACCTGCTACCGAGCCTCTGTCACGTGGTGTCTGCAGACTCTCCAACGTTACAGCTAGCAGCCGGGTCTGACGGAGCGATGAGGATCATGGGACTCGTGCAGAGCTCGGGCGTACCGTGGAGACACAAAAGGACGTTCAGCAATCAGACAGCAGCTTTATGAGTTTAGGAAGCGAAGGATGCGAGGGCCAGCTGGGCGTCCAAAGCACCCCCAGTGTGTCTGTGGGTTTGAAATTGAATTTGGGTGCGACAAACTGTCCTGGCACCACTTTTCAAAATGCAGTTTTTGCAGTGTGAGCAGGCCAGTCCCCCCTGCGTCATGAAATTAAACCTCATTACGCCTCATAACGACAAAAATTCACATTACTATCATCATTTCTACAAACCATGCTCACACAGAGACTGCAGTGTTTGTTTTGGGATATAAATAGTAGCTAGTACAACCTCCCAGATGAGCAACATTAGCTGCTAGTGCCCTATTTTAATGTGCTGATGGCTGTTTCTCCTTTGAGATGTCCCCCTGATGTCTGACTGAAGCTTTCCACCTTGCCAGTCCCTTTGCTGTTCTCTGTCACGACTAATCAGGCATCATTTTGATGTTGTTTACCTCTCACTTGTTTCATGGATTAAAATCAAACGCTTTTTCTTCCCTTCACAAAGGAGCAGCACGCTCAACAAGCACCAGCTGACGGACAGATGGCTGTCTCTGTGGAAGGTTTATTTGGAAGGATTTTTCTGTTTTGTTTTGTCTTGTTTTTGCAATTTAGGCATTTTCCCCAAATTTGATCAAGTTACTGATACTGGGATCCTTGAAAATGCATACGAGGCATCTTCTTGTTTTGGTGCCGTGCCAGAGCAGGAAAAATAAGCCCTTCTCCTGCTGCATCTCATCCGCTCTGACAAATCGTCTCGTAGTGAAAGCAGAACCTGAAGCTGTCCGCGCTGCTTTCGTGCAATTACGACATGATTGACATATCTTAAACATTTAGACCCTTAAATATGACGTGCAATTATTAAAATTAGCATTTTAAACACTTTAGCATAGTAGGGTGCACTTTTAATTGATATTAGATTACACATGTACAAGGACAAGGCAACGAAATGCAGTTTGGCATCTAACCAGAAGTGCAATAAGCAGCAAGTGCAGGACGTACAGTATCTGCAGTATGTACTGGATAATATACATAATATACAGGTGAATACATTACTGAAAAACACTACAAACAGATGGGTGTGCTATAGACAGTATATACAGATTGAAGTCCTATGAACAAACTATACAGATGGATGTGTGCAACTAAATGTTTATCCAGTGTAGGTGGAAACTATGAACATAATTTAAAAATGGATATGAGCTATACCCAGACCACTGGTGAAATGGACATTTAATATAGAGCATAATATGCAGTAAGCTGCCTAAGTTAACGGTGAGGTGGCTTAGTGCAGATATTCAGTGCGGAGTGCTCAGTCCAGTCTCTATTACTCTAAACTCTCCACCTTGTACTACTAATAATACTGTAAATGAAACGCACATAATTAACCCCTAAGCAGGGAGGCAATTGGAACCTGCAGTATGCATGAGATGCATGTTATGGAAAGCATATAACCAGGCGGATGGTCTTATATCCCTTGTACATCTGCTACTTTCTCTAACTGGACCTCTTTGAATTCATCCAAACTTTGATTTTCTTTCTCAGCCTCGGATCTATAATGTTGTCTGGCTTGGATCTGTAATATTTTCCATCTTACATCTAGAATTTCTTGCTTGGATCTATAATAATCTCTACCTTGGATTTATGGTAATCTCTATTTTGGATCTACAATTTCTCTATCTTGTTAAAATTTAACTAATCGCCAACTGGATTTAAGCGGACATGTCTGTGACTGAGGTTTTAAGCCAGCGTTGAGGATTCTCTAGAACATGTATTCAAACAGAAATTAAAAACAGTGAAGTCAATTGAGTAGGATTACCTGTAACAGCTCGGCTTACGCTGGCATCAGCGCCGATGTGAAGAGGCCTCTTTGCCTCCGTCGTTTTGAGAAGGTTTGATAAATGCTTCTCTCCGTTGGCCTTCAGAAGTCGTCAATGCTCACATTTTTCCAAAGGTATAGAGCAGCGGCGGGGGAAAGACTGACAGAAAGAGGTGATTTGTTGCAGAAGACATGTGAGCGCGGCTGTAAATCCGCCGTGTTCACATCATTAGGACCACCAGTAACATAATGACTCAGGATGATTTGCTCACCCCTTTTGCATGATCCGCGTCTCAGCCAGTGAATCAAATGGGTTTTGGTAAAGTGAAATCAATAAGGGATCACACGTTTGGATTCACTCTGTAAGTGTGTTTCACAGGAGGAGCAGGTGGTCCTAATATTTCTTGATTCTCAGTGAGAGCAGTGCCAATTTTCTCTGAGAAGACTGAGCTATCATGTTAATGCGTTCTCCTCTCCTGGTAGACGAAGCTGCCCAACTGTAAAACGGTTGATCTGGAATCCTAATTAGAGATGTTGCTGTTGCTCCAGAGTTTGATATATTCCCTTTAGAGCTCGCCAAGGTCTGTGCATCAGTCTTAAGACTGGTTAAAATGATGGTTGACTGAAGGGAAATGATTCACAGCTTGTTCTCACTTACTTTTACCTTTATTCAAACGCTGCTCTCTTGTTTCGATCATTTATAAAGGGTGATTTCTTCCTCTTTTTTCCCTTAGTTGAGTAATTGTCCACTTGGTTACTTAATGCTGTAGGTCCATTTAGCCTGCACGACTTGGCTACACTCACCGCCCCCGCTTGATTGTTTTGGAAGAGCCGAGTCAAGTCTTTGCCAAGTCATTATAGCAGAAATCTCAGCAGTCTCACTGGTCCTCAGGTGGTCCGGCAATGTAAAGCGGAGGCCTGGACTCTTGAGAAGACATGTTAAACTTCCTGCTTGCTTGTCTCTTTCCTTCAAAGGTATTGAAGTGTACAGATCTGTAGATTGCCTCCACAGCCATTTAAATGTAAATCAAAAGAGTTTTTTTCCTGTGCTAGACTTACCGAACCCTTCTTTAGTAAGTCAAGTAAAATATGTGCACAAGGCCAAGCTGCTGCATCCAGAGGAGTTTTTAAAAAGTGTTTTGACAAAGTTCTTTTGTGCAAAATAGTCAAACCAGTCATCTTGCTTTGCCCCAAAGAGACGGAGGTTATTGTAAGTGGTTAAGCTCATCAATAGCTGGTGACAAAACTGGTCCGCCTGCAGTTTAATGCAGTCGTGAAGGCACTTTTTCTTCCTTCCAGGACCTAGAGGTTTTTTATTATGAGTGTCTGGTAATCCAATTACAAGAATACTAAGGATTCAGAAATAAACAGTCTAAACCTGAGCAGCAGAGGCCGAGATATCCTGACTTTAAGTCCCTGCGTAGAAAAGATCCCACGCTCTCCGCAAAGCCAGTTCCTAGTGTCTTTTGACCTGCAGTGTGCAACCTTTAGCTGTAAACTGCATCAGTGCCAGTGCAGGATTTAAAAACTACTACACTACACTTATAAATATATTAGTTTACCAAGAAATACAGAGAGATTAATTAGCATTGATTGATTGTTTTGTGTGGAATGTAACAGACGTTCAGTCATCACAGAAGCTTTAATTAGACCCCTCTCTTAAACCCCATATCTCATATTTGTAACGGTGGCCTTCTCAAAGTTTAAAGCCTGGGCCGATCTGACCCTGATGACATCATCGGGGTTATTATTTCAAACTTAGATAAGCTGCTTTAAGAGCCACTGAGAATCTCCTACAGGCTGGGCAGTAATCCTCTTTAACTCCAGTGATAATGTTGCAGACAACAATAAAGGAGTTAAAAGGTTAATACTTTGGTCGTTACACTTTCTTACAACATCTTTCAGACTAAACTTTGACAAGAAGTGTTTTCACAGCTGAAAGCCCTATGTTTTCTCTTACAAACGCACAGTAGGTGTAACAAGGTGAAATCCACAAAACCTATTGTTCCCAGCAGTGCTGAGAAGTGGCTGATTTATTCGAGGCACGTTAATCTACAAAGGCGGGTTAGGAGTCACGCTTGTTAACGCTGTAGTTTTACGGTCGATCGTTTTTCTCTTAGTGGGGTCACAGAGGGTCGCTGAGGGTTCACAGATGACTGTATATGACCGCGTGGATCCTGTGTCACCAGTAAATGCCTCACTAAAACTACACAGCCACCACTTTTATGATCGCAGGCACTTAGGTTTCAACTTTCTATGAACTCTCGAACCATATGGCACGCCACTGGATGTGGATGCAAGCGTGCAACCAAAAAGTGCACTGGACTGTGATGCCGTCGCTTAAACTGCCAGACAATGAGAAGATACCAAGTGACCACTCATCTCCCATCAGGCTTCAAGTGTTTGAAAACATGGAGTTATAGTTTCAGATGCCCAGGAGGCGTTTAAAGTCTGGATTTAAGTTCATGGCTCATCGCTGTTTTGTTCGATCGTACAGTCGCATAGTCGATAAGCCAAGTTGTTTTGCTGTAGTAGCTGTAAGTCCGTTAAAGGTCCTACAGTTTCCATTTACTAACAGCAGCACTAAAAGAATTAGTGTGCAACAGTGACAGAAAGTCTGCTGAAAATGAGCTTGGATCGTTTTTATTTTGTTACTTAAAACCGTAACCAGAATTCCCCAATCACAAGTCTTTTTTAATTGCCGGCTGACCAATCGTGACCCTGGTTCTTTGGGTAAAAATACCCTGAGACTCCCGTTACAAGAAGGGAAATCAGCTACTGTGACAGAAATGTCTCATGTTGCTTTTTATGTCCCGTTTCCCATTGACTCTCATGCATTTCACAGCCATTTAAAGCCAGTAAAAGGCATTTAATGGCCCTCTGTTCTCCACAACCTGAATATAAAAGTGTAAATTAATACACATTCTGGAAACCAGTGGATAAGGAATGGTTGTATCCATTCCTGGGATCAATGCTTGAACACTTCAAGGTAATTTTACTGAGTTGACTGCTGCTGTAATAGTGCCTAATTATGATGCATGGTTTGAATGGTCAAAAGTTTGTCGCTGCAGACCATCGCACTGATGCAATCAGAGGCTCCTGCACTGCCCACAATCAGGAATGATAGCGGCAAAAACACTCTTCCCTTATCACTGAAGCGCTCGGCTCTCTTCCTGAAACGGTTCATGATAAAGGAAACTTCCACCCTCCCTCTTCCTCCTCCTCTTCACTGGTCCTCAGTCCACTGAGACCTTCCTGCCTTGATGCGGACAGATTTAGAGCAAGGGATTCTGGGACGCCGGAGGGTGCCGTGCTGTTCAGGATTGGCCACTTGGCCGCTGATGCAGGAGACATGCTTTGATTCCGACATCCATTAATGAGAACACAGTGGCCAAGTGGGCAGCGAGCTGTCCACTCTTCTCAGTATCTTTGGAGAGTCCTGCTATAGCATGGTGTCTTTACTTCTAAAGCCAGGAGTTAGCTTAGCATAAAGATGGTACGCATTGGTAAACAGGTACCCTGGCTTTGTTCCCAAGGTTCTGGTTAGCCCATCAGACCCTCCAGATTTATGTGTTTGGTTTTAATTTGCATACTTACAGAAATATAAAACCAAGCTAACATTTCCTCGCTCTTGCAGTCTTTATGTTAAGCTAAGGTATCCATTTCTTGTTTCCTGTTTACCAGGACGACATGAGAATGGTACCAATCTTTGCATCAAACTTCACAGGAATCAGACACGTATAGTTCAGTTAAACTGAACTATCATCTCTGTGGTGGAAACGGCTGTCGTGTTCTTGTTTTTATGGTTTTTACCTCCCTGGTGTACTCATGTTCCAAGATTCCTCACTGTAACTGAAGTTTGCTTTGAACCACAGACTCTCAGATAATTAATCCAAGAAAATGTGTAAAGTTGTAATTCCATTTTTTAAATAATACAACAGATATTTAGCACACTGTAACTGTTCTGGTTTACATTTCATCCAGTTATCCTCATGTTTTCCTCCCTGGATGTGTTGAGCAGCCCTCTGCATACTGCCCTCTGCTTTGCTGACATTTATTGGATTAGAACATTTTGCCACACATATGAACTGTGAGGCTGCCGCATTAGAAAGACCAGCAATGAAAAGAAACAGCTGCACGTTGAAGAGTTGGACCCCTGCTTATTGCTGCAGTGACTGAACTTCTGGGTCATGCTTCATTATTTACAACAGTTTCAGTTACGCTGTAATGGTTCGGACAATTTTTGTTCCCGCTCGTCTTCTGCAGACATGTCTTCCTGTCGATTTTGGCAAGAGCGTCCTGATAAACACTGGGAGCTCGGGCCCTCTGAATTATTTACACCTGCATTCTGCTCTCAGCCAAGCTATGCAAGTGTGTGCATCACATTAACTGCGTGAGAGGTCAACAGCACTGTCATCCTGACACCGCTGTCTGTCATATTCTCACCTCTTCACTCACACACAAACACACACATGGCAGCAGCAGATGCTCACCCAGGGTTGACCTGGATGTCTGAGTTTTAGGTTAACCTTGTCGTCAGAGCCAGACCCGACTCTTTTACACTAAATACGCTCTTTATTTCATTTATCAAGGGCATTTGATTTGTGTCACGTTCTCTAATTACACAGAAAAGCTTTTTTCTTCCTTATTTGACTCTTTGTTGCTATTTTAAAGTATCGTTCTTTACAAAATCAAATAGAAAGCGCTAATGCCAGTGTTAATAAACTATAAAGATGTATGTCTATAGAGATTTTGTATGTTTTTGTGTCTTTGTAGTTTCTTGTTTCTTTGTAGAGTTGATTTGTGTTTCTTTATAGTTGTCTCTTTGTAGTTCTGTCTCTTTGTGGTTGTTTTTGTCTGTCTTTGCTGTCAGTTACCGTCTTTTTGTGGTTGTTTACGTGTCTTTGTAGTCTTGTTGAGTCTCTTTTAGTCGTTTGATTTCCTCTCCAACAGCAAATACTAATGGCAGCTTCTAAAGAGCGAGACTTTTACATTCATCTCTTCATGGCCTTTATGTTGTTGTAATGAGTTTTTCCAGTTATCATGCTCACAATAATTCAACAGTCGAGCACAAAACAATCTCTTCTCATTAGCTGATCTGTGTACAAACGCCTGTTCATAGTATTGGTTAAATGCGGTGCGGCTTGCCTTCATTTATCTGTTTTAAAGCTGAAAGTAGTTTGTCAACTCAGCAGGCCAGAAACCTCCTGCAGCACGGTAATGTGTTGTACACTTTTAGCTTGCTGCACTTTGTGTTTCGCTTCACAAAACTTCCTCCACATCGACGAAAAAGTCCTCAGTTGATGGTGTTGAGCAGTCCAGACTTCATATTCCTATAGAGAGGCTATGGTAATTGAACCTTATTGCTCTGCATGCATTATCATGCGCCATGAGACAGTCTGCGTGACAAACCCCGGGCTGCCCTTTCTCTCAAAGCGAGAACACGAACAAGTTGATGTATAATATTTCCAACTTCTGCTAAAACGAAAGCTGCTGTGATTATTCTAGACGTTGCTGTAATTGCAGAGCGCCGGCTGAAATGTTCTACAAGTGAATTCTGCGCGGCCGCGCTTTGTTTTCAGAGTGGGAGTGGGACGGCGGAGCGGAAGAAAGAACATTTTCTCTCTTTATAAAGTCAAAAGGATTCAAATGGGTTGGATTTCACAGTTTGATCTGTTTTCAATTACTGGGCCGGGCCGTGTCCAGAAGAAAATGCTGAACAATTGAAATCTATGGAGGCAGTAGGTATGGAGAGAGTTGGGGAGAGGAAGAGAGGAGGAATTGGAATGAGAGACAAGGGGAAATGAAAAGAAAGAGGAGGAAGAGTCCAGGGAGAGAGGAGAGTCCCAGAGAAACAATTGGATTAGACAGAGAGAGAGAGAGAGCAGCGCAGAGAGTGTTTGATAAATGGGCTGTTTATTTAGCTTTCACTGTGAATGAGGCAGGGTGTGATGATGTGTTGTCTCCCCTCTCCCTCTCTCCGTCGCTGCGTCCCTTGCTATGAGGTCAGGCTGTTTGGCCCGAGCGCCCAACGCGTTCAGGAGACGCAATTGGCCGTTCATTGCCAAAGGGTGGGACATCTCGCCGAGTCCTAATGGCTTTCACAGCTGGGTCTCCCCCTGGCCCGCCTCTGTCATCAAGTTTCATCCAGCATCAAAAAGACACACCTTCCACTTGGCTGCTCCCACACACACTCCCACCCCGAAGGAAATCAGAGACTCTTGGCTTCTCATAAAGCTCCTGGCTATCACTTTGCCCCGTTAGTTGATGGTTTTCCCAGTATGTTCTGCAACTTCTGCGTGCGCAGCCGCGGTCTCGTGGGCTTTCCAGGCAACCTGAGAAGGTATACGTGGATCTTAAAGGCATCAGGGATATCAAAGCAGCAGCCGGAGCTGATCACCGCCGACAGGCTTTGTTTTCTAGGAGCTGACCTGAATGCACCACTGTCAGATGTTATTATTTACTAATTCTGCAGCAATGTGCAGAATTCAGTCTATATGATTTCCTGGTTCAGGGCAGTTTGTTGTTTGGTTTTCTGAAACATTCAAGCGGGTAAAACTTTAAATGTCTTGTGCAAACCAATGCCAGACACGCATTTGCAAAAGTAGTGAATCGTCATCCTTGTGTCCTTGTGCCATGTAGCTGATATTTTGCCAGATTGAGGTGAAGGATGAGCTGCACGAGTGACACAAAGACGAGTGACACAGAATGTTTTTGCTCTACAAGAGAAAAGAGGGACTGAGTAGCCCTGTAACCAGATGTACATCTGTCAAAGCATGTTTGCCTGGTTAAATTGATGCTCTAGCAGCTCTTAATTGCACCTCAGGGCATCACTACTGACACATTACAACAACAATAACCCAAACTCAGGTCACTTGTCTCTCTTGCTGTTGTGTATATCCACCATTTCCAGTAAAGTAAACACCACACCACCGGTTTTTAGTCTCAAGGCGAATGAATGACATCCCCAGTGACATCATCAGGGTGTCCAGAGCCGGAGAAGATGTTAAATGACAGGCTGATGACTGCTGCATGCGATGAGTAAACCGAGCTACATGTGTAACATCAGCGGTGCGCCCCTCGAGTCGTGTTTGACCTTGTTCGTGCTTTCCTTGTGTTTCCCAACAATGTCCTCGCTTGTTTCTCTTTCAGGACCACTGGTTTTGGCGGGTGAGAGATAACTCTGTAATGCCGGGCTACCCCATGCTCATCAGCGTCTTCTGGAGGGGTCTGCCGCCCAAGATAGACGCCGTCTACGAGAACAGCGAGGGCAAGTTTGTCTTCTTCAAAGGTGAGCTGTCCGCCGTCAGCGCTCGTCACCACACAGCCGTGAAAAGCTCTTTTCCATGTGAATCGCCTTCGTCCTGCTCCGCACGTCTCTGCTTTACGTTCGCTTCTCGTGTTATTCATCTGGTTTATTATTCAGGAGTTTCCCAGACATGTTCCTGTGCACATCACGCTGCCACGTCGTCTTTTTACATAAACCGTGTCTCTTTAGGATTCAGCATGTGTTTTCTGTGCGCTCAGAAACAACTAACTGCTGTGTGTTATCATGCTCACTGCCTTGATCGTATCTGTGTGAGTGAGTTCGGTGTCAGTCTGTGGAGATTAAAGCAGCGTCTGATGTTACCAGCCATTTAGTTGCACTGGTAGCACTACGTTTTAATTTAAATGCTCAGCTATAGCTCAACACCATTGATATGCATCATTTCTGGGGTTCACTGCCACTTGCTGCCAGTGTTTGATGATCTCTTATCTTGACTTTCTCTACATATCCAAATCTAAATTGAGCTAAAACAGTTAGATTTAAAGCTAATTACATCTGAAGCCGGAAAACCACTTAAAAGAAACTGCAAACAAGCAAAGCATTCCTGTAAACTCCTATTTAGGTACACTCCAGAGAGGAAGACCGACGGAGAGAGCGCGCAGGGGGGGTGTTGATGAAAGGAGACGTAGGTGAGGAATGAAGGTCTGCTGAGATAAAAACCACAAATCCTCACTCAAACCCATTTCTATTTTCAACACCAAACAATTCCTGGAAATGCAGAGCGGCTGGTCCCGTGTGCACCACAAGCTCTGGAAGTTTGATTTCGATGCTACATCCTCCGCCCAGCTCTCTTTCCGGGGGCCGGGCAGCAACGGGATTGCACGCAGATTTAGAAAATTCATACTAACAGAATGCCATTTTTCATTCGAACATGCACAGCTGATTTCCCAGAAGGCCTTATTCTGTCTGTCCCCATTTGGAATAAAAAATTAGGAAGAAAGTCGGTCAGAAAACAAAACGCAGCACTCCCGCTCCCTGTCTAACCAGCCGTTTTGAATATTCTCCAACAGCGCCTTGTCTGATGAATTCCCTGAAAATAAACGCACAGATGGAGGCTTTAGAGTCTGGTTTGCACTGAAGTCATGGCTGAGACGCTGATTAGCTTAGCGCTGTAATGGCATCACAGAGCAGGTCAGTAAGCAGACACCGCTGGTATACATTAGACAGAGATCCAGCATGTGTTCCTCGTTCCTGTGCAGCTTTGTGCCAATTTCCCTGTTTCCATTCTCCAGAGACGCTGGATATGCAAGTTAGGAATACGTAGTCTCAAATATTACATGCAACAGTAGAATAAAAGCCTGTTGACAGCTTTGCCGATCAAACTTAACGTCTCTGCAGAACCACCGTTCACAGCTTGACGACAGCATGCGGGCAGATTTTGAAGAATCACACTTAAAAGCCGTACATTTGAAAATATTAGCATTTGATTAGCCTAAATCACAAGATAAGAGGTCGCATTATAAATTCAAATTAAATCCATCAAATTAAATTTTGGCAGGAGCGAGGTTACAACCGAGGCACCCCACGCACGCGGAGGATCTATACGTCAATATGCATTTTCCTCCTGGGAGGCCGGATCCAATCAGAGCTTGATTTGTGCTTTTTGTGTCAGAGGACAGACGGAGCTGCTTTCTTCATTTACCTCATGCAGACATGTCTGAGAGCGTGTTATTTTAGATTACAGCTAGACTGATAAATCAGCCGGGCCAACGTGTCTGTCGATATTCAGCTTATTGCAGATATATCAGCGCTGGCATGCACAGCATAGACCGAGACGACAGCTTCCAGTCCAGAAATGCCAAAGACATGTTTGGGGCTCGTTTGACACACGATCACTGTCACATCATTTGTCCTCCGAAGACATTTGGAAGCAGAGGAACGCTTCTCATGTAGCTGAAAACTAAAACCGAGGCTAAAGCTACGCGCTGCGCTCAGAAAGTTAGCATCCCCACCAGCTAATGATGCATGAGGAATATACCGTATAGTAGCATAGTTAGCTAGTCCGACCTAATACCATAGTCCGCCAATGTTAATAAAAGCAAATATAAAATATTGCTCTTCGTAACCTAACTTTACAGGGTCAACATCTGAAACAGAGCTGCTAACGTTACTGTTAATGCTAACGTAAACCTAAGTGCTGGTGTCCTGAACAGGTATTCTACACTTTATTAGCTAAGGCAACGTACCCCCCTAATAAAGTGGATATAACACTAGGTTACCACTGTAGGAAGTAAGCATGTAGGTAGCCAGACACCTCTGCAGACACACACACAGTGTAATTAATTACTTATGCTTTCATGCTTTTGTTTGGCTGGAACCCCATTAGCACTGATTTAGCATGTGGAGATATTCAAAGTTTAGCAGTCCTGTTCTGACAAAGTCGAGCATTTTACTCTGGGGTCACTTTGGGAACTCTGGCGTGTGCGTGTGCGCTGTACGGTTGTGCAGAATAATTCCAGCTCTCACATGTGTGGCTCATTTGGTTGGATGGTTTGTGTTAGTGTGTGGCCTGTGTGTGTGTGTGTGGGGGGGGTCCTTTTGGAGCAAATCTTCATCCTATACAACGCTCTTCATACACTGTTGAGGGCAAGCGGGGGATTAGTCGTTACACCGCAGCAGATGCCGGAGACGCTGCGACATCAAAGCAGCGCTCGCAGCTCTGAAGATGAAGCCAGAATTTTGTGCGGCGGCGTGTCTGGACTGTTTCGTATCTGGACTGTTTTGGACTGGGGTGGCCCAGGCAGGGCAGTAACTTCTTCTTCAGGGTTTGCAGGAAGTAGATGCGTCAGGATAGCATTCATGTACCATTTCTCCTGCCTAATTTAATTACATTGCAGGACTTTATTCAATAAGTCCTCAAAAGGAAGCTGTACCTTCAAAGCAAAGGTCGGCAGCAAACACAGGAGAACACTTCAGGTGCCGTCTCACTCTGCAGCTGGCCAATTATACTTCACAGTTATGGTGAGGGGGGGTATTTGGGGGTGTCCATTGCCACCAAAAGCAGTTGCCACTCTGTGTGGAGGGATATATATATAAGTGTGAGACGGGATAGTTTTTGTGAATCAAGTTGAACCCGTTTCTTTTTGGGAATTAGAGACTCTGTTAATTTCAGGGTGTGGTGTGTGTGTGTGTGTGTGTGTGTGTGTGTGTGTGTGTGTGAAAGGGCCGGAGGAAGTGTGACCCAGAGTCAGAGCATCAGCGTAAGAGAAAGAGGTGAAATGACAGAGATTTCCTCTCCAAACAGAAGCAGCTACATTCCCATTTACATCGCACCAACACTACTGTTCCCTCCTCCCTCCCACCTATAAATCCTCAGGCGTGTGGTGTAAACACTTCTTTAAGGTTACGTGTCACATGTGCGGCCTTTTATTAAGCAAGAGAATGAGCAGAGATGTTGCCAGGATCACGTCTCCTTCATTTCACACCCACTTCCTGCGTTTGTTAGAGAGAAGTGCGCAGGTCATCCTAAATCTGACCCGGCAGCAGCTCCGCATCATCTGTCAGAGTCTCTGGAGTTCAGTCAGACGCGTAGGTTTATCTTCCATTTAAGTCCAGATAAATGTAACATTAAACTTAATTTATTAAAGCAGTAACACAAGGATGCAGCGTATTTGTGTATTTGTCTCAGATATACACACACACACCCTCCTTATTTAGTTTTACCCCAACAGAACCCCTCCTGAGGGGTTTCCATCTCAAAGAGAGACGTGTTTATTTTTGTCAGCTCTGAGAATATTGAAAGTCTGCGCAGAAAAGCAGATGTTATCATATTCATAGTCTTTGTGATGAGTATTGTTTCCCCTGCGTGGAATATTGAATGTTGACAGCCTTAGGCCTCATTCTTTAATGATTAATCAAGTGAAATTATCAGAAACAGGGTGTGATGAGATAAGAACGACAGAACATTTGATATCCTTTGTTTTTCCTCTCGTCACCCTCGACCCCCTTCTTTTTGCACTAATCTTCCACCCACCCATCCCCCACTTCCTCCTGCACCGCCCTCCACCATCACCAGTGACGAAGAAAAGCACTTCCTGGGGTCAGGCCGTGTCAGAAACGTGCTGTTTCACCTAATTACTCCACAGGAGGAACAGTTTAAAGGGAAAAAAACAGAACATTTTACATTTTTCAGTGATTATTTCAATAATATTACCAAAGCTTTCCTTAAAATATCCTAATTTTCAGGTACTCGGCACCTTGGGGGTAGGAAACTTTTCTAAAATGTGACTCTTTGGTCGCCAATTTTCCCACCAGGGTCGTTGCTGTTTCTTTGTTATCTCAGCTGAGCAGTTACCGGCTCAGTTTGGCGGCACTGAAAAGTTCCCAGGGTACCTTTAAGCAAGGGCAGGCAGAACTTGTCACCATGTCTGTGTCCTATTTTAAATTAAGGAAACATCAACATCAGATACAGTAATACAAGGCAACAGGTTATTGCCCGCCATTTGTTACCAGGCTTGTATCTGTCTTTGTAAATCTGCCCTTGTCGTGTGTTGCTCCTGGAGGGTAATCCCAGCTGTTGCTTGTCCTTCTCCTTCTAATTTATTTCTCCGTCTCTTTGTTGACGTGCAGGGAAGCAGTTCTGGGTGTTTAAGGACACGGTGTTGCAGTCTGGATACCCCAAGGACATCGCCCAGTTCGGCTACGGCATGCCCTCCCAGAGCATCGAGACCGCCGTGTGGTGGGAGGACGTGGCCAAGACCTACTTCTTTAAAGGGGACAGGTGGGTCCGACAGCTACGTTTGTTTTCACGAGTGATAAGAAACCTTTAAAAAGATTAAATCATTCAGACATATAGCAGCTTCACTTGACAGATTATTCCCAAAAACCCACGAAGTTGATTTTGTGTTGCATCTTCAAACAGTGGAGTTGGTTTCTGACAACGTCAAACATGTTTTTGCATTGCTGTAACATGCATCACCTTCCTGTTGCAAAGGGGAGAATCCTTTTGAGTCAAGCTGTTTCAATTTTAGCTAAATTCTGACAAATTAGGGGAAAGTTTGACCAAGATTATCGTGGGAAGTTGCTGGTTGTCCGTTAGCATCGAGAATACGCAGCGCTGCGGTTCAGTAAAGTCTGTGGAAGTCTTGAGGAGGGACGAACAGCAAGGTGCTCCCTCCTTTGGTGCTCCGACCATGTCTATCAGTATTTGGTAAAGTTGGAGATCCTGCAAGACAAAGTCGAAGCAGCAGAGATCAAAATATTCTGGCAGGAGTTATTAAGATACGAGATATGAGCGTTAAATACCGTCTGTTGTCAGTCTGACCTATTTATTCTTGCATTCGTAGACGTACAGTACCTGCTTTGTCTTCCTGCGGCTGATCATTTGTTCCTGTTTAGGTACTGGCGCTACAATGAGGAAATGAGGACCATGGACCCCGGCTATCCCAAGCCCATTACGGTGTGGAGAGGTGTGCCTGATTCGCCGCAGGGGGCCTTCGTCGACAAAGCCAATGGTACGATTTGTCCTGCCCAATACTCCGATCTGGCAATAACAGCGTGGTTCATGTGCCAGGCGGCATTGATTTCAGCTGGTCACTGGCACACGCTGAGCGGGAGGTAAACCAGAGTAGCATTGATTGAAATTTGCCCCAGTTATTACGCCCGAGTCTCAGCGAGTGGCACGCTTCCATACATGCACCATCAGGGGAAGTAGACCGATCGGGATTGTTTGTGTCTGGCAAATGAAAGATGAAAAGAGGTCATTTTATGCAGAAATGCCTTTCTTTCTTTCTTGAATTGCTTCACAAGCACAATCGGCTCATCCTGCTCAGTTTGCCATTAGACCCAGTTGGAGCAGGACTGTGGAAAGCAGAAAGGACAAGACCACCGCTGGGCGCTTGTTCCGGTTTAAGCCAGTTGGCCTTCCACGAGCATGATGAGGCGGGATTAGGAGCTCTCAAGGAGCTCACCCATTGGCCCGTCAGAGAGGGCGAAGAGGGAAAAAGCTATTCCCATTGGAGATATAATGCCAGGTGGGTTTGGGCCTGGTCTTGGCATCGCCTGGCTTGGAAAAAGCAGGGCAGGTGGTGCTGAACGCTCAGGCCATCTGTGCCACAGATCTCCCGCCAGATCCGTAGCCGGGCGTGTCTGTCCAGGTGGAGCGGGCATCAATCGGAGCATGAAGGGTGGATTGGTATCCGCGGGGAGGGCGGGTGTTTGTGTGCGTCACATGTACCTCTGCTCGTATATGTGTCGGCCTTGCATTCGTTTGGCGGGGTTGCTGTTTGCGCTGACAGTGTGTCAAGTGGCACGCTCGTAACATTGACCCAGATAACCAGCCATAACCGAGTGCACTGCTGCCGCCGATGATGATGGTGTGCGTGAGGCGACACGTTTCAGAGTAGAGGCCTCAGGGCGATGCTGACCTGGCCCTAACCTACAATGAGTCGGGCTGTCTGACCCCCCCCCCCCGCCTCTCAATATTCATGTGTGTCACGGAGCTGTGAGTTGGTGTTGAGCATCTCGCCCTGTCTGTCTGTTGCTTCTGGGTCCTTCTGACTCTATGTAACACTTCATTTGTGTTAAATGTAGGAGAAAAGTGTGGCAGATGCTGCTGCCAGGTTGGAAAGAAAAACCAATTCCCAAGAGCGGTTATAATTCTTCAGCTAATCACAACGCTCAGCTGACGGCGAGATTGAGGGTGTTGTGTGTTTTATAGATTGGCTCGTGTTTCATTGTCTGCACGACCACATGTTGCACAGACTGTAACTGCTCCGGTGTTGAGGGCTGAGCTGCGCCTCTTCATGAATCAAACCACCCGAAAACCCTTTTTTTTTTACAGAAGACGTGTGCGTTTTTCTTTCAAAGGAATTAAATTAAAGGATTAACTTGACGTTTGTTTGAACGAGCTTTTCGGCTGGCTTTCTATCTCAGAGAACGACGAGTAGATTGATACCACTGTCAGGTCAATAGATGTAAAGCTAGGGCTTGGAGGCAATTAGCATAGCTTAGCATCAAGAGTGGAAGAAGGAGGACACGACTAGCCAGGCTCTCTCCACAGTTTAAAACGAGCCTACCAGAAGAACTAAAGCTCACTAATTAACATTTGTTTAATCTGCACAAAATCAGAAATGTGGAAACTACGAATTGTGGTTTTAAAAGGAAACAGACTGTGGCTTTTCCGAGTACAGGACCCCAGGGGGTCACTGCTTCATGCTTTAGTTTTTCAAGACATAGCAGAGATAGAGCATGGTAATGTGTGAGGTCTGTTTGGCTAAGCTAATCGCATGCTAACTGAATCTTCTCTCTGCATGAAAGCCAGTGAATCAGGTGCATAAGTCTGCTGGGTATTCAACCACCAATAACCAGCAAATACAATAAATTATTACCAAAATAAGAATTTTAACTTTGCTGCAACCAGACGACAAACATAATTGATTAAAACTACACGCAAACTTAATTGTTATTTAAGTTACGGCGTGTAGAAATCAGTGTTTGTCTCACACGCGCAGGCTTCTTTGCTTCCAGGATGAATATTTTAAAGCTCCGTCCTCACTTCCACACCAGGAACATCTTCGCCGAGCAAGTGATTCAAGACGCCCTGGCTTCTGCAGCAGCCATCTCGCGATCTGACTGGAAATTCAGGGCATTTCCTTCCCTATTTTTCCCGAGAAGAGTGTGCATGAATAATAAATCGCCAGAAACAAAGTGTAAAGGGGTCCAGTGAGGAAGAGGAGGGCCCGAGAATTCAGCCGGGCTGTCAGACTCGGTTTTGCACAGCATACATTTTCCCAACAAGCATTTCAGAGACAGTGACTCGCAGGAGGCAGCGAAGTTTAGTGTCAGCCCGAATACACATCTTCACAATAAGTTCTTATCATAGCGCGGGAAGAAATGGTCATATTTAGACCCTCAAATGTCATTTCTCCACTTCTTTATGCCTTTTGTTCAAACGTAGCATTAGTTTACAACGTATTTGTTGTCAAAATGATGTTTTTTCATACAAACACGGAAGCACCAAAGTGAAATAACCCCGGCTTCTTTATCCAAACACGAACACTGACGCGTTGTGTAAACGGACGCATGGATTCGCGTGACACCGGGACGATTACCTCCACGCTGAATGAAAAGCGCCACAGCAGGTCGCGGCGCGGTGACGTGTGTCGTGCTGTTGTGTGATATCAGCTGCGGCTTTTGGCTCCTGGTCGGGTGTGTTTCTCTCTTCATGACCTGATATAATTAGCCCAGAGGGACAGTCAGACCGTTTATCTCGCTGAGCGGTCGAAGCTGAAACGAACAATGGCTCACCAGCAGAGCGTCTCACACACACACACACACACACTTGTTTTACGGCGCTGGCAGGTGTTCGTCGCTTCGATTTCAGTTCAATCCGTTTTTCGTTGTTGTTGTTTCTGATGGCAGCCGTCCTAAACTGGAGTTTGCTCAGTATTTTAATTAGAAAGAAGATGCACTCCCTGACTTCAGAGTGAGCTGAACTTCGCCCCGCCTGGCAGACGATGGGACAACACGCGGCACGCTGCCACAGACAGTCACATGATTTTAGTATGTTTTGAATCGCTGATTGTGGTTTTGCTGAGAAAAGTACCAAAAAGCTCCAACACTAAGATCAAAATATAAGGTTCTTGTCTCAGTGAGTTGCACTTTTATATATAATAATAATAATAATAATAATAATAATATTCCTATTATCTCATATTTCACTACATTTCACATTTGCAATTTTATTGGTTTTGAAAATAAGATGTTTACTTGTAATTGAGTGTTATTTAATCTTCATATCACAGAAGTGGGTATTTATGTATTTGGCCAATAGGACTTTTCATTGTTTTGCAGCAAAAGACCTTGTTTAATGTTTAAAGTGGTTCGACCAGACTCCAGGTTGCGTCAGTGCAACATGACATCGCTGCTGACTGTGCACCTGAGACCAGATCAGACCAGATCAGATCAAAGTCCTCACTGGTTTGTGTTTCCCTCCCTCAGGTTTCACCTACTTCTACAAGGGTAAGGAGTACTGGAAGTTCAACAACCAGTTCCTGCGAGTGGAGCCGGGCTACCCACGTTCCATCCTCAAGGACTTCATGGGCTGTGAGCTGAAGCCCATCGACCCAGCCCGGCCGCCCGCGGACGACGGCAACTCGGACGTGGTGATCGAGCTGGACAATGAGGCGAACACAGTGAAAGCCATCGCCATCGTCATCCCCTGCGTGCTCGCGCTGTGCCTGCTGGTGCTGATCTACACTGTGGTGCAGTTCAAGAGGAAGGGAACGCCACGCCACATACTGTACTGCAAACGCTCCATGCAGGAATGGGTCTGAGACAACGGGAAGAGATGAGAAGGTGGGGTGGCGAAAGAGACAGGTAACAAACAGACAGGATGACAGCCCCCGCTTTCACAGAGGAGGACGGTGGGCTTCGGACATGTTGAGTGAAAACACACAGCCGCGCCTCCTCTGTTCAGGGGATCTGACACCTTCGTTCAGACCCGCAGAAACAGCCAGACAGCCTGTGGGCGGCCCCTCACACATACGGTGACCCCAGGACTTAAAGTTGACTCCGCTAACCCCCCAGCCTTTTTAACAAACAGGGGAGCAGAGGGACAGTTTGTGGGGGATCGTTGCCTGAAATGACCTTCAATCCCAGTCAAAAAAACAAAAAAACAAAAACAAAACCGGAGGGTCGGCATCACTTTGTATCTCAGAAACTTGACTTCCTGTCCCGTTCCTCTTTTATTTCTCTGCCCGACTGCTCTTAATCAGGAGGACTTTCAGGGGGGGGACGCGCACTCTTCCCACAGGGCACTGCATTCTCATCTCTCATATCAGGTTGTTTATTAAAACAACAAGTTTTATATTTTCCGCCCCCCTCCCCCTTCATACCGCGCTCAAAGAATTAAACACGTTAATCACATTACTGATCTTCAGTCCCTTTTTTAGTTTCTTTGCAGTTCAGTTTCTTTTAGTTGTTTTGAGAAAGGAGGTCCTCACTGTTCCCTTTAACACGCTCCTGAGGAAGAGACCAAACTAAACCAAATAAAATCAGTTTCTCTCCAAAGAGGATCACCTTTTTGTTTTTAATCCCTTTCTTTCTTTTTCTTTTCTTTTTTTATTTCCGTTGTCATTTCAGTTCATCCTTCCTTCTCTTCTCTGGATCCTTGCAGCGATTAAGAGTCGGGGAGCTCTGACTGTTGTGGCAGTCTGTTTGAGACACAGGGGCCAAATTATTCTGCAATATTTTAACTCGCCTTAATTATAGATCATACTACTTGTGCTTGGTTTTGCTGTTCTTGGAGCTGTTGTTTTGTTTTGTTTTTTATTTGTATACCGCTTTTGTTTACGTTTGTTTGTAACAGAAGCTAATTGTGAGCTTCCTGTGATTGTTTTTTTTTTGGGGGGGGGGCTTTCTGGATTTTATTACGTTACCCAGAATTCTCAGCACTGGCTTGCTGAGCCTTTCTGGACAGAACATACAGTAGGGTCAGCCTGTATTGAGAGTAATGTATTGTATCGTAAAAAGACGTCGGAAGGTTTCGGAGTTAAGCCACTATTTTTTTGTGTGTTAAGATATTTGTTACTGTTACTTTTATCATTTCCATACGACTGAAATCAGGCTGATTGTGAGCTCGATGGTCTTGTTATTGGATTTGTGTCCTTGGCCCATATTCCCCTCAGTTTTAAAGACGTGTGCATCAAAACAAAACATTCTGTATGGTTATTTGTGAATGGACAGACTTTTTTTTGTTGTTCTTTTCTCTTTTTAAAAAAAAAAAAAAAAAAAAATCCTGTTGACTGCCTTGTTTGAGAGAGCTTACAGTTCCCAGAATGCTCTTGTCTCCTGGCTGAGGACCCACAAAGTGAGACACCAAGTCAAGATCAGTGCCTGTGTCAACGTGCATGCAAGCATTTACATACTGTACATCCAAGCGGTTCTGCTCAACGTGGCTTTGGAACCCCTCAGAAGCTGAGGAGGAAGTTTTCTCTTGAAAAATACTGTTTGCATTTATTTTTGTACATTTTAAGTGTACCCCACCCTCCCCTCCCTTTACCCCCAGGTACAATTAAATCTAAGAAGAAAACTTAAAAAGATTCAAGTGGTACATTTGGGAAATCTTCAGGAGAGTTGTTGGGTGATTGACAAATCAAATTGGCCTCGATAAAACCAAACGAACATGTAGTGTCGTCGTCGTCACGGCGAGCGTCTTTGAATGTGTGTCTGTTTTCATGATCACATACTGGTTTTTTTCCTTTCTTTCCTGTTTTTTGGGTCGAAAACAAATTGGACATCTCACCATTTCTTCTTTGTGTAAGACTTTGGGACAACAAGGAAACGTGTCCTGACAGAATGAATAAATTGATCAATATATGATTAAGAGCTGTCTTTGAACTCCCGGCTCGTCTTTTAACATGTAGAGTATGCATGTTCAGGGCGCCTCTGTGCTGTTTGTGTCCCCCATGTCTGATTTTGCAAAGTGACTGCTTGTTGTTTGTTGTCTTCAGCTCTTAGATTACGTGAATATAGCGGTGTGGTATTCAGTTTGGTTCGAATGCAGTCAGGAAGCTAATGCTTGGATTTTGAACCATCCTGCGTGTCAAGCAGCTGATCTGGTGCCAAGTTCCTGGAAAAGAGAAGAGAAGTTGTATAATGATGAGATTTTCGATTACTGGCCGCCCGTGACACCAAAAAAAACATGCCTTACTGCACTGTGGTACTTTAAGCTAAATGCTAACGTCAGTATGCTAACATGCTCACATTGACAGACACTCTATTATAACGTTAGGTATAATGTTTATCATCCCCATGAAAGTTTAGCATGTTAGCATGTTAACATTTGCAGCTTGGCACTAAAGTATTGGACAAAGTGAAATTTCATCTGATGTTCAGTGATTCTGCAGTAAAGGTCAGGGGATCACTTGTCCTCTGTTCCGCTTTGAAAAAAGAAATCAGAAACCAAAAGAGAGATTTGGGAATTTATATTTCGTGTTTCCTTGTTTTCACGATCACATACTGCGGTTTGCATGTTAGCTACACAGGTGGAGACCTTATTCTGATACAGCCAACCAGATCCCCCATAAACTACTACAACAAATACATTAGCCTTCCTGCTAGTCGCCTGGGGATAGTGCACTGCTGGTGTCAAATTGCAAGCTAAATAGCTAATTAGCTGCGCAGCAGTGCCAAACTAACCAGCACGTAGACGTACCTGCAAATGTCATTTCGGTCAGATTTGATGCTGGTATGGTCCTCGCTCTTCAATTACACTAACAACCGTAGATTATATGTAGAGATCTCAGATATTTGTGCTGCCAGCGGTGAGTCTGCGGGGGTGATTGGGGTGTAGAGCTGCAGTATTGAGGTCTGACTCATTTATACATGTGAGTGCAAGCTGAAAAGAGAGGGCAGAGTTTATGACCAAAACATGACCACCATTACGGCCATTAGGGGTGAAATTATGCTTTGGCTTCACATTTGGGGAGCTGACACGTCATTTATCTCTACACACAGTCAGACAATAACAGACTGCTACATGTAGGCTGCAGAGTAAATTAGTTTACTTTGTCTGCTGTTCCCCTGCTGGTGCTCAGCCTGCAAACTGCTGTCGATCAAACATAGGCAGGGACCCGCCCCCTCCAGCCAGCTGAGATTAAAAAGGAACATTTCTGATAATTTCCCAGCAATCTTTCTCTTCCCAAACTATTAACAGTGCATTTAAACACAGTGTTGATGTTAATGACTGCAACAAGGGATGCCTAAATAGGATTTAAGCAACTTGAAACTTGGCTGTAACCGGTGTGTCCTCCAGTCCCAAGCAGGGCACACGGAGGGCAAACACACAGTACATCAGGATATTGGCTCAAACTCCAGAGATAAACTCAACCAGCAGCGGGAAAGAAAAACAAAAAGCAACATTTGATTCAGAGAAAATTGTATACGTGTTGATCCGGGCCCGAGAGCTCAGCAGTCCTCTGGTACTGTGCGCTGCTGTATTTCTGGGGTGGCACGATAAAAATCAGTGCTTTGAGATGTACGATCCCAGCGGTGCAGCGCCGGCATTTATTGTGCACTGAATGTGAAACCAGAGCCATCTACGGTCCGCTAGTGTTTATTCTAGCTTCGCTGGGAGACATCTGACGTACAGTTACTGACAACAAAGAGGGTGTAAGTCAAACCAGTTTACCGACCGCGGTCACTGAGTCTATGTGTGTGTGTGTGTGTGTGTGTGATGAAATTACACTCTTAGGGATAACACTTCATTGGTTCTCATCACAGGGCTGTTCAGTGGTGAAATTGCCTCTCTGCTTTTAGACAAAGGCATTATATGCTCAGCTATGTTTAGATTGGTGCTTTTTCCCGAGCCTCTAACTCATTGTCTATTCTCTCTCCATCCCTGTAAATACATTCGAGTGTCTGTGACCATGTGTCTATTTGTGTTCTCGCCACGCTGCAGATGTGTGTGTGTGTGTGTGTGCCAGTCCTGTAGTGGCAATACAAGCAGTTCAGTGTTCAGAAAAGTCAGTCTGCACCCTTTTCTTCTATTTGTTTATCTCTGCGTACATGTGTGAGCGTGCTCTGAGCAAAGTGCGGTGTGGGTGTTGAAGAAGTAATAAGTTAAACCCCATGTTGCCTTGCCTATTTAGGCATGACTGTGTCTTGGTGTCTAGCTTCTGAATCTCTTTCTGCATCTTGATCCTGTGCATGCTTACTGGACTGTGTGTGTGTGTGTGTTTGCAAGCATGTCAGCCTCACAACTGGAGCCTGGACAAACCCCTGTGGGCCCAGCAGCCTCTTTTTAGCGACTGCCAGGCTAAAACATTGGTGCTAAACTGACCTACACTGGCCGGGGCTGTTATTCCACGGTGCTATTTTTGTCAGCGCTCCTCCTCCTCCTGCTGCTGTCATTGGCTCAAAAGTTGAGTGATTACAACAGGAACCGGAGTAATACGTTTTCATTTAACTCGAGTCCTTACAGTGCACTGCTTAATGCCCCCCCCCCTTGGTTAAGGACCATATATCCCAGTGGTGGTTATTAACGTGACAGTGAAGCAGCTGAAAGGAGCTTGTTGAAGGTCAGCAGGGGTCGAGCTGTTGCTATGGCCCGAATGAAATAAAGGTTAAAACATATATAAAGGGGACACACAAAGAGATTAATAGTTGTTGCAGGGAGGCCAGTGGATCGTCCATATTCAGAGGTCGCGTTGTAAAATCCCTCCTGCCACTGTTCAACTCTGTGTTTCTCGGATCATTGCGTTGGTTTGATGATGTTTAATGTGTGTACTGTATGTGTGTGACATCTCAGCACCTGCTCGTCAGCTCACTCATTGTCAGAAGTGACTGTTCGCTAAACCCCAGGTCTGTCAGGCTTCGGACTGCTCCACACACCAAAGCAGTGTGCACATGCAGACAGTAAGAGTATTTAGACAGAGGGTTGGTATTTGCTTTTTTTTTATTTATTTCCTTTCCAAAACCAAAATCACAAAGGCAAGGAAGGAATCTGAGAGCGTGTTTGTCCACTACAACCGTTAGCGTGTCCAGCAAATTAGCTTTCTGCCTACCTCCAGCACTAACTGAGCATTACAAGGCCGAGCAGAAGATCATTAACCAACTAGGTTAATTATCTTTTGAGGTTAAAGATAGAAAACCTTGACCACGACTAACTCGTCCACTGTGTATAATTTCCTTTTCTGTGGAAGCTCAGAGGCGGAGTTAAAGCTAACATTAGCAGCTGTGTCCTGCTCTTTTCTTTAAAAATCAGACAATAGAGGATAAATGGCACCGTTGTTTTGCATCTAGGCTAAGCAGCTAAACAGGACATTGGGCACTTTGCGTGATAATACTTCTTGTTGCATGGGAACATTAAAAGCAGCTTTCTCAGTCATTTCAGGGAGCTAACCTTAGCTTAATTAGCTAACTGATCAAACCCGCTAGCAACAACAGAGACAGAACGGCTGAGCTTTTGTTTACTTCTGTCTGCAATCAAGGACCCGATACTTAAATACCAACACTGTGATGAGTATATCTGTCACTTTATAAACTGCTCACGTCCATGAGTGCATGAGCATCAAGCTCGGCAGGCGCAGCAACATCGCGCGACGGGGTTTAGCGAACGGTCATCACGTCATTATGTTTGTGTAGGCACTCTGATGACACCCATGCTAGAGAATGTCGATTCTTTTTTATACCATTTTTCCACACGATGTCTCTTTGCATCACTCTTCTGTTGTAGTCTTTTGTAGCGCCGCTCTGTCTATCAATAAATACATTTGAAAAGATGTCCCCATGCATCCTTGTCTTGCTCATGCCCGTGTTTCCATGCATGCGCGGTCCTGACCCGCCGCCATTCCCTGCGGGGATACAGTCGAGCCGCCTCCGTTGTGACGTGACACTTTGACACGGAGAAGCCACAGATGATCAAGAAGCGCCGGAGTTCCTTTGAAGCACTTTTCTTAAACTTATACTTAGGTATTTGAATATTCAAAAGCCGTAACCGTCATCTAAAATGTTTTTTCCGTCAGCTTCCCTCTCCAGTTTTTCACATTCACAGTTTGATCATGTGTCGGCCTTTCATGTCATTCCTCCCACGTCCATTCAGAGATCCTCTATCATTCCTTCAAAGATGTGAACGGAGCGGCGCCACCATTTCTTTTCTCGCAGAGAAACAGAATAGTTACTGTCACTGTGAGGAGTGTGACAGATGAAAGCCATCGTCCAATCTCCCTCTAGTCCATTCAGAGGCAGAGACCATCTCTACTCTCATACCACAGAATACACCATCTTCATATTTCAGTAGCAATAAGCCACCTCTTCAAAGACGGGGCGGATACAGACGGAGGATGAGACACTAAAGTTTCCAACGCAGCACCATATAGAATGATACTGAATGAGCAAATCAATGACACCTCTCTGGTGCAATACAACGTCTCTGCATCCACAAAGAAATACCCATTTCGGTGTCCGCTTGCTCTGAACGAGCTGCCCGGACCAGACGAGCTCATAATCTGTTTCCAATTTCTATCATTTCCATCATTGGTTCCAAATGGTTTTTCGGCCGTGCACCTTCTCACTGAAATCTGCTTAGAATAACACCTACATGCATATGAAAACATACCCAGGGCACATTGTACATTCCAGACACTCAAATGAGACACATTAGGCTTTTGTTGAAAGTATTTCTGCGCTGTTGTAACAGTATTACATTCTTTTTTCCCCCCTAATTTCTGACATTTTGTTTGGATTTCCCACCATGTTTTGACTGAGAGCTCTCTAGTTTCTGATTCTCCAGCTGTCCCCGGCGCTTGCTGTTATGTGCGCTGTGTTCACATCATTAACTTCAGTGGTATGGGGCTGATGGATCGAGACACAAAGGGAAAAAGGGAGGTTCAATACAGAGCGGACCTAAATGAAGTAAAGAAATGGCTCTTTTCTGTAGTTTCACTCGCTCCCTGTCGCGTCCATTTGCTGAGCCTCCTCGTAAACATTTAGTTTAATGGTACTGAGGGCACAAGATGGCACATCCTACAATTAGGCTGATGGGTTTGGAGGTGCACAAAGTACCTCACTGCGTAGATTAAGGTAATATAGAGTACAGACTGAGACACATCTGCTCAAGCATGATATTGAGTTCACCAGTAAAAGCTCCATTATGGCTTTAAACATCTGCAAACTCGCTACCAACACCACTACAACTCATTTTACATTTCAGCAAAGGAGGATCACAAGTTCACGTCAGACTTATTGGAGTTTAAATTGACTTAAAGGGTCAATTCACCCAAATGTCAACAGTCATTTGCCTCGAGAGACGTCTGGCCATGCAGATAGTTTCCATTTACGCTGTCGATAACATGCTAACCATGTTTAGCATCTAATTTTAGCATGTTAGCAGGGTGATGGGAGTTCAATTAGTGTTGCAGGTATTTGGTCATAACTTAAGAGCTGGATGAATTAAAGATCTGATGGAGCACTTTAAATGGGGTCAGTTAACATGATTTCAGCAAAGGAATATGATACCACACCAGTAGTTCCACAGTTAATGGAGTCACAGAGCTCAGCTGACTTATGTTGTCAGCCTCACACATCTATTGTACGAGCCCCTGCGGACTTTTTTTTTTATATCCTCTTCTCCTGCACGGGTCACAAGTTCGGATTTTGCAGGGGTCGTCCTGAGAAAACCAGGCCCCAGGAGGCTCCTTGTTTTTTAGTCGTATTTCAAAGCGCGGTCTCAGGTGGCCTTTTGCAGCCGTGCAACCTAAATTCACAGAGAAGGGCGTCACACATACGACCCTGTGCTGCTCTGAAGCCCAGCTCAAGGTTAAGGTCAAGCTCTATATGAATTGCTGCTGCTTCATGTGAATGTCCAAAATGGCTCAGGAAAACCAGCTTTAACCTCATATCAACCTTGAATACGATATATTTTATATTTTCCAACGGCCTCGCAGGCCAACAAAATGCTGTCGTCCTGTAAACAAACATAAAAAAACACCAAATGTCTCTTTTTCAAACAAAACTGAGGTTGTGCATCTCAGAATATCTGCTTTTGCAGTGTCAGGAGTACACAAGTAGTTTTTTTTTTAGTTTTGTTGAATTTCCAAACTCAAAAGCTTGAGCAGTGTTATTTAACGCAGTGTCACTTTCTTGGCTTTAACTGATATTACTTCGTTTTGCCAGGAAAACGAGACACGTTACAGTAAAAGACCCATTTGTGGTTGAACATCTACCAAACGTCGGCTGGCTACAAAACCTGCTGCCGACAAACAGACGCTGTGTAGAACCGAGTAGCCTGCTTTTATCTATGTCTGTTTAAAATCAAGGACCCATTGTTTCAAAAGATGCTATAAAACCGAGCGCTAAATTAGCCATTGTTATCACTGCACACTGTATTGTTTGAGCACGGCGGAGCAATCACACAGCCGCGGCTCGGGTCGGATGATTGGCTGCGTCTCCTAAATGAGTTTGAAGCTTCTTTGCGAAAAGAAACAAAGGTTTTTATTCACGACCATATTCACATTTTAAGGTCAGTATCAATTTGTCTGCAGCAAAGCTGTTAATTACCCACGTTTGATTGTTTCGCCTACAATTATAGTCTTGTAATCGGTGGAAACTCTAGCACACTGTACTAATCATGCGTTGTTATGAGACAGGTATGCAGGGTAAACCTTCACTTCAGCATGCTGCCAGCGGTGGACACCGTGACTGCAGAGAAGGTCACGACTGCGTAATCCGCTGCAGCGGCTGCAGCAGATAGCATCTCTGCGCGCCAGGCCGGGCTGCAGTCCCAGGTGACTTGTCGTCCGTTGGCTTTACCCTCCACTGTCCTCTGCGTCTCCGCGGGACTCTCATTAGTGAAGCAAACACATTATCCACGCTGACTTCCATATAGACAGGAGGAAGGAGGAGATGGAGAGCAGGAAGTAATGATCCGCAGTGTCCAGGTAAAATTAGCTCCATTAATCACGCCATTGATTGGTCAGCTGCAGAATGCAATGCCCCCTCTCTGTCTGTTTCAGTTCAGCTATGAGCTCTGCAGCCTGGCATGGGTGCATAGTATAAATGATATGATTGTGGAGAACGCTCTTTTTCCAGAACGTCTTTGTTTATCTGGAGGCTCTTCTCTCGCGCTGTTTGTGTTTTCCAGCCTTCAGAGGAAACAGTCGATACCTGTCTCCGCGCAGATTAAGAAGAATCGAGCTCGAGAACTTCCTCCTCCATCCTGAGCTCGGTCAAAAGAAAGTGAGGCTCGACTTGACTCGAGCGGTTTGCCCGAAAACTTTTAAATCTCACTTTCTGCATCATCACCTTCGTCCTCGCTCCTTCCTCCCCTCCTGATAGATTTTCTGCCGGCTTCTTGACCCAGACATTATGAACTGTTTTCATTTTTTAGCCGCTCAGATTCCAGAGTGGGAGTGAGAGAGCTTTCTCTTTGATTGATATCCACCTTTCAGAGAGATGTATGAGGGATGAAAATGGAGAGGCTAGCTGGGGCCATTGCTATGCAACAACAATCAACCACCAAACGCCTGCAACCCTATTGTTATTTTCCAAACCTGTGACAGATTGCTGCGTTTTTTAGTGCACAAATAAAATGTCGGAAGTCTTCTTTGTTTCCGTCTTTCCTCCCTGCAGCATCCTGCGGTGTTATTTCTCTTTAAAGGGCTTGTGAAGTGCAATGCAGCCAAACATTGCTACCTCTGTTCTTTCAGTGCTAAAGCTCTGGTTGTTAAAACAAAGCGTCGTTGGTGAGAAATCACTTCGCTGCTTTACTTAAGAATTGATGAAGTGTGTACTTGCATTTGAAATGAAATGCACTCGATTTCATTGCTCATTCATAAGAGGACAGTCCAGCACCTGGAGGGCCTGTATTAAAACTCTGCATGCCCCGGCAGAGACGCCGCCACCAGAGCCACGAAACAAGCACACCCGCAGTTTCATCTGTTCATTATGAATTCCTTCTCCTCTCACCCACGGTCACAAAATGAACCACTGAGAAGGCGAATCCCACACCGCGCTCACTCGCCGAAGAAGCAGCGTTTGTGGAAATCAGACAGAACATCAAACCGAACATCAAACGCCAGCAAAACCTCCCACCGCCTGAGCGAAGACTGACAAAAGTAATGCACGTAGGTCATAAAGCTCTCACTTTAAATGGAGCATTAGTCTGTTTAACTGAACACACACTTCAGGGACTGGCAACTACACCTGTGAGCAATGATCGGAGGCTGAGCCATCATAATATGGGTGCAGCTGCAAAAATGTCACATCCTACGTTTCCCACAATGCAACTCAAAGGTTCCTCTGCGTTATGATGACTAGACTGAAGTTGATGTGTGACATTAGTGGAGTATCTCTGCACCAAAGCCACGCTGAGCTGACGTTTCGACCTTTACTGAGGTGGACGGGCGAGTGCGTGTGCACTGATTTCAAAGCTTTTCTGACGCTGATGAAGTTTTATCAGCAGGAGACTTGGGAAACAATCTCTTCATGTCGAACACAACCATTTCTGAGGACCTCAGCAACTAATCTGCTAAATCAACACACCCCAGACGCCCCCCCACCCCCACCCTCCCCCCTCCTTCTCTCGCTCTCTTTGGTGATTATTTTCAGCGAGTGGAAACTCAGGCTCAGGAAGTGTTACGCATTTCAAACAGTCCGGAGAGGCTTGGCTGCGTGGCTCCCCGCTGGCAGTCCATCTTATTTGCTTTCCCTTGCTTTGTCTCGAGCCTTGATGTGCGGATAATACGAAGGGGGCTGCGCGGGACTTTATTTTGGTACCACCGCCGCCGTGATGGACTGTTGTTTGTTTCCAGAGAGACGATTTTCTTTCTCTACACGGCGCTCAGCAGAATTTCACTCAGATCTCATGCAATTAAGATAAAAATCTGTGGGAGTTGATCGGCCTCAGTCGCACACATCTACATCTGTCACATCAAACATAAACATTTCACCCTCGTGAGCAGACTTGAGCATGAACGAGGTCCCTGAGGGCAAAGTAAAGTAAAGGAAGTGAGGGTTAAAGTGAGATGACAGCAGGCTGTAGGAGACAAATTACTGTGGGAAAGACAGGGTGCTCCGTGAAGTAGTCAACCTGATGTAATTGGCTCTTTACGGAGGAAATGTGGGCTGCGGTCTTGTAACGTAAGTGCATGTTATGTATGCTGTACCGTATGATCACAAAGGAACTGACTCAGGGCAATGAAGGATATAGCCGCATGCCGTCCTGCCTACAGGATGTATGGTCAGTGGCCCGAATAGCCTGAAACATGTTTCTGTGTGTGTCTGTGCTTTCAGCATGAGTCACGGGTGTCCTGGTGTGTGTGTCTGTGTGTGTGTGTGTGTGTCCTTGTGGATCTTCAATTGCTGAGCCACACACACACACGCAGACAGACACAACTTACTCATGGCCTTTAGGCTGCATATATGTAAGATACGTGGTCCAGGAGACTAAATCAGGACGGCATACAGACGGCGGATCACACATGCCGTCAACAGCAGCATGAACAACACCTTCAAGGCCAGCGGCCAGATTCATGATGGATAATGATGCAGCTTAGTTTATTTGTGGATTGTATTAAAACTACAGTACAGTAAGTAGCAGAATAATATAGTGAAGTACCTCAAAACCGAATTTTCCTACTTTTACTTGAGTAAATTTACTTAGTTACACTTCACCACTGATATAAACTAGTCTATTTTATTAAAAAGACGTGGTTAAAACATAAAAATTAATATATAAATACAATAGCACTCATAAAATACGACATGTAAAATTCAATACACATAATATCATAATGAAAGTTGATGAAACCAGCGTTTTCCGAGCCTTTCACATGACGTGACTCACCTGTGGATGCGTAAATGGAACGCACCCGCTCTTAATCGCGGGCCCGCTGACCGGTGCGCCGATCACGTGATCGCCGCTGTCAGGTACCGCGCCAAAATGTTTGAGGAGCTTTTTTTTTTTTTTTCTGGAGGCCGCAGTTTGGATTTTGTATTTAGTTGCGAGCTGCACGCGGACTCACCTTCACCCGGACACGTGCACCCGGACAGGAGCAGAGCTGTCTGAGCCCTGCAGTTCCTGTATGATGCTTTCATTGCTGTGGCTTTTGTTTGAATTTGAAGTGCGATGCACATAATCAGCTCATACTGTGAGTTCCCTGTTATTCCCTGTGAGATTGGCCTCGCTGGGAAGTTTCATCCCATTCGCTGCTGGTTCTCAGACACATTTTCTCCTCGTGCTTTGTCTTTTGGCTCATATTTCAGCTCAGAGTCGGGTGTTTACGTGTCAGCCTGTTCTTCACGTTTGAGGCAAACTGCACAGCTCCTGACTGTGGCCAAACCTTTTCTCCACAACTGAAACTTTATTCTTGACTACAGCCCCAAAGCAGATCCCTTTATGTTGCAAATTTGTACCTAAATCAAGTTCAAGTTCCCTAAATTAATTAACTTCCTGCACAGTTTTTCTATAGATAATGAAAAATAATTGACAAGTAAGGATTTGCAATATCTTTAAACAGCAGTTTTACCAAAAAGGACCAAAATGAAATGAAAAATACCTTTTTTAGTGTGTGTTGGATCACATCCTGGGTCCTGTCATGCACCTGTTTGACAGCATATGCCAAAAAATAAAAGGGTAAACACAACAAGGGTCATGTGATCATGAACTGTGATGCGTCCTTACGTAAGCCTGATGTTTACACGTGTGCTCGTAACCTGGAGACGTTGCTCTGGCTGAAGTGTCGTTAACGCGCTTCACCCCCGACGGCTCTGGTTAACTACACTCATTAAAGCTCGTTAGAAAGGACTCAGTGCAGCATTATGAATTATAATATTACAGCTGATAATAAATGAAGCCTTCTGCCTGATCAAACTCCCAACTTGTGCGCCACTTGGCAAGACTTTATGAATTGATTTAAGACTTCATAATGGAATTTTCATTATTAATGATCCAGCGGCAGGCGTGATGAAACCGTGGCGGCGCGCCACAGGCGGCCCTTTGTTGGGCCTCTTCTGCAAACTGGCTGCAGCTCAGCGTTGTCACCTGTGCAGCGAGGACACAGGAAGATGGCTATTTACAGTCTGAAGCAGAACTGTGGAAATGTGCCGCTCGGCAGACGGCGTGTATTTATAGCAAAGCGGCTGTGTTAGTGGTGAGTAGCCGCGGCTCTCTGACAGAGTTACTTAGCAAACCCCTGTGGGCTCAGACTATCTACCCCTTTTACAGGGAAGTCATTATAGAAGTGGATTATACACGACAGCAGAATCTCATTTCCAAACCTCTCAGGAGCGCAGGCTGAAACGTTTGGATTAAAATTCTCGGGCAGAGCTTATTCCAAATATGAAACATAAATTTGCACTCAATCTAAAATCCTCAGTACAGTTCAATTTTTAACTCGGAGTTGTGTTTTTATCAATAAGTAAGATGCATTTCTCAGCCGACACGCTCGGCCGCGTTGACTCACGCTGGACTGCTGCGAGCCAGAGCCTCGGACCCACACGTCTTGTTTGGTAACTGAAGGCATCTCAGATTCTGATCCGATTTAATCTCTCCTCTAATCCCACCGCGTGCAGACATTTTGACCTCCCAAATTTATGAGATGATTATCCGACCGTCTCATTTCCTCATTTCTTGTGTGCTTGGGAATTAAGGCTTCAGCGATGTCGAGAAAGTGGATTACAAGCAGCGTATTCAAACGCCGTTCCCAACGCGTTGAGACGATTCGTGCTCGTGTAGAGACGTTATTGTCAAAGCAGCAGGTTTTTATTAGAAGTCAGATGCCAGACGGTAAACTGAGGGTCACCCTTAATTTACTCTGACACGGAAATGAGCGACACTATAGGAAAACACATTAACTGCAAAACTGAACGTCTCTTAGCTCGACCGCGCGTCTTTATTCGACCCAGTGATTTGTGATGTGATTATGGAATCAGGGTCAGAGACTTTGATATGAAGAGAACAGTAAAAATGACATGAATGCACCAAAACTGGTGCAATGAAGCGAGAGGAGACGTCACCGTACGTCTCGTTTTGTCCAAGCAAGAGTCCAAAACTGAGACGAAAGCAGCTTGCACCGGTTTTTTACGGTTTATTTATATTAAAAACTGTGTTTCATGGTGGTTCAATGCTAATCCTGTTGCTGCACTGATGCAAGCGATTCATGACAGCTTCACCTGATTTAGTAGCGGGAAGAAGTGGCTGCAGATGGACTCTGAATAAGTAATAGCTGTGCCACTCCACAGAGCTTAGTTGACTGAGAGCAACGAGTTGATGGTTCTGTCTGACGTCAGCCAGGAGCTGTGACGGGATGAGCTGACGATGATGAGCTGGGAAAGTTAGGGTAATTAACCTAAATCTGCTCAGCGGGCACATTTTAAATTGTTTATTTAATGGTCAGGTCCCACAATGTTCTGGCCCCGAGGAGAAGTCCCTGGTTCTGTTGTCATCACGTGACACAGGTGGTGGGAGAGACGGTGACTCCTGTATTCAACAATGGTGTCTGACGTCTAACGTGAGTTCTGCAAACTGGGTTTACAAGAATCCACGTGGTCGAGGCTTTCAGCAGAGCCACGTTGGCTGGGACCAGTCACTGTCCAATGAGGAACTACCTGCAGCTTCAGGCGTGGTTTGGTTGTGAAGGTGACGACAGAGGACGGAGGTTTGAAAACAGCGGAGCAGGGTTAGCACAGACGCTGCTGTAGCATCAGTGACAGTGTTTCCTCATGTCTTTTGATTCATTGATCTGATTGGTTGACGTTAGCCGGCGACGGACCAATGAAATGCCAAATATTTAATCGGTTTCCAATGGCGACCATGTCTGAGATTGTTTTCTATTGCTTCAGGTTAATGTGACGCTACAGCTAAGCTAACTTTAAAGGCATTCCTCTCTTGGAGCTAATGGGCGGGGCAAAACATGGGTCGAGCATTTAACCTGCACAATGACCCTGATTGATAACTGATTGATTAATAACGACCCATATTTATTGGCTCTAGCCTCGCTGCTTCCTGTCTTACTGATGCAATAATGCTAAGCGCTGTAATAAAGAAATTGCTTTTATCTGAATCAGGTCATTGCTTCACTTGAGCGCTCTCAGTGGTCACAGAAAGTCCCCGTCTGTCTGTCCCTCTCACACTTATTGCCTTCATGAAAATTACTTCTATAAAAGAGGCTAATTAAAAATGGTACTAATTCAAACACCGACTATGGATCTTATCTTTGACGATCTGTGCATTGCGTCAAAAGCAATTAAGGAAACTGGATGGGCTAAGTTGGCTTTTGTTCCCCAGTCAGTTTAATTAGCATGATGAATAGCGTTAAGAACCAGAATCTAAATGCCATTCAGCACAGAACTCGTCGAACGAGGGCTGTTTTTGTGCGGTTTGAGTAAAAAAAACCAAAAAAAAACCACTTTGTCTTTGTCCTTTATTTCAAACAGCTCTTTGGTACCTCGTTGGCACCATGGTGGAGCACTAACTGGGGAAGCAGAGGCCAAATATTGAATATATTCCTCACTCGCGCGCTGTGATTGAACATGACCAGTGTTAAATAAAGATGCGAGGCTTGTTTCTGCCCTCCGATTCGCTTTAATTACTCCACCCGTGTCTCTCCTTTAAGCACGAATGCTCCGCTGTAGCCATAAATAACTCCACTGACATGCATAGAAAATGGGTTACCTCGCTGGCTACGGGACCTGCTCTAAGTTTATTGCAGTATTTGAATCTCGCAGTGTATTGATGCCATCTGTGTTCCTCTTATACCTCAGCAGCACGCTCCCTCTCATAGACCCATCTCTCTCTGTGCGGTCTGAATAATTCAGGCTGAGGCTGTGGTCACTGTGGCCCTGAAGTGGACTCATAACAACTATTATTCCTGCTGTTGTATCATGGCTTTTATAACGACTCATTCTTGTACAATGGGCCTGAGTGCTGTGTGTGTGTGTGTGTGTGTGTATCAGTGAGAGCAGGACAAAGACATCTAATTTACTAATTTCTCTAGAAATATCGACCCACCCCCCTCTCAACCACTGGAGTGGTTTCCACGCTGTTACGAGCTGCTCGGTAATGGGCCCAGTTCCTCTTAGCGGCTTCATGTTTCAGTGATTCCCCTCAGCGAGATGTGAACTGCGCGCAACGTAAACACGGTGTTTCCCAGGAATGACGCCGTGTTGCACAGTAATGGTGCATGTTGAAAATCCTTTGTATCTGACTGTGTGTGGCGTAAAAGTGCTGCCAGAAATGAATTTGTGAGATGTTATTGAACGTTTTCTGAGCTGAAAGTTGCCTTTTTGTCCCAAATCACAAAGCAATGATGTTGTTGTAGCTGAAGATAGCATACCACACACAAATCATGTCTGTCAGTGGTCCTGTTGCATCATGGGTAATGTAGGACAAAGCATGTGAGGAATAAGTAGACTTTCAGTCATGCCCAGACACAGTGGGAGTCAAATTTGCAGAGTTGGCAGCTGACATGGTGACGTTTGAGCTGGTTTGAGCTGGATTGTGCTGCAGTACAGCTCTGCAAAGGTACACTAAAGCTGCTTTCTTAGCCATCAAACTTCATTAATGTATTTATATCAGTTAAATATGCTTTAAGTAACTTTGTTGTGGCGCCGGTTCATCGTAAGAAGCATCGGTCTGCACTGGGTGAACATCAGCTGATGAAACATGTAATGTTTGCTGACACACCTCTTCTAACTCCTCAGTGCAGTCGAGCTCATGCCGCACCTAGAATGCTACTTTGCAAACCTCCAGTATGTGTCCTTATGGAGATAAGAGCCTGTTATCTCAGTATGTGATTGCATGCGTACCCATGGTCGACGATTTATTGCGTCCTTATGCATAATTTGCTGCACAGATGCACAAAAACAGTGCTTTATAAGACAATTGGTGTAATTGTTTATTGCACTGCATCAGCCATTACTGACTTTCCCCAGTTTAAATGCTCAGGCTTATTTCCTAAAGTGTCTTAACAACATATGACACATACAATAGCTTAAATATCTATTTGTGTCCTGCTGCAAATGTCCTTAGCACACTCCATACATGATGCAGCGAGGTCCAACAATGGGAGCTTTAGCCTACATTTCCACTGTGATAACTGACTTGAAGTCCTTAAGCTGCTTAAAGTGACTGCTTAAAGAGACATATGGTGGGCTGTAAGCAATTTTTATACATTTATTGCCGCGGGCATTTTTCTGGTCTCATTAGTTAGAGAGGCAGATATACTGGACACAGAGAGGCTGAAGCGGGATGGAGGCAGATGGAGTAATAGTCTAATAGCAGGATAACCGCTGGTGCTCGTTCATACGGCTCCACGGACGTCCCTCGGGTCCTGTTAGGCAGGAGAGGAAAGGTGGATGTAAACAAACAGTGTCCTGAGCGGACCGCGCTGCGCTGACATGTAGGACATTCGCAAATGAGTCATGAGACATTATCTTTGGATTTTCTCGCATCACAGCCCCGACCGGCCTCCCGCATGATAAATGATGCATGGTGATATGGAGCCGGCTGCTGAGACAAATGGAAAACATGTCCTTTATATGTTTGTGTGTGTTTGCGTGTGCGTTCAGCATCACAGATACAGATGTATACAGAAATGGCTGCTGGGATGGAGACGACAGATCATCAGGATTTGATGGAAACACACACTCACACATGCACAGTGACGGATAGATGGCATTCTCCGCCCAACCCACCCCATTAGTGTCGCACGCCATCCTCTCTTTCCTCCGCTTGGTCCACCAAACCTCATCCAGGGGGTCAACAACAATCTAAATTTCAATTAAAGTGGAAAATGCCGCTGATAGAGACCGAATGAATGTTGATGCCGCTTCGTCTGAGGGCTCAGGTTTCGGCGGCCGCTTGGGGAGAAAGCATTTGGGGCAATTATTTCATTATCTCAAATCCGCTCACAGCGGACTGGGGTCACAGCCCCGGCTGAGATTAGGCGGAACCACAATTATTATTACAATTAGAAAGCAGACAGCACCAGCCGAAGTGTTTGGCCCCGGGAAAACTGAATGTCAACTTAAGACTGTTATTAGAAAGCTGAAGGTGAGGAGAAGATTGAGAATGCGGAGCGGGATGGAGCTGGTTTGGATGTTTCTGTTTGTTAATTGTCTGTTTTCAGTGTTGTTCGCAGGCTACAGCAATCTGTGCTGCATAACAAAGCCCGATGAGTCGCAGGGAGGAAAGAAGGAAAACTGAGGCACTCCTCCAAACCTGCTTTACATAAACTACAAGATAAAGTGCATGAACACTAAATGGAGAATTGATCCGAGAACTAACTGAGTTTGAGTGGAGGGTACAAACGATGAAAGATAATATAAACCTGCGAGGGTTCGTCGGGTCGAACTGTTGAACTTTGGCTTATGGAACCTGCTTTTCTTTTCTAAAACAGAATCCCACTGTCAATCTTGTATTCATTGATTATTTGGAAAAGAATAAGAAGAGACAGCTTTGATGCCAAGAGCGAGAGGTGCACCCTGTACCTAAGTAAATCAAATTTGCATCTGTAAAACAAATCGAGTCCAGCTGCATTTTTACTTACATCATGCGTCTCCAATTACTGTTAACAGAATAAGGCTGCAGTGCAGATCTGTCAGCGAGAGATCAAAGACAGGGAAAAGAACAAGATGTGAGGTTATGACAGGATGCAGGAAGTGAGCGGAGGTTTTCATATGAGGCTGTTTTAATCATCTTGGTGTTGATGCAAGAGAGATAATGGCAATTAGTGTAGCCCATTAACAAGACTGAGCATAGTTACGCTGTAAAATAGCAGTTCTCCAGATACATCCCGAGCTCTCTGGTGTCAGATGGCAGTTAGATTGACAACGCCCACAGTTTTACCTTCAAATTATTAAGAATTTTTTAATAAATGGGCCTAAATGTGTCCTAGGTTGCAGACAGAAGTTGGCGACAGCTGAGTTTGTAATCAGGTGTAGCTACCTAGCTCGCTAAGCTAACGTTAGCTTCACGAATTGGTTAATAAACGCTGCATTCCACTGACTTTGAAATGTTTCTTGACTCGTTTTAAGATAAGAATCTTTTGAAATGTGTCTTAAGCTTTGCACTGCTATAACATTACTGTATTCAGGTGCTAGGATACCTTGAGCTGCTAGCCTCAAACAGAGATGAGGCGCTACAGCGGTTCACTTCTTTTTAACTCCACACTCCCAGATTTGATTGTTGATCATTTTCAAACTCTTAATCTTCACCCCAGCGTCAAGTTACATCGCTTGAAACAATTTAAAGCTCTGTCTCTAAGGCTTCATACAGCTTTTTACTAATTTCTTATATCTTGTAGCACTCCCAGAGACAAACTGCAAACCGTCCTTTGATGTGTAAAAGTGGTGGATGTGCCCTGATGGCTACGTTCATGATACTGAGCTGAAAGACAGGAGTACGCATACACGTAGTTGTAAGATAGTTAGCTGGCTATGCTAATATTTGTGTTTAGATATGTGCTGCAGTTCATCATAGCACACGTGGACGGTACATATTTACATTCAGCTCTCCGTCTCTTCCTGGACACCTCAGTTTGGAGAAGACATACAAAAACTGAGTCTGGCAGGTGACCGCTCACTGACATCTGTTTGTTATTGCTGTATCATTATTCAGTCTGCAGCAGCAGCAGCAGCAGCAGCAGCACCCGAATGCATTGCAATTACATTGTCTTTGGTTTACGATATTGAAACCTGTGAAGAAAACATTTCAGCAGGTGAGAAACAACCTGACAGCGCATGCTTCTGCATCAGCGTGTACCACGTGATGCTACACACACACGCACGCACTCATGCTCTTTTATGAAAGTGAATTAGGGCTAATAGGGCGCGCTAGCATCAACCAGAGGGTTTTTAGTGAGGGGATTATAATTGTAGATTTGAAGAGGTCGTCCTCCCCACTAATTGACTCCAGCTTAGAAGTGGGCCCTGGTGGACAGTTTCCTGGCCGGCTCCTATCGATACTTGATATTAATGTCGCAGTGAGGTAGCAGAGATGGCATTCAGAGACGGCGCCGTAACTAGTTTTTGATTTGTGTCTCGGCAGGGAAGGAAATGTGATGAGGTGTCCAGGCGCTGGTGTCTGTGTGTGTGTGTGTGTGTGTGTGCAACCAGCACCAAGAACATATAATGATAATCATAGTCATAACATTAGCTTCTAGGCGTGATAATGTTGCGAGCGGCGGCGCTAGCGCGAGCTAATGGGAACATAATGACTGGGTCTGTTTGTGGGGAGGTGGGGTGGGTTTGCTGTGCTGGTGAATGCTTTGTCAAAAGGACAAACACATACAACATGCAGCTTCATACAAGGAGACCGTGATGCTGTGCAGTCATGTGACCCTCTGTTCATTCATCTTTCTCCAAACAGCAGGCGCAACCCCCCCCCCTCCCCCAGTGGCTCATGTGTATTCAGATGCGGTTTATTACATGCTGTTCTTGATTAAATTATCACATCCTACCAGCGCCGTGCTAAGCTGATGCATCGCTGAAATCCAAAGCAGTCCACGCCTTTTCCGCGGCAGATCGGCAGTAACGCGGTTGTGCAGTAAGTCAGCGTGTTGTTGCAGAATAGGACCCGAGGTCATAAGTGTAAGACCAGTCCTCAACTTTGTGCTTTGTGCATTTAAAAAGTGCAGAATGATCTCTAAACCGAGCTGTAAAATGAGATTCATATCTATGAATATTAAAAAATATTATGAGATTAGGTATTATGTTGGATTTTGGATATCTTAATATGGTGAAGACGTTTGTTGTCTTTGCTTTAAAGGCTTCATTACAGCGACGTAATGTGATTTTCTGTACTTACTAGACCTTTATAGCTTTTTTTATTTTTTGCCTTTACACACTTGGTCATTTTTATTTATCAAATATCTCATTTTGTGAATATTGCCTATTATCACCTCAAATAAACTGAATAAAGTGTAACCACTAGGGTGCAGCCATCACAGTATTTTCCCCTAAAATGTCAGGGAAGTATTTATTCAGTGACTGTACTGTAAACACTCAGAAACAATGTCAAGTTATATTTAGATATTGTTTAATATATAATTAACGTCGCCACTGCTGTAACTGGCGACGTTAATTAGCACTGGAACATATTTTATGACTACCCCATGGCTGCATGTTACATCACATTTTGAACAAATAAGTCATTTTGTTATGTTGCTGCTGAAATGTTTCCTTAATAAATAGCAGAAGCATCCATCAACCCATCCGTTAGCTACACCCGCTCATCCTTCATGCTTTCCACATATTCCCACACAAGCCCACAGTGGAAGTTATTCAGTTGGCTCCAGTTTCTCCTTCCTTTCTTCCTTTCTCCCTTCCTAAATTAGCAGTCAAAGCCAAATCTGTTATTATGGAGGAGTCATGCAGTGTTGCTACGCTGCCAGAAATCAGCGCCGAGATAATCAAGCTCAATGGAAGTGGATGCAGCAGGTCGGCGGGCGATCACCGCCTGATTAGGAAGCTTTTTGACTGAGTCGACCCTCAGCGGAAGAACTCATTAGCAGACTTTAGTAATATTCAGGAACTAGTCGCCCTCTTTGTTGATGGGAGAAGGACTCCTCCAATACCACGTGTGTCTGGGAAACACTCCCGGGACTAGCGATGCTTGCTAGCGATGGTTGTTTTGCTGAGAAGACAGACATTTACAACCAGAAGTGCAACAAAAGTGATGCAAGTCTAAAAGCTAAGCTGGAGTCATCTGAATCTGCTCTATGCCAGCGCAGATATGTGGATTTGTCAGTGCTACTGGATTGGTCAGATAGTGGGAGGCAGGTTTCAGTTCCTACCCAGTCAAACATTCTCTTTGTTTACTTTGTGGCTGTTGTTTTCAGTGGTTAATCTCAGGTAAGTCTGATGCTTAGACTGTGTATAAAGAATGCAATGCATGTCTGCTGCAGGTACAAACACGAGCGTGATAAAAATAATCGTAATAATTTGACTTTTAAACGTTAGTGTGGCTCATTTTCTGACATTAATCAATCAATACAGCTGTTTATTGGCTGAACAAAGGTTTAACAAGCCTATATTCTTCTACTTAATGCATCTGACTACACAGAAATGTTGCGAATCCAACGTTGTGCGTCCTGTGTGGACACTAACAGCACAGTGAAGCATCTGTGCAGCTGTGCATGACCCAACTGTATCAACCAGTAACCAGTAACCTGCAGTCAGGGCGTTACAGATTTCTGTTCGATCACCTTGTTTTGGTCCAGCAGGAAATCGTTATTTTATAAATTAAAGTTGCTTTGCCGGCTTTGAAAAGGTCAACGCGGCAGACGAAGACTGATTAAATTTACTTTAATACATTTCACGTGAGACAGAAATATATTGATTGTTTGTTGACTGATGCTCTTTCGCCGACCTGGAGTCAACACCCGACCAACTGTGAGGCGAAACATTACCTAACCGACACGTGTCGACTGAACCATGTGACACTTCGGTGATCTCCGCTTAAGTAAGTCGCCCTTCAGTTGATTAACTTTCGAGATGGCAGCACGCCTGGCTCCCTATAGCGCCTTACCGCTAATTATTTAAAAGTCCCTGGCAATATGGATCTGAAGTGCTAATGAGATGGCATCCCCTGCTTTGACCCCCCTCCCGTCAGCAGCAGCGGTGGCGGCGGCAGGCCTCAGTGAAGGTTTTAAAAGCGTGCCACGGGCCGCCACGTGCCGCGGACTCAGCTGCCAAACGAGGCTCCAGTCATTGATTCGGTGTGAAATGGATTCTTTTTTTTTTTTTTTTTTTTTGCCCCTGCAGTGTCTCATAATAAATTCACCGGGGTAATGATAGGTGTCTGAGCTGGCTGCAGTCAGAGGACATGACTGTTTATCAGTAATGGCCGGCAGTTTGCCCATTTGAGTGCACACAGAGCTCAGTTTACACCAATATTACCCTTCTTTTACCCATCGCTCCCCACTATTACTCTCCTCAGCATCACTCCATCCTTTCATCTATACCTCCTCCTTTCAGTAATCCTTCACTTCTCCTTTCCTCTAAACTCTCCATCCCTTCCTTTACCTCCTTCTAACTTCTTTCTCTCCAAATGCTGCCATCAGTCCTTATTGAGGCCATTGCCCAGGCTCATCACGCAAAGTGCTGCTGGCTGCAGCTGAATGCATCTCTATGGGCCAGCAGCGAGAGCCGAGGGACAGGCCGGAGGATACATCTGCCATGACAGTAATGCACTGACTCAGCGCTCAGTGCTCAACACTGTGGCCCGGACAGGGCCCCAAGGGGGTCTGGACACACATACAAGCATGCGCACACACATACACACACGCACAGGAAATGAAGTCTGCAGACGGGCGAGCGTGTGCGTGCATAAACAAGTGCACAATGAAACTTTGTTTAGATAGGTGTCCGGAGACTAACTGTTGAAGAATATACACACACACACAAATATACAGAGAGAGAGTCAGCCGTGCACTGGGACACCCCCGGTCCCTCCACTGTCTCCTCTTATGTTCACATAGAAGTCCAGACGACAGCCCATTTTCCAGCGAGCATCTGGAATACAAAAACAACCATCGACCCTCTGGCCACCCGCTCTCTGCCAAGATAAAATTTGCTTCCTTCCAACGGCGTCCTCTGTTTGCCTCTCTCTTTCCCTGAGCTTTATCTCCCTCACATCATCGTAAATTGCCTCCTTTGTGAAATATACAGTGTGAGACGGAGGGATTCTTAGAAACGCACACACACACTTCGGGGATTTTGTGGGGATACTGGGAGTGCTGCAGCTGTCGTCCTAACAATGATAAATGGCGAAGAGACAGGTTGAGATGGTTTTGTCTTTGTTTGCGTCGGCATCAGTTGTCCCCCTGAGCAGAATGGTGATAATGCCTTTAATGGCTCAATCTCCATCAACTTCATGAGCAAAACATGCTCAGGCATGTGTGCAGAGACGCAAACATACACAATTACTGTCTCCATATGCTGCGTTTCTCACGATCCCTCCTCCTTCCTCCTCCCCCTCAACTGGCCTTGATTCCTCCTGCTCGTCATTGTTTGATGTCAAAGCCACCTTAATGATTGTCTCTCCCTCGCACATCCTACTTTCCCAAAGCAACGTGGAAGGAACGATGTCATAGATCAACAAACGTCGGGACAGTGGCCTGATGGGGAGACCGAGCACTGCAAAAAATTAAAATGTTAAACATATTTTTTTAATTTAATGTCCATTTTATGTGAATTGTAGCAAATTTTGCATGTATGTACCAAGAAATGACAGTTAAGCAGGTCTTTTTAGCCTGTTTTTGCAACACTACAGTGCTAATATGGTCCCAAAAGCAAAGGATCGCTAACTCCATCACTCTTTGTCAAACTGTGAATAACATGTTGCAACAGTGGGTCAGAGACTTAAACTCAGATTTTAAATTAACTTTTTAAATTAACATTTTGTCAGAAGGTCCAGTTTCATTTAACTGCACTGAATTACATTTTGAAAATAGACACAAACCCCTTGTGGCCAAAATGTAGCGCCAGGCCCAGTCAACAAGCGCTGGGACCGGGCTGGGACTGGGCTGGGACCAGGCTGGGACCAGGCTGCTCTCCGAACCACGTTTCGCCTTGAGAATCGACATGATTAAGTGAAACCGATCTAATTTCTTTTAGTTATTAAGGTTATTTTTAAAGGTGCAGTGTGCAGGATTAAGGAGGCTCTGTTTGCAGAAATACAATATCATAATCATAATTATGTTATCATTAGTGTATAAGGGACTATACATGCAAATCATTGTGTTTCATTACCTCAGAATGAGGATTGACCTGCTTAAACTAAGAACGCCATGTTTTGTCTGCATGTTTCTACGGTAGCCCAGAATGGACAAATCAAAGGCTGAGAACTATTGGTTCTGAGTGGAGGGTAAACTAAATCCTACACACTTGTCCTTTTAAGAGATATACTTTCAATACTTTTCATTTGAATTTCATGCAAAAGGTCCTTAAATGCATCGTCTGACTTACTGGAAACCATGGGTTTGACACCATAGATGGAAAAGTTGTGAATAACCATGATGCAACAAGAATGAACAGAGCAACGTTCACCCTCCTGTTTCAGATCAGGCTCTGTGGGTTGCACTGAATTAATTTGAGCAAATTCTGTGTTGGTTCAAATCTGCTCACACTTGATTGTTTCGACAGCTCTGCTCAGTTGGATATTAAACTAAGGTGGCTACTTTTTGCAGTGCAATAGACAGAGGAGAACAAGAAAGGAGGAGGAGGAGGAAATGGTCCCAGCTGACCTCTCATTTGAAGCCAAAGAGACAGTAAAAACTCATCTGTGTTTGTGTGCTTGGCAGCAGACAGACCTTGTGTACACAGCCGTGGAGGCCTAATAATATTTTCCAAAGGAGATGAATCTGGTTTTCGTTTTGTGGTTGCTCAGATGGACCTCAAACTTTTTTTTTTTTTTTTTTTTTTTGCTGAACTAATGGAACAGATGGGGTGTGTGTTGTTAACGCTGGCTTCGAACGGCCGGTTTACACCATTTTTCTGGTCCAACTTACCAAACTGGAGACTGATATTTGGAAGTTGGTCTTGCAGGACCGACGGCAGGTTGGGTGCACGGACAACTACGCAGAGGGCTCACAAACCCGTTGTCCCATTTGCTTAAGAAATGTCAAACCTGCATTAGGAAGCCTTTGTTAGAGGAGCACAAAAAGTTACAGGCATTGTTGGTAAAATCAACTTTGTGCCTGTTTACTGCTGTTTAAAAGACTCTTCAGTGTTTTGCCATTAAATTTCAATTTGTCACTGACTGTGCTCCGTACGTCCTGACTGTACAGACAGCAGGATTTATGTAGGTCACCCACTGTGAGGTGAATCTCCAGCATCGGGGTGTTATGGGGGACCTACCGAGCGGCTGTTGCACCTTATTTTTGTGGTTCAATTTGATAAAACAGCGGGATTTTTACCAGAAAGCGAATGTAATGCTTTCTCCAAGTAATGTTATACATTATTACTCTGTACAATAACTTTTTAAATGACTTCATTATTGATCTCAATCAAACCAAAACCAAACTCATTATACTATATTAGTATAAAATGATACCACTATGGACACTATAGTGAAAAGATCTCTTTGCACACAGTGCTGGAGCACAAAGTCATCAAACGTACCAACACATTTGTAATGTAATGACAAAAGCTGTGTGTTTCCACCTCCTCTAAGGTTCCCGCTGTAGCTTCTGATGCCAAAGCCACTGATGTAAATTACTTTATTACTGCTTTGTAGCATAAAACCTTGATTATCTTTATATATTTCATGACTAACCCGAACAAAAGTGATTTACATGATAGCTAATATTCAAGTCTTGGGTTTAAAATCTTACTGTCGGTCTGTTTTTGTATCTTATTTGGTTCTGCCATTGGTTTTATTAGATTATTCCCGATATAACACATAATTGTACTGCTGTTTGTAATTGAGCTGTAATTAGAAACTTGATCAGCTGCTGCAGAGTACGACCTCGGGACCGCTCTCCTGATTTCAGAGTCGATGTGGTCTGACAAGAAAAAGTTACTGCGGAGAACGAGGCGGGCAAATTTACTGCATAAACATCAGCGGCCTGTCATTACAGCGCCATGAACAGGATGAGATCGTTTTGCCCACGGGCTTTCAGCCTGTAATGCATTGGCCGCAGAGGCCTGGTTACCTTTACCCAGCCCTGTAATGAGTCAGTGGTTGCCAGCTGGTGGGAAACAGGGAAAGTCAGAGAAATGTGATTGAAAGTCAATGGGATAGAATGAGTCCTATTGATCTCTGTCGGAGATACACAGTGGGAGAGCAGACACAGGCTGGCAAATGACCCCATTTAACTATAGTGTGTAAAACCCCAGTTATCGAATCACCCGTCCACATGCGAGTCAGTGTACCACAGCGCTCAAATGTCCTGCGAGTCTAATAGCTTCTGCCTCTGCAGCTCAGAATCATTACTCTCATAAGGACTCGTTGCTGTTGGGTAATAGATGAAATATGGTAACATTATTATCACATTTTCCCCAATAACAAATTACTATTTTGACTTTTGCCTCGGTTCAGTGGCTTTGGTGGTTTAATATAAGCAGTTTTGTTGGTGTAATCACCCACGCTAAATGGTGCAGTGAAGTTAAGTTTACCCAGAAAGTGCAGTAGTCTTTATCCCGACTTGTTTTCATCAGAAGCCTCCACTTTTAGGTTCAGCAAGGCAAGCGCTCAGCTCGGCCAACGAGCTGCTATCCATACAAAGAGGAAGCGACATTGATTTTACAGCAGCAAAGGACGGCAGGAACCGAAACTGTCAGCTTTTACTGGTAATTTAGCAAAGACTATCATAGTTGGTCGTTCATCTCTGTGCCTGAAAGCGTTCAAGTTGATGTCCAGCGTTTGGCTTCCTCACGTTTGCAGCCATGGCGACAGCATGAATCAATGTTTTATGTGGTGGCGACAAAAGGGTCATAATCAACGCAGCAGAGTTGGTGATGTCGTCCTTTTTATGCCACACATCCATCCTTGTTTTTAAAACCTGGCACCAACATTACCCACAATGCAACTCGTTCGCTGACAGCGTTGTCTAGGCTTGTTTTGATAGCTACTGGCTAATGCAGCCTTTGAGTTTCTGGCCTCAAACAGAGATGGGAAGCGGGCGTCAGAGGAGTTTCGCTTCTTTCTGACTGACTTTCTAAACCTCCAGATGTTTTTCATCTTAAAACTTGTAGCGTTCAGACCAAACACTGAACACAGTAGCAGGGCGTAGCCTGCAGCTCTGAGCACTGTCCAGCTGGGGGTGACTCCACTGGCTGCTACAGTAAATCAGATTGTATAGAAGTCAAAAGGAAAAATGGTTTCAGTTGGGTCCTTACCTCAGTAAACATCTTCCCAGTGAGCTTATGAACGGTTTGTGCTACTTTCAAGTCTTCACCGATGCAGAATGACATTTTGTTTTGAAAATAAAGGCCAATAACACTGACTTTAGGGCGTGGCTTCCTTTAGACTGACTAGTCACTACCACATTGATGAGGACTGAGGCGAAGCAGTTGCTGGTCCCATTTTGGTCACTTCTGACTCTAAAAACCAAGATGGCTACGGTCAAAATGCCACACTTAAGGTGTCAAAGTGGTGGTCCATAAACCAATGAGCCGCTCCCTCAAACAACTTTTTTTTTTAATCTTGGACATTTTAGATATTTAGATATTATATATTATGTTTTTTAAAGTCAAGCTTTATTCCCTATATCAGTAACCTGACAGCAAGTATTCACACCAGATTCAAACAACACAAAAACATATATTTCTTGTGTAACGTAACCACCACCAAACTTTTTGCATTCATGTAGAAAGCCGTCGCTCACAGCAAGGAGCTGATTGAGAAAAAGAGTTTTCGGGGTTTGTAACACTTCTAACCCATTACTTTCCCACATGAAAACATTACATGCTTCATTCCAGGGGGTGAAGATTGAAATCAGCAAATGAAAAGAGAAAAGAGGTTCCCTGTCAAAGTTCCCAGGCTGAAAATGAAACTTCTCTCAACAAGATTATTATAAGAGCATAAAAACAGGTGGCTGTGTGTGTGTGTGTGTGTGTTCTCATGCAGAGATCTGGTAGTTGTTTGTCAGACCCTCCCAGGCTGTCTGGCGTGCCTGTAGGTCATGGTTGGCTGTCTTCAATGACACATCTGTCTCTCTCTGAAAGCCTGGCCCTGCAGTCCAACGAGCCAGCTCTGGTTACCTGAGGGGCCTCCCCCGTACTCTGAGCCCATATCAAAGCAGGGAAAGAGGCCACATTTCAGACGTCCAGAGGGAAGAGAGAAGGGAGCTGCTGAGAGACTGTTTTGCTTCTCTTTACTTTGGATACATCTCAATAGTTAAAGGAAGTGCTCTTTCCATGAATCCATTGCTTTAGCTTTTGTCACTCATAAAAGCTGCAGCGGAGAAAAGCTGAAGGGGCGGCTTTATTCTGTTGAGCTGCACGGCGAGATGACTTAACCAGTGACCTTCACCTGAAGTACAATGGCCTGAAATGAGCAGGTGCTGACAGGCCTCTGTCATTCATAAGACATAATGAGAAATGACAAATGACAAATTAAAAGGAGACACAGGAAGGGAGAGACAGCGCTGTGAGCTTACAGAACATATTTTCGTGTTGTGTAGTTTCTTCCATGAGAACCATGGTTCTTTTGCTGGATTGGATTCTTTCTTTGCGGGCACCCATTTGCTAATTTCGTGGCTGGTCATGGCATCGCTTGCACTATAATGTTAGCGTTAATTGGATTGCACTGTGTAATTTTGGTTTGCTAACTAACTAGAATTTAATTGCAGAGCCCGGTGCAGTTGAGCAATTTCAGCTCCACGTCTGACGGGTAGTCTGCTGGTCCGTCGGTTTGTTGGTTCAGACACCGAAATTAGTAAACGTTGCATTCACAGAGGAGGGATCCCAGTGTTTTTAGTGACCCATGATATTTTTTGATCTAGCGCCACCTCCAGGTTAACGTTTTTGCCTTGTCAGTGAAATATGTCAACATATGTTTTGTAGGCTACCACATCACTATGCACATTTTGACATTCATGGTTCCAAGAGGATGAGTCCAAATGACTTTTGCAATGCCCAGACCGTTCCTCTGGCTATAGCATAGTGTTAACATATGTGGGTAGAGTGAAATGTCTTAACAGCTGTTGGATGTCTGTATCAGTATGAATTGTGTAGTAACTTTGATGTTGTGTCCTTCAGTGCTATCATTTGGTCAACATTTTTATCTGTAATTAAGATTACCACCAGGCTAATTGGCAAACATTAGCTAGATCAAATGCTAAACTACGCTGTCTAACAAGATAAACGTTAGCATTTTAGCATTGACACTGTGAACATTTTAGCATGCTGACATGAGCATGCAGCTCAAAGCACCACTGTGCAGCCTGCTAGCATGATTACAGATCTTGGTATTAGCTTGCAGGATGGCAGTTGTGCATTGAAGGACTGTTCAAAAACACATGAACTCCTTTGTTTTCTTTCATCCAATTTTGCAGGAGGAGTTAAAATTCTTGTCAGATGTTTTTCACAAGGGTGAAATATCATTTCCTCACCAGCATAATCTTAAACATGTCAGGGAAGTGGAAAAACGCAGCTTTTTGACTGCAGGACTTCCCAAAAAGTTGAAGCTACCAGGGGCTGAATGTGGCGCCAGCTGTGAGCTTATACTTTGAGGATGAAGAAATCCCAAGGGCAAAACAAACTCCATCCCTGCAGCCACAACACACCACAACACACCTCAGCAGATGGATCATTTACTGTGAAAGCAAAACACTTTTCCCTGTTCCTCATTTTGCTTCGCCTCTATCGCTCATATCTCCTACATTACTTTCCTCATCCACATGCTCTTTCTCATTTTCTGTGATTTAGTCTCCATCAGGCCTTTTTTCTTATCTCTGGCTCTCTCCCTCTCTTTCCATCCCTCCTTTTCACTGCTGCTCCATCTGTCTAGGATCGTCACAGGAGGGTCATCAGAAGATGCTCATATATCCAGATGCCTTCCATTACAAAAATGCGTTTCAGAAGAATTGGCTTTCAAGGCAACCATGCAAGACAGGGCCGAGTCGAACATCGTCGGGCGCTTTGTAACATTGCCACCAGATCACCAGCTGGCGCTCATTTAATAGCACATTCGGTCCCGAGGTGCACCTCAATCCCCAAAGCTGTCAGGGCTCTTGACATGATGGAAAGGTGGGTTGCAACAAAGAAATAAAAAGCCTAGAGAGATCCCATAGAGTATGTTTTTGAATGAATCAGCACATACACAGACACCGTAAACACCAAAAAATAGTAACAGGAGGTTAAATAATCTCAAAGCTTTGGAAGTTGTTGATAAAAGTCTGTTTGCTCTGTCTTGGAAGGGAGTTGAATCAACATTGGCGTGCCAGCGTTTCCGCATGAGCGCTTTGGAAAACGACAGAATTCTCAACAAATAAACATTTTTCACGACGCAGACCCGAATGTTATAGTCCCCCAAGTATGGAAACCGCATGAAGACAAAGCCCCGCCACCAAAGGAGCAAGGGGCCGACCTCAGTTACGTCGTAAAAATGACGACTGATGTCCCGCAACCGTGCAGAGCGAGGCCTTGCATTCTTGGATATATTTCCCTCTTCCCATTCCCCTGCTGAAACAGGACCACTTCTCTCAGGATGGAGGCATCCTGCAAACAGCGGTGTAATGTCGTGGAACAAACTCCTTCTAGGCTCAGAGTAGCAGCCCATTTTGTCTGCTCAATCTACCAGTCAAAGGCTGACAACGAGATTTATGAGTGAAATAAAGGCAGCCATCGGCTCCGGGTAAACAACGAAAAGTCAGAGGAAGAGGAATATACGTTGCTATTTCATTATTTTTAAAAGGGACAAAACACAAAGTAGAAAAAGCAACTGGCGAATCGATGCATCCAAAAGGCCCCCCAAAATATCAGAGCTGCCTTTGAGGAGGTGTTGAGTGATGAAGCAAAAGGCAGGAAAGAACAGTTGGCAATAAAACACAGAGTGTAAGATAGGACTGTTTAATAGCATGCCATTCAAACAGGACGACGTATAAAAAGGAACATTCATTCCTCTTCCAGGACCCATCCCAGGGACGTTTATTTCTCCCCAGATGTGAGAAGCGTTATCCAGTCTGTTCGTTTGTGTATGCACACTCAAACAACAGAGGAGGCCTTCACGGAGGTCAAGATGATCCCTGGCAAAAAAAAGGCTGCTGTGAGGAGAGAGGAAGAGGAGGGAGGGGTAGGACTCTGAAACCCTCGCGGTGGATCTGGAACAGGTGTCTCGTGTTTTTATACCAAATCCCCTTCAACAACACACCTTCTTCCTCTTCTCCCCCCCCTCGCCCCATGTGACGTAGGGATTTACTTTACTTCATAATAAGCTAAAACATTGAGCTGTATCCTGTTTCAATTCCCATATCCCCTCTAGTCATTATTCACCTAATTACCGTCATCCAATCCACCAGTTCCTGTGCTCTTCCTAGCATGTAACTGACATCACGCCACCGTACAGCGTTATTCCTCGCTGACAGCACAGCTAAGATCGAGAGAACTGCTTCGATACCTGCATTACATCTACGTTCGGACCTCAGTGGCTCTTGTGGGGAATCTAAAGTTGAATGATATTACAGTGATTGAACAATATAATTTGTATTATGGCCAGCTGCCTTGGAAATTGCTCTGGCGTGGGAAATCAGTGTGGATTATAGGATAAACACAAAATGGGTGTAGGCTAAATACACTGGTAAGAGTAGCAGTGAGGAGTGCAACTCACAAATCTTGAAGTACAATGAAAGGTTGTTAGAAGAGCCGCCCCCGGAGAACTTTGAACACTTACTGAAATGTTGAATTCTTCATTGCAACTTCCAAATTATTGATACATGACAAAAGGAAATGTTTACAGTTCAGCGCACAAGTTTGCAATGTTCATCGCACCACAAAGTAGGAATATGCTGCAAGATTCAAGCAACATGTTGACAATTTTGCTGATCTGGAGCAAAAACTGTAAAGTTGGTTTTGTGTTTCACGCTGGAATGATTTGGGGATAATTGATATGAATAAGGTCTTTCATGACTTTGCCAACACAATGGTTCAGTGGATCAATCCCAACAGCCAGATTGGGGTCCTACCTTGGAAGGCAGGTAAAGTATTGGGGACAACGTGACTGATCTGCATTCAGTACCGTTTGTTGACAGTGTGGTTATAAAGTTTGTTATTTTTGCTAAGTTAGCATTCAGGAGATCTAATGAAAGGTACTGCTTAGCTGCATAATGGGAAATGTCGGATCTAGTTTCTATAGGAGCTTCAGTCACGGCAGAAACTAAAAGTCAAGGTATCTCATATTTTTAAACTCAATCGCTTGGAGAACCTCTTTTAAAGGTCAGACCACTGGAATTTGGAAGTGTTGACAGAGCTGAATAGGTTCATCCCTAAGATCTACTGGTTTGATATACTGAAAGAAGTAACATATAGAGAGCTGAGGGCTGACTTTTGTAAGAGTGGTGCAGGAGAAAGGCTTTAAATGTTGTGAGTGTTCTTCCTGTGGGGATCATGAATGCAAGTTCTTACCACAGAAGGTATTATTAGGATTCACCCTCAGGGGACCATGAAAGTCCTAAATTAAAATGATTTTTTGTTAAATCTTGGGAGAAATGAATAAGATAGATTAAGTCAACACCATCATCCTCAGCAGGGAGTCGATATACTGTGATGTGATGTGATGGAGGCCTTTTCCTGAGGGGCAGGAGACGGAGGATAGTGGTTAGAGGCCCTCACGTAAAAACAAAACATGCAGATTTGAAAGTATGAGTACGATCAGAAAGTAAGATGAAAATACCAGAAAGTGGAATATTTGTATTATCCTCTCATAATCACTGTCAATTACAGTCAACTTCCTCATTATCCCATATTTGTATGTGGTTTAACTGAACCTGCCTGGCTGGAGGATCAAACACGAAATCCTCCTCGTTTCTTAGCAGCGGTTGAGACGGTCTCGCCCATGGGAGAGCAGAAATGGGTCAGGGATATTATTTGGATGCCGAGCCCATTATTTGATGAAGTGCTTAAAGTTTCCCTGAGGTCTAAGTTAAGATTCTCTAATATGATTTCCCTGCTGGCTAATTACATCATGAATAATTTGTAGCCCGTCCACCACTCTGGCTATCACATCTGGAGCACAAATTGATAGAGAGGAGTATAAGTGTGTCTGCGTGTGTGTTTGGGTTAAAACATAAAAGAGGGGAGGGATAAAGAATTAAACAGAGAAGACAGAAAAAGATCAGTCTTGGCGACAGAGGAGAGCACGGAGATGACAAGGTAACTGATGTAATGTCAGAGCAGCGGGCTAAAAGGGGCCATAAAAATGGGCCATTCACTAGACTGCAGACGATAATAAGACAAGATAATGCATAGCTTTCTAATAAAATCTTTATGAGAGTGAATCTATACTGAGGCTCTCTGTGTGCAGATCATTCACTCTGGCATTAAAATGCAAATTGTCCGTTGGAGCTGTTTCGTTTTTATACTCTTACAAAAACTTTGGATCCAGATTTCAGGCGTGTAAATGAGAGATATTCATGATTACGTGCATTTTCTGTGTTCGCACGCGATCGATAGAGGATTTTTAAAGGCCGACATATCGTCACGGGCCCAGTAAATCATGGAAGTCATTTGGCGGGGTCATGTGATGGAGTTAATTAAGTGCCTATTTAGTGACCAGATGAGGCCGTTTTAAACCGTTGTCATGCTTGACTTGCACTTATGGATAGCCAAATTATAACAAACATACCTGCTAGCAAATCAGAGGCAGTGTGCTTTCAGCAGAGCAGCAGTTGTTTTCAGTCTGATGCATTAATAATAATGCATTAATATAACATCAGCCATGTCACTATTTTCATAACTTAGGAATACTTATCTCAAAATGATCTCAGGTACACATTGATATTACTTTGGTTTAAAATAACTATTTCCTTTTAAAAACATTAAAAGATTATGACCACTCCATTGTTAAAGTCCTGTATTTGACCCAACATCCTCTCTTCATGGTCTTTGACACTCTCGGTGCTATGTTTGTCCTCATTAGTGTAAAAGTCGTGCAGAGTCGCCAGGAGCAAATTTGCGAAATGACCGTGTGCACGAATCTATAAATTAAATTTCATGACGATTTCACAAACTGTTGTGACGCTACTTTGGATTAATGGGCCAAAGCGAATTAAGTGGTCGACCTCTAGTTTGCACAATTCGATACAGGCTACAGCGGTGTGTCAGTAATACAGTGAGCTACTCTGCTTAAAGTGAATACAGGCTTCTACCTTTTAATATAATGACCATGACAATGATCAGCTGTACATCGGTGCTGCCGCCGCTCGATGCTTCACTGTCAAAATGAAGAGACGACCTGTTAAAAGTGAGGCTGGATTACAAACGCCGCAGCTCTACGACAAATCTGTTTGTTTGGGTTTTTTTTTTTTTGCCAATGAACGATTCACACGTCTCATCACTCAGAGAGAAGCAGCTGGGAGAAGTGCCGGGGAGGGTGGAGCTGAGCTTGGGAGGCGAGCCCGGGCTGTGTGAGGCGGCTCCGCCATCGTCCCTTTGGGTGTTTTTGACGCCGCCGCTGACACTGTGTAATTTGTTTCCTTTCTGTTGTTTCATTTTGTCATCCATCTAATCGAGTCGCTGCGCCGGTGTGTTTTCTTCCCAGCGCCGACATGCAATTGGTTTACGAGGTGGAGCGTTTTCTTTTTTTTTCCCCCTTGCCTGTGACAGTTGTGCAGTGTATGGCGAAGATTAATGGAATCTGTCCTGAGAATCCCTTTAAAAACTGTTGCAGCGTGGTGGCATTAAATGGGTGTCTGGTTCAAAGAGTTGAATAAGACAGAATGAAACTGTGGTTTCCTATTTGTGCTCTCACTGCCGGTTATCAACTGTGCTCTTCTGTGTCTGCTGTATGATGCCTCTGTGTGTCTGAAATGAGCAGTGAGCCAACAACAACAGAAGCTTGCAGCGTTTCCTCTAAATGTGCTCAAGGAGGCTTTGACTTGGTGGATCACTATCAGGGCCGCCACTGGCTTATAGCAAAATGAATGAGATCAATCCACATCAAGTAGTTTCTTTACAAACGAAGGTGCTAACTCAACATTTAGCGCAATCCATGGCCTCAAAAACATAGATATCATCCAAATCAGTTCAACAAATGGGTTTAAAAGTTATTAATAACACTGTTTTAGTATTAGTTTAGGTGTTGGACACATTAAGAGAGAGAGAGAGAAACAGGATTGGTGCATCCCTACATGTGATTTAACAGGTTCGTGGTACTTTCACAGGTCTGTTTTGTGAAAAATCATCCAGATGAATTAAACTCCACAAATCTCCGTCTTACTTCCTGGAGAAAAAACTAAAGTAAGAGCAGGTTCACTGTTGTCTGTCAGTTAGAGTCAAATTCAAAGTCAAAGTAGCTCCTATCCATTAATACGCACCGTTTAGGAATAATACTGTGTTTCTGTGATAACGTATTAACAGATTATAGCAAAAGCTGAAATGTTGTACAGTTTTATATGTTCAATCCATTTTAAATCGGTTTGCTAAATGCCAGACCGGTGTGATTTTAGCCTTGAGTCAATAACGCGTTGCCGTCTGTGTTTCCTCATTATGGTAATAGAGAATCCAGGGTGAGTTACGCTTCCCTCACAACATATTTGCTGTTGCAAATTAGGTGCATGTGAATGTAGGAAATAACAGGGGAGCCTCTGTTTTAATGTGGTGAAGATGAAAAAGTAGATGACACAGGATGCTCAAAGGCAGGGGCTCAGCTCAGAACCATGCTACGTAGGTTTAATTGGCATATTATTCATATCTTGAGCTATGATACAGGGGCACGCAGACACTAAAATGTCCTTTACGTGGGGAGTTATCTTGAAGTGGCCCAGCTCTAAAGGATAAAGTAAGTGATTTCTTATTATTTTTGTGTTGAAGTCACACAGTTTGATCGACAAGAATCCAGGAGGGTTTATTAACACAACTCAGCCTCCGCCTCTCGTGTGTGTGCCTCCGAGCATCCCGTGTCTTTATTTGTCCCTCGGATTGGTGGTTAAGTGACAGATAGATGAGCCGAGCAGGGGACAGCAGAGGGAGATACGATGGCACAGAGGACTGAGAGATTCAGAAGTTTTAGGGTGAAGCGCGGAGAGGGCAGAAGAAACTGACAGAGCCTCAGGAGGACGGGCAGACCATTGAGAAAATGAGGAGGCATGTCATGCTCGTGAGCAGTGGCGTGGAGGAGACGAGAGCTGCAGGAGACGAGTGACAGGGAGGGATGAGAGGAAGAGATGTAAGGATGAAGAACTAGAGAAAACCGAAGGGAAGGAAATGCAAACAAATTCTCATTTTCCCAGAACTGTTTTCTGCTCAGATGTTAGACTCTTTATGTTTCCAAGGGGAAAACGTCCAGTTGTTTCATCTGACTCATGTGGCTGTTGAGTAAACTTGTAGTGGTTTCAAGCCCGTTGCCAAGACGACAACCAAAGGAGCCTTTAGTCGCACACACACAGACTGTGGATAAGCATTAATTTACAGTTTCTCATATCTGCTTTAATTATTCAAATGAGTATCTCGCGGTTTCTGACATTCCTCTGTTTTTTCATTCGAAAGATAAACAGTCCTTCAAATCACGACGCAACAGAGTGACGGCCTCAAAAGCTTCTATACTTTATCCATTAAGTCCACAAAAAGAAACTCAGCCTACAAAAGGAAACAAAGCAAATTGGGCTCACTGGGCAGATAGCCAATCAGAGTTCAAGGGTGGCCAGTTGGGGACTTAAATGCATTTTAATCCAATTAGCATCTTTCTTAGTGACTTAATTTCAAGTGTGATTTAAGTGTTGGCTGAAAACTCTGACTTCACCAAATTAAGGTGATGGTCCATAAATCCTCAGTGTTACTGATTTGTCCTTATTGTACAGTTTAAATAAGAAATACAGTATTTTTTTATTGTTATTTTCATGTTTTTGGTTATTTGATTCTTACTGCACGAATGTTACTGCAGTATGTTCTCACAGGATGGACACTTTGCTCGATCCACACAACAGAAAGGCACCATCTCATTTTAGACTTTGCTACCATCAACTTTCACATCGAGCAGTGAATGGCTCTGACAGCACGCAGAGTGGGAGACTGTGGGTCTGATCCTGACATGAATCCGTTTGTCGCAGATGTCGGTGGGGGGACAAAAAAAAGGAAACTGACACAGCAAATTTGGCAGAATTTATTGGCTTGCTCCAGTAACGACAACATCACACCACCCACTGTATAACTAATCCTGTCCACATTGGGCAAAAGACAACAACATCCCTCTAAAGCTACAAAGGTCTCATGCAGAGAGCTAATTTGGGCCTCAGCAGTAGGAGCAGGGCCTTGCACAGTGCTGTGGGTTATTTAATATATTTAATGTTTCCAAAGCCGTTCTGGGAAAGGCACTGTGGAATCCAGTCATTACTCGGTTTTTTATTTATACTTATAAAAAAATCGCCACAATCAGCATTTAGCAGGTTTTTTAATGAAACGCGCCATATTTGTGTCACATTAGCCCTTAAATGACCGTGTTTTGCCAAAAAAAAAAAAAAAAAAAGGTAAATAAATCCAAATTTACGGTGAAAGGATTTAAGAGCAAATCTGTCAGTGGGAACCTTTTGATGAATGACTCATGAGACCAGCAGAAACTGGCTGGTGCTGATGCAGCGGGAATACCTGGCTGCATGATCTCCAGCATAAAGGCTTCCCCTGCTGCCTTAAAAAGAGTTAAATGATGGTCACACCAGCATTTGAAATGGTGAAATTTCCCTTTTGATCAGTGGATTTGCCTGTGGGGAAGTGAAATTGGGCTGAGTTCAGACGGTGAACTCTGTCCCATGAATTGGCACCGTTGGCCGACAGGAAGCTGCTTTGACGATGCTGACCTTTTGAGGGAACAGACTGCCAGAGAGTCCAAAACGGAGAGCGCGGCTTATTAGCTCTGCTGCTCCATCCACCGTCGTTTAACCTCCTTTGTTGGAGTATGCAAGGTGAAATGATTTCAGACCACTCTGGTAAAAACCAAAAAGGTTACCTTACCCTTTCAAGTAGTCTTTTAGATTGAAAGACTGTTCCCAGAGCTCCTGTCAAGCTCCTGTCAACACCCTGGAAGTTGTGTTTTACGACTGTGTCATTGACCATCTGCAAAGCACACTGGGATGATCTTTACTGTGCCGAAATGGTGACCCTTCTGCTTGAATCTAATTTTAGGAAGACGATCGCCATCACAAGTGCAACAGTTGTGTTGGGGTGAGTGCAAAAGAGCAGCAGAGTGCCATAGCGCTAATGTTTCAGGTTGTTTGCACCCCTTCCCACCCCTTGTTTTGCAGCCCTTCCGCTGCTGTTAGTTTCCTGGGTTTTACCTGGGTCTGTGTCAACAGTGTGTAAATGATTGCAGACTCGTAACTTTGGTTCAGTTTGTGTTGTGCACGGCACAACTTGGTATACTGACTCACAACAGTTCTAGCTAGCGGCTGCTACTACCTTGTTACTGAGCCATGATGCATTCAGGAACAGCAGCCAACGGACTTGATTTGCAGACACGTAAAAGACAGGAGCGGCTGGAACAATTATACCTTTTGATTAAACTATGTAAACTAATCATGTCTTTGGCAACTTAACAAGCAAACTTGGTAGCATCTATGAATTTCGTCATTCACTTTCTGGTGTGACTGAGCCTTCACTCTGTTTGGCCTGCTTGCAGCATCAATCTCAGTTGGAAAAGTAAACGTGTGGAGTTCAGTGCTGCTCAACTGGGGAGAACAATCATGTAATAGTCCCTCCACAAAGTGCTGCCAGTTTGCTGTTTCAGTTTACCGTCCCAAAAGCACCGGCGTGAAAGAGAAGAACTAGCGCTCAGACATTGAACCTTGGCCAGTGACGCTCATGTTCTCCTTCTGTCTTCTTTTCACACACACAAACACAGATGCTCATCACCCTTGGAAAACCATCAGATAGCAACCACAGTGGTTATTAACCTCTGCCACAAACCAGAGACCAACAAGTTGGCAGCCGGTCTTAAGAGTTCGTGTTTTTTTTTTTTTTAGGTCCCTGGTTTTCTGCACCAAGGAAAACACTGAATCTTCGGACAGACACATCATGATGCAACAGTGTGCAGTTAATCGTCTCTCAGTGTGTTTGTCTTCCCATTTGCATCTCCAGTTATCCTGTGAATATTTCATTTTATGTACTATGCTCCTTCCATGAGTGCTTATTACACAGGGATTAAACAAACACAGCAGACAAAGGAAATTCATTTGAAAATCAATTTATTAATGTTTTTGCTATTTACTCTCTTTTTATTGTTTACCTAGTTCCCACTGGAGACGCTGCTTTTTGTAGCATGCAGCAGTTGAAAATATAAGAATATTTGTTGTATTTTATGGGTTGAAAGTCATATTGGGAATAAGTTTTCCAAGCATATTGCATTATTCATGAGCTCCTTTTGTTACATTTCACAAGTCTTGACAGTAACTAAGCTGCGCTGACACTCCTGTATCAGTTTGATAATGTAAAACAAACATGTCAAATGGCTGTGTCTTAACAGTGTTTTGAAGTGAGTTGTTGACTTTAGTTTGAATCACCTTGGGTTATATTTAAAGTAGAAGTGCCTCTTGTATTTTTTGCTTCCACTGTTTAAGTATAATGTGTCTTTATTGCTTTTTTAAATGCCTATTCTTCACCGTGTTCCTATAATTAAATACAGCAGATCCACCACCATCACTTCAGGCCAACCCCAAGACACCAGGTCCATTAAGTTTTACCTTAATTCTACCCAAAAGCAGGAAGGCGCTGAAGTGTTTGACTTATTTCTGGAGGAAGCCACTGCACCAAAGGGCTGTATTTGTTAGTCTGGAAGATCAAGGCAGATTGTGTTTGCAACCATATGGTTTTATTTTTCAGCTGAGCCAGTGGCCTGAAGGCTGAACCAGTTTTTCTCTTGTCATTGTGTTATTATTTTATAAGTCCGCCCTTAGTTCTGAATTTGGAAGTAGGCCTAACAGAGCCCGGAGTGTTCACTTGACCATCCCTGCCGTCTGTTTGTGTCAAAGTTAGTTTTATATTCAGGGGTGTAAACGAGTCAAGTGCTTAGACAGATTTGTGAGTTCAGAGGCTGCAGCGTGTGCACAGCCTTATTCACCATTAGAATCAGAAGAGATAGGATCCGACAGGAAGGGCTCAGGGTTTGCTCTCCATTGATTAAAAATACTAAAAGGCACCCATGGGGTAGTTCTGCACCCAAAACAAAAGTAGGCGCGCACTGTGAAACATTAAAAGCTGCTTCAGTTTAAAAATTCAAGTTCCCCTGCCGCCTTAAAAATATGCATTAACTGAAGTTTGTGTGAATAATTTATTCGAAGCAATTACGTCTCTGTTCACGAGATGCAAAAATATAAATAAGTAGTAAACTTTACAAAACAAGTTCAATACATTTTAGATGTTTGTGAAATAGGAAGCTGCAGCCAGCAGCGGGTTAGCCTAGCATAGCACAAAGACTAGAAACAGGGGGGAATGGCTAGCCAGGCCATGTCAAATGGTTACATCCACCATTAATGCTCATTGTTTAGGCTAAGCTAAAGACCCCTGGCTTTAAAGTCACACTGATGATTGGGATATTACTTTCAGTCGTATCCTTTGAGTTTGACCTATGGTTGCTAAAGTCAAATTTATATTACAACTGTAAAAAGCAAGGCTGGCACCAGGGGGTGAAATACAAATGGGGATAGGAGTGACTTAGATTTTAAAACTTCATCATGGTTAATATATAAGTGTTTAAAGACACGCTGAAGGAAACTTATATGACGAGAACATGCGAACAACAAGAAATAACTCAAACTAGCTTGCATGCTAAGACTCCTGCAGATATGCTAATGAGGTTTCTTTAGAAAGAGAGTTAGCATAACATTTGCACTTTGTACTTTCTGCAAGAGTTGAGGACATTGATCCCACAGCATCTACAACCAGCAGCTAGCTAGCTAACAAATGACGCAATGTGCATGTGCTGCTAAAAGATTGAGTGACGGGTGGAAATCATGATATTGTTGGTTGAAATCAGTTGGTTCATGCTGATGTGAACTCATATTTTGTTTAGAAGGAAAAATTTATTAAGTTGAATTAAACTTAAGCTTTTTTTTTTACATATATTGTTGAATAGGTGCACAGTATGATAACAGATGTCACTTTTCATTTCATCTCAACCTTCACACAGACCTGAGAGGGTTATAGATCTCATCTAAGGCTTTACTCATATATTTGTCTCTGGAGTTTATGGACAATCTGAAGAACGTTAGAGAAAATGATTTCAGGTCATGCTGTGGGCTTTCCAGTCAGAGGGATTGAAAAAGGCGCAGCAAGTGAAAAGTTATTGCAAAACGATTTAATTCCAGTAAATTGCAGTTTAATGTTTTACATTAAGCATTTGAATTTGCTGCGCTTTTAATTTAAACTTGTGATGTTAAGCCTTGATCTGTATTTGCCTTGTTATATTGCAATCGTAAGGACTAAAATGATATAGTCAACTTTGATTCACAGGTCTGTACTGTCACGGTAAATTATGAATCTCTCTTCCTTCACTTCTGAGACTAATAATAACAGAGGGATGACAATAAATAATAGGCTGACATCTCATTCTGTTTTCCATCACCTGGGCCTTCAGTGCTACAGAAGTGAGATACACAAAAGGGAAGTATCCACATCAATCTCTTACACACACACGCAGATGCTGCTCAACACTCTCCACCTGCCTCGCCATGTCTGCCAAATTAATCTGTGTGAGGAGATGAGTTTGGGATGAATTCATCTCTACTGGATGAGAGAGCAGCTCCCATATGTTGGGTCTGCTGGGAACCTGAGAGCCGTATCCTTATTTCCCCCGAGGCGACAGTCGGTGTAACCCAGACCGAGGCATGGCGGCACTAAATGGAGAAGAGATAGAGGAGCGTTATCTGTAGAGACTGAAAGTGCGCGCGCACACACACACATGCACGGCCAAGCAGACGCTCATATCCTTAATGTGACCTGCTTCTCCTTATGTTACCTGGTGTTATGATAGCTTCTTATCGTCAGTCTGGGAGATGGTGGGGGCATCTGAGGTGAACTGTACTGTTGAAGACGTTGCCTTGAATGTTAAATCAACAAAGCGGCACGCAATGATCAAGACAAGAAGTCCCGCAGAAATGTGAAAAAGCGGATTTTTCATCCTGTCAACAAATAGATATAACACTAATGACTTGAACTGAAGCAGAGGACCCTGAAGGAAGGAACAGCCCAACACAGCAACAACAACATTAACCACAATTCAACCTTACAAGCGTCATGAAAGTGGTTTACTGCATCACTTTATTTTGCACAGGAACACACCATTTCTACCAACTGACCAGAGCTGCATTAAACTTGCATTAATAGTTTTAATCCAGCAGACATGATCTAATCTCCCGTTGCCCATGGCTCGGTCTCCACCAGCTCTTTGAAACATATCCGTCTCTTTATCTGCTAAAGTCCTCCACTCTCTTCACAAGCTACTTGGAAACTTTGTCTGCCTGTTGTTTATTAAAGCATATTTGTTTTAAAAAAACCCAAACAGAGCAGATGCTGTTGGTAGAGACTTCATCTCACTGCATCAAGAGTGAACAGAATGATTCTATATGGGTTCATAGCAAGGAGCCGAATAGTGGTGGTAGTCTTCTGTCTGTAAACGAGAGAAGTGCAGTTGCAAATTAGCCAGCTGGCTAGCCCTGCCACATTTACAGGAATGCTGATTAATGTGTGTTGTCGTTATAAATAAGTAAATGAAACTCCAGTTGCGCCCGGCGATCAGGTCAGTGACTTGCAGGGCTGCTCCGGGCTCCATCAGTGTGAGTATGTGCTTGTGTGAGTAACCGAGAAGCAGACAGTGCAGGAATAAAATCCCCATATGATTGCAAACGAGTCACTCTTTAGTAAAAGTTGCAGATAATAGGGGACAAAACATATGTCCCCTACTTTAAATCCATAGTTTTCTATGTTGAGACATCATTCAGTGCATTATCACACATAAACCACAGCTGCTCACCAGAGAAAACAAGCTGATGTAGGCAGAGTGCTGATTTGCACCGGTGCTCCAGCTGTGGGAAACATCTGCATTTGAGGCGCGCTAATACACAATGTCAATAAACAACTTGCCAGCCAATGAGAGACGATTATTGGCCGAAGTGCAAAGGACTGTTACTAATTGCCAACCGCAGCCAGTCACTGTGGTTTGTAATCGAAAGCCACGCAGTGTAAAGTGTAAAGTGTGCATATATCGGGGGTGGTCTCTATAAGTTAAATGTTATTTAAAAGTTGTGGACATGAATCAGACCCGAGTTGTCAAAATGAAAGGGAAGTGCATTTATCATCCAGCACCTTCCACCGCACACACGATACTTTGTGTCAGGAGAACATTATTCTTTAACTTCTCAAACATAAAACACGTCGTATCTGAAAACACGGTGTTGATTTCCTGAACTCTCTGGAGATCCGTCTCAAATCTTGATTTGTTGCATGAAATCTTTTTGTTACCTGACCACTGATGTAATTTATTATGTTAACAATCCGAGGGAAATTATAAATGGATTTGTCAGGATGATAAAACAGCCATTGCGACGTTGAGCCTCCAGCAAACATAAGAAACAAAGCAGCCATACCGGCCCCTCATATGTTATGCTCAACACCACCGTGTCTGGATATGCTCAGCTTCTTTTGTTATGCTACAGCTGTAAAACAGCACAGCACCATATGGAAGATATCACACATCCAAAGCCAGATTTCAGTTTCTCAGAATTATCTCCAAGCATAATTTCCTCGTGCTTTTTACCCTCATGCAAGATGCATTGCGTCCAATAGTGACTTTGATCAAACAATCATCTTTTAATTGCTTCACTCTGATTTATTAAAAATTCCAGGATTGTTTTACAGTTTTTAGCATGAAACTGATTCACGGCCTTGACCCCGATTACAAGGACACGCATGTCCATTTATGACTTTTACTGTGGACATTCATAACTCATACTTGTGACGGGGGGGAGGAAAAACATAGAGATATACATCTGAGCACAGACTAAACACAAGCTTACGATTTATCATGTAAATATTGTGGCGCAGCTGCAGCAAAGCTCGTTCCTATATGAATGACCGGGATGTTGTAGCACAGCGCTGCATAAATCAACAGCAGAAACTTTCCCTGCTTACCCTGCACAATGTAACTCCACGTGAGATATAACTAAGACTTCTGATAGCCATCTAATAGACAGGAAATTAGATGTATGAATTCTGTGCCAAACAAAGCAAGCGGCAAACAACAAATGGGTCAAACTGGCCTATTTTGTCTTCTCTGTTAAAGTCATTCGAGCTCTATTTGTGTGCCTGCAGTCTGCAGCACGGAAAATGAAAACACGAGCGTGGAGACGCAGATACGGACAGACACGCAGTATAGACCCGAACGCGCTCACACACCAACACAGAGGCCGGAGTATGATGAATGATGTTTGGGCTTGGGAGGTTGCACTTCATTAGGGAGGAGGACAAACTTTGTGCCAAGTTCAGCGCTCTGTTTATCCTTTATGGTCTCTGACGAGCCAGCGGAGACAGTGGGAAACAATGTGAGTGTCAATAGAGGGGGGCAAAACACATCCGTGACTGGGCCAGACGCTCTCATGCTCTCTTTACTGTATTGTATGTCGTCCACATGGGTCCCTGAAAGTTAGCCGGTCAGCACTGCGATGATGGATTACCTATAAAGACTGGAAGTCAACCCGGGTCTCATGTTTCCTCCGATGTCCTATGTTTATTATTGGACACCGTGTGGAGTCGTCTGTCAGCAGACCTGCCTCAGGCCGTGTTACACATACAGTGAGTCTGCAGCAGCAGTGTTTGGCTAATCAGCCACATCGAGGATTACGCTGACTGCCGAGGCGTAATGTGTATCTTATAGAGAGTGTGTGGAGCTAATAAAGCTACTGCTTACAGAGGAAGTTGGCATGTGACTGACATGATCATAGGAAATCGCTCATACGTCATCAATAAGTAAATAAAAGTGTTTTTATAACTCAGCACCTTTCACATCAACCAGTAGTGACTGCGTGTGCATGTTGTGCACCAACACAGCATGCTGGTGGGTTAGCAGCTAGCTTACAGGGCTTCCAAGGCCAACAGTTAGCAGATCTAGTTGCAGTAGACTAGCTTTGTAAGTATATTAGCTAAACCACGAGCTTTCCTTGAAACTAAACAAGTAGTTTTGTGTCCTTTGTCGAAACAAACTGTGACTGTTTAACAACATTATCCGTGTGATAGAAAGGCTTCCCGTTGGCTCGGGGCTTTAAACAGGAAGGCATCTGACGACCTGGAAAAGAGAACAGGTTGCTCTGCAGCACATTTCCGAGATGAACAGATCGTCCCAGAGTCAAAAACTTTGGTTTTGCAAAATTGGCTTATCTGAGGGTAAAGCTGGGGTCAGCATTTAATATCAGTCAGTTAATATTGTACAGGAACTAGAGCTGGGCGTACTCAAGAACCGTCCTTTGTTTGCACAGTTGGCATATGTGGTATGAAAGCATATGAAAACATTGTTCCACATTTGTAGATTTCTTTTGGGTGGATACATTTCAGCAACAAGAAAGAGACCAACAACACAAAGGCCTGTTGCACTGTTTGGTTAGCAATAAGGTACTTTGGCAGCACATTATACCTCTGCTCCCCCTGTAGCAGCCACAAACACAAATCAGGTGTTGAGTGAAACAGATTTTTCTGAGCCAATGTTGCTGTGGAGCACGGTATCATTCAGAGAACAACAATGGCATGCAAAGCGGAGCAGTTTGTTCCCCTGACAGTGAACTGAAAAGTGAAACATTTGCCCTATTGTTTGGTTTCCTTCACGCCGAGGAAGCGGTGGACTCGAATGTAACGAGGAAACGTGGACAACACAGGCTCCCTTGTTCCTTTGTTGTCAGCTGGCGCAGAGCATCACAGGGCTGTGTGGGTTTTTTTGCGTCATCACATGAGTAACTGTGAGTAAAAAGCGTCACGTGAACATCCAAAAACACATTATGTCACAGGATCTCTGCACATTAACTCCCCATTAACCTCTCACTGACATCTGAAGTTGCAAAATGTGCTGCACGTGTGTAAAATTGTCTTTAATTTTCAGGGTCGAATCAATTTGCATATGGCTGCTCGTTAAAATGGATGCATATTTGTGCTGTAGGTACTCATACACCTGTGTGTGTGTGTGTGTGTGTGTGTGTGCACTTTTCATTTTAAACGAATGGCCTTGGAAGTGGAGCAGCGATTTCGCTCAAGGATGTGAGGTCATAGGAAGCGTGTGTTGTATTTAAGGACCTGTCAGCTGGTTTCCTGGTGACACCTCCTGCGGCAATAGTGTCACCGCACCTAATGAGTCCTCTGGCCTCCCGGGACTTTTTCACAGGGTTTAGTCTAAATAGCGGAAATGACTTGGCTGTGACCCTCCTCCCATGTACCTCACCAGGGCAAACAGGAGGCTGCTCAGACTCAGCAAACCTTTCAAACGCAGAGGACAGAAAATGTGAATTTTGCTCTGTGACTTTGTGAATTTTCATGAGGCAGTTTTGCAGTTTCTTTCCTGGAACTGTCACTGATTTAACAAGTTTTTTGAAATGTGTCTCGCCAGTTTCCCCAGGACTACACTAGCACTCTGTTTTATAAAGCAAAGGCTTGAATTCTCTGAGAATCCTCATCATCACTTAGTTCTTGCAGATTTTGTAGCCACAGTACCAGCGCCATCCATCCATCCATCCATCTTCTGTAACTGCTTTATTCCTTTCATGGTTGCAGGGGTGCTGGACCTATCCCACCAGTCATTGGGCGGAAGGCGGGGTACGCCCAGGACAGGTCGCCAACACATAGAGACAGAACTCGTGCAGGCTCACATTCGCTCCTACGGTCAATTTAGACTTCCCAACTCGCCTATCATGCATGTTTTCGGGTGGTGGAAGGAAGCCGGAGTACCCCGAGGGTACTCGACACAGACAGGGAATGGAACCCGGGACCTTCTTGCTGTGGGGTGACGTGCTAACCACAAAGCCACTGTGTGTACCACTGCATTAAAGGGAAATGAATGCCGGTTGGTCAGTCAGCTCACCTCTGAAGTATCTTAACATCTGTTTGTTGGATCGACATGAGACCTGGTACAGACATTCATGCTTTATAGAGGATATATTCTAAGGCCAGAATACTGACTTTTACAGTTTATCAATGTATTTTCAGGCAAGATAATACAGTTTATCAATTCATATAGTTTGATAATTGAGGACAATGCAAAGTTTGTCTGTTTTGCAAAGCAGCTCTATGGTTTTCAGGCTTAACAGACACATTAAAGCGTCGCTCTAACACATGGATTCAAACTGGCAGGCTCTCTCCTGCCCTTCAGGTTGGCAGCCGTGATTGGCGTTGAACAAGTAAGTTAAATGCCCGGGTCCGATTCAGCTGTTGATATCAATGCAATGTTTGTTTATTGCTTTGCCTGCTTAATCAACACCTCCTGTGAGGCATGCTGCATGCACCAGCTACAAACCCTAATCCTTTGAGATATGGACTGAACTATAGTCTGTTCTGATGCAGAGGCATTTAGTTTTCTCTTTGCTGATGTCTAATGAAGGTGAATTGGCTCCTAAAGCCCTAATTTGATGCAGGGAACCTCCATTAAAATCTTTCACACTGACCTCTGGAATCAAGGATTCATGTTGCACTAAATTTCCAGTTTGCAGTCAGTGTTTTGAAACACACTGACGTCATCCTGAGATGCGGTCGCGTACTTGTGCCACCTGTTTTCACGATCCTTCCTTCTTTCTACAAAATAGCATCTTCTCTGGCTTGATGTTTTATTTTTGCTGTTGCAGTTTTTTCCACCAACTGATGCTGGAACCAGTTTGTCTGGCACAACAGTAATTTTCTGTGTCCTTTCCTTTTTGCTGTTGCTGTAGCTGAACAATACCTTAGCCTCTCAGTGCTGACTGAATGGACTGTAATTGTGCTGTATTTAAACATGAGTCACTGCCCGCATCAGCCATGATATACATTTAGAAGGAAAGTAAACCTAATGAAATATGCTTTAAAAGAAAGGTTGCGTCGATTGGTTGTTTAAAGGAAGGTGAAAATGTGACTTTCACTCTTCTGGGTTGCTGGTTTTTTTTCACGTGGTTGATATTTTTCTGCACCCATGTCATCCGGACAAATTCTTTCACAATTATCAGCGGGGGGGAAAAAAAGAGATTCTCATTGAGATTAATTGCTTTTATATGACAAGTCACAGAAACCGCAGCGACAGCAGAGACGCATATCTGGAAAAATGCATAACTGACGCAGCAGCTCGACGCTAATGTCGGCCTTTCATCTCGCATCTCTGCTGATAGGGACATTTCCCCACCTCGCCTGATAAAGTTGGGCATAAAAGTAATGACTGGAGCAGTAATTACCTGATGCAATCTGAATCCAGAGCTATTTTCATCGCATCCCACAAGGCAGACGCAGACCAACGCAGTCTTAAGGTTGTTTTTCTTGCAGCCACACGAGATGTATGGTGTGTGAAGGGGAGCGTTGAGATATGATCAGCTTGAGAGCAACGCAGGTCATTTAGCGTTAAGTTTTCAGTCGCTGCACTCTTTCTAGAATCAATTCACCCAGACTGAGGGGTCGTTTCAGTTCAGGATGACCAGAGCTGTTTCTCTTTTTTTTTTTTTTCTACTGGGAATCTGAGAAAGACCAGATTCCTGAAGAGGGTCAGTCAAGGTCTATAAAGTCTCAACATAGTCGGTGTTCTTTAAGGTCTCCGTTCGTCTATACGGATATGTCCTTTTGTGGCATTCTGAGCCGACGGTTTGAAACAGAAAGTAAATAATATCAAATGTCAGTTCATTTTCTCCGCTGTTTTCTCTGTCACACTGACAAAGTAGCGTCTGTGGAGAGACTGACACTAATGATTAACCCATCAAACCAAACAACAAACGGAAGGAAACCCATGGCAGGAAACATTTCGGTAAATATTTCTTAGGATGAGCTGATGCGGAAACAACTCCAGAACTGTCTAACTTCACCCCGGTGGTCTGCATCCAACTTTCAAAGACGCGCAAAAAGCTGAGCGCAGACATTTAGTTTCTCCGGAGCTGCGGCATTTTCAGGGCTGTGATGGATGGGTTCGGGTGTTGTTGTCAGAAGCGCGATCTGCTAGAATGAAGTCATCCTGTAAACAGCAAATTAGGGTTTGGCAGGAAAAGTCTGAGTGTTCGTTTGGATATCACAACATCTGGTTTCCTCCTGAGTCAAGTCGAAGCATCATGTGTACATGTGTGTCCTTCAGACGAGAGGTTAAGTTCTGGTCCTGTGCTATCACAACATTAGTATAAAGAGCTTCACTGAGGACTTTACAACTTATGCACTGTCCACATGTGACCGTATACAACCCGTCATGTCCAAAACCAGTTTTTCACTGTGCAGATTTCACCTGATTTGAACAAATTCATTAACAAATCGGTCGTCGTTTGCCTTCACATTAAGTCAAGTGGATGATTATCTTCAGGATAGACTTTCATATGAATGAGCAATGCAGAACATAAGGGTTAGGAGGTTGGGCTGGTGTCCTGGGACCAGTGGATAGTGAATGTGAGGCATGTGGTCCAATGGGGTTGAAGGGGAACTTTAGGATTGTTCAGTCTGGACCCTATTTTCCCATATCGTTGTATCTAAATGACTGAGGGCAACTGATTCTAGTACTGAGCGAGATTGCGCTACACAGTAGCTGCGAGATGGGTGGCAATGTAATCTTTGCTTTTGGCACAGACAGGCTCAGATTGTTATTACAGTTCTCTGACAGCATCATGGACAGGATCCCTGCAGAGATCAAGCTTTGTGGTAAGAATGAAATCCCTTTTTTTAACCAGGAACAGCTGTTATGTCGATCTTTCAAAACCCACCGTACTCCAGTCAAAATAACAGTAATTTTATCAAACTTCATTCAAACTCGACAGACGCAAAATAAAACTCAACATAATTGTCTTGGCTGGGCGAACAAGCAATTCATGGGAAGTTCAATGGGAAATTAAAGAATGGCATATCAAATAATAATTGCTGGTGGGTGGAAAAGGTGGGTGCTGGATCCTAACCTGTAGGTCTTATTGTACCACACCTTAAACTTACTATAGTCACCGTTGGCAGATACGGTAAAAATCAGTCAATTAAAAAACTTTCAGCAAGGACATCAAAAGAAACATAATGACATCAAGTTAAATTTAGGATTTTGCAGAATCGTCCAGTGTTGATGATTTGTCTGGCAATTTGTTTAAGGGGAGCTGGACACAGTCAAAAGTGTGGGTGTTGAGCAGTCGGATGGATATCTGGCACGTCAGACATTTTGGTTGGCTGACTTGCGTTCAGAGGCGTGATCGTGATCCAACTGGCTGCTGGTTGTTCGACTCTGTCGTGAGCTTGTTCAAATTTATTGAAGTCGCGCTTTACATTTTGTGGAGCACTGTTCACCATGTTGGCTGTGCTGCGCTTTGATATGAATGACACTCAACTTTACTGAAAAACAGATCACTCTGTCCACATCTCCAAACATATTTGCTCCATTTAAAGTAGAATTGCAGGAATAAAGGCTGGATGTGTCAGCTTTTGAAGCCTGGGCCATCTTGTCCAAATAAAATTTAATCAATCATTAACTTTTAAAAGGGAAAAGTCAATCGAGTTCAGATGTTAGCACAATTGTAACAACAATAAGCCAAATAAGACAAATTTTTGAATGGTATTGTAGTTTTGAGGAGAATTTATGAGTAAAATGAGACGAATGAGTGCCTGTGCAGGAAAAACCAAAAAATGCATCACAAGGAGCAGACTCATTATCTTCAACAGGAGAATGTATATAAATCAATGCGGCGCTATTACTTCAACTATCTCGTGGGCACGTGGTTTGGATCAAAATTATTGGAAACAGATAACCAATCATAGAGTGAATTAGAGACAGACGGACACCCAGACTGATTTACTGTGGAAACAAATCAAGGGATCGATGCGCATTATGTTTATGAATACAAACCGCTGCTCTCTGGCGGCCCCGGTCAGGTGGCTTCAGATTGAAATCAGGGCGTGCATGCTGCGCGCTCATTATCCGCTTAACAAGACACATGTACGTGCACAAATAAAGAGTCGCCTGCATGCGCACACACAGACGCAAACACATCACTTGATTGGCAGATGCACAGACAACGCGGGCGCACTTGACAGCGAAATTCAATAAAGTGGGAAAAGGGACAGGAGCCTTTTTATTGGGTTCATTACATCCCACCTTGGGGCAGAGTTTCTAAAGATAAATAGTCATAAAATAATTAAAAGGCTTTCAGTTAATCATTAAGGTGTGTTTTTAATGGAAAGTTCTGCTCGTGTGCTTGCAAATGACTGATTGTTGGATGAGGGACCACACTTTCGTTCATTAGAGGTCAGTCCAGCTCAATCATGCACGGTGGCGAACTTGTAGAAAAGCGAATGCATCACTTTTAAGAAATGAAGCCCGTCACATGATAAGAAAGTTGTGTTCTCGGTGTCGATAGGCTTCGGGGTTTGCAATCCTGCTGAAAAACTATTATTGGAAGGAAGCTCAGTCATTTCACTCCGCTTCGGCCTTTATCTGCACCCTCCTGATTCATCCGCACCCTTTCCCACATCCACAACCCTGCATGTAAGTTATTCCATTGACAGGGAACACACACACATACACACACACACACCAAACCCCCCCCCCAAGCAATCTAACTTTAGGTTGTTCATGACGCAAGTGCTGATGTCCCAAAATTACAGCCCAGATTACTGAGCAGCAAAGACTAGCTGTAATTTATAGGGAAGATTTCACCCACTTTACTCCCCCCAAATCCTATATTAGGTTTTTTTTTTTTTTTTTTGGAGTTAGCGGGACAACAGTTCTGGGATTTACCAAATATAGGTATTAAGGCACATTCCCAATGTAGGGGTCAAGTTGGGTAGTGCTACATCGGTTTAGCTCCCAGAAAGACTTCGCTAAAGACACCCAACATGCAGCTGGCTCTGTTAAACGGCATGTGCAGATGTGTTGTTTGGAATAATTGTCATTGTTTACGTATCTAAAGACTGTTTTGGATCGCTAAAGGTTTGTTTTTACTATATTTCTGTGAAATCTGACAGGAGGGAACTCCGGTCTTGGTTCTGATCCTGAGTGGAGACCACAGACACCAGGCCGTGATGAAGTCCAACAGCTGGGCTCAAGCTCCTCTGGCAGGATCACTTGCCAAAAGAGAAAAGTAACCCTGCTTCACTTGCCAAGCCTGTGGAAATCATGATCACCAGCAAAAGACAGATGCCTTATTGCATGTAGGCTTTAATAAGTTTCAGGACCTGAAAACAAAGTTGTTAGAAACCCAGTTTTAGGGTCTACCAGCTAAACCGCCGTCCATCTTTCAAACCTTGTATCTGTTTTGCACCTGTGTGTTATCTGCTTGCCTGCCTGTTTCCAGTCTGGGCTGTCCATCACTCTGTCCTACTTGTTTGCCCGTGTGTCCGTCTGTCTGTTAGTCTGACATGATTACACACAAGCTGTGCAAGCATGACGACGTGAGATTGTGGGACTCTAAAGGGATTGCAGCGGACTGATTAGCATCCATAATGAATTTCTCTTCCTATAAGTCAGGATTTGAGCCACGGCAGTGACGGAGCACAGCGCACGCCGGTGTAATCATCTTGGGAAACTGGCATAATCCCAACACATGTCTTATATGACACAACCACAAACAGAGAGAGGAGGGAGAGCTGGAACTGAAAATGTGAGACTCGCTCAGTGAGGGAGCGACTGGTTTGGTAGGAAACAAAGAGCAAACACTGGACCACTGGTGGCAGGGAATTAGTGAGCTCTGCTGACCATCAAAGCGAGTCAGCATTTGTGTCCACATCGTGATCCAGGTCTCACACATTGACAAAGCAGGCCGGTAGGTGCACCACAAAGGGCCGAGCGTTCAGACGAATCACTAAAAAGCCAACTGTGAAGCTGAGCAAAGCCACTGATATGGTTTTTGCTGCCATGCTTGTGGATCTACTGTAGGAAAGGTGATTTGGACGTTGGTCTGTAGGTTGTTCCACCATTGATGGGATGGATTGTTGTAAAATACAGGATGAACCCTACTGACTTCATTGAGTTTTACCTTATCCAGTGAAGTATCTCTGTCTTTTAGCTGATATTTATGGTTCCAAGAGGATGAATCCTGGAATCATGGTTGACATTTGCCGTTAAGTGACACATCTTGACAACTATTTAACTGCATTTGATTTGATTTGGTTGAACTTTGGCCCAGGCACTGTCCCAAGATGAATTATGATACATACTGTAACACCATTATCAGATCCAAACTTTGGCTTTGTCAGGCCTCCTGCCTGGCAGCTTTGACCAATATATTCACTGTCCCTCCTCTGAACATGTCCAAACCATCTCAACCTGGCCTCTCTAACTTTATCTCAGAAACATCTCACATGAGCTGTCCCTCTAATGTGCTCATTCCTGATCCTATCCATCCTGGTTGCACCCAAAGAAAACCTCACCTTCAGCTCTGCTACCTCCAGCTCTTCCTCTTGTCTTCTCCTCAAAGCCACTGTCTCTAAACCATACAACATCGCCGGTCTCCGCACTGTCCTGTAGACCATTTTGCTCTATGACTAAACACCTTTAAAACCCATGACCTTCAGCTGTGCGTTGTGTTTAGAGCTAATCAGCCAATGTTGGAGTAAACTTAACTAAAGACAGCGATCGCAGGACACGTTAGCGCTAAAAAACATCAGCATATTAGCATTTTCATCTTTTGGCACGTAAGCATGCTGACCTTGGCCTAGATAATGGAGTGTCATTCACAGTCCTGCAAGTGTGGATGTAGTATTGCTTCACCATAATTGACCTCATTGTGGATTTTAATGTAGAAGATTGGCTTAAACAAGTGAAAGATCACATCACTAACTCTCCTTTCATTTGTCTTCTGCCTTAAAGGCTGACCACCAGCAGCCTTTTTGATTTTTGGCTTTCACAAAACCTTTCTGCTGACACCTTCCTCTAAAGACTTTGACTCTGTCATTATTTATAACAGCCATTCAAATTTCTACGGAAGCCAATCAAAGCGGACCTTTCCTGTACTTGAGCTTGAGCACCGGCGCTTGAACACCATCACTGAAGGATCAGTCAGTGATGTGAAAGGTTGTGTCGGGTGTCACTCTGCAGCCATTTCCTTTTTCTCTTTTCTATCTCAAAGCACTTTGTCACAGATTCAAGACTCGTTTTGATAGAGACGTAAACCAAAATAGGTGCCGGCATGAGAAATAAAATCGACAGGCATGAATCTGAAGCTAAAGACCTGCGTTGTTTAAAATGAACCAGTTATATGCAAAACCACTATCGCTCACTGGATATGACACTGATGGAGGGCTGGTGACCTGCAAGTTAATTGCTTTGCTCTTCCCAACCACCACAAACTGTCTTCTTCTGTCCTTGACCAATCAGCCAACCTGAATCAAACATCTCAAATTAATACAAATTACTGTAATTTCCCACTGATGTTGAACTGTGGACTACCACCAGGGGCAAACAGTCCTTCCACCTCATTTAAAAGAAATTAAGTCAAGGAAAGACAATTGAGACACAAAGATGGACCATGCACTGATCTGATCACTGATCCTCTTGATGTCTTCTTCTTGTTAGCCAGTGAGACCAACATGGCCTTACAGAGATGGTAACACTGGGCCGTTTGGTACAGACTTAAATATCCCAACAACAATTTAACATTGAACCCAGGAGCCTAAATCCTACTGACACTGATAATCTCCTTTTGTCAGTCTGTGCTGGACTTTCTGTTCAGTGCTTGTTGGCAAATGTTAGCATGCTAACATGCTAAAGTACACTTGCAAACATGGTTAACATCAGGCACATTAGTATTGTGATGTAAGCTTGTTGATGTTAACATTTAGGGTTATTTTGCATATTGTTTGATACTGAAACAGATACATGTCGAGATTTCATTCAGACAATTCGCTACGTTTAGCTGAATTTAGCCATCTTATGTTAAACACTGACCCCAATAGATTATTTAATTAAAATATTGCAAGACATGCAAAACATATCAAAACAGGAAACTGTTAAAGATTAGGGCTGGCTACTAATGAACATGCAGTACAACAGTGTGGCTACTTAATGTCTTTTTAATAGTTTACTACATCAATGTAGCTCTACTCCACAGAGGAACAAGCCGCTGTACATCAGGCAATACTAGCAGGATCGATTCACTGTTGTTCTCCCTTCCCTTTAAGTCTTTTTTTAATATGGATGGCAGACGCACCAGAAAGATACACATCCAATCAGCTATTCAGCTGGTGTCTACATGAACTTTTCCCAATCAATGCTGCAGAGGCAATGCTTGAGACGGCTCCCACAAACCATTTCAGTGAACACTCGCTATTTATTTTCAGCACGATTCAGCATAATTGGCACTGACATCCACTGATTACCAATTGTTCACAAAAGGCATATTTAGCTTTAATTAATCTGGCTGACAAATAAATTGCAGCAATGCTAGTTCGCAACACGAGTAAATTTGTTGCCAGAGGTGCATTCATCCCTTGTGACCCGAGAGAAGCCAATGTGATATGCGATAAATTGATGTTTTTCTTTCTTTGTAATGAGGAAAACAGAACTCCAGCAATAAATATATGCATTAGCCTGCTCAGTGCTACTGTTGTTCTTTCTGATCACTGCATTGTCATAGAAAATTAGCAGTAAATGACCTGTTTCCTCTTTAACATTTCAAATATATTGTTATTGTGCACGTTACTGTCTGTTTTCAGCAATGCAACCCCTTGGTGCGCCCAAACATGGCTTTCAGAGTTTGGGTTTGTTGCAGCAGCTTTTATATGTGCTGTTCTGGCAGATATGGCAGTGTTTACTGACATGTGGATGATGCGCACATAGCCTGTAGCTCCCCTATGGGCCAGCCAAACTGTGTCAAAGCAGACATCGATCCCCCACTTAAGCCCGAAATGTAAAAACATGTCTCGTATTATGACACACCATTTAATCCAGTCAGCAATGTGTTGTGCTTTTTGCTAAACACCTGCACGTCAATCTGGAGCCACAACTGTCAACAGTCAGAGAAAAAAAAAACAACATTTGCAGTATTTTCTGCGGGTTTATAGGACAGGAAATCTTATGAGCTCTACATCGTTTATCCTGTTTGGGGAAAATCCTTCAAGGCTTTTTATCCAATCTAAACAGCAGGGTCTCGCTGTAATTTTAAGGACCAATTTGGCCATCATGTCTGGATTTCAAGATTTGTCAAGTGCAGCTGGGGCAGTTTGGTTTTCATGACTCAGATGTGCACAAACAAGGAAGCGAAATCTGTGGAAGAGCTCAGATGATGGTGTAAACACACACATATCGCTGCTCCCACAGTGTCGCCGAAACCGTATTTGAACATCATCACAAAGACAGTTAACACTCTGTTCATTCCTACAGAGTAGGCAATAAATGGAGTGTTAATTTTAGGCAGCACTGGGATCAGATTTAAATTCTGTTATCATACTATCTTTAACTACAATTAATTTAGCTTAATGATCTCACCCTTTTAACTTTTGTTTCGCTGTGTTGTGATGTGGGAATTCTCGCCTCCAGCATGCAGATCAATCAAATTGTTTTTCTTTCCCTCTTGTTTCTCACTCTATTGTTGTTACGTCGTTGTACTTTTCACATTGAAGAGACTAAAAAATGTTTTTTTTAAGGGTGAAATGACTCAGACTTCGCCGTCTGTTAGCACGTTAAAGGCTGCATTCATGAAGGAGGTTCACTTCTAATAAGTGCAGCTATTTTCAGTTTAACATCTGACTTGCAAATCGAGTACATCACAATTTTCCAATTACTGCAAATTATCTGTACTACAGCGGGTCCTCCAGAGGTTCTTCGCGTGCACGTCTGTCATATCAAACATATGGCAAGCCTCTTTAATGGCGCACACGTGAGAGAGCGGAGACTGATGGCTCAGTCCTCACGGCCATAATCTGAGAGATAAAAGGCTGCAAATGCTTCCAACTGAACACATCTGACGAGTTGTACCTTCCATAATTGTAACGAGCTACGTGGCGGCAATGCAGAGAGACGTTCGCCTACACTTTCATCCCCAGGTAACATTTAGCTAAACAGGAAGTGGTTTCATTTGAAAAGCTTGGCCTTGGATTTTTAAAATCCTTCAAAGCTCTCTGTCTTTGTAGAAATCTAACACTGGTTGATGTAGACGTACGGATTCTTGCAAACATCATACACATATTTTAAAGTGTAGCAATAAGTCCAGCTTCATGCCGCCCTTAGTGCTGCTGCACTTTACCTGCAGGTTGATGTGGAAGTGTCTTAACCCTGCAGTCTTTCTAATGGTCGTATTTGACATTTGGCATTTGTCTTTTCGCCCTTGGCGCTGCTAAAATGTCTTCCATCCCATCCCATTTTCACATTTTACCACGTCGCACTAACACCATCATGTCGTTTTGTCTGCTTCCTTAAATGTGGACCAGCAAGTGCTGATATGAAGTAAATCTACGGTGAACTGCAGCAGCCACTGCAGCTCAGCCCCCGCCGGCGACAGGAACCTGTTTACTGTCAAGTATCTTATCCCAGCTGCTGTTATGTTGAACTTAAATTATACAGTTTAAATATAAATCCCCCTTTTTTGTGTGTGCGTTACGCGTGCGCTGTGTTTATTGCATTAAGAAAACACCAGAGAATGTAAATGTATAGAGGAACTCTGCAGGGAGCAAAGCTCAATTATACAGAGCGTCACTGACACACAGACAGTCTCAACGTTTAAATCCAAGCTAAAGAGTCACTTGTTTAGTGCTTCCTAATCCTCTGTTTCTTCTCTCCCTCTTATATTTGCATCCATTTGAATCACTCAGACTTACAGTGTAGCTCCCCGTGACACGCCTCCAAACACTCTGCACGAAATGGAGGAAGCGGGCCGAGCCGTGTGACAGCCTGCTGGCGCGACCACCTGATTTAGCTATGTGCGCTTACTCCATGAATTTTCAGGCGCATAATGGAATTCCCATGAGCGGCATTTATTAGCACGTGCGTTGAAACATCAAACGCTTGTAGTTTAACTTTGGCACAAGACGGGGCCCGTACGGAGAACTGTGCGCTTTGCAACCAAAGGAAGCTCACTGCTCTTAACAGGCAGTTTGTATTTCATGCTTCATTTTCAATTTACTGCTTCCTGTCCGCTTAGAAATACTTTGTATGATCATTTTCAGCTTCAAAGGCCAACAGGGTGAACCTATGATCTGACAGCAATTTGGGACGAGGTCCATTCCACTCCTGCAGCTTTTACTTTTCAGCTGACACAAGCATGTCCGAACATTACACTTTAATTAAATGGAGGTATGACATCCCTGCAACCTTTTTTTTTTTTTTTTAAGGTTTCGCATGACCTCACACACATTTTGCACCTGTCATTATAACGGCTTTTCGGAGCTGGTGTCTCCTCAGCTGAATCCTTTTTCCATCGCTGCCACCCATCTGCTCTGTCCGGGTTCTGTGTTTCCAGTCCACATCCTGTATGAACTAATGAGCCTGAGAGGCAGCCTCCATCAGCTGTTCCAATCTGCTTCAGCTGTGCGCTACAAAGGGCAGAAGAAAGAAGAAAAAGCTACGCCTTTGTAGACTCAAGAGGAACTTCCTGTGCACAATGCAGCAAATATCAAAGTTTTGAGCGCTGATTGAAGAAGGAGCGGATATGTGGTCGAGTCAAACCTCTCCTTGATGTATCAGACCATCCTGGGGTGCAGTGGTGTGATGCAACTTTGCCAAACTTTCATCAGTTCAAGACTCACTTTTAGAGACAGAGCAAAACTGAAATTGACTCTGTGTTTTGTCTTTTTTCTTTAACTCAAAAAAGTGTCTGCTTTGTACAGATAGCAACGTAACAAAAGAGTGTTTGGTATGAGATCGGTTTCCGCCGACCGCACTGAGCCATCAAGACACTGCTCCGCCGCTAAATCCCTCGCACGCAAAAGAACAAGCGTCTAAGTGCAAACGCAGACAAATAGCTCTCAGCTGATAACATTAAAAAAGCAAAAAGATGGAGAGAAAAGAACGAGGAGAGCGAGGGAGGTCAGGAAAAGCAGATTAATTCTCAGTGGGAGGAGTGGCGTGTGCTGTCGGGGTGGTGGGAGTTGCATTGATTTACAGCGAGTGCAGACGAGTTTGAGGAGATGGTGCACCGCTGCTGATGGCTGTTTTTTAAAACCTTATCTCTGCGTGGCCTCGGGTGTCACAAACAGGAAGTATCAGACTGGCCCGCAGCTCGAACATGTGTGGGGAGCTTGTGTGTGTGTGTGTTTCTGTGCTTGCAGACACGCCGGGGAGCGTGATGAACCGAGGGAACTTTCACTGTGAAGGCTGCGAGTGCGAGCGAGACCCGTAAGACTCTGATAAGACCTCGGCCCACCCAGCACCCGGGTTTAAATGTGTCCTGGTGGGTAAACGAGCGAGATGTGGGAGATGGCAGGTGAAGTATTTCACCAAAAAACAACTTTTTATGAGCTTTAAATGTAGGAAATTACCCTTCCTCCTTTCCTCTTTCCTCCATCCTGCATCCCTTGACAGGAAAATTGAGTGAGCTTCACCTTCATTGACGATGCTCCACTCTTTTACATCTAAATGCATATCAGAGATTATATGAAACGTGGAGACTGAAGTCTTTTAGAGGAGTCTGAAGCCAGGAAGCGCTTTCCTTTTCTTCATTTCTTCTATTTTCCTTCTCTTATATTCACGTGCATCCAGGCTTGTGCATGCAAGAAGGAGGTATCAGAATGCTCGTCCTCTGCAGCAGCACAGTCGGAGCTATTATTAGTTCTATAATATGCAGTCCGTCATTCACACAGAGAGACTCAAACGCTGTAGACACGACAGGGGTGCCATTTATTGTGAATTGAAGCTCGAAATAACATCCTGCCACTCAAGACTCAAAAGCAAGGCAGGGGAGTTGAGAGAGATTCAACGTGAAACGAATGTCCTCTGACGTACGAAACCGACGACCAATTTGCCGGTGAACGCTTGAAGCGCAGTGTCGTTTTTGACTCCACTATGTAAAAGAACCTCAAACAAAGTCAAGGAAATAGATGACAGGTCCCCAAGTTCTCCTGACGTGATTTAACAAACTGCAGGTATTCAGAAAAAATAGCAACGAGAGAAAATAACTGCTGAATCCAAGCCGCGTATTCAAATTACACGTTCAGTGTTAAACATGCCTGCAAGCCTCAGGCTGGATCCATATGTGAGAATGAGGCCTTAATGAATCTTTCATGCACCTTTCTACGAATGTTCAGAGCATTTATAGCTGTTCTCATCTTGTGTCTCTTGAAGCATGAAGATTCTCCTTATTTAAAACCTGTGTGCCTCACTGCACTGGACTCAATGGGAACACTTAATGTAAGGTAAGATGGAGCCCTACTGCTGGACGATATAAACAATATACGCCACTTTGGAAATCAGTCATTGTCATTATTTTATATGGGGTAACAGCATAGTCTGAGTAGCTGCAGCAGGGGGGAGGCACTGGGGGAGTAGAAGACACTTTCAGGAGAAGAAGCAGGAGTTTATGCGGTCGTTAGTGTAAAATGGGGACGTGAATGCAGAAAGATTGAATGGACAGAACTGTGCAGTGGAAGCAACGCTCACCTAAAGGGAAGCGATCTAAGCACAGATGGTGCCACTATTCTTCAGCCACTGCATTGTGCAATCAACATGTAATTCATAAGTATAAACCAAATAAGCTAATGCAGGTCCAACAGACTGAGTTGGTGCATCCCTGCAGAAGTGTGTCCCATACACACAAGAACACCATTAAACTGAGTGTGCTGTTCTGTGTTGAGACCATCACTGCTAAAGTGAAAGTTGCTTTGCAAAAACTCACTTTCTTCATTTAATTAGATTGAATTTTCCGCGCAGTTTCTACTTGACACCTTTGCAGCGTGGCGTCGTAGCGGCAGAGCTGTTTATTAATCAGCTGTAAACTGCAGGCTTAAGTGTGATGCATGCTCCGGGACCCAGAAACTGGCATCTGTGATTGACACCAGGCTAAATGGGGTGAAGCTAACACCAGCGGTTTTACTGGTTTGTGGAAGCAGCTGAAGCGATTACTGTCTGAGCGCAGAACGTGTGCACAAGTTTAACCGTTTGTCCGTCTGTCACTGCGCGTTGGCACGGTGGCACGTTCGAGCACATTTTATATCTCACTGCCAAAAAACCAAACACGCTGTAGCTCAGCTCATTGATTGTCTAGTTACCAAGCAGAGAGGGCTAATAAGGGCGCAAATCATCGTCTGTAATAGCCCAGTATTAGGCAGCTATTACCCTGTTTGAGCCCTTCATTGACAGTAATGAGGCCATTGGCGCTATAATCAGTCCATAATGTGGTGTGCATTCCTGGCACGTCGAGCAACAGTGGGAAAAGATGGAGGCAGAGGAGAAGAGTGAGACAGCTGAGAATTTCTCCGTCAGAGGCCAGATGCCAACAAAACGTGCAGGCTTTGGGAGGAAATGAATCCATTCCCAGAGGATGTATCACGTAACACCGGTGCACACCCGTTGCTGCTCAACCACCGATAGCTCAGTGGGAACCATACCCAACGCCACCACAGAATACACACGATACGCAGCGGACTGTAAGCGCTCCCACCTGCGTTCCCTGAAGACGCAAGAGTGACGCCGTAATGCCGAGCTGTCCCGCTCAGTTGCACCCGGGCGGCAAGCTCGAGTCCTTTCCGGGGACTCGGGTCCTCCGTGATGCAGCACCATGAGTTTTTACATGTAATCCATCAGGCTGGGTGGGTTAAAACGCCGAATTTGATCCTCTTCTGGGTTCTGACTGCGGAAATCCAACAAAACAATCTGTGAGGCCTCCGTGGAGGTGTGTGTGTGTCTCTGTGTCTATGGGTGTGCGATGAAAAACCAAAACAGGCCGGTGGGCTAACGTGACTGTCTGGACATGAGATACAATATTCCGATTGTGTGTCCAGTGTTAATATATTCCACGGTGTCTTATTCCAGGACTGTCTGCTCCATTTTGGAAGCGTGGGAAAGTGAAGCTCCTGTCTGAATCAGGCCAGGCCGGGCCAGCCAAAGGGCCTGTGAGCTTTGTGTGTGTGTGTGTGTGTGTGTGTGTGTTGCAGCTGCAGCATCACAGTCAGTCAGTCCAGCATATCCAATGATGTCATAAACACAAGATGAGTGTGTATCGGGCTACTGTGTGTGTGTTGGTACTCATCATAGAGAGCTCTGTAGTGGATGAGATCATGGTCGTGCTGTCAGCGCAGACTTTCAAAGTGTCTCGGTGAGAAAAGCTTTGTGATTCCCGCGCTCAGCCTCTCATAAAACATCAATACTTCATTAAAAGCCAGGCGATCCTCGGCCGCGGAAGAGATTAAAAACACGGCACCTGCCTCTCGGCTGATTCAGGTGTGCTGCAGTTTTCAGACAGGTTTGGACAGACGCGCTGAGGTAACGCAGCGTGTCATTGGATTGTAGGAAGTGAACACTGGGGCGGCCATATTGGAGGTCCTCAACTCCACGTGGTCATCACAGTGAAAAAAAACGTATTCTTGTTTTTACAGTAAGTTAGCTTAGCTTAGCATAAAGACTGGAAACAAGGGGAAAAGCTAGTCTGGCTCTGACTAAAAGTGTTCTGCCAACAAGAACCTGTAAAGCTCACGAAATGAAAGAAAGATTACCAGTTATATTTCTTATTTTAAGTATATGTTAATGAGTATATTGCGACAATAAATATAAACTCAACATTAAGAAGGCTTCAAGAACAGTCACATTAAGTTCACTGGAGTCTTCAGTAGCCAGCAACTATCTTTAATCTGAAAATGATTAACTATTTATTGAAACTGTGGTTGTTTATTTAATAAAATAATAATAATAAGATATCAGAAAGGATGAAAATGTCATTTAAGGTCAAATATTTTGTTTTGTCTGTACAAAAAAGAACAATATATTTAAAAGAAATGGAGAAAAGCAGATTAAACAGATGAATCTTTAAATCTTATTCGTTTTTTGTACGTTTAGATCAACATTTTTTTAAATAAACACATTTTCTTGCGTTATAGATTCATAATATGCACCAAAGTTACTGTAAGACAGAGCTCTGCACCTGTGAAACTGGTCCTATCCTCCCTAAATAGGGGACTAGTTCTGCCTCATCTGATCCCCTGCAGGCGATCACTTTCTTTGTGTACAGTGTACGTGCATCCCCCCTCTATTTCACAGACACACACACTACAAGACAAAGCACACGATCACAAACACACAACTGGGTTTAGTTTGTGTCTGCGGGGAGACCCCAGCACTGTGAGAGGTGATGCCTTGCCTGCTACACACTCACGTGCACGCGCGCGCACAAACGAACGCGCACCACTGCACAAAAATACACACATGGTTTTCTCTTCCTTCCTGAGTCGAGAGCCTGAATCGCTGCATACAAATGAGAGAAAATTATTAAAACAGAGACAGCTTCATTTGGTGTGAGATACTCTGTGTGTGTGTGTGTGTGTGTGTGTGTGTGTGTGAGGGGGTCTGGGTTGAAACTATGTGCATCCGGCTGTCAGTCACCTGTCGGGCATAGACGCTGATAAGACACAATCAATCCACCTCCCCTCCGTCGGCCTGGTTCGCTGTTATCTCACTCTCCTCTCCGTCTATCTGCCTCTTCCTTTATTCCACCCGTTCTCTCTTTCTTCCCCCTTTTTATCTCTTCTCTTCATCTCTTCTCTTCTCGTCTTTCACCTTTAGTTTCTCCCCCATCACTCCCGTCTTCCCGTCTCGAAAAAAGAAGCAGCGGAGTTCAAATCAGTAGACCTGGCAGGTGTGAATATCCGTGATGAAGGAAAGATGAAAACCGACAAGACTGACACTTTCCTGCACGTTAGAGCTCAAAGTCCATGTCATCACTGCGCGCTATTTCAGGTTTTTAAATAAAACTGACCTATTTTTGTACATATATGTAGGAAATGCTTTTGAAAGCTGTCAAAAAAAGTAAAAAGAATGACTTAGGGGACCTTTAAAGTGTGGTGGCACCTGCTGAACACGCTTACTTTCAGTTAGAAAACCAATGCTCGCTTCACGTGTTGTGGTTCCTTCAAGCAGTTACATCTCAAAAACATCTAAAACAAACAAACGCTGTTGCATAATATATTTTTTTTCTGTATCCTCTTCCATCTAACGTTAAAACCAGCAGATTCCTAATCCTGTGATCTATTATCTCCATTTTATAGATTTCATTAATTGTCTCCTTCCATTTACTTAGAGGTGGCGCCTCTCGTTTCAGCCAGATTTATGTTATCTGCGTAAGTGCTGCTGCTCTTAAAATTTTAAAGAGATACTCATCAGTTTCTTGAGAGAGCAACTGGGGTTTTCTGCTAAGTAATAAAAACAGGATTATACACCGAAAAATGGGCTCCATAGCTTTGCTTTGCTTGCTTCAGTCCGATATTGCCGCAAAACCAGGCAGGAAAAGAATATACAGATGTGGTCCATGTCTCCACAGCTTGGTGCTTGGGTAAGAGGCGTTTTAAAGAGTCAAATTAATAAACTTCTGGTTTTCCAGCCATGAAGAAGGTTTGAAGCTGCTTTGCTGCAGCGCTTTGAACAAACACATCTGCAAAAATGTAAAACGATTCACCTGATGTTAGATAAGACTGATACCGAATGCTGTAAGTAACAGGATTCAGGAGACACTTCGCCAAAGGTAACAAAGAGGCTACCGGCACCTCTGAAGCTCACTAATTTAATTCTGTTTCTTCAATTTGTTCCTAAACTGAAGTGTAAAAACAACATTATGTGTTTTTACAGGAGGTTATGTGCAGGGTTACTTCTTGGCCGGAAGCAGTAACTTCCCACCAGCAGCAGTTGCCAGGCAACCGCCAAGATGTTGTGAACCAGCAAGAGGCTTTTGCTCCTTCAGCACGCATGTGTTTGTGAGTTGGAAACACGTCAAGATTGACAAAAAAAAAAGTTTTATATCCAGGGTGGGACACTGTGAGTGTGTCTGACGGGTCCGTGGTCAGAACACAGTGGACGGTCGCCATGTTGGCTTCACCAAGAGCCAAAACCTTTCCACACACTGGGCCAGGAAACAATATGACGGTGTAAACACGTGATGTGATCACTTTTTATCTCTGTCAGTGGATAGTTTTTCTAGGGGTGGGTCGTTCTCTCGAGTCTGAAGAGTCAGAGGAGGATGTTTTGATCGGGCCATTCAATGGATGATTAATGCATCCCCTTGAGACTGAACTTCTCATTATTGGGTCCTTCGGGTCGAACTCTTCTGCTGAATCCAGATTGTTGGGCCGCACCTAGCTGTTTAGAAAGAGATGAAATACAGAGTTTGGCAAGTAGCGTCGAGCAACAGGGAGTAGGGAAGACGAGTAAAGGGGGAGTCATAGCAGCTACTTTCTGGCTAAAATGTCATTACTCAAAGATTTTATGGCATGACCATCATCAATCGCATCAGTCTGATTTCAGCATGCTCCCATTCTGCTTTTGTTATTCCTCTCTGGGCAATTAATAAACCAGGCTTCACCAAGATAAAAGCCAGACGTCAGGCTTTTCTGTCAGAGAGAGTGAGTCTTTATCGCAGAGGACAAATAATATAGTCAATATATATAAACAAATAAATTCTGATATTGCACATTTTATGTTTACGGTCTTAAATTTCATGTAGCGGTCCTCTATAATGTGCAATGCACCACAGTGCAGACATTTACTCCTGACATGTTCAGTCATTATCTCCATCCTTTTAGCCCTTTTAGATCAGACGTTTTATTTTTTATTATTTTATATTCAGATTGGCTCTTGTGCCAGACTTCTTTCCCAATCATTAATCGACTACAATATACGAGTGATTATCAGGTCCGACAAAGGGAAAGCAATTTGGTGAATGTGAGAAAGAGAAAATGGCTCGTATCAAAGCGGAGACAATCCCGAGATGACAAATGAAAAGCCACGGAGCGTCGTCGGCTCTGCTTTGACAGCCTTTGATGATGACAAATTGATTCATGAATCGAACCTGGTTTTCAACAGTGTCTTCAGTGGTCAATCTAATAAAAGTATTTTCATTTGCAGCAGAGCTTCAGCGTGTCTCAGCGGGACGTGTCGTTTTCACCACAGGTGGATATTAGTCATCAGAAAGGAAGAAGGATAACGATTTTCTAATGGCCGGGGATTTAAAAATCAGTCGCCATAGCCCGCATTAAAATGTGATCCATATGCATCTATTTCTCTGTCTAGCTAGACTAAAGGTGGGAACTGCGTTTTAGTCTTAATTTGACTTTTTGTTAACCCTTCCGAAACAACAGTTGTCCAGTTTTAGCATTCATTTAAGCTTATTCAATATATAAAAAAGGTTGTTGGTGTCCCGTTTTACCTTTGTCCTGCTAGCTAGGTAAGAAAGCTAAGACTGTGTCACTACCAAGTCCAAGACATGTCAGTTTCTGGGGTTTCAGGTTGCTATGAAGCATTTCTCCACTGTATAGAGGCCGGGCCTTGATGCTATCAGAGTTTAAGCTAACATTAGCAGCTCTGTTTTAACCCTCATTGGACCTGAGGAAGTTTAAACTTGATCAACTTGTTTTCTTGGAAATTTTTAGCCATGTTCGCGAAACACATGGTTTAGTCCTCCTCCTAAAACAGTTTTCTCTTGTAGAAATATACAAAACACAACATTTAAGAACAATAAAGTGTAAAATGCGTCTCTGTCTTGCATCCTTGCAAGACAGCCTTGCATCCAAACAGGCGCAGTGAAGAATAACTGACCTTGCATTTGACTTTGCTCTGGGTTTGTATTCATTTATCATGAAAATATGGTCTGAATTGACCATGGATGTGTGGAAATTTGTAGTGTGAGTTTAATTAAATTGTACTTGTTTGCACGGACACATCTGTCATTCTATATTGTGTTTCGAACCACATTAAACCTCTTTGAGTTTGAACCTGGACAGGCTTTTTCTGACCCAAATCTGCTTTCTCTATCTATAATTCCCTCTTGTCTGTCAGAGCCTTTTCTCCACCACACGAAAAACTGTTCAGCATCGCGCCCATAAAGCATCTTTCTTTTGACTCTGTACTAAAAACAGCAGCAGTCGTGGCTGCTCCTCTCAACAGACAACAGTTGTAAACCGGTTAAAAGTGCAATGAAATGAACTGAAACAGCATTTGTGCTGTGGAAACTTAAAACAACAAGCTCAAACCCGCAAAGGCAGCCAGAAGCAGAGCTGGATGGTGAAGTCTCGCTTTTCGTGCCAGCAGCACTAAATTGCTTTTCATCGTTTCATTGCCGTATTAGTTAGCACTTGGTGGGATTGAAGCTGATTGACCTTTTGTACCCTACACAGTGGTTTATTCAAAGGTTCTTTAAACACTTTGGTTTCTTTAAAAATCTATTTTAAGAACCACACTTATGTCATGTTGGCAGATGATAACAGAGTATAAGAACAGTAAACACATTTGGAGGACTACTTGGCACCCGAGGATTACAATAAGATACAATGACTTAGGTGTTGGGGGATGCTGCTGCACGGTTACATGAGCAGTTCAATCTGACCAATGGATCATGTGGCTCTCATTAGTTATAGACTAAATGTGTTGCTGATTTAGCTCAGTGGTTTCCAAAGACCCATAGCCCATAATTTAATCAGCGAATGTAATCATAGCTTATGGAACAATGACTCCCCAATGGAGGAATGACCTTCCCAGCTCAATCATTACCTCACAGGCAGCCGGCCCCTTTGTGCCACTAAGAACTGAAAAACACTTCTTAAGAAAAGCTTCACATCCCACTTCCCATTATTGTCTTATAGCCTAGAAATCAGGTCCCTGCCTCCCTCTCATGCCTCACCTAATTTGGATTACTGAATGTTTCTGTCATGATATAAAACATGTATTGCATCTATTATTTAGACAAGGACGTGCCATGATCCGTTGTTTAAAGGCACCTTATAAATGTGCAAAGGGAAAAACAGGGCCTGTGTTATTTTATTTCCAGGATCTAATCTAATATACGCGACATGTTAGACCAGGGCCCACTCCTCAGTCTGCTTTGAACCATCTAAAGTCTGGCCCTTCAGCCCACAGGACCAATTTGCCTTAGGAGACCCAATTACCACTTCCAGGATCACAGGGACAAAGTTCCTTAGCCAGCATAAGGTTGCGAAAACAAAGTAGGATCTGAAAAACAAGTGTTTCTGCTTCTTCGAAATGCAGCATGGACCTGTAACAAGCAAGCAGCTACAGCTATTGTGAGTCAGTTGCACGAGCACAAGCAGGACTGGAGTTACACACTGTTACGTGCCACAAGTTTCATCAATCAATCACCACGGACAACAACCCAAGGTGGCGTCAGGTCAAGACTGCAACCCCACGGTCAAACCGACAGTGGACCTACTGCAAGGCTCAAAAGGCATCTGAGGAAGGAAACTAGGCAACAGCAGTGCGCGTTGGAGCTCCGGTTCTCCATCATGTTGCTCCAGACGACCTGGATTTGGTGACGGTGACCTCGTCGTCACCCCCAAAATGAAGTTCAAGGTGAAGTGTTGCCCGGTTTGACATGACGGAGGAGGTCCTGTCGTGTAGTCTTGCTGTCAGGACTTTAGGACTTGGCGCTGGGAATGGTGTATCACATCTCAGCAGTTTCATATCTAAACCAACATATTTTCCACTTTTAACGTTGGGCTGCAGCACAAATGTATCGCTGAAACACTCAAAACAAACCCGACAGACACCACCTTGGGCTTGCAGTGGCCATTTTTTGATGTTATTTCAAGTTTATGGACCTAATGATAAACAACGGATAAATCGGTAATGAAAATAATTGTTTCTTCAGCCCTAATTTAATCTGCAGTAGCGGAGAAACCAACAGAAGCTGAGAAGAGACTGGCAGTAAAGAGGACTGATTGCCTTTCAGGCTTTCATTTGTTGGTTGCTGGTGCTTCAGAAGTGAGAAGTCATTTCAGAGGCTAAATGGCTGAGAGTCCAGTTCCCTGCGGTGCTTCTCCTGTCATTCCTCTCCCACTTTGCTCCCACCCGTCCACTCCGTTTCTTTGCTCCTTCCTTCTCTCCTCCCTCGCCTCCTTCCTTTCTCTTCCTTTCTTCCCTCTCCTCCCTGTACCTAATGCACATGCCCCCTCTTTCTGCTCCCATCACACTGAAGCGGTGTCCAAATATGCCTAATTCGGCCGACTGCGTGGAGAAGGAGCTCTTCAGCTGAGGAGCAGGGATGTGGGGGAGCAGAGAGAGTGAATTATAGATGGATGGATAGAGACTGAATAATTAAAAGAAACAGAGGCAGATGGGATTGCTTTTGGGCAATCAGACAGCTCTCCTGGTATTCATGTTCAATTCATCTTATAGAAAATGCGGTTGGGGGATTCAGGGCGGCATGATGATATGCATGCATGTGCGTTTATATATGCATTAGTATGTGCGCTCAGACATCCACATCTAATGACTGTCCAGGCGTGAGCAGGCAGACAGTCTCCCCCTGTTTGTTTTGCCTCCTGCCTCCCTACAGCTAAATCTGATAGACACACAGACAGAAACGCCTGCTTGCTTGATGTATTCAAATGGCTTTTGGTGAATAGGATGAATAATAAATGGTGATTGTATGTGTTTTTTGTGTCTTCAGTCAGTGCGATAGAGAGCGGCGGCGGGGAATGGGGCTGTCTAAAGCAATAACATCAAAGCCTTCTTTGACTGCACAGTAGTTGTGCAAACAAACAGCAGAAGAGCTGTACTGTCTGTCAACCGGTCCACCTGTCTACCTTACTGTACCTCCGCCGTCTGTTGGCCTAAGCTGTCTGTCTCACTTCTTCTTCTCTGACTCTATTGTAATTTCGAGTAAACAAACTTGTTAAATAAGATTTTCTCTGTATTTATTTCTCCTTGGCATTTTGTCCACCATTGCACGCCATTTCATTCAGTGAAACGTTGTTCGGGGAGCTAAACAGTGTTTGCTAATAGTTAGCTAGCAGACTAGTTAGTTTAACTAGGTCGCTAACATAACTTCAGTCAATATGAATGGGTTAATGGGTGTTGGGTTAGCAAAGCTTTCTCTACTTTGGACTCTGGTACTCTGCCCCCCTCAAAGGTTAGCACCGTCAAGCCTGCTTACTACTGGTCAATGGCATGAATTAGCATGTTTAACATCACCAGAGTTAATGTGGAACATTCATGCTGATTAATTTCTCCTCCGCGTCCTCTGATTGCAGCAATTCCACTGAAATTAATTGATTTTGCTTTTAAATCACGTCATGCACATGCCTTTAGTCAGTAAAAATAAAAGTGATAGAAAAAAATATTAATTAATCAGTTTGTCTCAAATCCATCTTGTATAGCCTCCTACTACTACAATGAAAGCTACTACAAGTGCAAGCTTTAAAGAAAACTGTTTTTGCAGGTGGCACAAAGGACATAAATCGACTTTTTGTACCATGTTTTGTTCTAACAGGAAATGAGATGACATCAATCAATCCGCAGCTCTGGAAAGCTGCTACTGATTTTAGGAAAGTTGGAAAAGAGAAAGCAAAAAAAAAAAATGTTGGTCCAAAGTTTTAATATGTAATGTTTTTGTTTTCCAAGTTGTCCCTGGAGCTGTTTCACCTCTGCCCACAATTACTTTTAATTTTTCCCAGCTGTGAGCAGGTCCTCCAGTTTCTCTTTGGACTGTGCTGTGGAACAATGGTGTCCATCAACAGCACATTCAAATCAAGCATATTCAGTTTTCATATTAACATATTCTTAGTTTTAATTTTGTCGCTTTTGCAGGGTGAAATAATGAATATATCTCTTTTGAATATATCTCTGTACAAGTGTATTCTAGTGTGCATTAAAATGTATGTCAGTGGTTACGTACGAGGGGATCAGGACCACCACAAAGGGTCATGAGACAAATGTAAGGAGTTACCAGATGATAAACAGTATAGAAATAACAATTCAAGTGAAAATTAGGAATAAAGGGCGTCAACCAGTGATTTTTAATTCACAGCATGCACAATGCATTTTGATAACATGCACCACTCAAACAATAGTGACATTAAATCTCTGCCACGCATCATACAATACCATGCAATCAACAGGTAATTACAATAAATCACTTAAAGCCACAAGTGCAGCGAGTGTAGCAATAAAAAATTAGCTGAAGTGAGGGGGGATGATTGCATCAAGATATGACCGCCTCTGTGACCTCTGAGATAAAGCAACATGCATATGCTGTATGTTGATAAATCAGGAAGCACATAGTTAAATAGATATTGAAAGAACTGTGTTAACCTTTGTTGCAGTGTCACTGTTTACAGCTCCTCTCCCCTGCAGTTGGGCTGGGTGTGAGGGTCGCTTCAGCCGGTGGTTTTGCAGGGAATCCAGCCAGAGCACAGCTAACCGCTAGACATGCCGACTGTGAAGTACACGGACGGCACAGAGACAGAGACACAAAGAGAAAAGGTGTGTTCACTGTTTCTGTAAACATCCCACGGTGGTGAAAATATATACAGTAATCCACACAGAAAATGGACGGCACGCCCCGTAGTCTGCCAGAAAACAGCTTTTTTTCTCTCCGGTACAGTAAAATGCTCTCAGGAATTACTGTGAAAACAACGCTTTCTTCCCAGCGGGAGGTTTTCTGCGGTCAGGCATCTGAATTAAATTTAATCATTCTGCAACCTGCAACTTGTACTTTCAACTTTTTGCTGGGAAAAGTCACCGGGAACTCGCTGCTGTTACTGTGATTGTGTTTGTGAATGTGCATTTGTGTGTGTGTGTGTGTGTGTGTGTGTTCAGCTCCACCAGATAGAGCAGTGATGATGATAGGGTAATTAGGTTGCCGATGTGGCTGTCTGCTCGCAGAATAGGTCAGAGACATCAATCACAGAAACCTCCACAATGCAGGCCCGCTGGGAGACTGTCGACGCTGTGTGTTTGTGTGCGCGAGTCTGAGAGAGGCAGAGGGAGATGTTATTGTGTGCGCTTTTTCATTTACTCATAGGGGCGTGGGCTCACACACTCTGTGATTACAGAAACTTGTGTTTGTCCACTCTAAAGACGTATTCACAGTGTAACACACACAGCAGCGCTGTCTTTGTCCTCTTTCTTTACATCCTCATCTCATCTCATTGTAAACACAAATAGAGGAAGCCAAACCAAAATGTCCATGTCACATCTTTCTATATCCGACATTCAGCATGAGACGAATCTTTTTTGATTTAAAGACAAAAACAGCTGCACGGAACCAACGTGAGTTCGCTTCGGTTCATTTTCACTTTGGATTTTTTTTGTTTGTTTGTTTGTTTGTCAGTTCAGCCCAAAGTATATTTGAGCCACTGTTGACATACATCTTTTTTGTTTTCCTTTTGCAAACAGCAAACATCCATTTGACCATTTTATCCAGCCACCAAAATAAATGCACTTTACTTGTAAAAGTCTCCAGAGGTGCCTTTTCCTTTTTTCTTTTTTCTTTTTTACATTGTACGTGAGCTGATGCTCTCACATGTTGACGTGGCATTCTGTAGTCAGCCATTGGCATGACTCATGTTGTTTAGCAAGGGACCGATGAAGAGTCACAATGCTGTCAACGCTGTCAACGCTGAAAACAGAGATGTCAGAATCTCATACATTTATCACACCAAAGACAAAAACAGAACATGGCTGCAAGCAGCAATTTAACAGCACAGGCAGGGCATGTCCAACTGGATGTGGCGCAGTGTACAGTGCATCTTAGCTATCCACCAATCACTTCCTGTTTCTACACCAAAACAATGAATTTATATAAGAATGAATTGGATTCTAATTGGCTGAAAATGACAGGACTATGGCATGTCCATCTGCATCTGCAACTGAGGGGAAAGTTTGCTAACAGACTAAGCAATTTAGCAGTTTATTAGCAAAAGGTGACCCAAACTTTGGTCTGATCATCGTGCTCATTTTAATGGTTGTAAAAATACACATTAATGCATTTTGGAATTGTGTATCGTCTCAGCAGTTTTGATGAATGCAGATCACTTCCGCTCTTGTGTCAAGTGGTTCAGTCAACCAAAAGGCCCACTTTGACGATTATTTTTATTTATATATCTTTCATTTAGACCAAAACATGTCAGAAGGTAGACCAAATTAGGTATAGAGTGTTTCTCCACGTGCATTTTTAGTTCTTAAGTCTAATATTTGATTCTCTTTGTGCAGTTTCTGACATCAACATTTTAAAAGTCAGACGTCGAGCTCCTTCCACCCTGCAGGGCACTCACCTGCCAAGCAGAGCATGGCTCGTCGATGATGAATCTCCAGAACCGAGGACCTCGGTCCTCTCCGACCGAGTCATGCATGACTTTAGCTGAGCTCTGCCTCATAGCTCTCAGCTCATTTCAAGGGTTCAGTGCTAGACGAGCTCAAAGAGCCTGCATGCTAAATCAGTGCTCATGCATCTACAGGGAATAAGCAGCCCGTGGTATCTGCATTTAATTTCCTTCTCATGCCTTGTTGCATTTGCAAGCATAACGTAATAATTAGTTTACGGTTATTGCACCTCATAAGAGAGGGGGTGAGCTCAGTTTGTCAGTTAGGCTGGAGCCCAAAGTCGGCAGTATTATGCTGAGGCGTGCTCTTTGAATCTATTTAAACATTATTCATGGGACTATGGATGGGTTTCACTTTCTTCTGAAGTCTCAGGGGGACCACCCAAAAAAAAGAAATTGGAAGCACAGCATGGGTTTAATTCTCTGTGATCTGAGCAGTTGGCAATATGACTTAAGAAACATTGTGTGTCCGTTGAAGCATAAAGGTTTACAGTTCCTACGTTATATACAAGTAATGTCAAACTGTTAGCATAGAAAATCGTTTAATATCCATACAAACGATATATTTACCCATCAAGCTGCACAACATGACATCCCCCCATGCTCTCTGCGCTGTATAAAGACCATCCACTAATTGGATCTCTGCGACCACTGACCTTGATTCACTGACCTTGTTCCCTTCCAGACATTTAGCTGCCGCCATCTTTAGTCTTGACCCCTGACCTGCAGATAATTAAATGTGCTTCCTCTCTGAGCGTTACAAGCATCATGGGTCTCATACCGTACATCTGTCGCCTTTGAAAGTAGGTTTGGTCATGGCGGTGCAAGGGCTGCAGGCACAAACAAAACACGCTGTAACCCTCCCAGTCTGGACAGAAAGACCTCGTACAGTAAGGGCTTCTTGATATGTGGCTGATTTCACTCCTGATGTAGGCAACAAACAAACATTTACAACAGCTGAGGAGGAAGTATTTAAATAAAGTTGAGGATTAATATCTTTATAATAAGCCCACAGTCCACCCCATGTATAAAAGGACCTAATGGACTTGAATGAACCATGCTGAAGTTTATCGCTTTATAATGTATTTTTAATGTATCATAAACTTCTGTAGTCTCGATGCCCTCAAACGCTCAAATAAGTTTTTTGACTTCTTTTCAGCTCCTTATGTTGTTAAAATATCAATGAAAAGTTCATTTTAATACCTGCTGAATACATCAAGACACAGTATGAACCAGCTGGTTTCAACCAACACCATCATGACATCCACACGTCACTCAGTACTAGCAAACAATTGCTCTCCCAGCAAAACAGCCAGCAACAGCAGACTTAGATTACTGTGTTAGCACGCTAACATTTGCTAATTAGCATTAAACACAAAGTGCAGCTGAGGTTGTTGCCTTATTCTTTGTTTCATGACCAACTAACTCAATTGTTTCTCGTGTTTTGTGCTCATTAGCAGATGCTAGCATGCTAACAGGCCAACTAAACTGAATGCTGCTGTTAGCATTTAGCTCAAAGCGCCACTGTCCCTATAGGCAGCCTTGTTTCATTTCAAGAAACATGATTTTGTCAAACTTTAAATGCAACGGTGGATTTTCGTTATTACTGGATCCTTTTGATTTTGGGATTTCTAAGCCAAGGCGAAGCGAGTGACCTTCTCTAGACCTGTATTTATTTTGGAAAATATTTCACTCTAAGTACTCCACAGCTCAGAGGATAAATAAAACCCCCAAATAGCAAAACTATGCATTTCTTAAAACCTCAAGGTCAGGCTACGAGGAGTGCTTGGTCCTCATCCCACTTTCACAGTAAACAAGCATCTCTAATTAATTCAGGCTTCAGCTGCTATTTTCATACAACACTTGGTGACAGTAATCATAAATTTCCCAGTGATAATAATAATTGCCCCTCCTAATCCCTCCATACATTTGTAATTAACTGGTCGAAAAGTTTATCATCGTGAGTACAGGGGTGACTTGAATTATTCTTGGGGAAATAAACATTTTCTGCAGCGTCAAGGATTTGTGGCTCCTTGGTGCATGCACACGCAAACACACGCACACACACAGAGAGGAAGAAGCTGAGCAGTCAGAAACGGGACAATTGTGTAAGCAGGATGGCAGATTAATTGGTGGGGTGCATTGTGTTCGTGTGTGGGTGAGAGAGGGAGTGATAGAGGGACAGGCGGACTGACAGCGTCCAATGCCAGAGGGCGTCAGCTGTGGAGGGGAGAGCTGCACGGCTTCTGTTGATGCTGCACTCCAGAGAGTTGGTCACTCAAGGAAAACACGGTAGTAAAGAGACACAAAGTCACAACAAGCGAGAGACGATCTAAACTCCTGCTCCAACACACGCTGACACCGTCCGTCCACTCTCTTGTTGTCTTTTTAGTTCTCTCCCGGTTTGCTTCAGCTTTCCGTTTCAATGCTCCCCTGCTGTTCTTTCCCAGAATCTTTAAGTACTTAGATGAAAATACTAATTTTATTATTCACATTTTATGCTTTAGTCTGGTTTCAGTCGACATAAACGCATTAAATTTTCAATTACAGCTAATACAGTGGGACTTTTAACTCACTGTTTTCACTGTTCTCCCAGAACCATGCTGAAATACAGTCTGTGCAGTCCTGAAATGACAGCGGGCCATCCCGAATATATTTAATTTATTTTCCATTATTAGCTTTTTTATTCTATTAATCCAAAAATAGCCAAGGTAAATCAGTCACACCACAAACAAAGGACTCTCAACAGAAACAAAACATCCATTTTGTCATAGTTTTTATTACCAAAGACCTATTTTTAGCTTGTCAACATCTCCTGACATGAAAAAAAGATATTAAAGGATATTTTTGTCATAGTTTTTGTTAATGTAAATGTACATACAGCAGCATTTTGCTGCTTCAATCCCAGAACGTCTCCTGGTGGTTGAGCTTGGACTCCCTGCAGCTGGTGTGAGGGTAAGGGCTCCTTCCTCCACAGCCAAAAGCTGCCCTTTGTCTTCAGCTCTCCTCCTGTCACTCCTGCATCCCTCCACCTAAGCATCCAGCCTCCACCGTGTAGTTATTGGTGCTTCAGCGAGCGTCCCTGCACTCAGCAGCCGGTACCATCCCCCCATTCGATAATACATTTACGAACATCTCAGGCAAAGATGAAATTAATGGAAACTAGCATTATTATTTTTCTCTTTGTCAGTCATACAAAAAGCCCGCTCCCTCTCTCTTTAGGTTGCTAATGTGAGCGTGTTGGTAAAACATGCACTGCGTTGTGGTTGATCAAAATCAAACTGCTGTTGCAGACAGGGCCAACGTGCTGGCTTGGTGGTGCCATCTGAGGCGATGATAATGACGGTAATAGACATTGTTGGCAGCGTCGTTGCCATGAATAACATGTTAGAGTGAATAACATCTGCGTGGCTTTTGTACAATGGCTCTCAAACTGAAACCTTATTCTCTTCAAAGTTGATTAGATACCAATAAAAGATAAAAGCGAACGCGAGGGAGAGCTCTGTCTGGTTGTCATAAACGTTGGCAGAGCTGCTTGTGCTTTCATGAGAATCATCGGGACTGTTGGACGAGATCTCAGCAGACTGCTTGGATAAAAAAAAAAACCTGCTGTATAACTGAGGATAATCTCACTCTCTGGAGTTAAAGCTGTGTGTTGGTGGCCTTTTACTGTTGGAAGAGATTACAGTCCTCCGTCATCAATCTGTCATCATTAATAATCACGCCGATGCTGATTCCACCTCCACACATCCTGCTCCTCCAGCATCATCACATCAAACGCTTTCACAACTAAGACTCTGGGCGTCAAGGAGTTGGATCAGATTAGTTTCAGGTCCAGCAATGCCCAGAAACCTCGCCGTGCCGCTCTCATGGTGTCAGTGCCAGAGAGAGACCTGCTGTCGGTGACCTGACAAGGGACAGAGCCCTTTTGCCTTCAACCTTGCAAATAACACTAATCGCCGTTATTGCGCAGCCTTGCTCCGGCACATCCGACGCTATCTTACAGGCCACCAGATACCTTCTTTCTCCCGCTGTCTCCAGCAGAAAATTGCCACTAAAGCAGTGACATAAATCATCAAGATTGGTCACTTTTGGGTGAAAGTTAAGAAGCCCCGCTGACAAGACTCAAGGGTTAGGGTTAGAAAAGTGGGATAACTTAATTTTAAGTAAAAAGTGCTGCTTCCCCTCTGCCAGCGGGGGGCAGACCTTTGCTGGCTTGATCGGTGGCACCCGGAGACTTCAATTGCCTCTGCGATGATCTCAATTGTCCCGTTGTTTGTTTTTTTCCCCTCGCCTTTGCTGTACTTTTTGTTCAGGAGGAACTTGAACAGGTCAGAGGTCAGTCTTAAGGGGGAAAAAAAAGGCAGGCTGGTTGGTTCAGTTTCAATTTCAGCAGCAGTAGGGGTTTGCAGAAGAAGCTGTAGCCTGGTCGTGTCTTTGGGGGATTGTAGGGCAATGAGATTCCTACTAAAGCCATTTAGAGCTTTATCAGCACTAGCCAATCACTGTGGCCACTCTGGAGCGCCAAGGACCATCCATCATGGCGGAGAGAGCAAGGCCCGGGACGCCTCTGTCACTAGATAATGCATTGTGAGGAGAAAAGGGAGGGAGGATGTCTCAAGAGGAGGGTGAATGTCCTCCACTGTCCTTAAAGGACCCGTCTCAGTTCAATCTGCTGGAGTCTTTTACTGTAGGCGTTACTTGTGTGGCGCTGCCAACACAGAGACGAAGTGAAAAACAGCTCATAACAAACACCAAAAATACAGAAACTTCAAACCCTTCCCACGCTCCAACAACCATTTCTAGATGCCTCAGCCAAACGCCAGCAGCACCAGCAAGGCCAGAGCACTGAGAGCCGGAGGGCTCAATGTCCACCGTCATCACCCAGTCTGCGGCAAATCCCAGCACCCAGCCACCAGAACACTGGGTTTGATTAATGCCCCGACTCCTCCAACTGTTAACAAGTGAGAGAAGTAGAAAGAAACCGGCACATAGATGAAACAAATGAGCAAAGAATGGGTGTTTAGAGGAACTCGTTTCTCAGGGGGTTTTCCCCGGCGGCGGCAGCAGCAGCAGCTGTCTTTAAGCTGGAAGAGAGACCTGGCAGTGAGACGGGAGGTTACGTCCCACCTCTGCCAGAAAGAATTGAGTCCCGACAAAAAGAAATACACCACGGAGATTAGAGTGATAATATTTCAACAGAAATGAGGCTCCGCGGCGGCCAATCTGAGTGCCACTGAGACATCGGAGGGAAAGTGGGTAAAAGAAAAAGCGGAGGCTGATTTTTCTGACTCCAATATGAGATACATCAGGCCTAGTGTATTACCTAACATCCAGAGTATATTTTGGTATTATTGGCAATAACGTTTGCCCTATACACTATGATGAAAGATAAAAAAAACAAGCCCTCTTTAATAAAAGTGTCTATCAGACGGCTGTTCTCTCTCTCGTGCTTGCAAAGAAACCACAAAGCAGCAGGAACATTCACTAATCTGAATAATGCAAAGGATCAGTCCTTATTAATATCAATACATGTAACCATGCATGAAATGAAACCGTTTAACAGCTAAACTGTGTCAAACGCAAACATTACCGAGGCTAGATGTAAAAATACGACAGTAAATATGCAACAAAGGCTTGTTTGTGTTGTCGGATTTCATATTGAGTGCTTAAAGTCGGTGTTTGGAGGGTTACGGCGATTCAGTTGGTTGTTTGGGCGTTTGCTACCTCAGCGGCATTAAAAAGGCATTTCCCACATCATCTCGACTTTAAATACAAGATAATAATCAGCCATCTGCTCTCAGATTGTGAGTTTTTCTCAAACTCAGTAGATCAGTTTATTAAAAAATCATTTTATTCCGTGCACCGATAAGATTTTACTTCACTTCATTATCAGCCTTATTTTTCTCATTTCTCATTTTAGGAGAGCTGAAGGCGCCTCTGTCCAACTTGGACTATGAAAGTTGGATGTTGCCTCAGTCCACCCTTGAATATTCTTACAAAGTGATATATCAATTGCAAGCCCACACTGTGTTGTGACTTGGGTTAAATAATGGAAGTGGTCTGGCAAAATCGTGCAGCCAAGACAAATCGGTGCCCAAAGCAGTACCAGTGTGCGCTGGGCTGGTTTTTAAAAATATAGAGAAAAGTTGGATTTTGGTGCCAACAGACTGAGGTGGATGTAGGCGAGTGTAGGTGGATGAAATATCAAATTCTCATGGACTCGGTGGTTTTCTCTCGCTCTGGTTGTCCGTGCATGTCACCTTGAGCAAGATGATGACCGGCGATGCCGCCTGCAGCATCGGAGAGCTGCAGGTTGTACGCCGAGCAGGGGTGGAAAGTATTGTATTACAGTACAATTTCAAGCATCATGAACACAACCCGACTATTTCACAAGACTAAATGTACTTTTCCACACTACAGCCTCACTTCTTGGATTAGTTAATGTGCAGATTCCTATTACTAATACAAAATACACTTGATAAATACAACATGATGAATTATTATGGACGTCTATTGCCAGATGCAACGTCAATGCATCAATAATTCCAACAACAAATGCATATACGTTGATATTTTTGTACTTTTTACTGAAGTGACAGTGATAACAGAGCATTTCTTCACTGTATTACTGCTCCTGTTAAAAAGTTAGAAGTCCACCACTGATAAAAATGTGACACAGTGCCGGCTGTGAGACGCTCTGCCAAATACCAAACCGGTTCCATTAATGCGCGCACAGCATTCGACCAATAGCACTTAAGAGCTTAGTAATAGCTTTTTTTATTTTTATTGAGTGAGCTCTTTTGGTTTTGACGAAGTGTCACTGATATTCGAAGAAATATTGAGGCTTTCTCTTCCAAGAAAAACAACGGCTTCATTTGTTTCAGCAAGTGCTCGGTAATGACAAACTCCGTGTTCACGTCCAAACGACAAAAGCCCTCGAGCAGCTGTAGGAATTATGACTGTTGTCTGTTCAGACTAACGGAGGAAAAGAGACTCGAGGAAAGAGAAAGTCGGGCTCGAGTGGGTCGACGAAATGTCACAGTCTGACATCGAACGCTGCTGTTCATCTCGAAGTCACAGACAGTGAACAATTCCCGTCTCCAAACATCTAAGATTGGTTTCCTGTAACCATGACCACGACCTTAACCAAGTAGTTATTTTACCCCAAATCACAATCTTTCCCCCAACCAAGTCATTTTTGTGTGCAAACCGAGCCAAACCTTAACCATAACTGTGTCAGATTCGGAAAAAAACACTTTTATTTTCCCGTTTTTGGATGATGTCATGCTGCCGATAATGGGTCGGATCTAAACCGGTTATGTGTGACAATTGGATCACCTGAGACGTAGTACCCCTGCCAGGATTAAATTAAGAGGCGTCCCAGCTGATTTGGGAACAACTTGATGATTAAAGACAGAGTTCATTTCTATTCCTGGTGTTTGAGTACGAAAACTCATTTTTCCATTGTCTCACGCTGTGCCTTCATATCAATAAGCTTTGTCCAAGGATTGATGAGCTCGTCTCTAATTGGCCTGACCTTTGGTTTCCAGCAGCCACAGTCCTTATGCATTTGCTGTAATGCAGAGAAGGCAGCACACGCGCGTCAGGCTGCAGATTCAGGCGACCACACTGTCGCGCAGTTCCTCTTATGGCCAGTAGAGGCTCCAAAAGCGAGTCAGTCCCCATAGATCCCCGTGGGAAAATGCCCAACTTCACAGCAGAAACAAACATATTTACAGGCTGGTATTTAAGGGTGTGGCTTCTTTGAGTGACAGCTATCTGCTTCGTTTAGCAGCCGTGCATCATTCGTCCCACCTCACCTCCACCTGCTGGCCCATTTTTGGATTAGCCAAACTTAGGATGCATCCTGAGCTCGACGACGGCTCTTGAGAAACCTGTGTGTGATGTCATGGTGGCTTTTTTTTTTATACTGTCCACGGTTTCGATTTAGTTTTCTCTAACTTTAGGGTTTCATCCCGCTTATCCTGAAATGTTTCGGTCTCCGTGTCTCTCCTTCGTTTGGTGACTGTGCTGAGTTGTACTCTGTAATTTTCTATGCCCCAGGCAACTCACTGTGTCTCCCATGTTTCACCACCAGACTGGAGGCACTCCATAGGCAATTGTAGAGTGAGGAGTTCATGCACTCGTAATGAATGACACCGCCACCTCCTTTTTTTTTTTTTTACTGAGCCCTGAAATGACTGCCTGGCCTGGAAAACAGAAATAAAACACAGTGTTTCTTGCCTGACGGTAAGCTGCGTAGGATTTCCATGCACCTGACTGGTCCTGAAAGACGCTCTACCTCGGTTGACCCTCCGAGCGGGATGGGAAGGAAAAGTCATTTAGCATTGTGGCGCTCCACAGGATGACTCACTCCTCCTCTGCCAGAACCAGATGAGAGGGGAACTTCCCTTCTTTCCTCCTTCAGCGACTCCTGTCTCTCCACTCCATTCTCAGTGTTGACGTTTCCACGGCGCGATGAGCTCTCGGGTGATATTTATGTCCTGCTTCTTTTCCCCCTCCCGCCACAGTGTCAGACGCATTTAAATAAAAAATAAGAGAGATGGGTGTAAAATGAGGTAAGGGTGAAAATGATGGGGGGAAAGTAATCTGGAGGGATATTGTATTTCCAGTGCTGTATGGCTGCAGGAGGTTTTTATCGCTGGATGGACCTCGGTGCTACAAAGCTTCTTCCAAGCACCTGTCTCATATTGGAGAGTGACGCTCTGCCTCTCAGTGTTGTTCACTCCATCATTCCCGTGGCAGGCAGGCAGGCAGGCAGGCAATGTGCTGGCAGAGACTTTACAGCTATCTGTTCATCTCCAGGCTGGCAGCGCACCTACACACCTCTTCTCCTGTGCATACACAGCTCCATTTACACCATTTTTCTCCTGCACATGCACCGAGCAAAGACGGCTGTAGATTTGAGTCCCGCACACATAATCTGCTCATCAGAACAGATGTATAAGCTGCAGCCCCCCCCCCGGTTTGATTCATTTAGCACGCAGAGCACATTAACAGGGGCCGAGGCTGAGCAGAGAGAGGGATGGTTAAAGCATTTGCACATGAGACAAGACATCAGTCCATTCAGAGCTCTGGCATCACTCTTTTGGATGTTTATAGACTCTATTAAATACTTCAACGCGGCCTCAGTCATGGAGGTCTTTGGCTTCTGGGAAAACCCGGGAAGATCAGCAACTAGAGGAAAATCAGAGGAGCAGGAAAAGTGCAGGTTTTGTACCTTTTAATTAAAGGATAATTGAAGATTGTCTATTTTTTCCACCATTTCCACCCATTTTGTGTGCACAGAGATGCAAAAGTGATTCGAAGGTGTCGCTCTTCCAAACTCTGATGGGTATCTTTCCCAATTTTTTAGACATTTTACAGACTAAATGGGTTAATCTTGACGATAGAGGACATAATTGTCATTAGCCGCAGCCGCACCTGCAGCGAGCTCAGCTGCTGACATGGTCAAAACTTCAAAAAAAGCAAAAAACCATTGGAAAGATGACGGTGATTGCGAGGCTGCTCATTTTATGGTGTCTGATTCAAGGTGTTAAGATAAATGAAAGGGAAGATTGAATCATTTAAATTCAAGAAAAGTCGACATACATGCAATATTACAAATTTATGATACAGGCATCAGTCTCACATCATTTTATTGGTCTATTATTGATATAATGTCTGGTCCTATGTTGATTAGATTGAAGCTTTGGTAGTGCATGTCGCATGTTAATCTGCAACAGTGCAACACACCGAGTGCAGGCAGAGAAACGCACCAACAAACAGTTAAAACTTCTATTTTCATCCGAGATCATTTAAAGGTAAAATGTGTGTTTCTCCCTGTCAGGCTGTGGCCTCCTCAGACTCCCCCGCCCGTCTTTCTTCCTTGTGGTGTCTGGGAATGCAGCAGCTTCGCTTTAGGGAACCATGACGGGGCGCAAGAAACACAAGCTGTCAGATGAGCAAACTGGTTTTCAACATTCCCCCAGTTTCGCCAGAATAATTTGGTAGAGGCAAAGCTGGTCCAAAGTGTCTGTGAGCATTTCTCACAGTATGACTTGTTGCATGTATGTGGTTTTCCTCAGCAATGGCAGATTGATGGCAACATCACCACCAACAACTGTTTTGCGACTTCACTTTAAGTGGTTTAATATGTTTGAACGTCTTTGCTGGCAGCTTGTCTGACGCTCTGACCTCTTGTGTTTCTTACTCCATCATACTTGTAATGACATGGAGCGCAGTGCTCCTGTAACGTGAGCTGCATTAGACCGCATTATTCCTAAAATGTGTTATAAACCCAACCTAAGCGGCTCAGTCTTTACACGCTGCAGCAACCAGGTTACGCGGACACGTCGATGAACTTAGCTTTCAGGCCGTGAGTCACTATGTCTGATGCCACAGGACTTGCGTCATATTGATCACAGCTTCTGGTTCAGTGAACAAACACAGACACAATGCCAGAGCAGGCTGTGCTATCACATTTCCATACCCACTCTGACATGATGGTGCCTATTGATCGCGCTCATCCCGACGGCTGCTAATAAATACCTTGTTGCTCCGGCCGCTGCAGTTCTTTTCCCTGAGCTTGCATCTCTACAATATGGATCGGCCAGCGCTGCTTAAATCCCCCCCATTTGCTCCGAGTGGGACCACCTGCCATTACTTTCTAATAAAGATTAAACATATAATATATAAAGATTTAAGATCTTGGATAATGGTGTCGCAGCAGATAGGTGGATAATGATAATAGATGGCTTTAAGAAGAGCAGAGCCATCAGCTAGGACAGAGAGGAAACCAGGAAATGAGCTGCAGTTAATTGTGTGTGAGTGTGTTTGTGTTTCCCGGCAGTATCTGCAGTGAACAACGCAGGGATGGCGGCCTGGCAGGCTGCCATTCCTTCAGTTTTATTTGTTTTACCCACCTGACGCGTCCTCACTCATCCAGTTGTGACGTTTTGTCGCAGCAGCATCCAGACGGCGCAGTGAGGTTACACCGAGCTGCTCGCCTCTTTTGTCTTCTCTGCACGGCTCCTTTGCTGAGGCAGCGATGTCGATTACGCTACTTAGTGTAGGTCACCTCAGGCGTAATGGTCCCTGCACTGATTCATTCAATTACAAAGACCTACATGCAACAAAAACAAGTTAGCGTCACATGATGAACATTGTCATTTTGGTGTGATTCCCTTTATTTCTCAGCCGTGCCAGCAGCCTAAATGTCTCAGCGACTACTTGATGGACTGCCATTACACTTTGAACAGATATTCGTGGTTCCCAGAGGATGAATCCTACCGACTTTACTGATCCACAGACTTCTCCTGTAGCGCCACCGTGAGGTGATTTGTGGTTTTCAGTGAAACATCTTGGCAGCTGTTGAATGAATCGTCACAAAGTTTGTTTGTGACCTTTATTTTCCTCGACACATGAATCACAGCAAGCGTGGTGACGCCCTTACATGACGTTGAGCATCAGGTCAAAATGATAATTGGTTTGTGACCAAATACCTAAAAACTTCACCAGGCTTCGGCTGTACGTTGTGTTTAGGGCTAGTTAGCAAATGTTAGCAGGCTAACGTAAGAGGATGAACATGAAACATCAGCATCTTAGCAACATGTTTGTGCTGAGGTTAGCATTTAGCTCGGAGTGCAGCAGTGTTTATGCCTCATAGAGCCATTAGCATGGCTGTGCACACAGTTTGTATCACAGGATCTGTGGGTTTGTTGTGTTTGTTGTGTTGCGCTTGCATATGGTCCAAAACGTTGATTCAGTGACTTTAGTTCAATTTTAAATGTTAATTTTAATAAGTTGGAAAATTATTGGCATTTATTTAAAAAAAAGGATCTGCAAATGAACTGATTGAAAATACAGAAAACGGGTGAAAATCAGATGTTTGACATGAATAATAATTAAATAATGTAGTGAATAATTTAATAATAATACTAATAACAGTACAAATACTTATACCGCTAATAATAATTATAATAATAATGCTTCAGTAAGAAATATATTCATTTGATTCCTTACTTTTAATGACTCTGGTGCTTGTCTTTTGCTGACTGGCCTTGATTCCTGCAAACTACAGAGATTGTTTTCTTCCGGGGGGCAGCCAGGGGACGCGAAATCCGTTAAGTTCTTGTTCTGGAAAATGGCGAACGTCAGAAATGACGAGCAGAGTCAAGGTAGTGATAGAGTAGGAAAAGAAAGGAGGGGGAACAGTCATTTCTCTGTCTGTGTACACCTACTGGAACAATGCTAGCTGGAAAGAGGAAATGGAACTGGGAACCGGAGAGTAAGCGGGAGAGAGGGATGTCTGATTCATAAAGAAACACAAACAGACGAAATCAGAAAGAAAAACAGTGCCATTGTGCAGACGAAGCAGGTTCTTCGCTGGAGTCCCGTCATCCCTCAGAAAACAATCCGCTGAGCTCACGCAACAAGGGCTCCTGTCCCTCTGGCCGTTACCCACGAGCACCGGGGCCTGGACACCCATCCCATCCTGTCCCAGAGAGACGCATCGTCTGACACGGTCGGGGTGGAGGGGCAGGTGCTGCGTCCCAGCAGGATGACGGAGGGGGGCCGGGACAATGTATGCAATTCCTGTCTGGCACACAGTCAGGCTCTCACGGGAACAAGGCACAGGAAGCGTGTGTGTGTGTGTGTGTGTGTGTGTGTGTGTGTACATGCTACTATTGGGACTTTGCCCCCCCCCCCGGCCCCTGTGAAAATGAAAATCTGGTGAGGCAGCAGGCGTAGGATGAAATACTGCAATGCACTTGGAAGTAATATAAGGTCAGCAGTACTGTATATGCACACACACACACACGCGCGCGCGCACAGACACATAAATGCATTTCAGCAGGTCTGTTGTAAAAGTCAAGCGACCCGTTTGAGCCACATTAAACCCGAGCTGCACCCCAGCCCGCATGAAACCGATTCAACCAAACTCCCACAGACTCACATATCCGGGGTCAAACCCGTTCAGCCGCCAGACACGCGAGCGAGTCTGATTCCAGCAGGTGGTGACGTTTTCATAATCTCTGCCGCTGCAGGCGTGAAGTCACTTATTAAAGTTGCGATAGCCGTGTGGTATTGAGACTGGCGGGACGTCGTTATGCAGGATGTCTTCTGCTGCTGCGCGATGCGAAGATGCGACTGTGAATCTGGGGCGTGGGCTCGAAACCGGGCTGTCCATGGGTTCGTGGGGGTTTCCTCTGAGGGCGCCGGTCTCCTCCTAAACAGATGCACGTCAGGTGAATTGGAGACTCTAATTTTCCCTGTAGGTGTTGGTCCCGTGATAGTCTGGAGACCTGTCTGGGTTGTGCCTCTCGCCTGGTGTGTGCTGGTGTAGGCACCAGCCCAAGGTCAAGTCTGAACCAACAAATGAAGACACCGCCTTGGAATCAAATCACCGTAATCTCTAATCGGTTTGATATTTGGTGCTTTGCTCCGCAGAAAGTCCGTCCAGTCGGTCTTTATTTTTGCTGATTGTCATATTTTTGAGTCAGATTTAAATCTGTCGGAAAATATGCGCCTCAGTCTTCCTCGAAGACACGCGGCCCTGCGCGGCCCCTGCAGGTGCACAGCTCGAACTCCCGGTCACACCGCAGCCTCTGCATTCCCAGCCTAAACAGACGAGAGGCAGCGCGGCCAAGACAGAGTTAGAAATGATCGTCTGCGGTGCCGCGGGCTAAGTGGAAGCCAAAGCGTAGGTGCGGGGTGAAAGTCAGTGTGATCTGTGTTGAGTGTGAGGGCTCTGTTAAGACACCTGCAGGTGTCGTGGGCCTGATTCAATAAAACTTTTTTTATTTTTCACCCCCAAAGGATTTAAACCATATTTACTGCGTCCTGAACTGTAGCTTCGCCTGCCAGGCTGCGCAAGCACACAGCACGGGCATTAAATGAACTCGATTAGGATGAATGTAACAAATGTAACGTCATAATCATTTCATAATATGGAAATTCTATAACGTGCATGAAAAATGCATGTTGGCTACTGTGTTACAACGAGCCAACATGTCTAATTGCATCTGAAGAGCTGAAATACAATCTGCGCTGCAGGATCGTCGCCACAAATGTATTAGATCTCCACAATTTGCTCGCGCGTCTGCTTCCTTCGCTTTGCGATGTGCAGAGATTTAACCTGGTGAGCACTCACGTTTCCACTTGATGCCTTGGTTGAAGAGAAAAGCCTTTAATTGACAGGGTGGGATGTGTTTATGTCTGCTGTTTGTTTTTTTTGGAGCCCTACAGTCGGTGGTTACCGGGAGATTACAGTCACCAGCACTAAACAGGCAAAGGATAAGAGACCGCCTCCAGAAACTGAAACTGCATCTTGAGAAATCCCCGCCGATCACGTTTCATCTCTGCAAAGAGTTTAGAAATCATCAAAAACAAATATGGAGAGAACAGCTTTTAAAGGGTAATGCCACGGGTTTTGATCTCTGTCTTGGTTTTCAGTTTTGCTACTTGTGTCTCCAACGTATATATTGTTATGTGTGGTAAATTTGATTTAATGAGATATTCTTTTATGAAGAAACGGTGATTTAATGTACCTTTTTGGCGCAGGGCTGCACGCACACACACTTCTAGCAAGAGAAACCTGTCCTATATTCCTCACAGATAAAACACACGCACACACACACACGCACCGAGCAGACAGATTTCAGCTGGCATCCGTAGCCGAGATATGAAGATAGTCGGTGCTGCAGCTCTTATCCAGAGGAAGTGGAGCTCGACAGGGGGAGGCAGCCGGGGGCCAGAACGCGGCCGAGGCTCGGGGAGGAAAGGAAAAGGGAGGATGTTATCGGTGTCTCCATCTGTGGAGGGTGGCACAAGACAAGATGAGAGACACACCTTTCATTAACCTTCACCTTCCTCCTCTTGTACTGACGTGTGCATGTGTGTGTGTGTGTGTTTGTGTTTATGTGGTCAGATGGCAGATAAGAAGCTGGCAGAGCAGCCTGTGGAAACTCACTGAGAGTGAAATGGGTGTAGACCCTGCTCTTAGTCACGGAGAGACACAGTTTCCCAGTTGTTCCCATAGTTACATCTGTGGTGGTTTTAAAGCTGCAGTGGGTTGAATTTATGAGAACGTGTGGGAATTGTTTATATTCATGCATGATCTCCTGTGCATTAATCGTTCTCACCAGAGAGTGAGCCACTTATATCTACTTCCATGTTGGGCTGCAGTGTATCTACGGTAGCCCAGAGTGGACCTTTCACTGCCATCATGGGTTCTCCTTCACACTTGGAAGAGGAGGGTGAGTGGAGAAGTGTTCCATTGGTTGCAATCTGGAACTTCACCACTAGATGCTATCAAATCCTACTAACTACTGCTTTAATTCCTGTGTAAGGTTGATTGTATTAAGGGTTTTCCTGGGTCAGAATGGGTGACAGTGGACAATAGTAGGAATAGTAAGAAAAAGAGTCAGCGTGTTACCTTATCTGGCATAAATCAGTGCATTTCCCTGTTATTTTAAGTCCATCTGACAGGCAAAAATGTGCAGACATGATGTAAAATGCATCACGCTGTGGTTGAGATGTTCAGAAACCAACTCGGCGCATGTGATTTTCTTTGGCTGCTGGTTAAAAACCATTTCTGTATACCGGGGGAAAAAAAAAAATCGAATATGCAGCTGAGAAAATGGCTGCTGAACATTTTTCAGGTGTTTGTCAAACTGGTGTACACTCACCCCTTGGAGTACCTTGGAGTTATCCAGCAGGTTCATTTATAATGTTAATTTATAAAATATCAGTCATGCATGAATCCTAATATGATTCAATTAAAAAATGCAAATGGAGCCAAGAGATGACAGAGATCAGTGAAACGCGAGGCCATGTGCGACTCATCAGAAAGATGCAAACACATCACCATCTTGTTGTCATTAGTAAGGCTGCACAGTACCTGTTCATCACATGTTCCTAACGCAAAGAGTCGCGCTTTTAATGATGACGCAGGGGGAAATGCAGCTGCCAGCGCTGAGACGCAGACATTTTGACTTCTCATCGCAGGAAAGGCGCCTGTGAACACACATTTTGTCACCGGTGGCTCGCTTCCACCAAGTGTCCCAGTAAGTCACACCAGCGAGCCGCCAGCACGCACAATACCAGGACAAAAGAGCCGCATCGTGCCGCTCGTCATCCGGCAGATTGGACGGTGAGACACAGCTCGTGCAGTTTAGAGGTGGCACTGGTGAATCAGATTGTAGATGTGAGACATTTTGGTAAGTTCAGCTCAGCTGGTTCGCGATGTTTTGGGCTGAGTGTTAGCGTCGTCGTTCACAGATACTTCAAGTCTGCACTTCAGCGACATGTTCAGAGTGCAAAACATGAGAGGAGCTGAAAGCTGAAAGCTACCGATGCGTCCGCGGTGGTTCAGTTTAATCAGTTCAGCGTGAAAATGTGGCGTTAAAGACTCTTTAATATAAAATCGTCCTTCAGTTGAGACTCTCCGGCCCTCTGCGCAGTCAAAAACAACTGCAGCTGCTCAACAGTGCAGGTTTGTGTGTTGCAAGATCCCTAAACTGGAACCAGAAGCTCCACGTTGGTCCACCGAGCCTTTGTATTTCAACGATTTCCATTACAAGACCACTAATTTAGCCTACGTGTTATTTATTATTATATCTTATATTCAACAAATATTAATTAAGAGCTTATTTCAGTAGATCCTCTTTCCAAAATGTTGTAATTTGTGCTTGTTTCTATGGTTTTCAGTTTCATTTGGGTTAGCGGTGTAGATCTCTACAAAGCCTCTCCACCGTTTTAATCAGATTTCATGATTTATAGAATATAAATATTGTCTGTTTGCTTTCTATATCCTACAGCTGCCTCTCGCTGTAATGTCCGTTTCCCCACACAGATCATTAAAGTTTCATCTCATCGTATCTGCCTCCGTCAGTGTAACTAATTCAGGACGTGTTGACCCAGGGAGTAGTATTTTTCAGCAACAGTTGACCTTTGTCAGGCTGGAAGTGTTATGATGAGGAGACCTGTAGCTTAACGCCGGCTGACAGCCTTGTCATGTAGGATTTGATTGGTGCCACGGGGTGTGTCAGACACTGACATAAAGAAGGGAGAAAAGAAATTGGGCTGTTAACATTCATGAGAAATGATCACCGTGTCAGAGGGAGAGCATCCACTTGTCATCTCTCAGACAGCACGGATCCATTCGACTGGCCATCTTTCTTCTGTTCAGCCCAGTGATGTGTGGATCCATCTCATCATCTCCTTCTTTCTTTCTTTCTTTCAACCCTCCTTCCCTTCCTTCCTTCTCTCCACTATGCCCTTTTTCTGTCCTTCACTGACTTCCTTTCTTCCTTCTTTCCTTCCATCCCTTTCTTCTTCCTTCCTCCCCTCCCACCTTTGTTGCTCCATTCCCTCACTTCCTTCCCTTTAATCCTCTATCCTTTCTTTGTGTATATTCCTTTCCTTCTTTTCCTCATTCCTTCTTCCATCCTTCACTCTCCAGTTTCCTTTCTCCACTCCCCAATCTTGTTTTATTTCTTCCCTTCTGTCCTTTGTTGCACCCCTTTAGTCTTTCTCTCCTTCCCTCCTCTAGTTATCTCCTCTCTTTCCTCATTCCCTTCTTCCTCTCTCCCTCCTTTCAACACTTCCTACCCTGTACCCGTCTTTGTCCTGCTCCCATCCCTCTCTTTCCATGTTTCCTCCTTCTTTCACTCCCTCCTTATCCTTCATCCTTCCACCACTTCTTTTCTTCTGTCAGTTCACTCTCTCACTTCCTGCCTCTCTCTACCACCTTCCTTGTTCTCCTCCTTCCTTCCCCCTTCCCTGGCTTACTTCCTTCTCTCATTTCTTCCTTCCTTCCTTCTTCCCTTCCCTCCCTCTCTCACTCTCTTCCCCAAACATCGTCTTCAGCCGTCTTTGTGAACGTTTACCGGCCAGTCTGCAGCGTGATCATCAACACATGTATGTGCAACATAAACAGAGAGTAAAGAATCGTGCAGACAGGCTGTAGATGTGAACAACTTCAGCCACAGGAGATGTTTAGCATCACGAAGCAGATCTCGAGGCCTGATGCGAGACTAAGCTAAGTGTTAGCGTACCCCTGCTTATCAGCCACCTGTCCTTGCGCTCGGTAGGCGGCCCAAAGCACCCGAGCTGCTGGGCGATCCGCAGCCCCACTGTTGTGACTGTGGGAAACATGTGACTGTAAGCTTTAATGGGTAGTCTAAATCACAGGCCTGTCACTTTGTGCCTTCATTCAGATTAATGTGCACACCGGCCGGCCAGCCATTAAGCCCCACAGGCCCTCTCAATGACACACCTCAGTGCCCTGTGGCTCTCCGCTGCGCACCTGCCACGCAAAAATACACAGTGAAACACTCGCACACACCAAGAAGCACGTGCACTCACAACACAAACACACACACACACACAGCTTGACCAGAAAAAAAGCCAATAAAGCAGCACTCTGCAACCTTGGGACGAGATGAAGTGGAAAGAGTGAAACAATGGGAACGTCAGGAATCACATGTATCTCGACCTGCGGAGCTCTCCAATGAAAACACAACTTCGGCCACGTTCCTTACCTCATCTCTCCCTCCGTCAGCCGTTAGTTAGCAGCCGAAACGTACCCCAAGATGTGGGAACAGTCCCGCGTGATTAATAGTATTGGTTTCCATTCAGCTATTGTGGGAAAGTGAATTTTTGACATGCGAGAAGAAATATGGTGTGAATCTGGTGTGTTTTCATGACAAGCCGCACAAGAATATGGAGGAATCCATTCACCAATTAGCAGCCTGAGACCACGGATGAACGCTTTTACAGTACAAACAATATCTAAACAACATTTGATTAAAGGCCGCCAAATCAAATACAAATGTTTCTGAAAGTTAAGGAAGCATTAAGGTGGAAACTTTCCCTGAATGTGTCTCCTCTGTTTAGCCCCGTGCGCTTTAATACATCGTCAATCACTCAAAAACACTTCTTCAAAACCAAGATTTTGACACTCGGAGCATCAGCAGTTGCAGCCGCTGCCCAAAAAGTGCCTCAGATTCAGATGTTGGGTATTAATTCTCCCGGATTTGACAATAAATTAGTGGCTCTTTCTATTTTCTTGGGACAAGTTCTGTAGTGGCACCAGATGCTGCCGTCTTTGAAATGCTCATAAGTCACGCTGGTGTCTACTCTTTTTCGCTTTCTTGGAGCTCAGAGTAATTGCCAGCAGCATCTGGCTAATTCTAATGAAATCGGTTTCGTCATGTGTTGGCGAGGAGAGGAGAGGAGGAGATACGAAAGGATGCTCTGCCCCCTTTTGGTGGCAGAGAGAAATGCCGCGCTCAACACTCAGGACTGAGACCTCATGGGGCTCCAACACTCAGCCCTTTTTAACTTTTAAGACTTTCCCTTTGAAGTTAAACTTAGCTCTATTCCCAGGACACGCTGAAAACCGATATATCACATTTCAGATTCGTGTGATCAAACACTTTGCACATCGCTGCAGATTGTTTAGAAAAGGCAGCAAAGGGTATTTATTCAGAATTTGTGCTGCGTTGGTCCTCAAAGTCATGTTTTATCAGAGGCTACACCTCAATTTTCAATAGAGATTCATGTGGTAAAAGGGAATATATGAAGTAAAAGTGAAGAATTTGTATTTAGTAGGTGCAGTTGAAGGCCGTGGCTCAAAAGATTAACACACACACGCCTGTGAAAAGTCAAACTTTCTCAGCAGAAAAGCAAAAATACCCCAGAAATATCAGGATGCTTAGCAACAACGCTGCCAAAACACCTCACTTCAAAAACCCCTCCTGTAAGGATTTCAAGGATTATTACTTTAATCCTTGTGGACCTGCTCGGAGGTTTACGATTTAATACGAGTCCAGCGCCGGTGAGAACGGTGAGTATCATGTGTGAAGTGTTTTAACAACTTACAACTCAGCTGCACCTGGAGTCCAAACGTCCTCTAGTGCCCGGGAAGCCGAACGAAAAGTGTGCTAGAAATGAGGCCGGAGTGTATTTTACTGGAGTTATTGCTCAAATGCTTTAGATGTGTTTGAAACTAAAGTATGTGTAATTATGATTGATCAGATATGTGTAATATAAAACACACAGAAGAGCATCACCTGACTCTGAATGCCACCTGAAGCCTGTTCACATAGGGTGGAGGTCATAATGGGTCACGAGTGAATTCAAAAGTTCATTATTGATCTTTTACTGTTTTTAAAATTCCCATTTACGCCCTTAGAAGCCCCAGAACAATAGAAACATTCATCTGGAGTTTGTAAAAGTCAGTGAAATGTTCGCTCTTCTCTGTTAAAGAGTCTATAGCCATCAAATCAAAACAGCAAAGTTGTGGACCGAACCTAAGCAACGTGCTCAACATCACGATGAAGCCAAGAGGAGCTGCACATGTGACTTCATCAAGGTTATTTCATGCATCATACTTATTCAAATATGGATTAATATCTTTGAATATTCCTCTACAATCAGTCAGTGACATCAGACGTCCTGATTGGTGCACACATATGAGTTCACCCTACTTCAGAGGAACAGTCAGCGCTCGAAGGAAATGTCTGCGCGAGGTGCTTCAGTCAAGAAGACAAACTCGCTCCAACACGTATGATCGCGCTGGTTGGGCCCGTTGGTTTCACGGAGCGCGTTCCTTCTTCGTGGAGCTGAAATAGTCCTTTGAACAGCCTTCGCCTTGGAACAAATCACTGCTATCTTCCCTCCTACTTCTCTGCTCTGAAGGGAGACCCGTCACTTAGTAAGTGAACAGTGCTTAATTTTTATGGCATTGTTAAAGTGACATTTGCCACTATGATTACTCCACGAATTGGCCTTCCTCTGTGAGGCCTTCTTATAATTTCCAGACCCCCTGGTTGAGAGCTGCTCTGTATTACACCAATTTGAGCGGTGAGTCATATGTCAGCGGCCACCGGAGAATTCAGCCTCCTCCACTTTGTGCTATAAATCTACCTCTGGCTGTTTCACTGTCAGGACCTATTGTCGTCCTGCTGCTGACTGACAGCTGAAACTGATACGCTGCCTACATCCTGAGGTCAGGAGAGTGTGTGTGTGTGGGTGTGTGCATGTGTGTTTGAGCAGGTGAAAGATCAGGGTTCAGGGCGCCGTTACGTCGCAGTCATTCATCTCCTTTTAATCACTTCCTTGCGTTTGAGTCCTGCTCCATCCCCCGACGGCGTGTTTTCGAACTCCACGAAAAAGGATTTTCTGCTTTTTGCACCGAGCGTGCCGCGAGTAAAACAGCAAACGAGACAAGCTCTTTGCTCTTTTTAATATCCATCTAGCTCTTTTGCTGCAACGTCAGGGGCTGCACCCAACCCCCAAAGGCTTAATTAGATTAATGGAAGAGATGGAGAGGATCTAATGACCCATCTCTCTGCATCACTGGACAGCGGAAAGATGGAGAGGCTTGAGAAAGTGCCTCCTCCTCATCCGCTCTTCCTCTCCTCTCCTCTGCCCCAGACAAGTCAATGGTCCTTGAGAACGCTCGGAGATACATTACACGGAGCCCACGGCTGAGTCAAACCCCGTCTGCATCACTGTGGCATTTCGTTGGCCGCTCCCCGGCGTGACAAGAGGAAGGGAACGGCAGAATATGGGCCGAGTGGGTGGGCGATAGTGGTGCAATTTTATTCTTAACGACAAGCGAGCGTATGAGTGTCTCGCTGAGATAAAGGCTACATGAAAACAGCAAAATATGCAGCGATAATGAAAATGACAATGGAGGGAGATTTATGAGCAGAAATAGCCGCGCTCATACTTTCCCCCTACATGTACCATGCTGATTGTGAAGTCAGCTTAATGTGTTCATGACGAGGACTCTACGTTCTGTGAATTACTGATACGGACCAGTAGGCTCCATCATGTGGAGCTGTTCACAGCTGAACAGGTGATTTGAGGGAGTGGGACGAGGGGCGGTGTGGTTGGGGAACTGTCAATGTATATTCTCAGTGTCATTCACGCATAAAATCTGAAAGTTTCTAACGGGGAAAAACAACCTTCCTGGCATAATTTCAACTGATTTGCATTGGAAAAATCAAGACACAGCAAAGAAAATAAATGTACTTCTGTCCTGACCTATCAGCATCTGACTTTTGCCAGTTACTAAGTAAAAAACAGAACATGTCAGCGAGCCCTGTGATTGGTCCTTTTCTGATTTTGCACAAAACCTTGCTAATACAACTGTAAGGTGCGGTGTGCAAGATTCATGGGGGCTCTATTGGCGGATATGGAATATAGTATTCATACTTATGTTTAACATTAGTGTTTTATCACCTCAGCATAGGAAATGTTGTGTTTTCATTAGTTTTCCTACAGTGGCCCAGAATGGACAAACCAATCACATGCTCCAGAGAGGACCTTCACCATGCAGAGGGACTTTGTTTCCTAAACAGAGGAGTTTTGTCCGGTAGTGCAGTTACACAAATATTAAACGATATCAGATCTGCAGCACTTTACTACGACACCGGCAGGTTATTGTGGCAAAGCATTCGGAAGTGCTGGACGTGGAAGCTGAAACACCCGAAGATGCAGGTCCTCTGAAGGCCAGTAGATGCTGGCTGCAAGGAAAACTCCAAATCCTTTTACTACCATCGTCTGCTGCTTTATAACTTTACTACAGTTCATTTCACATTGCACTACATTTATGTTATGTTACCAGAAACAAAGAAAACAGGCCAAACATATGGATGGATCGAAATTCATGTTTACAATGTATAAAGTGCTTAAAATCACCTCCACACCATCTTTAACATACACAGTTCCAATAATAAAATGATTTTCTGGAATGAGTCATCCTGCGTGCTTGGAACTTTTAATTAATTTAATTTATTTCAACACTAATATTTTTATGCTTTTACTGGAAAACAATCTGAAAAACAGGATTTACCTTACCTTTCCTTACTTTACAATGTATTTCAGCACAGTGGTTTTGCTATGTTTGCATTTTCTTTACGCATTATATCTTAAATTTAACTAAATTAACTATTTTACTCCATGTTTTTTTAAGTGATAACATTTCATTGACTGGCTGTGCAACATATGGATTTCACACTCATGCAGTGTGCACAGGCGGCCCTCAGATGTCTCAGCCCTGCTTTAGTGGTCACCTGTAAGCCTATTGAGATCTTATATGAGATGGTGATGGGCTTAGATGTCACTGGTGATGGTGGGGGCTATTCTGTGTGCGAGAGTATTAGTGGTGCTAAAAGCAGTAATAGCAGGGGGGGGGGATCTTTCAGCTCCTTAGTGCATTCTCCGCACAGTCACTCAGCAGACGGCAAAGCAGATGCACCTGCAGGTTTGAAGACATGTTTGGTAAGTTGAAGGGCCTCCTCAGTGGCCCGCAGGTGCCAGCGGCTTCGGAGACCACCGGAGCTCCAGCCCCAGCCCCAACTCCAGCTCCAGTTCCAGCTCCAGCTAAGGTAAGACTTGTATGGAGAAGTAAAAGAGCAAGCAAATACTGCAGGATGTTGTTGGTCTGTCACTGTTGCCAGAAAAGAGTCAAATGATAGTTTTTCATTACCCCAACAGGCACTTTCTGTTCGTCTCAAACGCGGCCTGTTCTTTTTTAAAGAGTCGTTTGCCAAAAGCTTAATTCAAGATTGTTTTAAAAAATGGTCCCTGGATTAAAACGTCTCCACGTGTAATATCTAATGACCTTGGTTTGACTAATGAAGCGGCTGACTTTGTGGCAAAATGGTGATTTGCGGCGCAGGAGGAGAAGCCAGCCGATAAGAAGGATGAAGCCAAGAAAGAGGACAGACAGCAGGGTAAGTTACCGCCTGTCCGGGAGGCTCGAATGGCCCGTTCAGAAAGAAAACGACTGGATGTCAGGATACATTCAGGGAGTTCAGCAACTTCCTTGATCAGCAAATGTGTGGACAGAGATCGAGAAGGAAAGACGAGTAAGACCTCATTTCCAAAGTCTATGAGATAAATCAAGTTTTAGTGGCTTGCAGTAATTTTAGGGTCAAGCAGACTGTTTATGTCATCTGTCCACGTGCTGCGACTCTCATTTAATGCGTCTAAAGAGACGCAATGTGACTGCGAAACAATGCTCTGATTGTAAAACATCCTGTTTGCTTTGAAAACCACAAACAAACTTGGCTTTTATGGCATTTATGACTTCCTGTTTGGTTCCTTCTCTGTTACAGTGTAACCCAGGCTTGTACATAAACATCAGTGGCATTATAGCTCCTTCCACAATGGTTGACATTGAACTGAGTTAGCATTGATTAACCATTTTAAACAATAATTATGTTGTTTCTAAAGCACATTTTCATAAATAATAGAGGTCGGTGTGTGATTTACATGAAATAAATAAACTAAAATGTAATAAATGCATGTATAAAATTCAAAATGCGTGAGATAAAATGAGATTAAATGAAGTAAGGTTCTAAGATTGAGCAGTGAAATATTAAAATTGAAACCAGTGAAGGGCAGCGAGTGTTGATGTGACGTGATCACGCTCATAGACTGTGTTCAAAGCCCAAAGCAGCGTTTTTTGTGAGCTTTGGTCTATGTTTCATCAGAATAACATGCATTTTAAAGATAAAATGTAATGACTGTTGCCCTTTGTCAGCTCCAGCTCCCGCCGCTGCTCCTGCACCAGCTCCTGCACCAGCACCAGCACCAGCTCCAGCTCCGGCCCCTACAGCAGCTCCAGCTAAGCCTGATCAAGCTGCACCTGAGGGGTAAGTTACCAACACATCTCCATCATCAGAAAGTGTTTTCCCTACCTTCCTGTTCTGATGCATTAAAAATATATGACCCAGGCAGTTAAAGACAGTAGTATAGTGTGTTTATCCCAAGAGTATCTGCCCCAAGCTCCAGTTTAACTCCCCAAAACACACGCCTGCCAAGACACTTACACCACAAACCAGTATCAAATTAATCACCCAATGGACACTAATTAATCACATTCCCTGCCAAGATGGCGTAGAGAGAGAGAGAGACAGAGAAATCAGCATGTGAGATCTTTATCCCCTGGTGCAACATGCATATTAACAGGGGGGTTGACCTGAAAGTGGATTAAAAGCTTTACAGCTTTTTAGCTTTAAGAAGCTCACCGAGGCTGCTTCGGGCCCAGCAATCAAAACAGTGAGGGCGACAGATAAAGACAGATTCCGCTCATCCTCACATCTGCAAACACATTCTACTTTTTCTGCACGAGGAAGACGTGTTGTAAACGCTTCACCAGGTGATAATGAAGCAGCGGTGGTGGCAGCTGCAGCAGCATGCGGTGCACGGTTATCGGTCTCAGCCATTAGGCTTGAGCGACGTGTGGCATAAATAGCCCGTGGGTGTCAAAAGCTCAAAGGTGATGCTAATATACTGAGCTCCACGTCGAAGCTAGACTGCTACGTGCTGATTACAAGCATGTAAAAGGGTCTCATGCACCTCAGATGAGTGTGTTTGATTGTACTGACGAATGAAAAAGATCATTTATAACACTGAGCATCACATCCAGGTTTGACACAAGGCTTCAAAATCAGGTAATAAAGCAATCAGTCGAACAGCTCCACAGTGACCGTTTGACTGGAGATGTTACCCAGCTGCATTTACAGCTGACTAAGGTGCCACTGAGCGCTGTTAACAAGCTGCACCCCAGCAAACATTTACCTGCTTCAGCATCCATCAAGGTGTCATTTGTCTGGAGAGCTGTATCACTGACCGTCCACCCAAGGAAGCCAGACCTTCCCTTTAAAAGCTACGTTATAATCATCAAATTCACCTCATAGTTGCATTTAAAACAGACATAAACATGTGATTTTTGTGCAGACGTCTGCTTTAAGCACAAATTACAATAAGTTTTGCAAACTTGTTCCTTATTTCTGAGCAAATTAATTGACTGTCTTGGTGCTTACACTGAGTTTACAGTCACTGAATTACAGTAAAAGGCTAAAGCTCGTGCACTCTGATACAACAGTCCAGTGATAAAGCTAAAAACGGGGTAGGGCATCTGTCAGTGTAATGCAATACAGCCCACCAGCATCACAAACCTCAGTCTTGAAGTGAACCCTCCTGGTTCCCCCCGTCGGTCCGGTGTGATGACTCATTTTGTCCACTAGGGGGCGACATACAAGCACAGATGTGCCTGTTCTCTGATTGTGCTGCTCGGGCTGAAGTTGCATAGTCTTTACGTATTGTGGGTGTCTTACCACTGCATAATTGTCTTTATTTGACATTAAAAATCATGAACACTATACGGAGTCATGAGTGGGAATCTTAAACTTGAACTAGTGTATTTATATCTGTAGGTTTCCAGGTGTTTTTGCTCACATTTCAGTTTAAACATTCAGGTGGTTTCAACAACAGTGGGGATAAAATCAGTAAATATTAGCTTAAATTGATTTGGTTGCATATTCACACATCCAGCTGACACTTTAGCAACTTTGTGAGTCAACCAGTTTTGCTCTCCACTGATCTCCTTGGATAGATGTCTGTTTCTTTGGCTGCTGTATTGCTTTGCCATGTTCCCCAGCTGTGGGCAGCTGTTTACTTAGCCTGTAATTTAATGCTGAGCAGGTGGTCTTCACCCTTCGTCTCCATCTCTTCACGTCAAAAATGGCAAATTTACCCTCGTTATTGCATTAAAATATAGATATGATCAGTTTTTAGGAAATAGAAACAGTTTTGATGACTGCTAGTTCTCCATCATCAGACAGGAGGAGGCCCCTCCACCGCCTCCACCCATCGTCATCAACAAGTACTCAGACGAGCAGCTCAGGGCCATCATCAAACGGATGAGAGAGAGGCTGGAGCTCTACAAGGAGAAGGTGGCTGATAAGTATGCGTCGTCCCCGGAGATCAGCCCTCCTGTCAGTGAGTACAGACTCAGAGTTTTTCACCTTCAGCACGAAAGCTCCACGTTTGTGACGTGCGAGTATCAACGACTTTTGTCCTTTCAGCGCCGCGGCTGCGCAAGGACCACTACACAAAAGTGATAGAGGAGCGAAAGAGGCAAGCGGAGGAGGAGCGCATCAAGAAGGAGGAGGCGGAGAAGAAGAAGAAAGAGGAGCAGGAGAAGAAAAAGAAGGAGGACGAGCAGAAGAAGAAAGAGGAGGAGGAGAAGAAGAAAGCGGAGAGCAAAGATGAGAAAAAGGAGGAGAAGAGCATAAAGACCAAGTTCATAGAAGCCTCCTGGCATGCTGTGGACGTTGTGCTGAAGCCCATTGAAGACCAGATGGACTCCGTGCTGGGGAAGACCATCGACCCCTTCACAGACCGCCGCTACATCGCCTGGCTGAGCGTGGTGACTCTGGCCTTCAACTACAACACGTGGTTCATGACGGCCCGCCTGTGCTTCCCGTACCACACCCAGAGCACCATCCCGTACTGGTTCGCCCTGGATCTGCTGGCCGACCTCATCTACCTCACGGACTCCATCATCTTCCAGCCCCGCAAACAGTTCGTCAAGGGAGGAGACATCATAGTGAGTTTATGAATCAAACATTTGGCTTTTTGTTATTTTAAATCTGTGGAAAACTTAAAAAGTTGTACTGGACCCTTTTTTAACTGTATTATTGTTTTTATTAATAATGTTTTTTGTTAATAATGACACCCTACTTCTGTTTTTATGCGTCTTTATCTTATTTCACATCATTTTAATCATTTTATTCTCCTTTTTTGTTTATTTATGACTTTAATTTCTTTATTATGAAGCACTTTGGGCTGCATTTCTTGTATAAAAAGTGCTGTATAAACTAAAATAATTTTATAATCAAATCCGAGTGATTTGTTTATTTTCCTTTTTTCAGAAAGACAGAGTGATGACCAAGAAGAACTACAGAGATTCGGAGAGATTCACGGTACTGTAACTTGATTTCTTCGAACATTAAGGATGAACTCGTCTCAGCGGCCTCACGCATCTGTCTCTCCTCACCAGATGGACATGGTGTCCCTTATACCATTTGACCTGCTGTACCTCCAGTTTGGATTCATATCCATTTTCAGAGCCAATCGTCTCCTGAAGGTGAATTCACACATGTGTTGTCAAACCAAGTCTTGATCCAAACACACCAGAGTTTCACCAGAATGACGTCTGTTTACGTTTACTCTCAAGGCAGACACGTTTTTTGAGTTCAGCGACCGCCTCGAGAGCATCATGGCCAAAGCTTACATCTGGAGGTGAGTCACATGAAGTGAATCAAACAACTCCAATCACTGTCGTTATCAAACATGCATCATTCTAGGTCAGGGTGTGTTTGACCGGAAATCAACTTTGACTAAATGAAAACCTCAAAAAAACACAAAAGCTACATTAGTTTCACGGTCTTCATATTGAAACCCATGTTTCAACTGTGATAATATACCCCTAAGTGATCTTTAATAATGTTATTTTGGTAATTGTTGGAGCATGTGCATGTTTTAACCAATCCCCTTTGGTTAAAACATTCCCCTTTAAATGGCAAAATCAGCCAATTTAGCAACATTAAGAATTAAAGTTGAACATGTTGCTTTACAGTTAGCGCTTAGCTCTTCATCTTCATCTCTTTAGAGTCATTCGGACCATCGGTTACCTTCTCTTCATGCTTCACATCAACGCCTGCATCTACTATGTGGCGTCAGACTACCAGGGCATCGGGAAAACCAAATGGGTCTACTCCGGGATCGGCAACGCGTGAGTTTCCTGCTTGTTTCCTGCAAAACACTGAGCTTGCTGCGCCGGAACAGATTTAGATTTTTCTCCATGCCTGAGAGATTTAAAGACAATCCCAGGATAAAAATCTTATGCATGTTTTTAATATTTCGCCACTGGTGCTGCTGCAGTTACCTCAGCTGCTTCTTCTATGCGGAGAAGTCCCTGCTGATGATCGCTGAGCTGCCGTTTCCAGACACCATGTTCGGGCAGATCTTTCAGATGGCAAACTACCTTTTTGGGGCGTTCTTTATGTCCATCATTCTCGGCCAGGTAGTTTATTTGAAATATTTTTTTTAATCTTGTGGGTTTTTTTCTTTTTTTATTCAAACCTTTTTTGTTTTGTTTTGTTTTTTTTTGCAAAAGTTTGCAGCAAGACATCAAGGGAATCAAACTCCAAAAAGCTGCCCCAATCCGCCCCAAACGCATGAACGCACACACAAAAAACAAGCAGACGCCATATAGTGTAGTTTGTAATGGACCCTCTAACGCCCCCACCACCCTTTCCACAGGTACCTGCGCTGTTACTACTTCGCTGTCCGCAGTCTGATCAACATCGGGGGTCTAAACGAGCCCCACACCGTCTTTGAGATTACCTTTCAGATGACTAACTTTTTCACGGGCGTCTTTGTGTTCTCCAGTTTGATCGGACAGGTAACATCACTGGTAGCCGCCGCGAGCATCATCTGAACACCTGATAGTAACTAGCATCTCCAGATTAGCATGTCATCGCCTCATTTTCCCATTTGTCTGGTTAAAGTAGTGATGTAGTGATGACCGATGAATGAAACCTGTCGTGGTAGGAACGACAACGTCAATCATTCAGGCGTCTCATCGCCTTCACTAACACCCCATCGTCCGTCACTTCAACTAGTGTTGTCTCTCACTGGTTCCCTGTGGAGTCTTGCCTGTTAAACTAGAAGTTATCATGAGTTGTCAAACCAATTCAACCAAAGTTTTAACTTCTTCTTCTTTTTACTTCATGTTCAGATGAGGGACGTCATCGGTGCTGCCACGGCAGGACAGACCTACTTCCGTTCCTCCATGGACAGCACCGTGGCCTACATGGTGACCAACCGCATCCCTTCTTTGGTGCAGAACCGAGTCCGCACATGGTACACATACACCTGGGACGCTCAGGGCATGCTGGGTCAGTAACCTTGAATGATACCAAACCGTGGCATCATTCAGATACAAGGCTATCAAAATGTTCTAACTGTTCACCACCAGGCGATGCTGCCTGGGCGTTTGCACATCATCACAATCAACCTCAAACATCCAACACTGTGTCAGACCCAAGCTTGATATCCCCATCGCAGACGGTGCTTCACAGGTTCACGTAACAGGGCTTCCACTGAGCGATCCGAGGAAGTGCTGGCAGCTGCACAAGTTTGAGGAAAATGGCAAAACATTTTGACAGCACCTCGTTTATATACTGTCGTCCTGCCTTTTCTGTTTTCTGTTAACGTTTTCAGATGAGTCGGAGCTGCTGGATAAGATGCCCCTGGTGATGAGAACCGCCATCGCCGTTGACATCAACCTGGCCACCTTTCAGAAGATCGATCTGTTCAAGGTGCCTTCTCAAGACCCCACAACACCCAGGAAGACCAGGAATACTGTTGCTGTCACATGAAGTCAGATTAAAATCTTTGTTTTCCCCACAGGGCTGTGACCAGCAGATGTTGGTGGACATGTTGCTGAGGCTCAAGTCAATCATCTATCTCCCTGGAGACTTTGTCGTGAAGAAAGTGGGTAAATGTTCGTGTCTGTAAAAACAAGGTTTCCTGATGTGGGTCTGACGCTCCTGTCCCGGGCTCCTCCCTGCAGGGAGACATCGGCAAAGAGATGTACATCATTAAAAGCGGAGCGGTGCAGGTGGTGGGAGGACCGGACAACAGCATCGTGTTTGTCACGCTGAAGGCCGGCTGCGTGTTCGGAGAAATCAGGTAGGAAAAGGTTTATTCTTTTCTGACGCTGTGATAAACAGAAATGGACAGAAATGTTTTTAATCAGATGTAAAAGGTTATAACTTTTTTTGATTTTCTCAGTCTGTTGCAATCATCCAAAGATGGAGGCAACAGGCGGACGGCTAACGTGAAAGCCTACGGCTTCGCCAACCTCTTCGTCCTGGAGAAGAAAGACCTGTTTGACATCCTGGTGCACTACCCCGAGTCTCAGAAGGTGTTGGCCAGGAAGGGCAGGTTGGTCAGCTGCTCAGATCATTCAGCCATCACAGAGACATTAAACATGTAGACTTTTACACTTATGTTGCTAAGTTGTGGCACGTTTTTGCAATTTAATTTTGTAAATGTTGGTTGTTTTTAGTTATATATTTAATTATAATATCATATATTTGAAGCAGATGAAGGATTTTAGTCGTCGGACGTCTGGATCTTAAGTTATCAGAGAAACAAGCTGAGCAAACGTTAGCAGCAGCTCGGCTCGCCGCCCCTCCAGGACACCTTGTGTCCACTGAACACCATTAGAGAAACAGTGGTTTTCAAGGTGGAACTGCTTTATTCAGTGTTTCTCTGGGTTTGAATGGGCGGCTCTGTTTGTTTTGGAGAGGAGGAGACCTCTGTGGAGAATTCAGCTCCCAGTAAAAACCTCCTGAACCATCAACACTGAAGGGATCTGACTGCACAACAAAGCCCATGATCCTACGTTACTACACTACTTTTTATGGTTCTGACTGACTGCTGCAGCAGAAAATGACATTTTGTACATTTTTATTTTGCAATTATTGACTCTCCACTGTAGGATTCAATGCATCGCCCCTGCTGAGCGACCTTTGCGGCACATGTTGTATCATTGCAGGAAACTGATGAAGGCCAAAGGACCGGCAGCAGCTAAAACAGAAGAGGAGAAGAAGAAAGGCCTGGCGCTGTTCGGACCCAAACCGGCCACGCCCAAACTGCTGCGCGCTGTGGGCGGAAACATGAACAGAACAATCATTGACAGAATGAAGGTAACACTCGTATCTCTGTGCGAACACATAAAAGCCATTTCAGCTCCACTCACCTCTGAACATACCACATGTTGTATGTCTCTCCCCAGGCTGCTGCTGCTGGAGGCCAGTGACCATCTTTTATTTTTATTACTCCTTTTTGGGAGTGAGTGTACACTTTGAGTTTCAACCTATACTACTCTTTTTTTTTTTTTTACTGACTATGTTTTATTTCCTGTCGTTTTAAGACGTTGTTTAAAACGGACACTTCTGTTATTTCGCTCTGACACGCTTGGAGCGTTAGACAAGAAGGGTTTCCACTCAAATTTAGACGAAAACACACAAAATTGAACATTTTAAACATCTTTTTAAGTAACATTTGTGTTGTCCTGTGTAACAGACTGCAGGTAAAATGGACAGGAAGATGTTTTTTGTCTGTAAACCTCTGTTACTGCTCATTTTCAGCAGGATTCTGCTCACCGCCCCTTTTTGTCTATTCACCTTTTTTTTGTGTTTCTGCTTACATTTGCTATACTTTCCCATAGTTTTAAAAGCCTAACAGAGATTATCTATCAGAACAATTGCTAAAAGTTACGCTAGCAGTATAAAATTTGATTGATTTGATCGCTGTGGACATGTTTAAAATAAATAATTCCCTGATTTAACCACAGTTAATCCTCGTGCCGCCCTGTCCTCCTTGTTTGCTTGTTGTGCATCTGTCTGTGGGTGAGAGAGAGAGAGAGAGAGAGAGAGAGAAAGAGAGAGAGAGAGAGGGGGGCACTAACTAATCCCGTTTGCCAGACCGAGACATCACGGGGGTTAATTAACTAAGTGGACTGAACTCTGCAGCCAGCAGGGACTGAAATAACCCCATCAGTCTAATTTTACAGCAGCTAGTCTCATCGCAAACAGACACGAGTTACCAACATGTAACGCTTACGTCATCCAGTTATTAAAAACATAGGAAAACCGTGTGAAACAGCAGGTTTTTATGCATTTCAGTGAAGTTATTGGCAGAATTAACCGTTAGCCAGGTGCATATGAATCTTATCTTCCAACCTGCTTTGCCAGGCAGTGATTAATCACGTCTTTTGATAATTGTTTGTTAAGATGACACGTTTGTATCGATGAATATGACGCTTGTTTGTCAGCAAGTGGTTAAATTATCCAGCCCCTGGACTGCGAGGTGTCCTTCCTGGCAGTGATTGGCATCGGTGACAGCTGATCTGGCCTTGGCTCCAGCAGGAAGGGGAGTGCCCCGAGGGAATTAATGGCTCTAAGAAATTTAATTGCCTCAGTCTGTTGTTCGGATGTGAGACGACGCCCGCGGAGGACTCTGCTGAGGTTCTGAGATCCACACCGGGAAAGGGTCTTCAGGAAGGGCAGGCCTGCTCGCTGTAGCCCGCGCCGAGCCCCGCCATGTTCAGCAGGCTGAAGAAGTTGATAGGGGCTCCTGAGCCGCCTCCTTCCCAAGCTCCTACCCCACCTCCCTCCCCAGCTCCACCTGCAGAGGTAAGGCCTGGCCCCTTCCTCATATCTTCAATAAGATCAACACTGAAAACATCTCTTTACGTCTATGTTTAAAGGTACTAATACTAATATAAGATACTAATAGCAACAGCTTCTTTCTTGCTACCTGTCTGTCACGCTGAGGTGCTCTAAGGTGAACCCCGGTGAGTGAGATCAGTGAAAGCCTCTGAAGCAGCTTGGCACTGATGAAGCAGTCAGTGCAGCTTCAACACGGAGGATTTACCGTTGCTGAGCCTGCGAAACGTTTTCCTGAAACTAAAGAAGGAGGAGAAACCTGCACAGGGTGAATTAAAGGGCTCTCTGCACGTTTTAATCATCAGGAAATATCAGAAGCAAAGCCTGTTAGCAGTGGTTGAGTCTCACAAATGACGGTCGGGGCTGTGTCCACATTTGTCTGCACGCTGTCACCAGTACTGTGTATTCACAGAAGGAAAAGCCCCCTGAGAAGAAGGAGGAAAAAGAGCCGCCGAAGAAGGAGGAGGAAAAGAAGGAGGAGGAGAAGAAGGAGGAGGAGAAGAAAGATGAGGAGAAGAAGGAGGAGGATAAAAAAGAAGAGGAGAAGAAAGAAGAAGTCAAAAAGGAAGAAGAGCCAAAGAAGGAAGAGCCAAAACCGGGTGAGGGTCTGTTTATTTGGTCTGAACTCTGTATTCAGTTTTGGAAATCAAAGCCTTGCACTTTGTCTCTCTCTCTTCACCCTGTGGCACGCACTGTGTTTCGAGCCAATATGGCTGCTAGGGGAAACTGCACACTGTAGTAAATGAACAGGGACTAAGCACGGGTTAAACACGTGCAGCAACATGATAATAACATATCACGGCATTAATGTGACATTTGATTCCAGTTTTAGTCGTATGAACCATAACAAGCTGCACGTTTCTGAGTAGATTTCTCACTCAGAGGTGTCCAACCTCGCGCAGAACCTGGATTTCATGTGTTTCTTGTGTATTTGTGAGTGATCTGTGTCTGTTACAGCGGTGTTTCTGTTCAGTTCTTATTAACGGAGCGCTGCTTTGCTTCCAGCTCCAGCTCCAGCTCCAGCTCCAGCTCCAGCTCCTGCCCCGGCTGCGGCTGCTGCTCCTGCTGCTGCCCCTGCCAATCCAGAGGGGGCTGATGGGTAATAATACACCATATACAGTCTGTACGTCACGTTTCATCTAGTGTGAGTTTGGACGCAGGCTGATTACATTCACAAAACCATTATTCAGTTACTTTTTATTATTATGATTTGCTCATTGAAGTCAAAGGCGAGGCTAGTTGAGGCTCTTAGCAGTGATTAGTAGCCGTGCAAGCGAACTTGACTTGCCTTAAAATACTTTGAACCCTGCAGCTTGAGTCCATTTCAGGAAGTCGTGCTGCCTGTAAACTCACCAGAGCAGGTAGGGCTCAGTAACCAATCAGGATTCATCTTATCTTATTTATCTTATTTATCTTATTTATCTTACAGACAGTTCGCCCTCACCTCCAGCAGCCGCAAAGGAGATTAAGAGCTTAGTGGTATTTGTGCCTGAGAACGATCAGAGACAGCACGATGAATCAGTTATTCCATTTCATTTTGACTTTGCGGATGATGGTACAGATGCACTTTCATGAGTTTTAGTTGTTTAAATGATCAGCAGCTGGATTATGAAAAATAGCACGATCTGATTAAAATGCTCCTCTTTGTTGTTTTCAGTGAAGAGCCCCCTCCTCTTCCTCCACCTGTCGTCTACTACCGCTACACGGACGACACGCTCAGACAGTTGGCCAAGAGGTTGAGGGAGCGGACGAATGAGCTCAAAGACAAAGTCGTAGACCCTTATGCTACGTCCCCAGAAATCACCCCGCCTGTCAGTAAGTATGGACACGTGCAACAACCCAGAAACAAAGAAAAAGGCTTGGTCGACCGCACCATCGCTCCTTCACCCTCTCTCTCCTTTCATCAGCGCCCATCCTGAGGAAGGACGACTACATCAGGAAGAAGGAAGAGGAGCGAATAGCCAAAGAGGAGGCGGATAAAAAGAAGGCAGAGGAGGCAGCCAAAAAGGCGGAGGAGAAGAAGAAGAAGGATGAAGAGAAGAGGCTGGAGGCCGAGAAGAAGGCAGAGGAGGAGAGGCTGGCAGAGGAGGCCAGGAAGAAGGCGAAGATCCTCCCAGACATCAGCTGCTCCTGCTTCGACGTCCTCCTGCGACCGGTCGAGAGCATGATGGACTCTGTTCTGGGAAACACCATAGATCCTTTAGGTGATGTGCGCACCGGGAACATGAGATCAAACTGATGTTAAAACACTGAAATGAATTTAGTTCATCTCTGCTTCTCTCTAGATCGTCGGTACATCGCGTGGTTGTCCATTGTGGCGGTGGCATTCAACTACAACATTTGGTTTTGCACTGCGCGGCTGGCCTTCCCCTACCACAACGAGACCGCCAACCCCTTCTGGGTCGCGTTTGACGTTCTTAGCGACCTCGTGACCGTCATCGACATCGTCATCTGGCAGCCGCGGCTACAGTTTGTCAAAGCGGGAGACATCATCGTAAGTCGGAGATCATTATGAAGCGTCGCCGAGTATGACCTGGATTGTACGACCGTGCCTAAATCACAATCGTCTCTTTCCTGCAGAAAGACAGAGCTGTGACTAAGGTACATTATCGGAAATCACCACGATTTAAGGTGAGGACGTCCAGTGCTGGAAAGTAATCAAGTACATTTACTCAAGTAGTTTATCTAGCTTCTTCTGTACTTTCTTTACTCAGCTTAAAGGGATAGTTCATGTTTATTAAAGTATATTTGTTTGATTAATTACTTATAGTTAGTGTATTACCTACAGCACACCTATTAGCAGGACTGCCGGTCTACAAAGTAAAGCGCCGCGCTGCTGTCGGACAGCCCGACTCCAACCATTTCTCCAGTCCTACAACATTTAGCAAAACAAAGCATCAGTCATTACAAATCCTGTGAATCAGAGCTGTTTTGTCTCTTTTGTTTCCCCGCTGATCGTCTCACGTCCCCTCGTATTCGTCTTGTAATCCTTCAGCGTGCTCGCAGCCCTTAGAGCTAAGCAGCTAACGGCGCGTGAAGTCATTAAAATTAGCTCATAATGCTAAATTTAGCAGCAGTGCTTTTGGATAACGTTGCATAAGATAATGCATTGGCCGTTGCTGCTAATACTTGTGTCTGTTTACTTCTACTTTTACTTGTAATGGATTACTTTCACATTACTGGTACTTTTACTTAAGTAAATGATTGTAAATGACTGTGTTTGTCCAAGAAAGATTAATATTTAGATTAAATCCCAGAGTTTAACAAATCTACAATTCCCCGAACCTCAAAGTTACAAAAGTAATGTAACTAATTGTTTATTTATTTATTTATTTATAGACTGATTTAATCAGCATCCTCCCTCTTGATCTCCTCTGCCTGCACTTTGAATTCTCCTCCATCTACAGACTGAACCGCTTCATCAGGGTAATCAGCCCGCTCATCTTATTCACCAACGGAACCAGTACCGTGCAACGTACACGTGAAATACGTATTTGATTCTTTGTGTTTCAGGTCGACTCCTTCTTTGAGTTCAGCGATCGACTGGAGAACGTCATGGCCAAGGCCTACATCTGGAGGTAAGAGCTCCTGGGACGACGATGGGGTAGAAAGTAATCGAGTAAATTTACTCAACTACTTCTTGTTATTTCTCTTATATGCTGATATTTCCGTCTGCACCTCTACATCTCAGAAGGAAATACTCTGATTTACTTCTTTTACTTTCAGCTGACAACGTAAGTTACTTTACATATTCAGATTATTCATAAAAATAAACAAATATTTTACAAGATAAAACATTAAAATGATGCACACATATAATCCTGAAATAACATAATATATAAAATTTCTTAAAAGAGCCGCTTTGTATTATGAGTAGTTTAAGGTTTTTTTAGTATTTTAAGTATATTTTTATGCTAATGAGGCTAAATTGTACTTTTCATAAAGTCAAATTTTATTTCTACATTGTGTTTTTTTATTTTAACTTGAACCTCTTTCTTTATTTTAACTCTAAACTGTTTGTTTGACATGTATCCGCGTGCTTTAAACGTCAGACCTGTGAATATTTAAATACAGACGAACCAACAGTGACATTTTCAGTCCCCCAGATAAAACAGACACATGCCACTGCAGCGTACAGCATCAATATCAACATATTAGTTTCTTTGTAATGCTGCGTTGAGTTGTGTCTTCTCCGTTTTACCTATTTACCGCCTGTTTGCCGCCTGGTACTTGCTTCCCGTGGTTGCAGCAGCTCTTTATTCCCTGATGTCTGACCGTGTTTGCGTTTGTGTTTTCCTCGCAGAGTGGCTCGCACCACAGGTTACCTGCTCTACATGCTCCACCTCAACGCCTGCGCGTACTACGTTGCCTCAGTGCATCAGGGTCTCGGATCGACCACCTGGGTGTACGACGGGCAGGGCTCAGCGTACGGCCCCTTTTCTTTCAATAAACAGACTTTAACACACTTAGCAAACAAAGATCCCACTAGCAGGACCCTGGCAACACCATAGCAACCGTTTACATAATGTCAGGCTCTTTCTTCATTCTCTCCTACTCCCCTTTCTTTTTCTTTCTTTTTCTTTCTTTCTTTCTTTCTGTCTCCTTCTCTGTTTTTTCTTTTTCTTCCATTCTTCTTTTCATTATTTTTCCTTTTTTCTCTTTTGTTCTTTTCTTCCATTCATTCTTTCTCTATCTCTACTTCTTTCTTTTATTTTTTTCTCTTTCACTTCTTCCTTTCTTTCTCTTGCTTTCCTTCTCTTCTCTCTCTTCTATCTTTCTGAGTGTCTTCACTTCTTTCTCTTTCTTCGTCCTTCTTTCTCTCCTTTTTGTGGTCTTTTTCCTTTCTTTCTTTTACCATCTTTCCTTTCTGCCTTTCTTCTTTGTCCTTTTCTCCACTGCTTTCTCTTTGTTTCTACTTCTTCTTCGTCCTTTCTTTCCTTTTTGTCTTTCCTTCTTTTTCTCCCTCTCTTCTCTCTTTTTGTATGTCTTCTGCATCGAGTCATTACAGTGTGTTTTCATTGAAATGCACCCAAGACGTCCCCGGTCCCTCCACAGGTACCTGCGCTGTTACTACTATGCTGTCCGCAGTCTGATCAACATCGGGGGTCTGAACGAGCCCCACACCGTCTTTGAGATTACCTTTCAGATGGCCAACTTCTTCATTGGCGTCTTTGTGTTCTCCAGTTTGATCGGACAGGTGGGAGGCCGACAGACTCATTCGATCATTCAAATCCATCTTTGTTTCATCTTCAGATCTGTGGTGCTCTTCTTCACCGTGTTTTAGTCTGTCTTCTTTCTCTGTCTTCCTGCCTTCTGTTTGCTTCTCTCCCTCTCTCTCTTCTTAGATGAGAGACGTCATCGGAGCAGCGACAGCAGGTCAGACGTATTTCCGGGCGTCCATGGACGGCTGCGTCGACTACATGAACACTTACTCGATCCCGAAGCACGTCCAGAACAGAGTGCGGACCTGGTACAACTACACCTGGGCGGCTCAGGGGATGCTGGGTGAGTCTCAGACGATCCCTTAACTGTCACTAAGGCCTAATGCTGAGGAGACAAAGCAGCTGCTGAGAAACACTTTTGATGGCTGACTCTGTCCGCGGCCTCCCCAGATGAGTCTGAGCTGCTGGACAAGATGCCCCTGGTGATGAGAACCGCCATCGCTGTGGACGTCAACCTGGCCACCTTCCAGAAGATCGCGCTGTTTCAGGTGACTCAGCAGTCACTGTCTGCTCTGCTCAGGAGCACAGGCTTCTGTTTTCACTGAGCATTTAAGTTAAACTGTGAACTGAAGCACTTTGGGCCTTGTTTCTGCACAGAAATGGAGCGACATAGTTTTGGCAAAGATGTAAAAATGAGTTAAATGTCTGAATTTAACAGTGATAAAGAGGTTAAAAAACACATTAGAAGTGTTTTGCATTGTGTTTAGATCTTAGGCGTAAACACAATCCATGCAACATCGTGGCATCATACAAAAGATGCAGAAACACCGGGAGCGAGCCAGCGAGCAGTCTGGAAGAGATGCTCCTCTGTTTACTGATTTTATGTCTTTTATTTACCTTGAAAGCAACAAATAATGCTTAATTGAACAGCGGGCATTAAAAATAAAAGCAATGCAGGAGGGAAATGAAGTGATTATACAGTAAGAAGTAAGTGTGTGCAGCCGATCTGTTGTTAACAAGACATTTAACTTATGTAGCAACAGAGAAGCCTATTGGTCGGTACAAACAAAATATTTTTATACATATAAATTAATAATTTAATGTGTAACATGTGCCGAATTTACAAGAGGGGTCAGATAATTAAAACTTTATCATAACCAGTGTTTGTTGAAGTTCATAAAGTGTCATCTTACTCAATAACGCACAAATTCAGTGGTTTGTTAATGGAGTCTGGGGCTGATTTCAAATTACTCATGCACAGGTTTAGGCTCCTGAGGACAGAGAGCAAACCTCAAGCAGGATAAGGAGAATTCAGTAAACAACACAGGTGTAAACCCCCAAAGGCAACATCAGGTCGTTGACTGTCTGAATAATAAATCCTGCTTTAACACCTGTCGACCTGCTGCTGCCTCCTCCAGGGCTGTGACCAGCAGATGTTGGTGGACATGTTGCTGAGGCTCAAGTCAATCATCTATCTCCCTGGAGACTTTGTCGTGAAGAAAGTGGGTAAATGTTCGTGTCTGTAAAAACAAGGTTTCCTGATGTGGGTCTGACGCTCCTGTCCCGGGCTCCACCCTGCAGGGAGACATCGGCAAAGAGATGTACATCATTAAAGGCGGAGCGGTGCAGGTGGTGGGAGGACCGGACAACAGCATCGTGTTTGTCACGCTGAAGGCCGGCTGCGTGTTCGGAGAAATCAGGTTTGTCTTCACGGAGACGTTCAGTTAAATCTGATGCAGCTGTCTTAGATAAAACTCAATTCCACCTCCTGATTTTCACATTTACAGCTGTTTTAACTAAGAGGACAACAGAGCTGAAGTGCTGCAGCGCTGGCATGTTTACATATGATAAATATCCTGCAGACAAAATAACCTTTTCCCGAACAGTCCCCATCAAGAGATGAAGGTTATCAGAACAGGGTGTTTCTGTTCCTGGCACAGTTTACTGCAGTCCGCCAAAGACGGAGGGAACAGGCGCACAGCCAACGTGAAAGCGCACGGCTTCGCCAACCTCTTCGTCCTGGAGAAGAAGGACTTGTTCGACATCCTCGTCCACTACCCCGAGTCTCAGAAAGTCCTGGCCAGGAAGGGGAGGTCAGTCGCGGTCAGATCTTTGCAAAAATGCGTAAATCGTCATCGTGCACCTGCAAATTACATCCCCGCGATGCAGTGCAGTGAGGATTGTGTTGATGTGTGTGTGATTTTAAAGGAAACTGATCAAAGCCAAAGGCCCCGCGGCTGCTAAGACCAACGAGGAGAAGCCCAAAGGTCTGACCCTGTTCGGACCCAAACCGCCAACACCGAAGCTGCTCAAAGCGTTTGGCAATTTGCGCAAACTGAAGGTAAAGTCTTCCCGCGGAGACGATGCCGTGAAACGTGTTTGCGCACGGCGGCCGAGCGCGCACTGACGCCTCCGTTCGTCTTCTTTCCACAGAAAAGCACGGGGGAGGAGAAAAACAAGTGAGCTTCACCTCAAACCCTGGTGTAGATCCATCTGTTCATCTGCCACCGAAAGGCTCAAAGAAGACGGGTGTTGCCGAAGCAGAACGGAAACAGGACATCTGTATCTTAAACCCAGTATTTATTATTTGTAGAGACTGAAATGACTTCAATTTGACTTAAATCCGAAGGTCAGTGCTATGTTTAAAGTGTGTTTATTGTAAATGATGCATCCCTTTTCATATAAAACAACATCCAGATGTTTACAGCTGAGTTCGTCCTGTTTTATTACCAAAGCGGAGAAGTGAAGAGCACCACCTGCTGACCTCCGGTTTCTCCGGTGTCTCCGCTTCAGAGAAGCAGCAGGAGCGCAGAGTGATGCACTGCTCAGCAGCAAAATGGAGTTCAGCCAGTTTAAGTGAAACCCCCATTTAGAATATTTGCATTGCTTTGTTATAAGCTGAAGCTGAAGGAAACCCCAGTGCACCAGACTCCCCTGAGAAAAACAGTGATTTAACCCTGCAGAGCGCAGGAGCTGCTGCTCCACTACAGTCTCGATCAGTTTGTTTGTTTGTTTGTTTGTTTACTGCGTGACTTTGGTGTTTTAAAGAGTTAGTTCAGGTTCACAGATGTCACAACACACAACAAGCTAACGGAGCAAAGCAGCTCCTGTGCCCTGCAGGGTAAAATGACTGTTTTTCTCAGGGGAGTCTGGTGGATTCAAAGGCCGCATACATGCAGCAAAACAAAGCAGAGATGTTCCACATGTAGCGTGGAACTCTAATTCATCTCCTATCGCTGAAGACCTGTTTCTTTTCTCACGCCTGTGGACGCTTCTTTCCTCCTTTACACCCATTTTCAGTTTTGCGACGCACCCAAAACTCTTAATCCCTGATCCTGTTTTTGTGAAACTGCTGCGCAGATTAATAATTACTCACTTGGTAAAGCAGCGAGTTTGGTGTGTTGTGGTCTCACGGCAGCACAACTTGTCCGCGTGCAGTCCGTGTTTCAGCTCAGCGCGACACACTTTTTACAAATCTCAGCTGTAAGGCTTAAAGAAAGAGGCGACAACAGGAGGACGACCTTTAGACATCAGTGTTATTTGGTAACGGTGACACCTGAGCAGCTTTTGACAGACATCCAAAGTCCGCTCCAAAGAATAAAATGCACACAAAGCCACGATAGAAACCTGATTGCTAATGTTTAAAAAAAGCAGTGTAACATGATGCATGACAAATAACACACGGGGGGCAAACGTGGAGCGAGCTGTAAAGCAGAAGTGAAAAATAAGGCGGCAACACTGCTTTAACTTCCTGCTCTCATGCACAGAACTGCACTTGGACGTTTTCTCTCAACGTGCAGACGGATGTGACGGGGTGTGAGCTTTTGTTTGGTTTCGGTGACGCCGTGCATTTACAGCGTGATGAGTCTCCGCTCAGAGACGGACGGCCGGGGTCGTGTGGTCTGCGGGATACTTGGCCAGTGTTATTGTCCGGTGTATTGCACCGGGAGCCTTCATCTGCACAGCTGATGGGCTGTTGCTGTTTTAACCCTGTAGCTTCCAGAAGACGGTCTGCCTGTCCTCACCGCCTGTGATCACTGTGGTGCACAGCTCGCTCATCCACATGGCTGTGACGGCACCTGTGCAAAGACACCAGTTATCGTCAATTCATATGCATGCAGGGATCCAGCAGAGACGCTGGTGCAAAGGTTCATCAGTCATCAGTATAAGAAACCAGCTGCTGAGACTGGGTGCACCTGAGTGTGCAGGGATCCTCTTGGTGACTGTGTTGCTGAGCAGGTCCCACAGCAGGAGGTCGCCCGACTGTCCGCCGCACAGCACCGAGCTCCCGTCCCAGCAGAAGCACCTGGAGCCACACGCACAGTGAATCCTCATCAGCCAATCAAACGTTTCCTTTCAACGGCCGAGACACGTCGGCGCCGTTCAACAGACAAACCGTCCAACAGGTAAAGCGGGTACAAAACAAAGCAGACGTGTGTCTGAATCAACAAAACGATTAAAACCGGATTCACGACAAAGACTTTGACTTGTTCATGCCTCTCGGGCCGCCTGTGGAGCTTCTGATGCTCGTCTCACCTCTGCTCCTCCTCAGCCTTCACTGACGAGATCACCATCCCCGTCTGCACGTCGGTAACCTTCATGCAGGAGTCGGCTCCGACGCTGAGGACGTGTCGGCTATCTGAGGGGGCAAGACGAGGACAAAGAAGGACGCTTTACTGCGGCCCGTCTGGGTTTCTGGGCGACTCCGGGGCATCAGAGCTTAAAAATGTGCTTCCAGAGCCACAGATGGCACAGTCAGCTTTGATGAGGCTTATGAGCATAGAGTTATTTCATAAAAACAGATGTGTTGTGGGCCGCCAGGACAAGAAAGTCTATGAAGTTGCAATGAAATCAGACACTTTGATGACTGACTGCCATGCAAACATTTGCCATTTTTCTTTTTTTTTTTTGTTTTATGCCAAAAATTTCGTCTCATACGAGCTTTTTTTGATTTTTTTTTTCCCTTTCCTGGAAGCAAAAACTTTAAAGGACAGTTTATTCACACAAACCAGCTGACGGAGGAGCACAAAACTCACCTCGACATCTCAAACTTCAGCAAAGTTTCCATCCAAATAAAGCAGAATTGTAACTTTTTTCTGTAGATTTTAATCAAAAACCAGCAGAATAAAAACACAAAATGTGTTTCTATCCACTCTTATGCTGAGGAGATTAGAAGTTAAATGCCCTAAGATAAACATTTGATGGCACTAACTCAAAGAAACGGCGATCAGGTGATTAACCGACCGGTCTGGCTGCTAATCATTAACCGGCTGGACCAATTACTGCGCTCTGCATTGACCCCTGAAGGCAACGTCTCGGCTGCAGCAGCTAAAAGGCAGATAACCCAATCGTGAAGGCTCTCGGAGAGAAGCAGCAGGGGAGTTCTCCGGGGATCTAACTGTGCACTGGTGTGAGAACAGAGAGAGAACCCTGTGCCAAAGCATCACGCTGTGTGCTCTGACACCTACCAGGACTGAAGGCCGCGTGGTGGATGGTTCCCACGTGGCAGTGGACCTGCTGCAGCGTTGTGTAGCTGCCGGTGTCCCAGAGGGTGATGGCGCCGTCTTTGCAGCCGGACACCAGAAGGGTCCCCGCCGGGTTCAGACCGATAGCGTTCACCTGTGCGCAGGTTAACAACTTAGCCTGTAATCATAAATGAACGTGTCTACAAGTCCACACGTGCAACGCGCTCACCCCAGCGTCGTGCTCCAGCTCGGCCAGCAGCTGAAACTGGGATCTCTTGTGACTGGACGAGCTGTCTGAAGCGCACTGCCACACCTGCGAGACAAAAACACGCACGCACCACATCTGTCTGCATCTGCCCGGCTCGTAGGAAAGCTTCGCCTCGTTCAGTCGTCTTTACCTTGACGGTGGAGTCCCAGGACGCCGTGTACAGCCGCTCGTCAAACCAACACATTTCACTGACGGCGTCGTCGTGGCCCATCAGCGTGTCCTGCCGCCTGCCGTACGGCACGGAGTAGAAGTAACTGTGGGAGGAGAAACGCGCAGGTGAGCGGGAACTCACTAAACTCCGCCCGGAGGCCAAAATCAAACCGGCGCTAAACTCACACATTGTTGTCCCACGAGGAGCACACCACCGTTTTACCGTCCGCCAGCATCAAACACGACGACAGCGCCTGGAAAACAAGAGCCAGGCGGCGTTTTGGTTAGAGGCGGGGTTTTTTGGGGGGAAACGGCGAGAGCAGCGGGAGTGGAAAGCAGCCGCGTACCATGTTGGAGAAGGACATGCTTCTCTGGAAGTCCTTCAGCTCCTTGGAAAACATTTTAAGTGTTGAGTCTGGAACAGAGAGCAGCACAACACGCACACGCTGAGCCGACGGAGGTCACTTCAGCTCAGACTGTCACTGAACACACACACACAATCCCCTGCACACGATCCACTGAACTAAACAATGATGCAGGGCTGACACACAGGGACGCTGCTGCTGGATGCTGCTAATGAACGTTACACAGCTTATTGTCATCCTGCAGTTTTAACAGGTTTCACATCGTATTGCATGAAATTCCCAACTCTGCAGATCCTTATTGGCTCTCTGCGGGTTTAAATCCACGGTTTATCCCGACCTTGGGATGTGGAGAAGACAGCTGCTCCGTCTCGAGTCACAGCGATGCCCGTCACAGCCCTGCGCACACAACAGAAAGACTCAGACGCTGGAAAACAGACGCAGAAACATCTAGAAAAACAAAATACTACTACCACTTCTATTTAACATTATTAGTTTAAATCAAGACTTTAACTGCACCAAGATTCATCTCTGTGCGTCAGACAATAGGCCTTAAGTCTCAACTGGTCTATTTCCTGCAGCAGCACTGTGAAATTCCTGAAATTCAGTCACAGCTTTTGGTTTTGACTCCACGTCCCACGACTGTCAGGCTCCCTCGAACCAAAAACCTCCGGGGGGGGGGGCACTGACGCGCTCAAATGCACCGTTTCGACATGTGAGAGCACCTCATTCCCTTTTTTAATGTTTCTAAAGTGGAGGAAGTCGTTTTCGAGCAGCCACCTGTCGTCACCCGCACCTCAAGCGTTAATAAGTATAAGTTTCTAAACCCGTCTGCCCGCCGCCTTCTAGATTTGCATCGACTTCCTCATATTTGAACCCGGAGCTTTCGCTTCAGTCTGACGTTGTCTTGTGTGCCTGCCGTGCATTTACTGCGCGCTCCTACTTAGTGATCGCTGCAGCCCGGTGCCTCCAGACTTACTCTTTATGGATCTTGTGGCTGGAGATGGGTTTCAGGTTTCCCATGTTCGCCCAGGCTAGCTTCCTGCTCTCCTCAGTCAGGTCCTCGAAGGACGAGTCCTCGCTCGGAGAGGCTGCAAAACAACGCGGGGGGGCAAACTGATGCGTTGGACGCCGCCTGTGCCAATCAGCTGTTATGCTATTGATTACTGGAAATCGAATAAAGCTCCACGTGTGTGTTCGTACCTGGCGACAGCTCGCTGAGCGGCGAGTTGAGGCTCGGGCTTCGGGTCATGCTGTGAAACCTGGGCGTGATCCTCTGGGGGTGCGGGCTGGTGAACAGCTGTTTGGGCGTCTGGCCGAACTCCAGGATCTGCGTCAGCATGGCGATTCTCTGGTCAGGGTCCTCGATGCTTCGCGGAGAAACGGAGAGCTCGTTACACAAAGTCGCGTTTGACATCCTGAACAAACACCTGCGGGTCGACTCTCACGTCACCTGTCACAGTCGATGCCTCCTTCGTAGGTCAGCGGGTGAAACACTGAAAGGAAACGACGGAAACATCAGAATCTGTTCGGTCTTTGTCGGGTTTTATGTCGCGGAGCGTTAGTTTTACCGTTATGCGCCGCGACGGCTTCGCTGCCTCTCTGTTTAAAGCCAAACACGAGGTCGATCCACTCGTGAAGGTGCTCCGACACGTACTGACTCTCCAGCGCCGCCTTGTGCTTCTGAAGAAAATCCCTGGAATCTGGAGTCGCGACGGGGAGGACGCAGGAAGTGAGAAGCAGAGCGCGCATGAAAACCTTACCCTACGCATCAGTCGTGGCAGTCACCTGAGGCCCACGGCGGCAGAACGACGTCGCAGACTAAGCTTCCGTTCTGCTTTCTGCCCAAATCCAGGTTCAGTTTGTTTTCCAGAAAGCTGGAGTCGTTCCCGTAAAACTCTGGAATCAGCTGCGTCACAGGAGAGAGAAGGGGAACAACATGAAACCACGGGGCGTAGGACGGACGTTCCCACCGTGATGCGAACTACAGTTTGGCATTTTGGCCGTCGCCATCTTGGTTTTTAGGACCTAGAACCACGGATATACACCGCCACACCTCTATCCTGATGGACTCGTCGTCACCAGGTCGTCTCTCCAGGCTTCATCGCCTTCTTTACTCCAACTGGGAGTCTTCGCTTTAGCAAACTGCAGCGTTCGCAGGATTTTACTGGCCTTTAAATTCTAACAACACCGAACAGCACGGTCACGGTTTACCTCTTTGAAGTCCGTCGCTCCTTCCAAGCAGTTTTTCCAGGTTTCACCTACGCTGTAAAAACCAACAAACAGGCGAAAATCACACTTTCTGTCTCGGTACAAGTGCTGGCGTACAAAGTCTTCACAGTACCGCATCACAGGTGTGTGACGCACCTGTTAAACATGCGATCTGCGTGGTCATAGCGGCCGTTCTGCAGACACAGCATGTGCTCCGGAGCTGCAGGGGTCGGGTGGGGGGGGGGGACAAAGACGGCAGACAGAGATCAACGGGCTGGAAGATCTGATTTGCAATAGAAATGACCTGTCTGAACTCTTTTCATGGCTCTGATTTAGTTTGAGCACGTTTTTTGGTGAGGACGTGGAACCAGGACAGGTGTATGACGTCACGATTTAGGCCCACACGTGACAGGAACCCAAATCAGAACCAGACGTACCGACTCTGACCAGGTAGAAGAGGACGTAGCCCGGAGAGGAGTAGTGGCTGCCGTACATGAAGGCGGGTTCGGGCATGCCCCTGTAGCGAGCCTGCGAACAGAAGAAACACAGACGTGACCGTGGGCCGGACCTCGATCTAAAGCCCAGCTCCTCGTTTAAAGAGTCTCACCAGCAGCCTGTCCAGTCGCTCTTTGTTCAAGGCTCCCACGGGTTTGCTCAGGTCCCTGAACGTGGCGGCGTTCGTCATGTCTGGGAAAACACAAACACGCGGTATCGGTTAGTGACACCACACTGCTGGACACATCAGCCCTCTGCGCGGACACGTCGTGTGATCTGTGTGCACACCCAGCTGCGGGCTGCTGTAGTCGGCGAGGACCCAGGGGAAGACGGGGTACTGGGAGAGGTCGTTGCAGCTGCGGTCAGCCAGGTTGTTGAGGTGCAGGAGATACTGGTAGTTGCTCAGATGTCCGCGCTGCCACTGCAGCATGTAACTCTCCGCTGTGTGCTCCGTCATGTGGTTCTCTGGGCAAAAGGGAAACGCAAGGGTTAAATCTGTCGTGTGCTAGGGGGATGCTAATGTTGGATTAGCACTGATTGCTAATGAATTAAGGCAGGATCTTGAAATGTGATCATGATTAAGCCAAAATATTCCACATAAACCCCAAAACCTTCTCATTTGTCTTTATATTTGCATTGGAAATGAGAGTTTTAGTGACATTTAGGCCGTTGAGGTCGAGCTGATCATCACGAAACTGTAATTAATGCCCTGCTGGCTGCGCGTCTCGTCCAGCTGAACGCAAAGTCGAAGCCGCGACCGTGACTTTAAAAATGACTTTTGCTGCAACGAAGCCACAAATTCAAAGACCCCCTCACCCAGGAAGGTGGCGATGTAGTAGTAGATCTCGTCTCTGTCAGCTGTGTTGTAAAACTTCAGGTAGATGTCGGAGCAGAAATCGTTCTCGGTGCAGAACACCTCCAGACCCTGCGTGGGGAGAGACGCGCACACACACACACACACACACACACACACGTGCACATCATCCTTCCTGCACGGTAAACTGCAGACGGGGTCCGTGCTGTGACCCGATCCTCGCCGTACTCACCAGCGGTCTGAGTCCGTGCCGTCTCTTGTAGATTCTTCGGACTCTGTGCAGTTTGATTTGAATCACCTGCTCCTGAAACGACAAGTCAGAACCGAGGTTTGTACCGACAATAACTGACCCAGCCCGACTGAGAGGGGGTCGGCGTCGGATTGGGCAGCTTACCGGATACCCATTGAGCGGCTGGAAGTAGAGGCTTTCATCTGTTATGCAGACGTGGCCCGGATTGGACACCAGAGGCAGGACCATCTCCACCGCGCACTCCATGTGGGGATTCTCAGCCACGCTCTGAAAGCTTTACAGCAGACTGTCGTCGATTAACACTGCAACACTTCTACTAACCGTTTTAATCATGAACTTCCATTAAAAACGTGTTCAACGCACCAGTTTTTGTCAAAAGACGACCGGGCCAGTCGTGACTGTAAATTGGCTGCAATCTGGAAACCAAATCCGGGTTTGAGCATTGATTTTAAACACAGTCGCGCATTAAAACAGGCAGGTTTCAGTGGAACGAGACGTCGCTGCATCACAACCAAAGACTGCGCTCGGGCTCTGAGAACTGACTGACTCACCATTGCAGTCTGATCTCCGAGCTTCTCCAGACGGGACGCCCTGTGCAGCTGCAAAATCAATTTGAATGTCGACGTTAGCGGAAGAGCCAGAGCAAACGCTGCAGCAAATCTTAGTTCGTTAAAACAAACACCCCGAGCTGACAGAGGACGAAGCCTCGCACCTGAAGTAACGTCTGAACGACATCCTCGGTTTTACTGCAGACCTCCAGCTGGAACGTCAGCTGCTTTCCCCCCTGCAAAGACGAAAAACGCGCCACTTGAAACAGAAACAGACTATAACGGGGTGAAGGAACACACTTTGCATTGCACAGACTCACCCTCTCATGTCTGTAGGGTGCTATGATGTTGCTTTCTTTGATGTAAATGAGCTGAAATCAACGTATAAACGCACGTGTTTACTTGCCATTACGAATAAAACACAGCTGGAACAATTAAAACACGATAAATCTCAAATAACAACATTCAAGCGGTCGTGAAACTCACCTGCACACATGAAATAGAGATGGCAGACGGACGAGGTCTGTGAAGGAAACACGAGAAAGTTCAAATACAGAGAAACGAGATTTAAAGGGACGGTACCAACAAACTAAAAACACTTGAATTAAACACAGATAAATGCTGCGTGACTGCGGTGGCGTGACTGCGGTGGCGTGAGTGCGGCGTTTAACACTAGCACGGCATCCTGCAGCCACCAAAGCCAGCTCGACAGGACTGAAGCAGCTCGAGCGGCGCTCACTCGTTGAAAGGGTTGCTCTCTTTCTCCACAAACTCAATCTTCTTACAGTCCCGGAGAGGAATCTGCAGAGGCCGAAACAAATGTGCGTGGATTTACAAAGAGCTACAATGCAGCGGTCCACGCAACACATGCAGGACACATAGATATATGAACAGATATGAACAGAGTTCTTGCTTCCTGTGGAAAGTCCTCCGTGCTAATATTTCTCATTTATGGGTTTTAAAACCTTATTTAATGTTTAGTTAACATCAAATATTTAATCTGGTAGCCAGACATCCAATGCACAGAAGCTATCGTACGATCAAACCTTTAAAATCGACTCCTCGAGGTCGTCTGGGTCAAATATGACGGATCTGGAACAGACTTTGAACGAGCCTCTGGTTTTTCTGCAGGGGGCAAACGGGTGAAGTTAGCACCGTTAGCATTGGTGCCGCAATCAAGAGGAATACACACATTAAAAAGAGAGAGATGCTAACTGAGCGCTAGCTTTATTTAAACTAATGAAGGAAGAAAGACATGTTCTGCCCTGAATGAATTTGCTTTTTTTCTATTTATTGCATTAGATTTCTAATTTAGTCTGATATTAAAGCGTTACTACATGCACGTCCCTCCTGCAGGGGAAAGACAGTAAAACTAAAATGCTGTGAATAATCTTCCTCTGACAGGCCCGTGGCTCCTTCTTTAGTTTGCTCAGGCCTCCACAACAGGACAGGATGATGTTTGAACAGCTGCCCTTTAAAGCCTTTGACCAAACACCTGACGAGCCTGACAGAGGCGCCGCGAGCAAAAACGCGGCCGTCGGGATTATCACAGATTACGACGCCGAGAGAAAACAGTTTGGCGCGGCAGCGAGGTGGCAGATGTTCCTCGCTGCAGAGGTCCGGATTACCTCTGATCCTTTTTCGCGGGGCTGGCCACGTGGTACGCAGTGTGCTGCTCAAAATAATATTCCTCCAGATCCAGCAGCAAGAGAGAAAATCTGCGGAAAACACGACAACAGAGGAGCGTGAGATGATTGTGAAATGAAAGTGCAGGGTGCTGAACTCTTGTCAGGTCCTTTAATACAGCGACAGACACAAGAAAACAACTGAACCTGAGATATTAAAGGAGAGCTCCACTGATGTAATCTAAAAACGTGATGTCATTGATGTTGCATTTTGGGCAATGTAGGCTAGAAAATAGTATCAAGCACCAATATAATAAAGTTGAAACCATGCAGTGCTCCTCGCAATGATTTTCTTGTCAAATACAGGCCCAACTACATTTCCCATAATCCTGTTTGCGTGCTCATCCCTTATTAGAAGTGATGTTTCCTTTATCCGTCAGCCAAGGCTCACAGAGACTGATTCTCCCAGCACTGACTGGACTTACACACAGTGAGCATGTGACAGTGTGTCTGTGTTATCATGCACGTCCCCCCTGCGGGGCATCTTTAGCAGTAAGGTGATTTATGCGGTGACCTGCGGGGGTCACCAGCAGAGACGTCACAAGGTCTGCTGCACGGTGCCGACAATGTTTTCAGGATTTAGTGTGTTATTCAGTTATTCTCTGAAGCCGCATTGCTGCTTAGTAGTAACGCGGTTTTTAAGTGTGTGACTTCCTTCCTCTCGAGAACTGCAAACTCCTGTGGTACCACCGTTAAGAACATTGTTATAAGCACTTTGTAAGTAGATGTTAAGCGGTGGAGCTGCAGGTTGACACATTTCCCCAAGGATGGCGGCTAATTGCCGGATCTTGCCACCTTGATCTGACTCTCGTGGCTGTTTGTTTGGATCAGCGGCTCCTCCTGCTCTGCACCGGTGTGTTCAGGCGAACGGGCAGCTGTTATGCAAGCAGCTGTAAGGAAGTCGGCATCAGTAGGTAATTCAGATGGATGACTGAACGCACGCAAATGGTTCCAATTTTTACAAAAACGAAACTTTTGGACGCCAGATGACGCCGATTCTTTTTAAATTCATCGCGTTGGAGCGCGTAGCGTCCAAGCTTTGTGCTGCCACCGACTCCTGCTTTCACATCCTCGTGTTGAACTGAGGTTTTGAGGCGAACACAGAGAAACTTTCCCCCCGCGGCAGGCGAATCTGCGAACAAACCGCGCGCCGTCCTGCAGAGTGCAGCTCAAACGTAATAAGCGACGGTGAGATAATGGCATTTCTGAGCAGGGCAGGACTCTCAGTTCATTTAAAAAGCTTCACGGGGCTTCAGAGCTCAGCTGGGACTGAGGCACTTCGCTCTGCTGGCGTTGCTTCAGCGGAGGCGGTGAGTGCAAAGTTGCAAAGTGGCAACCAGGCGCCAGCTTTTGGCTGCTGAACTGAAACTACAATTGCCATTTTCAATCACTTAAACTGGGAGAATGAAATCAGTGCTATAACTAATCCATACACCTGATCCGCTCTGATGTGCACCCTTACGCTCTCTGCGGATAGACGCAGTGGGGCCCCTGGGGGTCTGCAAACAGCGACCTCACATCACTTCCTGTCCATGCCTCAGACAGCGCCCGGTCAAACCGCACTGATTCACTGGCTCACTCACTCAAGATCCCTTCAGACACGGCTGCTGTTGTGACTTAGAAACATGTATAATTCAATAGCACATTAGTTTTCCATTTGTCCATGAAGGTCATATGATCCATCTTGCACTTTGGGTGACATGTACACTATGATATATGATACGATGCATGAGAAGTGATGCTCCTGTCAGGGCGGAATGAGTTTTTTATGCTTATATAAAGTCACATGAGGGTTTAAAACAGGTTTAACGTGTTGTTTTAAAGCAGAGGCAGCTTGCTATGAACAGACTCCACTGCGCACAGTCACACATCCTCCCGTCTCACAGCTGACAGCGAACCTCTCATTAGCGGAGTGGCCCAGCCAGACGTTATAATGGGATTCATCCACAGCCGAGGACAGCACCGCGCACAGGGCTGCGGAGCTCGGACTGCAGCCCCCCCGGGGTGAGAGAGAGCCCCCGATCGGAAAACAACGTCATGTCAACAAACGAGCGAGGCGGAACAAACCTTTCTTTAGATCGTTCTTGCGTCCTTAAAAAAGCCATGACTGCGCACCATCCTCTTCAGAAAACCGTGCCGAGCGCCGAGCAGCCACGGTCAGATCCCTGTAAACACGGAAACTTGCTGGACACCACGTGACCGCCCCGCAGACAAAGCATCCCCTCAACAAAAGAAAAGACAGAGGTTTCACTCTGAGGATATTTCGGGATACCAAAACTAGCTGACCAACGCGCTCCAGCTCAGGCTCAGGTACCGTTTAGTACCGGAATGACGCGACAGAGTTTATATTTTCATTTTACATCGTGAAAAGTTATGTTTTTAAAACGTTTTAGGTGATAAATTATAAACTATTTAAAGTTACCGCAGCGCTTCATCGTGATTAGAGGCGATGACGAAGTTTTGAAATGTATCCCGGTGTATGAGGTGATTTTAATCACTCAGTCTGCCAACAAACCTGAAATAGTCTTATTTATGGGTCAAATTTATATTCATTAAGCCAAATAGGTCTGTTTTATCAACTTTTACTTTTTATTTTGTGTATATATTTTCTATAAATATTTTATACATTTATCTCTTTTTATCGTTTGTAAATATTTTTTGTATATTTGTGTATTTGTCATGCTGGGTGCTTGTAAATTGCTGCTCTATCTATCTATCTATCTATCTATCTATCTATCTATCTATGCCTATGTGCATGAACGTTGCGACACAAATAAATGGTACTGTATTTATGCACTATAAATGCTTACATTCAAAATTTCATATTCAAATTTTAAAATTTACTTCAAATAATTATTGAAATAATCAAAGTAGCTGGTAAGGAATTATGTGTTATTCTACTCTTTTAATCATATAAGTCCATAGTGATGCTCTGGTACATGTAAGCCATTCACATATATTTAATACTTTAATATATGTAATCGCTAAGGACCCAAATACAACAATACACATCGGTTCATATGCTTAAACATCAAATTATACGCGGTGAATGAGAAAACGCGTGAAGCTGCGGGACGCACTTTCGGTGCCAGCTCCGGATTCCTTCCCAAACATAGACGATCTTTGACCGACAACGTCTTGACGTGTCACCGGGGGACAGTGAGGGAAGTTTCCGATCTTGAAATGTCTGTAGTTTGAAACCGGGCAACATGCACTGAATTTGGCTTAGTTTACATGTCAGGAAACATGTCTGTGCTGCGGCGGCGTGTCGGCGGGTCAACATGCAGTGGCGGAGACACATCACCGGCCTCGCGTTCAGCCTCGTTTTCGTTGTATCATATTTCACGAATAAGGTGAGTGCGGAGGAAACTGAACCCGCAATGATAGTTTTAAGGCGTCAACTCCAAACAAGAACTACATTATTTCTAATTCCAGCCTAAATACACACTAAACAAAGATGTACTTACATCTATATATATATATTTTACTTTACTTTATGCATTTAATATATATTTATATAGTCAAAGTAAACTCCAAGACTCCATCACAGTCCTTGTGTGGACAACTTAACTTATTCCTTTGAAAATTGCATGAAATTGCGATGTTTCCCCCCCCATCGGCAGCAAAAACCGTGAAGCGAACATGACTTTTCGGATTTGCTGCAACTAATCGGGCGTGAACGCGTCCCATCAAAGCGGCGGCGCTGTCACAACAACCGCGGCTCTTATTTTGGTGGGTTGCAGTTACAGGAAATGGGTGGGAAAGACCGCAAACCAGCCGTGGGAGCTGACGTGATGTTGCGCGTTCATTGCCGCCGAGTCGAAGAGTGAAACCCACTTCTACTAATGCACCCAGAGCTGTGTTATATGAGATGAGCGGCTTCGGCCCTCTGAATGGGCAGAATCATGGGTCTGGTTTGGTCTCAGTGGTGGAGCGTCTCCCGGTGTCACACTGATAAGTGGTTAAAGTTGTTTATTATGAGCCCATGAACTGAACTGAACATGTTTTATTTCAGTTTGTCCTGTCAGTGTTAAAATTCACCTATCCAACCTTATTCCAAGGGTGAGTACCTGAAGCTTGCATGCTTTGTTCTTTTTATGTTCATTACACTGTGTGTGCAGGCTCTTAAAAGGCCAAACAGCCATGCACGCCCCGGAACTTTAAATGCTCAAGAATTCGTAGAAATACATGTACAGTGCATGAATCCTGATAATTTGAGATAAGTAAAATGTTTTAAATCTGCATCTTAATTAATGGCACACCTATGTTAAAAGACCTCTAATGTGCACCCCGCAAATAAGTGATAAAATGCAGAATTTGCACCAAAAAAACTGCTTTTTTTAAAATCTCAGCTTGATAAGAATGATTTAAAAAAAATGCAAATTTCCAGATGGCAGACGTTTATCGGGGCTGTCCTGCTGCTGCTCTCGGGGAAGCTGGGATGGGTGGAAATGAGCCGCATCACCAGGTACGTCTCACGTACCACCGTACAATCCATACTGAGCAGATCTTCATGAAGAGCTGTGTTTTAATGCCGTGTTACAGATCAGCAGCTGTTTCCTGGCTTCCTGGCTCCCTCCTGTTTGTAGGAAACATATATGCTGGCTCCAGGGCTTTGTCACGCATCGTAAGTCACAAAACCTGCCACCTTTAAGTGAAATGAACTCTAATCTAAACAGTCCTGTAGCTCGTAGCCTGGCTCAGCCTATGCACACAGGTGGAAGGTGTGTTTTTGTACTTTTACAGCCCAAATGAAATCAGTGTTTTCCTTCTTCTCCATGCAGGAAATTCCTTTTTTCTTCACTCTTCAGAATTCCTCTCACGTTGTCAGTTATGCAGTCCTGAAGGTCGTCCGCACAGAGGTAAGAGCCTGCAGCAGCTGAATATCTACAATCATATGCAGTTTGCTCTTTCACCGCGCAAACAGAGGGATGTGTCCTGTACAAGCTGTAATCTCCCACGTTGATGCATCTCACTCTGTGGAATCTCTTCCTGTCTGTCTTTTTCCTCAGCAGAAGGCGCGGCGGTTGAAGTTCATCAGGTTTGTGCCGCTTTTTCCTTCATCTTGAGCAGCTACACCCACAGACTGCACAAAGCAGTGAGAGCAGCTCATGTGGAGGCCCATTAAACCTGCATTCTCCCTACTGGCCAGAAGGGGGCGACTCCAGTGGCTGCAAGAAGTCTAAGAAACTAAACGAACTTCTCTTCTGACCTGTAACACCTGGTCCACAAACCAAAGTGGCTTTGCCCGCGCACTGTCCGGCTGCATCCTTTCACACTGTGTCAAACTGCAGCTGTAAATACATACGTTACATGATTATTTAAAAACATTAATGGTGATTGTGTCGACTCAGGTAACGGACGAACCTGTGATGCAGGATTATATTAAAAACACAAAGTCAAAATGTAAAATGCTCCCGCTTTGATGAGCTCGTGTTTCAATGTTCTCCCTGTAGCTTGTTCTTCATGCTGCTCTCAGCCATCGGCCTCTTCCTCTTCGATCCTCAGGTAATAATTCATCATCATCATCATCATCAAATGGGGATTTCTTATTACAAACGCTCAAATATCAGTAACTAGTTACTAGAAAAGCATCTGTTCACATGTTTGCATGTTTTGCAGTTTGACTACAGCGGTTACCTCTGGGCTGTGGGTCACCTGTTCTGTGTTGGTAAGTGTAACAGCATGCAGAGATGCCGACTGCTAACAGCGCTCTGCTCTGCAGGTCTGAGCCCTGAGGGACGCCGCGGATAATTAAGGAAACATGATATGACAGCAGCGTGCAAAGGCTTATTACGTCAGAATATGGATTATTCAGAATTTGAATGAAAAGAAATGACGAATTAACAAAGATCATTGAATTTTCCAGGTGCGTACAGGGCGTTTCAGAGTCACTACAAACCCAGCAACCTGAGGTAAGGCCAGCACACACGTATAAACTACTGTTTACAAGTCGATAAACAAGGAACACTCTGCCTTTTCACTGTTTTTAATCTTATTATGCACAAAGACACTTTGCGATGTGTTCATTGCAGTGACCTTGAACAGCAGTGCATCAACTACGTGTTCAGGTGAGAATAAATAGTCTGCAGATGAACCTCACACAGTTCTTACAGTGTGCGCTTACATTATCCATTTCTTTGACTTGACAAATTCAATTTTAACTTGAGCAGCCACATCCTTCATAGAAATTGCAGCTTATTTGTTTAAAATATTCGGAGTAACCTCAAATATTTGAAACTGCTTTTATTGAAATGAGTGGAAATAAAATTAAATTCAGCTCTTACGCACCACGAAGCGCTGCGCTGATAGTTCTGCTTCCTGCTCTCCTTTACATCCCAGTGTGCTGCTCCTGGCCGTCGCCGCTCATCCCACAGGTAGGAGCGAGTCTGCGCACATGTTGCATGTTTCCTGCGCGGGCTGACAGCAGCAGGTGGCGATCGCGTGTGGATTTTGATCCTGGAGTCTCGTTTTTCTTACGTGACTTGAAGGATGCAGGGGGTTATAAAGGTTATTTCACCGCACGACACTCAGCTCCACCACACGTCAGAAAGCAGCTCATCTCTCCCCATTGTCCCCGCGCAGGTGACCTGACGGCTGCCATGGAGTTCCCCTCCCTTCAGTCCCACACGTTTCACTGCGGCTGCTGTGCCAGGTGAGAGCGTTCACGGACACTTCATGCACGCAGGATGTGCACGAACAGAGCTTCTGACATTGTTTTCACCCAAATCATCTTCTCAGTTAGTGAGAGAAGCAGCACAAGCATCAAATACTGTTGTTACTGTCATCGTGTCTTCATTTCACAGCGCTCTGCTGGGCTTCTTGTTGCTGTTGGCCACGGTCAAACTGAAAAGTGGATTTTCGCTCGAGCACGTCGGGATCTGGATGTTTACGTCCAAGGTGACCGCTCCTCAAATTCAACAGTTAAAGGACTGACTGAACTACAGTCTGCGCTGGTTTCATCCGACCAGAGCCGAAACCGAACGTGCAGAAGCAGCGTTCGAGTCCCAGAAATGTGCAGATCTGCTGCAGCTCTCAGTCTGATGACCTCCCTGTTTTCTGTTATTAATCAAATGTGATTATTTAGTTTAATCTGACATCGTGCTGTAACTTTACTGTCCTGTTTATTCCGTCTTCTACTGCAGCTCATTCGTTTATTTTTAAATGTTTCCTATTTAAATTTGCTGAACGAGCGGAACTCGCTCTTTCCTCGCAGGTCGCTGCGATGTTCCTCTCCCCACTGATTTTCGACATGGACATGAATGCCCCCGCTCTGATCTGGTGAGTCCCTCAACAGTAAACCTGCTGGGTCAGCTACAGACCAGCACTGATTTCTGGTGTTCTGCTCGGTTCCAGTGTGGTCGTGAGTCACGTGGGCGAGGCCCTGCTGGTGTATTCAGAGAGAGAACCTCAGCTGTGATGAGATCAACCCTCGCCCTACAGAGATTATCTTTCTAGAAACTTTATTTTTTCACCTTATTTTTTGTAATTTCTCCTCCTGTTTGCTGAAAATCTGCGGACCAAATAAAATGATCTTTGTTTACACGAGGCGCCGCGCCACGTCTCGGTGACTGAGCAAACCCACTGATCACGCCGAGGAACCGGTCCCGATGGAATAACTGGGGTCATTTACGTCGTTACAAAGACGTGTTATTCATTTTTATTTATCCAAACATATCGCAGACACACACACACACTGTATGTACAAACACACACCTTTATAGTTTGTTTGTTAAAGTGACAACTGGAATGCAACAACAAGCTCACTAAGATCACTATGAACAGCCTCGTTGTGTCATTTTAAACAGAAACGAGCCTGACGATACTCAGCTCTCCTGCTGGTTTCCCTTCTGGGAGAACAAAGCAGTGAGTGGTTGTCTTCTCCGAGATCGTTGGGGTGGATTCTTCTCCTCCTTGATATACCCTACAACCAGAATTACATCTCAGTGTCCCTGATTTATGTGTGTGTCGCTGTGGGATGTAAGACAGGTATAAAACACTGAATTACCTCTTTCAATGCACGTTTGAGTCGATGGGAATCCAACTTCCCAGAAGTGCTCAGGAGTGGAGGGAGGAATATACAGGTACCGGTGCCTCGAGCAGGCGGACAGCTTCTTCTGCTTCTCCTCCTCTGGCAGATGGGCGTAATACTGTTGGGGAATGAACATCCTTAAAACAGGATCAGCGGTGAGAGCGGGTGCCGCTCGGCTTCACGATTCAAACGCTTACGATTTCACACTCCTTGCAGGTGGCGCCCTTCAGTTTTCTCCTCTCGTCCTTCTTGCGAACCACGGCCACGTGTGCAAACGTGGGGTGTCTGGTTGAAGAGAGAGGACGTGTGAGTCGTGGGAAATTCGGTGTTTGTGAGTGTGGAATTAATATCATATCGTTCTCTTACGGGGCTTTGTGCTCTTTGCTTTGGCTCCTGGTGTTTTCACGAGGATCTTGTTCTAAAGGGGGAGATTAAAACAAGGACGTGAACCTGAGAGACTTAAACGTCAAACGCAGCTTCTCTAAATCTGAAAGCTCACCATCCTCCTCCTCTTCTTCTCCTTCATCATCATCCTCGTCATCACAGGGCTGGATCTGTGAGCCAGTGCATGACTTATACTCCCCGTAAGCCGTTGTGTCAAACAGCACATCCAAACTGTCATTCGCCTTCTGCCCGAGTCCTTGAAAAGAACAAAACGATCATTTTTCATATTTCAACAAATATCGAAGCCGTCAGACGTTTCCACTCACCAGAGACACCGTCGCTTCTGTCCCAGGCGCGTCCACCCCGACACTGAAGTAAACTGTGACTGACCCACGTGCAGTCGGTGTCCACCAGCTCCTCATGCTGCTCCTCCTGTAGTGAAAAGATAAACGTGCACATCAATAGACTCCATCCACCTAAATTAAGATCCACTGAGGAACCCAGGGACTGGTGCTGCACATCAGGTCATGTGACCGTACCTCGTCTCCTCCCCAGCCCCCGTCACACGTGGACGTGGGCTCCACTTTGTGCTTCCTCTCAGCTGGAAGAGCAGAGTCAGTGTTGTCAACATTCAGCCTGGGACAGATGATTAAACATACAACACAGTGCAAAGACCGTCAGACGCGTCGCACTCTGTGAAAACTCACCAGTTTCCGCTTCCTGTTGGTCGCGTGGGGCACTCAGCTCCTGCAGGGGGCTTCGCTCCTCTCTCCTCCCGCTGGGATTCTTGAAAACAGGACTTCTACAGGAAACATTTGGCCTTTGATTGAAGGTCCGATTTGGTTCCGACTGAAAAACACATGAAGGAATTGTTACGTCCTTTATCTGAACTGCTGAAATGTCACTGATAGATTTAATAAGTCTCTTGGGAAACCAACTGACGGATCCAGGAACTATTTACCTTGACGTCCAGTGGCTTCTTGATGCTTTGACTGCTCAGAGGTGCGGAGGCTCGGGCTTCAGGTTCTTTGTCTTCCTTCTGTTCGTCTTCCCCGTCCTGGTCTCCTTGTTTGTCGTCCTCTCGCACCTCCAGCTCACTTTCCTCCTTCTTCCGTTTTGCTTTGCTGATGGAGGCGTCCTCTGAAAAGCGTTTGACACGTGGGAGCAGAGATGGGGATCTCTCGGTGGTCGAGTCCGAACTGTGGATCAGCGCGGATAAAGGGGAGGAGCGGTGAGGCCTGAAGGCAGAGAAACAAACAAAGTGTCATGAGTTGCTTTTGCATCACTGCCTGAAACTCAACACACAGAACAGTTTGTGGAGAACATGTTACACCTATGTCATCCTTACTTTAAACGAACGTCGTACTTCCAGGGATTCTTAGAGCCGCCTTGCTGGTCTGCAGCCGAACTCGTTCTCTGAGGAAAGAAACGATGACACACACAATCCAACGTGGTGTTTAAGCTGCTCATTCAGTTCAAACACAGTTTTTCTGCCAAACTTAATAATATTGTAACGGACGTGAAAGGTGAGGAACACTCTCAGGACTAAGCTGCTCATTTTGTGTACAGGCAGCTGGAAGTGTAGAAGGACACGTGAGGCGTCTGTATGAAGGCTTCTTACCATCGGAGGCTTTTCAAGAAGTTCAAGGCCACAGGTTTCTGCTACCGCTTCGTCCAGATTTAGATTTGCATCATCTGAAAGAAGACGAAGACCCAACAGTCACTGCACCTGAACACAGCTCACAGCCACAGGAGGCAGTTAGCGTGTGCATGTTTCATTAATTAGTTCATCAGGTGTCTACACCATATACCAGGATGTAATCTGGGGCTTTGGGGTGAACTGACAGCAACGCCTCAGACAGCCCCGCCGTGTGAGTGAGACTGATATGAAGGGTGTGTTCATGTAGATAACATGTTGCCCAGTGCACTTCAAGGATTTCAAGGAACAGGCTCGTCCTAATGGCAGGAAATGATGTTTCTAACTCCCGCTCTCACCTCAAGCAGTCCTGTTTTTACATTTAATCCTATATATATTAGGAGCACAGTGGATGAGGACATACCTGAGACTGGGGGTGTGTCCAGTTCACACGTGTTGGGGACCAGAACTTCCACTCTGTCAGGATTCTTTGTGGCATCAACAGGCTCTTTGTTCGCTCCTTCAAAAAGAATAACACATGTTAGAGGGCTCTGTGTCGTCAGACCAGTGATTCAGATAACGAATGAGAATTCAAAGTCTGATTCCAACAAAGCACACTGACCGTTCAAGAGCGAGTCGTTGGACTGTGGCAGAGGCATCTCTGCGTATCGAACGTGCTTTATTTTGTAGGTATTCCTGACCCTCTTCAGTTTGTTTGCCACGGGCAGAGAGCTTGGCATGATTGGTGAGTCTGGGATGAAGTCTTCTTCGTGCTCTGGGGATGAGGACTGCTGGAGCTCCGAGCTGGTAGAAACAACGCCTGCTATGCTTGAACTGGGAACTGAAACTTCACTCTAAATGCTTATTCCTGCGCAGATCGGCACAGATTCAAAACTCACTGAACTCTGAGCCACAAACCTGTCCTCCCACAGGGATCTATGCAGGGCACTTGAAACCCGACGTGCAATCAAATCAGAAGTGAAACCTCTCTGATGTAGGTTTTGGCTGCTATTACAGTGTTCCTAGTTTTCTTGTGTAACTTTCACTGAAAGCTAAAAAATATAAAATCCTCTGTATTTAATTTTCCCCCCAAATCAGAAAAAAACCTGTTCATGTTGCTTAGCAACAAACTTAAACTCTTACCGAGTCATCTTTAAATTCTGCAGTTCAGCGCGCAGTTTTCTGTTCTCATCCTCGAGGCTGTCTCTTTCATTTTCTGGGGAAACAAATGAAACAAGACTCTTCAACCTGTCAGGAGCCATAGCCTGTGAGCCCGTTTCATACATGGATTCTCAGAACAGGCTTCTTCACGTACAGCCTACAGCCACGCTACTGACTCTATGAAGCTGTATACCAGCACAGTGGTGCTTTAAGCTAAATGCTATGGCTTGCATGCTAACATACTCATAATGTCAACCATGTTAGCCATCATTGCAAATTAATATTAGAAACAAAAGGCCTCAGTTGATCGCGGGAATGTCAAACCAAAACAACTGGACAAGTTTTGATTTGATAGTACGCTGGCAGAAAAGCTGTGAGATTATGATATTTGATAAGATTTATCATTGGGGGAAACATGAATGTCTGTACAGCAGTTTGTGGAAATCATCTAATAGTTGTCGAGGTGCTTCAGTCTGGACCATGTGTAAACTCACTCAGTTTGGTGATGAGGCGCAGATGTTGATCCTGGTCACTTTTCATGTTCTCCCCTAAGATGGCACATCGATCACACTCTCCTGCACGAAGCCTGGAAAAAAAGGACACAGTTACTCGTCTTTGAAACACACTGTTCACATGATGCCATCCTGCTATAGAGGAAGTTACCTCTCCTCCAGGAGACTGATGGCGTCCTGCAGGGTCTTGTTTTGCTCCTTCAGCTGCAGGTTGCGATTGTAAAACACCTCAAGTCTCTGAGCATCTCTGTAGAAAGCAAATGCACTGGCACGTTACTAATGGAGGCATGACTATAAAAACACTCATTTCATCTAAATCTTTACTATATTTAAAGGTTAGTAACACTGATTACTCACAAACACCGCTCCTTTTTCAACTTGCCCACTTTTGCTGTCAGTTCTTAAAATAAAGCAACAATGCAGTGTAAATGTAAAACCTATAAAAGGCATTATTGTAGTGCCTGAAGTCAGCACAAACTGTATAAAGCATGGAGGAAATTCACTGTTTGCAAGACATACAGTAAACCACGTGTCTGTTACCTCGCAGTGCATTCTGGTGGCACTCTCCGAGCCGCCTCAGTAAATCATCAAAGAGGTCAGCGGGATCGGGCGTCCTGCCGCTCAGGTCAGGGCTGCTCATCTTCCAGCCACTGCTAAAACACAGCCACACCTCCGACTACCTGACAAACAAAATAGTTTATTTAATATATAAAAAACCCAACTTCTACATTATGTTACACGCTCGGCCTTACTTCACTGTAGTTAATACGGTTATAAGGGTTCGTAACGAGCATTAACTGTACTTTTGACATTAACCCCCACAGTACTATAGACGATTAGTATTAATTATTATTATAGAGATTAGCTTTTGTTTATCGGTTTCCACAGTTTGCCCCTGACAATTTCCAAAATAAGTTAACTATGCTACGACATATGGCGGAATTTCAAGACGTTAACGTTACTAAACCTCAAAGCTAGCTTAACGTTAGCTAGCTATAAAGTACGACTGAGAGGGTTGCCCGTTTCAGTTACACTTAACGCTAACGGCTGATATTATTAGATACAGAAAACGCAGTCATGTTAGCAATATCAGCTCAAGACACGTATTTCTCCGCTTTAACAGAAAATATAAACAGAGCCTCTCGTCTGTCTTTGCCGCTATGCGCAATTAACAGCTTTCGCTGGCTTTAAACATATTAACAAAAGCCACAGCAACAAACTCAAACACTGTTTAGACTAACGGCAGTTACGTCTTTTAAAATGAAATAGACTTACAAATCTGAGCAACACCCAAAAGTTTATAAAGGGACAAAACTGTCCAAGGAGCTGGCGTCAGTTCAATACTCTCATGTTTAAAACTTCACAACAAAATCCAATTTAGCGCGCCGAATTGCATGCCGGGAAGTTTTCTTCTTCTTCCGCTAATCTGCTGGAGTCTGCGGCGCCCTCTCCTGTTCACACCAAGTATTACAGCATTACTGTTAGTACAGTACTATTGTTATTTTAAGTGTGCAATTGTAAAATTGTGTAATAATAATAATAATAATATGTTTGAGGATGTTTGTCATTTTATCTGCAAATTACAGGTCACACATTTTAACTGTCAACTTCCTCTGCTAATAATGGAGACAGTTTGAAGAATGAGGCCGTGTGAAACCTGTTCCTATAACCTACATCCTCTGTGACATTGCATTATGATCTGCCTGGTGCAGATCTGCAAGTACAAAATGACACAATAAGTGGAAGCAAAGATTATTCTTATATTTGTTTTTATTTTTGGTCTTTCTTAATACAAAACAAGAACCAAAATCACAAAAATAACATTTACAAAACAGATTATTTAACTGAGGTGACTGAGGCAACATAGAAAAGCATGTCTGAAACAGTGATATTGGTGTGTTAGCCTGGAAACCATGAGGTAAAACAGCCAGCAATGTAAAAGGTCAGATATCTTTACAAACTGTTTTGAATTAGTGCCTTACTTCAGTAGTGCTATTCACAAATGGAGTTTAACAATAGCATGTTTTCCTAACATGTCCACAGTTAGCAGTGACTTAATGATGTAGTGCTTTAGACCTACCTAAGAACAAATTGATTATTGTGAGATATAGGTCGAATATTCTAGGCATGTCGCACCATATGGCACCATTTTTAATGGTTTCTATTTTAATCCTTTTTGACACACACACACACACAACCACACACACATACACTCCTCCTACTCGCTCACTCTTTTAACTCTTAAATGGGTGCAAATGATTTCCGACAACCTCCTCTAGTTGTTCCCCATCAGGAATACTTTCGGCTGAAATAAGCGAATAGTTTTAACACCTAAAAGTGTTTCAAGCAGAAAACAAAAGCTGCTCCGCACTGTTTGGAAAAGCTGATACTCTTTTCCTAAAAAAAATAAAAATAAAAAATAAAACTTTGACAGGGCAGGAGAAAAAAAACAAAACACTTAGAATGATTAAGTGTCGGAATGGCCGTCAGTCAGAGGCAGAAACTCAAAAGTCCCGTTGTTTTTGTAAAATACAAAAATGGCAAGACGAAACGCGTACGCTGCATCGCTGAGAGAAAGAATAAAAACCTAGCGTCACTTACCAAAAACACAAAGCGGTGAAAAAAGTACAGTTTGTCCTGCACCTGTTTGTGCAGCTATGTTTTTGCATGAACAAACGTTTCTTGTCTTTTCGTCTCTCACATGTAAGTCATGGTCACTGGTGATTCAGCATTGCAGATTATTACTTCTTTTTTTTTTTTTTTTTTTTTTTTTTTAGTTCCTTTGGATGTGTGCCTTTTGTTGGATTTTGCATCTGTCACAGCAGGTAGATTGAGCTAGCATTACTTCATATATCTATATATACACATGCATTCAACATCATATGTATCCCCCAAATTAAAACGAACAGAAACAAACAAACACTTCCAAACTCCCTTTTCGCCACTTAAGAGTTTAAGCTATAAAAACCCGCATGACAGTCCACGAAATAAGTTTGCATGGAGGCTTTGCTGTTTGATGTGAGATATGCAGCAGGTTGTAGAGGTGCTGGCGCTGGGGTGTGACATGGAATGCAGCCTTATTCCATTGAGAGGGTTTGTGGGGTTGGGCCTATTCTTTATCCCCTCCTATCCAAATGGGCCTCTTTCTGTGTAGTTGGGTTTTAGATTCACATTATGCTGGAAGAAGAGTAACTGGTTGCAGACGCTGGCGGCGCAGGTCTTCACCAATAGCAAAAACACTGGAGTAGAGTGTGAATGCATATCTACCATCTTCTGACCTGCAGAGAGAACAACATGAACTTATAATAAGAAAGAATGTGGGACATATTATATAAAAAAAAAACATGTAAGACACTCACACTGCCCTCTTTCACCACTGTGGGGGCACATAGCTGTAGCTAGGAGTGCCAGGAGGCCGATACGTGGGCATCGTGACTTGGTGGGGAGCAACAGGCGCTGGTGATGGAGTTGTCAGCAGAGTTCCTGGAAAGCGAGGCGAACACAGACTGACCACCGAGCTTCACTGAGACCGCAAACAAACTCTGCAATTCTCTTACAGAAGTCACACCTCAAAAAGCTGCGAGCCGGCACAGACAAGCGCGCGCAAGTGAGAGTTTAAATTTAGCGTCTTCGTGGAAAAGTAACCAGTGCTCACCAGCTGACATGGCCATGGTGGTGCCGGCGACCATCCCCATAGCGACGCCGTTGTGGCGCGGTGGAGGGATGGGCGGGGCATACATTGCTGCAGGCATCCCGTTTGGCTGGACCACTGTTGTGTGATGGATAACATGAGGCGGTGCGGCATACAGCGGCTGTGTGTAATAAGTGCCTTGCTGTTGCGACGGTATTAACGCCTGGATCGGAGAAGAGAGAAAACAGGCTAGAGCTCGAAACATGAAGTGAAACTCGACAGGTCGTCATGGCGACGTTGCAGCGCTGACATGATGGAGAGAAGAGAAACCGATGACAGCTGCATCCAGAAGAGACCGTTACGCTGTCACAGTTGAGTTTGATTACAGTGCCATCCTCAGGCGGATCTGTATAAAACCAAGAGCCAAGTCATCCTTCACCAACAACAACAGCAACATACTGACCTGTGCATAGGGGTTCTGTTGGGGGTAGGTGCTCCGGACTGGGTAAACAGCAGCAGGATAAGGGTTGGCTGAGGACGAGTACGGTGGGACAGTCCCCGTGTTGGGAGAGCAGGACATTTTGAAAGGAGTGCCCGGAGCATAGCCTGGTGGGAGGAAGACGCTTCAAGTCAGTGCTGCTGATTATCGGATGCACAGTCACTTTCAGTCAGTCAGACAGTGGATGCTGACGTTAATCTTACCACTGGGGAAAGCCGGGTTTGCCCCTGCATAGACATTAGGAGTGTATGCTGGAGCGGCGGCTGCGTAGCCAACAGGAAACCCAGCTAGCGTGACCGAAAAGAGCAGAAGAGAAATGAATGCATTTAACGTTTCTGAATTTCCTGTTTTGTTCTTGTAACTTGGATATTGGCTGAACCATTACATGAACACGTGGCATTACCTGGGTAGCCTATACCCTTAGTATTGGTAAAGGGGACCCCTGTTGTTGCAGGGCTGTACACTGGATTCATTATGACTGGTTGCTCACGGATGCTGCAACGAAAGAAGCACACATTATGTGAAACTCAAGGCACTCTGACATTAACCCATAGATCATCACGGGTTAAACCCCTCACATCTTTATAGAAAATCACATTTCAGACATCAGAAATCTTAACGGTGCATCTGACTCTTGTGATTTTTCACACATGTAAGCCCTCTGCTCTGTTAGCTAAAACACCATTTACTGGAGTAGCTCCTTCTAGTGGAGCAATGCATCACATTTGCATTCATTATACACAGAAACCACTAAAAACAGGGAGCAGATAATGCATCGTTAATCAACAGCACTTAGAATAATTGAAATAGTTATGAACCAACAAAACGATTGCTTTACAGATGTTTTACAATTATTTGTTAAAGACAGCTGTGAGGACAGGATATGACCTTGCCAGGTCATGATCATAACAAATGCTCACTTTTGTTTCATGGTGATTTCTAAGTTACAAACACACACTCATAACTATAACTGCAGCACTTTGTGGGAGCCGGCGTCATGTTTTACATAATAAACATATTAAACATTGTGGTGCAATACAGGAAGCCTCAGTATGGGCGTGAGTTTAAATTTCCGTCCTTCGTGGTCTAAGTATGAGCACTGTCATCCCGTGAACATCTCACCGTTTTTCTGCTGTTCCACTTCACTTTCACTGAAACGTATCACAGTGTGGTAAACAGAGGAAGGAAAATCTAAACTCAAACCCTTATAAAACTCATATGGAGCACTTCATGCAACGCACATGGCGTGCATATAATAAAAGTTATCAGTTATCAGATTTGCGTTTCAGCAGTTCCACATAAAAAGCAGCGACGCTGCAGGAGCCTCGACCTCTGCTCCACACGACGCTCGTCAGTCTGCTGAACACCGGGGTGCAGCTGTGCCTGTGCGCTGCCCTCTAGCGGCGGCCCGTTCGCTATTACATCACTTTACGGGTCTGCTTTATTCGCAGGGAATTTAAAACAAAATGAAAAGCACTACTTCACGCTGTATTGTTACAGATAGAGCAATGCAATCGCTGTTGCAATCGCACGACTTTCCACACCGTAGAATATTAACTATACAGGAAGAGCTATAAACACACATCTATTTTATTTTTATGGAAACCACAGAGCAGGGTATAACCTCACATCTCCAGCACATCTCGATCACCTCATTTCTAACGTGCAAAAACAATACGATGCAATAATTAAGCATTTTTAAGCGTTTTGCGTTGATGCATCTCATTATCTTCTGTTAAAAACACACAGCAGAGCGAGGATTAAATCAATGAGTTGTTTGTTTTGTATCAAACAAAGTGTTGCGTGATGGTTTGCTTGCGGTGTGTTCACGCATTTTCTCAAAAGGTGACGTTAGAGATGTTGCACGCAAAAAAAATAAAAATAAAAAAATAAAGATGGCAACCTTTAAGTGGAAGAATTTGTGAAAGGTGAACGTGAACGCAACGGGGCTTTGTTGTCATTAGCTAGTCTCGCTAGCCGCGCAACCGTTAGCTTAAACGTGTTTGTCATTGCGGGTCGGTGTCGATGTGCCGTTTGACCTGCAGATCACCTGTCTGACCGCGGAAAAAAACCACTGGACCGTCCCCGGACAGCAGCCAGATGGGGACAGCTTGTCAACAGGCCGCATAGCACAGGAGGCAGGCAGCCAGACAGCTGTGGTCTGCAGCGCCGTCTGTCCCAACACCGCACAGACCACGCACACGTCCCCATCCAGCTAATAACCAACAAAAACTTACTGTTTACTCCTCTGACCGTCTCTTTGTCCCCTCCTTTGGTCTCCAGGTGTAAAATGAAATTAAGCTAGCTGGTGTTTGGCTCCCAGATGCTTTGCTGAACTCTTTTGAGCACTCCGCGTCACTTCCGTGTAGTGTCACGTGGTCTGCAAACATAAAACATGACACTTTATCGGTCAACCAAATGCTCTTCAGCGGATTGTAATTTATTTGGTGTTTTTTTTTTATCTTTAAACACCAACTAATTTTATTTTATTTTACTCAAAACACGCGCAAACATTTAAACGATTATGAATTAAATCCAAAAGAACGAGACGGGTCGCACCAGGTTTCATTGGTTGAAAATTATTATTATTATTATTATTATTATTATTATTTAGAAAAAATACATTTTATGTTTTCTTTTTTGCGATAAAATCGTGTTTGATTTCACTCCAGTATTATAATATCAACCGTCTTACTGCAACATCGTAGCTATCGACTGTGGGCTTATTATTATGTCTGCTCAGGTCCCTCTTCTGCTCTGAGGTCCTTGCAGGTAGTAAAAAATATTTTAATTTGCTAAACGTTTCACTGTATCTGCCAACTTATAAACACCGACATTAGTTGATATAAGCTGAACATATACTGTGAACAAAACTTTAACAAGTTGTGTTTTCACGTTTCTTTGACAGTAACATATTAAACGGATTTGCTCTTCAAGGACCTTGACGCATCGGTTCCATGCAGCCATTGAACTGGGAAGAGTAGGGTCCATACTGTTGTGATTTTAGTGCGACCTATATGTGATTTTATAGGTAAAATGTTGATATTTAGCTCATATTAGGAACCATTCTGCGGCGTAAGGTGGAAGTATTCGGTCGGCCCTTGTCGTCGGAGAAGAGCAGGGGCATTATGTCTGGAGCGGCCGGTGCAGGAGGAGGCTCCTCCTGTATGGGCGCAGCAGCGGCAGCCAGTTGCAGCTCCGCCGGCTCTCCGTACGCTGCTGCAGCCGGGGGAGGCGCAGGGGTGGCCGGGAGGCTGCCAGCTCGGGTCCTGGAGCATATTTTCTCCTATTTGGAGCTCTCCGACTTGATGCGTTGTGCGTTGGTTTGCTGGCACTGGAACAATATCCTGGCGGATGAAAACAGCGAGGTGTGGCGCAGCCTCTGCAGCCGGTCACTTAGCGATGAGGCTTTGCGATCTGACATCCTGTGCAACCTGCCAACCTACAAAGGGAAAGTAGGTTTACCAAGCGGCCAATACCGCTGCCGTCTCGGGGTTGAAGAACCGTAGCTAATGCCAAACTCCATTTAAAAACCTGCCTGTTCAGTGCTACCTGTGCTCTGCAAATACCTTCGCGGAACACACTGTCCTCAGGATGCATCTGTAAGCTAGGCTATGATATGCCAGAAGACCGTAGTGATTCGTAACGTGTTTCTTAAGCAAATACAAAGTAATGCAGAAATTAAATGCGTATGCTCAATGAAAACACGAATTAAATTAAGAGTTTCTTAAATGGGGTTTGGTGCAAGGTTGTTTTGAGTCACTAAATCAATAGGGATGTGATTTAACAGGCTAAAAGAGATGCTGTTTTGCTGTCATTAGCCAACATTTGACCATGGGTTCTTTTTTATTCCAGGGCCCAGTACTGAGGCTGCTGTTATTCTTTGTTATTGCATATCTTTCTGCACCATATATAAGAAAATAATAGACCCCCTGTACGTGAAGCCTATTTAAAGATGCTACTTTCTGCAGTGAGGTTTGTGCCATGACATTATTCTTTATTGGAAGTTCCCTAAAGATTTGAACATGACAAATTGCATATGTAAGTTTAACCAAAAAAATGTGAATAGTAGCAATAATCATTTCCTTATTTGTGAAAGACCCTACATAAGTCTTGAATACTGCAACACAGTCTGTCTCATGGGGTGGAAAAGCCAAAGTCCATGACCATGTCTCACCTTGTTTATGCAAGCATCCATATATAGACCAATGTGTTTCCCAACAGATGCAATGAAAGGGCTTTTCTTTTAACTGCAGTACGCAACACAAATGAGGATATAAAAATGCTATTTTGATGTTTTTACACCATTGTCTTAACGGTTTGGGGAAATCACTGAAGGTTATTAACTCTAGTTTTAAAGGATTGTCCTTGTCCTCTCGTCTTCTACAGCTCAAGGCTTTTCAACACGGTTTGAGCTCCCACGACTGCTCCCGCAACGTTTACGTCAAGAAGAACGGCTTCACCCTCCACCGCAACCCTATCGCCCAGAGCACGGATGGCGCACGTGGCAAGATTGGCTTTTCAGAAGGGAGGCACGCCTGGGAGATCTGGTGGGAAGGCCCTCTTGGCACGGTGGCGGTGATAGGCATCGCCACAAAGCGGGCGTCCATGCAGTGCCAAGGTTACGTGGCTCTGCTGGGCAGCGATGACCAGAGCTGGGGCTGGAACCTGGTCGACAACAACCTGCTTCATAACGGGGAAGTCAGTGGAAATTTCCCGCAGTGCAACAATGCACCAAAATATCAGGTGAGAGCCGGTGGCATGTCTGTTTGTTACTTAGACCCTCATCAGATTTGAAATGTGCAAAATGAATCTGCCCAATTAGCTACTGCAGCAGTTTAGGAGATGAATTTGCTGTTGTCTTTTTTTTTTTTTTTTTTTTAAATTTAATTGTGTTTGTCCACAGATCGGGGAGAGGATACGCGTGATTCTAGACATGGATGACAAGACGTTAGCCTTCGAGAGGGGTTTTGAGTTTCTTGGAGTAGCTTTTCGTGGACTGCCCAAAACCTGCCTGTTCCCTGCCGTCTCTGCAGTGTACGGCAACACTGAGGTCACCATGGTGTACCTGGGAAAACCTCTGGACGGCTAAAAGCAGAGTGCCGCTGTTGGCGAGCGCGTGACTCTTTCTGTCAGCAGACCGACGGCCCTGTTTGTTGCACCGTTTCAAAAGGTTTTGGATGCCGAGCGGTCGCGTTTCTTCCAAGCAGAATAACTCTACTCACATACACGCAGACAAACTTCAACCACAGCTCGACACGAGGGGTCAGCTTTCGGACTGGACAAGCAACAGGGAACAGCAGTGTGCGTGGGAACCGTCGCGAACATGCGTCTGGATCAGCCTGGAAGTGTCCACTTTTACAGTTTAGCTGCTGGACTGTTTTATTTACAGGATAGGGGAACATTATTTAACTTTATGTGATTCAGGCTAACATTGCTGAACACTCACTTGAGGTTTTATGTCTGCTTTGAATGAGGCCAAAACTATTCTCAAAACGGTGGCAAATACTTAAAGACGTAATTTTAACGAGTGCTAAGCAGTAGTTGTTACCGATAGCAGTCTGTTGTATGAATGAATGAAAACAGCTCATCGTGGTTTAAGTATAAACAATGACCAGAAGGTTATGGTTATATGCCAAATCAGCGTGACCTGATGTTGTATTTTGCTACAGGCGAACATAAAGGCCATGCGGACCAACCGTCATGCATGTGCATGGGTACTGGCATATGGACTGTAACACCTGTCATTTTAAAATCCCTTTCTTGTAATGGTGGAAACTATACCTGTATCATGTCAACGTGTGTCCTTTTTAATGTGCTACTGTAGTATTACACACTATTTATTTCCTGGTTTTATCTATGGTACTATAGATACTGTATGGTTATAAGGCCTGACAAATAAAGTCTACATGGTGCCACTCTTATAAAGATGGTTTGATGCTTGTGTTTGTCTGCTGATGCACAGTTGTCCAATTACACTGCAGGTTCCCATCCCATGTTACATACATAATGTATGAACACAAGGCTGCAGTATACAGCTAAATAGAGCTTTGGATCATATAGATTAAACCCAAGTCAGTATGCTGTATATTGTAGCACACCAGTGGACTTTGTTATTATGAATTTGTGACATGAACTGCTCTTAAAGCTGAAAACTAGGGTATTTTTAGTGCTGTTCACAGAATTACAATAAGATACGGTGCATGGTAACTACAGTAGCAATTGTAGATTATTGGTCTGTGTATAAAGTAAATTAGGCGAAAGACATGTCACCACCCAATATACAAGATTAACCATGAATTATACACACTGTTATTGCTAATGTGGTGTAAATGAGCTGCACAATAAGATGGTTCATAGTAAACATCGTCCAGAGTGACTGTAGATGACAGGTCTGTAAGAACAAGGCTTTCCTTTCAGCTCTGGCGTTGAACTGCATGTATTATTCACTGTGTGTGGCTCAGAAAAGGAATCTGTGCTTGGCAGTCATGTTTTCCCTCAATCAATAGAAGTGTAGAAATGGAAATGTATTTTAGATTTGCCTTAAAGGGAGGCTGGGAAAAAAAAACAACATTTGAGGCTGATGACATTTCTATTTTTGAGAGCATGAGGTTACAAGTTTATCTTTACAGACAGCACTTTGAATCAAGAAACTAGGCTAAGACATATTTATTCACAGTGTAGGCCTCTGTGTTTTAAGTTTATGTATAATTTTAGCCACAAACGCAGCATTGTCAGGGGCTGAAATATCTGAATGACTGTTGGATGTATTGATTGATATTGATTGATTGGTTTGAATTTGACTCTACATCAGGCACACAAAGAGCATGAAAACCCCAAAAGATAAAGAGATACCGCGTGTTTCCAACAAGATTCGAAAGACAAAGAAAACACAAAGAAGCACATTTAACTTGAAAACTAAACACAATCCTTAATGACACCACTACAATGTAAGACTGCAGCTACAGTTCATAATAAATTATCTTGTGTTGAGATTTTTCATTTTTGGTGAAATATACGGCAACCGACACATCCTTCACATTTTGCCAACATAGCGCTATCACCAGGTTATTATTTTAGCTATCTGAATACTTTGATTTCTAATAACATACCCAAAATATTACAAATATATATGTTGGCCTCAGTGTTACTTTGTGTTTCTAGCTAATAAGCAAAACCTAGCATGCTAACACACTAAACTAAGACAGCCAACATGGGGGACATCGCACCAGTTAAACATTAGCGTGTTAGCGTGCTATTAGCACTTAGCTCCAAGCCCAACAGGCACAGTTGCTAGCATGGTTGTTTACACATAAGGCAAAGAGTTACCTTCATTTAACTGAATATAAATAAGCAACATGTCCCATATTTGACAGATGTTTTACAATTATCATTTCAATTAACATAAGAGGTAGGATTGTAACTCTCTTTAACTGCTGCTGGGGCACAATAAACACCAGGAAACTATGGAAAATGCAAACGCAGACAGTGGTATATAAAATTACATATAGTACTAACATTGACAGATAGCGTCATGATATTTCCTTTACAAGGGCATAAATTACAGCCTTTGTTTTTGAAATGCACAGAATCAGATCAGTGTGAGTCATAAAGGTGGAAAAACAGTGAAAAACAAAGTGCACCACCTACAGAAGCTCAACCTTCAGGAAATAAATGGAAAAGACACCCCAGCTGGACACACTGCTCTGCTGCGGTGTGATCTCAGCAGTGTGGGAGTGGATTACCACTTGAATAAATGATTCATGAAATATGTGCTGCCAATGCTAAGGGTTTGCCTATTTGTCCCCATTTCTTTATATTTTCCCTGAGTCTGAGTACCTCCAGATGCACAGCAGTGCTCTCTGGTTTCCTGCCATTCTGCCCTGCTGTGACCCTGAACACCGGTTTGCCAGACTGTCTGTGTATCAGTGTCAGTCTCTCCATCCTTGATCATCTTAACTGCCTGTCAGACAGTCACTCCAACTGCAGTGTCTGTCCATCAGCCGACCCATCTGAGATGTTTAGAGCAGCATCACACCTGCGAGAGCTGCTGGTGTTTATGGTTAAGTGTGCAGAAGTCTGCATGAAACCTGGATATATTAAAATGCTGTTTGCTTATATGTTTATATGTTACTAAAATCTAATATATTAATAATGTAAATCTAAAGGACAGCCACAGAAATGGAGGCAGCCTAAATGATCCTCCTTCTTTTTGAATGCCTTGTGTTTTGTAATGTGTAAATGTGGATAATCACAGACAGTGTAGCCAGGCATTACATAAAATCTTACTTTTATCTTCTTCTTCAGACAGTATTCAGACAAATTACAGGCGATCTCTAAACAAAACAATAGTTTACTTGTGGTTATTGTGTTTTTTCATCTGCAATTTAATGTAACAAGAACGAACAGCGAGGAAGAGCAGAGGCGTTTCACTACTATCTTGTGAAATAATTAGGATCCCACAGGATAGAAGTGCAGTCCTAATTCCCTGGGGGTGAAAACAAAGACCTGGATGCATAATTCACAGATGAATTATGTAACAACAACCCCACCACAAACTTTCACACAAACAGAACGGATCTGCGCATTACTGTGTTATTTATTTCTGCACTAAATGAATCATAGTAGTAAATTAGTACTAAATTACTAACCAGAATGTACAAATTCAAATTCCAGGTTATCTGCATTTCTTGGAATTTCTGTATAATATGATAATAACGCTGTGTGCTATTATATAGGATATTATAGGTAGGTCCAAATATAATTATAATGAGTTTTGTAACCTCTAGACTAGAAATATGCACTAAACCCTATTTCCACAAGAGGGCAGCAACCCTGCAAACAGCCTGCCACCACAAACAGGCCTAGTCCTGTGCAGCCGAAACCTGAAGAGGACACTTTTAGAATATGTTTTAACTTGGTTCATTGGAAACAAGTGCAAATCATTAACTCGACACATAGTAATCAGTCCATATTTGTCCATATTCTAGTATTTTCCTTTACGTTTGGCACTGTTGGTCCTCATTGATGTGTGTGGGTGATTTTTTTCTTATAGATTCACAGCGTGGTATGAGCACACCACATCCCCCGATCACACATGGGACTTCACTGCCACAACTGCTACCTCACACCCTCAGCCCTTAAATGCAGAATGCAAATTCGTACAGTGCCACTTTTAAATTTGCCCTCATATCTGAAAAAACCCCCTCACAACGAATAGAGCCCAGAATTCACACTTGCGCTGCACATGTTCACGCACCACTGCTCAAGTCCAGTGTGAGAACTACTTTCCATCCGTCTGCTCAGAACAACGAGAATAAGTCACAGTTGTCTTACAGTTCATGCTGATTAATAAAAGTACCACTGAACCTCACTGGGGTAACGCTGGATGAAAGAGTCACTCGTTAAGATGAAATATAAAGCAATGTGAAAGCAAGTGGGGAATTAACAATAATTAAACTGATTAATTAATAGCATATAACAACAATAATCCTTTAAATCCTCGTATTTTTTCAGTGTTTCTCACAAAGAACTGTGTCCTTGAGGTCTAATAAAAATGTTTAACGCCTCTCCAGTGCAATATCTTGAAAAAAGTTTGAGGTCTGCATCAGTGAAGTCAACACTCTGCATTTGCAGGCTCATTGCAGCGTTTCTTGGTATGTTACGATCACCTGTCACTCGCTAGTACTAGTAGTGGTTGGAGTATTGTGAAACCATCTAGTGGGAATGTGCAACATGACGCCTGCGTGCATGTGGGTTGAAGACATTATTAATAGTGTTATATTTAAATGTCCTTCCTTTTACGATGCCGGAATGATCTGTCTCTCCCATTTGCAGTGTTCTCACTTTCACACTGTCTGCTGCGACTGTTCCACGAATTCCACAAATTAATTTTAGCTTCATTGTTTTTCCAGTGGTGTCATTCAATTAAATTCTCTCCTGCGTAAAGGAAGTAGTAGTTAACGGCGTGAAGAGAGCAGACTTTATTAAAATCAGTATGAAGCGTGATCGTTATTAGGGCCCTGTCAAACAGTCAATCAAATTACGATTATTAAGACGCAGACGTGGAGGCGGAACACGAGGGTCTGTGCCCTCTCTCTGCTGACTGCAGGGAGGATGTTGTGGTTACAATGGGGAGGATGAGTGCAACATATCGCAAAAGTCAGAATCAGAATTCAAACTTTCCCCTGCAGTGAGCATCCTCATTAAGAACAAGCAACACAGGGGTTCAGTCATAAAAAACATTGCTCCATAGCGCTACTAGTGGTCAAAAACCTCACAGGCTGCCTTTAAGTGAATTCTCGTTTTTGATGGGAATTAGCTTTTATTTCATGATGACAGCACAGGATGACACGGAATAAGTCGAGAGAGAAATGCAGCTAAGGTAACGGAAAGGATGTTGAGGTTCGTGGTTGGCCCTGTGTCTATGGTGTCTTTATTTTTAAAGCTACCACTGTTTATTAGCAGCGCTGCCACCCCTGGTCAGTAGAGATACTGCAAGGGGTGTAAGAGAAGTACATTTGTAAACCTGCTGCGCACAAAGACGTAAATTCGTCAGTTTAACTATTACAGGTTTTCAGTTTTTGTGCAGCAGATGATACTTTTACAGTAAAGTTGAGTAAATCCTCCTCACCATAGTGCCGTGGATTAGATGATCTTGTTGCCACCAAACCTTATAAAGAAGTCAGAAGTGAGAGCCCGAGACGTCCCGTGTGAAAAAGGGAAGGAATCACTAACAAATCATCTCTTCAAGAACAGCCCCATCACTTCCTTATTCCTAATTCCCTATTCCTGTGCTCATGGGTGACGATTAAGGAGAGACATGTTTAACAAAAGTTGAATGAGGGCTTTACAGGCTGGACGTCAAGAAGGAGAGAATGAAATGCATATGACTGATAGAGTTTGTGTGCGACCCATCATAACTGCGTGAGTTATGCTATGGCTTACCTGGCTCAGAAGCACTGAAAACATTCAGCATGTTGCTTTGTACGTATTGGCAGGCTCGATCATCTCTGCATGTGTGTGTGTGTGTGTGTGTGTGTGTTTTGTAATGGCTGCTGGCTGCTGAAGCGACAGGCCGAAAATCAGGCAGGAAGGGTGTGTGTGCTGAGTGGTTTCCTCTCTCGTAGGTTGACTGATCAAAACGAGTCAAGGGTGTGAAGGGTGTGTTCTTATAGGGTTTTTGTGGTAGCAGTTCTGCCACCGACCTTAGTTGCCTGCACAACAACATTAATGTCGTGGCACTGTGAAACTTTTGCTGTGCGGGTTGAGAGCTGTTGAGCCTGCACTCGCCTTCCTGTGGCCCGGGGCTTGAGAACCTCTTTCTGATTGCAGCGTGTCCATGTGACTTGGTTTCCGTTGCCTGCCTGCTTCCGTGAATAGTAAGAAGAGGCATCAGCGCTTCAGTCAGAGCAGAGGAAGGCAGCTGAACTTCACACACGAGCACACACTCTGCTGTAGCGACTCAACCAGCGATATGGTCAGGGGATCAACCGTCAGTGGCTTGGGAAATCCACACCTAACCACCATTGTAAGTAAATGCACTGTGCACTAAACTAGAACTGCAGCATGCACTAATACTTTGCCTGCTAAAAGAAGCAAACTGCATGCTTTGTAATAGGAAAGTTGCATTTAGATCTATCTTGTCTTTGAGCAAGATCACAAAGATGTCAAATAGATTGTGGTTAAAACAAGCTAAGCTCGAGCTTTAAATGAAAAAGGTTAGTTCTCAGAATTTATCTGCTGCGCTTCCATTTTGCAAAGTAAGTCCTTGCATCAATTTAATCTGCAATCAGCAATGCACACTACTATCCCTTAATTACAGAGTGAAAAACCAAATGAGACAATGTCATTCTGACTCTGCAACGCTCACCTGTAAATATCTCGCAAAGTTATTAAAATTCACATTTTATCATTCTTATGCTATTATGAATTCAAGCCGGTGGTTACACATTTGTGCAATCTTTATGCAGCCTAAATGTGGTTTAACTTCTTTTCATTATTACACACTGGGTGGTTTTCACACAAACTGGCTGTATCAAGGTCAGTAACACTCAGAGGACAAACATAATCTGTAAAATGTCCCCCACACCTCGCTGGGACGTAACAGATAATATAGTTTACGCCTCTAAAGTCGAGTAACTTAACTATAAGTTTATATAAATCAGAACAGAGGTTATTTCAGGACATGTTTAATATAGAGAAGGTCTGGACTGTAGCAACCTTAAAGCAGACTTTAAGCTGAACCAGAGTCTGGCCTAGACCAGCTGGGCCCAGAGAGAGAAAGAGAGTGTACAGTAGTAGTGCAATGTAAGTTTCACATACAGATGTAAAGTAACAGTAACGGATATAGTAGAGCTGCAGAGAGAAGTAGAAGGAGAAGGAGCGAGAGGACACAACACAATCACAGGACAGCGTCTCAAACAGGGTCGCCGTGCAGACTGGCTCTTAAAAGCCATTGATCCGAGCAACAGAAAAGCAACGACGTCACAAAAAAACAAAACAAAACTGGGAAATGTGTCAACAACAATTTCCCCACACCAGTGCAACAGAAGCATGAGGCATCCACGCTCAGTTTGCTGATGCGTCATGTAGCGGTTTGCATCGAAATCTGGGAAATTTTACCAAACTGTCCAGCTGCTGATCTCAGGATAAAATATGATTTTGTACAGAGGACATTCATTTTCATCTGTGTCGGGCAGAAGTCTAATATATATTTGTTGAAGAAAGCTGAAGAAAAATAATGTGTTTTTTTATATATATATTTATATATACTGGCTATATATATATATATATAAAAAAAACTGTAACTCCTTTTATTGACCAGATAAAACAGGAAATTCAATTCTTATTACTTGTTGTAGACACGAATGGCGTGTGGATTAAGTTCCTCCGTCATTACAGACAGACCCAGGACTTAAAACTAACATTTACTGCCAGCACAGCAAGAAAACTAATTAATAATAAGCAGAAAAACTGAGGGGAAGTATTTACAGAACGAAGAGTTTTGGCGTGAGTCGAGATAAGCAGGTCAGGATGTAAATGCTCGTCTCCTTCTGCGACCTTCACACGCCTTCAGTGCTTTAATGTCAAGCTGCCGTCTCGTTCTCCCAGTCTGCCAATCCAGTTATGCTGTCATTTCATGCACAAAGCACGTATTTGCGTTTTTAAAACATGGCACTGGTTTGCCAGATTTCACGACATCAGGCTGGTCATCGCTTGCAAATCACGATTAAACTATGGAGGGACACAAGTGTTCGTGGATCATCTAGAAACAGCACGTGCCTGTGTTGATCGATAACCATGCATCCTCTCTCTTTCTTCGTCAGCAGCGAGGATGTTAAGATGCCAGTCCACAGGCTCACTCCCATCCTGCTCTGCTTGTTACCCATGTGGAGAATCCTGACGCCAGCCTCATGTCATCCACAACACAGCCGATGCCAGCTGGTGAGATGTTGCTACGTTACTAAAAAACACTGTGAAATGAACTGGATTTGTTTCCAGGCATGCATTATATGTAATGTAACAGGCAAAGTAATGCATTTATGTTTTTAATGACTACTTGGTTCTGTTAATATTGTTATTAATGTAGTTTGGGGGAATAAACCTGTCTCAAAACTCAAACGTTGGATGAATACATGAATGCACTCTGATGCACCATGAAGTGCACATCTGCATGGTCACTGGCTAAAAATGTACAGATGAATATCATGCAGGAAATTACATGTTTTTCTGGTACACGTTCTGTGCTCAGATTAAGTGATTATAAGTTATAATAAGCAGCCCACTAAAATAATTTTATTTAAATTTAATTTTCACACTAAAACCAACCTTAACCTTTAAGTTACATCTTTAATTTATCATAAAGACTCAAAAGTGTGGACGCACCCTTTGATGACTGAATAAAAACATCTTACACACATGGTATCTGTGACATTTAATATGTTATTTATAATTATGTTTTGGTCTTGTGGTTTGCAGGGGTTTTCCAGAGGGTCGCCGGTTGTTGGTTGATGAAGCGACAAAGACATAGCAGAATAAAATTCTCACAACTGGTCAAACCGCCACCCTTTTCTAATGACATATTATTGATATGTTAAGCAGGACAGTTGTTACTACTTACAAACGCTCATGCAGTTTGCCACAGTTGAAAGTGTTTCACAGTCATCCAAGACCAAGGTTAGAAATCTCACACCGTGATGATCAAAAGTCAGAGAGTAGGTGAACAGTGAACCTACTGGCCGAGCCATGCTGGATGGTTATGACGATGATACAGTAATGAACTGGGGTGAAACTGTCCTTCCAGTAAATTCAGTCTTGATATTTGTCTTCCTGAACCTTGTAGTGCATGTAGATTAAAGACTTATGCAGATCTGGCCCTTTGAAAGACTGAGCGCTCAACAAGATTTCAATCCAGTTTCTGTAGGATTCCTGAAAAGCTTAAACATTTCTGCCCCACGAGACAAATGCAATACGCCAACACACAAACTAAAAGCTCCGTCCTCTCCTTCTCTCCACAGATCCAAAGAACGGCTCTCTGCAACGATGGCAAGCTCTCGTCTGTGCCTGCAGGACTGCCCAACAACATAGAGGAGCTTCAGCTCAACTACAATCACATTCAAACACTACTGGGCAACTCTCTACGTTACCCTTCCTTAAGCACCCTGAGTTTAGCTTGCAATGGTTTGGAAAAAATAGAATCAAACACTTTTAAAGACTCAAAACTGATAGAAAGCCTGAATTTAGCAAATAACAATCTTCATATTGGTTACCAAGAAACCAGCCACGGACTACGGACTATACCCAGGCTTAGAGTCTTGGATCTGTCTGAGAATAACATTAACGACGAAATGGCCGCCGCACTCCTCCAAAATCTGACATCCCTGGAGTATCTCAATCTTTCTGGAAACCTCTTGCAGAGACTGGATGAGACCTCGTTCAGCGACCTACACCAACTCAAAGAACTCGACCTGCAGAGAAACATCATGTTCGAGATCGACACCGCCTTCGACAGCAATCGGAAGCTCCAGCGGCTCAACCTGGCATTCAACTATCTGCCCTGCCTGACAGACTTCCACATGACCCAACTGGTCGTCCTCAACGCCAGCCACAACTTCATCGAGTGGTTCATCTCCAGACAAGACCTTAACGACACTTTCCAGTTAGAGACGCTTGATCTATCAGACAACAAACTGCTCTTCTTTCCTTTCTTGCCCAGCCAGAGCTGCTTGCGGAACCTCTACCTGTCGCACAACAACATTAGGTTTTACGAACACCTGGCAGAGAACAGCACGTTCACGAACTCATCCACCGTTGAGTTCTACAACCTGAAGAAGCACGCAAACAACGTGACGGCTGAGCTGTGGAAAGAGAGCCTTCACGGTGACATCTCCTCCATAGAGATTTTGGATCTAAGAGGAAACCAGGTGGAGTACTTCCCTCAGGGGTTCATCCAGAAAATGCTCGTCCTGTCCAGACTTCACATGTGCACAAACTGCCTGAAAACCCTAAATCTGACGTCAGAACAGCTCTCTGGCAGCCTGTACGAGATGGACGTCAGCAACAACAGACTGAAGCAGATTGTTGCAGACGAAAGTACGTTGACTGCTTTCGGAAATCTGACGTACCTTAACCTGAGCCTGAACGATCTTGAGTCTCTGCCATCGGGATTATTTTCCTCGCTGCCTAGCCTCAGGTCAGTGGATCTCAGTTACAACAACATTGACATTTGCTTTCCTGACAAGGCGGAGACCACTGCTATGCCAGCTTGTGTGGATTGGAAAAACACTGTATCCCTGAAGCAGCTTTACCTTAAGGGATGCAACCTCGTTTTTATTCCATTGTCTGCGTTCGCCGGGTTGACTCTAACACACTTGGACCTGTCTGACAACCCTGGAGTCACTGTCCAAGAGTCAATACAAAGCCTTAGCGGAACGTTGCAGCATCTAGGGTTAGGAAACACACAAATACAAGACTTTGACTTCTCCCATTTCCAAAGTCTGACGTTTTTAAACATTTCGAGAAACTCTCTTGCTCATGTTCCCCCTTCACTCCTTAACCTTGACCTGAAAGTGCTCGACTTGAGCAACAACAGACTGTCCACCATTCCCTCAGGTCAAGCCAATGCATTAGCCTCAAAGCTGCACACTGTTTTCCTCGCAGGAAATCCGTTCAACTGCTGCCAAACAGAGTGGTTCAGGACATTTGAAGCAACGGAGACGATCAGCGTGGTCAGACAATCAGACATTGAATGTGAGGACCTCCTCCAAATGACACACAGGGTGGAGCGCGCCCAGTCATTTGTGTGTCTGGAGGAAGGTTTTGAATCGATGTTCTGGTACATTTTGTTTTTTGTCTGCCTTTCTTTTGTCGGCGTTTCAATTACTGTTTTCTTCACCTTTAAGATCAAAATGCTACAAAAACCAATCAAAAAGAAGTGTTTGAAGCCCACGTCTTACTGAAACTTTATAAATCCCAAAGCAAACTGCATTTTATCCAGTACATTACTGAGAAATGTAACTGAATGTATGTTGGAAATAAATTCAGTTGATTGTTAAATTGCGTACAACAATGACAACTCGTGTTTACACGACAGGTTAATCAGTTTTTCATATTGTTGCACTGTGTGAGGTGCGGTTGAAAACCAGACCCTAATCCCTAATGTACACTGATGTAAAAATGTGGCTGCGCTGTTGTGGCAATTGGTGTGTGTGTGTGTGAGTGTGTGTGTGTGTGTGAACATATGCAGAAGTAGTGTGATGCAAGCTGTTGCTATAAGCAGCAGAGGAAACATGAAATTTCCTGTTTTGCTAAGATGTGCAGCAACTGCCCAGTTCTGTATCTCAGAGAGGAGGGGTTTGAGGTTTCCTTCCCATCAGAGAGACGCACATACAATTTCATTTACATGAAATTCCAGTGTGTCAGTTCTCACGAGGCCCCGCTTTGGACCCATTTATCGATACATATTGATCTGTTCTACTGTGCATTTGATAGCAACGCAGTGAAAGTCAGACAATCAGAAAAACGAGCGCTCGCTTTAAACAAAATCATATAGATATCATCGTAAACATAATGTTATCGTATAAAGGGCAGCGTTTTCCTCGTACAGCACGAGGGGAAGGCATTTCTCTGCCTGTCTTCGTACGTGCACGGTTGCTGGAGTTGGCTGGTAGATCAGCGCGATCTGAGCCTTGCACAGTGCAGCAGGCTTAACCAGAAAGTAACCAAAATACCACTGTGGTGATGCTCAGGGTCATGGTGGTTGGAACATAAAAAGAGAAACCGTCGTAAAACCTTTGTCAAAATTAAAAAACATCACCATTCTTACGAGTTCATTACAAGTCTTTTCTTGCTCGTATGCAGGGCGTGCAGGACTGTGTGTAAGTATGCAAATTAGTAGAAAAGAAAAAGAGGGTGAAGAAGTGAAGTCAACCGAGGGCAGCAGCTGACTGGAGATCTGAGAGGCTGACTTGTTACTTGATGGGGTCTTTGAGTATGATTTAACTTATTATTAATCAGTATAAACACTGATTCATCCAGCACCTCTGGATTAACTACTCTGAAGCAAGAACGTTAGCAAATAATACGTTTTCGCAGATGCAAATACAGTTTCAGTTTCTACCACGAAATCAACAGCAGGCAGCATCAAATAAAACCATCTTGGTAACTTCGTGGAAACAAGACGTGGAGACCTGGAGCGATAAAGTAAAGCGTAAACGGCTCAAGAGCCCGATCACGTTAGCAAAGAGTTGGGAAAGACTTTGCAGCTGGCGGCTTGTCACATTTTACAGATGTTTGACCAAGAGGAAATTCATTTGTTCACTCAGCTATGTTAGGCCAAAAGTGAGAACTTGCCTGTATGAACTAGATCAGAGGTCATTCTCACAACATGACGGTTAAAGTGGGCTAACTCTGTGCTAACGTCACACTGCACACAACAAACCGTTCACATCATATGACCACGCAGCCAAGTTTAAGGACATCAACATCTATTGTTACACAACAGCCCCGCTGAGGTTGTAACGTCCGTACTTGGGGTGAATTACCAAATATATACCACAAAACTGTGAACAAGTGGGTGACTGAAATGGCGTGTTGTTGTTTTGTTTTGGTTTTTTTTCTGTTTTCACGTAGCGGTCACAGTTTCTCACAGATAAATATGCCAACGAGAAGGGAGAAGTGAAATTCAACTTGAAGTGGTCGAATGAGATTAGTTTGACTTGCATTCTGGCAGCAGGTGTGTACTGCGGTGCATCTAAGCTAGATCTGTGGTATTTACGATTTAGACGTAGCATAAATGGATACACTTTACCAGAAGTGGTCAGGGTCACGTGCGTGCTGCCTCTGAATGTAAATCTTCCCCTGGTTGCTGGTAGATCAGCTTAATTTCCTTTTTAAATCAAAGAACTTTTGCTATATTATAAACTTGAGTGAGTCAGCTACTAAAACAACATATTAAAGTGGTTTACTGACTGTAGACGAAACCACATTTCTAAGTTTAAGATTAAGTGGCTTCTATATCGTGGATGAGACGGTGCAAACAGGTGGACATAATGTTTGGAGGAATTTGAACTGAACAGTGGGAGTTAGCGTGATTCAAAGGTTTGGATGTCGGCTACCTCAGCTGGGTTTCGGCTGCATTTGAGCTGCACGTTCACATTGAGATGTCTGGGGGTAAATGACAGCAGAGGGCTACTAGAGCCTGCAGGCGAGATGACAGCTCTGCGCTGCTGCGTCGACACCTTTTCTTTGTTTTAAATCGTGTCTTTGTGTAGCATGCAAATGACAATCCAGAAACCCGGTAAGCCTGGTTTTGAGTAACACGTCTCAAGTATGAAAGCTGCCGGTTGCATTTAGAGTAAAAGCAGCACGACAGTCTTTAGTCCGAGGTGCTGAACTGACCGACCAAGTTTCATCCTTTAAAAATCAAAAACACACAGCGATATTAGTTTTGTCAAAACTAAAAGTGATAACAGGTGGAACCAGTCATCCAGTCACAGTGCGAGCCCGTGCCTTGAGAAAACGCATTAGTAACGCAGCCATCACTGTTTTCTCACACTGTTTTTCTCCTACTCTGACTCTCTTAATGATTCATCACCTTGTTCTTGCACCCAATTTGCCCTCAGACTCTCACAAAGTCTAATTCGGCTTTTATTTGCAACTCCCAGTACATCAAGCGAACTTTAAGGAGGCCTAAAATGTCAGATGTCAACGTGCTTTCTGTTTTCTGTGCAACACGCGAGAGAAAATAAGGACTGATGAAAGAGGAAGTGTTTTTCCTCGGGCATGCTCTCGCTCATCTGATGTGTGAGCTGACTTTATCTCTGACGGGAGGGTTTATTTATAGACTGCGAAAGATGTGAAAGATTAAGAAAAAGTGTGAGTTTCAGAACGCAAACTTCTGTAGTGCAGAAAAGTCATACACGACTGTGGTTTGGTGATGATTTAGTGTCCATCAAAAACACACATGTTGGTTTTCTCTGCCGGGCCTTTTGGCTTCACAGTTTTCTGTTCTGATCACAAAAAACACTTACTGCACGCAAACGGTAACGGGCTGCTGTGGTCAGAGGTTATTGGCTCGCTTTCGTTGACGTGCGTGTGCTGGAAAATGGAAACGTTGTCCAATGCAAGCTCAGAAACAGGCAGCCACTTAGGAAGTCAACAGGCAGTTTACAAAACTCCACTTCCTCTTAACCCTTCCTGCTCTTGTGACAGGCGAGGGTGAGGCGCTTTGCACCGGACTGTTTGGCCAGGAAGCTCCTCATATCAGTTGTTCATTGTGTGGCTGAAGGCGATCGATGACAGAATTTGAAAACAAAAATAAAAATTTAATTTTATGAAGCTGTGATCACACAGGAACCATGAAGGCACACGTCGTCATGACAGGCCAGATTTCCTGTACAGACTCCAACCAGATCTGTAGAATTCATATGTACTTTAAATGAAGACGTTCTATCAAACTGGGTCAGTGTCGTGAGTTGTCTTCTGGGGATTTGTCTGTTTGTGATCCACAGCTGCGAGCGCAGCGCAGCGCTGGGAGTTGAGGATGGCGCTGGGGAACGAGGTCAGCAGAGAGCCATAAATAACAACATGGTAAAGGAAATCTGCTGTGCGACGTGACAGCATTCAGACTATATTTCAGGAGATGCTTTAGAATAAAAGGTGCGTTTCAGGAAAAAGAAACATGGGTTGTTGTTCATGCACAGGATAAAAACTCGACAGTGGAGACCAGTTTGAGCTCTGAGGAACAGCTGCGGCCCTGAGCAGCAAGCTTTCATGTCGAGGTGTTATCTGTATCAAAATGCTTAGTTCCTGCAGCAAAGCAAGTCTGATTTCAGTCAACGTGACGCCCCCTCACACTCTCGTTAGTTGTGTTGTTGTAAATGTTTTGTCTCTCATCCGTTGTGCATTTTAGATTTTTCATTTATCCTGAAAGAAGGAAAGAAAGAACTCCACTGGATCTAAAACTGAAAGCTCTCAAATGTGTTTCAGCAGGAAACATAATCGGCTTTCTCTGAGACGGACTCGAGCTGTGCAGTGAAGATGATTCGGTCAAATAAGAGACTGGATGGTCCAAACGTCTCCGCGGTTGTGTTGACCAACAGAGCAACGAGGCGCTCTCCACAGTTCACCGACAGACGGACCACGTTTGCCTGTTCTGCCCTCTAGTGGCCGCAACGGGAAAACTCAAACCGACTGCCGCAGCTGGCTCCATGAGTGAGAGCGCGCGTCGACGAATGAAACGGTACGATCTTGAAACAGACAAGTGATATTTTATTTCAATGCATCATATTGTATATTTTACAATTGTATGCCGTCTTATCAGTTAAACACAGAACAAAAAGCAGCCATGTAGTAATATACTTTAATCTCCCAGAACGTAACGACACTTTCTTTCTTTCTCTTTTTGTAAAAGGCAAAGTTGAAATGCAGGTTTAGGGGAAACTCATAAGAAATGTGGGTCATGTCCAAAAAAAATATATTTTTTTTTTTCCAAAAGTATAAAATAAGTCAACCAGCACCAGAGACAGTAAACACATCATGAACTGTCTCTGAATAAGAGACGGATTAATAACTTAACTCAGATAGAACAGCTGTCTTCTGGTTGATAAGCTCCCGCTGGGTTTCGATCGCCAATAACTTAAAACCGAAATATTCTGTTTCATTACAAAGAGGAGAGACTGAATACTGTCTCAATACTGCCGGTGTAGCTGCAAAAAAGGCACTTTTTTTAATAAAAGAAAGGCCGATTTACTGCGATAGGCACTTTACGACGTCTCGCCTCGCTCGTGGACCAAATGCACTGGAGCAAAGAGTTGACTCACAGTCCAGTCGGGCTCCGTGTGAGTAAAGCTGGTACACAAATCATGTGACGCTGTTAAAATACAAATAACTATTCATATCGAGGGTAACCACAGCAGCTCCTGCACCGTGGGGTTATCAATTATAAAATAAGACTTAAAAATAACCAGCATCACTTTCCACTTCCGACCGAAGTGCATTTTCAATTATCACACATCTACGGTTTCACTAGAGAAATAAAAAATCTAATTAGCAGTGAAGCATAAAGGGAAAACACACATCAGAAGCATTCAGGTCACCGTCTGAGATATATGCTGTAAACAAAAACATACAAAATAAAATAAACGTTACAGTTCGGGAGATGTTCTGGCACATATTGCAGATTGCAAGGCATCAAACACTAAAAGGCATGGAAGCAGGGTTTTTAGAAAATGTACTGCGGTTGCATACAAACGCGTCGGGGATCGGGGCTCCGGCCGTTTCCTTTCCCCGTCGCTCCAACGTACTCGCTTCAGCTCGAGTCTGCGGAAGCCGAGACTCCCCTTCATGAAAATCAGAATCCTAAAAATGGCTGAAAGGGAGAGAGGGGGAGGCCTGTCCCTGCAACACGATATAAATATGAGATCACAGCTGGTTACAGGGGGCTGGGGGGCGGGGCTTTGTGGGACCTCAGTTAAGCAGCTCCAGGTAAGTGATTGGCACTTTGCCCTTCTGGCTGCCTCGCTCACCCATCAGCCAGTCTGTATCCATGCCTGGGACGCTGCTGACCGTGATCACCTGGATGACAGATGCAGCGTTTGTTGTGTTAAGCTGAACATGATTAATCTTGAATACACTGTATCGTCCAGTCACCATTCACTCCACACTGACACATTCAGCTTTACACACCGCTCGCTTTAAAGACACCAAATGTCAGAAGTGAGGGGGACCTCAGGTCACGCAGTTCATGGGCAGACTGGGACATTCCTCTGAGTGTGTGAATAAGAACAGATGAGGTAATGCTGCTTTACTGTTAGCAAACCACAGACTTGCTACGGACAGTTCAGTGCATTTCTGGGAAAGGAGTGGCTTAAGCTCTGCTGAGCTAGTGTACAGGAACTGCTTCGCTGTAGCCGCACGCTGTGGTTAACACGTAATATGAATTTTATTTTGGGTTCAGAAATCTAACTTTGGTCCGGGCTCACCTCATCAGCCAGCAGCGACAGCTCGCTGCTGCTGGCGGCGTCGTAGTCGTAAAGCACTCGGGCTTTGCGGCTGCCGTTGGAGCTGCGCAGTTCGTTGAATCCGCCCGATGCCGTCGAGCTGCCGTGGCCCGCGGACACACTGGGCATGGAGGCCGACACCGGGATGGTGGGCACGGAGATGCTGGCCCCGGCCGACACAGACGACTGGTTGTTGTTGGAGAATGACGAGGGGAAACTGGTGGGAGGAAAGTGCAGTGATGAACTTTGGCTTCATCAGATAGAGCCGACTTCTCTGCAACCTGATCCCTGATTAGGATTTATTGGTATTAGTCATTTTCATCTTTCAACTAAAAGCTGAAAGGCGATTTTAATCACACAAAAAGGTTCAGATTCGATATCGAAGCCTTTGTGTGGAGGAAAAGATTCTCCTCACTTCACACAGCTGGCGCGCGCAGAATGAAGCAGAGTTAGAAACTATAATTGCCTGGAGTGGTTTACGAGGAATGAAAGCAAGCTATCGCTGTGTTTCACCTGCCCAGCTGCTTTTGGAGATCCACCATGTACTGGTAACACTGTGCGTAGTACGTAGTCTGGGCCTCCACAAAGTCATTCAAACAGCGTAGGTGGTGCGCCTGCAAATGCACAAAGAGCGACGAGACAGATTAATAGTGAAAGTTTAGCTGGTTTCTATCAAACGTTCCCGTGTTAAACAACATGTGCTCACATTTCCAGACGACCTTCAAAACCAGAGGACTCCCACCTTTTCTGCTCAGACAGCGACAAACTGATCAGCCATGCACAGCTGACTGAGCTGCTGTGGTGTAAACATTGACAAAACACTGTCGCAGAAAACACTCCCAGCATGCAGATCTATGCCTTTTTACATTACATTTGCAATGTGTCACGTCATCTGAATGTCACCGGACGCAAAACGATGTTATTAAACGTCTGTACGAGCCGCTCTGGTACAGGAAGGTGCAGTTAGCCTGGCGAGCGAGGTGCTGGAAGACCAAACCTTTCATCCTGGCAGCTCTTCTCATTTTACACACTGAAATCTGTTTACGAGCAAGTGGAATACATCTTAGTCTGACAGTCTGAACTGCACTGCATTATGGGTAGTGTAGGACCCAAGAGGATGAAGTGTATTACAGACTAAAAGTCAGGATATTTCCGCTTCACCTGCATTGAATGCTTTTTTAAATGCTACTATCACAACATGTAATAAGAGTCACATTAACCAATGACCAACATCACCACAGCAATATAAGATAATGTCATATGGTGACTAAAGCCGGGCGGAGCTGGGTCACGTACGTGGGTGCTGCTGATGCCTTCCAGCAGCAGTCGGGTGATCTCTGCCTGACGGTCAAACTCACTCTGGGTCATCCTCAACTCCTGCTCCGCCTGAGGACGAAGACACCAAAGAGAGATTTTAATAGAAAAACACTGCCTGCCACACACACACACACACACACACACACACACACACACGCGCATGCACAGGTGATCAATGTTTTTTATGGTAAATGCTGGAAAGCTTGTATATGTGCACATGATGTGGCGTCACTGGGTCGAGACCAGGGGAGTCAGAGGCAACAAACCAAAAAGACAGATCAAGACTTAACTGCAGGGATTAGCAAGATGGGACATGGAGGGAAGACGAGGGAAAGGGGAAGGACACACACAGCCACATAACTGAACACGATGTTTCTGTCCTGAGGGAAATGTTTCCCTTTCCTCGTACTGAGCCAAAAGATTCCGTATGAGAGCGGCTGGAACAATGGCTTGTTGAGACTCGCTCAGAAGGCCCAATAAACATATGGTCTGGAGCTGAGACTGACAGGGACAATGGCCCTCACTGTCCTGCGCTCTCCACAGCTCACATTAGAGAGGGAGGTGTGTGTGTGTGTGTGTGTGTGTGTGGGGGGGGGTTACACTGTTTGGTTCTTGTAGGAGTCGACCACACGGATTCAAGGTTTTCCACAGAGGTACCACAGCACTGAGGAGACGGAGGAAGGGATACACAGCAGCTGTTGACGCTGCTACCAAGGGGTTCGGTGTGTGTGTGTGTGTGTATGTGTGTGTGTGTGTGTGTGTGTGTGTGCTCAATTCAAAGATGGCTCCAACATTCCACTCACCTCTGTCACTTCCTCTGCTCACATCTGCTGCTTTGCGTTTTGAAAACAGTGACACAGTAGTTAGAGCCACAGCTGCTGCGCGGCCACAGCCAACACAACACATCCTCACACTCTGTTTGTGTTTGTGTGTGTGTGTCTGTGTGTGTGCGAGGCGGCTGAGCTGCTTTAACAAAAACCACACTCTGTAGACGGTGGCAGGCCTGCGACGGCGTCGCACAGAGACATTTCCCATCCCTCACAGTTTCACACGGTCGTAACAGAGCGCCATCCATTCAGAGGTAGATTAGATGAGAGTGCTGGTGTTAACCCGCACAAAATACTATTTACACCTGCTGTATTTAGGCAACACTCGACTCTTTCATGAGCGAACAAGTTTACTTAGATATTGTTGACAACACTCGTTTGTTTTCCTGTATTTAACACAGAATCTGACTGTCAGTAACCGGCAGACGATCCTGCAGTCTGGAAAAGCTGAATTAAATAAGCGCGTTGACAGGCCGCAGGGATAACTTGGCCCTGAATGCACATGGGGACTAAGACGATATCTCTTTCGAGGGCAATAGAAATGAAGCTCGCTGGGTCTCAGCTAGATTGCTTCTTCTTACATTTTGTGGAAAATCGTGCTCAAAAGCCATTAATTTGCTTTAGATGCTCTGCCAAAGAGCTTTGCTGGGACGCTGCCCGGAGTCTTAATGTCCATCCATGACTGATATTACATCGCTCTGTCTGGTGATACTGCTGCTGGTAGAGTATCAGAGTACCAGCAGCTCAGTTTGGTACTCGTTTAATCTATTTTCTTACTGGCACACCCGCCGTGCTCCTCGAGAGGGGAGGGGGGTCCGAGGGGATTTTGTCGTAAACCAGCCAAGTCCTGGCCTCGGTGCTGAGGTCATTAGAGATATAATCTTCAGACGTTGTTAAGTGAAAGTCAGTCTCGCCTGGGAGAGAACTTGACAGACTCTCTGCGGCTTTTTCAGTCACAGTGCGATGGAGCGGCGTTCCGCAGCTAAACATGGGAACAAGTCCGATTTTTCACAAGAAAACTGTGAAACAAGCTATTCCATCACCCAACTGGTGCATACAGAAAATGTATTCAAGATGTCAAAAGGCCTCCGCTTCACGCTATGTTCCAATGATTAGCCTGAACACTGCTCCTCATCATCATGCTCACTGCACAGGAATTAAATTCTTCTGACTTAAAGCTGGAAAAAGACCCCGAACCCAATTCCAGAACCTTAAAATGAACTCAGACTCTGCGCTGTTTGGTAAGCGTCACTGTCTGCCGCACATTGTTTGGAGTTGTGTTGCACATTGCATCCCCGTCCTCATTTAGGTCCCAAATACATCTTATGTTTCAAATTCTTTAGTAATCCATCAGTTAAGTGCGTCCCTGTGTAACAGGCCCTGTGACCTTGTTCGTCAGTTTCAGTTAACGACAGTGGAGCCCTGGTGCAAAAAGGAAATGTATAAAAAACAGAAAATCAATCCAGATGTCAAAGAAGAAGAGGACTGTCCACGAAAAAGGGAAGTCTCAACTTCCCATAGCTGCTCATGTGACCATGCAAGTCACAAGAGATAAAGTGGTCAGCTTCGTGTTGTGAAACTCGGTGTCACGACTTGTGTGACTTCAGCCGGGGGCCGGTGGGATACGCCCTGCCAGCTTTCATTCTCCTGAAAGGAAATGAGCTTATGATTCCAATCGAAGCTGCATTCACTGGCCAGAAGTGAAATAAATGACAGAAGTAGCAAGAGTGTGTGTGTGTGTGTGTGTGTGTGTGTGTACTTACTGCAGTTCTAGCGTCAGTCATCCTGGCTTTCTTTAGCCTGGTTTTGGCTGCATCCAAGTCCAGACGTTTGACTTGCAGTAGCTTCCGCTCTTTCTGTGAAAAAGGCACAAAATACAACGACAGCTTCAAAAAAACAGGATCATGTATCAGAACAGCAGCAGCATTTAACATAACATTTCATATTCAGCCAAGCTAGAGTGTGAAATATTGAGTCTGCCCTGTTGCCAGTCAGCGGTTAGTTCCTATCGGAACTTCCTATCCTGCTTCACTATAAAAGCCTCACAATGCTCAGCAAAGCTTTGATTCTGAGGATACAACAGAGGGTGCGATGTCTGCATCACTTCAGCACTGTAACCTCAGCCAGGACTAAGAAAGACGACTCAGTCAGCAGATCAAAGGAAACAAACGGTGACGATGGCAGTAAGCTAAACTCAGGTAGGGGGTCCTCTTCCTGAGGTAACGTGGTAACCTTTCATGTCCAGTTAATGGTATTAGTCAATACTGAACATTACCATCCTTTAGACTGACTTCAAAACTCTACAGAGGTTAATGAACGGAGTCTGACATGATTTCCTATCATTCCCACACTCACTGGTACACAGAGTCAGCTCCAGGCAAAAGTTCAAAGTTCAGAGGGAAGTGAAAGTGATTCGGGAGCCGCAGCCAGCAGTCCAACTCACCAGGATGGTTTTGAAGTCGCCCTCTAGAAAGTTTCTGAAAGGTGTCAGGAAGTTGATGGCAGAGCTCTGGATTAGCTCCCGCTCGGCCCCGCCAATCTGCTTCTCCGTCTCGCCGCATTTTATCAGAGCGTTTCCTGTAACGGTCAGCAGCAAAAGCACGGGTTCACTGCTAATGCAACACCGGACAGGAGGACTGTAGAGCGTGGCATCACTGTCAGGCCTAAATACTCCAGCCTCAAGACGACGCAGAGGCCTGGTGTTCAAAGGTAGCAGGAAGGTTGTGACCGAGTAACTGAACTGCTAAATATGATATTAATGTTTACAACTGTAGCAGAAGAGAGGTGCTCAAATGTACATACATACCTAACAGAATGATGGAATACTAAACAACCATTTTATGCAGGCTTGCTCAAAACCTAAACTTGATAAGTAGAAGTTAAAAAGCTTTTATTTGGTTTATGAATTGATGGATATCGCTGGGGATGATTGTGTTTATTAATCAGCAACAGGAATCAAAATAAACACCACAACAGACCAGACTGGTTATGATCAGACTTGAGCAGCAGGGGAAACGCTCTGTCAAGTCCCAGCATGTCGGGCGGCCTTCAGTGGATCACTCACCATAAGCAGTTCCAGGTCCAAATTCATTCCCAGAGTCAATCATGGACTGGCCCAGCAGCTCATGGTTGGTCATTCGCGTAGGTGCTTTCTTCTCCAGTTTCTCATACACAAATCCTTCTAGCCGGACATCTGCAGATGGCAAGAGGAAAACTCAATTACGAAGTCATAAGACTACAGTGAGGGAGCCAAACAAAGGCAGTGACTTGAGGACACTGAGTCCAAACAGCCCGCTTTGCATTTGTAAATTAAAATCATTCATAATGACCCAAAAACCTCTCTGTTGGGCCTGATGTGATTTGTTTCACAGGAGCCCATCACATGAACAAACGCCGACGATCACAGTCGGCCTATCTGTGGTATGTTGTATGTGAACACGGTTTAAAAAAGTAGAACAAATCCAGTTTACCATGTCCAAGACTGATAAGGCCAGCTGCCGGCTACAGTCACGCGTGCCTGTGTTTGTTTGTGCCTAAGCTGCGGCCGTGCTACAGCAATACGGCATCGTGGCGTGAGCTGCGGCGGGCGCACAGCTGAGCTTACAGACCTCACAGACACCCTGCCAAGTGATGTATGTCCGACGCCATCTCAGAGATGTTTAGCATTTTTAAGTGACCTCTGTCGCTGGCAAACATTTAATAACAAGTCAACTATCAGAGCTGACTTGGCGGATATTATATGTTGTTGCTTACCATATAAAAAGTGCTGTTGAATAAAGTGAGAGGCATTAAGATGACAGCTCTATAAATGACTTTCCTCCTGTAATGGGGGCAACACAGGGTGGGGACATACTCTAGACTGTGATACAAAGGGGTCCAGAGAAGCAGCATCTTGTTAGTGAGCTGAGTCAAGTTCACCAGAGACAAATGTCTTGGTCTTACTTGGGTTGGGCTGTAGTAAGACTTCAGTCTGCTTCATAATCCTCTCTGTCCATTGTTTGGTGACCTCAGCCCGGACCAACAGGTTTTCCAAATGGGCATCCAACTCTGTCTTTTCGGCCTGGCCAAGCTTCTCCTCAGTGAACTGAAAAATAAATAACGTTTATGTTGTGGTGTGCACATAACATGCTGCTTGTAAACTGACACGGTAGCGTGTGAATAAGACGGGGGCGAGGTGTCATGCAAGGCGTGTTTGATGGAATGTTCCAACTGACGTTAGCGAGCTTATAAAAACGTTATCTGCTTAGCTAATGTTGATAGCTAACGTTTAGATCTAATAGCATCTGAGGCCTGCTTTGATAGTTGAACTGATCAGCTGTACAGTGTTTGCTATAACGTAATCTGAAAAGTCAGGGGTTTAATTTAAAGGCACTACTGTGGTGTAACTTAGCCAACTTTCCATTTCTCTTTGATGGCAACAGGTTGCTTTGCTAACCTACAGAAAAACACCAACGGTAGCGTTAGCCGTTTAGCATGCGAGCTAACGCTAACTGACCGGGTTAAGCTAGCAGCTAACGCTGATTAGCAACAACTTCCACAAACAGGACGGTCGAACTTACTTGTACCGCGCGGCTCAAGAAAGTACCGGCGTCTGCGGCTAACCGCTTAACATTAAAATCCATGGCACAGCAGTGAAAATCAACAATTCCTACAACAGCTAGCTTGTCTCACAGTCAGACTGCCATCCCTATAGAAAATGTCATTGAGGCAACTTTTTTTTGTCGGGAGTTCCACCCAGCTGTTGATTCTGACAAAGATAGTATGCGGACAAGAGAATTCACCTCACCGGCCGAGTCTGACAGCCGTTTTGCGCATGCGCATATTGCAGTACGACAAAGAAATTTAAACTTGAATAATTTTCATGTTTTTTGTGTTGTTGTGTTATTTTTTCAGCAATGGATAGCATTAAACAAAAACTTAAAGCAACTACACGTTGTAGTTGCTGTTGCTAGGCTGGTGTTTTCCCTCTTTCCTCAAAGGAAATAGCTTTACCATCCATTGTAGCTTTCAGTAATATTTGCTGTACTCGTGTAATGCTGAAGTAACGGCTTCATTATGAAAACAAAAACGGGGTCAAGAACTGATGAAATGAAGTGGGAAGTGAAAATGTTCTTCTGTGGAAGTATAATTAGCCCATGCTATGGTAGAATTGTACTTGGTTTTGGTGGTTTTCTATACTTCACCTGTTTTTGTAAATTTAAGCAATTAGGGTCATAAAACAATGACACGTCAATTCCAAGCTAAAAGGTGCAGTTTGTAAATTGGCTTTACACTCTATAGGCACATTGGGAATATTGGTGGGGAGCGGTGCCAGAAGGGGAACAGGAAATGGAGCCAGGCAAGTGGGCAATGGAGCTGACGCCAGCAGCTTCCCAGTGAACACAGCTGGACGGGGACTTAACACAGCCTCGGAGACTGGAGGAGGCCAGTTTGATGACAGAGAATGCAGCACCAAGCTGGTTTACAGCCGCTGCAACATGGGAAACAAAGTTCACACACCTGGTCTGAGAAGTGACAGGTGAGGTGTGAGGTGGAGGGTATAGGCATAGAGGTGCTAGCTAGCTGGCATGCCAACTTCAGCAGATATCTGTGCAAAACATTGTACAGACATCTTTGATATGACATCAAACATCTTTATATTCTGGTGTTAACTACAACTCTTGCAAACTGCATCAGTAATGTCCATGTGCTGTTTTTAAAAGAGCATTTTCAGATAAAGTTCATCTAAATTCAGATTTACAAGCTAGAAACTTAAAAGAACTTACAAACTGTAAAGGACACAGCAAAGTCAGCAGGCAGGTATGACCCTTTAGCAACCTTTATCTTGCTTCTTCCCACTATATAGGAATTCTAATTTATTAATTTCATTGTGCATTACTTCTTTGCAGAGGAGGAGAATGAGCATATGAGAAATGTATTAAAGTTTGATTTATATTAGGGGCCATGGAGGGATGGCTGGGACGCAAATTTTGCAATTCTAATGAAAGCAAAAGATAAATTGGTAAGGCTATTATGGGACACTGGGAGATATCGTTTAGATCTATATCCATCAAAATATTGTCTGTTTCATATCATCATGAGGTTTGGTGTACGCAGGTCACTTGCTCAGGTGGAACATCTCAATAGGAAAGGATGGTGTAAAGTTTTGCTCACCTCATCATCACACCTTTTCACACCAATTAAATCCACCTGTAATATCATTTGGCTTCCCTTTGTATGCTAATGAATGACACTGACACAATGAGGATAATGTTTTTACAACACAATATCTTGTGCAACCCTCTCCTCTTTCTCAGAAAAAGCCTTGAGGAAGCGGACTTTGGCAGATTTTGGGAAAACAAAAACACTCCCCAGGTCTGGATGTAATTATGCCAGACAGCCTGCTACCTGCTGTGTGGGAGGAAGTCAGGCAGAGAAAGAAATCAAATGACTTCCCCTCTGTAGGCTGCCAACGCACCGTCAGCTACAACCTTTTTACTCGGCTAAAAGATGACTCAAAGGTTTTTTCATCCACACATTTGTTCCTGTGTTGTGCTGAGGCTACACAGCTCAAAACAGACACACACACACACACACACACAGTAGTTTCTTACTGTGCTGCCAAGACGACATGTAATACCAGTTTACATTAAGGTATTGATTTACAATGTTGACGCTGAAATGTTCCAGATTTGACCAAGCTCAAAGTATTTATCATTTTTCAACAAGCATAAGCTGTAAAACAGCTAATGGACTGCAACACAAGCCTACACGCTGCATTTTTTATAACCACACTATGTCAAAGATATTAAGGCTCTGGCTTTGCTTAATGCTTGGATAACTTTCAGAATTGTTGGGGCGGGTGCTTTAAACGCATGAATATGGAAGTCAGCACTTTTAGGACAGCAGAACAGTCCCTTTGAGGGAGGAGTAGGTTTCAGTCTCGAGTTATTCCAGTAGTAAATCTGTGTCTATCTGCCCTTTCTCTTCACAAAAACAGAACGTACTCGAGGGTAAAAGCAACTCAGCTGCAGCAAAATGACTTTCTCATCAAGGCAGAGGATGTTTCTCGAAAACGGGAAATCCCAACTGTCCCGTTTTGCAGAAAACTAAAAAAAACAACAACTGGGCAATACAAACATGTTAATGGCATGACACTGCTTTATTTAAGACTGTTGCAGACATTGTATTTCATGTTCTCAACACAGCATAAATACTTTCACAGACTTTCACGTTTGCGCGAGGCAGCTTTGACAGAGCAAATGGCTTCGAGTTTCATTCAGTACATGACTTTAGAATGCGACTGTCATGGATTGTCGTGTCAAAGCGCGTCTGCAACTTGCGAAAGTCTTCTAAAACAGCTTTGAAATGCAGTTATAACAATCGTAAATGGGGCAAAATCAAAGCCAAACTACGACTGCTGACTCTTTTGGACCACAATTTCGGCTAGCTGCAACAGACGAGGATATCTGAGCGTCCTCTGCCTCCAAGACTCTGGGATTCCCTGGAGACCGGTCTGAAAACACATCAAGATGACAGCTGAAGGCATCACAGGAAGCACAAAGCTTTCAGAACTCACTCAGAGCTCACTGTCAAACGCATCAAAAGGCTGACAGAGAATTACATATGAAAACAATGCACAGAATTACACCGGCTATACTGAAACTGCACAGTACATTTACAGCACATAATTCTATTTCTGAACTTGATTAGGGATGGTGCATATCAATCAACATCAAAACAAGTACAATATGTTGTAATTCTCAGTGCATGATGTTGTCAGGCTTCCTGTATTCCTAGAATAATACTTAAAACATGCAGATACAGCTATAGTTTGGATCCAGTCATATTAAAGAAACTCCAACAGTGCTGATATTACTGTTTCTCATTTAGCCATTTCTTAACATTGCATTTAAATGAATGACGGACTGCATGATAGGAAACACAGAGTCAAAAAATTGCAGTAAGTGGAGTGTGGAAACTAAAAATGCCTGCAGAAGTACTTTTAAATTGCCCCGTACATATTGAATAATAACAGGGTGCAAACAGAATACCAGCTGACTTGGTGCATGTGTCCCTTCTCTGGAGCTGTGTCATGGAAAGGAGTCAAATGTGTCACACCTACACTGTAATGTTCCCTGTGACACCATGACCACAGTGTAAATGGGTGAACAAAAACTATAAAATATTTTATAGTTGTAGCTGTACAGGCACACCCCAGACTAAGTCTAATGTTTTGTCTCCCAGCAACAACATTACAAACACTAAAATTATGTGTATAATAATGAGTAAACCAATTATTAAATGTATTTCCCCTTAAACTTGCATATGGGTACCAAATGAGTATTTTATTGATACCTATCATACATCATCCTGATCTCTATCAATAGAAATCAGTGACTACTGATTGTTTAATATGCCTGAAAGCCATATTCGTACAGTACCTGTGCCCCAAAGCAGGCTCCTATGAAGGAGGCTCGGCTGGCGGTGCATCCCCCGCAGCGCATGGTGTTCCTGACTGCTTCCTCCAGCTGGTTCAGCGTCAGGACTCCATGAAGCGCTCCCTGGAACGCACCGGGCAAAGCTAGACACAAACACAGATTTAACAGAAGATTGAGGCATTGTAAATAATCTAGTAACGCTGCAGTTTGTTTTACTTTTGCAATACCATTAGTTTTGCAACCAAAGTGGGCGCTTTAACAGATCTGGCGAGCAGAACTCTCCACGTGTACATTTAGCATCACAACCTTTCAGCCCCGTAAAAACCTGAGACACTCAACTCAGCGGGAGCGGGAAAATGAAACGGAAGGAGGAGGGAGACCGTGACTCAGGAGATCAAAGGCTGGGAGACCTACTAACGGATACACTGACAGGGAGGGTACGCAGGCCCTGCCAAGTCAACAGACCTGGATCCTGCTGCTGCCGACTGGCTTACCTCATGTGTTTGTGAACACAGCAGGTATGAGCTGTTGGGATGTTTTGGCCAGGTTGTCCTTCACCTGGTGGATATGCGCTTCAGCAGAGATACAGGAAGAGAGATAAAGTGCATTGTTTAATGTCTAAACATTGACACTTTGCAGTATCTGTTGGTTTCTGTGTTGCCCCTCCATCCTTCTGATTGTTTTCAGGATGAGCTTTTGCTTTTCTGCAAACCCTACTCTGATTAAATCATCAATCTTTGGATTTCACATGCAGGTTTTACTAACAGAAATGATACTTAAATTGATGCAGACAGTGCAGGATTTGTATTGAAGGAATCCTGCATATTCACTTTCTTGCTGAGGAGAAGCCAGGAGTCGATTAGTTTAATCTAAGTTAAATTGCTATTTTTCTGGCTAATCATTGTGCTGGAAGTTAGCTCCAAAATGCGGGTTCAGTTATGATGTTATATTGTCAAATTACTCCTTTGAATGAAGCTTTAAAGACACGTGTAGTCTTACCAATGACCGAACGGTCCAGTTCCTGAGGGTTCTGTCGCTTTGGGTCATTCAACTGAGCAAGAACAGCATCCAGGGCGTTGGGGTCTGGACCATTCAGAATGAAATGCTCCAAAAATCTAAAAAGTTGGACAGACAAACAAAGGTTAAGCCCCTTTCACACCCTCATAAATCATTTTATGACTTATGCATTTGACCGTTTCTTTAGAACCGCCTCTTGCCTTGCTGCAGCCAGAGTCACAGCCACACACATGTCGTTGTTCTGGGTCACCCGTATGACCTTCTCCACCTTCTCCAGCATCTCCGGTTGTCCAGCGTACATGGCCACGACCGGAGCCAGCTTAGTGACGCCGTCCATCTGACAGTCCACATCACAGCCTCGATAACACAAACACAAAGAGAGATTAAAACCACCAAAAAGGCCTGGGAGAGATCTTCAAACTGTTATTATCCGTGATCTTTACCAGTTTCTTCTTTGCCAGCATCCACGTTTCTAATGAAAGCTTTCAGGCTCCCGTTTCTCCACGGGCCATCGATGGGGAGAATGGCTTTGGGACCTCAAAATGCAACAAAAAGATGTCTTATTTATTAATATTCATACCCTCTTATGCAACAGGTAGATTCAGAGAAGGGACAAAACAAGCAAAAGAGGAGCAGAAACATTTTCTCTCTGTTGATTCAGTTGAGGTTTCTGTAGGTGGAGCTCTTTTCTCTGTCTCTCGGCTATCACTGGCCATGATGATGACACAGCTCTTCTCGTATTACTCTACATAAAGCTGCCTGCAGTTTACTGTACCCGATGGTGCCCTGTGCTGTTATGATGATTTACAGCAGCAATGCGTTTCTACGACGGTGAAAAAGAGCAGCAGACCAAGAAGAAGGAAGTCTGCCTGTGTTACAGTGTCGTGGAGAGGGAATTCCCCATCAGCAGTGGGGAAAAACATTATTATCAGACAGCAACAGAGGACCTCACATCATTTCAGGCCTATTAAGTTGATGATTAATATAAATGCATATGGCCATCATGATATTAATATGTTTTGGGACAGTACCTCCTTTCTTCCTGTAAGGATCATTTAGAGGCAGGTCGTACACTGTTCCCGGGCCAAAGAACTTGTAGAGGCGCTTGGTCAGGTCCTCCACGTCAACATCTGGCAACACATGACATACAGTGTCTTTAGATCAGTCATGTTGCATTTATGTTACCTGAAAGTTCTTAAAAGCAATGTGTGACTTTTATTTTATAGTTGATTCGCTATTAAACCGACTGACATGACATCGTCTCTTGTATTCTGCAGATAAAGGAGTAACATTACAGAGCATGAGAGCACATCGTGTGTGTGTGTGTGTGTTGATTTGGACTTAGTTTGGTAGAATTGGTGCATGAAATAAACTATTTCATTTCTAGATTTTTAGTTATTTATGTCATTTTCATGTAAAGTAGTGAATAATGGGTGAATAATGAAATGTTCAACCCATAGAAGCAAATGTGGTAGAGTTCTGCAGGGAAACTATAGACCTGGCAACCCTGCTGTCGCTACATCCTGGGCTTAATGCCTCCCAAGAGCAACTGTGATTGGTTTAAACAAACACATAGAAGACAGAGTGTTTGTTTCTTTTATACCAGAATGACAATGGGTTCCGCCAGACCTTTTTCTAGCAGCAGAACCACACTAAGTTGAAGTCTGGAGAACTGCAAGGCCTAGCTATGTAAATGTTGGCAGTTTCTATGTTAGCTTAGCTTAACATGTTAAGCTATGTTAGCTTAGCTTAACATAGAAACTGGAAACAGCCCGGTTGGTTCTGCCCAAATTAACAAAGTCTGTTTCCCAGCACTAACTAATGCATGTATCTAGGATGTGTTTTCATGTGCTGGACTTTCTTGGCTTGGCTCCATGACTTTTTGTAGTCCTGTCATCGCAGTTGCCAGGCAACCAGCGGAGACCCCAGGAAGTCAATGCATCCGGAGATGAATAGTAAGGCATGTAATCCCCTGTAAAACCACAACGTGACTTTACTAAACTAAACTTTAAAGCAGTTTCCTTTGGCTTCCAGCAACATTCCCACACAGAATCATCCCCCTTCCATCCCAAGACACAACTGGATTTATGGGAAATGTAGTTTTATTTACAAACTAACAATATCAATCTTGACTGGGGTAACTGCTGTGATTAAACAATGCTTTTGTAACATGTTGTCAGGATCTGAGAATGTGGTGTTACCACATAGTTGCTGCCTGTTTTGTTGAGTTTCAGTACCTCCACACTGGCTCAGTGACTCCAGCAGGACGTACGCTTGGTCTCCATAGCACGTCTGCTCGCCCGTCGTCCTGCGGTAGAAAGGATTCGCTGACTGAGGCCGAAACTCAGGACAGGGCTCCAGATCGGAGAGAATTTCTTTCAGCTTGTCTGGACTGTAAATCCAGTGCATGGGCTGGGCTGTACGGGTGGGGTACATGCACATTTACACACACACACACAGAAGAGAGAAAAACAGAGGAACAGTCAATAGTTTTGTTGACATGACCTACTGTACATACAGTCTGTCAATAATAGATAGCATGGAACAGGAAATAGATGGGTGTTATGCTGGAGTGAGAGCATCCTGAATGTAAACAAGAATTACATGTTATGCAATCACCAAACGGTAACTAACAATGCATCGTGTTAAGAATGAAGAAGGACTTTCATAACAGCATGTGTGAAGTCAACATGAAGGGAACCGCCCCTGTCAGCTCTATCAGCATTTCCAGATGTTTATGGATGATCCTGCTGATAATGCTTCTCAACGCTTATGGAAACTATGACACCACGTTGGAAATGTCATACTGTGCAACACCTAACAAGCACTAGCAAGCTCTTGAAGGCATTCATTCAGAAATGACGAGGGAATATTGAAATCACACAAGGGTTAAACCCATATTCATCACATTTGGAACATAAGTAAACGTGTTTATAACGTGAGACAGTAGACGCTCCACGAAAGCATCGAAACATGCAACAGGCCTATGAATTATGGGGATACGGGAAGAGAAGGAAGCAGATTTGTTTTCATGATATGGAAAACCCTGTTACTGTAATTAACTCAGTCCCAGCATCAGTATCACACAGTTTATCTTACCTGCTGCATCTGCCACTGCTGCCCCAATTATGGCCCCAATGGCTCTGTCTGCCAGAGTCGAGGCCATCTGTTCTCATTTCAGACAGAAATTACAAGAATTAACGAGAAGTTTTCCCTCGTATGAATCTATAAAAAGATACCGGTGCTGGAAATGAACGACTGTAAATTTGAGTTAATAAAATAACATTGCAGCTCGCTGTTGTTGATGGAAATGTAGCCAGTAACTAAGATATGTTGATGGACTGAGTTTTAATGCAGTATTTTATTTGATCGAAGCAGCATTCAGTATATCCAGATGTAGACATCACACTGTTTCTTTAAGTGGAATTCAGTCTAAATTCAGTTTAAATTCAGTCTTTTTTATATTTGAATAAATAACATTTAGTAAACAGATGACATATACAACGACTCTTATGCATTCAAAACAGGAGAACACACTTGTTCAGTTAACATGTAATAAGCTTCAATGTGTGTATCTCTTCATTGTATACTGCAGAAGTCTTAATGTTTACCTTAGAGCCTTGTCTTCATGTCAAGTGTTGTAAAACGTTGTCGCGCTGTCAGTTTTCTGGCAAGGGGCGGGCACCGGCAGCCCAGTGATAAGCATACGCCAATGGCGACCCAAGACAATTTGGGTTGCACTGGAAGGAGGCCAAGAAAGTGGTCAGATGAAGGTTAAAGGCTCGGACTGGAGTTGTAATTTCAGCTTTAACCACCAATTGAGCATCAACAGTACACAGACAGCAGGCTTTGTGCAGTTTGTAAAAAGTAATTAGTTGCTCGGGGTAGGTATTTGTATGCTTTGCTGCTCGAACTCAAAAGTTTGGGGACTTACAGTATTTAGAGTTGGCAAAGTCTTAGGTTAAATACACTCTGTTGTGCAATTATAACCTTAGGTTGTAGCAGTAACAGTGTCAGCGGCTCTGTGATGCTGTATTTAGTCATTACTGTCCTTTTAGGGAAAAACTAAAAGTAATTCCAGACCATGAACGTCTGCACAATTTCATGGCCCATCTAATAAGAACAAGATGTGTTGTTCTGAACAAAAAATGAAAAGTGAAACTTGGTAAAAAGTGAAACTTGTCCAAGTCTCAGTCTACTGCCTCTATAATCGAAATGCTTTTGGCAAAGCTGCCTGAAGCTCGAGGCAACAGTTCTGCTTTTGGTGCCTCACAGACAACACATGGGGTCAGGCCCCTCTCACACTGAGGTTGGATCTCCAGCCATGTGTCTATGCCTCCCACCCATGTCATCTCTGTTAATTTGCACTTAGCCAACTCTACTGCAACTCCAGAGGGTAAATTACTATATGTTGAAGAGGCTTTTAAAGACTCTCTTTGTCATTTTAATTCATCATGCCCTCTCCCTCTGTAGATCTTCCGCTCCATTGCCTCCACCCTGACCGTTCCCCAGCTGATCCCCTCCACTGTTCCAACTGATGAAAGGCCTGGCTAGGCTCCACTTATCCCTGGCCTCTCATGGGTATCCCAGGGCATTGATTTCTCTCCTGGTCTCCCAAACCAGCAAAATAGAGTGCTAAGGGTAGGGTCAGACAATCAATAGCAGTTAGAAAACAATGAATAAAAGCCGCTATGGTCGCCCTCGGTGTTGCCTCTGAGTCATGATTGTGGATGTCACCCCGGAGGAAAACTGAAGATATTTATGATGTTGTGTGTTTAAACGTTTCTACGTGTCCTGCTCAGGATGTACTTCCTGAAATGCTGCATCAAAAGAAGAAAAGCAAAGTGAAAGTACATACTACAGTAAGATAAATCTTCACAGGGCAAATCTGCATGAAATGGAGAGCATTCGCTTTCTCTAGCGAGGAGATAACATGCCCTTCACAGAGGGGGATAAAAGAGCTGCACAAATAGATCTGCCACAGTCACCAGATCAAGTGACACAATGAGCAGGGTGAAGCTCTCTAAATTACAGGCTGGCAGAACTGCAAGAAGATATTGACGGAGTGCGGACAATGTGGCAGCGCCCTCGTGTTCGAGGGGCTGCTGAGCTTTGGGGGCTTTGATCATCTGGCAGGACAGTGGGGAGTGGAGGGGATGCCGCTCTGTGCCTTGGCAAGTTTTGGCACCAAGTAGCAACGTGCAACATGGAGGGTGTGTGTGTTAATCTGGAAGCAGCGCTACGGATCATTTAAGGACACTTACATACGTCTTCATGAGTTTTCTGTGTATTTGGCTCTTTGTTTTACATGCAGGTACAGTTTTTACTATGTTTACCATTTAGTATGCTAACATTTACTAGCTAGCACTAAACACAACGTACAGCTGACACAGATGGATTGCCATGAGTTTTGTAGATATTTAGATTTTTCTCTTTGATTTTGCTGATCAGTTAGAACATAGTCTGACTTAATTCTGCATGTGTATTCATTTATAAAGTTATTCATATCTAAGATGTTTTTATTTCCAAATAACCGCTTGCACTGAAAAAGAAAGTGCACAACACAGTTAATGCGTACTGACACGGCTGAACTTCTAGCAACACTACACAAAGTGTTTTTGCTCACAATGCAAAAGATCTGAACGTTACAAATCTTCTATTTATTGTTCATCAGTCAGTCTGCACCTTTGGACCGGCCAGTCGTGGTCTCCAGAGGACAGATCCTACTGACTTTGGGGACCCCCTAACCTTTCCTTTAAGGCCACCAGCAGGTTGACAATGCTGCAGGCTAAATTACTCTAAAATACCTTTTCCACTGCTTTTATGTGATATCTTTTATTTTTTTGACATCTTCAGCCTCTTCTTGTGTGCCGTCGTCTTGTTTTTGCTTATCGTCAGTGACTCAATGAACATTTTGTCTCTTCTTTGATTGTCGAAGCACTTTAATTACGTGCTGTGGCACTGAAAACAAAGCCCTGGCAGTCAGATCACATCTGCCATATGTGCCCAGACATAATCATGCTGTTTCTTGGAAGCTGACATGGTTAGTCATTACCGCGTGATTCTGGTCTCCAGGTGACACGACTCAGAAATAGGCGAATCTTTAATCTGCGTGTGATGAGAAAATTAAAAAGTGCTATAATAAAATGTTCTGATGCAAGAGCAACAGTGCTACAGACAACATCACCCAAGGTTGGGAATATTGGGTTATGACAGTTTTCTGTGAGAGCAAATTAAGAAAGATTTCCCGGGTGTAAGGAGTGTCATCCTCAAAGGAGCACCCCATGTGACACATTTGTGTTTGTGGGTTTCCCCTCAGTCCCTGCGCGGCATTAATCAGAGGAATCCTGATAATTGCCTGGCCACATGGCTGTCCTTCTAGTCTGGAAGAGGAAGCTGAAACAGGAGAAGGGTGCTGAGGGGTACGCCAGCATCTGGCCATTAGCCACCTCTCCTGTCATCTGTGCTATGCCCGCAATGGCATCCAGCGTGCAGCCAGTGGGAGACGGAGCTGGATGCGTGCAGCTCAGCCACACTAACTCCCTCCACTCCTGCATCAGACCTGGTTTAAACACAGCTGCGTTACATTTCGACCGTTTTGACGGTCATCCAAATCATCTGCACAAATATGAAGAGAAGAAGTGGAGCTGTGGACTGAGGAATTCTAGATCATAGAAGTGTTTACAGCTGCAAACGCTGGAGACTAAGCTTCACAGCACCGTCTGCACAGGCCTGTGCTCAGTCTCTGTATGTAAATGCACTTGCCTACTTTGTATAATTCGTCAACATACCCTCCTCGCTTAGCCCCCTTTGCATCTGCGAATCTTAACGTCTCTTTGAACCTTATTTCTTTGAATCCTGTAGGTGTGCCGTTCCTCTTTTCTTATCTCCCATCCGTTCTGCGAGGTCGCTCTTATAGTATGTAAGAGCGACCTCATATGGCGCTGTTAATGTGATTACCAGCACATTTCTGCACACCCTGTGCTATACAGAGAGTTGTATTCGTTTTCCACATATTGGATTTCTCACCCTCTTACATTCCTGTCTTTGTTATGTAATGCATTTTGAATGCTCTGCTTTTATCTCGTCTCTCTGTGATGTTATGCCACTCTCACTTTTTGCGCATCACTCCTCGCTCGTCCCGATCCAGATGTTTATTTAATCCCGTTCACTCGACAATCTTTATGTAGCCCATTGCTTTTTGTTGAGCTAATGGCCCGACCGGGATCAATAACAACTTCTATCAGTCTGAATTGTGTTGCAGGTGCACTCCAGCCTCACTTTCATGTCTGGACTCTATTTGCTGCACTGTTCTCTTTGGCAGCTCGATCACTAGAGGCTTGACTGCCTTGTTCAACTTCTCTCAGGCAGTGTGTGAGTTTGGGCTTAATGACATACCGGCACATAGTAAAGATAAAGCAAATGCAGTCTGCATATATTCTAATAACCAACATCCTTTCTCTTTCCATTAAAGGGGAATTTTAAGCATTTAATTTGGTCCTTATACGTCAGAGCAGTCAGCAGAAACAGAGATGAGTTTCCTCATTTTATTCATACAGAAGCAATAAAAGATAAACCCGGCGTCAGTTAGACCATACACGGTCTCAGCCGTGTCAATCATGCTCTTAGTGACATGATAAGTTATGCATTTGCAGGATGAATCTTCTCGATGTTAGTGCATTGCCCTCTTTGGAAACTGTACGTTAAAACAAACATCGGGCCTGTTTCTCCTACTGTACCTGTGCCTGCACTGATTAAAATAAAAGCTCTGCTCTCAAACCGTAAATGCAGTTTGATTATTATTATTATTATTATTATTATTATTGTTATTATTATTATTACAGAAAACAGCATGGTGATTTTGTGCCCCTGCATTGGACCTTTTGTGATTTAAGTGTTTACATTTGTAAATTACATAGAAGTAGTAAGACAGAAGTGTGTTTGCTTGTTGCAGTGCAAAGGAAACAATGGCAGGTTATTTGGAAGTGGAAATGCATTTGACAGAGAAAACAGAACTAGTGCTTCACCCATGCAAATGAATTCTGAACGTTCATCACTACATATATGTAGTCTATCGTGTAAAAAGTTACATTTGATCATTACATACTGTTTTGAGTAATTCTATTAGAAGTACGTTTAAACTTATACTTGATGCATCGCTGAACACGGGTGTCAGAATTAAGGCACAGTAGGAGTTTGAGTGGGTTAATGAGTCCTACCTCATGGTCACAGCCAGTGCTTTTGGGGACATAATGCTACTTTGGGTCTTTATCTCAGAAAGATAAACTCATTTGTTTTGCTCAATCATTAACTGACATATCCCATGGTTATACTCCTCTGTGCAGCTGAGACATTTGCATACCGAGAGGAACTTGCTGCTGATATTGGCTGTAAAAACGATAAGACTGATTAATGTTTTAATCAGTGCATGCTTCTTTCATCTCACCCCGCGGCGTCTTCTTTAAAAAAGTAAGCGCCGTGGTTGCAGCGTGTCTTGTTATGCGTTTGTGGGTAATTTCATACAGCGCGCAGTGAGACTAGAGGTGGCAGGCGGAAGAGGTGAAGAACTGGGTGAGGGGGAGGGAAGAGAGACATTGAGAGAGATGGAGAGAGAGAGAGAGGGAGAGCGCGTGTGTGTACGTGTGTGAGTGACTGAGAGAGCGAGAGAGAGAGAGAGGGCGAGTGAGAGGAAGGGTGCAGGGTGCGCTCCATCCACAGCCTCAGTACACCGGACTGTCATCTTTGGAGCGGCTCTCTGCATCTTCACCAGCTCCGCGCCGTGGTCCGTATTCACAGGGTTTTTACAGTCGGCGGATGTGGCATGGATACGATTTGAGACGCACCGCCGAGCCGTCAGCAGTTTTATTTTGCCATATAAACCCTAACAAACCCTCTAAAAGCTCCACCCGGCCCGACTCAGAATAATGATGGAGTACTGGAGGCAATGCGCGATGTGGTTAATTAACTGCAAGGTGCTTCCAGCGAACCACCGGGTTACATGGGAGTCAGCGCAGGTATTTGACTTGGCCCAGACGCTCCGGGATGGGGTCCTCCTCTGCCATCTGCTCAACAACCTGAGACCCCAGTCCATCAATCTCAAAGAAATCAACCTCCGACCGCAGATGTCACAGGTAAGAGCCGATCGCAGCCATCCCGAATGCCCCCGCTCCTCGCTGCCTCACCAAACTTCACTTCAGCCGCGTTGGAGACAGCGAAACCAGACCTCATAAGATTTATATTAGTTTAAAGCTTCCTTGCTTCTCGGCAAAGGCAGAACACATGCTAGAATAAGACTTAAGCTTATTACGAATGGTAATAAGCCCATATTAAGCTCGGCACAGTGTAGTCCACAAATTAGCGCTTCATTTTAAGTCAATTTCAACTTTTCAAAATCTTGGTGACAACGCTCGCCACCGCCCCCACAGTACAGTTTGGCGGCGGAAAACGGTACAAACAATAAGTCAACAAACTACATGAGCTGACGTTTTACTCGCAGCAGTGCATACACGTGTGTAGAACATACGCCGAAGGATAAAAGTGATCATTTCCACGGTAGGGAGCTTAATTGCCGCTTAGTCCCTTGCGCATCTTTGACAGGGAACAAGGAAATGCTAAATTGGCCAAGAATCGGACGGGATTTCGGTAGCGATTCGCCGGGGTCAATCCAGTGCTGCCGAGCTGAGAACACGTAGGAAGATGTAACTTTCTTTGAGTCTCTCGCTTCAGTTCGTGATACAAGTTAGTTACAGTGACTGACAGACAGCGTGGGTCACCCGTGAACCGTTATTCACACAGAGCTCCCCGAGCTGCCCTCTGTAGGTGATGTTGATACCCGGGGGATAAAGGTCACGCTGCGATGAGGCTGATTTCTGGGCTACTTTAATCACAGAGGAGGATTAATCTCATGGGATTAATAGCATTAACAAGCATTATAATACTTTATTACAATAAGTTTAATGGGAAAACAAGCAAATAAACTGTGTTTGGTTTGCAAAGGCAGGGATGAAGGTGTTTGAAATCACCTGGTTGGTTTATTTGTTTGAAGTAAAACTGAACCTAATGCACCTGATACTGAACCACAGACTACTCAGTCTTTATTATAACTACTGCTAATAATCCCATATGGATGGGCAGACAGACAGATAGATAGATGGACGGACACACAGACAGAGAGCTGTGGCCACGTGTTCCTTGTTTGTCAGATGCCATCTGCTTCAATAACAGGACAGCCGGAGCCACGACCAGATTAATATTTGCCTTCATAACAGCGAATCTGTGCGTCTGGCCCGGTGACAACACACAGTGAGGTAGACACTCACCTACCGAGCCCGCAGACCTGCTGTAGAAAAGCTAGACTGTGGCAGTAACACACACACACACACACACACACACACACACTACATGAATGTAATGGATAATGCTCTCGTGTGATGCAAAACAGTGGCTTGGATGTGCTGCACAGCTGATGGGGAGGTGGGATTAGGCCTGTTTCCTGGAAATAAGGCACTCCAAACTCAATGTCACGGTCGGTCGGTCGATACGATGCGCAGTTACGGTTCTTTCACGATCTAATTGGGCGTCTGCTGTTCAGCGTGAGCGCACAGGTGAAGCGGACAGTTTAAAAGGAGGATTTTAACGTCATCAAACTGTCCACGGATCTGTTTACTCAGAGATTTCAGGGAAAACCAGATTGGGGTTGTAAGAGGAGAAGCCGATTGGTCCATTTACTGTTAGAAGTCATGCTAGCGCCAATGCAATTACCGATAGAGAGACATCAATGGGTCAGCGCTTGTTGCCTGTCATGCCATAATGACATACAACGGAGCTGCCATGCGTGGAGTGGTTGCGAACCGTGCTCAGTGCTTGGCCTGGCCTGGCCTGGCATGGCTTGGCCCAGACTGGGTTATTTATAGGCAGAGTTTGTTTTATGCATGGTTGGATGGCTTACTCACATCGAGGCAGTGATGAAGCTACATTCAGAGGTAAATAAGCGTTAGTAGTGGGCTTAGTCACAATCCCATACATCTCCAAAGCACATGTGCTCATTCATGTATGTGAGCACGTACTGTACACACTGCTTTCACCGCAGAATAACTCAAATAATAGCATTTTTCCTGGAAAGTCGTTCTTTTCTCAGCCTCATCAGCTGAAATCCTTCGACTGTGGTTCGTCTTTTGTTTATTGCGGGGAAAAAAACCCCCAGAAATGTAAATTGCATCACTTCCTGTTCAGGGTTTTTACTGGAAAAACACTCTCATGACCTGCCCACAGGTTCAGTTACTGTTTTATTATAAATAGCGGCAAAAGGCACATTTAGACGTGATTACTTTGGACATTAAATATCTATTCTGGGACTTCACTACTCCATATGTGTGTCAGTAGTTCATGACTCGTGGCTTCCCCTTTCACACACATTCACACACCGTGATGCTGGATACCGACGCCCACTGTGAGCACATCCCTGTTCAAATGAAAATGGGTGTCAGTGCCCGCTCCCCCCAGCTCCCATCCACCTCCAGCAACTTTCCTCCCTCTGTCTCCTCCAAAGTTAAATTTACATAACTGAGGGTGGAGTTGCTTCCCTTACGACCTGCATAATTCATGAGGGCCGTGGCAGCTACTTTATCATTGGCTAGTAATAACACATGGGACGCCGCTGCGGCCTCACCCATGGGAGCCATGCAATGGAAAGACAAAGGCAGTGAAGGGACAGGGCTACAAAGAGCCTGTCTGGCCCCCATAGATGCATCTCTAAGGACATAAAGGGCCCTGAAGGTCTGGCCTGCTATGGTGCTGGCTGTGTTATTAAGCTACAATGCATGAAAAGCTCTGGAGGGCTCACTGGTGTTATGTTGGCATCCGGAGGGGGCTGCTCCTCTTTCTGCAACATTAATTAATAGTATTTAGATATTTGCATGGGCTTTTCAATGCATCAGCTCTGTTTGGAAACAGGCTCATGTAAGTGCAACAAAGCAGCCAGCAAACTACATTAAATGGAATCAGTGGGATCAGTCTATTTACTGTTAATTTACTGTCGATGTGGGCTGTAGCCTCTCGGATGATGCATGTGTTGTGTGCAGTTCACGGCGTTCGCTCTTGCTGTTTGAAATGAAGAGCTCAAAGTTGCAGTTAACGGCTGAAGGTCAGTGTAAATCAACATTTTCTGCCCCCCCCCCCTTCTTTGATAGTCATTTTACAGGACTGTAATGAACTAATTACAGAGTCTAGACGCCGCTCGACCACAGCAACTCCTACATTTTGCTTTTCTACCAGAGAAAACACCACATAATCAGTACTTGTTTTTTTGTCTCATTCAGTGAAAATCAGCAGTTTAGCGTCAAGAGGAACTATGGATTGCTTGTCATGGCGCAACCGGTCGACCATGTGGTCAAACAGGCAGCGTGCAGCCTTTCCATCCTACATCCGTGCTGTGCTGAATCTCTGAGAAGATTTACTGAGAAGACTTCAAATATATTCCAAACACCACCGTTATAAGTTGGCAGAGAGGACGTTAGCCTCTTTGTGCGTTAGTTTTCCTTGCCATTAGCTGCTAGCTGCAGCAGTGTGGTAAAAGCAAACTAGCAGGTATTGATGCATTGAGTTTAAATATGCAAACAGCTGCTTAAGTACATTAAACTCTGTGTGCGTTGGGGTTCAAGTGCATTAACTCCCTTGATTTGATTGAAACTGTCATCCTGGAAACAAGCCCCGACACCCCTAACTAGTTAAGCCGACTGTTGCCTTGTTTTCCGTGACACAGGATTATAAACTGCAGATTCACAGTGAGAGAAGCTGTTGTGAGCGCACCGGCACCTGAAAGCCTCTCGCACAGACCAGCCGTGAGCCTCAGCATGCACAGGAAATCAGGAAATGGAATAGAGGAAGGAAGTGAAACTAAGCATGCCCTCGATTAAGCTCGCACCAAAGCGCCGAGATGTCAGACACAATGAGGAGAAAAGACGCCTGTTCACACAACAACCCACTTTGCTCGTCGCAGAGCAGCCCTCAAACACCTCAGGACTTGCTCTTCAGCTCTAATTTTAACAAGCGTCAGTACTGTGCGTCAATCAGGGGAAGAACAGAAGACAAAACACGAGTTCATCATCAGTTTATTTTAATGTGATGCTGACACAGCAATGTTAGGTTTAGAGCATACACACACACAGAGCGAACTACAGCTAATGCACACGATGATCTCTTATGTATGTTTTAAGGCACACACATAAAAAAAATCTGTAATGTAATAGATTACTATTACATATGTGAGTGTGACTCTCGGAGGCTTTGGCGGGCATATTACGTTTCCACATGCAGCACGCTCAAAGAATACTATTATGCATTATACATGGTAGGAATGTATATTTTATTAAGCTACAACCAAAATTCAGTGGCGTCAAACAGCGAGGAGAAAAGCCGCGTTCACACGGTGAGCGCTCCAAACAGCAGGCTTCAAAGGCTCCGAGGCGCGCGCCCCGCTCGCAGAAGACAAAAAGTTAGGTAGATAGCGTGGGAGAGTGAGAGAGGCTGGGTGAGGACGTCTTCATTTTCCCGTGCTCCTGCAGAACGAGACCCCTGCAGGTCAGAAAACGGGAGCTGAAAGCGTTGCAGCGACACGACGCTCTGTGATTCTGAGTGAAACACGTGAAGTAAGATGTCAGGTGAGGCGGATTTGGACCAACCGTTTACCGTGTGAGCCGTATGGGTGGGGTTATGGTTCAGATCAGGTATTAATGCGCAGTCACAGAGGGATAGAGGTTATTGTGGGACTGTCACTGTAACTGAAATGTAAGGTGCTCTGTAATAAACCAGAATAAGGTCACAGACAAGTGAGGTGTGTGGCTCTCATCTCTCCCTCTGTCTTTCTCTCTAATCCACGCACACACTCTAGGATACGATATACTTCATGTTTTCCACGCAATCAAAATGCTTTTCACCCACTTGACACCTTTAACTTAAGTTTGGCTGGCTGGCTTCTGTAAGAGGTAAAGTAAATCTACAGAGCCACACGCCGGCTACAACTTTTGCACTTTTACAGACAAGGAGCGCTCTCTGCAGCACTCTCTGCATGCAGCCACACTTTCATATGCCAGTGGATGCGACCTTAACACCTGAAGAGCCTTGAGACGCGCCGTCCCCGCATCTCAGAAACGTCGTATTAAAAATTAGCGCCGGAGCGTAAAACTGTGCTGCTGTGCTGCTTCGTTTGCCGTCCGTCGTCATGTGGAGGAAATCTCCCCTCTGATGGGTCGTTTCTATGGGAACAATGGGTCATTTTAAATTGACCACTTAACAATCTCATCTATATTGTGTGCGTAATCATGCATTTATCCTTCTAAATATGCATTTGTGTGCCATTTGTATGCAGCCTGTGGACACAGCTTGTGAATGCGGAGATGACTACCCCTGAGTTACCGAGGCTTGGCTGCCCTCGTTGATTCATTCTGAAGAAAGGATTGCACCTGTCAGTGTGTTAGACCCACATTACTGCAGCCATGCGCGCTGCGTCGCAGCGAGGCACGCGGCCTCCTCTTCCCAATCCCAGTGCGGCGTAACGCATTCGCACCGGTTTGTTTCCGCCATGTCATCGCGACGACGTGCATATTCATGGACGCAGATACTCGCAAAGACACGATTACGTTGCACCTCGCTCGTGCACGCGCACACAGCATACTGACCTTTCATTCCGTCACCAAGGTAACAAGCCTGCACCACGGCCAACCAGTAACGGCTATGCTCCACTTCACATTAAAGTATGGATAATGTAAATGCTGATTTTATTAGGAGACATTCAGCGGTGGAGGATGTACCTGCAATCAATGTTTATTATGTTACTCAATTCTGGCTTGGACGGTTCAGTTAATCACTGTTGAGTGCTCTAAAAGCTCTTGAGAAAGTCAATACCGTCTATTGTCTTTACTGGCAAACAATCATCATTATAAGTGACATTTTAAGTGTAGTCAGGGGGCTTACTCACATCAGAGAAGACCACTCAGCATACAGTGTAATCAGGGAAACATAAATAGCAGCATTAACAAATGATAATAGCCATTTTTTGCAGTTTATTTTGGCCCCGACGCAAATGTCAAGACGCTATCTGGAAGACTGTGAGCAGCGGGGAACCGTGGATCCAGATGATAACAGCCTACGGCCGCGGCCGTGGCCCAGCGGCGGTGTGTCTGCAACCTTTTCCCGTCAGGTTCACTGTAGTGGAAACGTGGAGCCCAGCGATGCGGAGAGCACATTTCAAGATTTAAGACTTTTCAAAGTCGCTGGAGTAGACCTTTACGGACCTGTGCATACCTTCTGTTTGCATAACACATGTGCATTTTGAGTATGGGTATGGATGGCGCCTCGTGCGTTCTTCAGCATGGGACAGATACGTACAAGGCATCTTTCTCTGAGCGTCTCGGTGTGAAAGTGATGGACGACCGCTGTTTGTTGGAAAAGGGAATGGGGTCCCTGTTTGTTTAATGGAGACAGAGAGTGAGAGAGTGCGGCAGAGTTGGTATAGCAGTGACTCAATGCATGTGTGACACAGAGGCAGTAAGAGCCATATATTGTTGTAACTTGCAGGAATTAAAACAACGGAAATGCAGCATTCAATTTCATTTTAGCGAGGAAATGAGCAAACCTGCGCCGTAGCAGCTCAAACACACATAAATCCTAAAAACACGAACGCTGGCCGCCGTAGCAGCCTTTGCAAACCCAAATCGGTCAAACCGGCACACCTGAAGGAACACAGACACACTCACAGGTCAGACAGCAGTTGACCAGGCTCTGTCAAACAGCACAGCAGAGCATTATTCACATGCTTTTAACCCAATCGTCCAGGAGGTAGAGAATCAGGGGGAGTAGACAGAAGAGGAGGAGGAGGAGGAGGATTCTGTCTGCTCACCGTTCCCGCTTCTTTAGAGCTAAACATACACAGCCGAGCCAAAAGGATCCATATCTCACGCTGTAAAACAAATTCAGTTCCCTTCTCTAGAGGGGGGATGGAGTGGGCTTTGTGTGTGTGTGTGTGTGTGTGTGGGGGGGGGGGTCACCGGGGTTAAAACTAGGAATTAATGGAAAATGGCTTCTGAGACACTTATTGGTGTTGTGGGGGAGGTACAGAGGTGGAAGGGTGGGGGTTTGGTGGGAGTTGGTGTTTTCCCTTATTGCCTCGGCGTCATTACATGAAAGAGTCAGAGAGGTGCTGCGGTGCGAACGGGGAAATCAAAGCTCCTACAGAACCTGCTCGGGTGGCGTGTGGCAGAAATGTCAGGAGGCTTCCTGTCATCTGCGCCTCGTCCTGCGATTGTTCGTGTTAAATGTCACGAAGGCTCATCAGGCAGCGCGGATGCCATTAACCTTTATTTATGTTAATGTTGTCGCACGACTTTGAGGACAAGAAGAATTGACTGATTGACACTTCGGTGCCGCAGAACAGCAATCATCACATGATGTCAGTATCAACGCCGGCGTCGCATGTCACGTCTGAAACGCAGGATCGTTGATGAGAAAGAGGAGGTGGTGACAGAAAAAAAACGGTTTCACATTCTGAGAAAAATCAGTGTTGCCAAAGCAAAAGATGAGGAAGAGGTTTAGCGGTGTTTCAGTGTGTTCACGTGTGTGTGTGCGCTCGGGAGGTTTCCAGTGGAGCTCACCTTAATGTAATGTACTGACTTTAAAGGAATGCTTCCATCTGTGAAATGTGTCAGGGACACAGACTTCATCTAATGTTAATGCTGGGCTGCAGCACAGAGCTGGTTAGCTTAGCTTAGCTAAAAGACCAAGAACTCACAAAAGCACAAACGGTATCGATCATTTAACTTTAAAAGGTCTTAAAGTAACATTATTTATATCTTATTTGTTTAAATTGTACCAAATATGAAGATTAAACCATTTCTAATTTGTTTGGGGTTTTTTTGTTGTGGAGTTGTTTTCCAACTGCGAAACCCGTTAGACTACGAAAATATAACAAGCAAAGATCAGAAAGATGCACATGCACAGATGGAGGAGATATGCAGCCCCGCGAGTGGCGTCACACTGTTCCACTGATCTACAAGTGGCGATAGTTATGCAGCAGCTATGCAGCAATGCAGCATTTGAGAGAAGACGACTATAAGTGACGCTAAACGTATGCTTTCAACAACTGAAAGGAAAGATACTGCCATCCTGATAGCTGAGCACTTTCACTGAAAAACCAAAACCGTATAGCTGTGGGCAGCAAAACCAAAACAATGAGCTGAAAGACGCTAAAACGCCCTGTAAAGCTGAGGAGAGCTGCACAGCAGAGTTCTGGGTTTCATGTGAGCCATGGTCAATATAAACATTTCTAATCAGCGCACCTTTAACGTGCAGCGTAATAAAAGCTTGCCACCACACGTTGCTCTCTGACATACTGAATGGAAGTAGGGCTGTCTCCTGGAAACACAGCCCACCCTCATGCCCACTCCTCCCCTCACCTAGAGAGGGAGGTGACCAGTGAGCCCTGAAAAAACAGAGCAGCCTCTAGCCGGAAATGTGATGCGAAAGAGGTGATAAAGGGGCTGTCGTCGGTTACAGGGGACATTCAGAGTCACGAAAGTGGCTGGAAAAAGTGACTGGAAAGACCATCTGCATGCCACATCAGTGTTTTTCAGTCACGTGCCGTTGTGAGCCGTGAGTCTGTGGGTTTCCATTCCAGCCGAACAAGAAGCGGTTTAGTCACAGTTCAGCACAGCTTAAACCGGGGAGAAAGAGCTATGAAATCAGTTACCGCACTGTATTGTTGACAGTGTTCCATTAAGATAAATAAGCTGATTGGTGTCTGGCTGGGCTGTCTGCTGCGGTGACCCCAGCCTCGGTCTGAAAGAGGGACGGGCAGACCTTCGCCTGCGTTCCACCTCCCGTTTCCTGGTTACGCAGCTGACAATAGCTCCAACATGACATGGATGTGACCCGGTCACTCGGACCGCGATGCATCACCCACTGGGCGTGGCGTGTGACAGAAGAGCTCCGGGCCTTTTGCACGTTATGTCTTTTACTCTGGACACGATATCTCAGCTGTATAATCCAGAGAGGGCTTTGAACCAACGCGATTGCTTGAGCGCGGGTCCTATCGGTAAACACGTCGGTCAGACGGAGAGAAAAGAGCTTTTGACCACCAAATTAGATGCTTTGCACAGGTCTTGATTCCCCCCTGCATGAGACTCATCCATTTGATTGTCATTAACTGATGCTTAAGCAGCAAGACGGCCAAACTCTGGCTGTCTAACATTGCGGGGATCTATGAGCGAGCGAGAACAGGATTTCATTAAGCCCCACAATACGCACAGGGGCCATAAAAGGCTCCGGCTTGTTGCTATGGAGCTCTGACTTGTACCAAGGAATACATAAGCAGAAACTGGATGCCTATTGTGGATACAGAGCACGGCCTGGCTCGTATCAAAAAGCAGAGCGGCGAGATGGCTCGTCTTACAGGAATATTTTTCCTCCCTTATATTCCAGATGGTTGGTCTTGGAGATGAAATGCACTGGTGGGACTTTAAGCCCCGCATGCACCGGCCTTGTATAAGCTATGAATTTTCATCCGAACTGAGTCAACGTGTGTTTGCAGCTTCCTGCTGGGATGCTGCAGCTTAATCTGTCCTTAATTCCTGTTTTACACAATGGGGATATTTACAGGTTTCACTGAAATGCAGAAATAGGTACACTAACATTAAGGGATATACGCGTATGCCTTGGGTTTGCTACAGCTTCACTTGACATGTTTGTAAAAGGCATGGAAATAATTATTCTTTACTACTTTTTAAGCTGATACTGATATTGGAAAGTTGAAGGAGACTTTGTGTGGATGAGTATATATACCTGTACCACTGTATATGTAACATTTTCCAGTTTAATTCCACCTCTTAAGACACGTTTAACCTGTTTCGTTCATGTGCAGCCAAAAAAAAATAGCAGTGATAGAAGGAAAAAACTGAGAGCGGGGCTCTTAGTGAAGTGTCCCTGTCTGAATAAAGGTTATATAAAAGAAAAAAAACCCCACAAATTGTCAGTTTTCCACTTTTTTTGTACGTATTAGACAAACAAGATATAAGGTGTGAAGCCGTGAGCTGCAGATGCTGATAGAAAGATTGTTTTGCTCTAAGAGGAAGCCAGGTTAGGAGTTTCCAGTCATTAAGCAAAGCTAGGCTAACTTGCTTCTGCGGGTAGCTTCACACTTTCCGTTCATTCGTTAATGGATATTTCAAGAAACGGTAAACTGATCCTTTAAAAAGCTATAAACACAACAAGCAAAGCCTAGTCTATGCCGACGAAATGATACAAAACATGCATTTAGTTTACTTTACATCATACATGCTCATACATGCACATTGGGCAACAGCTCGTGCATGCAAATACAGATGTGCATACACACACACACACACACACACAAATGCACATACACATCAGGCCGTTCACTGCCTGAGCCCCAGAGAGTCGCTAATGCAGATGAAAAGCTGCCAGTGGAACAGTTACGAGCTGCCTCATGCTGCTGCACCTTTGTTAATACAATTCCCCCTCTGCTGTCTCCAGCTCAGTGCAGCAGAGGCTCCGTCTTTCATATGTTCTCTGTGAATCTGCTTCCCTCAGATAATATACCGAGGTCCTCTGGGACTCTCCAGAGACTTCAGGCAGACAAGATGTGCTTGTCTGATAAAAGAAAGTGATGTGTACAAGTGTAAACATTCAATATTATTCACTCAGTGCTCGCTCGCTGCTTTGCACCGCCTCTTATCTGGAGCTCACTGGCTTGGGGCTTTTCTCTCTGTCTCTTGTGAAGCCATCTGTGAAGCCTAATTCAATTGGAGTGGAGAGGCATTTCATATTTGATGCATGGACATGCGCCTTACAGACAAATCTGATATTGCATTGTATCACGGGGGCGGAGGTGTGTCACGAATAACGGAATAAGTGTCCGACCGCTTCGCTCCTTTGTTTTTTCACAGATGACGCTGAATTATTGTCCTTGCGGTTGCAGCAATGGCACGGCGCCGTGCTCGCGTTACGAAACAGGAACGGGTTAATGAAACTGACTTCCAGTAAATGTGTTACCCAAGAAGAAAAAGAAGAAGGAGATGGGGCATTGTTGTATGGAGGTTATTGTACCAAGCGTCAGTTTGAGTGGTAGAGAGTGGATCCAGTGACAAAAAACTGACATTTGTGCAAGATTCAGATACTATTGTGGCATTCAAGGCATTCAAATTTACCATTTAGCTGCCGGTTGAACTGCCACTTTGATGCTTCAAGTACTTTTTCTTTCTTTTCTCCGCTTGAATTATTCAGTATACCCTCGTATGCGCAACAATCCGGTGTTTCTGGTCGTCTTTGTTCATTTTAGATGCTGCTCCCTTGTTCTGGCGCAGCCTCGCCGCTCAGATGCACCAGCCCGACAGCCGCACGTCGGATCTCGCCCCGCGCGTTTGTGTTGGCGTTGGCATTTTGTTGTCTTTGTACCCCGCGTGTCAATATTGACACCGATGTACGACGTACCGGTTCCACCACGCCGGCAGGCACTTATGTGCGTTACTCATGTGTAATGATCTGCTTGTGACGAGCGAACATTGACTTTGTTATATTAAAGTACAGCTTTGAATCAGCAGCGTGCAGACGAGGCCGGTTAATCCCAGTGGTGGACGGTCATGTGGCAAAAAAAAAAAAAAAAGACCTCACTTCCTGAAACATCCCTTTCATCTGCATCCTTTTTTGCTCCATCCTGTGTCTTCTACAGGAAGGTTAATGGCCGTGAGTCATGGTTACTGCACGCGAGCTAGCCACAGTATGTCGTTACGCTCTTCATGAAAGAGTAAACCTCCTTAAAAACCCTCAACGCTGTGGCTTTCCACCCCAGTTTCCTCAGTTTCGTCGGCGTTCTTGCAGCATTCGGTGCTTACCGCCGCCTAATTTGGATAAATCGTTCCTGGGTGAAGCCCCATTAGCATCATTAGTAAAAGATTTAAGTTGCAGACGGTGCATAAAATACTTGCATCGCCAGTAAACGACCTTGTTTATTAGAGGAGCTACCTATTGATTGTTTTTTATTCAGTTTTCTCGGGTCAGGGGGCGCCCGCAGCCACGATTAAGCTCGCAGTTTATAATAATTAGCAGAAGAAGAGTTTCCTGAGCTTTCGCCTTCCTCTACACATTGAGCATTTGCTTAATGTTACTTAATAACTGGCAACAGCCTTGTTACCCCATGACTCATATTGAGCTGTCATAATGTAAGGTTTAATTAGGAAACATAATTCAGCACAATTAACCGCAGAATTCATTTTATTTAGCTATAATTTTACGGTAACTTTTGTTTTTTTCCTGTAAAAAAACACAAAAGTATCACATATTTCCATGTATATGTCAGCCAGTAATTAATATATTGCAGTACAGGTATGCCAAAGATGTATTTAGGATAATAACAGCCGTGCTCGCAGTGAGGCTTTGAGCTAAATGCTAACATCAACATGCTAACGTGCTGCAAATGATAACGCTAACATGCATCATTACATCATTTAGCATAAAGTACAGCATCAAATGCGATTTGAGTTTTTAATGTAGTGGTTACATCTTTACCAGCGGGAGTAAATGAGATCTGTGCCTTTCAGCCCCGGCACTGCTGAATTATGTCGTTCATATTATACACCGCTCCACTGTCCCATTTCAACAGGAAATACATCATATTAATGAAACAAGGTGCTCTCACGGTGCCCATAAACACTGATTCATCTATCTTTCAGAGCTGTGGTCCTCCCGTGTGTCCTCAGCTGCGCGCCCTCATTTCACAGCCAGAGTAAAAACTATAGCAGGCACAAAGGAGAGGCAGCTCTCCCTGAGCCCATTCAGTGGCGTGAAGAACTATAGATTCACAGTTGTTTGGGAAAAAAGGAAGAAAGATAAAAAGACCTCATGTTATTTGTGCTCGTCCTGAACCTTTCGCCTCTCTGTCTTTGTTTCCCAACGCAGTTCCTGTGCCTGAAGAACATCAGGACTTTCCTGGCGGCGTGCAGCGAGATATTTGGCATGAAGAAGAGCGAGCTGTTCGAGGCCTTTGACCTTTTCGACGTCAGGGACTTTGGAAAGGTAAGGCGGCATCGCTCGGTGACACAGAAGGAGACGCAGGCGGCGGCGGCGGCGGCGGCAGCAGGCACCGACCCTCGCTGTGTTTGCCGGCTGTCCCCAGAGACTCGGCTGAGTTAGTCAAATGTGCTCCAATGCCCACTTTCGTCTTTGTGTGGAAGCCACGAAGCTTAGACAAAATTATTTATAAATGAAAGAGCGCCTTTATCTTGGACTTGGATTTTAAATTATAATGAAGGTCTTGGGATATGCATGTGTCTGAGCTCCTTTTTGCAAAGATTTAAACAAGCCAGGCGTTTCATATTTCAGCCAAAGTCTGGATAATCTGTGTTTACTTCATCCTGTCACTGTAACAGCGCCTTTCAATGGCCGCTAAAGACGCTAATAAACCCAGTTTTGGGCCATGTTGCAGCTTCCCTCGCGCCTCTAAACTCAAAGCTAAAGCTGGAGTCAGCAACATGACCCAGCAGTATAATCGCTTCCTCTCATTAGAGTGAAAAACGCCCCAGTGTGCAGGCTTTTACGAGGGGTTACAAGTCTGGCCTCGGGTTCATTACTTTGATACTCTCAGTCTCGACTTGTAGTGAAACTGTCTGCGGCTCTTTGACAGCCCCTGTCAAGTCCCCAGGAGGTTTAATTAGAAATCGCAGCCTTGAGCAGAGAGACAGCGGGAGGGTGCTGCCGGGCTCCAGCACGCATGATGTCACGGTCATGTGTGTCAGCGGGCGAAACGTAGGACGGCGCGGAGGCGCACTGATTGACGACTTGCCGTCATCCGCCATTTAACCACGATAAATGTGACAACGAGGCATCGGGAGCGTTGTGGGACACCGACAGTTATAATAACAGCAACTTTATAATCAGCTGATAAAACACAGTGTGAGTTTAATCAGCTGTGCAGCGCGTTAATAACGGCGTAGCAGAAGTGAAACGCGGACACAGACGTCGTGGATCTCTAGTAAAAAAAGGAACGTTGCATTTATTTTGGTTTCTGTTTGTTTATCTTCATTTTTTAATGCGTTGGCGTTGTGAGCGGACCCAACCACATCCTGCGGTGTGTAAATAGTAATTAATCATCATCTTGGCTCCTTTATGATGAATGGAAACAATACCTCTGAACACGTGTCGTGCTGAACTTCCGTTTTCACGGCACGCGCACGCACAAACGCACGCAAACGCAAGTTTAGGCCGCGGCTTTTCGCAGAGCAGAATCTGCCACAATGATCCACCTGTTCCCAAGATTTGTTCTCAAAGCTGAAAATACGAGATGACCAACTGGCCAAATGTTAACGTGACGTCACTCGGGTGAGCTGTTGATGTAAAACGTATGACAAGATCAGCGCAACGCACCACAGCTCAAACACTCCCTGTAAGAACAGAGCAGGGATATGAGCGAGGCTCTAGATGAAAGCAGCAGCACCCGAAAGGTTCGTTACTGCCGCCGTGCCGGGGCTGAATTAAGTATCTGTGAAAATTAAGTCATCAACTATAATTAAAATACATTTGGACTCGCGGCAAGTTTCCTTCTTCACCCTCGGGGGAAACATTGTCACAGAAAATCTACAGAAGGACCGACCGCGGCTCCGTGAATCAGGATGCGCAAGCTCAAGTCTACGCGCTCAGTCGCGAAACGTTACTGTGATTTCTTTGTGTCAGTAAATCAAATTAACACATGTCCGATCAGTCTGAGGGGAATTAACATCGTGGACTCTCAACAAAGGGTGTTGTGATGCGTTCAAGGTCAAGGTTGGGGGGGGAAATGAAGCTCCAGCAAGAAGCCGGTCGACTTATTTAAGTGCAAAAAGAGAAATGTGACTTTTCACGGGGCTGACAGTGAGACAGTTGCACATATTAAACTAATGAAATATACTATAATGAGCTGTAGGGGTGCTGATAGGAGGGAGAGCCAGTATACTAAGCTAGGCTAATAGGATGCTAACAGGCAGATCTGAGAACCTGTGGCAGGAAACCAAAGCGTTCTCTTAAAGTGTTGAACTTGAGCTTTAATGTCTGACGTTTCCCCACAGTTCTCACAACGTGACGCACGGCTGGCCTGATGTCAGTAACTGTGTTCTGTTGAGCTCCTCTGTCCAATTCGGTTTTTCCCTGAGCAGTTTCACATGAGATGATAAACTCTCAGTTTCCATGATGTCAAATGTCATCCACACCCCCCCCCCCCCAGTGTTTCCAGTTTGCTCAGGCGCAACACTTTGACGACTCTCCCTGAGAGGACCCCACTTTGCCCAGAGTGAATTTAACATCTCTGAAATGAGACAGCGCGCCGGCCCCGTAATCCCCGCTTGGCTGGCTCCGCGGTAGCTAATGGAGTGAGGAGAGGAGGGGAGCGGGCGGAGCTGCCACTCACCTGCAGTTCCAGCATTTGTTTTAAAAATAGGTGCACAGGCCGCTGCTGAATTAAAGCGAGCCTGTTTATTTTAAAGTCTGCGTGGGAGTCTTGATAAGGGTCTGGGTGAGGGGACACTGGAGCGCTCTCTCCTCAACAGTTGTGCTGTGTTATCTTTAGGTGTTTCTCTGCCTGCTGCCATACCGGACATGCTTTGAGCTGAATCACATGAGACATCCTGTACCATACAGAGTCCTCTTGACTCCTCTGACTGTTTTTAAAGCTGGTAAGGAATCCAGCAGTAAAGGGAGAGGCCTTGATGAGATTCAGCTCTAAGACGTTGACGTGACATGTATTTGAGTTTGCGGTAACGCCGGTACGTCTGACAAACAGCTTTTGACCTGCTGGCGGTTCAGACGATGGCCGTGCAACACTGCAAAACTGACAAATACAGCAGGTCTGCCTGTGGCCCTTCACCCTCGGCGCAGGAACATCTGGTTTGCACATCTGTCTTGTAGACTCGTGGAGGGTTGTGGGGTCTGTAGGGAGAAGAGAGACTTGGCCGTACAGAGCATGCACACACACACACTGACACACACCTGGCAGAAAGAGAGAGAGGACGGGCGAGACGGCAGCAGAGTGTTTAGAGAAGACACAGAGCGCGAGGATGTGATTTCGTTGTTTCAAGTTGAATTTGTTGTCTGCGTACGAGTCTACGATGAAGGAGAACAAACATAAAACTGTGGATTTCACCATAAACATGAGTAATTTTACTGCAAACCAACACAAAGCGTCGCACTCTGGTGACGCTACCCAGGTACGCTATGATCTTGTCGTCACGTATCCTGGGTTGTGACGTGCTCATCATCATCTCCATCATCATCATCATCATCCCTAAGAGTGAATGACTAACCGTCTCACTTCAGCTTTATTGCAAATTCCCGTCTCCTTGTATCAGCTAATTTCAAAATAGAGTCACAGTGCTGACAGGAGCTTTCCATGCTCGCAGTCACATGACAGTTTGAAACCAGCATATTACCCAATAAATGCACAACATAACTAATGCAATAACACAAATTCAGGTGATTGTGCGTTATGCTTTTTAAATTATTTTAATTTAAGCATGCGAGTTAAAGCTTCCAGTCATTTCAGCATCCTTTTTATTAATTATTAATACTATTTCTAATTACTAATTGCAAATACTGATTCTGCTTTACACAGTAGGTACATTATACCACGTATTAATATTGCAGTATTTTATATATGACAGTAAGACTAGCACATGTATTGTTATGTGTGTGTGGTGTTCTGGAAGTTAGCTAAGCTTAGCGATATGGACAGAATCCACCCACCAACACATCTAATGCCTGCTAATTAACACACGGTAAGACGATTTAGATTGTCAAACCAATCAAATCAAACAAATGAGATATAAAATGTGTTAGCGCCGCCCACCATGATTTTTATGGTTTATAGCGGGACATAATCATTCTAACATTTAAAGGCGTACTCTCTGTTTTTAGGGACTAAACTGAACAAGGACTAATCTTTTTGTTTTAAGCAAAGTGACCACTGCTCAAACTGTTAATTTAAAGATTTTCCCATCCTTTTGTGTCATTTTTCCAATTTTCAGCCATATTTTCATTTTGATAAAACGCTCTTTTATTTGTCCTACAAAGGGGAAGTTTGCAGATATTAAACATTAAATACTGAATCGCATGTGAAAGCTAGTGTCCTACATAGAGACCTACTTAAAATCTCAAAGACAGGCGGTGAAGATGCAAAGCACATGTGGACAGTTGATGAACGCCGTGGGCTGATCCTGACACAGCACAGTAACCTCAGACGATCTGCTACGTTCCACCCTGTACATTATGCAAATTGTACCTCACCGCAGCTTCCTTCAGATGTGCCCGGAGCTTCCACACCTGCACGTAAATAATCTGACAATAAGAGATTGATGCTGCACGCTCGTGTTTTTACAGCTGCTCCCTGTTCGTCCGTCTGCTCTGGAATCATCTCATGTTTGCTGCAGATGCAACTAAACCCCACCTCACCTCGACACCCAGCCCTTGTACGCTGCGCTCTGACTTTTAAGCGTTCCCTTCTTGTTCTTGTGGAACAAAAAACAATGATAACACAACAAATTATGAATAAATAAAGTTAACTGCAGCATTCTTATGAGCGAGAGCCTGTTCGAAGGCCTCAGGCGTTTGTCTTTGTTTGCAGAGGTCCATTTTAACCTAAACGTCAGCTCAGTCCCAGTGGGCTTCCTCTCGGTTACCATCTACCACCTCTTGCTCTCTAGCACTTTTAGGTGGATGAAGATGCTGATTATGGTTTTTTTTTTTGGTGGGGGGAGGGAAAATAACAGATGGGGGGATGGGGAAGCAAAGACGGAGGGAGACAGACAGAGAGGGTTTATTGATTAGTCTCTTCCTCCTCAGTTGACTGTGATAAATTTAACTGTGGAAACCCACTAAAGGCTGATGCATCTCCCCCGCTCATCATCTCTCCCTCTCTGTCCCTTTCCTTTGTCCTTCAGCCGTGCTCTCTGCAGCAGATCTCTATGGTCAGATATCATGTGTCTGCTACTGGCTAATGGATACTCGGGGTGTATCTTTGTACTGCATGGCTAAGCTGCAGTAACAGGGGTCCGCGATTGCTTCGGAGGCAGGTTTTAAATGGAGGACACTGGGACTGCTCACTGCTCCGTGAGTGAATGGTCCATATTTTAGGTTGATTTTAGTCTTTCATTAAAAAAAAACAAACAAACAAAAGAAAATCACACACTGGCCTGTCAGTGTCTGCCTCCTCTAAATAATGTAGTTTCCTCCCAGACAGGCACAATCATCAAGGGGGTTTCCAGAGAAGTCTGTCACGTATGAGGTTTTACTCGCTATCTTTGTAGGTATCAGTTGGTTATAAACCACCTCGCACAAAGAGCTTTAAACCATCTAATAATACATTCATTAGTCATCATAATCTTTGTGTTGCTTCAGCTGCTTCTAACCAGAGAGAACACAACAAAAGGGACAAATATACAGAAAAACAGTTAAATGCTATAGGTTTATATAGTGACCCACATCGGTCAAAGCGTCTGCAGCTGTGCACAGCAGGTTTGTTGGCAGGTGGCTGCACGACAGATACTTCTCTGGTAAACATCAAACGCAGGTGTAAGCATTGACATTAATAACAGCTGCCATTCTTATCAGTTACAACTTGTCTGCAATGGTTAAGGTTCGTGCAGGTGGTAACTGAAGTAATATAGAGGTGTCGTCTGCAAACAAGAGTAGCGGACTGAGGAAGTCACAGCATGTATTCGTATTTTGGAGACCACAGACTCTCACATTCAGACATTTGGGTGTTGTGACACATTCTTTTGGACTCTGAGAGGAAACAGAGTTTAAAAAGAGGTGAAAAGCCAAAGCTTGTGTACGTCTTGCTGTGAGTCAAGCGTTCAGCCTTGCAGAGAAATCACCCGTGTCTGGTTGCTGCAGAAATGTTTGTTCTTAAAATTATTCTTTGCCTTCACCCCGAGCTCCAGCGTTAGTGCTGTGTGTGTGTGGAAAAGCGTCCACGCTTCACCTCCTTCCACTTACAATGCATTTGGAGATGGGGAATTTCCTCCAAAACAATTTGATGCAACCTGCTCTAAGGCTGCCGCGCTGAAAGCCACTGTGGATAATTCATGGGCTCCCGGTGACTGACTGCATGACAGCAGCTTCCACTGGAATCACACGTTTTAAATCAACGGGCTTTCTTCGAGCGTGAACGCACACACACGTGTGCAGAAACACACACGGGCTCATGCTCGGCGAGGAGTGCTCTGTGCCTCGCTGCTTGCCAGCTGCAGAGATGGATTGTCTCTGTGATTGTTTCAGGGTGTCAGAGAGAAAACTTCTTTGATGACTGCGGACAGCTGTTTGATCCCTGTGTGAGCACGGAGGATGTTTTAGCTGTGGCAACCACCACCTAGGATGCCCCAGTTGTTACGGATATTTGATCTGGAAACCAAAGATCTTTCTGCTCTGCGGACACTTAAAACACACTATTACAAAAAGGCAGAAAGTTGCATGTGGGTTTGATAATACATGTAGCATGTGCAACACAATGTGTTGTTTTAAAGCCCTTCAAATGTTTTTTCAGTGTTCACCATATGTGAGTCTTTTTCACTACAGTGCAAAACTGAGCAAAGTTGATATCCATCCAAACACACTGAAGCCTAAAGAGCTTAAAGACTGCGTTAGACATATTTTAGGATGTATGTAAAGTATGAATTTGAATAATAATTTGGGTCTGGTGTCACAAAAAAAGTTAAATCATTCAAGTGTGGAATTCACACATTATAACAGGAAAGATGAGTTTGTTTTATGGGTGTAAAAGCCACGATGGGAGGAGCAGTGCTGCACCCGAGGAAACAATAAGTTTTACTGGCAACATGTTTCTTTCCACTAAGGCTGAGTGAAGCGTCAGCAGCTCCGGACCACCTGACAACGATTCTGTGACATTTAAAATGCCATGTGGAGCTCTTAAATGTGCACGGGGCAATAAGATGTTTGCATCTGATGTGTTGGTGTTTACGTGTGTGTGTGTGTGTGTGTGTGTGTGTGTGTGAGCTCGCAGTCACTCCCCTGAGGACTGACTCATCTCAGGTCTCAGCAAGCAGCAGGAAACAGGAAGAGGAAACGGTCACCACAGGGGCCCTTTTGGAGCCGTTTCACTCTGTATGAGTGTGTGGATATATTTCAAATTTAGCTTCGAGTGTAGCGGTGCATTAACACCAGCGTAGTCAGTGCCCTCTGAAGTAATGGAAACACAACATGCGCGCATGTGTGTGGATGGCACACACACACACACACTGACAGATGTGCGCCACGCCTCCACATGCTGTCAGATTCAAACTACTTCCCCTGGTGTGTGTTGTATGAGGCCAACAAGCTTGTCAAGACGCATGTTTCTGTGTGTGTGTGACCAAGACAATTGGACTTCCCCTAATTTCCTGAGCTTGTCTTTTGTGTCGTCCTGTCAGAGGTTGTATCAAGTACCAACTCTTCCTGTGACCGGGCCCCAGATCCTGGAAGTGGAAATGTGTGTGTGTGTGTGAAAACATGTCATAAAAAGAAATAGAGGTAAAACTGCAGGTGGAAAACTGCATGGGTGAAATTTACGTGCTTGTCACTTTTCCTGGGTACTGTGTGTGTGTGTGTGTGTGTGCGTGGTGTACATCCCTGCCCCATACCAGTTCAAAAGGAACCTCCCATTGAGTGCGTAACACAAACACTGCAGGAGGGGGCAGGGGGTTACAGTGAAAAGACTGAAAAGTAAAACATTCCTCATTATAAAAACTGCAAGTAAGCAAAAAGTCTTATTTGTTCTTCATGATTTAATCTTTTGTTTCAATTAAAGATGCACCTCTCAATGAATTCTGCGCTTTTCTTTTAACTTTTACGTTTGGAGATTCAAGACAAACCCTTCGCCCTGTTTTCCTGCTGCGTTATCCATCGGCCATGTTAAGCACGCCGCGCAAGGCTAAGAGCAGTTCTGCTTGCAGGGACCTCAGCGTGAAGGCTTTGCGTCTCAGGATGTTTTGTGGGTATTGAGGTTACCTTCCTGCACAGACGTGCCGGGTATTTATAGGTCAGTGCTGAGTCTGGGCCAGCCAGTGAGCATGTGAAGCTAAGCCACCGTGGTCAGGATCAAAGACTACAAAGACAGAAGTGCAGGTCTACAAACCAGCCCTCCTCCCCGCGCTGTCCTACTTTCTGACACCGTTTCCCCCTCTTCCCAGAGTCGATACTTTGCTCCTTTGGTCCCTGGAAGTACAGACCTACATCTCACTGTGACTAAATCACACAGAACAAGGTTAGACTGATGTATTGTTCCCAAACCTGATGCGGGCCTGATCTCGTCTTCTGTTTGATTGCAGCATTTATCACCTGATGCCCTGAAACTGAACCCTTTGAAATGCAAGAACAAATTCGATTCCACAGAAATATGAATCGATATAGTCCAGGTTTATTGTCACTCATTTTTAATAGCATCACTTGATTTCAGCTCAGATGTTTATGGTCCTCTGTGGTCTGGATAATATTTTTCCCAGCCTCACAAGGAGGAAACACCGGTGCTTGAAAAGGTTTTTGAATAGCAGCTAAATGTTTGTTTCCAGCAGCGTTGGATGCTGCCCAGATCTAGGACCATATACATTTCAGTCATACGTTCTTAAAGTTGCAGATCCACTCATGATATTTGTGGCAGGAAGGCGGTTGAACGCAGGAACCCACTGGATGGTGGGAAACCTGCTATTTTACTCTTTGATCATTGTTTTAAATCTGTTTTCTCCACTCAAATGCAATTTTTGAGTCAGTGCATTAGTTAGAGTCCAACACTCCCTGTTGTGCGCTGTGGGAGTTACTGTTCATCCAAATAAAAATCAGTTATGGTCTACTAACTGCAGTTTTTCAGCCCGCTGACGATAATAATAAATAAATCAGATCTTCATGGCAGCTTTTGGCATCTTAATCGCTGGTGGACTTTGAAAACACACCAAACAAACCTCACTCCCCGGTGCAGTCACACACACTGGAGCTGCAGAACTTTGATCCAGCTTACAGATGGCTGCACAAGGTGCATTTACATTCAGGACATGGATTGCCCAGGGTCAGTGTTCTCTTCCAGATGGGCGAACCATGCCCTGAGATGGAGTAATGTTTAGATTCTGCATGTTTATTCCACTCTCTTCAGTCCACTATCTCCCCGCTGAGAGGCATATCTCCCCTGGGCACCTACCAGCTCCATTCAAAAGCAGAGGAATGAGGGAGATTTTATTTTCAACAAGTACAATCCCTGTCTCTGACACATCTTTAAAAACTTTCTTCTAAATCTTTCATGAGGCGCCGGAGGCAGCATCTGTCATCTCTCCAACGTATCTGAGCTAACAGCAACAAACGGGATTTCGCAGGGAAGTTTATGTTCTTCTGATCTGGCTGAGATGTTTTTCTGTAATATAAAGATCCTGCAGAAGCCATGAAGAGGATTGTATGTATGTCAACGATGCTTTTTCCAGATGCCTAACGCTCCAACCGTGGGGGGGTTGGGGTCTTTTCTTCTCTGCATTGCTTCCCAGAGGTGGAGTGGGTGGATGCGCTGTCATTCTAAGTGGGGGCGTTTCTAAAAAGCTAATCTCCATCCTCCGCACTCTGCTGAGAAAAATCCGATCCCACCTCCCAATATGCCAACTGTTATGTGTTATATAATATCCAAAAAAGAAGCAGTTTTGATGAAATCGCATGGGAAATCAATGCAGGAAATAAAAGTTCAGATTCATGCAGATGAAATAATACATGGTGGAGGAAGTCTTGTGGTTCATCTTACATGAAGAGCTGCGGTTTGCTTTATTCTGCATGGATATGAGCAACACACTGATGTGGATCACTGCACTGCAGTATCATTGTCTACTTTAGTTAATGAGAGATAATCCACAAAGGGTTACTGCATAGTTTAAAGGAGAGAAACAGACAAAATGAGATTTGTGTGCTTGTGACCAGAGAAATTTTTATTTTAGACAGCATTTGGGTGCAAAAGCAGACATTAGGGGTGAATTCCAATTCAGCAGTACTTGTTTTTGCCATAATGAATGAATTTATATGATTATTATTAATGGTCATAGCAGCTTCAACGGTAAAACACAGACAACAGCCCAGAATGGACTGGTTGTAATTAGTTTCACAGACACAGGATGTCATGAGTCTTATGAAATGACTTCTAATGTCTCTCTTAAGACTCAATCTTTAATGGCACATAATGGGCGTTATCCATTACAGGGTTAAAATCAATACTAATCTATCTGTATAGTCTGAAGTGTAACATTGAACATTAGGGTTTATCTGGCAGTGTTGCTACGAGCTGCTGCTAGCATGTTCACGTCACGCCCGTGCTATTCTACGGAAGCTAAACTAAAGTAGTTTAAATGTGAAATTCAGCGCTAATGCTAACAGGATGCTAGCATTCTTATACTGGCAGTGTGACCATGCTAATGTTGAGAAGGCAGAATGCTGACCATGTTCTGTGTGTTAGTATAGCGTGCTAGTATGCTAACATTTGCTTATTAGCACAGCTGAGGCTAACGTACAAATTAAACCTTTGACCTGGTGTGGCTAGCTTAGAAGTGAGAAAAAAAAAAAATGTGTGTAGCCTTAGGGGAGCATGACTGTCTCAGCCTAATTTCATAAGGCTAAGCTAATAGTTGTGACTCAGTAAAGACACAAGAGGAAAAGTGAAAGCATTATGTAATGTATGTGCGGCTGTGGCGTTGCCAAAAAGGTTAACGTCAGAGGAAAGTCCAAAAGAGCACAAACTCTGCATGACAGCCGCGTGCACTCGCTGCATACAGGGTGTAAGTAGGCACTAGTATGACCGTGCTGTAGGATTAGTTAGGTCAAGGCGTGCATGAACGTGAGGCCTCAGAAGAGATGAGATTTTGAAATGAAACAGACATGAAAACAGAGTTAGGTCAATTTTTCTCCATCTGGTGAGACACAAACAACTACCATTACATGCTTTTGTCTTGCTTTACTCTAAGCTTTCGTAATGGATACACAATGCTTCTGAACTGCCACATTTTAATCTGCGATATTAAATAATTCAAGCGAAAAGTCACTGAGAAATGCCACCAGACTGCACACAGCTGCATGACTAACGTGCAGAATATGCAGGGTGAGATTGAAACAGCGCGCATGTAATTGTTCATGATTATAATGGCGACTCCTCGGGGTATGCTAAGTGATGCTAACCCACTTATGCCATATAGATGTGACAGGCTGGCCATTTTTGTGGCCAAAGCTGTAGCAGCACAGGTCCAAAAGTGGGAAACGCGTGCACTACAGCGGGACTGAAGCAGATTTGTTAGTACTGAGTAGAGCGCCTGCTCGCTGCCGTTTTGGAGCCGGTCTGGGATTTCATCACTTGGTTTTGATGTGTCATTTTATGTACATCAAGGAGATCTCCCACGCTTACCATGACTTACATCAGAATTTTAACTCTGGCAATTAAAACAGAGTGGACTCACTTCTCAGCTACAGCCCTGCTCTTTGATCTGGTGATCAGACAAGTAACTTTTTATACATTCATCATGGCCATTGTACGTCTAATACAACAAGAACCACCAATAAAAAGGCAATAAAGCTGGCTAGTTGACCTGAAATTTAAATCTAAACACTAGGACTGACAGCCAGGACTTAGGAGGATTGGTATATGTGAATTCTTAATTTACTTTCCAGGCTTTTAATATCTTGAGCCAATAAAAACAGTTGTCACTGTGTTTACCTTATTCCATGGAGATTTGGATTTATGGCGCCGCCTCACTGAGCATTTGCCCTGTTATGGCTCTGGTCAACACTATAATCCGGCATTGACAGAGGAAAGCAATAAAATGTCTGACACGTAAACTACCATGATGAATCTTGGTGCGAGGTGCAACAAAAAGGATAACTCTGCATCGCACTTTGTTTACCGACAGCCAGCGTGGTTGTAAATCAGCTGTACTGGCCGTAGGCTCTGCAGCGCAAAGCCAAAGATAACGTCGCATGTGTCCTCTGATTGCTGGACGTTTGAGCTGCTGCAGGCACTCTGCTACCTGTTAAGGTTTTACCTAACGGTCACAACTGGCAAACGTTGTCTCTTTCGTGTATGTATTTGAGTTGAAAAGCAGTGCAGCAGGTCGTCTCTCACCCAGGTGCAGTTTCCAAACTGATTTCTGAGTCTTGGCTCTCTCGAGTGCCAGAGCTCTCCTGGCATTTCTACTCTTCTGACGAGTTAATTACATTCACCTGCTGTCCCAGGTGGAAATCACTTCCTGATTAGATGGCTGCAGTCAAAACCAGCAGAACTCTGGGTCTCAGAGCTCCTCTTCCACTGTTGAAAAGAAGAAACACTTTATATAGTCCATCAATTCATTTTTGTTATATTATACATAACTTTGTACACAGACTTTATGAAATTAAAGCTGAATTACATTATCAGGCCTCCAAAATTAAATTTAAGGGGGCTGGGGACTATTATTTTTGTATTTAATGATTCAAATAGAGTCACCATGCAGCTGAAGTGATTTAGTGGTTAAAACCACATGTGTGTTTTTACCGTGTGATTTATTTAAATAAAAAAAAAACCTCATTTCCTGCAGCCTGCGGAAAAACACATTGTACACGTTTTAAGCACGCAGTCTTGCGCTGTCTGCCCTAAACTAGAAAGCACGACAGAAATTAAGCAGCAGTGACTGGGGGTGGGGCTTTAGCAGTCAGTCGTAGACAGTATGCACAATATTTAGGAATTGTCATAGTTTATTTTCTACGGTTAACTTTTAACCTTTACATACAGGAAATGATGCAACGTATGTGCCGGCAGTTTTTCCAAAACTTTGATGCTCATTTCGTGTTTTGCAGTGTTTGCAGGTGGGTGCAGCGGCTCCACACGAGCAGACATTGCATATTGACACTTTTTTTTTTTTTTTTTTTTTTAATAGTTTAATCACGTCCTGTATGAAGACACAACATACTCGAAGCCTGCCCAGAATTATTTAGAGGAGAGCTTGTCTTCCGTATTTCCTCCCACTGAGGCAGAGCTGTAAAGTAGCAAATCCCCATAGCCGATTTTAAAATTTGGATGTCCCCTCTTGTGAATTATAAGGTCCCACGGGGCGAGACGGGGCCCGGTAAGACTGAAACGTACTGACAGAGCAGGATCAAAGACTCCAGGAAGGAAAAAACAAAAAGAAATCCTCAGGAATGTCCATATGGATTTTCACTGACCGCCTGAGGACATCGTTTACAACGCAGACGACCCACTCAAACTCGCTCTTACACTTGGTTACAGTTCTGGCGAGTCTTTCAAGCCTTGGGCCCCCCCAAATGAGCCTACAAGGAGCTGAAATCAGTGCACCGATAACTTCACTTCTGTGGTTGTTTGAAGGACTCTTTAAAAACAGTTTATATTTTCGTCTGAAATACTCCTCGGGGAAACTTCTACCCCCCCCCCCGTTTGCTTCGTTGCATCCTCCAGTTAACTGCAGGATCGTGTTTCAGATGCAGGGGAATAAGATCGTCACGTCAATGTGATGAAACAATGGAGATTGTGTTGTAGATTGGTTTGGGTGTGGGTGGAGAGATTTGGGTGAGATTTCAAATTTTCCCTCCAAGCCTGTGCAACAAACTCCTCACTAATCCAAGTTTGACCTTTTTATTTTTTTAAACAGGGCCACCATTAACTAAATATTTCCTTAATGACACGTGCTAACCGTGAAAAATGACCACGACCACTCCCCGAGGCCCACGATGACGTCGGCAGATTAGCCGTTTTTGGACCGAAACTGAAGGAAAAGACAGTTTTTGTTCAGAGAAGATACAAAAATTTAGGAAACTGTCTATTTATTTGTTTGAGAAAACACCACAAGTGAAGATTAACTTTGCTTTCATCGCTCTTATTCATGCACAAACAAGAATCATATATATATATATAATGTTAAAAAGATGGATTTCAGTGGTTCATATGACTGATGTCACTGTAGAGATGTTCTCCTTTTTATGTGTCGGTACAGTATGACTGGTGGTCAGGTGGGAGCAGCCTGCTGATTCAGACAGTGTGAAATTCAGCTGGAGCTACCTCACATGTCAGCAAAGTGAGGGTTTGGCAGATCCGTTGTGTTTGTGCATCGAGGCCGCGGGCTGCGTGGGAGCATCAGTATGCTGGCGGGGCGTTTGTGTGTTTGTCTGTGTGTGAAAACCGTGCAAATGTGCGATCGCTCGGTTGATATGCTCCCTTATTAATGTGAACATAAAACATTCAGGGAGCGCGCGGAGTGAAGGGCTTCCAGGAGTCCGCTTTGAATCCTGGGGAGGTGTGTGTGTGTGTGTGGCCTGAGGGACCTGCAGGCTGTGGAGGTTTGACGTGATTTACCTGGACACCGGTGGTGCCCTTGCTTCCCTGCTTTTGACCTCACGCTGTGTGGAGATGAACTTATCAGGAGGGAGGATTATAAAGCTCCTACTGCTGTTAACTTTCCTTACAGTGGAGCGAATATCTGCACTGAAATGAAGCTGTAGGGATGGAGGAAGAGCGTGACATTGTAATAGGAGGACTGGGAGCGTGTTCAGCTTCTGCTGGGACCTATTCTGGTCCAGAGTTTGTGCTGGATTTGGAGTGGATTGGAAACCTCATTCCTTGAAGCGTTGAGTCACTGGTATCTTGCAGTCATAGTATATTAAAGCCAGAAAAGCTCTTACCTGTGGTGCAGTGGTGCTCACAGAGCGACTTCTTATTGAAATGGTTCATTAATGACCAGTAGCTTAGGTCACCGGCTAACAGTGCTGCTCTAATAGCAGGAGTCGTCCAATCAGTCGCTGTGTGTTATTGTCCAGCAAATTACAACTGGCTGCTTTCTAAGCCCCGCCTCCTTAGTTACTGTTGCCATGCACGCCAAGCTTTCCAGTCTCGCACATGTGCAGTTGTCATTATTTTCAGATGGTCTGGAATCGGTCGCCTGTGATGCTGACTGCTTCATCTTTTATCTTTACAGCATATGTATCGCTGTCAGCTGTGCTTACATTTGCAATGAGTCGTATCGCTTCTTGAAACATAAAGCCTGCACTCACAGATTGCTCTCACCCCGGGGTGCCCTTCCGAAATGCTCTTTTTTTGCAGACGCAGAGGCGAAAACCAAAAGAAAACAATGCGTTTTCAGTTTAAGCCGCTCTTCCGGCGGAAGACAGTCGGAGGCGAGCTGTCTTTACAATATGCATGACTGTAGAATTAATGCGAGTAAGTCAGTGTTTGATGAGGAGAGCAGCGGACTAAATGATGCAGGCAGTGAAGACTGAGGAGAAGTGGCAAACGTGTGCCGCATTCCAATCAGCTACACGTCTTTATATCCAAACACACTAATTATGTATTATGGACGTTAATGAGCCATGACACTGATTGCCAAACATGAGCTAGTCTCTCTCTCCGAGCCAATCAGGCTTTTATTGGCTCCTCTCTGTGTGGATTGAATTTTATACACCAGCTGCATCTGTCAAACAGACAGGCCCGCAAACACACGCGTACGCACGCACAAACAACAACAATCGATCTGACGTGCAGCAGCAGACACACACACACACACACGAAACGCAGGAAACTAGCTTGAATCAATTAATGCACAGTCTCTGTCGCACACCCACACATTTTACATCGACGTGCATTGTATTTGTGTTTATTTCAGTCTCAGTGAGTTTAACATCCATTGTTTGTCACCAGGCGCAGTGACAGAGAAAGAGAGGCGTTAAAAACATCCTTTATTTCCAAAGCGGTTCCACAGCACAGTGTTTCCTCATTTGCTCTCCTGCTCATAATAAATGTCTCATCGCGTGGCGGCGAAAGGTTAGTGAACAGTTGGAACCAAAAAGCAAATCACTTGTTGATCGATGTGCGTTTTGCAACGAAAGGGAGACGTTTACAAGTGATTTCCTGTTGTCTCTGAAAAGGTTTTCTCAAACTTCGAAGCCAAACTGGAGTGTTTAGATCCTTCTTTCAGGTTTGTTGGATGTTCTTGTGCAGAAAAGTAAAGATCTAAACTTTAGACACTCCTGAAACTGTCGCCCTGTTATAATATCAAGAGCAAGGTGCTGCACTCTATGAAACAACTGCTCTAACGTGGTCAGGGGGGTGGGGGCGGGGGAACTCCCCTGAAATAACAGCCAGAGAGGGCTGCGGATGATAGTAACACCATATGAAGGTGCGTTCACACCTGCTTGTTTGGTGTGGTCCAACGAGCCCCGCGAGTGTCTCCCCGCTGGTTTATCTCATGTGCGGTGGTGAGAAAACCCCAGAGCAAACAGCTGATCCCTGGTCAGTCTCGGTTAGACAGTCATGAGCCGCCTATGCGCAGATAACACGCAGATGCAGCGATCAGTTTATTAAAGTCGTTACGACACACAATGACGCAGCTAGCTCAAAGCGTGACCTGGGCTTTGCAACAGCCGACCGCTGGCGGCAGCTTCGATCAGCAAATGAGCCCAAATCGTCGTCCTAAATGGCAAAATTGCTTTTTTGTATTTAGAGAAAAATACATCCTCAGTGGGCGTTTGTCACTTCGACGCTGCAGTTAAACACCGTTTCCAGCACTGATTTCAGAACCTGTAGGTGACCTCAATTACAGTAAACAAGAATAAATGTTCTTGTTCCAGGTTTGGGAGGTCTTTAAACAAAACAAACAACAAAAAACATATTTCCAGCTGCGTGTGTTTCACCGGATTACCTAACCGATTTCTATTTTTAGCCAGTAATCAGCCGGTAAAGTGATTTGGAGGAGAAAAGAAAGAAAATAGCCACAGAAAGGAGGAGCAAGAAGCGGAGTGAGGAAAACTGGGACAGCGTGCCGGGCTGTGTGCGAAACCAATAAAGCTGTTGGCACGTTCCACATCTAAGATGCATCACCCATATTCTGGAGGTGCCCTCTACCACGAGAGGTGCTGAAGGACGTCTCCGAATAAATAAAGAGGAAGCGATCAGTGGCTTTGCATGTCAATGGCAGAGGTTAGCAACTGTCTTTGCTTGCTTTAACACCCTGCAGCTGCTCTTCGTGGGCTGATGCAGGGCCAGCATTCGTCTCTGTGAATCATGCAAACATGTCATCCATGTTCGATTTAGCCCCATTTTAAAATCCGGTCAGTGGCCCTGCAGAGTGGGAATACTGTGCATAGGATTGATTGCACAATTCAAAGTGTGAATGAACATGTTACGTACAGTATATCATCTGGGACTTCGGTTGAAGTGATCTGTGGTGTGATTACTGTGTCAAAGCTGTTTCCACTCGCGAAAGTGTAAAATTATGGTGATATAAAATGAAATTTATGACTCCAGCGAGAGCGGAGTGTCAATCTAGAGATAAGTACGTTGTGAACTCAAGCAGATTGCAATTGAAATGCACCTGCATCCATGCACGCACACACACACACGCACACACACTGTGCACTCGTGTCCCTTTCATCTGTGAAGACGCATCCCTCATCCTGCTTTAATTGCCGCGGTGTGAATCATTAGATCCATCGGTGCAGCCGTGGTCAGGCAGGACAGGCTTAATATCCCCCATCAAAGGGCCAGTCCCCCACTCAGCATCACCTCTGCTCCCCCTACACGTGAAGCACCTGCGACTGTGAGCTTAATGTGCACTCACAGGACGCCAAACCTAATGCAATCTACTGATCTTTCAAAGTTTGTACCCGCTGTTGCTCAGTCGGGCTTTAAAGAACAGATACTGCGCTCTGAGTCCTTGTGACGGCTGAATCAGTGTGTATTTTTAGATCTTGCAAAATGCAGCTCGAAGAACAGTAGCAATCATCTTTATTTCTGCTTTGCTGACTGCTGATTTTTGCTTTTGGAATTTAAACCTCTCATTTCCTTTTTGGACATTTTCTATTATTAGTGGCACGACCGCTGACGGGTGTAATGCTCGTGAGTCTTCAGAAGCTCTTCTTGGCCCGCGTGCAGATGGTCAGTTTTCTTGAGAATGTGTGTGACTCGTGTGTCCAAGTGAAGCCAGAAAGCGCAACTACACACGACCGGTCCTCACCAAAAAAATAAATAAATAAACCGCCTGGCAGCTACACCTGGAAAGCCTCCAACGCTCTGTCCAGCACGCAGTGGATCCTCAGCTTTTGGACGTGTGGTACCTGCCAACTGGCGCCCGGATGTCGCGCCCTTCACTCATTATTGGAGCGAGAACGCCGTCAACTGTGCGTGATAACTGCAAGCGGATTAATATCTGGAAGGAGGAAGAGTCATCCCGAGGCTTAGAGGGTGCACTCGGTCGAAACGCGCCTGCACTCGGTCATGTCATGTGTTTGGATTGCGACACTGACACAAAAATAAAATTTTAATTTTGTACCAACACAGCAGCGGCTTAATAATGCAAGGCCGACATGTTGCTAAAGCACCGTCTAAACATTGCACTGATGTAATGCAAAAAGCTGATATACACAACAGCAGCAGTCCCAAGATGTTTACAGTTATATTCCAAACTGCTTTAAGTCTAAGTCCGTGTTTCTCTTTGTATTTGCTTCCTTTGACAGCAGAGGTTTGTCTTACATCCAAGCTGCTGCTTCAGGGCTTTAACCTGCGCTCATATGATAGTTTGAGTTTTTAACGAGCTCTATAAGTGTTAAGTTGTACTCATGTTTCTAATATAACCTGCAGGGAAAAAGTTGAAATATTGCACTGCATCCAGAGTCGTGCATCACTGACATGCAAGGCTCAGCTGTTCTGAGTGATGATTGTTTGGTTTGAGGACTGGAAGGTGACGAAGACGACGCAAGATACACTTTGCAGAACAAATGTGTGCAAAATGAGTTGTGCTTGGACCGGCGCGCTGATCTTCAAGGGCATAATTCCCCCAAACTTTCATTGTTTATGGTTGAGCTTCTGACTGAAAGAGCAGATGAGGGAAGTCGATAAATGTGATACGGTGCCTCGTTACTGTTGAGCTCAAAAGAGGAATCTATTGATTTAGCTTTCAATGTGTTTAAACTGATGCAAGCAGAACCACAGACACTGGCTCACTGACTTGTCAAAACCTGGTGCCTACAATACCCACAATGCAACAGTTCAATCAGAGCTCTTGGTGTGTGTAGCCTTGAGCCTGCTGTATGCGATTGATGCGAGTTGTTGGTGCTGTCTGCAGCCATTTGTCATGAAGCATCCGTCCTCTTTAATGTGGAGTAAAACACCCGAATGTGTATCAGTGATCAGGCCCGAACCACCCGTGCACCTCTGCACCTCCTCCCCTCATGATGCGTAATCACCCAGCTGCTGGCACGACCGCAAACGCGGCTCTGCGCCGCTCAGCTGCTCACCACCGCCACTTCCTTTTGATCAGAGCCTGAGCTAATGGACTGAGCGTGTGTCTCGCGGTGGCATCAGTGCTGCCTTTGATGCGTCTGATGTCTGCGTGACGACAACATGCTCTGTCAAAGTCAGACGGTGACACCAGTCAGTGTCATCCACCTTCTTTTTGATGCATGTGATGCAGTTTGATTGATTGCATATTGTGCATTAGATTAAACACCAGTCTGATCATCTATTGGAGGCCCTTTAATTGATGGGCCCCTGTGGTTAGAAACTCTGAATACTGACTTACATGCATCTTACATTTGGACAAACATGAATTTTACGTCAGCAACACACGACATGCCTCATTATTAGTCCCACTGGTGCACAGCGGCGCAGTCTGTCGCTCAAAGCATGTCAGCGGTAGCATGTTTGCGCATCTCTCCGTCCTTTGTGTTGGGTCCTGTTTGCTGGTGGGGGAAGGGGGAAGCCAGTTGTGTGATCAGTATTGATCTCTGAAAGCCCATGCTCCAGGCCGAATGTGTCTACGTTAACAGCTGCCGTGTGTGTGTGTGTGTGTGTGTGTGTGAAGGCGTGTGCCAGTAAAAAGGGCCCCCCCCCCCCCCCCCCCCGTGGGCTGTTTGCCAGGTCGCAGAGCAGCGGATGAATGAACGAACCGAGCTCCCTGGTCGAGTGTCGACTCAGATCACAAAGCTGTAACGCTCGTTCAGCAGGTGACCTCAGTGGTGATTATTAGTGAGGCAGGTCACACACACACACACGTGCACGCACACACGCAGAAGGTCAAGGGCACCGGCGGCACAAGCGCAGCAGCGTGAAATTACATGTCATACCAATGGCAATCATGTCAGAGCACGGTTAACCTCGCAGCACGATCAATTACTGATCAGCTCATGTCGCTCTGCTCTGCCGCTGACTGACAGCTGAGTGTTCGTCTGTGCGGCGGCGACTTTCCTTCTTCTTCTCCTCTCCTTATCTCTAAGTATACGTGAGTGCGATGATCATTTTTAGGCGCAGCTCAATGCAATATTTGCCCAGTGAGGATGTGAAAATGCACCAGATGCAGTACTGATAACCGTGACTTCTATTTTAAAATATAAGTTGGTGTGTGTGTGTGTGTGTGTTGCTGGCAGTGTCAGAGTGCTTGAGAATGCTGCCCTCATGTGTCTCCTTTTGGAAATGCAAACTGCTGAATCAGTGACAAGTCTTTCGCTCTACCCAGCCTGTTCATGTTTGTATCTACGCATGCATACGTTGTGATGTAACCAACACACTCCGTTTCTCCTGCAGGTTATAGACACGCTGTCTAAACTTTCCCACTCAGCGATCTCACAACAAACTGGAATCAGGTACGATATCGATGCCAGTTGTGCTTTTGTTCTTGTGACTGATGGGATTTAATGAAACAAACCCAAAATGATTTCTGTTTTCCACTCAAAGGCCTTTCCCGTCAGAGGAGAGCGTCGAAGATGAAGATATCTACAACCACCTGGAGGACCTGATGGAGTACGTCTCATCTCCTCTCCTCCTGTCTCCTCTCCTCTTGTCTCGTCCCCTCTCCTCCTCGTTCCTCTCTGTTGTGCAGCTTTTCCTAAGAACTTCGTTTCAGTTTAATTCACCCTCTCCTTTCCCCAAAAACTTAAAAATAACAGGCTGTTGTGGGTGCAGGCAGCATTTGTTCCCTGGGCGGTGACTGGAAGGCAGCCACCTCCTCCAGAGCTTTCAGCACGAGGCTCGCCAGACTCTTTTTCGTAGTTAACCACACGTCGCGTGGGCTTTCAGGCTTGATCATTTTATCCCAGGCCTTGCTCCTAACATATGACGGCGACGAACCCTCAGGATGATTGAAGCTTTCGACCAATTAATTCTGAAGTAACTTCATCAAAACAACAAACGATGCATTTTTCAGTCTCGAGCAGTAAACAAGGAACAAAATCATAACATTGCATAACCCGCCCACGCTGCAAACAGGACTCCTGGCACAATGCCTTGCAAAGCCCTTTATCTAAATGCAACACAGCAAATAAAACCTGAACCTGAAAGATGCTGAGCTCCTGTGGGCGGCTTCGTATGGATCCTTGATATAGTTTTGGAACATTTGGGGTCTGAATCTGACAGTTGCACATATTTATGCCAGTTTTATAGCGTGTATATAGCACGTGCTTATCAAAACATTGCATTAAAGTTATGTGAACGGCTTCCTGTGGTCACCCGGCGCGTTTCCTGTTGATTAATAAGGTTTATATTTGTCTATTGTTGGCCCAGAGTCAAATGGCACTTCCTGGATAACAAAGATGGGAAAGCAGTGGGATCGGTTTTAAATTGCATTTTAAAAGCAGCAGAATGTAACGTGTGCGGTAATGCAAGTGGGTGCCGACAGATAATCGTTCAGTAAAAAGGGCTGTTGGGAAGCCTTTCGACCGGGGCTCTGCTCTGTGTTCAGCGCTGACAGCTCCTGCAGTTGGAAGCTTCCCACTGGTCAGCGGCGACGGGGAGAAGCAGCAGCCTGTCAGCAGGCGGCAGTGGACGGGTTGAAGTGGCTGCAGAGCGGGGGTCCGCACGGTGTCAGTCCCAGTCACCCAGCGGGAGAGCTTCACTGTCACTTTTCAGTGTCATTTATCATCCCTTTTATCGCATTAATAGAGAAAATGCATGACAAATATGATCAATACGTCTACTTTTAGCAACAATCATTGGATGTTTTCATTAAGAAATAATTACTTTTTAAAAATTATTTAAAAGGGAATCATATTTATTTATTTATTAAATATACAGAACTTTAAAAATCTCATGCACTCTTCTTTTGTGAAACAAGGCACAAGTTAATGGATGTTTACCAGTTTTACCGCACCTCCAGGACTCTTTACTCGGTGCAAGAGCCTTGGTCCGTTGCACGCTCGGTGCAGAGGTCGCTCTTTGTCGGCGTGTTCCGTTCCACTTGGTTCTACATGTCTTAAATTAAAAAGACAAGAAGACACACACAGAGACACGAGCGCCGAGACGTGTCATGTTAGCACAGTTGCTAAGGTACCGTAATTGGCTCAGTGAGCAGTCAGAACAGGCCTGTGGCGTCACACATAAAAGTCTTCTCTTGTGTGTGCGTGAGCGCGCGCGCGTGCGTTTCTGAGCCACTTTCACAGCCATGGATTAAATGCAGTCCCTGACTAACAAGATTTGTAGCATCATATTTAAATCCACTTTTGTAAAACCAAAACTGCGTGTGCGCGCGCGCGCGTGCGCGAACCTTTCATGTGGTTGTCATGAAGAGTGAAAACCATTACCCGCTCGCAGTTAAACTCCGGATCAAACGGCGGTGTGTGTGTGTGTGTGTGTGTGTGTGCGCGCATCTGTGATATAATGTAATGCCACTGCCATGTTCTGCCGTGTGTGCTGCAGCGAGAAGGGGGTGGAGGATGAGGAGGATCTGTATGACTGCGTGTACGACGACGAAGATGGAGGAGACATCTACGAGGACCTGATGAAGACGGAAGCCGCCCCTCCTCCGGTCAGTCCTCACCGATACGGGTTGGCTCAGTTTGGCACAATGAGTCACCATCTTAATAATAATAATAATAATAATAATAATAATAATGTTTATAGGCTCGTCTGCTTTCATGCTGAGGGTTAGATAAGACTGACACCACTCTGTCTGCACATTTAATAAGTCTACTCAGAATTAAATGATTAAACACTTTTGTTTAGATGGAAAGAAACTACTTTTTACTGATGTTTCCAGTATTTTGGGGAATAAAGCTAATTGCTAACTTTATCTTTGTTGCTTACAGAGTCTGCGCACTAAATCTAAAGGGGTTTAACACCCAGAAATGATGTTTTGCTGTCTTTTATGAAGCTGCTGTTGTGTAAAGTTGCTTTGTGGCACTTTTAGGGTAAAACTCGATTATGTTTCTATATAGTTACCAATCCTGTTTATTGAAACTGAACAGAAAGCGCCTTTTAAATGCAAATGAACTCCTCAGATTCTTTAGATTTAAGCATAAACGTGTTGATTCCAGTCTTTCACATCAGTTAATTCACTATTTGATGTTTTCTGATCTTCTGTGATATCTCCATCCAGCAAAAAGCCTTGACTTCTGTAAATTAGGAATATATGTGTGATTAAACGCTTTGTTCGGTGAAACCTGTTGGTACCTCACACTCATCATAATTGGCAGACAATCCAGCTGGCATGTGAATGTCTGACCTTGCTCAAAGGGTTGCGCAGACTACATCTGGTCGAAGACTCAACAGTTTGTCAGCCCACAGCGCTGACACATAGTAACAGAGCTGTGTGTGTGTGTGTGTGTGTGTGTGTGTGTGTGTGTGTGTGTGTGTAGGCGTTCCAGAAGCAGGCGGAGACTGACATCAGGAGCTGCTGTTTAACAGAGATCAGGCAGACAGAGGAGAAATACACTGAGACCCTGGAGTCAATAGAGAAGGTAGCGACTAACCGGGCTTGTTAAAAACTTCAGAATGACGCCGCGGGCTCGGAGCGCGTGGCTGAGTATTTCTGCTGCGGGTTCTTCATTATTCCGCACATGAGAGGTTAAAGAGCGTGCGATTAGAGCTCAAACACAAGAAGGTGATCCTGCGAAGTGAAGCAGAGTCTGCACAAGAGTCACTGTTCAACTTTAATAACTTCCAGAGTCCTGCAGAGGCAAAGCTATTCAGATTTCAGCAGGGTAAAAAGGCGATAAAGAGAAATTATAAATACAATTAAACAACAGTTTCAGCATCAGAATGGTATTTTCCCTCTTTCCTGATCACTAACAATCGTGCTCGTTCTCAGATTTAACAGCTCCTTTCCTGTAAGTGAGCAGGAGTGACAGGTAGCAAGCACAAACACTGAGACTTACAGAACAAAAAGGTGTCATTGCACAGTTTGCTTCCCCAGCTCTACAGACTTTAATATGCCCAAACTGAGGACGGAGTTTGTTGGAATAACAATCAGTAAAGCTGCTTATCACAATATTTACGGCACAGCTGACGTCACTGTCAGAAACAAAAGAAATGAATGATGTATAATTGATTTCCCTGTGAAAGTCGGACATGAATTGACTCGTCGTCCAACCTCTTTAGCTCTCTAAGAGCGCGGTGGGTCAAAAAAGGTAAAGCTGAACTTTCTTTGGCTGGAAATAGTCTCACTCGATTGATTTTACGCTGTTAAAGTATGACAAAAGCAGCGGGAATCAATCTGGCCTCCTTATCGCTTGCAATATGTGAGACCGACCGACTGTAATGACCTGTTTTGGGGGTATAATGGAAAAAAACATAATGAGTTTTGTAACAAATGTGCGCTCCCAGAGAGGAACGAGTGGAAGAATAGGATTTTATTTGTGAAATTAGCAGCGGGTAATGAGCGGCCCCAGCACTGCTCGGAGCAAACTGCACAAAAAGAGCAAAACTACGGGAAAAGGCCCACTCGGCGTGGACGTTACCCACCTTACCCCGCACTTTTAGCACGATCGTGGGCGGCATGTCGCCTTCTACCCCCCCCCCCATCCCGAGCTCCGGCTGCAGCTACTTGTCTTCTCCCTCCTGTGTAAAAAAGACTTTTCCAGATTTCCCCGCGGAGCATCTCAGTAGATGACTTTCGATATGAAGTGGATGGCGGGGTTTAGTTTGCGCTCGCCCGCTCCTTTGAGATGTAGAGGTGACTGTGCGGCGGGAGTTTTTCTGAGAGGAAATCATTAAATTGCAAACTCTGAAAATGAGATTATTGTCGTGACCCAGACGGCCCCCCTTGTTTTTGCTGACTGCAGCTCTTTGCAGCTTGGACCTATAATATAATAGCTTCTTGCAAAATGACTTTCCCACTCTTACTCTGGAGGGGACAAACTCCATTCACTTGTATTCTCTCTCTCTCTCTCTCTCTCTCTGCTGCAGCACTTTATGACGCCCCTCACCATGTTTTTAACTGCGGCCGAGATGGAAAAGATGTTTGTGAATATCCCGGTGAGTCATCGTCTTTACTCTGTACACAGCTGTGTTTTAAAAGGATGTTCATCAAACGGGGCCCGTTTATCAAAACATATTCTGACACGTCGTGGCAGAAAAGTGCAGACGTGCATATAAAAATTTAAAAAAAGTCAATTCAGTTTGTCATTTCTATTTAAAAAAAGGCCATAACACGTGTTTTAAATACTTCAAATTATGAGAGATAAGACTAGAAGTACAACCTTTACAAAGCTGTTAGCGTGGCTGTAGACTCACAGCAAGGCTTTGAGCTAAATGCTAGCCTTCTCACGGTGACAGGTGCAAAGCACACGTGAAGCTGATGGGATTGTGTTTAATTTTGCAGGTTTTGGTCTTAAATCAAAGCAGCGGACAGATCCTAACTGTGACCTGGTGTTAGGGAGTGTATGAAAAGTTGTATTATTGGCAAAATGAACACAGTTTATCCTGAAAAACGGCCGCAACTGAAAATAACATCTGATGGAGACTCAAGATCTTTGCCGCTGTGTTTCAGGAACTGGTCAAAGTTCACAAATGTTTACTGCTGGAAATCCAAGACTCAGTCCACCACAGAAGTGCCCAGAACCTTTACCAGATCTTCATCACCTTCAAAGAGAGGTACACAGTGCACGCTGCAGCCTCTCCTTGTGAAGTTCTGCACAAAAAACACTTTATATCCTGCGGCAGTTCCTCTCCACTCATCCCGTTGCGTCTTCATACCCCAGGTTGTTGATCTACGGGAAATACTGCAGCCACGTGGAAACAGCCATCGCCACTCTGGATCACATCTGCAAAGACAGGGAGGACGTACGCATGAAGCTAGAGGTGAAACCTTTTCAGCGTCCCCTGTATCAGTGAATGTCTGTTTGTGCGTTTGTCAACGTCCCAGCGTGGTCAGAGAATGCCCTCAAGTGTGTACCTGAGGCATTGCAGGTGATGACACCTATTTGTCCTTAAATCTTCTGTTAAGGTCTAACAGCTCAGGCCTTGAGACTCCTGAAGACTCCAAATAAGCACCTTTTGAATTGAAATCACTGCACCGGCTGGTTTTATTTATATATAATCTATAAGATAATGTTTCTTCTTACAGGAATGTTCAAAGAGGGCCAACTACGGCAAGTTCACGCTGAGGGACCTGCTGGTCGTTCCTATGCAGCGAGTCCTGAAGTACCACCTCCTCCTGCAGGTAATATCGATTCCGTAGTCACACCGTTTGCACGTCACAGTGGCATAAAGCCACGGCCTTTCAATTAGCACTGTGGGCGTTGCAAAACCAGGCAGTTCACATAGACACAGCTTTGTTTAAATCCCTCTGAAGTCCATCTTTTCATCTGTGAGTGCACTGAGCGTGTTTTCTCATAGTGACGTCGCTTTATGTATGTCGCTTACAGACAAATTTGAGAGAAACAGTTGCTTGTGTGAGGCCTCTGCACAATATTTCACAATATCACACAATACATCTGTGGAAAATCACATTTTTTTCCTTTAGTAATCTTAATTTAATCATTACTGTTCTGTTGTATTTGCGTCTATAAAAACTTATTTTTTGTATCTGCCGTCATCTTTATAGCTGTAGACTTTGAAGGATAGCTTCAAAATGTGAACACAAACTAGTTTATACACTGCACATATGTCACAACAAGAATATGAGTCATACATGTAATTGAAAACACTTTGAAAGAGTCACTTTGGGACCAAACGTCGATCGGCCGACTCGCCTGATGAAGCCTCAAACAGGCTGAGAGACGGGGGCTGTGCTGCGAGCGAGGGCCTGGGCCCACTGGTGCAGACGCTGCTTTGTAGTGCTAATCGTGGTCCAAAACTCCGCAGGGTACCTTCAACTTTTAAAGCACATTTAGTTGACAATGCCTCCGTCTTTGGCACCGAAATGAAATTTAAATTTAATCAACAATGTTTAGTTAAGGAGCCCGGGGTCAAAGTGCATCAACGGCTGCGTCATAAGCTGTATATGCTTTTCTGTTAATACAGATTCCCTCAAACCTCTCCGCAGCGGGGTATAGTGTCCGTCACTGTCATTGTAAATGATCAAAGCTGGACAGAAACTTGGAGTTGAAAGCCTTCACTGACTGTCAGTGAGTGACGGAGACCCATCAGGGAGGTTTTTAATTCATCAAAGGCTCCATCGTTGCCAATCAGACTCTAGAAGCAGGGAGCGCTCGCCGTCACTAGGTGGTGCTGTTGATCGTGTTTTCCGCCCACCGCCCTGCCTTCGTCCTTCAGGCTCCGAGACTCCTCTCGTCTATTTCTGTAGCTTCTGCAGTGGCGCTCGGTCTGAAATGACCCGCGCATAATTGTCATCCGATCGAGACGACGGAGAGCGAGGAGAGAGAAAATAGATGAAGTGAAGTGAGGACTGAAAGAGAGCGCGGCAGACAGAACAAGACAAGCAACTCGGGGGGGAGACAGACAGAGAGGTGAAGTATTTCTGAGGTGGTGAGAGGCCCAATGTGAAGCTGCAGCGATGCTGTGGAAACTCATGACAAAGTCGGTGAGAAGTTACTGACTCGTCGCTAATTTTAGACGTTTTACTGATCCAAAATGTTTCAAGGAGCTCCTTATGGATCCTAAACGTGTCGGCAGTTGGGTTAACGAGTCCGTAACTCTCTGATGACGCTCGATACACGGGATCAAAGTCAGAGAGGTTGAAGGTGTTCGGTGGAGAACGTGCAGCACATGCTCCTGGTGTGAAGACTGGCGCAGGTGTGGAGGTGACAGGGGCACCTCCTCCCAGCTCCTCCTCCTCAGCTCCACTGGACTGACCATCCATCCATCGGGGTGGTGTGGTGCGCTCAACAAGTGCAGAATGATGCGATTCATGTGGAAGCCTGAATCTTAAAAGCAGCTTCACGATGAGTTTACTTCTCACATCTTCTCAGTTTTATCACTGAAATATTGTGAACCACCTGCCCGAACGTGTCTCTTCCTCCCTGCCGGAATATCTAGCAGCTATTTCAGTTTGTGCAGCATTAAATATTTGTGTTAATTAAGTGATTTATGAATTCAAGATTAAAAATTCCAACTTGAACACTTTAGTTGCCAAAGGTGAGTGATGGAGCCCTCAGATGGGAGCCTGGAAACCCTGCACGCTTGACTTTCTGACGAGAAGCTATGAAAAAAACATTTTTGAGTGGGTTTTAAAGTAAATTTTAACTCTGGTATCTAAATGTCAACAATGAGCATTTAACGCTGATTAAATATTACAATTAGCTATTCAGCTGCATATAAAAATGCAATTTATCCTGGGCTTTTCTTTGCCTCCATTGGTATAAACCTGTTTGTCAGGCACAAGTTTGGTTTGCAGAGCAGTATGCAGTGTGTAATAACTCTATATTTAACAGAGCAGCATGCAGGCCTTTACGTGGAGGCCGTGCGTGCGTGCATTTAAAGTATTCGTTTAGAGTTTCAGAGCTTTAATCTGTTCAGTCGGGAATGAGCTGACCCCACCAGTGTTTTCCTGCAGTAGACTCTGAAACGTCACGTTTGCATGCAACACAAATGTCCCGACAGGGAGGGAAAAAGGAGGAAACGATCGCGTCGTGTCAACGCGGGCCGGGATCTGTGCAGAACAGCCGGGTAATGGCCGGCTGCGCGGAATAAAGCGTCCGCCGGGTTACTTTCCCACATGGTGCCAGCCAGAATCTGTACAACTAATGTCTTGTCGCCTCCTCTCGCTCCTCCAGTTCCTCTCGCTCTCTCCCTCTCGCCGTTTCTTTCTTTCTCCCTTTTTTTGTCATCAATCTCTCCCTCTTTCTTCCCCCACTGCCTCCGCTCGTCATTTCTCTTCCCGCCCTGAACGCGCCGCGACACGGCTCCCTCAATGAGTCCATCATGTATGGCCCCGGCTATCGACGCGACCACTCCCCTCCTCTGTATCTCTGCGGAGGTGTGGAGGTGGGAGCGGGGCTTGATAAATGGGACTCTGCTGTCTTTCTACTGATAATAATGCCCAGGTTGAGCTTGACTGACACCAGGGATTTGAGCAGTGCCATGCAGACACATATATCTCCCTTAGCGACTCAGTGTGTGTGTGTGTGTGTGTGTGTGCGTGGACACAGTTTGTATTGGCCTGTATGAAGGACATGCATGGCCTCCTTGCTTATCCTCCACTGCTGAGGTCTAGATGTCTTGTTTACACTGCAGCCGGGCGCTGGCAAGCAATTTCAGATACACACTTGCACTCACACACGCGTCTGCGATTGATGACGGCACACACAAACACACACACACACAAGCACACAATCTGATTTATTTCGGGACAGGATGCTGCTCGCAGTAACCTTTTTCATTTCACATCAAGAGCCGAAGCATTACTGTATGTTCTCCTGTGTGGGATGTGACTGCAGTGCATGTTTGCAGCCGGGTAGCGGCGTTCGCGTTCACGTTAATGCATTTTTTCTGTTTAAAAGGTGCTTTCACAGGAAACGTCCTCACTCAGACTCAGTTTGCGTGATTCGCTTGTGTCCAACAGGAACTGGTGAAACACACTCACGACGCCACGGAGAAGGGTAATCTACGGATGGCGCTGGATGCCATGAAGGTACATATCGCCTCGATCCCAGCATGCACTTGGTGGAACGTGCATATTTACAGTCGCTCTTCCAGTATGAACCACTTAAAGTGCACAAAACTTGGTTTAAAGTCCAAACTATTTGTCTCTGATGTTAAATATTCACAACTGAGTCGACGACAAAGTTTCTTAAACGTCCTTTTTTTATGATTTATTAAGAGTCTGTTTATTTGCAGCTGTGTGGGTGTGGTTTCATCCAGTATTTGTCTTAAATCACATTTTCCCTCTACCTCGCGAACAAGCTGGGGAACCAACATGTCGCACTTCATCGCAAATCAGATAACGTGTCCCGCACAACTTGACTGCACAAGAATAAACGAGTCTTCCACCGAATGCGGCATTGATACATCCTGCTCACTTTATCACAACGGTGGTTACTTCTGAGGAAGACGATTAAAAGAAAGGAAACCTGAGATAATAACAGGAGGGTTGGGGGTAGCTGGGGGCGCAGCAGGTGCAGCGCTGTACTTGGTTAAAAGGAAGAATTAAAATGTGTCTGAACCGAGTTAATTGTGTCCTGGTTTGTCTGCAGGACTTGGCTCAGTACGTCAACGAAGTCAAGAGGGACAACGAGACCCTGCGAGAAATAGACCAGTATCAGAAATCCATCGAAAACCTGGTAAACCGGCCGAGGCTGCTCTCGACCTCGCTGCACTTTGGAAACGCTCGACTGCTGTCGGATCACCACCCACCCATCTCTTTTCCTTCTTCTAGAACCAGTCCCTGAGTAACTACGGGAGACCCAAAGGTGACGGGGAGGTACGGGTGGCCTCGGTGGACAAACGAGCCAAACAGGACAGGTGAGATGTCAGGCTGAAACGCTGACTGACTGGATTCGGGTGCGGCGGTTGGAAAGCTGCCAGAGTGCGTGTCACAGAACTAAACCTGCGTGTCGTGTCGGCCAAGAGGAAAGTGAAGTGAAGTAACTGCTGGTAAATCGCAGCACAGTCAATAAAAGTTAGGGCACGTGTCACATTTCTGGCACTTGACCAATACGTCTGTCATCGTGAAGGATCTCTAGAGCAGCGACCAACCGGCAGACTAATCCACACCTGCAGAAACACTCAGGTACATTGTTTGTCGAAGCTACAACATGCAACCGTTTCATCAGCCTGATGTTGCATCATTAGATAAACCCTTCGTCTGTCGGCTTACGCTCGCCCCGCACCTGTCAGCCGCCTTGATGAGCTGCCGACTGCACCTTAAAACAACAGGTTGCTTGAGTCTGAGCTTGTGGAAATCCATATCTGTAAAGCCATCGCAGGGACTAGAGAGGCAGACACGCAGAAAAACACCCACAAGGCCATTTTCAGGTATAAAGTGGGTTTTAAGTGAGGATCACACAATGCACCAGATAAACACAGGATGGTAGCGTGCAACAGAATCACACTTATTGCCAGTAATGACCTTGACATGATGCCCTTTGGACCGCAGGCACATCTTCCTGTTCGACGCTGCTGTCATCGTGTGCAAGCGTCGGGGGGACGTCTACGAGATGAAGGAAGTGATCGACCTGCACCTCTTCAAGATCACCAACAACCCCACGTCGGACAAGGAGAACCGAAAGGTCTGCAGGCGCACACGCGCGGCTTCTGTTGAGTTTGTGTTTGACTGTGGCGTCCTAAAGAAAGACCCACGCCGGTGCAGAAGAGCAGGCTGCGTTGGGTCGTCTTGATTTAATCATCTCAGTGCTGATGCAGTAACCTTGACATGAATACGCCCCGTGAAAATGAATTCAGTGGCGACGTCGATCAACACCAGGCTTTCACTGCGGCCATTTTGACATTAAAGCACAGACGCAAGTGGCAGCATTAATGAGGTCTCTGTTTCCGCGGTAACTAAGAGTCCTCACTGACACTGCTTTGTTATGTTCGGCCATGCCTGGAAGCCTTTGATCGCAGCCGCCGCTAACTAATCTTATCAGCTACACCTGTGTAAGTTTCCAAAATATGCAGGAAGAGACGTGTCGTGTGTTTTCACAGCTGCATCACTGGGTTTTACACATGCACGAGATCCCAAACGTGCAGCATTCAATGGGGGAAACATCAGAAATACACTTCTGAGAACTGTCATGTCGTTAAAGAAAGCAGTGGAAAATGCACTGTATTATACAACAAGGTCGGCGCGCGGGTGAATTCTCCTTCGCTGGCAGGAAGTCTCAGATCTGGCCGTCGCCTTTCAGTTTTTCTGTCCTTTATTTGGCAGCAAACATTTCTTTGTGAACGGTCCTCTTTCGGTTATGTGTGTGTGAGAGAGAGAGAGGCTTCAGCGTTGGTGTTTTACCTCAGACGTGCAGAGAAATTAGCTTTAATTAAGTCAGAATGAGACAGAAGCAGGCGGCGTTTCCTCTGCCGGGCCGCGTTTATTGCTCAGATTTGCACAAAATGCAAAAGCACATTCTTCTACTCTGCTGTGCTGCACACGAAACATGGACTTTGAGTCGTAAACCTTTTGGTCTACTCGTGCAACACATGAAGGAGTCAGCAACTTCCTGGTCGTACAAATTGGACGCATCAGATGTCAGACGCTTCTTCATGTCCTCCATGTCATTCCCAATTACAAAAACACCCGACACAAAACACAAATGAGCTCTTACAGCCAAATATTTTATTCCAACAGCTCACATTACGACTTATTTTGTTTGTTTTTTAAAGCTCGAGTGGCTGCACCCACTCTGAATTCACGCCGATTCAATTCGAAATACGTCTTTAAGCATTTAGCTTTTAATTGTACGGCCTGTTATCACCATTTTCAACAAGCGACAACCCTCCTTAAGCCGCGATTTACAGCGATTAGATAACAGCTCCTGCAAAACAGCTTTTGATGCCATCTGATAACGCCCCGGGGCTGCATGCCGCGTCCAGCCTGACACAACAGCGTATGCAGCGAAAGAAGAAGTAATATCAGGACGTACGTCTGAACATCGTGTACGATAAAGAGAACAAAACAAGCATCTCGTATAACAACCGATCATCTGTAATGGAGGGAAGTCTCGCCCTGTTGAGTCCATTATTGCCTCTTTATGACTGAGTCAGCAAAGCTTAGAAACCACGTTGGACTCCTGACAAACCAATTAACGGCGCTACTTCAGCGCAGTGAGCAGCCATAACAGTTTATCAGGTGAACGCAGCTTCGTTCAGCGTCGAGTTAAAACCGAGTTAACTGGTTTCCTGACGGCATTATATAAGCACCTGCGCCGAGCCGCCGCCGCCGCTTTCTTCGGGGCCCTCGATTCCCCCCCCCCCCCCCCGGCGCGCCGCCAAAGCGAACCACACGCGAGTCGTCTTTCCAGCTCATAACACAGACGAGGAAATAATCAACGGAGAGGAGTCTTAAATAATTTGGTGCGTGCTTGTTGCACCACATGTTTTACATTGTCTCGTTCATTCACCAGCATAATACTGAAACAGTGTCAGACTAGAACAGTCTGCCTCCTCCCAGATGGTGTTATCATTAAACCTCGCTTTGGGCCTGACTACACACACACACACACACACACACACACACGCAGTGAATACTAAGTGCCAAATGGTGAAAAATATTGCCAATCATAATGAGGAATGATATCTACAGCGAGCCAGGAAACAATGATTTGGGCAATAATGATGCTGTAAATAGCAGACATTAGCAGGCTCACACCCATATGGGCTTATATAGTTGTTTTATTTTATGAAACTTTCAGCTACCTCGGTGTCGTTCACCTCTGACATGATGGATACGGTGCCGTTTGTTTGATTGCATATTTGTTATGGAAATGCCAAAGCTGACAGAGGCTGTCTGAGGCGGGCGGCACCGAGGACGTTCATCATAGGAGCCAAATAATCACATTTACATGCAAGTCAGATGGAGGTAAAAACCAAATAACCTCAAAGTCTAATCGCCCCCGAAGTGGTGTGCACGCGCAGCGATGGGAAAACTTTTGTGCAGCCGCTAGAGTGGAGCCATTTCTCATGCTAAAGCCATATGGGTTGAACCTTTGCAGCAGGAATAAGAGCTGCACGTGTGCGTGGGCTGTTACAGCATTTTTCAGATGCTAAATGATCTGGAGTTCATGCTGTTCTCTCTTCCAGCACCAAAAGCCTGCTTCGTGCTGCCTGCGTGGCACCAAACAGCAGGCGGACAAAGTTAGCTAGCAAACCTCCAACGCCTTAAGCAGTGAAAAGAGACAGATATTCCCCTCGGGAGATGGCGGAGACCAAAAGAGAGCTAAAAGGAGACGATTGGACTCAGATTTGCCGGGTGGGCGAGCTCGTAGCTTGTTTCTGCTGCCCCCAAGTGGCGAGAAGTCAGAGTTATTACGGATTTAATATTAATAATGTTCACCCACGTGAGCAAAAGTCATTTTAAGATGATCAGCAGAGAAATACTTTGCGTTATCAGTCTGGCTGCGTGATGCCGAAGACACACCAAGCAAATAAAAAGCCCTAAACTGACAGAAAGACAGACAAACACCTCCTCCTGCTTCTCTTTACAAATTGGTAGCTAGAGATGTCTTTGCTGAGCGTTACGTCTCGGCGTCCGCTGGGAATGCCTCTGTAGAGCGCTGCCTTCCTTTTCTCTTCTCTTTCAACAGAAGAGATGAGCTTCCCTGACAGCGCTGTGAGCCCGGCGTGTTCTTTAGCCTTCAGAGCCGAGCGCTGGAAGTTCAAAACCGCGACTCGGAGCCACAAAGAGTGCATCTCCCGAGCATCTGTTTAGCAAAAAATAAAAATTAAAACAAAAAAAAAAAAGGCATGTGTTGACGCAGAGACCAATAGACAAATATTTAGCCTTTGAAATGGTCGATGATTACAGGCCCACTCGCTGTTTGGGTCTGTGCATGCTGTCGGATGCCCAGCAGTTATGTGGCACAGCCGCCTCTCGCTCTTCCCCTCCTCTCCTTCATGCTCTTCCTCTCTGTTTTGTCTCTGTCTGTCAGTTCTGTCGCCCTCCAACCCTCCAGCCTTTGTGTTTGCTCTCCCCGAGGCATCCCTCTTTCATTTTGCATCTCTTTGTCTCCATCTGTCTCCCTGCATCCCGTCTCCTTCAGCGCCTGCCCCCCCCCGCTCTCGATTTATTTATCCGCCGTTGTTTTATTTTTGTTTTTCCTTCCCGTTGCAGTGGTCCTACGGATTCTACCTCACCCATAACCAGGGCCAGAGCGGCTTCGAGTTCTTCTTCAAGACCAAAGAGATGAAAAAGAAGTGGCTGGAGCAGTTTGGCATGGCCATGTGAGTGTGTTTCGTCCGTCTCCGTGTGCGTCCATGCGTGGCGGCGCGATGAGAGCGCCTGTTTCTCCTCGCCGCCGCAGCATCAAAGCGTGCACGTCGCCCATCCTGTTATTCAAGTCAGGCCACACCATTTATGAGTGACACGAGAGATGAGCAGATGAGCCGCAGACTTGTAAAAATACCACTGGCGCGGTTTACTCGGAGAACACAAATGGTTAAATGTAATGCCAGCATCAGGCCGTCGAACCGCGTCAACCGGTCCACGTCCTGAACTGGATCCAAACTCTTCTAAAAGCTGGTGCCAAGAGTGCCAACCGCACAGCAACTATAGTATTTCACCCACAGCGCCAAGACAGACGGATGAACGACTTATTGTCTCACAGGTATTCAGACATTGGAAACAAGTGTGCAAACTTTATTTTTCTGTTTTTTAAACTCATTAAAACCGTATAAAGAGCTCCCACCTCGGGAAGGTTTGCCAAGATGTGGCTTGTTAGCCGAATTGTTGCATGAAGCCGGTATTTGATGTACAGTAGGGGGGCCGGGACTCAATTCCCTCATTTCAAAACCATGAAATTCAATGAAATTAGAACTGCTTTATTCATCGCGACCGAGAAGTGTTGGGGAATTTGCATCATGGAAATTGGCTCCAGAAAGGCGCCGACAGCGTGCGCGGTGCAGCCGGCGCTTACAGCGGCGCAACAGGTGCAGCAGGAGATAGATGGGGGGAGGGGGGTGCATGATCAAGGTGCAAGGTCTTAAAATGGCTGTGATGATGTCATAGGCATGATGTCACGGGTAACGTCGGCCTGGAGCAACCATGCACTTTCAACATTTGCACAACCCAGAATGCGACCGCCACGATCATTTAATCTGTCCAGCATGTGTCGAAAGTCAACCTACAGCTGCAGCAGCAACATCCACGACTTCCAGCCGTCTCTGCATCGCTACGCCCCTCCCTAACCCACGAAAGCGGCAGAAGGACTCAGTTGTCCTGTGAATGCCTCACTCCTCGTAGGACCCGCGCTCCACAGCCTGCGCCCCACCAAGACCCTGTTCTGTCTCGCTGTGACTCGTCTTCTCAGAGACGCCCCTCCAGCGCTTTACGGCCTCGGGGCAGAGCGCCCCAGGCCTCGGCGGCGCCTTCGACTCCGTCTAACAGCGGGATGAGAGGATGGGCCAGACATCATTCTTGACTGCTTCGGCAACTCAGGAGGACCTGAGCTCTCTGGGAGGGGGGGTGGTGAGGGCGCCATATTATTGGACTGTCACAGCGACCTCTAATAACAACACGGGAAAAGAAATTGGACATGCTCAGGTTTGTGGCAGCCAAAGCCGCGCCGCTCTTACAGCGCTCGCACACACACACGCCACTGTCCCCCTCAGAAGTTATTCCCCACTGTTTGTCATCAATGCAACACGACATCCGACATAATGAGCCTGAAGCTCCTCGTGAAGCCGGGGACGTGCTCACACATGTGTTCTGTGCCAGACGCTGCCGTAAGGAAAGGTGGCGTTGGCGATTTACCACAAGTTGCCGGATTTTCTGCAGGATTTCCCGCCCTTGAATCGGGCTTTTGGCATCTTAAGGGCCGTGAGTGCGCATCTGCATTTACTGAGCAGCCAATGGGAACGCCGTCTTTTTGAAGTCACCTGTGATTGGCCAGCGTCTCCTGTCACGGTTTAGAGTTTTTAAACTCTGAAAACAGCAAAGAGGAGGCGAAAAAGTCCGGTTTTCTCTGTTGGACCACTTAAATTTTCAGTTTTCCAAAAGGTCATTGAGGAAATTTTGCACATTGAGACAAAAAAAACAACTTCCTAGCCCAAATTTGATTGTTCATAGTGTGTAGAATCAGTATTTCTTCAATGCATATGTGATTAGAAGAAACACATCCTGTCCGATGAGGACGTGCCCCAGTCTGTATATGACAGTAGGACAGACGTTTGATGCCTTCATACCGATGCCGGCCCACGCACTACCCCCTCTGAAGATCAGTCCAACGACAAGAACCAGCATCCTCCCAGTCTGTCCAGTCCTGCTCCAGTTCCAAGCTGAGGTACCAGTTATTAGCCTAGGTTATTGTTAGACACCTCTCAGCCAGCGGCAGTTAGTCAGGAGCAGCGGGGCTCTCGAGCATGTGCAACAAAAAACCCCAGAAATAAAAACTGAGGGAATAATTAAAAAGCAAAGACGAATCTGTGAAATATTATTTTCAAGCTCCAAAGGAAAGCAACAGGCCTTAACAGGAAGTGAAGAAGAGGATTAGGAGGATGAAGCGCGCTGTGATGTGAGAAAACAGGGACTTTTGGGGCTGAGTTAATGAGCTGCGAGAGTACGGAGGCACTGCTAGATAATCACATGCTCCCACAGCGAAGCTTGATAGCTGATCTGTGAACAGTTGTTTTCTCACGCGCCGCCTTTATTTCCAAACTACCCACTGATTCTGCAGCCACGAGGCGGTGGGCGCTGCTCCGCGAACAGGAAGCGAGACAAAACTGACGCTTGAACTGCGGCGAGCGAGCGCCCCGTCCCTCAAAGACGCAGGAAGGAAACGCGACTTCATTTCAGCGTTCTTGAAATCCAAGTTTGGACCGTACAAAGTTACACGAAAGTCCTGGAAGTCGGGGAGTCTGAAATAAAAAACATGTCACTCATTGTCCGTCAGCGTGATTACGTTTAAGTCTCTCTCGTCAGGGGTCTGCAGGTTCTACTTAATAACAATCTTCAGTAAAAAGCAAATACGTTGGTTGACCCCGGCACAGAAGAGAGGACGCCACTGAAGCTCTCTGTGCGCTCTCGTTCCTCCGCCTCAGCGCCGTTCGTCCTATATTCCCGAGAACGCGTCGTTTCGGCTTGACTAATTATTCCGTGTCAGGAGTAGCACCTGTGCATATTAAGCAAAAGAGCTCGCGCAACCGTGTCATCACGTCGAGCCGCTGAAACAGTGGAAACCTCTCAAATTTGAAGTAAACAGGACTGCGGCGCTGCGGGCGAACTTTAGCAAATGCTGTCTTCTTCTGTTCTCGCGCACACGCACACGTGCACACATGCATCTGTATCCCAAGGGGCAAAGAAGACTTCTGTGTTCACTTCACGCAGACCCCGCCTGTCTACTTGCAATTCTCTCCTTCCCCACTTCAAAGAACTGTATCAGTGAAATGCTGCTCCTCCTGCCATGGAGGAGAGTTTGTTGGCTGCAATTATAAGTGGGGGCTTTTTCATCAAAAACCAAAGCTGTTGGGAAACCTTAACTAAATAGGTAACAATGGCAAAGTCGTGTGTGTGTGTACAGTTTGGTCTTGTTATTGTATGTCATTTGGTCAGTCATGTCACTGTTTATGAAAAGCTGATGCCACGCGGAGGAACAGGGATCTCGAGGAGATGGAGTTCAGTCCAGAGCGTGCAAACAAATCCACAAGGGGGGCAAAGTCCGAAAAACAAAGCAGAAACCCATAAAGAAGCGTAAATCAAATCACCCGAGGGAGCAAAAGGAAAGGTACTAAGAACTGGACACATGGCACACGAGGAGCCGACGGAGAACAAAGGAAGTGACGCGACATATATGGACTGGGGAGTGCAGGCAAGCAAGACACAGGCGAAACCAATGGACTAATTAAACGCAGGAAACAAGTACGCGGAGGGGAAAACCTTTCAAAATAAAACAGGAAACTCAAAATCTGTTTAGCTTCATGTGCTAATATTACATTAAATTGTCGCAGGCGGTGTGTTTGGACAGAAGCTGTCGCGAGACCATTATCGCTGCGTCACGGGTCAGTGGGTGCTTGACCTCAGCTGCTAGTGTTACACACCGGCCCAGTCATTAAAATCTCATTAAGTCCTATAACACTGTCAGCCGCTTTGCTAACAGTGGCAGGGGTAAGTTTCTTGACCTCAGCAACGACTGTGTCACGGTCTGGACCGGTCCTGAGGACGTCGTTAAGCTTTATTATAGTGTCAAATGATTTTATGACTCAGCTGCAGTGGCACAATAACAAGGAGATCAGTTACAGTGTCAGCTTTGTATTACAAATCACATGAATGACTGAATGACACTTAATGAATGTTCAGTCTTGCGCACGGCGCTCTGATAAAGTGCAAACAGTACAATGTTGTCAGTATTTACTCATGCAGGGAGCTTTAAATGGAGCGTTGGAGGATTTAACCTGAACCTGAGACATTCACATCATCCAGGAATGAGTTTTTAAATCAAGATCCACGAGTTAGTTTATCGTCATGTAAGCAGGCTGTTGCAGAAAACACAGTGGTGCGTTCAAGGACAATCCGACACTGGAGAATTAGCTAACGCTGCGTAATGAATGCAAAAATCTTGCATTATTGTTTTGAAATCTTGATTTCCTGACATAATAGTTCTTGAATTCAATCCTTTAGGCAGCTTAGAGCACCTGATATTCACAACCGGGATGGTTTTTGGTTGAACTTTGTTAGCATTTGATTGAACTGATTAATCTTTTTGGTGCTATTCTAAGTTGGAGAGGAGGTGGGACACATTTCCAATTTAGTAACACATCAGATATCAGTCTTTACATTGAAATGACTTGTTTTTAGCCCATAATTAAAGGTTTTAATGGTCGTTTGTTCCTTGTTTTGTTTAGATCCAACATACGTCCTGAGAACGCCACCAGGAACTTCCATGAGTTTCATATGCACACCTTTGAAAGGATCACCTCCTGCAACTCCTGCCACATGCTGCTGAGGTGAGAGCACAGTAATTATCCACACACACACACAGAAAGACACGCACAAATCTCTTCAAGGCTATCATCCAACATAAAAACTGAGGACGAAGCGAGGACCCTTTCCCTTCAAACTGTCAGGACTCCTTTGAAAGACCTCCTCTCCTCCTCTTCCTCTCCAGCGTACCCTAACAATCTATTCGTCACTTTCCTTTCACTCCTCTCCTCTTCGGGCCCACGTGCCTCCGTGGCACAAGGTTTTCCTTTTGAATCCGCTGAATGGTATCGGCACCCGGAGGACTGCGCCTCACGGTCTTTCTCACGTCGGGAGCGACTGAGGACGGCAAAGAAAAATGTCTGTCACACTTCAGCACTCCTTCAAGGCGATGGATGGGGAAAGGGGACGAGGTTATTGCACTGTGAATATACAGAGCTGAATTCAGCAGCATTCCTCAGGATAAGATACAAGAAATACAAGAAATAATGCGGCGAAGGTGTCGAGAAGCACCTGAAGCAAAGCGTTTCGCTGCTTTCTTCGGGACGTCGCTATTGTCTTGATTGTTGGACTGCCTCGCCGTCTTTGTTTGCAGTGCCGGCGGAGGAGCATTTGATTGCCTCGAAAAGACGCGACTGAAGATCAGATGATGAGTGCAATGAGTCAAGTGCTGCTCTGTGATTTCAGGATGTGTGTGACATCATTTCATAAAACCTACAGCCATGAGAAATATGAAAACCTCATTGTTTTTCTAGTATAAGGAGATCTTCAATGTCTAATCTAATATTCATACTCATACACACTCACTGGACTTATAATTCTTTATGATATTTATATATTTCTAATTTTATTATGTTTAACACATGGTACATATTCAGAAGAGTGTTTCATGTTAAACCCACAAATGTTTGCTTTCACATGATTTCATGAGCATTGTGAAGGTTCCGCATGAGCGGCGTCCTGTTGGTTTAAGATCACATGTTCAGACACGGCTCCCGCAGTGCAACACACACACACACACACACGCCCCGGCGGCTCCGAGCTGAGCAAAAAATAACTGTACCTGCACTTTAACTCCATGCTACACTTCTCAAAGAGGTTAAACAGACAATTAGCTGGAGAGCGGAGCAAAGCTGTCTTTACTTTCATGTCATTTTAATTAGGGCCTCTGAGATGGTTATGTAAATGAAAACAGAACGACACACTGCTGCTTTGGTTCCTGCATGTGTGTGTGTGTGTGTGTGGGCACATCATTTACACCAGATTGTCAGTGTCTTCTCTTCAGTATTCATCAGATATGAGCTGATACTGTTTGTTGGTTGAAATTAAGCTTGTTAGCATCATCTTGTAATCTGTCAACCTTCGCTATTTTGCTAACATCTGACCTGGACCCAAACTGAGAAGGCACTGTGTTGTGCACCTTGCTAAATGCTAACACCAGCATATTAAAATGCTTAACATGACAGCCATGATGTTAGCATGCTAACTGCTAGCTGAGGCTGAGATAAATTTCACATTTTTGGTCATTTTGTCAAAGAAAACTTGTGTTTTTAACCTAATGACGATTCGCTAGATGAACGTTCATTGGGGTGGGGCTAACGTGTCTAAATGTCACGGCTAACATCGAATTGTCGTTCTGTGTGAGGTTCTTCTCTTGAAATTACATTTAAAATCCAAGTTGCGCCGCAAATCAGTTCACACAAATGCTAATTGGTTAACTGAAGCTGAAGGGGAAGCGACTGTGGTAATGGGGCAGGCTGCAGCAGCTAGCGCAGCCTGTAGCGTCATTAGCAGCGATTGTGTTTGTCGTCGCACTGTAGAGTCAAAACAACAAATGGAGCCATCCTAGGAGTCTTCATGACATGCCTTTAGTATTTAATTCAACACCGAGAAGCTTCTTCACACAAGAAAAATGTTTTCCCTCCTGAAATGTCCGAAAATCATTTGCCTAGGACTTTAATCCGCAGTTTCCGTTGAAGCATCACAGTCATTCTGCTTTTCTTTGCATTAATATATTGTTGCTACTGTATCAGACAGTCCGTGTGACGACTTGCCTTGTTTGTCTGTCTGCAGGGGCATCTTTAATCAGGGCTACATGTGCTCCAAGTGTGGTTTAGGCGCCCATAAAGAATGCCTGGCCCGCTTTGGCTGCTGCGGAAAAACAGGTAACACAACGCACACAAACACACGCACACCCAACTTGTGACCAAAGTCTTATTCTTTATTGCACCTGACCTCACGTCTGTCTGCAGCCACTCTGCACGGTGCAGTTTGTCACGGAACAAAATGTTTTCGAGGGACGCATTAAATCTAAACTGTATGAACACAAGTCAGCTTTTATAGCCGCGTGAGCATAATGACAGATGCCACACAATGGTGCATGAAGCCAGATGCACGAGTGTCTCGTGTGACTAATTATGGGTGTGAGGGAGATTTCTATTTTTTTAAATTTTGCACTGTCATTAAAAAGCCACACCGTGACATTCTGCAAAGGGTGGAATTGTGGGAATTAGTGGGTTTGCTCCAAATAAATAAAAACTTCCCAAACGCCCTTAATTCTCCCATGCAAGGTCATCCAAGTATCAGATCAGTATTGCAGATTTTCATTCAAGAGCTCCCCCCCCTGCTTCCCTGGGTGGGTTCTGACACTTCAGAGCACCTTAAAGGCAATGTCACAGTGTATCATCGCACCGATCCCCAAAGCTTAACCGTAGTTTTACTGAGGAGTTTTAAGAAACTCCAGACTTTTTTTTTTTATTATGCCCCTGTTGTGTATCTGTCACTCAGCTCTCTGTGCAGGAGCACTGACAGCTCTGAACGAAATGGAGGGAAAACTTCAGACATGTGGAATGAAAAGAAGAAACCAGCTTAGCATGTCCTCTGCGTGCGCGTGTGTGGGGGTGTGTTTGTGAGCGAGAGCTCATGCAAAGAGGTGAAAAATCTAAATCCACACTTTTCTCTTTGTGGAAGTTCTTCTTGGGGCTTGAAAATGCACTAAAACACGGTGCACGGTGTGTTTTTAAATAAACCGAGCACAAACAGCCTGCACGCTCTGCACCCGCGAGCCTGCGTGTCGCAACCCTGTGCGTGTTTGTATTCCCTGTGGCATGCTGCCAGCTCCTGTTGGACCTGGCATCTGTCATGGTGCTATCAGGTCGCAGAGGCAATAACGCCACGGCCAGGCCCACCTGGGCGCAGTGTGTACCTGACTAGATTTGGGCGACACCAGCGGCAGGAGAGCTGGTGAAGACTTGGATGTCGGTTTGAATTCGTACTCTCATTACTCTGCACAGGTTTCAGCCTCTGCTGGAACTGGAAAATGCTCCATGCACCAGTGATTTTGAGAAGCCTTGAACATCAGAAACTCCTGGAGGTGGAAGCACAAACGAGGTTACTCAGTTACTTTAATGGGGGACATTTTAATTTGGCCCTCCCTGCTTTGTTGCACCACTTTTTGGCGATCAACGCTGAAGTGAGTTCGCTCTGTTGCTCAGAAAGCCACCACAGTGCTTGCATGACGTGTGTGTGTGTGTGTGTGTGTGTGAGTCAGAGATAAGCCTTTGTTTACCAGCATTTGTCTCTGTTATCAGCTCCCTCGACAGATGTTTGCGTAACAGGTCAAAGTTCACTTGAGGAACAACAGGCCTTCTGAGAGACGTATGTGTGTGTGTGTGCGTGTGTGTGTGTGCAGGTACAGCGCACATATTGTATTTGTGGCCGGCATGTGTGCGCACGTGTTTATGCAACTGCTGTTTGTGCAGGTATAGGAGTATGAGCGTGTGTGTGCGCAAAGGTGTGTTCGAGTGTGTCTAGGGGGCGTAACCCGTCCCTCAGGGAGCCAATGAAAGAAACTGGTGGAGCAAAAACCTAAGGTCTGACTCCCCCCCTCCTCACCCTCCTTCCCCCCACAGCCTCGTTACCTCCTCTATCCCGGCTGTCAGGTAGTGGCAGCGCAGCAAAACAAAGCGAACCACGGTCAGACACGAGCGTCCGCCTTCTCCACTAATGAGGGAGTGTTGCCTTGTACCGACGAGCGTGTGCAAGTGTTTGCGTGCACCCGCTAACCCGTCATTCACTATGCCTGTTCTCAAACTTCTTTCAGATCCTGTCTCCGTCAGAACTCAGGTGAGCCGCTGCTGTGCGCGCGCGTGTGTGTGTGTGTGGTGTGTGTCCGTGTTTATGTGTATGCTATCCGTCTGTGTCTGCTGTTCGCCTCCTCTCCAAAGCTTTGCTGCACTTTGAAGACCGCTCTCTCCTGCAGCTATTTGCCAAGGAGACTCCAATTGACTTAACTCGCTGCAGCCTACCTGACGCGAGAAACAAGGATTTTTTATTTTTTTTTTGCAGATTTATCCCGAGTTGTGTCTGCTGTTTCTGAAACCGCTGTGTGCTTTACTGCTGCAACGCTCACAAGCATCCCCCAGGCAGGAAATTAGACTGAGCATACCACAGTTTGCTTGAGGAGGCTTGAGGCCAACAACTGTGGCTAAAGCTGCACAAATGATTCCTGCTCATCAGCGAAAACTGACAAGTGTCCATCCTGATGCTGAGCAGCAGCTAATGAGACGTGGTCTTTGTGTCCTAAACTCAAAATCCAAAACCCAAACTTTTTTAAAAAGTAAAGGAGCGGAAACTTCAAACTTTTCTAATGCAACGCACAATCAAATGCATTCTTAGAAGATTTAATAGTACTTTGGCTGGAAATGCAGTAAAGTCCCGTCGGCTACGTGCAGTTTTCACCAAAAATGCAGTTATTTGTGAAAAACATCTGCATTTACTCCTAAAAATCACATCAGTTTAGCTGCTCCGTGCAACTTTGAAGTGTTTCTGCTGCAGCAGGACACACAGCGGTTCGCCCGTGGCATCAGTGCATGCCATCTGGGTTTTAATATGTCCTGTAACGTTGCCTATGCCGGGCCCGCTGCATGTGGTCTGTATAGGGGAGATAGCAGGCGTGCTGGAAATACTAATTCTGTCTGTGTGTGTGTGTGTGTGTGTGTGCAGCAGCAGGAGGGTGTATTCATAGCGTTAGGCTGTGTGTCCGACACACATACACCTCACTGCAAAAGGAGTGCAGCCAACGACTGATTTAGTAGGTTATAAGGTAGCAGCAGTGCATGTTGGGTGTTTTCTGAGCCAGTGACGTGAAAGATGGAGAATGTGATCGTCCAGATCTGTTTGTGTCTGGTTTCAGTGTCTAACTTCCTCTGTGTGTGTGTGTGTGTGTGTGTTTTTCCAGGGCAAAGATCGAGATCCAGGTGAGAAACTCAGCACACAGACACAGACACACCACCTCTCACGGATTCCTCCTCTTCCTCACCTGCACCCTGTTCCTTCCCCGTCACTGGCAGCGTTTGTGTGCTGCTGCTCTTAAGACAAACGGCCAGATTCTGGTAATCCAGGCACCCGTTGAAATGAGCAAACACTGTACGTCAGCATGCTGCAGGTATCAGCTGATGTCAGCTTCAAAAACACTGCTTTCCCTACAAAGAAATGTCTGACCAAGGCTCATCTGTTACGTAATTATGACTTAAAATAGCTTTTTCCTAATCTAATTCTCATTAATCAATTAATTATTTAGCCTAGAAAAGAAAGAAAAATTGTAAAAAATATTCTTTAAATGCCTGATTTTGTCTGAACAACTGTTCAAAACACAAATATATTTCATTTTTTAATATAACAAGCAGAAAAAAGTATTAGAACCTCTAATTTTGAGACGCAGGAAACGTTGTCAGTGAAATAATCAACCATAAATACTGATAAACAACCTTAGTTTGACTTTATTGACTCATAACATGAGTAAATATTTAGTTTTATCCCTTTTATGTTGCAGGAGGATGTTTATGAAATCCCTCTATTGTTATTGTGGTGCTGTAGATACACACACACACACACACAATATGAGCCAGATCAACCAGGAAAAATGATATACTTCCTCTCTCAGGTTGTTTGTCAGGACTGGCGGGAGGTTTGCATGAATCGCTGCTGGCACGGCTTCGTCCTTTTTTTCCCTGGTAGCAGATGTAACCTCGCTCAGACAGACAGGAAAGTGCACCTGGTAGCTGTTGCAACACCTCGCACTCAATCTAAGCCTGTGAAAGGCTCATAGGCTCACACTGATACTTGAATAAAACCTACGCCGGCGTGCGTAAGATAGCACATTGCAGGGTGTGTACAGTAAATGCAGCCGTGTGTATTTCCACCTCTCTTCTTTTGTGGCTTCCTGTCTCTCAGTCTGCAGAATATGAATAGCACGCAGCATCCCCTGTATTGTGTGTGTGTGTGTGTGTGTGTGCCCACACCACGCCGCACCGAGGGCCTTTAATCTCTCATAAACCCGGCTTCAACACTCATTTTTCCACCCTCCATCCATTATGCCGCAGAAAATCATTTCTGACTGAAGACGCATTAAAATCAATAGGCATTTGATTGCCCCGGCCCCTGGCGTTTCATAATATTTCGACGCTTCTCCCTTTGTCTGTTTTCAAAGGTGCACTAACACTTGGCTTGTCCTTGTGTGGATAGGAATGCAATTCATGCCCCCAAGACTCAATTCGCCATGGCCCTGTGTCTTTAGAAGTCCTATTCAGGCGAGCCAGCACACGTCAGGCTGCCAGCCTGGGTGCTCCACCGCAGGAGGAGACCCTGACACAGAAGCAAGGCAGATAGAAATGTGTTAGCTTTCAATACAGCGTTGTTGACTTCTCTCTTGTTTGCCTTAAGCTTCACCCTTTCTTCGTGCTCACACTTGAATTTCTTTCTCTCGCATTGTGTTCCCGCGCAACGCTATCGCCGCGCGGACAAATGCAGAGAAAGATACGCGCGGTTCATTTTGTTGCGGCGGCGGCGTGCGCGATATGAGCTCGGGGTTTGTTTGGCACGGGCGGGCGCTTCGCGGCGGACACGCTGCGATTCGATTCCAGTGACTTCTCGGGCAATAATGGCATCGGAGTCATCCATTGTGCAAAATCGAATAACAGCTCATTGAGGTCATTTCAGCAAACAGATTTAGCCCCGATAGCGATGTCGCTTTAGCGCCAGTGCAAACACTTAACAATATGTAATGTATTACCTGGGGAGTCGTGTGGCTCAATTAGCGGTTGCGCTGGTAATCGCAGAGTAAAACGTAAGCAGGCCGTGAGGCTGCTGATGGGAAATGGCGACTGGCAGATCGATGCGCGCGCTGTTACATGCAGGGTACAAACTAAAAAAACAATGATTTTCCCATATTTCCTCATGGTAAACGTCATTCGGACTGGTTTTCATCGGATCTCAATGATGGAATGAAAAATTATTAATGACCGTGATTGAATTTTGCTGCCCCAGCATACACGGAGCAGCGGTAAACACGCTTATCTGTTATCTACGTGCCCGTCAAGCAGCCATGCATTGGCGCTTATCTGTAATATGATAATAGGTTCAATGATTTGCAAGGGCAGGTCCACCGGTGTCAAGGGGCTTGTTTGCGTGTGTGTGTGTGCATGTATACTCCCTCTCATTACCACCTATAATGGGGCCATGAATAGTTCAGTAGAGCGAAGACGCACCTGCAGAATGGCAAACATGCTCTTTCTGACCCGTGTTCACACGCACGCTCATACATACCTACATATATACATGCATACGCACATGTAGATGATCATATGTGCAGCCGGGCGTTTGTGATCGAAGGAATAAGGATGGGTGTAGGGTCTACTCAGGTCTACTTTTAATTCGGTTAAACCCTCATATTGCATCCAGGGTGATTAATAGAGGCTCGATTCACTTTGTTTCAAACTCCCGGTGCAAAGAAAGAAACAGAGGATAATTACAAGCATTAATTATTAAAGTATTAAACAATAAAACATTAAAAAAGACAAAAAGTGCAAATAAACAAAGGGGAAATACTCTTTTGTTGTGGTTTGGATTTGCTAGACAGTATTTTATGTGTAATTAATACTGATGAGGCAGGAAATGGAGGTTTCAGCAACAGTTAACAGATTTCTAATGGCGGAATAATGACTCAGAGGCCGCCGCCGCTCATATTTTCTTTTAATTTTCACCGGTCGCTTACAGTGAGCATTTCAGCTGCAGAGCTGCGGCGAGGTCTCTGTCACTTCAGTGCCGGTTCAGTCGTGCTCGTACCGTCTGAAGCCTGTTTTGCAAACAGCATGCTCACTGCGTCCCTCTTGCAGGTCTGCCCAAGATGCTGGTAATCAGGAACTACTTCGGCGTGCCGAGCCCGACGTCTGGCCCGGCGCTCAGCATCCAGACGGGTGACATCATCGAATTAATCTGCGCCGACCTTCACAGCCCCTGGTGGCAGGTCAGAAGTCACACTATCTCCTCATCGCATACATCATAAGGTTTTAAAAAAACAGGACCTGCTGGATTTAAATCTCTTATTTCCTCCACTGTCAGTCTGTCTAGCCCCCGTCCTGACCTCATATTCTGTAATAGGCCTAGAATAATGTATGGCTTAGACAGATCTACCTCTGTAACAACTTCCTCTTTTGTTAAAGGCGTGTTTGTGCAGACATCACACTGTGCGTTGGACAGTTTATACCTGTGACTGTCAAAACAGCACTCCAGCTGTACACCCTGAGCTCTTGCTAACAAGCTGCATGTAAATATTCTCAGTAACATGCGTCCTGACGGTTACAAACACAGCGCAAACACAGCGCAGCACGTCTTCCAAGGCAGTTAAACTCCCACACGCTGGAAGTGTTTGTCTGCTTTATGCAAGAAGTTAGTGTTATGTGACGACACGTGTGCCTTAACGCTGAGCGCTGGAAGGAAATATACGAGCGGCTTTTGGGAAATGTGATGCACGCCGGTGTAGAGGCTGCGGTTAGGTCATCAAAATAACTATAATTAGATTTCTCTCAGGGCCTGAATTGCATTGACATACAGCACGATCAGACACGTAACGAGGAAAACCAACAAATCGGCCCACACTTAATACAAAACAGATAAAACAGATAAAGAATTCAATTAACCCCGTGTTAAATCTTAACCAGAGGTGGCCGCGGCCCCCCACAGTCAGCAAACATTCAATACCCATCACCTCTGCAGCCAGCGGACCGTGATCATTTCTGCTCCGGGTGCGCGCGGCCAATCGAATCGATCGCCGTAATTTCATTTCATACAACGGCGGCCATCTGTTTACTCCGCCGATGTTACCGGCTATAATCGTTATCACGCTCTTAGCAAGCAGGCGGACGAGCGCGAGGCTTTGCACAAGGGGCTGATGAAATGTCCAGAGGTAGCGGGGGACGTGACAGCTGATGACCACGAAACCTTCGAAATGAGCTCGGCTGGCAGGGTGCTGTCTGTGCTTCTCAGGTTATAGCTGCGTCTGAATTTAAAAAAAACAAAAGACAACACCCCGTAAACCCCCAGAGTGTAATCTGGGTGGTCCCGGACCATAATTAACCCCTGGTATCCTTGAAAAAGACATTTTTAAACAAATCAAACACGTCGACAGGCTGCACGTGGGGAATCTTTTGGTGCTGCTGTTGTAATATCTCTGACACTATACGGTAATTAACTGTAAGTGTCTTTAAAGTCCCCTATTTATGCAGGATTAATGAAAGGGATTCGTTAGACAGCCACCATTCTGCACATGACCTCCTAAATATTTGACCTTGAGTGTTTTCCCTCACACCTTAATGCTTAATTCATGGCTCCCGAGGCCGCCGTGCAGCCCCGCAGCTGTTGCCTTTACTGCACAACAGCTAGTTCAGATCATATTCGATCAACCAAAACAGCGGACGTGACCCGAGCTGACATATTAACAGAGGCTGAACGGGGTTGTCCCCTTTAACTGGTGACCGCTGACCTTTGGTGGCGACCATTAGATCTGGACTCAAAGATGGCGCCGACTCACTTTTAATACAAGTTGCATTCGGTAAATGTAGAAGCCAAAAAACTGTTCTTCATCCTCCAGGTTTGCCTCCTCATCGCGTGGCTCACTGCACATGCACGTTTCTACTGCTGGCTCCAAAATCGCTTTTCTAAGCTCTGTTAAATAACAAATCCACATTAATAATGAATTGAACATTCTCAGAAAGAGCAATGATTGAGACATATTGAGTCGGCGCCATACACGCTCTCCGTTACACGGGGCCAGTGGTTAAACTGTAACACAGGAACTAGATTGCAGTTAACAGCCCGAGCTTTGCAGGAGAGGGGTTTGTACTCCTGCAAGGAGGCCAAAACAAAAAAGGAGTGTTATACTTGATGCCTATTTAAATATTTAGGTCATAAATACCGGCGCGCTGCAAGGATTGGAACATAAAATGGCAGAAATTAAATTTGGTGCATGAAAAATGATTTTGGAAGTCGACCGCGCAGAGCGAAGATGTATTTTGAGTGTTCAGACAAACGCTGCATGCAGGTTACTGTGTATTTACTCTTTTTACATTAAGCAACGCAGCGCTGTGTTCATTTAGGAGACTTTTGTTTTCTGTCGACCGCCGACAGCAATCATTTCATTTGGAGGCTGCATCTTTTTGTTAACCAGAGTCATTTCTGAACGCTACTGTAAAAATGTGCTGAAAGCTCTTAATCTGAGTCGGTTTTTGAGCCTCGGTTCCTCCTCAGCTCTGGAATCCGTGACTGAATTATTGCCCCACATAAATCAAATATTTTGTCAGCGCACAGAACAAAAAAACAGCATCATCAACCCACAGCGAGTGAGTCAGTCAGAGGGAGATAACTACACCATGGCCTCCAGAAAACCCCTATTTATATGGACTGAGTCTCCCCAGTGTTGATAAATCAAGGCGCTCAGCTTAAAGAGTCATCACCACGGGAGGAATAAGGAACTCATCCTCTTTTTCCTCTTCCTGCCAGCCATTATTTCAACAATAGTTAACTGGGGCTGTAAATTTACACTGCTCTGTGTTGCAAGCTAATTGTTTCTGAATTATGGAGACAGAGTCAGCCAGATGCACATAACGCAATTATCTCTCTGTGGTTTCAGGGCAAAATCCTGTCGACGAAAGAGGTTGGCTTCTTTCCAAGCGACGCTGTGAAGCCGTGCCCATGTGTAAGCAGCAGTTCCTTCTTCTACTCCGCCGCTGCATTAGGACCGGTTGTAAGCAGCTCGCTAGCGGCTGCGTGTATTTCCTGGCAGTTCAGTGATGATGAGGGTGGTTGGGGACTTCTAAAAGGTGCAGGAAGCTGTTCTACCTGGCATGAGAAGGAAAAACTGCTCACGGGTTTTTTTTATGTTTTTTTCCGAGCATAGGGAACTTGTCTTATGAGATAAAGCCGGTTTACTGTCTAATTCACTTTTATCAATAAGAACCAAGGGACAAAGCGATATCTTACAAAGAACATGCAATACTTTATCTTGTGCAAACTGGAAAGCTGAGGAGGAGGAATAATGGTGAGATTTGTCTTCAGTGGCTTAAAAGGATTGTTCAGGTTATTTGAAGTGTGGTTGAATGAGGTGCTTGTCCGTAGTCGGTGTAATGCCTACTGTAGATGGGAGGCGGCAGGTGTAGGAAGCTAAGCAATGTACTGCTGAGGATGGAGGTTGCCCTTGCTGTCCGACAGCTCTCTTTGCAAAGCCAGTCGTTTGTTTGCATTGTTATGCCACCTCTGCGATCCAGAACCACCCCTTTAAAATACAGAAGTCATGCAACAACATGGGACGAAGGCGGCGGCAGTGGCAGCCCAGCAACACCTGTGTTCGGCAAGGTAAAGCGCAAAGGAGTCTGGTGGAGCATGGATAGATTCACCAACTGTGATTTTGCATCAGAAAGGCCTGACTGCAAAGTAATGCAGTGAAAATACTCTAAATACAGAGTGAATATAAACTGATAGTCGTGGCAGTGCATTGCTTAGCCTCCTACACCAGCACTCCTGCTGCTGCGCCGCGTCAGATGCAATGCACTGTAGGTAATGCGCTGACTTTGGATAAGTACCTCACACGGCCCCAGTTCAAAAACCCCCAACACATCCCTCAAACTGCATGAATCGCTTGTTGTTGTTCTCCGTTTGTTCAAGTTGCTCCGCCGCTGGATCGTCACGTCGCATTTGATAAAATGAGATTCACAGTGTGTCCAGCTGCTTCAGGAGTATGAGCCCTCCCCCGTAGATAACAAACTGTTATCACCATGTCTACACTGTTGTAAAGATAAGAGGGGCATTAAGCTGTTTTATTGGAGTTGTGGAGTGTAAAAGCACCTGTTTTATAGAAGAGCAGAACATCAGCTTGGAAAATCTACTGCAGAACCGGTGCCAAGTGTAAGATTTCACTGTGGTGTTGTGTTTCTGTTATTCTCATGAAGCTTTCCTCCGCTTATTCTCTAAACATGTCCACTTTTGCTTTTTTTCTGCAGGTCCCGAAGCCTGTCGATTACTCCACTCAACCTTGGTATGCTCTCAAAACGTCTTGTCTGAGTCTGAATGTGTTTAAGCAAAGGTCAGAGCGTTTACTCGTGCAGTTTTATTGGACGGGCCAGAAGTGCCAGAAAAGCAGATAAATACAGCGAGCGTAAGCAAATCTAACAGCTGTGACACAGATTGTAAAGGATACGCAGCCGCCAAATCGTCTGCAGGCGGTCGATAACTTCGTGTCGCACTCTGCGGCGGGGTTAACTTCCCGTCTTTGTGGCTGCTGTAGGTTCGCGGGGCCCATGGAGAGGCTCCAGGCGGAGGCGGAGCTCATCAACAGGGTCAACAGCACCTACCTGGTCCGCCATCGCAGCAGAGAGTACACAGAGTACGCCATCAGTATAAAGTAAGTGCTGCATTTTTAATTATATATTTCATTTAAAATGGATTTATATAATAACAATTATACAGAATAAATGCTCATAACAGGAGCGACCCTTTATTTAAATAATAATACTTAAGTCATTTTGCATTAATGTGCTAAAGAGGTTCATTTCTGTGTTGACCCGTGAAGGATTTTATTGCCTCCTTACCGTGACAGAGTGGCTGCAGACAGACGGAAAAGCCGCCTGTTAGATTCATCACACGCCTTTAGCCAGACCACAGTATTGACCAGACGTAACTCCCGGCCGTGCTACGCACTTTGACAGAGCGATTTATAGTTCCTTTGCAGGCTGCTGTGTTTCCCCTCCGAGGCTGAGACAGTGGTTAACCACAGAGACGTGTGTGACACCGAGCAAACCAGGCGCTAATCACGGCGCAGGGGCCTCTGTTAAGGCACGTGTAATAGTACTTATCATGGTTTGACCTCAGAAGCAGCATCAAAACGTATATCTTGTTAGTCTGTAATTAAAAATGCACAGCCGTTTCAGCCTGGGTAATGACAGATTAACCTGTGAGACGTGGCAGTGACCTTGCCGCTGCTGGTAACAACCTCAGTGCACAAGTTAAATGAGGCTCGTGTAAATGCAGGCGGCAAAAAGAAACCCGTGGCTTCCTGCCGTCGAGTCTCCCTCGTGTTTAATGTAGTTAAATGCCAGACGGTGATATGAGTAGATGAAACGTGCACACTGAATACGAATCTGCAGCCCCGGGGGTGTTTAGCTTAACAGCTAGCATGGCTCTGTCTGCAACAGCAAGTCGAACCAACAGGACCTTGAGAGCTAATTCACGAACAGGTCCACGCCGAGCCACGCCAGCGTCCATTAGCCGAGGCACTTTGCTTGGCTTTATGTAGCGCACAGACGTGACAGTGATACTGACTCCTAGCATGAACATAAATAATGAGTAGATCTCAAAATATCAACCTCCTGCCATTAGCATTAAGATCTTAAAGGTTTTGAAGCCACTACATTGTCGGTGTTGTGTAGAATCCAGTCTCGTCGGACCTGGAGAGGGCGAGTGTGAAGCGTCTGAAGTGTTTTGCTTTTCTTTTTGAATGTTGGTGCTCGGTAATTGGCGGCGCATCTTGCTGTCATGCTGCGTTAATTCTCCCTCTATTTGGGTCTCTGTCGCGGGTCGATCGCAATTCTGAATCGGGTCTAATTATCCTCAGGTCCCTGTTTTGGATCAGGTCTCTCTGTTTGTAATTTATGGCCGTAACTTTGAGTCGGACGACGCTCTGAGAGAGAGTTTATAGATTGAAGCCGAGATGTGTCCAATTTGAAGATGTCTAACTTTGGTAAAGTGTCTAAAGAAGATCCAAAGCCAAACCAGAGACACTGAGCACGAAGGGCTGAAAGCCACGTTTAGACAATCCACAATGTGAATGGCTTAGGTGCATTAAAGGCATGCTAAACTCCAATTAAAAGACATGTGGTGCAAGGAGATTGTAACTAATTAAGGAACTGGATACAAACAGGTGTGTTTTGGGTGTAACATGGCTGAAATCAATCAGCGTCATATTGCAGTTCCTGCAAAAGTAGGAAGTGCCTGCACCTGGTGCGCTGCTGTTTAAATGGGCGGGTATTCGGTCGATAGCAACTGGACCTTGTGCCTCCGCTTGCACCGAATGCTCAGTCCCATCACCAGCTCTGCACCGACATTCAGCCGAGGAGGAGTGCTGCTGTGCGTCTCCGTTTGTGTGACATCTTACTTTCTTAATCATGTGACTTAGAGACTCAGGTTTCTGCAAGAACATTAACTATCTACACGACGTGGGCGCCGGGCATGAATGCGACGACCGCGTAGGTCGGAAACTAGAACTGTCGGGTGTGAGAGAGGGCCCGTAGGCTCCACCGGTCCACCGACTTTCAGCGACTTTTCCAGAAGATTGAAATCCATCCGGCTAATTTGAAGCAGTGATTACATTAAAAAAGTCTTTTTACAGAGTCACAGAGCAGCAGATTGATGCAGCTTGCCCTCAGTTGAACGAGAACTGATACAGTAACAGCGTGAGGGACAGATTTCTGCACACCCAGTCTGCAGCTATTACGTCCCCAGCCTCAGAGGCCTATCAGCTTAATGCAAACGAGAGTATATGTGGATGTTGGGGGGGGGGATGTTGGGGGGGTGGGGGGCACATTTTCTTCTGACCACCCCATCATTCACGTGTCACAAACCTCTGGGACCCTATGCATTACAGCGGCGGCCGTGCTCTCCACAGGGGCCAGGGGCCGGCCACCGATCGATGGCGGTGATCAGAGAGGGAAATTACACTCATAACTTATTCAATGGCCCACAGGTACAACAACGACGTGAAGCACATAAAGATCCTGACCAGGGAGGGCTGCTTCCACATCGCCGAGAACAAGAAGTTCAGGAGCATATTAGTGAGTCTTTCCAGCTTCTTTTCCTTTTTTTTTCCCCGGCCAGATTCCACTACTGCAATTCATAAATAAATCATCGCGTTCGCTTAATGAAGTGTCAGAACCAGAATTTTATTTTAGCAGCGCGCACAAAAATAGCCATGATTAGAGACGTGTTTATACTGGCCCGGGGGGCTTCAGCATTATAGATAAGTGCAGCGCATATTGGAAAGGTTCGCCGGCTTTATTTATGCCAGGACTGGATTTTTTTTTTTTTTTTGTATCTCAGATTCACTAGAAGCAGGTTTTTGGAGTATGAGAGTTGAAAACTGGTGTGCGTCAGAACAGCATTTTAGAAACGCGTACTGTGTGTAAAGTTCAGGCCAGTGCAGCGGGATGTAAAGTCGAAGCTTTAATAACATTAAAATGCAACATCGTGCAAGTGGCTGTTTCATATCTACGGGTGGTTAAAAGCATCACTGTGATAATATTAATAATTCGTTTTTGCAGAAACAAACTGGCTCGACATGCAGTAAACACGAACAGCATCATATTTGTCATTTATTTGTGTGTGTGTGTGTGTGTGTGTGTTCGTCCAGGAGCTCATTGAGTACTACAAACACCACTCCCTGAGGGAAGGATTCAGGAGTCTGGACACCACGCTGCAGTTTCCTTACCGGGAACCGGAGAACGCCGCCGTGCAGCGCCTCAACCGCCCGGGCAGCAACAGTGAGTGCACTCATACTGCGAATCCACTGACGCGTCTCTAAAATTAAATACTGTATTCCTGCATATTCGAGTTTTATAACTGCGTTTAATACTCTGCTCTGAGCTGAGGATACACAGCAATTTAGACTCCAGTGACCTTTAGCATGGAGGAAATGTCACAGTGGAGTAAAAGCCAAATCACGAACTGGGCTGCTGTTAATGAAATTATTATTAAAACTGGAAACGCTGTCTCATTTGGTTCCTGTAACGCATCTCAGATTAAGTTCAGCTCTGTTATTTAGACCTAAATGGTGGAGTTTGTAAACGAGCAGCACACGTTCACAGGTCCACCTTTAAGTTCCTGGTATCACGGCTGAGGCTGAAGCTAACGATCAAGTAATCTTATAGTGAATTTCACCATTTTTTCTATAGGAAAAAAAATCAAGAAAATGCCCATCACAATGTCTCTGAACCCAAGGCGATGTCTTCACATCATTCATTTACGCGAGCAGTGCTCAGAAACCCACTTTTTGAAATGAACTAGCATACCAAACAGAGCAAAGCTTACATTTTAAATGACACGTACGTTGAAACGATGATGAAGACAGGTCCCGGTTCAAGTTTCCGTCTCAGTCACGACCTTCTCAGCCACAGACTGACGGCGGTGCACCGCTACACTGCTAATCAGCATGTGCAGACTATTAGCGAGGCAGTCTGTGTGCCCCGGCGCTCCGCTGTTCGCTCGCGCTCCTTTCATTGTTAATAGTTTTTGTTTCCTGCAGCATGCTGCTGTTAGTGGCTCTGCTGATTTCTCCCACCACTTCTCCAGCTGCCTGTTCTGTTTTCTAATCTATCATCCTCCCCAGCTCTCACACACACACACACACACACACGCGCACACGCCGCTTTAATTCACAGCCTTTAAAGAGTTAGGTATCTATTTGTTGTTAAAAACAGTCCAGTCTCCTCTGACGTTAATTGTTTCTGACTGAACTGTCAAACGGTGGTTGGAGAATCCACTAAGCATGTTATTAGATCTGATAACAGTCTCAGGACGTTTACTGAAGATCAAATCAATTTGAGTTTGGGGAGAGAGAGAGAGAGAGAGATGATCTGGTCGAGCTTTCAACAAGTTAACCGAAGTCAGGAGCTTTTATGATCCGAGTTATGATCATATCTACTGTGGATGTTACAGGAAGTTCACATAATATCATTTATTTTAGTGACAAATGAATGTAATGTGTCATACAGCTCATAGTGTGCTACTGTAACTGATTTATAATGTGGGTACTTCAGCTTGTTATAGCACAAGGCAGCTGGTTACTTGTGTTTTTTTTAATTAAAAAGTCATTATTACATGTGATATTTCAATAATGGTGCTAAAGACATTTCACTGTTAATCTTAATGAGGCTGCAAACATTTAAAAACAACCAAAAACACAAGATTTTTAGGTCACAACTTGTAAAATTAGCACATTATTTAGTTAATTTAGTCGATTTCCTACCTGAAAACATAATAGCCTTAGTGATCACAGTGTAGTTTTCATACAAAGCATAAAAATACAAAAAAACAAAAATACAAAGAACTTAAAATATGAGAAAAAAATAAAAAAATACATTGTAAAAAAAGACATTTTTAACATAAATCATCCGGAGAGGAAAATGAAATTGAAATTAGGCGACGCCGCAGAGCTGCACTGTGCAGCGAGGAAACCAACTGAGTGGAAGAAGCTGAGCTGCCGGGACAGCAACCCCCAGCTAAGCAGTGATACAGGTTGGTTTAAACCATGATGCTGCTGAGCGATCAGTCGGTCAGTTTACTGCAGTTTCTGATCCGGATGACATAAGAAGTCGTCTGGAAACTTTGTCCTCTTGGATGTTTCCTCCCGCCATCTGCCAGCAGCCGGGGCGCAGGTTTGAACCGTGTGATGTTTGTGTAAGAATGAGCTGTTTGTTCTGCTGAACCAGCCTGTCAACACCTCGAGACAAAGCAGCTGTTGCAGCCAGCACTTTCCGAGGAGCAGAACTGCGCCGGAGCGCGGCTCGCCGAGGATTATTTATGCATGCAGCCGCCGCTCCTTCTTTAACCGTGCAACTTTGTCAGTCATTATCCTAACTAACCTGATTCCCTCTCAATGCCACGGCGCTCCACTGAGATGTTTTTGCCTTCTGACGTGGAGTTTAACAGGTGTGGGGTGTGCAACTTCTGAACTCAGATTTTAATGAGATGATGTTTGGGTTTGAAGTGAAGCAACAGCGAGCGACGTTAAAACTGGCAGCTCGAGAGTGAATAGAGACATTTCTGTGGTGTAATTTAGTAATGAAGCCTGTTTTATAACAGACAAGAAAGGCTGGAGCATCCGAGAGGTTCCTGCAGCCTTTGTTTTACTGGTTTGGCTGATGAAATAAGTTTAAGATGAGAGGTTTAAAGTGCTGAAGTGCTGTTTGCCCCGTGAAATGTCCCCGTTGGCCCCGCACAAGCTGAATGTTTCCAGCAACGCCGGAAGAAAAAAAAAAAAAAAGGTATTAAACAGTGTGTGTGCGAGGCAAAGCATCATTGCCCATCAGTTGGCTAATGGAAAATGTATGACTTCAATGGGAAATGAGGTTTCATTTGAACCCTCTACGCCACTGTGTGCAATTGGGGGGGGAGGAGAAAAAAAAACCAAAAGTCCCGGCTCGCTTGACGATCACGCTCCAAGTGGGAGAGATGTGAACAGATTGTACGGAGCTGTTTGGTTGTTCCAGACGAGGCCCGTTGTTCAAGTCGAGACAGCTCCTCTGCAGTGTTTTGCTCCGGTGTGGTCTTCCGTCTCGCAGGCAGCCTCCTCCCGGCGTGCAGGCTTCATTTTCTCTCCTTCACTTCTAAACGACTCTTTTGATTTCACTGCCGTCCTCCTCGAGCGCTGCTGGAAGGCCGCTAATTAACGACCGTGCTTTGTTGACGGCGTTTTTAGCATTTCTTGTTTTTAGGACAGCTTTGCAGATCTGATCGATTGGTCTTCACCTAACATCCAGATTCATTTGTATCCGTGGGCCTGACACAAACATTTTAACCCGGGGAACTGATACACGTTTATAAGTGCGCACTGGATGTTGGTCTTTATTAGTCAACTGGCGCGCATTGTGTATTCAGGTGTGGTCCACAAATCAGCTTCTGCAAAAATGAAGCATGTAAAATGCAGCTGGCGTTTCGGCGGCTGTTTGAAGTGGAGGGCGATCCCTCTTCATATTGCTCGTACCTAGACGCCATTAGGGGTTGCTGAGCTGTCTCTCAGTGCGCTGATTAGTATTCATTTTAAAAACCACTCGAGCTCTGCTCTCCGCACGGCATATCAATAACCCCGGCCAGTTAACCTGCCAGCGGTATTGTTGGGTAGCGCCGCATTTTTCATAAAGTTTGGGCGCTTGTCTGCCGTCGTGGCGATTAGATTGTCTGCTCAAAGCCGCGGTGATGCAGGCGCCTGCAAAGAGGGCGGGTTCAGAAACTTTTGGAAGAAGCTGGACGGGACAGAGTTTTAATCCATCAGCGTCGGCGACAGTCATGCCCAACCATCCCATCCTCGTCAACACCATCGCAGGAACCCTTTGAGGAACTGGTCATCCTTTGGTCCAGACTGACGTTGGTGCCAAATTGGAAACTTGAAGATTAAAAAGGTCAAAACCACAAACAAACATCTGAGGAACGTCTTGAAGGAACCCACATTCAGTTGAACCCAACAATGGTCTGATTAGAAAAACACTTTTGGCCTAAATATGGAGGATTCTGCAGGGGCTCCAGGCCTGCGCTCTGTTCAGTAAGATACCCATGATGCTGATAGGCCAATGACCACCAACGCTTCACCAATCACTTCCTGACACTCCACCACACACACAGTCTCCCTATGCAATGATGCACCTGACTCACACAAATCAGCACCAAACATTAAAAAATGTACTTGAATATGAAGCATCCCTAATATGTTACTGACTTTTCTCAGTTCAGTTAGGTGAACTTGGACCCGTGGGACCATCTTGCATCTTGGTTTTGGCCCCTGGCTGAACTAGACAAAGTTTGAGCACCCCTGCACTACAGAGCGAGTTCTTTATTTCGTTCAGACGGTGCAGAAGGACTAAGCTATTTTGTCCCCCCCCCCCCAGTTAAACTTTTCTGGACAAAAATCAGTCATTAGCATCCATTAAGCCAACTTCTTTCACTGAATTTATACTTTACAGTCCGTTTCTCTAGCACTGCTCCAGAGCAAAACCTTTGTGGCATCAGCATTTTCTCCTGACTGTGCTCCCGCCACGCGTTCTGTGTTGACTCTCCAAAATAACCCAGTGGGCTCGAATTTATCCATAAAGACTGAGGTGCTAATACTTTCAGGGTTAGAGGTTCTATTCTCCAAAGAAATTCACCGACACTGCCAACTCTAAAGACACTGTTGGAGCCGGATCAATGCCTGTAGCTTCTCTCTCTGCCAGTGGAAACAGTGGAAGACAAATAACCCGTCGCATTTCTATTTCTGTCCAAGTTGTTTGCGAGATAAAGGCACTGTTTGTCTTTCTAAAGTAGATCTGCATTGCGTGCGCTTTAGAAAGACAACGTATAAAAACCCTCACGACGACAACAGAATGTGAACTAACGCGCGTTGTCGACTGATAAGTTAGCGAGTCAAGCGTGTCTGTCACAGGAAATTTGTGAGGGAGTTGTGTATCTGCAGTCGCGACTGCGTTACAGCCGGATGATTGTCTTTATAAATATGCAAATAGGGATCTATTCCCCGCGCTGTAATTGTGAGTACGCTGCATGTTCCTCCCAATTAGATGAACAAGTGAAGACGTCGCCCCCCATTAATGATGCAGACATCCTTTTGGCAAATTGGAGACAAGACGCGTCACCGCTTCATATTTCAGCACAGGGTATTTGTTGTGGGCCGTCGATGTTTTGACCTTTAACGCAATCAGGACGGTCTTTTAACTTCAGCGGGACACGAAATCTGTAAACACGAGCGTTAAAATTTCAGGCCAGGCCACGAGATCGATGCCTCGTGAGTTAAAACTGTAGATTTCTAAATTTCAGTGCCCGCATTAGGCCGGGCAGTCGCAAATAAATGAAGCATCAGCCAACCACAGGCCTGCTACCGGCGGCCGCGCGGATGATGCATCGCTGATGAGATCTTCTCCGGCGCCTGCCGTCATTTATTTTTTATCAGAACTGCAACTGTGTTCTTTAAACCTCTGAGCTCAGAGTGGGGATTTTTTAAAAAAACGTGTTTTATTTTTTCTCCTTTGCTTCTCTCTCTCCTTCTACCATCCTCCTCCTTCCCCCCCACATCCCGGCCCTCTCCCCTCTCGCATCTCTCCGCTCCCTGCCTGGCCTGCCCCGCCATAGCCCCATTGCTCTGCGGCCTCTCTTTTGTATCTCCTGCCGGCTACAGCTTTGTACCTCCTTCCTCTGCTCCCTTCTGGTCAGGTACAGGTATCGCTTCTCTCTCTCTGTCTCTCTAACACTCGACTCCTCTCTCTTTCCTTCCATGCCGAAGGCTGCTTAGCATGCTGGCTGTAGCTCAGTGCGTTCGCATCATGGCCCGGATCTCTGCCTTAACATCTGCCGTCTCGCTTCCCATTGCACCATTTCACCTCCTCCATAGTCGTGTGCACATCCACGTCATCCTGTGTGGAGAACAGGGACTGTTTGTTTTAGTAATGCATGTGTGTGCGGCGTGCGTTTGTGCTGCATGGAGCTTCCAGTTTGTGAGGCGGAGGTGTTTGAGGTGCATGAGTCCGGTGTGCGTCTGCTTGTGTGTGTCTGTCCGTCAAAGTAAAAGGTGGAGGTGTCCGGATAACACAGAGCTCCTCTATATTAGATATTCTATCCCCACGGCCAGGCTGTGCAGGTCTGACACTCCATTTCCACCTGTCAGCTTAGCCCGGTCCGACCCACCAGTCAGTGTCTGGAGAAGGTAGAAAGGCGGCAGGGTGGGATGGAGCGGTGGTAACTAGCTAACCTTCTCCACGGCTGTCTCTCAGACCACTGTCTCCTCGACAGGACGTCTAGTCGCACGCACACTCTGTCAAAACACTCCAGCTGTACTTTCTGCACTAAAGCGACGCAGCACATAACTCCAGGAAGTTGGTGCACTTCTCCTCCTCGTTCAGGGAAAGTAAATCACACGGACTGATGGCGCAGCCAGACTCTACACTGATTAGCTGATTTTTCATTCGCCGCTCACGTTGTTTGTCAGATCTCCTGCGAAATGAAACGAGACAGCGAATTAATTCCCGTGTACATCATCTCCAGATTAACGTCTCTTTGTTTTTGCCGTTTATTTCTGCCCCAGCCTTTATTTGAGTCCAGATAAATTGGGTTGCATCATCTGTTCATCGCTCCATCACTTAGTCCGCGTGCAGAAAGTCTTGCCTGAGTTCTGAGTAACTGCGCGTTTTAAACTAGTGAATCTGAATCAGGTTACACCATTGTGACATAACTCAGGCAGTGAGGAGACCAACGTGAATATTGATTTAAAATACTTTTAATTGATAATATGCAAGCAACATAGCAGGGATGATGATGTAATCTGATAAACTATTTATTGATTTGTTTGCATGCATGGAGAAATTCAGAGTTGCACATATTTATGCATCTTGTGATAATGTAGCTTAAGATCACCGTGTTATTTTTGCGAAATGCAATTTAAAAATAAATCAAAAACTAAACATGCAGGTGTTTTAAAAAGGCGACGAGGAAGAGAGAAAGGACGGGAAAAGTGAGAAACGAGAGGAGGAAGATGATGAAATCTCAGGTTTTTCTGGCCAAATGAAAAATTACCCATCTCCATCTGTGTGTGTACATGTGTGTGTGTGTACGTGTGTGTGTACGTGTGTCGACACTGAAACTGATGTTTTTTGAATTTTTTTTCCCAAAATGCATCAAACTTCATGATTTCTTTTTTAAGAAACACCCGCCTCTCTTTTCGCTCCGCAGTGTTAACGCCAAAGGTGATCGGCGTGGCGATAGCGCGGTACGACTTCAGCTCACGGGACACCCGGGAGCTCTCGCTGCAGGAGGGCGACGTGGTGAAGATCTACACAAAGTCGGGAGCCAACGGCTGGTGGAGGGGAGAGGTGAACGGCAGGGTGAGTGGCAGCCTTAAGATGCTAATCAGCCTGAAGTCTGTCGGGTACGTTGCTCTTTTCCCCTCATGCAAAGGTAGATTCGGAGTTTACGAACTTTCACCAGCTGTGTTTACTCTGAAACCACTTTTGTTTCATCATGTTGAATTCTTAAACTCAATTTCAGGTAGCGCTAGAAATGAGCTTTCCAAAGAAGAACGATTTGGCAAATGTTCCTGTCTACAGGCACCTGGAAGGGGACTGTTCAGCCTTAGCGTGTTTTATCTTTAGTTTGTCATGTGTGCCTCTCTACCGCTTCTGTTATCGTCACTTGGAAAGCGTTGGTTTGTTGCTCTTGTGCGTCTTAAATGCGTGAACGTTCCCGTCCAATACCAAAAGCGCTTTATAAATCAGGCGTGCAGCGCCGAGAGAATCCTGGTTCTAAATGCAGGAGAATACATCCACCGACTCCCACTCACGCGCTCCGTGTGTTAGACTGAGTGACAAATTCAGCCCGTGTGTGTGTGTGTGTGTGTGTGTGTGCGCTGCGGTAATGTGTTTTGTGAACAGCTGCGGTAAATGAAGAAGCGTTTCTCTTTCACTGAGATTGATGTGTGTGTTGATGCAGCTCTGGTGAAAACTAAACACTGTATGTAGAGTCTGCGGAGGGCTGTTCGACTCACTTTAGAGCCTCCGAGCGGCGAGAACAATCGCTGCTGCCGGCTGGAAAAAGGGCCGCCTGGATCCGTCGAGTGAAAAGCAATTAGGATTACGCCACAGTAACCTTTCAGGATCATGTAATATGTAACATCAGGCACTTAATGTCTAGTTATAATACAAAGTAGTCAAAACAACAAGATAGCGGCAGCCCAAAACCAGCTTTTATGTTTCGATATCTCACTTTTTTTCATGCATTTAGCTTCATTTATCATTTGAGGAGCCACTCAAACGGCACAAAACGTGCATCACGTCTGCCAATAAAAACCCGGCATGAGTCAGCACTTTCTGGACGATTAGATTTAATCTGTGTCGTCGTTAATGTCGTTACCGTTAACCTTTGAATTTAGATGCCTTTAGTAATGCAGCGGCGGGTAAATATAGGAAGTATCCTGTGTGATTACTCATTCCGCTCTCCCCGCCCCTTCCTCAGGTCGGCTGGTTCCCATCCACGTACGTAGAGGAGGGCGAGGAGTGACACGAGCTCCAACGCGGGAAACAAGAGCGATTAAAAAAAGGCAGAACAGCAGCAGTGGAGTGAGCAAACGGAGCACACGGCAGTAACAAAGACAGTGAGCTTCTGCAGGAGCTGCTTGCTCCGGGCGGCTTCACTCTCCGCGGCGGAGTCCTGTTGCCTGCAACCATCCCAGAGGCCTTTGGGAGAGACGAGGGCTACAGTACGCTGCAGATGCAAAGATGGCCCCCCCCATCATTTCTGGTCGACTCTGTGTGGCTAAGTGACTCCACCAACTAGCAGCTTGCCTGTCAGCGGGGGCGCAAGCTCTCGCCAGACGTCCCCCTCCCACCTCCCCAACTTTGTCCGTCCATAATTCACCCTTCACTCCCTTCCTCTCTCTGCCCCAGCCAGCCGCAGCCCCCTACTCCCACCTGTTTCTGCTCGCCAAGTCGGCCGTCGCCAATCTGTCAAAAGTAGATACTCAAATGCCACTCATCCACCCATCCATCCATCCTAATCTGAGCACGTTGTTAAGTTTTCCTTTCATCCCGTCCTCACTCTGAGCAGATTTCAGTCGGTCTTGACCTTGCCTGTGTGTTTCTTCCACTAATGCAGCTTGTTATTGATGACCCAGATTCGCTCACACACACACACACTCACAAACCACCCACCTCTCCTCCCCTCCAGATTACGATCACACACACGCACACACACTCCACAGGAGATGTAAGAGAGGGATGGCGTCGGATTGCACGGTGCCAGCAATTGATCGCTGTTGTTCCTGTTTTCCTCCCACCTCCTACATTCTTTATCTGCAGCCCAGCCTCTCGTGTTTTTTTAGTTGTCTTGGCCGTTAGCGATCCTCTGCTCTTATCGGTGGCAGCTCTGTCGACAGGAGCGCGTTCAGCGAGGGTTTATCTTCTTGGAGGCATTAGCGGGGAGGAGGACACTCTACCTAGAAACCTCCTGTCCCCTTGAACGTAAAAGAGGATAACAGCTGAAACAAACAGAGCCCGACTTTGCTTTTCTGTCCGACTTGTTGCCCCATCTTGTCCATCGTTCTTTGCGTCTCGAACTTTTCTTCATTTTCATCCGATTTCATGCAGATCGATCGAACGCATCCTTGCAAAGCCCTCCCCCTCAGAGTTGTACTATTGAAACATTTTTCAGCAGATTATGCATCAAAATGTTTTATCACCTTCTTCCTACGTGCTAGTGTAGACTTAAGGTGTCTCGGCACAGATTCTTGAGAGGAGCGACCTCAAAAATAGCAGTTGTGCTGGAAGACACTAACACTTGCAATTTAGGGGATTTGTTCTGGCAAGAAAAACATCAAATTTTAAAAAAAAGGCATTTACGTATTAACGCTTCAATCCAAAAAAAAATATGATATCAGCTTTCAGAGACATTTTTCCACTGCTTACATCTCCCTGCTAACCGTCCTCCCTCTCACCTCCGCTGCTTTTCTGTGTCCCACCCTCACCCCCTGTATACATTATGCACACCGGCTCCTTAATCCGCAGTGAAAGAGGATTTTCCCACATTTGAGGGAATAAATACCTTTACATCAAAGCGCACGCTGCAAAACACACTCGTAAACGCTGGCGCTCTCCAACATACAGTATAGTCGCAGACAGAATAAGACGGCAGCGCGCGCAGATCCAAAGCCCCGATCGACTTATGTCTGGAGGTGAGGCCGAAAACACTCCCCGGCAGTCGGCTTTGTGCTGCGACGCTTTAATCTCAGCAAGCGTGCCCATTTCCCGAGTTTCTTTGCTGTAAAACAAACTACAATCCACACTTGTTTGTCGAAAACATGTACATACAGAGATTTTTTATTTAATTTATGGTTTTCTTGTTCACACAGCGGGGCAGAAGGCGGGCAAACTCCCTCAACCTGTCAATCACCGATCTTAAACGTCGCACATGCTTTTCTACGGAGAGCACTGCTTTGAACCAGTCCCTTAACTACTCTCCTGGCTTTATTTCCCATGCTCCTCGTCTCTCCTCAAACGCAGACTTTCGCACGCTTACACACACCCACACATGACATTTTAAAAAAAAAAAAAAAAAAAGCATCCATCTCTTTTCTGTTAAGAGAAACTACTTATGTAACATGCGATGTACATAAAATATATCTGTCCCCGAAACACACAGTGGGGTAGCTTACAAAGAGGCAGCATTCACTAGTTGGAAAACGTGGTGAAATAGTGAGTCAGACGTCGAGCTAAGCCGGAGCTGGTATCCAGTTTTTACCACTTGATAAGATCAAGGAAGCCGTCATGTGACCAACTACTGGATCCTGCCTCCTGGTAACAGCCCTCAGGGCATTACCTCCATTAGAAGCCATCATCCTCCCCCGTCATGTCTTCATTGTGTAGATGCCAGTGGGTACTGTGTCAGAAATCTATTTTGTGAGCCTGAGTACGAATTTATTGTAAAGACATGCTTTTGTACGCGCTTAATGGAGCCATTATGTTTGAGTATCACACCCCGCCTTGCCCGCCCAGCCGCTCCATGCCATTATAATACGTACGACAAAAGAGTTTTGTGGTTCTCCGTCGTATTGTTTCACTACCAGACTGAAGAAATGTGTCAAAGGGATCGTTTTAATGTGTGACATCTCCCCCGTTCCCAACCCGGTATTATCAACAGTGTCATTAAGTGACCACTAGATGGAAGCATCTTAAACAGATCTCTCCCTCTCCGAGCAGTCACCTTCAACTTGCTCGGGTTTGGAGATGACGTCAACTGATTAGGAGGTGAGCAGTGTTTGAGGAATCAATTAGCAGCAGCAGCAGCCTCAGACTTGTTGCTGTCAGTGAGAGGGCAAAGGCAGAATACACAAGACTGGTGTTTTCTACAGAGGTGAGCAGGTAGGCAGGCTGAGAAACTTCGAATTATTTGCAAGAGGAGTTGTATTTTGAAGTTTCTTTGCAGTCCCTGACTCCCATCAGATTCCCTGACGTTCTTACTAAATTCCCTGATAATCCAGGAACTTCATGTCCAGCAGGAGCCCGGACGATGATATTCCTTCCTCCTCTCCTGCTCCCTGAAATGTCTGCAGTCTCTGAACAGCCAAACATTAAATTTATAACATCTTTAGGAAATCCGCGGTGCGACAGCGGCACAAATGCGATCCAGCAAAAGCTTCTCTCCCCCGTCTCAGGAGAAGTGGAGAAGGCGGAGCAGGCCTCTGTAATCGCAGACTCCCGTAATCCACTCCTGCACTCCTCCTCCGCCCAGATGAACTCTGACAGCGGGGCCATTTACAACTGCAGGCCTTCCTCCCCTCCGAGTGCGCTTCCAGATTTTTTTTTGTGTGCGGGAGGGATGGGAGGAAGGCTCAAGGGTATCTGTGATCTAATCATTACACCATCTCCTCACCTCAGCGACCCCGCTGCATCCATCTCTCTGTCGGCTCCCCTCTCTCTTGCTCTGCCTCACCTTGTCACTTCCCTTCGTTCTCTCTGTCTCTAGCTCTCTCCCCCTCTCTCCCCCATCTATCTTTCATCCAATCTCTGTCTTCTCAGTTTCTCTCTGTATTCTGTCCCTCACCCCGTTGCTCCGTGGGCTGTAACTGCTGTATGTTGGCGGGAGGAGAACAGGAGATTATCAGGAGAGAGGCGGTCTGGTTCTCTATAAACAACCCCGGCAAAATGAGGACTAGTTTAATTTTACCGCAAATGAATAGACTGAGAGAAACGATGCCAATCAGAGAACGACGTGGAATCAGCTCTCAGCGCTGTCGTCCCCTCATATAGACTGTGTGCACAGATTATGTCCATATGCGCGGGCACGCACCCTGTACGTGCAGGAATGCATTTTGACAGGATTCAGCGTCGGGCAATTCGTAGCCCAGCAGGGGTTTCAGGATACAAGATCCTCAACCAGCACGTGAGGACAATTCTCTAGTAACCATAACAAGAAACATACATGAAGAAAATCTGTCATATAATCAACTCTGCCTGTGAATTACACGATTTTATGCTTTCAAATAGCATGAAGCGTATAAGCTAAAGTCCAAATTCACATTCCTGTTAAAGCCTGTGGAGAGCAGAGCCACAGTCAGGTGAAACAGCTGCCGTTTGGTTTATAAATGAGTACATTAAGTTAAAGTCGAGACAGGATGAAAAATGCTCTTCTTACGCTTCTTCAAACGCATATTTGCTCATAAAATGCACATTTTTAACAATATGTACATTTTAAAAATTTAAAATATCCTTTTCACTGTATTTTTAAATCAAAATCCAATCAGGTTTTCATTCTGTATGTGTGTGTTTATGCAAACTTGAATCGGTTTCATCCAGCAAACAATTTGACTAGCATGCGCCGGTTAGCTAGCTAGGCAGCTATGCAGCTAGCAACAGCATGGTGCGTGGGTGTGTCTTTGGGAGTTTGCCTAAATATTGATGCTGAATTATTAACTAAATTATTGACTCGCACACTTTAAAACTTGCTGTTAAACCTAAAGTCACGCCGTCCTGTCCTTTAGTTTGGAAAATACGGCACCATGCGGAAGCTAGATACTCAGATTCTGATATGTCAATGCTAACATCTGGTTTCACATGCATCATGGACCCCAGCCTCCTCCTCCTCCTCCACACACAGACATTGTTTAGATGCAGTATTTTGACACATAAGCTCTCCACAGACGTTAACTACAAGGATTTGCGTGTGACCTGCATACAGCATTGGACTTTAACGTATGCACTGCACACAAAGAGTCTGAACTTGTGTTGTTTGAGACCTGCACTACTCGTTTCTTGGCTGAAAAACATTCCTAATCACCCCCCCCCCCTCCATCTCTGGGTTATTTCACAATTGTTTGTGACTGAAGTTTGCATTCACTGTGTCCATGTTCTGTTTTCCCTATGAAACCAAAGATGTACGCTGTACTTACTGTACACTCAATGTTATGTCTCATAACCACGGTACCCGACCGCTGTGGCCTAACTATTACTGTGCAATCTTGACTGTGTAGCATTACCGTGTATTGTTGCTGTATCATACTGTAAAATATGTACATAGCATATAATAAAGATATACGTTGCTTCTTCTAATGTGTTGCTGCATATCAGTCAATAATGATGAGTAAAAGCAAAAGTAATCAGTTTATAATGGAATGCTTGCTGCTACGTTAAAAAAGCAATAATAATCTCAGTATTCAAGATCCCTGGATGCCCATACATCATCCTGCACAGTGACGATCAAACATCAGCGAAGAAACAGTAGGCGAGACGCATTTGAGACATTTTTACAAACAACGCATACGATTTGTTTACAGAAATCAGTCTTTGGTACAGATACATGAGTCAAAGTTAGCTTGTCTGCAAAATGAATGCACTGAAGCAGTTGTTATAGTAATATATAATGTGTAATATTCAATTTTAAAGCATAAATGCATGGGTTTGCAGGACCTTTATTTGTAAAGAAGTATTTTTATTGTCTGTTCCTGCTACTTTAACATTAGGTTGTTATACTATTCAGACGCTTACTGACATCTACAGAGATATATATTTTACAGCAAGCAAGATGAACCATGTAGTCAGCATGAAAAAGATGTATTATTAAGCTGTATACAATTGACTTTATTTATTTAATTAACCATGAACTCATAATTCATCTGGTGGACAACTGTGTTAAACAGCTTTAGCAGCATATTGTGCAATGAATCGAGTAGTTTTGAATAAAGTTTCTGAATAATTTTTTTTATTCATTTTATTTTTTATTAAACCATAATGTCACTTAAAAGAGACAAAAATAATTAAAACACATTATTAATGTCTAGAATGTGTAAACTGCCCGCTAGCTGCAGAGTCACAGCGCTGGTAGTTACCAGCTCTTGCCAGTAAATCAAACCGAAATGGAGAGTGTAATGTGGCCTTTATAGTGGGCAGTCTCATCTCTGTTAACTCAGCTTGCCCAGAAGAGACTTTCTGGCTAAAATTAGGACTCAGCCCTTAAAGTATAGTAGTGCTCATTAAATGGCTGCCGTGGTGTTACTGCCGTGTTTTGTTGCCGTTCCCCTCCACAGGACTTAAATAACCTGCAGCCAGTGGGGTGCTGTTTCTCACTAGCTTATTGGCTAATAGGTGTGAATGAATATGGGGATAACGGTGGGCCTTGTTGCTGTTCTCATGCTGATAATAATGAACCAAGTAAACCAAACTTCTAAATATAGCGAGTTACAATGAATGCAAAAAAAAGGTGAACGCTAACAGTACTGTGGGTGTGTGAAACCATGCAGTGAACAGTTGTACAAGTGTGTACAAGACGCAGACCATATGTTGATGCTTACTGTAGATTCTTCCTAAAAATGATTGTGCATGCATGTGCAGGTTGTGTGTGTGTGTGTGTGTGTGTGTGTGCGCGCGCGCGCTGGTGTGTGGGTGGTGGTCTCCTCAGCCATCTGGTGCCCGGTTACCTGCCGTTGCTGAAGCTAGACTGAGGCTCGGACACCAAAAGGATGAGCGGTGTGGGCTGTTGCTGGCGCCGCAGGGGTGGAGAGAGACGGCGTACTAAATACCCACCAGGCGGCCTTCGCCTTGGCCGGGCCAGTCTGGATCCACCACCAGTCCGCTTCCAGCTGAGGTTGGACCACCAGTGTGACAGATGGCTGGTGAGACGGTGACATCAGCCTTCCTCACAGCACTGGGAGATTGTTTAGGGCCCAACTTTCTGGACTGCTGCAGTCTTCTCTGATATGAAATTGATTTTGAAGCAGAGCAAAGAGTTCTGTGTTGTTGAGACTGATGGAACGAGAAGCTCTTGTCACTGATAATATAAGAGCAAGGGCGGCTGATGGTTATCATGAGGTTGTTGCCAAATCAGAGAGACCCAGGCACAGTCTTCAGCGTGGCAGTGCATACTTCAGCCCTGCTGGTGAACAGCTTCTGTAGTAAAGGCTTAAAAACTCAAACAATAAAGCAGCGTCGTAAGAAAGCAAGCATGCATTTTTGTTTTGGTGATAATTTGGTCACATAAGCTGAAATGGTGCAGTTAGCGAACAAGCTAGCTAGCCGTTGTGCTAAATTAACTTGATCTTTACATGCAGCCTGTTTCATCCATGACCAGCCAACTTTATAAGTATAAACAGCACATATGTTCTGTTTCATTCCTCACATATTTCCATGTTGCTGCATATTTTACAGTGAAACTTGGCGTGTGTTTATGAGAGACATTCAAATGTGCCATTTACTGTATATTCATTGTGTTCCTTAATGGGCAGCACATAAACAGACTTATGATTCCTGTCTGGTGTTGAGTTATATTGTGTCGGTTGGATGAGTTACAGACATTTGGCAGGAATGAACGTTTTTATTACAGATAATATATTGCAAACAAGAGCTCTGATGTGCCAAGCTCTATTTTTTTTAAAAAAAATGCAATATTTTGCTAAAAAGATCACATTTGTGCAGAAAAGCACTTAAAAAGGTTATGTTGCCTGAGGTCAAATATCACGTAACGCAGCTTATAATGCAGCACAATGGCTCGAAACCCTCAAATATGTTGTTTATACCAGCAAGGACGATTATTTTCAGCCACATTTTAAGTCTCTGGAAGCTGATTTAGGTTTTTTTGGTAAAATTACTAAAAACCAGAGGAAACCTGGCTGGTACTAAATCAATTTAATGATAACTGTCAGCTCTGATAGACCATAAATATATGAATTATACTGTATGGACATGCAAAAACACCAGAGAGGTACGCTGCAACCACAACGAGCCGCTCAGTTGCTGAACTTCTCTCGTTTCAGTTTAGCACCGCAGTCATTCGTCTACTTTTCCCCTCTCCAAGTCCCAGTGTCTCTTACAACCTGCCATGTTTTGACTTCTTTGACTGCACTCCATATATGCCAGCCCATTTCTCACTCTGTCTCGTTCGTGCTTTCTCTGGGTTTATTGCTGTCTTTTGGGGCCATGAGGGAGCCATCATCATTGCCAGACGGTATGGCTGCTGTGTGTAAATATCAAGCAGCACTCTTTCCCCCCTGTTTTCCTGGAGACTATCAGCACTGCATAAACACCGAGGTGCTGTCTGCGGAACGCACCCAGACAGCTCATCACCATAAAACACATACACCCACACGCTTGCCCATTCAGAAACGCACACACACGCGCTCCTGCATCAGCTGTTCTGGGCATCTTTCTTTACAGGTTGCAGCTATGTTATTCAAGCCTCTAGTTTAATCTCATACATAGTTATGTATTCTGCGTTGATCCAAGGAAACATATGCAATCTGTGCATGTTGACATGGCTTGGCGTTTCTCAGAAGCAAAAGTGTGTGCACGGTGATTGCATTTATTCCAACTGGCACCGGCATGAAATGAAAGTACACTCTGGTCCAGTGCACTTTTTCAGAGCTGCAGTTCTCTGTTGCAGCCTCCCCCAGCAATTCACATGTACAAACAAACAAACACACACAAGCTGGACAGAATGTGTGCCACACACACATACACAACAGATGGTGGCAACCAACAATGCCTTCAATAATAATCAGCATAATGGAGTAAAAACAGTTAAAAGTGTATCCCTTCATTCAAGTCTGTCTCCAGGTTTAATTGAGCCCCGATGTACCTGCAGCATTTGAACACATTCTGCTCCCGTCGTCTTTACCGTGTTGTCCTTCCTTCAAGGTCAGCAAGTACCAGCAGCAAACCTGCCGCACAGCCGAAGCCATGTCGGGGTTCAAGCCAAGAAGTAAATTTCAGTCGAAACGCGCTGAAATACACCACAGGCTTGACAAAAGCGTCTGAACAGAAGTCACATGTATGGCTGATACTTGCAGCAGTTATATTGAGTCTGCGTTCAGTCTGTAAATACTGGGTGTGATGACACCCTGTATGTTCCACACTATTTTTTTTTTCCTCAGCGCATGAATTGAGATAAAAAGTAGAGAAAAACTGGGGAGAGTGTGTGTGTGTGTGTGTGTGTGTGTTTCTGTGTCACACCTGTGAACAATTCTGTAGCTGCAAGAGATAAGACATTTGCCTGGTAGTTACAATAATAATACATAATGTAAGATAATAATATTACCTGTTGCTGAATAATATATTTATTGCCATGTCTCAGAGGAGCATCAGCTAAATTATTCCAGTGTGTTGACACATTATAATTATGGTTACATGACTAGAAATGATCACACAAGTATATACACAACGTTAGCAGATACCAGTGCATTTATGGCTGCCTTTATTCTGTTGTAGGCATTAACGACGTTTACATTCACGAGTTACCTCGTTAAAGCAGCAGGTTGAATTTGCAGGAATGGCGGAGTCCGCTACTGACATGTCAGACGATGTGCATTAAACCAGAAGACGTAAATACACATTTACATTTTCTATGTAATTTGTAGGCGTGCCCTCATGCAGTGACTCAGCCCAGAAGAGTGGAACAGCTGGTCCAAGGTATAGGTGCTGAAACAGAGAGAGACAGTACTGAAAAGGAAAAAACCCTGTAAGACTCAGAAGTCGGGGCTGGATGCATATGGATGTTGATTTTGCAATTCCAATAAAGGAAGAAGTCTGAGCAGGATAAGAAATGATGACATAAATATTAGTTTTTATGTGCAAGGAGCAAGTTTTCCAGAAGAATTGTGTTGATTCAACTTTTACTTTGTTCATGACTTTAGCATTTTCAGTGTAAGGTCCACCATTACACATTAATGTTGTACAGACTTCAGACTTCCCCAGTACTTGTGGTTCCAAGTTTCCAAAAACTCATGATGCAGAATTACTGGAAATTATCCAACAAAACAAAACAATTTGAATGTTTTTCATAATATAAATATGATATGAAAAATTAGTTTTCAGTAAATGAGCTCCAGTTGATTTCAAACCAGTATTTCCGCCCGGCCGAGGTCCTGCTACGTGTCCAGGAGATCCTGGAATTCGGGCCTCCCCTGTGGTTTGCACGGGAGGCTGGAGCTCGCACTGATCCACTCCACTTTGGCAGAGGAGATGAGGGAAACCATCACTACTGTCTCGGTTACATTTCATTTGCCCCTCTGTTCCAACTGCATTAGCTCATCATGCCTGCATTATTGAAGTGGGACTGGAAGGATGTGCCGGCATCATAGACCTTGCGTTACAAGATCTTCACTGCTGCATGGACGACCACTGACGGCATCTGAGTTCTACATGACAATCACATTTCAAATGAGACATGTTGACATGTGGTTCTGTGCACGTGAACTGTTTTGATGTTGGGATGCTCAGTTACGTGTGCTCTACACATTCCCAGGAGCATGTTAAATGCTAGATAAGTTTATTTTAGGTGCTGCTGGGAAGCTTCCTATTCATTATTTATCTAGACTGTTTGTGCAACGCATAGCGATTGCATTTTACAGTATGTTTGTGTGCATGTGTGTTAAAATCTGCAGCACTGTGCCATGTCTCTGCAACCGCAGAAAGAAAAATAAAAAGTGTTTAAACTTTTAAAGCCACTTAGCCAAATTGCATAATATATATATATTTAAAAAGGTTTAACCCCTATTTTTAAGACAGATTAATAATTGTGCAGAATGTAAATAAAACAATGTTTGGGCAAGGAAAAGGGCACATGGAAAATAAATCTACAATTACAAGTAAAGAGGTATTTTAATTCATCTTTAAATGTATGTATATACACAAGGTAATAATGAAAGGTAATAATAATGAGCTTATTATCTTTAACCAAGCTTTAAATCCACTATTAGCTGTGTAAAATGCATGCTGAGTCTTTGACACACAGCTGCAGCCATGTTTGATTACACTTTACTCGCATACTGTAGCTGAAAGCACATTTGTGGCTAGAGGTAGTTTAGATAATAAAATACACCCATAGAGTTCGCTGTATTATTATGTATGCAGACCCCTATTTCCCCCTGTGTGGCAGCGGGATGATGGAGATGTGGGAGGCAGAGCTTCTATTTTGGGGTCTTAGAGGCAAAGCAGAAAGCGAGCTCGACTCACTCTTTCCTTCCTAACCTCAACTGGCAATCGTGCCATTCGCAGTGTGCCCATTCCCCAGTGTCCCCTGAAGCACCTCCAGATGTATTCAGCTCCCATTTGTCATTCCTGGGAATGTGGTGGCGTCAGCAGTTATGTCCCAACCTCCGCTGATGGCACCACACCACCGCCGCCGCCACCACCACCACGAGGAGTTGCAGCCCCGCCTGAGGTCACCCTACTCCCTTATTACAGTTTTATACCTTCAGCGTGATGGATAATGATGTTGTTGCCCTATTTAGTCTGCTGTGGCAACCACGCTCACACATCAATTGCTCATTCAGTTGCATTTCATCTGCGCGCTGCTGCTTGCTTCTCATAGATCTGTTAGCTCCACTGGTGCATTTAATGCAACTGAAGTCGCTGAACATAATTCCCCTTTAAACCAATAACCTGTCCTCTGGTTATTAGTGCATGCATACATAACAGGGAAACTGTACAGTACAGAGTAAGGTGCACGGTACAGTAAGTGCACCTTACAGTAGAACCAATAATAATAGCTCATGACAGCATGCACAATGCTAGAGCCCTGAAACTGTAGCAGCTAAATGGAATTCAGCCATCATTTACACGTTTTTCCCGTGCCATGTCTCTGAAAATGCAGAAAGAAAAATAAAAAAAGGGTTTAAACTTTTAAAGCCACCTAGCCAAATTGCATAATATATATTTAAAGGGTTTAACCCCCATTTTCAAACCAGATTAATAACTGTGCAGACTGTAAATAAAAGAATGTTTGGACACATAAAAAAAAAAATAAAAATCTACAATTACAAGTATTTTAATTCATTTTTAAATAAGTGTATATATGATTTTAATAGAAAAATCACAAATATTAATAGCAAAGCAGCAGTACCTGCCATCTCTGCAGCCTCTAAGATAAGATTAGTTAAATTAGCGGGTCTACTCGACTTGTTTTTCCTTCCTGTGAAATGTCAAAATGTTTTAGCAGCATTATTGAAACATTACCATAATATCAGTGTAGTAAATGCCAATAATCACTCCATAATATAGGCACACAAGTCAAGCCTGTTCTGTTTTTCAAGTGAATTCACTTAGAAGCTGCACCATCAAGATTAGCTTATAGAAATGCTAGTTTTCGTTAAGCTAACTGTAGCATGGGGCTTCTTAAATTGGACTTTGGGGAGAGCCTGAGGCAAAATAACTCTTGCTCCAGGAGCTTGTCTTCATTGTTTTTCCTAATGATTATTTTCCCTTAGCATTTTATTCAGAAATCTACCGCAGCATTCAAGGACAGCTTTAAAAAGGAGGGAGATATAAGCTCCTAACAAGCTAACGAATTTTCCCAGTTACCACCGTGAATCTCGTTAGCTAACGGGACAAGTGTTAAGTCAAAAGATGTATTTGCACCATTGCGTCTCACACAGAGCATCCACGTCTCTTGTGCCGTGGTGCATCACAGCTAATAAGCCCTGATGACATCGTCCATTTTGGACTCTCCGGCTTTCCGTCCCCTCAAAAGTCAGCACTGTCCCGACTGCTTGCTATTGGTCAAAGGCATGAAATGTTCAAAGCGTTCAAAGATGAACTTGCAGATCATTTTAGGCGGGAACCCAGCGATAGATGCGCAACACAAGACGGGAAAGGAACATGCTGCAAAACTGAAACAAACAAAAATGAATAGTTTGTGTTAAAATGATTAAATTCCGCTCACAGCACGGATCCAATTTGTGTGAGAGGATTTTTCTTAATGAAGTGCCCCAGCAGCCGGTGAGAAAAGATGCCGAGGCCTCCGGTAACTTGTTGAGCAGCCATCGGCGGCCCTCATTTGAAACGGTTTTGACAGCTCTGCCATCATCCCTCGTAGCAACAACATTCACCTACGGAAACACAGAGGGCCCAGCGGCAGCGTACACTGATGACGATCTAATAAATTACACTCAATTAATTACCATGTTTAGCATAATTCTGGAGTTTAACAAAGGTCTTTGTGGTAGATGTATGCATTACAACAATTATTCATTTTGATGAGCAGGGATTATAAATGAGGCAATTAACACGCTGTCAGATTGGCGGGGAAAGAGCCTCGCCGCTCGTTCTCTGAATCCTTTTTTTTGCATGTAAACTTCAGACTTGTGTGCAGTGGCGGCGGCTGGTGTCAGGCTGTCAGACGGGGGAGGGCTGAGGGTCAGCTGGGTGCTGGAGTGACCGGGACAGCAGTGGACAGTTGACCCCATCAAAACACAGAGCAGCTGAGTTAAAGCGGGGATGCTGTGTCCTTCCATCCTCCCAGGTTAACCTGATTTAACTCAACACCACCACACACTCTCAGGATGTTAAATCCCTCCTCTCTACACTTAACATGGGCAGAAAACATAAATATAGAATACACACACACACACACACACAGGCTGCCAGCGAGTTAAGTCCCCAGGCGAGAGCTGGGGCTGCAGAGAGGGGGAACACATTAGCCTAATAAGGGCCATCTGGTGGCCATTCATTAACTTGACCATCCTTGAAGTCCCCGACCCAAAATGTCATTTTTCACTTTGCCGAGGAATCCGTTAGGTGACAAGATGAACTTGGGCCAAATTACCAAAGATGGAAAACGTGAGCGAGAGAGGCAGAACGGACAGACAGAGACAGTAGTGAGGGAGCAGAGAAAGAGGGATGTGGGGAGGATGAGCTGGGAGAAGAGAAAGGAAACACAGAGGACTGACAGGGAGTGGGAGCATGAGTGAGGCCAGAAAGGGAAGTTAATTAGCCGATATTGTATACACTGTGGGCTGAGCCGAGGCATTAGTGACACAGTGAGAATGGAAGACACGCATTCTCCATATCAGCATGGAAACCTATTCAAGAGCGACGTCCAAACATATGACAATTAGGTTTTTTTCCCCATTTAAAAAAAAACCTTTTATGTCATTGGAAAATAAAAAAAAACAAAAACATTTTCTCATCATTTGGTCAAAATGTCGCCAAAGACAAAAGGAAATACTTTGGATGAATTAATGATAAAGGCGCTGTGACGGATACCTATGTCGTGCATCTCAGACCTTGACTGACACTCATTTACCGAGATAAGTGATTCTTAAATGAGTGTACGCACACACACACACACACACACGCTCGAGTGCAAAGCCTTGATGCAACAGGGGGTCTGCATGGGCTTAATCAACTGGTCTGATTAGATGCGTGCACAGAGAAGCACCTCTCTCTCTCCCTCTCAAACCAAAACACTGCCCAAGGTCATATGCAAATGCTCTTGCTATTTTTCACTGTCTTAAATTCTTTCAAGTGGTAATGTAAGTGATCTGCACTTTTTTTTTTTTTCTCCTTGGTGCCGAGCGGTCACTGCTGTTCTGTTTTTGCACTGCAGTTCCCAGGGATCAGCTGCGGGAGGATAAATGCGTTTTAATTTCAAACACTTATTGCTATCTCTGTTCAAGGTTATTGAGCATTAATGGGGACGTATTTCGGTGCAGCAGGTAATGTATATAGTTTAAGAATAGGATCATTAATGGCTTATAAAAAAAAAGGTAAAATGTTTCACATCTTAACACACCGACGTTCTTCTTAATCAGGACAACAGTGCACATATTGGCTCAGTGTTATTGTCAATACAGTGCTGTGTGTGTGCACGATTGACCAGACAAAGACCTATAGAAACTCACTGGCAAACGTGTTCTAACGTCGGTACATCTTGTTTCTCAGTGTTCCTTGCCTTTCGGTCTGTTTTCTCCTTTCTCTCCGCAGATCAAAGACACTTCGCTTGCGGCTCGTCCTGGCTGCCGTTGAGAAAGCCAAAGCACCCTGAAGTCTTGTTTGTTTAGCATTTCCAGGTACACGGCAGAGACAAATGTACATGTGCATCGATTCAGTGATTAGAAATTTCTAAAATCGTGGTAGTTTTCATGCAGCATGCATCAGTGACTCATATTCAGCTAAACAACCCCTCTGCTTGTGCAGCTACTGTCCACCGCCACGCCAGCAGCTCTGAGCCTACCAGCAGTACTTGTGATGCATAATGACTGGCAGTGCTAACAGCTAACAATGCTAACAGTGTGTCTTTTTCCCCCCATCATCTAGCATATTAGTGTGCTAACATTCGCTAATTAGCGCTGCACATCATGTACAGCTGATGCTGGAATTTCATTAGTTTTGCAGGTATTTGAGCCAAAGTATTGGACAAATTTCATTTTCGGCCTGATGGCGATGCTTGATTAAAAGCAAATTAGTAAAGTGTGTTGATTTGGCTGGGGAAAAAAAAATGCATAATTAGGTGATTTTGCTCAGGAAGACAAACTTTCATGAGCTGTGTGGCCAAATGCCTGTTGATTATAATCAGCCACAGTTTACTGGCAACATGACCGACCCATTCATTGTTAAAAATTCAGCAAATGGTTCATTATGTGGCCAGAAACGATGTGATTTTCAACACGTACGGGCTGGTTTCAGACCCGATTTCATTTTAAAGCTGCTTTAACAAACAGGAAACGGTAACTATCATCGTGATAAGCGCAGATATGTTTATATCTTCATCGCTGAAATCGCAGCAAACCAAAGCCTTGCAGGAGACTTTAGAGCAAACATGCCATGCATAATTATTTCACTCACACACACCTGTTTGTGTCCTTGGGGATAAGCGAAAGCAAAAAAAAGGCATTTTCTACTGCTCAGAGATGGCTGCTTAATGAAGGTCTTCCTAGGCAACAATCTAGGTTACCGACTGCATTTGCTCATCAGTGCAAACCACGGGGAGGGGATTCTCAGCAGGCTGGACACGAGTTTCAGGAAACAAAAATGTCCAGTGTTTTCACTCATTATCCTTTTACTGCGAGCCTCAGAGATAAGTTCAAAGCTAGAGGATGTCACTCCAGCGTCAATTTTAGCACTGTGTCTCAAAGACAAGCTTCTCTTCAGCAGTCGTGCTAGCGCTGACGATGGCTTGCTCAAGGGCACTTTCATTCCGGCAGATAAAAAGCAAAGAGGGGAGGTTTTCATTTACTTTCCCCCGGTCGTAGCCGCCGAGCTGCCAACGAACACACTGCGCTATCCAAACCCTGGAGGTTGCACAGTGGTCCAACTGCTAGGCCGAAGGACTTTTAGCCATATTCGTCTCTCTACCGTCCAATAAACGCCTTTTGTCTGATTCGCTGCCAGAGCATTTGCTGAGATATTCCCATTAGTGGGGCTGGGCCACAATACGGCTGATTATCCCATCCTTATTAAAGCTGCAGGGATGCCAGCAGTGGAGCAAACTGTATTTACAGCACCAGAAATACTCTTTTGTTCTCCCAATAAAAAGGGAAGATACAGGAATGTTGGCTAATGATGGCACAGATGACCATCTTGGCCCTCATTTGTAGTTAGCAGGCAGCGCGAGGCATCACTCTCTCCCTCAGACAGTCACCTTTTTACTCCCATTTCCCACTACATGGTGTACCTGCAGGAACATCAAAGATAGCAGGAATTAGCCTGCCTCTTTGAAGGCGAACAATGCTACCGCGATGCTAATTCTCCAACCCTCCGTTTCCTCCTCTTTAAAAAAAGTGGAAGAAACTTCAAATGAACATATCACTACCTGTCAAGTGTGGCCTCATTCCTCTCTGAAACAACCAGAGAGAAAACAAACAGAATAGAGAGGAGGTGTTAAACCAGCGTGGTCCTGCATATGAAATCCATAAAGCTTTGACTGACAAGTTTTCTATCAGCGCCTGATTTAATAACGCGCTGAAAATCAGTCGAACCACCACCACCGTTGTCTCTTTCCCCAGTGTGGTTTTTCCGAAAGTCTCACATGTCTGCGATGGTTTTTGCACATCAGATGTTTTGCCACCGGCATGGCGCCGAATCAATTCTATTTCTGACGAGACAGCTGTCTCTGGTCTTAGTCGAGCAACACAGACAACAGTGAACGCTGGTATGACTGCCTTTAAGAGGGGATATATGAATGAATCTCTGTGCTGCGACGACAAATTACTGTCAAAACAAATCCAACCTCGGTGACAATAACGTGACACCGATGACTTTCAGTTACGTCTGTGACTCCTTTAATGAGCTGGTTGCCGTGTGCCACGATGAGACGTTTGTGCTTAATTTAATCAAAGCAGAGTCGAAACTAAATGATAGAAAAAAAAAAAAACAGCTTCGTGGGATTTATTTATTTATTTATTTATTTATTTATTTATGGTCGTGCGAGCTTTGTGACTTTTTCCTGTGACCCTGCGTTTGCTCAGTCTATCAGTATATCAGGAGCGCCGGCGCTGTGGTTGCACACGCTGTTTGTCCACAGCACACACTACATCCGTGGAAAACGGCCAGTGTGTACTCAGGTTGATACTATACACACATGGCAGGGGAAGAGCATGACACAGAAAACAAACAGTCTGTTACTTCAAACCTCAGCGCCTCCGTGTTCAGCCGCTTGTTTTAGTTTTGACTTTGACATGCGAACACAACTTAGGGAAGTGCTCAGTGGGATCGAGCGTGGAAACCCTTAAAAGGGACGGCCGCATTGTTTCTTTAAATTCTAATGATGTGCATGTCTCTGCAGGTAGCAACCAAAATATTTCAAATGAAACAGCTGAGCTCTGAACTAGCTGTTTAAAAAAAAAAAAAGTTAGTCTGAGATGACTTCTGGGTTTTTAAAGGCTCCGCTCAGCCATGCTCCACCCACACAGGTGCCCCCACTCTAGCCTGATCAGACCTTTTCCTCAAACTGTGCCCAAATGACACCTTCCTCTATCTCCTGTTTCACATATCAAGCGCCTGTATCACTCTTATTTGTGCATCGATGACTGTGAAGTCATCTTCAAGCGCTGAGCTGTGGTCCAATAAGCCAGAATAACAGCGAGGGTGTGTCTGGCTCTTTTAAAAACACAGCACTGATGGTTTTGGGGCTCTCTCAGCGCGCCAGAGCGCAAACAGGTGGGTGCTGTTAGCGGCAATTAGCTTAATTGGTGAGACGCTGCAACAGGAACTCCAACAGGGGCGCCACACAGGCTGAACCTGAATCAGTATAAAAACAACATATTAGATTGTATCTACATGTATATGAATATTTAACTTACTGTTGAAGAAAATAAAGTTTTGTTCATACAACCTCCGAACACTTGAGAACACAAATGTAGGTATTCAGACACAAACAATGCACTGTTATTCATCTAAATGTAGTTTGAGAGGTACAGCAAGTCTGCAGCAGCGCTGTCACTGGATTTACATGACTGCACGCATTGGCTGTGACTTTTAGCCTCTTTTCGACTGGATCTGCTGCAGCGTGTTGTCACTGCACCCAGCGGCTCTCATCACCTGCTCTCCTCCGCCGTCCGGAGCAAACGAGCTAATTGCCTGCAAGAGCTTTAAAGACCTACTGAGAGCTGCAGCTGACTTAAAAGATATTGTTAAATTCTTAAAAACACATTATCAATGAAACTATTATATTTCAGATTTGAGTCCATCCTGTTTACAGGTGTGTGTGTGTATACATACTTGTGCCATCTTAATTCATATTTGGGACCCCTGAGGTGGTTCTTAGTGACTGAATATGTTAATTGTAGATAAATTAAAGAGAACTTCACTCATCCATTGTGTAAAGATTGCACGGACACTTCACCGCAGACAAACTCCGTTGAGTTTGTTTGATATTGCATCATAAAACCTAAAACGTCTCCCACAGATTATGCGGTCTCTGAGCAGCGTCTACAGAGAGGATTGGATGGCCATGTCAGGCTCACGCTGCTCGAAAACAATCAATATTTATTTGCCACACCTCTCACGTCACCAGATTTAGGACTGCAAACCCGTAATATCACATATTATCTCATGTTCCAGTCTTTATTTCTCATATTAGTCAGGGTTTGTTTCGTGTCCACTCCCACTCGTGGAGCTGCAGGCATCGCAGCCAGCGTTGCTGCCTTCACTGTGAGTATTCCTCAACCCCGTTGCAATTCCAGTCACAGAGCTCCCAGTTACAGCTGGCTGTTGTTCCCAGTTACAGGTGGATGGTACTGTGGCGCAGGGAAAAGGTTCATCTTTGCCAAACTGTCACATCAGAACAGCTCCACTCGTGTGATGGTGTGCTGGCGTCGGTTCCCCTTCGCTCCAGACTCTCCCCGGCATGAGAGCGGCATTTGACATCCATCAACCGCGTTGAGCCACGACAGAATTCCACTTTTAACATTTCAAACATTCCCTGCTCACAGCCGGAAAGTCACCATGAGTGTCAGGGATTTTGAAGTACTGGCGGGGAAAAAGAGAGTCTGATCAAGCTCGAGTCCCGATGGTTTAACTCGGTGGTATTCTTCACTTCTTCACTTCAACAAGATGTCACCCCTCAGTCTCACTTCTCAATCACTTTGCCACCCATATGTTGTCTCACTCTGCCGATGCGATGTGGCCCGGCGCTGCGTAAACACTCTGTGCTGATAATATGTGAATCGCGAGACAATGACGAAATCGTTCATATGCTCAGGTTTTCACAGCTTCGGTCCTGCATGCAGAAGAGAAAGGTGTGTGTGTGTGTGTGTGTGTGTGTGTGTGAGAATCTTTTTTCCAGTGGGGACACACCTGCACAATGCAACACCATTTAATACTGCCTCTGTGCAGCTAACAGTGTCGAAAATGCTTTTCTAAAACTAGTTTTGTGTCCTTGTCGAATCGGAGTAGTTCACACTGTGAAATGCACACACGTATTTGTGGCGCCGTGCCTTTTTAAATACACATCAAACTTCCTAAAAACATGGCTACAATACTCTGATTATTCCTTTTGCTAAGCGTGGCGTTAGACGAGTCTGACTTGATGGAAATCCCGCGTTTCCAAACACTACAGGAACTGACTATTTGACATTCCCCCCCGAGAGATAAAATGATTCAACACCAATATGTTCCAGCCAGGTGAGAATCCTAGATGTCTAACACTTAATCACCAGCGGGGAGACGTATTACCCTGGTAACATCACTGTGGAAGCTCTCAGGTGTCCTGGTCTCCAAAGGAATCTGTTCCTTTTGAAAAATGGAGCCTTGAAAGTATTCATTAGTTAGCCAAGCATTGAGATTACCCTGCTAATGCTAGTGTGGTTTAAAAGGAAAGATGTGGGCCAGAGGAAGGAAAAAAAAACAACATTTCTACCGCCTCAAAAGAAAAGAATCATTTCAACAGGGGGAAAAAGCGTAAAAGTCAAACAATTTCAGTCAATCTCTATGAAGGCTCCTGGCTGAGCAGCAGCTTTAGTATCCATTAATGGACATAGTGTATGTCTGGTTTCAGTGTGGAGAGAACCACTCAGAGCCCGCTGCAGAAAAAACACTGATCAATAAGCGCTGCGTGCGGTTCGATAAGTGCATTGATCATCACACAAACAAACACATCACAACCATAGCGGGAATAAGAGTGCAGGGGCAGGGTCAATACTGCTCAAGCCGATCTAATGTAAGTCTGCTTAAGCTTGTTCTCGCTTGCCCTCTTACACTGGATCAGTTAAAGAGCAGCAACCGAACACACACCAAAATATAAATCTCAGACGTCTGCTCTTATAAATGCATGATTATATTCTGTGGTTATTGCAGAATATTTGGTTAAGTTGTCACAAAATGAGGAGAATTTGCAGAAACATGTGAGATCTTGTGTGTTTAAGTAACTGATGTCATATCCTTCGTTTTACATTAAAGTCAATAACATTATGAGTTACAGCTGAGTCCTTGACACATCCAAAAGGTAGATCGGGGTAAGAACTAATAGGAACTTCACTGCACCACACACAGTTCACTTCAGACCAGAGCCCCCTCGTCTCGGGTCAAGAGTTTTGAGATTCCTGCAGCTCTGACGTGTCTTCGTGATGTCCAGCCTGTAGACGGTCTAGTCTTTCAAAGAAAAAGACAGTTTCTTGCCAAACAATGATGCATATTGTCACCTTGCCTTACACGAATGACTAAATCTCCTGGCTATTCATGGTCCAGTTGAATTGGTCTGTAAGACGCTGTAGCCTTGTAGCAAACTGCACCCCTCTTGTTAACCTGCTGCTCCTCTCCATCTAGGCGGACTCCAGCTGCGGCCAAACCTGCGCTCACGGCTTCTTTCCATTGACCGCAAGTGGTCACAAGAAACAGTGCTGTCCTGCAGAGACTGATACTGCTTTCATGTCTATATGCTGCAACCACAAGACGGTTAGCTAAGTTAGCATAAAGACAGGAAGCGAACACCTAGCCCGGCTCTTTCCAAAAAGCCCGGCTGCACCTTTTTAAAGCTCATTAGTTTGCACATTGTATCCTGATGACAGAAACCAAAGTGACTGCACATTCAGGCACTCCATGCACCTCTGAATGTTTTTACTCCAGCCAGTTTATTTTAACCATCTCAAAATGTGTCTCCAACAGCTAAATCATGGCTCCGCAACAAACGAATCCGAGGATGGTGGACGGATAAAGATCTCTCAAGTTTGCATGGGAGGGATGCATCAGATGGCAATTTGGCTCACAGACGAGTGGGAAAAGCCTCAAGCTTCAGCTCCTCAGGGTTGGGGAATTGCTTTTACTATTCAGAAATAGATGAGAAAATAGACAGCTTTGTATCTTCATTGATTGCAAATGGCAATGGCAAACAGGCGGTCCACCTCAGAGCGAGAGGCTATTGATTTCTTCAGAAGTGCGTCCCCTTTAAGACAACTATAGGCCGCCCTCCGCAAGTTTTAAGCTGTTACTGGATTTGACTCTCACCTTTTATCTGCACGAATCTGACAAAGACACTTGTCCCCCTGAGCTACGGTGGCCTGTGAGCGACACAAACAGTTATAATTCTAGCTAATTACAGCGCAGAGCCAGAGAATCATTTACTGCCCTCGTAGCTGAGACGCCTTTGTTGGGTCTTTGATTCCCTGCAGATAAATCCCACACAGTTTTCGCTGCGGGGCAGAAATAAAAAATAACACACTCATTTCCCCTTTAAACACTTTTCACCAGTCATTTCCACAAAGCACATTACAGGGTGGAGATAATCCAGCGGCAGCGGATGGTTCGCTCCGAGGTATTTCGGTGACGCTTCGCGGCTGGGTCAGCCAACAGCTGCTGGAGGTGAGATATCTAGGATGAAGTCCTCTCCCCAAACGGCGTCAACTCTATTTTAATTCTCCACGCAGCACGGTGCATTGACACCTGGGCTGAACACATGGTTAAAATTAGGGCCACTGTAGGGGACCTTGACAAACAAGTGACTTTGACTGAATTCATCACGGGCGTCCCTGGAGTCCGACGCCTCTCTCTCACCCAACACTGGTCGAGGCTTGTTTCAGTTTGCTTTATCTAAGTCCAGCTTTCTAGTTTTAAACATGTGCAATTATGAAATGCTTAATAGCTGCATTCATATCTCAGAAATTGTACTTTTCTAATTATTTATTGTACATAGCAAACTGAGTATCAGTAAAAACAGGTGCTATCTTATGTTAATTTATTACATTTTCGGTGTTCCTCATTATTACGGAAGTAAATATCAGACAAACAATCTTGAAATTAAATGAAATATGCCAGAAAAAGTAATATTCAAGGAAAAAAAAACAAAAACAAACTGCACTCACGGCACAAACGTAAATCCAGTAAAATAAAAAGTCTTTTGTTTTCACTCCAGCGAAGGTGGGATAACACACCGAGGATTATTCAAAACATGAAGTTTGGAATTTAATTTGTCTGGAGGGGGGATTTGGATTTGGTGGCTCTGGATCAGGCGCGAGCAAGAACGTGAACCAGCCAAATCAATTAATTTGGCATATAAGAGAGGAAACAAACATCTGTTATTTAGTTTCATCAGGACACGCGGAGATAAAAGCAAACTTACAGTTGCGCGCAGCGTGTGAACGTGTTTACAAGATGCTGGCTTCCCTTTGTGAAACCGGGCCTAGGTGCATCAGGGAAAAAGTCTGTTTGTGATGTGAGCTGATAAATACTGTCCCAACAAGAAGAAAAGAACATATATATAAGAAACACACATTAGCTTTTAGCATAACAATCAATGGCCCCTAAGTTCCTTTGCTTCCTCCGAGCCAAACTTTGAACACAACAAGAGGACGGAGTCTGTTTAGCCGGAGCTGCGGTTTGAATATTTCAGGTTATGGATGAACTGTCGAGTATCTGACAAGGCCCACTATATAAACTTTGAACACAGGCTCTCTGGGAGACATCGATAGTTGTAAATATTTAATTCAGTGCCTCCGACAATGCATGCCACTGAAACAAATCTTTACCAGATTGAATTCGAGATAAATAGCACGGAAATATCACCAAAGCTGATACGCAGATTCCTGCGCCGTGGTTTCTGTCAGCGTGGCCCTCGCTGCTGGTTTCTGTTCCACGGATCGCATGTTGGTTTATGCGACGTGTCAGCACTTCTCAAGCAGCATCCCCAGTGTTTGTAGCATATTATATGCGCAGATATAAATAAGATAACAATATAGAGCGCGATGGCACTTCCACAGACAGGCACAGACTGTTTTCAGAGATATAACATTTCCAATTAATAACTTCTATAACGGCCGTGATTGAAAGTCTTATGCTAATTTGTCTGTACGCGACATGAAACTGTCGTGCATCTGGTCAACATTGTGAAAAGACACTGACTTTTCCACCTTGTAGTAAGGACGCAGCAAGTTTCCATCGCGTCTGTTTAAAATACAAAAAGAGACATGTTTAGGATTAGGATCTCTGCTCCTTCAGGAACTGAAACCGTTCACACATGAAGCTGAATGCAGAAGAAAGACGCTCGTCAGCTCTGACGGGTCTGAAAATGAATAAATGACATTTTAATTTGAGTGTTAAAACCAATATATTCACATCAAGTTACTCGTGATAGTCAGGATCAGCTAATTTTGCTGCAAGATGGTTTGTGGTTTAAAGGCAATGCTTTAATTTATAGGCCTCTGGTAACTTAAAGACATTTTATGGACAAAAAGATGTAATTTAAGAATCAAATAACAGAGAAAACAGTAAAGACATTGATCAAAACGCTGCTAGAGTGGAATTAAATCCCTAATTATATATTGTGATCACTCTCTTTGGCCGCTCTTACACTTAACTCTTATTTAATTCATTGGAAATGTACCAACTGCACTGACTCTTGCACTAAAATTGGCCCCAAAGAGAGATTTCACAGAAATTATTAGGAGTTTATTTAAAAACGATAAACCTGTGGGTTTGTTTGGCGGATACTTAATATTAAAAGCCACAAAAAACAAACAAACAAACAACAAAAACGACATCTAAGTCTGAGCGCCACGTCTCGGCTCACCTGCGATCAACAAACCATCCACGCAGTCTCAGTTTTAAACTTTTATTCACTTAAATCTTCAAGTGTTAAAGCAAGAACAAAACATTTATAATGTCCTTTGGTGGGATTTTATTACACTTTTATTAATACCGTATATGTAAACTGATATTCTTTGATGCCAGCACGTTGCCAATACAAAGGAAAATCAACTGCACAACTAAAAGTTAATATCGACAAATAAAAGAGGTGAGTGAGAGAAAGGGAAACCCATAAACAGCTGCTTCCGCGTTCTGGATGTCTTAAATAGGTACATTAAAGGTTGCCTCTTTTCAATCACACTTCGGCAAAGATACAAAAGGACTACATGACTCTTTTTTTGTTTTTGTTTTTTTGAAATGTTTGCTCTTTCGAGAAAAGAACTTGCAAATACACCGATGGTTTTCTACGCACGTCTCGTCTGCTCGGGTGAAAACTATCCTCCGACCGTGATCGTAGGGAGCGTGGTGGCTCTAAGATAGAAATAAAAAAAGAATCAGACAGCTTTATTGGAGTATCTTTGTGGCTGAGGGGAAAAGGAAGGGAGGGAGGGGCTTCTTACACATGTGCATCACTAACATCGGACAAAAGAATCTTTCAACCAACAAGGGTTTACAGAGTAACGTTCACGAAAGCACAGGTCTGTGGCAGCATGGCGAGGGAGGGGGGGGACTGGAGGACGGAGAGGGAGGGAGGGAGGATGAAGAGGAGGGAGGATGAGAGAGAGCTCGAGGGGGGGAGACAGAAAGCGAGAGAGGGATCGACGTGGGCAAGGTTTGTTTTGTGTCACAGAGTGGCAGTCCGGACAGATTTCCTTCTATCCACAATGCACTGACAGCAAAGAATGCTTCCTGTGTTTCCTCCTCCTTCCTGTTTCGTCGTCGCGGTGATGCAGAACGGGTGACGTCTCCGAGGCCAGTCCTTTTTGCCGTTCAGCTCGGGGGTTGGGGGGGGGGGGGTTTGAGTTCCTTCGGCGTCAGTCCGGCCAACGTTTATAACTCACAGAAGCGTCCCGGCGGGGATCGGTGGCCGCTGTCGGCTCGTGCGAGAGCTGATTGGTCGCAGCTGTTGTTGCCGTGGCAATAAGAGAGGAAGTGAGCGAGTCTGTCATCTTCAGTTATCCCTTCTCAAAGTGGAAGGAGCTCAAGTACCTGGTATGGCTTAGAGGGGGAGGGGGGGTTCTCATTGTTCGTTCCTCATTTTACTCATTTATTAGGCAAACGCTCTTTTTTAATAATATCTGGCATTTTTTTTTATTTTTTTAGAAGTATATGGTTTTGATTTCTATATATTCTTTGAAATTAAATGAAAAGTTTTTGCACTCATTCGTCTGGCACATTCCCTTTATTGTCAGCGCGAGTGTCCGTTGAGTCTGGCGGCGGAGAAGCTCAGTACAGTACAGTCCAGAAAGCTCATGGTTGTTCTTGTTTAATGGTTGTTGATTATTTGGACGGGGAGGGGCGGGGCGGTTCAGGTGGAGGCGGCGGGGAGTTTATCGCTCCCACCAGGTCACGGGTCTCTTTAGAGCACGGCGGGCCAGCAGGGGGCCTCTCTCAGCAGCGCCGAGCCCAGCAGCATCAGCAGCAGCAGCCCGGGCGAGGACGGGGGCGTCAAGGGGGCCTGGCCCGAATCGGGGCCCCTGCAGCCCCCCAGCTCCGACTCGCAGCGGGGCTTCTCGCACTGCAGACCCGTGTAGGCTGGGGGACAGCTGCAGCGGACGTTGTTGATGCACACCCCGCCATTTTGGCAGCGCAGGAGCTCGTTGTCGCACACCCGGGCTGCGGCGGGAGCAATGTAAAGACAGAGGAGAGAGGGGTGAGAATCAGCAACCTGGCGACACTTCACTTGAAGTGTAGTGTCATACATCAGAAATATATCACCATAGCAACCATTAGCATAGACAAAAACGCTTTATATACTTATACTAAAACCTTAAAAAATCATTTCTGCGAGCAGTGCTGCTGCTTCTTACTCCAGATCTAAGTCTGACATTTGGGGAAATACGATTATCTGCCCTCTTCCTGTGAGTTCGATGAGAAGATCGATACCACTCTCATGGGTGTCGGACTGTTTTTCTGGCCGGGGCCTGGGACTTCCTGGATCCTCTGATACGGGCGTACCTGACACCGGTGTCTCGGTTGGGAGAAGTTTCCAGGCGCATAAATCCCAGATACGGTTGGATAATTGTTTTATACACTAATCAGCTGCTGCCTCCAGCTCCTCACTGTGTCCAGACACAAGAGTGGCATCGACGTTGTCATCCTGTTGTTGAAACACTTCATAATCTTATGTATTTTAAACTTCCTTTCGAGAATTACAAGCTTAAACATATTCACAGTTTTCTGGTGTGTAGATTTTAACATGACCAGGGTATTAGGGCCATAGTAGGTTAAACATGGCTCAGTCACATTCAGAGGAAAACCTGTGTTCATATATTTGAAATTTAACTTTTAAACTCAAAAGAAAAAAGTTATTCTCTGAGACTGAAGTCGCACGAGAACGAGGACATTTCTCTGAGATGATAAAGTCAAAAATTTGGTTAATTTTCTTGTTTTTTTTTCATCAATTTGTTTTCACTTTGCAAGGCTAATGATGATATAATGGGCTAAAATCACAAGTGTTCCCCTATAATTGGACTGGGTCACCCGCTGCAGGCATAACACATGGGAAACAGCTGCGTATGTGCTGCCATGAGGTTGATCCAACCTTGCAAAGCGAAGGTTTTAACTACCATGGCTCTAATATGTTGCTGCAAATGTAACATGCATGTTTATCTGCATTAAACAAGACCAAAACCCCTTTTTATAGCTACCAGCAAACCGGCTTCAGCTCATTGTTTGTGCGTAAACGTAATCAAATCTGTCCGTGGTGTGAGCAAACTCCCTTTAAACCGTTTTCCTTCCCGTAATGACAAAGTTCATTAAAGCCGCGTCCCTTCAGCCGCGTTACGGCACAGAAAACCGCAGTTTCCTCGAAGCCTGAAAGGCTTTCCCCCCAAACAGCACTGACTTTAGACAAACTGAACGTCAGGTGAAAATTGGTGTATATTTAGAGCTGGGACGCCGAGGCCACTCTATTCCCAGTGGAGGCAAGCTGTCAAGCAAGCTGGAGGCAAACAAAGCAGCGCCGCACAAACTAATAAACCAACAGAGACAAATAAACAGTGATAAACACAGGGGCCACTTCTGCCCATTTCAGTCCTTTATGGGAGTGGAAAACAATGTGGTGAGCAATCCATGAACTCTATGGGACATAAATATCACAATAACAAATATCAGGCCTCTCTCCTAATACTCAGGATTGGATGCATGCTGTCTCCCAGGAATAGCCAAATAGGGCTTTGATGGGAGGCTTGTTAAGAAACATTGACTCTGCGAATCTTATTTGTGCGACGTCTGTTTTGTCGGAGAAAAGGCAGCTGCTGTTTGGCTCGGCGCGTTTCGCTTCAGGCCACAGCTCACCAATTACCATGCGCCGCGAGATCAAAATAAGACATCTGCACTCTACTGACATATCAGTTTCATGACCAATTCAACCACTCAGCAGAATCTGAAGTAATGAGTTGAGATATATATGTGTGTGTGTGACCACAACCGTTGCTACAAAGAACAGAAAGACTTGGTTCATTTGGTTTTATCCTCACAAGAGAAGAAAGGAAGACCGTCTCCTCCCAGCTGACAGGGAAGAGCAATCAAGTGTGTTAATTAAAGACCCCCGTTCTTCAGCGGGAGGCCTCGATATGATCAGTAAACTGGAGAGACTCCCTTTAGGTAGACAATGACCTTTCATAATGTCCGCCTCGATTTCACGACAAAGTGCCGTCGCGTATTCATTCGGAGCTCCGAGTGTTCCTGAAACGATGTGCGAGACAGTCATCTGGCCGAGGTCAGACGCGTGCAACGGGCGGGAGCACGGGAGACCTGGAAACCAAGCTCAAGCTATGCGATGCGACGCTAAAAGAGCTTTGTGTCACAGCAGCAGCAGCATGTCATGTGAAGAGTACTGGGTTTGATCTACTGGGTTAGCATTTCCTACTGGGAGGATAATAAAACCCAGACTGATAGGAGTAATCAAGCCCAAAGCAAGCTGATTTTAAGTTTCACTGCTGCTAACTGGCTAAATTCAGCTCGAGCCGGTAGCCAAGAGGCACTAATGTGAAGCAAACGCATGATGAGTTGAGTTGGTTCAGAAATAAATGATGGCTAACAATAGCTGCGCGGAACGGCCGGCTGCTAATAGCCATCTTCAGCTGCGTGGACGTTCTCCTCAAGTTGCTTTTAGCCTCAATTTAACTGGTTCACCGTCTTCCAGAAAGTAGGTTGAGCCCAAATACAGCAACCGGGCGAAATAGCAAATTTCATTTAAGAGACAGAGATGTGTTTTTTAAAAGGCGTGGGTCATTCAGATGAGAAGTTCTTCCCCTTCGTCTGTTTCCAATGAGCCCTTCTTAGACCGGGGCGTGCTGTGTTTACATCAGATGAGACTGAAGTGTCATTTTAAGGTGAAGCTCGCCTGCTTGGAAAAAGAAATAATCCTGCATGATGCTCAACCCTGCATAGCAAGTTCAGCCGACTTCAAAGGGAACTACAGGTAGCTAATGGCCGACCCCTGCAGGCAAAGCGCTTCATTGGCAGCCAATTAAGCGAGGCTAATAGCCGAAATGAAACAGAGGGATCGATTTTTAAAAAGAACATCAATAACAAGTTTGTTAAAGATTTATGGCCGAGTCAGTGAGATTAAAGGCGCTGTAACACCGAAGGGAAGAGCGTCAGCTGAGAGAACGGCACGTTATGGGTTAAGAACCGAACTTATTCTATTTGTTTGGTTGTCGTTTCAGGAGAACCTGTACCTGGAAAGACGTGTAATAGTGCAACGTAAGTTTTTAATATGTTACAGAAGAGCGTACGAAAGAAGAGTCAAGAACCGTGTTGAAAGCCTGAAGGCGGGGGGGGGAGTTATTCCGAGAGCTCTGCACCTTTATCTCTCTTCAATCTCCCACATTAACCGTTTCCCCGCATGCAAACAGAGCCGGCACAGGCAGTAAATGACAAGATTTGTCGCGTTTGCTTTTGATATGAGTGATAATATTTAGAGAGGGGACCGATGAACTAGGTGTGCCAGTCTGGGACTGTGATGTGTTTGACGAGAGATCTGAGTTTTAATTGCATTCTCCAGCCTGCATGCAGATCGAGTCTCGGCCATGCACAGAGATACTGGAGCAGCAGCGGGGGAGCGGGGGAAGGTCAAGACTGAGAAAGTTTTCAAACTATTTCACCAGCGGAATAACTCTGCATCAGTAGCTCCTCCAGCAGGCATTCTTTCAGCTGTTTCACATTTTACAAGAACATTTCGTGCCACCGACGCGAGAACAAATTCACCTTCGAAACAGCGATGGGACACATTTGTTGTTAGGAGTTATTTTTCTAATTCACGTGGCTCTTTTAAGTTATTGCTGCAGCTTTGAGCTACCAAAACATCAGCACCGGTATATGAAGAGATCTATTGTAGAGGCAGAGATGCCCCCCGCCCCCACCCTCTCCACCGGAGCCTCAGTAGACCAGAATGCAATGCATTTCATTCGCTTTCATCTTCGCAGGTTGTCCGTAAGCCCAGTGCACTCTTCACCGGGATCAAACATAACACCCCACCATCCTTCTCCTCGCTCTGTCTCCGACATTGATCACTCTCTATAAACATCTACAGAGCAGGCGGCACCTTTCTTTCGGTGCTCCTGAAAGGCATTCTGGGAAATGAAGTAAAAGTTACAGAGTCCGCTTCACCATGCATTAATAAACATATCAGTCATATAAATAAAGGATAGACGCATGTTTCTGAGTTGCACATTTTCAGGTGTTAGAAGTTATGAGAACATGCCAATCAGTTCACGCAATGGCGTCTGAATCGCTGCTTCACCGCTAATCTGACAGTCCGCTGGGAACCGCACCAACCCACCGGTGCCTTTGCCCCTCCCTTTTGATGTGCACGCAGACAGTGTGCATTCACACCACACACGCTGAATATATTAATCAAAAAGAGTCAAAAACAGTGCATTTTAATGAACTCCCCCACCTGTGTCAGGAACTACTAAAATAAACAGATTATTCACTTTACACTGAATTAAAAGACATAATGCCCCCGATGTTAAAGCGCCTTTATTTACATGCTGCATACTAACAAAGGCTAAATAATTAATAATTAATATCATTTCCAACTTTTCAGAGTCGAGCTGCACATGCTGCATCCTATACTACAAGGCTACTTTCCCTCAAACATCGCCCATCTCCTCCTATAAACGTAGACAAAGCACAGCACAGTTGCGCGGCTGCAGTGCATTGTGGTCTACCGTGGCTGCAGTGCATTGTGGTCTACCGTGGCTGCAGTGCATTGTGGTCGACCGTGGCTGCAGTCAGACTTGTTTTGAGTTCAATTAGACTCAAGTGAAATAGCTGCCCAGTGCTACAAGTGCACGGCCTTAATAACGTCCATCACCTGCGTGTGTTGGCTGTGGAAACAAGAATTTAGGTTTTCTTAAGGCACCAGGACCAGGCTGCATGCCAGCCTCTCTTCCACCTTCACCCGTGGCAGCCTGGCATACCCCCCCCCCCCCCACACTGTCCCCCATCGAGCAGTGAAGCAGGCAGCCTCTGGATCTCGTTAAGCTCTTGTTTTGAAGAGCTGCTGCTACTCTCAAACACATAATGGCAGAAACAAAAGGCCATTGCTCTGTTATTTGGAAGGACTAACATCACAACCTCTCATTCGCCTGATTCCATTGATCAGCAGCTGTCCAGCATCGTATTGATTTGGTATGGTTTATATATAATTAGGTGTTGGAAGCTGCATCCGACACCACCTCTGTGTTTCACGCTGAACATATGATTTTGCAACCTTTGAACATATTCAAGTGGCTACGGACTCTTTCACGGTTGATCTGTTTCCAGAGCGGCCTGTCCGTATAAGGATGGATATTATCTATGTGAAGAAATCTATAAGAAAACAGAACCGGCTCGGGCATTAGATCTATTTCCCAAATAACAGCCCGATCTATAAAAGTTCACTTTGATTTTAACGGAGAACTCTTTAATGGTTCCCCTTCCTGTTTTTTTCCAAATATCACACACACACAAAAACCTGCTGCCGGTTTAAATCGATGGACTGAAAAGAAATTACTCTTTTCTGCAAATGGCCAAGTTGTTCCTCTTCTTTACATCCGTCCTGCTTATACTCAGAAATAAAAAAAAGGGCCAGATTTCCTTCAACAGACGCTACCTCCCTGTTTTTTGAATAATTCATCACGGAGCAGATTAAGCCGTTATTTGTCTTTTCTCAAAGTTTATGCGGTGCGTTTATGGTTATGTGCCAGAGTTGGGTGTTTTCGTATGACTGGTCACATCCGCAGACTTCCCAGAGAATCAGAGAATACTTCAGCCTTCGTGATTGGATGAATGCGTCAACAGGAAGGAGACGCGGTTTCTCCCCAGTTGCTGATGTTCCCCGTGACGCCACGCTCACCTTACATCCACGGGGGGAGACAGAGGCCTCGACTAGAGATAAATCCCTCAAAAACCAAATGAGACGCCGCATTTAGGGCGCCTTTGTTAACCGGGACAGAGATTAATGTTGAGCTACAGGAGGTAAGGAAATAGATGTCACCACAGTTAATCACAGTTACAAACAGTGATGCATAGACGGGTCACGGTCGGTCAAATGCCAATTAGCAGCAATAATTAGCTGGTCTGAGCATAAGTTATGTGCAGAGGACAAGTAAGGGAGGTTCAGATCACCTGTGTCCCCACATGCATTAGAATAATAATTAGTATAATAATAATAATAATAAGAAGAAGTTAAAGTTCTTCCTTTAACTGTCAGAGAGTTGAAATCTGTCATCATGAGGCGTGTGGCTACTCCATCACGGCTACCTCCTGCAGGTTTGTCACTGAAGTTTGACTTGGGGGGAAAAAAAAAAAACAAAAAACAAAAACAATGAAAAATTGGTGACATTTGGAGAAAAATGACTACGTTGGGCACGCATTGTAAAATGACCTGGGGGGAATCCAAACGGCAGACGGTAATAAATGGGCTCTGACTGAAAACGACCTGCGTTCCCTTTTAAAAAATGTTAGTGTTGGATGACATTGTCCTGCTGTGGACTAGCGAGGGGGTGATGGCTACTCAAACAGATCACAGGCAGCCTGTCAAGCAGTCAATATTGACTCAGCTGTTGTTTTGTTGGTGTGCTACAAGGCTGGATAACTGAGTTACTGAGCAGCATGCGTCCTACCGCGCCATCGCTTTCTCTCTATCCGAGCCGCGCGGGGGCACCTGCTGATATTACATTGTTAATGCAGCCGCAGTAAAGCGCGAGACGCGGGGTCGGTTAGTGAGTCAAATGGCTTGTCGCGTTAGCTCGTGTTATGGGGTTAGGTCTGTGTTTGTCTGCGCGTGCGCGGCGCATTCTTCCAGCCAAAGCTCAGGAATCACACACACACAGAGAGAGAGAAGAAATCAGAGACACATAGCAGAGAGAGACAGAGCTGAAGGGGGGAGAACAGCCGGGAGCTGCGAGGGGAGGTTTGTGGTTCTACTTACATTTGCAGCCATCGTCCCACAAATAGCCGGGTAGACACTCCTGACACTTGGGCCCTGTAGTGCCCTCCTTACATATACAAAATCCTGTGCCATTACAGCGATCACTGACTGAGCCAAAGGGATTACAATTACACTCTGGAAAAACAAGACACACACATACACACAGGCTGGAGACAAGGTGGTGCTTTGACTTCCTGGCACACGTCTAGGATTTTCACAGCGCGGACCACATTCCTCCAGCTCAATTATAAGCTCAACTGTTACAACAAGGCGCTTGATTATATTTAAATGTGAATAGATTTGAAGACTCATACAGTAGGAAGAATGCTACCATTTCAACTGTGATGGAGACAGAATGAGAGAAGAATGAGGCTGATTATCGATGCATGAACAATTTGTATTCATTAAAGCATATTCGTAACTACTGTAACATTAAAATTACTGTTATATAGGTATATACAACGTGCAATGGGCAAATAAGCAAAGCATTATCAGTAGCTTTGACTTGAGATGGACAAAGAGGGCTAATCTGCACATGCTTTCCGAAATCTGTTTCAATCATTCATTCAGAGATAGGAAACGATGGAGAGAGGAGACAGGAAGTGGGATGAGCAGGTGTCAGATGGATGATGGCATGAAACAAAGACAGAGTGAATAAGGTTTTAGAGGAATGAGAATATAGAGGATACATTGAAATGGGCATTGTCGTAATATGTTCTTTAATTCTCTCTACTTTTCCAGGAATTTGGCGTAATCTTAAAACGCCTCCTCATCGTTAATGGAAGGAAATGGTCACTAGCCACAACCTCAAAAAAAAAAGCTTTCCTATAAAAAAACAATGACCTGTCAAGTCACCGGTGTCCTACGCTCAACTGACCTTCCAGCTTTCCACAGCGACTGGAGCACTCCGCAGTCAAAATGACACCTACTCTGACAGTCCCTGACCATCACGTTGCACCTTCTGTGGCTGCGCTGGCTGCACGTGGCTGCACCCGAGTGACATCCGCAGGTCAAGCAAGAGGAGAGAGGTGACGGCAAGTGACAAATGGTGGTGGTGGTGGTGGGGGGGGGGTTGCTAAGAAAGAGGCAGGGTGACGGCGAGTGTGGCACGAGGTAATGTCTCGGTGACTCTTAACGCCTCGCGACGGTTTTCAGCTGCTACTCCTGAGGCCATTTCATGTATATGACATATGCACTTGCGTGGCACCTCTGCCTGGTGGTGTGACTCCGCCGCGACATTTCTTGTTGCTTGTCAGAGCCCCCCCCCCCTCCCTCAGGACTCACAAATGCACCTGGCACTGGGTACACTCCACATGCTAGCTAAAGAATCCAATAGGGAACCAAACTATTGCCTTAGGAGCTATGTGAAATGCAATTTTCACACGTTTTTACACAAGGCCAAAAAAACCCAGACGATGCAGCGTTTCAGTGCCTGCATAAAGGTCATGCACAAAATAAGAGAAACACCACACGTTAATGAGCTCTTAACTGTAACTGTGCAAGAGATACAGTTATTAAAGTGTGTCAGGTTTATCACTAATTTGATGCATTTATCAGATTTGAAAGAAACTGTATTTGTATTTAGCTGCAGGCTCAAATGTAAAATTGCTTTTCATTTGCCCCCAAATTACGCATATTATATGAAGGTGCAATCGGATATTTTTGGTAATATGACTTTTAACATTCTTGCAGAGAGTTTGCTAAGAAGACTGACACCTCTCTTATATTTACAGCTTAGCATAACAGGAGCAAAACAGCTAGCCTGCCTCTGTACAAAGCCTCCCCTGGTTGCCTGGCAACATCATAGCAACAACACAAGTCCACAAGTTTTACACTAAATCTTTGTAAAGTGTCTAAAAACAGGGTATAACTAGTTAATTAGTGAATTTTACAGGTTCTGCTCATGTTGGACAGAGCCTGGCTAGCTGTTCCCCTCTGCTTTGAGTCTCTGTGCTACGCTAAGCTAATTGGCTGCTGGCTACACATCACATTCGCCCTTGACGTGGGAGTACCGATCGATCTTTGCACCAAACTCTCTGCAAAAATGTGAAATTAAAGAAACAATTGCCATCAGGAAGACGATGCTTCCAATAAAGCATTGAGGGTGTGGGGTTAAAATATTTATTTTTAACGTTTAAGGTGTTTCCGTTAGTTTGCGCACATGCTGTAATTCCTCTATACTCTATAAAGATTATAACTAGCTTTATACATCAACACATACTCGCCAACTGTACAGAACACACTGATAAACACTCACTTACAGCTAAAAGCAGCTGCAGTACTACATCAGTAAACACATTCTGGCAGCTATAAAGCAATGTTAAGACTGTGTCGAACACTAAAAATCCCCTGAGCATCTAACTAAAGCTGTACGGCTGTTACCCTCCATAAAGCGTTCTGAGGAGGGGGTTAATGAGTGACACCGTTGTGCAAAAGCAGAAGAAGCAAAAAGAGGAAGATGTGGAGACCAGTGGAAGACATGGAGGCAGGTGGGTGTGTAGATGAAGAAGTGGTGGGGAGGTGACAACTGACACTTTCTCTGGTGACGAGTCAAAGACAGGAGGTGAGGCGAGGAGAGTGTTTGTGTGAGAGCAGGGCCGGGTGGGGGACTAACCTATGCACACATTTTCATCGTCCAGTTCTGCCGAGACATTGCGGTAGTAGCCCAGCTTGCATAGCTGGCAGTGCTGGCCCCTAGTGTTGTGCTTACAGCTCACGCAAATGACGGTGTTTAGCAGCTCGATGTAGCTGCATCGGTTGGAGTGGCCGAAGCATTCGCAGTCTTGCAAAGAGAGAGGAGGTGTGAGGAGAGGAGAAGAGAGAAAGAGGGGGAAAGAAAGAGAGAGAGAGAGACGCGGTAGGGAGGGTTGGATTGGTTGCTGCTGCTGCGAGTGCTACGGCGGTGGGGTTAGCAAGAATCTGAGCGAGGCGCCATGGCATGCGAGGTCAAAAATGGACACTGCGTTGTGGGGGGAGATGTTGGGGAGGTGATGAGAGGGAGGGTAACTCATGATTAGTCTGGCATGGGCACAGCCAGAGTTAGAAAAGAGACATCACACAAGAAAGCACAGCGTTAGTAGGACTCAAAGAGGTCACATCACTTCAAGCACGACACAACATGAGGCGAGGAAGGCTCCAGGATGAAGGCACAGAGACACGGTCACATCGGGAACACCACACAGCGTAAGGCGAGTCAAACCATGAATGAAATGGATCTTTCAACTCGGGGAATGGTGTCGGGGAGTTTTGAAGTTATTGTCTGACTGATTTCGTGAACGTGGTCGTGGTCGATCTGGTTTGAGGTGATGAGATGAAACTCTCGATGGCGCTGCTTATCGCAACCCCCGGTGATGAAATGCAAGAGGAGCTCTAAAACCCTAAAGTCATCCAACAAATATTTCCAAAGTGGCTGGATAGCTGTTTTAAAGTCTTGTTACAGCCCAACTTGTGCAAGTCAATATGACAAGTGAGAGTAGGGTGAGTTGCAGCTGGGAGAGAGTGTGTCATTGCCTGCTATGCAGTGTTATGTCATGCTAAATTAGATATGTGGAGCTGTAGCTGGGTTGAAAAACCTCACACTGCAGTCTGTGATACTCACTGGCAGCCCTGGCCTGTGGGGCGCAGGATGGGAAGGGGTGAAGCCCGAGCTCAGCTCTCTCCGAGCGCGGATCAGTCTGACCACTGACACCATGTGTCACAGCGCAGACAGATGTGACCCTTAAGCCTCACTGGCAGCCGCTTGGACAGAAAGCCCACTTACGGATCCAGAATACGGGGGTGGTGGATGGGGCTTTCGTCCAAGGGATTGTGGTCATTAAGGATCTGTATTGAGGTCAGGTCTCTCTGTCCGGCTACTAACAACTTGACATGGCTTGGAAATGAAGGAGCAGATAGCCTAGTCCACTCTACCTTTCACCTAAAGCAGAAAGTCTTGTCCAAGTGTAGGCTAAGATCTGCTGCATTAGATGGCTCGGTCTCGCAGACGTAGTCTCAGAAGACAAATAATCTCTCCTTTTCAGAAATAGGCTAAGGTCATAAATCATGCACGCACGGGGAATAAAAAGTCTCGAGTCTTGGATACACGTCCCCCAAAAATAGTCGTAGTCTCAAGCACCCACTTTATATTCAGTGAAAAAGATACGAGTCCGAGGGACTTTTATGGTGTTTAGGAGCGATTCCATAGACGAATGAATCCCGTACAGTGAAAGCCATCAGTCCCACTCTGAGCTGGAGACACGGATACAGAGTGCTGTGCCGCTGCAAGGGTCAGGGGGCTTACAGTGAAACAGAAACATCAGTTCATACAGTCAGAAGGCTTTGGGTGTCATCTGAAGGGAAGGGAAGGGAAGGGGGGGGGGGGCAATGTATGAACTCCAGAGCTCCTACCTCGCTTGCTGTTTGCAACGTGGACAGAAGGGGCAGTGGACAATGCAACCTGAGGAGCTACTAGACAAATTAAAAGAAGAAACAAACAAACAAAACAAAAACATGATATTGCAATTAAACAATAAACATGTAATGTCAGAGAATTAAGAATACCGAGCACCATGCTTAATATAAATGTTACAGTTTAAAAAAAGAAAAGAAGAGAAAGAAACATACGCAATAATGATGAATGATGGTGTTGGGAAATAAGGAGTGACATTGCCAAGTGAAGTTGGCTGCACGTAGCAGCGTCTGTTACAAATGCCTTAGATGGCGAACAGTCCTAATGTTATGGTCCCGCTTTTATGCTTCATTTCATTAACAAGCGCTTTGTATAATTCAAAAGCCCCTGTGTATGTTTCCCCAGACAGAAACTGCCCCCTGACAAACTACTCTCCACCTCAGCGGAGGCCAGCCGAGGAATTTTCACCTTTATAAATTTGTGCACAGGAGCGTGGGTAAGGAAACCGGCTAGCAGTGAACACATCAATCCCCCAATTCCTTTCCGGTCATAAAACAAACAGTAGGAAAAAGAAATAATAGGCCCAGCCACTGGCATTGTGCTGGGTGACATAAGCCCCTGACACATACACTACGTGCGCATGGCTGCAGTCATGGAAACACAGAGCTGAGTGGTCGTGTGCTAGTTGTTTGCGAGGTGGCTGCACGTCACATCTGCACGATGGATTAAGCCGAGATGAGCCTGAGCATCAATCTGCATAAAAACCACCGTGAAACCTCTGCTGCTTCTCTTCTCGATGCGCCGAGGATGGGAACCGGGAAACCCTGGGAGCTCTACCGCTAATTAAAATTTAGCGTGTATGTATAAATGCACAGTGCACACACACTGGGGGTGTTTTGAGAGGATAATGTGCGGCGCTGCGGCGTCTTGCAACGTAAGTGCTCCATGGATACACAAGCCTCCACTCGAGGAGCCGAAAACCCTTTATCGTAAGCAAGACAAGCAGTGTTGTTTTGGTTTGTCAGGGAAAATAACCAAGATTGGGAAAGGGGAAGATACTACCCACAAATGCTCTTAGCTACCAAAGAGTCATTTCTGCTCACTACATAAACAACCCCAGATCAATGAACTTGTGAAAAAGACATTCTTTGATGCCTACCTTCTTTTCGGTTAGCGACACCTAGGGATGAGACATTCTGCCGAACTGCGTGCAATTGAGAGAAACCAGGAGTTATTCACGTGCACTTGTGTGATGCACTTTACAGATAGTCTCTACAGGTGGGGAAGGGGGGGTTGGGACTACGTGGTAGTGGACACACACAACCGGAGACACGGACATGTCCAGCATGACTCAAATCTGTAAAATCAGGAAACAGCAAATACAATGGGGCAGGGCTGACATGGACGAGCAAGAGAGAATGCATCCAAAGACCCATCGTAAGGACACTGGAGAGACGTTGTATGTAATTTGTGCGACCTCCATGGGCTTTGTATGTGTATGTGCATGTTTATGGCAATGATGATGGGCGGAAAAAAACTGAAGAAAGAAAGATAAAACTCTTAAAGTTGGTGTTTAAGTCATGATTTATGCAAGCGGGTCTAAACTATGTATGGCGAATTAAGACGTTAGGGGGCATTTTGTTTAATTCATCACATCGACTATGTAATCAATATCTAATTACAGTGTATTTCTGGTGGAAGAATAGCAATGAATAAATAATGGCAGGTGTTGGGACTGGTTGGGAATGACGGACTGCTGTGGGTAGCATAACCTCATAATTACATACAAGTCGGTATTTCCGTGTCAGGGAAATACTTTGCGGTTGGAAATGGAGAAGACTCAAGCAAAGGCAGGAATACGGATAAGTTTCCTCATCGTGCCCCTTCATCTCTTCACTTGATCTTTCTGTCCTTTTTGCTATTGACTCCATGAATCATGCAATCCTGGATAATTAATGTCCAGTGGCGCCTTGGCAAGGAGCCCTAACTACCCTAACTATGTGCGGATGGAGGATATGACCGCTGTCCATGAGGCGGGATCATTTTAGAAAAGATCCTTGGCATAATGCATCGGAATGAAATAATACAACAGCTCTGAGTTCGGCGTGCGTCGCTTTTAACTCCCCTTAACGTTACCGGCCACTGATTTCAGAACAGCTTGAACAAAAGACAGTCACGCGGCGTCTCCTGTCTCACGACCGCTCCTGGCATTGGCGATGACTGCGACATATCCAGTGGGTTCAAGTCACTCGAGTGACTCAGTAAGAGGTTTCTCTGAAAACCACATCACCGCTCAAACCCTCGTCTTAGATCGTTTTTATATCCTTTGATTAGCGTTTCTCCACCGAAACAAAACTGACTTGCGGGAACGTGCGCAATTAACACAAATGATGCATTATTAAAGGAAAAAAATAAAATAAAACATGAGCAAACGGCACTGTCTGAGTCTATAACCCCTAATTGGTAAAGTAGGTTCATTTTTAATTATTCTGTGTTGGCAACTGATTGGATGTAACACACATCTGGGTTCCATTAATTACTTTGTTATGGGGAATATTCAGGTAAGGCGAGCTAAATGAGTGGTGACGGATTTTAATCAATGCCATACCCATAATGAAATGCAATCTCGCAGAGCCAGAATTGTTTTTTAAAATATTAATTTCATTTTAATGGTCCGCATTAGGCAATCCTGCCCAGCTTAATAAACTTGAAATAGAATTGAGAAAAGTCAATAAGGAATTCAATTACCTTCAAACAACAACATGAAAAGTGTGGTGCTTTCTTTTTTTCTCCACAATAGCTTTCCAGCAACCTCAAGGACATCCTAACCTTTATTTATTTATTTTTGTCCACTGTATTCCTGCTTTATTAATAACTGGTTCGTGTTTGCACTGGAAACAGCCTCAGCCTCTTTAGTTTTTAATGTTATGCCGGGTTCTGTGGGAGCGCTGCTGTGACAAGACAGCCATTCGTGAGAACTCTAAATCCCTGTGGGCCAATCTGGATGAGAAGTGAAGACTTTGGTTTGTCAGAGTGTCCTTTCTACATCACCCAGCCCCCCCCCAAACACACACACACACACACACACAACCCCACACTTATCGGCATGCACACTCTCCCCGTAAAGGATTTGAGGACAGCCTTTGGACATGGTCTTGGCCTGGCATTGGGATGGGACGGAGAGGACTGATGTGAATATGTATGTATGTATGTATATACAGCATGTATGAGGAGCATGCACGCACACACACGCGCGCACACTGAGCTCTCGTCAGGCATGCATGGAGTATAAGCACCATTTCCCAAGGTGTGGAGAGGCGGTGAGGGAGGCAAGCAGTGGAGGATTTGGCGGGTGGAGGGAGGTGGTTCGGTCCTCTTGGCCACATGTCCATTTCTGACTCATGACATAGCATCAGACTTAAAACCAGTGTTCACTTCCTGCGTAAGCTACCACTCTAAAGCCTGATTAAAGACCACCTGGGAACAATCTGTTTTCACCCTGTGCCTCAGACAGCACGTTTTGGGAAACTTGCCCAGCGATCATCTTAGCCCTTAAACGACGAAAACAACTGTGCCACGTGTCCCTAGCTTGGCTCGGAAGCACTGAGGCATTAACGAAGTACTGAGCGAAGGTAAGACGCTAGAGTTGTTCTGCAAATCAGCAGCTGTAACACAGATTTAAAGAACAGAGTTCAACTTTTAAAGCTCGATGAGATATACGAAACTGAAACCAGGAGACAGTCGGCTTAGCCTAGCATAAAGTAGTTTTTTTTAAGAGTTTTTGTGCTAAGCTAAGCTAACTAGAGCCTGGTTTCAGCTTCACCTTAAACAGACATATTACGAATGATCAATCTTCTCATCCCACTCTTGAAGATCAGGCAAATAAGTGTATCTGCCAGTCTGCTGAACTCGTCAGTTAAGCTAAATGCTAATTCATTTGACATTGTATGAATCTGGCAACGCTGTATTTGGGCTATTGTTGAAATTTACACAAACTAAAATGATACGGACTTCTTAATGTTCCATTCCAGCGTGTAGTGGGTATAGACGACATTCATTTACGCTCTCTTCGTCATCATTTAACAGGTGAGTTGATCATTGGGGCCAGTTCATCAAATACTCGCATGCCTGTTTAACCCTCAGCCAGTCTATGTGGGTCCAGGATCAGACGTGGAGCAGGCAATTTGCTAATCAATCCGCCGCCCCGGGAACAGAGGATACTCACTAAGAAAAGGGCAATGAGAAAAAAAAAAAAAAAAAGATTAAGGAGAATTGAGCCAGGCTGTGAATGCACTTTGACTTGTTCAATACAGTCCGATGGTTCCTGCATCACGCAGCCTTCCAGGCAGCGGTAACTGGAGACATGGCACCTCTCTTCTTCCTTCCCCTCCTAAGGGGCTACTGGTTGACGAAGATAATACCAGCTGAGGTGGTTGCGGCTTATATTAAAATGACCTCCTGTGACTTTATACTGCCAGCGAGGTCTTGGCACTTTAATAAAGTCTAGATGCCATTTATTTATAATGCATGGAAGAGAGAGAGAGAGAGGGAGGGTAAAAAAAAACAAAACAAATGACATTCTGCATGCAGAGCCAGGCAAGTGTTATCTGGTCGAGTTTAGTCGGAATAAAGTAAATTAATATGCCCACATCATGACAATATATCCCCTGGCTGTTGCTTATCTGTCTCCCCACCCCCCCAAAAAAAGGTTTGTCAACAGTTGCTGAGTGATGCTTTGCAGGAAGATTGGAATCAGAAATGAACACTTGGCACCAAGTTCAGGTTTGTATGTTGAAGGGTGGCACAGTAGGCGAAGCAAAGCATCAAGCATTCGTATAGTTCCTTTGTGACTGTTTACTTACTAACTGGACCAATGTTATTAGGAATACCTGCAAGAGAGAAAGAGAAAAGGAACATCTTAATTTAAGGCATAAAATTGACATTTCAGGTGATGATGGCAACGTCGCTCCATAAGACTGGAGGTTTGCGTGGATTGTTTTACACCCCAGTGCCTCTGCTTCATACTGATGAGCTGCACACGCTTAAAATGAAACGCAGCCTGAGACTTTGGCGTCTAGAGCAGCAGCTAGTCCTCGCCGCGCTTTGAACGTGTTGTCTGCCACATGTTTAGCTTCACGGTTCTTTGGTTCCGTCTGGCTTTATCATTATTTCTGCTTTGAAGTCGCTGTTGTTGGCAGTGCCAGAAAAGGTCACTGCTGCCCTGCACAGCAAAAAGGTACACACCTGAAAATGTCCCAACATCACTGAAATACCAATCCCGGCGAACATGACGCCGACTATGATATTTTAGTTATTTCAAAGTTTAAAAAGTTGAGACGTGTCGGAAAGACGCATTTATAAGACAGACTTCTCATGCACGCAGACAACATATCAAAGGACGTCATAGATGGCTAACTCTGTCTCTAACTCCAAAGGAGGACAAGTCTCATCCTGCTGCCCGCCTGTCCATCCTTCCATCACGCAATCCCTTGTGCCAGACAGCCACAGAGCAGATAATACAGTCTGTCTCATCCCCATGGTGACCAGATCTCTCCCACACCAGGACACTGCCAGGTTGTGGATCTGAGGAGATTGAGACGTTCGTACGCTTCTTGCACCAATCATTTCGCCATCTGAACCAACCGCCGACATCTTGTTTTGGGTATTAATTAGGACTGTGAATATGAATAGCAGGCATTGTTAGGAAGAGCTATCCGTCAAAGGCGCGCGGACGCACTGGCCCCGTGTCTTCGGTCGGCGTTTGTTTTCCGAGGAATCTGCTTTCAGGACACAAACGCCAGCTCCACTTTTTCTAATCATCCGTTTGAACAGCGGCCCACCCTCCCTCTCGCTCTACCCCCTGCCCTCAATAAGGCAGTCTGCCCACAAAAACAAACAACCCCTTCGCCATGGGAAGGGGAAGCATGCTGGGCAATAGGAGAAATGAGCCCACGTAAAGCAGCAGAAGAAGAAATGCAATAAAAACGGTGCTTTCTTCCCGTCTAGCTCACATCTCCCCTGTCATCCGCTCACCACCGCTCCTATGGCGGAGGATGCCGAGGAGGCAAGGAGGCATCTGTGCAGGATTTTTGGTGGAGGCCTTTCATCTAATGGAGCCGTCACGAAATATCTCCAAGTACTCGGGGGAAACATGAGGATTTCCTGAGCCTGCGCATGTGTTTGTGTACGTGGACTTTGATCAAACTCCTGTCATTCAATCACTCTCCCTCTGATCTCTGCCTGCAAGCTGTATTTAGGAGCCAAATCTGTGACCTGTCTGAGAGCTGTGAAGTGCAGGAGGCTATGCTGGCATATGGAGGCGGAGTGTAATGGATGTCAAACCTCAGGGGGGTGGGCAGATGCTAACCAGGAGACAGGAAGGACGAGGGCAAGGACAATCAGAATAACAATCACTTTATTCACAAAGTACAGTTTAATTTGGCAGCGCCGGCTCTGACTGTCACAATATATTGATAAAAGAGGGTTAAAGCTTTATTATGGGAACTACATTTCATTCTAACTTTAAGGTTTTTAAAGAAAAGCACCAGTATGAATAGGAATACAGCTGCCTGTATGTAAAACTTTGATTTTGGTAAGATAATATAAATATCAATTTTAACCAAAAACCATGTTTTTGTGCAACTCAGTACAACGTCTACATGAATATAGGTAAGATAGAAAACAAAGTACTTAAATATGTAGTAAATATGCATCTATATAATATATAATTGGCCGTTTCCGACATCTCTCCACAACAAAAACACAAGAGAAGTGTCGTGGATAGATTAAATAGTGTGTTTATCCACTGTGACGACGGCCAGCCTCCAGTCCAACATTAGCTTCAGCTAGCTGCAGCGGGTTCAGACATGCCTGAGATCAATAAACTCTATGGCCGCCGACTAGAAATGCAAAACCTGCCGCATGTGACATAAAAACTGCATCTGGTCTGCGTAATAAAAAAAAAAAAATTCTTATTATTACATCATTTCTTTGGTTTGTGTCGTTATTGCTTCGCGTGCTTTATGCGTGCATGCATTATGCAGGGTTCAAGCAGCTGCTCGCAAACTCCAAAACGTGAGACTGCGAGTGTTTTAGCTCTGTAACTGAACTGCAAAAGAGGAAGAAAAGGACCCGGTGAAGTAGCTGACAGAGCAATAACACACAGGCGCTATCTACATCTATTCTGGAAGATTAGCAGGGGAGCCACTACATTAAATGGAGAGGGGTATAACTGTGAAACCGCAGAGGAAGAGGAAAAGAGGTGACTTGTTTGTGTTATTGTGGCGGAGACTTCCATTAGTGCGCCACACCAAACTGTAAGTTCACAGATTATTCTTCATAACAGCGTTTACAAAGGCACAGTGTTCATAAAGTGCCGCGCTGTACCAACGGCACACGGCTGCTGTTTGCTTTCAGCACGCCACAGCGCTGACAGAAGGCAATGAACGAGGCATTTAATGACGCACAAACGTGTTGTTAATCAAGCCCCCATTTCCTGTGTTGCTTTGTTCATACGCGCGTGATATCTAATGCAAAAAAAAACCAGCTTCTCATTCCAGTTTCAGGTCCAAATAACTTTTCTTTCCAGGTCAGGATTTGGAGCGCCAAAGGCCTGTCAGCGCGATTGTTCGCCGCTTTATGAGCAACCTGCGGGGTTCGAGCAGATGTCCGGGATCCCATGTCGGGTCATTCGATTAATTTACAATCACCGTCATTTCCAGTCCCCTTCACCTGCCCGGCCCCCGCCATTACGGCTGCAATCTAATTTGGTCCTATCGCACAGGATGAGCATTAGGAGCTGCTTATGTTGACGTTGTGCTCCATTGATTTTTATGAGCTGTGCAGGGATCGCGGCTGCGAGGGGCCGCCGGGCGGTTAACATGATCTCGGAGGCGTGTGCGACTCGCTCGACACGATCTGCGCGCGCGTGGGGTCGGGGGTCACGCGCGACCGAACACGCACGCACGCACGCACGCACAAATGCGTCTGTTAAAATACAGTGCGGCGCCTGAGTCACGCGGGGCATCGGCTGATTTACAATAAATCTCATTTCACAGAGCAATGTGGTTACAAGTCCCAGCGCTTGATGTTCATCCTTCACTGGTCCACTTCCAGTTATGCTGTCATCCATCCAAGACTATCACTGCAACCTTGCTAATGGATTATCAAAAAGCAATAATACAATATTCTCTCATGGATCTCTGAGCTTTAAATCTCTGGCGTGCCTGCACACTCATCTGTCAAAGAGGGGACATCAGATTTGCCATATGGTTCTTGGATTGTACCGTCAAGAGCACAGTCAGTTCCCGCTGCGGAAGCAAGACTGTGTTTGTTTGTTTGTGCATGTGTGACTGTGGGTGTCATTACATTGTTTCTGTCAGCATCCATTCGGCTCTGACCTTCGATGCGTCTCACCTGTTTACCCCGGCGCTACCTGGACTGCTCTGGAAAGGGGCTTATCTGCTGAATTCATCCATCCACCGCAGGCAAAGTTGGTAATTACTTTCCCTGGCTGCCATCATTTTATAGCAATCCATCATTACTGGAGCTCTTTGGCTATATAGAGCCCAGTCATGGTGACAGGCATTGCTAACTGGTTAGCAGCGGAGAGGCTGCCAAAACACAAGCGCGCGGCGTGCTGACTTGATTGAATTCCTCAGGAGCAAAATTACGGCTTGCCTTGCCGGAGTGCCCGGCTCACTGGCTCGTTCGCTCGCTCGCTCGCTCGCTCTCAGTGTGTAGATCTGAATTGAAGGTGGCAAGTCTTAAAGTGCCCGAGAGCCATGATGGAAGAAGCACAGTTTAAGATTTCAGGGAAGGGATGAGGCGTATGTCGGAGGTGGTGGCGGCAGTGTGGGAAGCGGTACAGGGAAAAAAAAAAATAAAAAAAAATCTGGAGATGGAAGAAACAAATATTTGAAAGAAAGATTACCGTCACAGCTGCACAGAGCCGAGATGTGGAAAAGACAGAGTAAACAAGCTCGGTCTCTGGGGTGGTTGGGGGTGTTGTGGAGGAGAGAGAGAGAGAATGCGAGCATGAAACAAAACAGAGATGGGGCGAGCAGGCGGAGGCAGGAGGAGAAGGGCAGGAGAAGCAACAGAACAGCAGGAGAAAAGAGAGAATGGGGGTGAAATGGAAATTCAAATAGCTGCGGAAAAAGAGGAATAAAAGCATGAACGAGTGGGCGCCGGTGTGTGTGTGGGGGGGGGGGATGCTCCGCGTTCACGTGTGTGGACGCATAAACACACGGCGCTAATTGAACATGCAGTCGAGCTGCGAGCCGGTGGGGGGGGGGAGGAGGAGAACCTCACGTTTTACACAGATCTGTCACACAAAGCTTCACTTTATCCCCGTTTAAAGAGCGACGACGCTTGAATTCGATACCTGACCGTTAATCAGCGACGTCGGGCACGAAAAAGCTTTAAAAAGCATCCAGCATGCGTCCAACATGTACTGGCACATGTGTAATGTGATTACATTAGTGCTTTATCAGAGCTTCATTAGTAAGGTAATGTGATTACACTAATGCATCAGTTAGTAATGCGATGCCCAGGGCTCATTAAACCATTTAATGCCTGTAATAAATATTTAAAAAGCGCATTTTTGACGGCAGTTCGCTACGTGTTTGTGCAAACCGTACAAAGTCTAGTCAAATCCGACATAATAAAGGTATCACGGTGTCTCTGAGACCCACATACAGTGATGTTTGTTTGCCCACAATAGAGCGAGATCCAGTCGACGGCGGCGTCTCCGGCTCCTCTGGGATTCGGTGCTGCCATTGAAATATGTATAGAAACCTACTTCTGTCGCACAACAGGGGAGATTAATCTGAAGAATCTGAAAGTGTGTACAAGTCGGTGCAAATGAACGTGAGGCTTATTATGTGTGTGTTTGGTCACATGATCAGCACCTCCCAGTTGGACTATAGCACTAATAATGAGGCTGCAGCTCCGCATTGATGTATGCTAATTAGAGAACAGCAGTGTATAAAATAGTATTTTGTTGTTATGGTGATACCATGGTGCTTCTTCTCATTTTCATCTGGGACCATGAAATGCAGGGTTCTCAGACGGCGGACGGCTGACGTGGGTCTTCTCCGGAGCCAGGGGATGAATCATTACAGTGAAATCCGCCGCGTGTCCACGCCTTTCACCGCTTTGATCAAAGGGCGAATCCATAAACTTTAGCCGGCTTCAGCTAAATCTGAACAAGTGTCTCTTAATCCTGCCCTGACAAGGAAATCTATTCATTTTATCAAGCCGCGGACAGAACAAATGAGGATTTAATCTGTAAAAAGCTCCGAAACTGGGGGGAAGGAAGATTTCACTGAGTGCAGTTATTTGCAAAATTTTAAAAAAATGAATGTCCTTCTGATGCTGCACGATGTGGACGCATCTGACTAAACGCTTCGCGGCGTCAGTCAAAGCGTCACACAACAAGCCCTCGACGACCTTAAGGTTATGCACACCATGCGCGGCAGCGGGATCGTCATAAAGACGGTGATGACCGCGCGCAAGGTCGCACTCCTCTTATATAACTTCACTGTCGCCGTGTGAACACAGGTCTCGACCTTCGGCGGCTTCTCTCTTTCCAACGATCTCTATTTATTTCTTTAAATCTAAATATATTTATGCATATTTGTACATTCATATATATGGTTGATGAATTATAATCGGGTTTCTGTGCATTTTATCACCTATCAGCCTGCTGGCGATTTCAGATGAGACCGAAAAACCGAAGGAATAAAAGCAAAATATTTGCCTTCCTGGAGTTAAAAGTGAGAAGATCAATGCTGCTTGCATATGCACAGGTTCGGAGCAGTGACCTCCTGGAGCCCTCAGACCCTCCCAGGAAGTCAATGCTCTCAGTACTGAAGGAGAGCACGGCACACGATCCCTCTTAAAACAACAGCCTTACACACAAATAGCACGTTAGCCTGATTAAGCTAGCAGTCTCCTTGTTGTAGCTCAACATCAGGAATTAATCAGGTCATTTATACAAACCAGATCCATACAGATCCAGATGTGTTTCCAGTTATGAACATGAAGATCACTGGCTCTTGTCTAAGTTGCATGCATGCACTGTCATTCTCTAGTGTGCGTACACACAATGCGTGTGGGTTTGTACGCGCGCGTGCTAAAGTGGTGGGTTGCAGCTACTTGAAACTTTGCTTCTGATCCCATAGAGGCTCAGCAGGAGGCTAAGCTAAGCTAACACTGCCTCTGAACTGGGTTGCTCCTTTTGCACCCTGCATGCAGTCCTACCGACTGCATGCAGGGTGCAAAAGGAGCAACCCAGTTAGCAACTCAAAGTGCATTTAAGGATTTTCCCTGTAATAAAACATTCAGGGTACATTTTTAGCATTTGAAATCAACTTTTCCGAGGCCACCCATTTTCTGCCCCCCACCCTCCTCCCCCACCGCCGGCTCCTATCTCCCTCAGTATCCTCAGCCCTACAGTGAAATGAACTGCCATGGTTAATTCTCAAACTGATCCCTCTCCTTCTGTCTCCGCAGAGGGAGGAAGCGAGAATGAGTGAGGCTGAGAGACGGTTGGTGGGTGGGGGTGACGGCGGCGGCGGTGGTGAGAGGCGTAGACTGAGAGAGGGAAAGCGAGAGAGACAGAGCCACCCCAGAAGGCTGAGTTAGCTGTGACAGAGAGTGATGCCCACTTCCCCTCCTTCTATCTCCTCCATCCTTTTCTTTCATCATCACTTTTTAAATCCCGCTCCTCTTCCTCGCGCCATCGTGCGACGCGATGCAACCCCCCATCATCCCCCGGATGATGATTCATCGATCCCGTTATCGCATCAGACGACTTGATGGGCGTAGTAAAAAGAAATTAAATCTTAATTAAATTTTCATCTTTGACAAATTTGTCTCCAAAGAGCCGCCATATGCTCGCCGGGTTCAGGGGGAAACACTTCTGGAGTTGCTGTTGAATGAACGGGCTTGAAAATGACAAAACAGCACAAGGTGAATTTTTCTGTCGGCCGCGTGCATCCCTTTATTTTTATATTTTCCTATTCAGGAGGGACAGCCTTGCATTCCTATAGATTTTTCACGCCGTTATTACATTATGGATTTTTTCCCCTCCAAGACAAAGTATAATAATGCACTTTATACTACGACTGTTTTTCATCACTTGCAGGGCAAAGGTAGTGTCTGTGCCTGTCCTTGTGCGGTAGTTATGAAAGTGTGTGTGTGTGAGTGAGTTGGATGAGCACCTGAGTGTGTGTCGCCTTTTTTAATAATGTGCTGTCAATCTGGGCTCTGGGAAACGGCCATTTCACAAACCCCCCCCTAAGTCTCATAACGCGGATCCTCTGGGAGGGAGAATAAGTCATCAGCCGGTGGCCGAGAGTCCTCGAGCGCCGTCGAGGAAGGCAGAAATCACAGCGGGTGCAATAACGGGACGGGGTGGGCTTTTAAACGAATGCCTGCTGAGATGTATAGCGCTGCCACTCGTCACTCTGCTGTCTTAGCTGATGCATGGCAGCAAACGGGAAAGAGTTTTTCTGCTAAACACGAGAAGCTACACCTGCACACAGGCCCCTAATCCATTCGTGCACGCATTCATGTATCCACTGACGACGCATCTGCCCCCTAGTGGCCATTAACAGCTGCTGCAAAAGCCTACACTCGAGGCATTGGACCTAGATTGCGGCTCAGCTCCTCACTTAAGTGCTACCAAACCACCGCACGCAGGGAGTACAGTGTGACACCGTGTCCTTGTTTTGTTCATACCCCGGGAAGAGCAGCTGTTGCTTTTGTCTGCTGGGGATCCAAATAAATAATAAACAGCGAGGCTTTGGTTATGTGTGGCGGAGGGAGGGTTGGAAAAAGAAACGGAGATGATAGAACATGCCGACTTTTGCACGGGAAACCAAAATGTTTCTAGTTGAGCTTTTCTCCGCACAGCCCATTTTTACAAACAATGAGCGTCGTGCAAGAACATTTTTCGGACTCTGATCCTCACTTGAACTCTTTTTCATACGGTTTTGCTCGAGCTCGGGGGTGCTACCGGTCAAATCTCTTAACTTGTTTTACATTTGACTAATTTTATTTGATAAAGGCCACTTATTCTCGAGTTGGTCTGCACTCATGGGACCTACACGTTGGCATGAACAACACTCCCACTCCCTGTTTGCACGGGCGGGTCTTGCACGAGTGGCTCAGCTCCAGAGGAAGCCTGAAACACCCTCACATGACGACGTGACGTCACCGCAGGACACGAGACAGAAAGGAGCTGGCCCACTTTCTGCAGCTCGAGCAGGACTAAGTAATTGCTTCTATCTTGCATTAGCATTACAGCTGCAGCCGGAGAACGTTGTTCATCAGCTGTAATGCATTTAGTGTGTTCGTGTAAAGCAGGGCCTGCATCAACAGGCACTTCAGGATAATAAAGATGCAGTTTCATGCAATCTGCTCACAGCAGTTGGCCGCTGTAACTGGACATGGATATAATGGAGCAGGGGCATTATAGACCCCATGATAGCACAGATATGTTTATTAATAACAATCACGAATAACGTAGCCACTTATACGCATCCGCCTGAACAGCAAACCATAATCATAAAAGCCCCCCAAAAATAATTTCAGATCCAGCTCGTGCCGTCCAGTCTGACAGCAGATCAGATGTATTTCGTGCTTTGTGCTCACTTTTTCTGATGTGCGGAAGCAGGAATATGCAACTGATGGACGAATGTAATTGTTAGTGCTGTTTTGCTGTGATTGTACGCTGCAGACGCTGTGATGTCCGAGGTGTATTCCCCCACTGGGACGGTGAATTCTGTCTTATCTTCACTTCTGAAATCAGACTGAATGTGCGGATGAAACAGTGTTTTTTTTTGTTTTTCGAGGGCTGTGAACAGGAAAACAGCACGCTCTGCCCAGCCCGCGGTTAAATCACATAGCTAACCATCTTATATTAATGTTCCCTGTTACTACGAAGTTTTGTTAAAGCTGTGCTTGTTTCAGATCAGATCTTTAAGTCGCCTCCGCTGCTGGATGCAGGTGAAGAAACCCAGGAATGGAAAGGCGCGTGAACGCAGCAGCGATATGAATGTGCATCCCTAAATGTGTTTTTTTCATGTTTTTTGTGTATTTTGCAGAGTTGGTTGTTGCTTTTTGTCTGTTTACATGGTTTGATTTGATTCACTGAGACTCACCGCGCTAGCCAGATAATGTCTCTGTGCATTTTAAGACTTTATTTTTCTGCTGTTTCCTCCCTTTGTGCTTGCTGATTGCTGACTCTCGCAGTCCGGTTGGCGCGTCTGTGAGTCTGAACCAACCCCCTCGAAACGCCAAAAGTCACGCAATCACACAAACAAAACTAACCGAGCGCGGCGGCAGCAGAACCGGCGGCGCCTCTGCTCCGCGAGGTGAAATTATTGTTTTTCTCTGAATGGACATAATGGCCTCAGTTTCCTGTCAGAAAGGGGCTATCTGACTGCAAGGTAAAGCTGTGAAAATACTCTAAATATAGCGTGCAACTTATATTTTTTTAGGGTGGCTAAAACACCGCAATTACCTCAATTAACCCCCTCGTCAACAGAAAAGAAAAACCCCTTTGACGGTCACTGTGTCTCTGGTCTTTGGACACGTTTGTTTCCACGGGACGCGACGTCGGTCTCTCCGCCATCTCCGCTTTTCAACCTTTTATCTGCTCGAAACATCTTTAATTGCTTCAGTTCGCTTTGAAAACGTCACCGCTCGGTGCCTCACCAGCAGCACGGTGATCGCCAGGAAGGAGATGGCGTGCGGGACGCTGCTAATTAGGATTCAACTTTCATCTTCTGTCCGCGCACGCGCCTTTGTTGTTGTGATTCCCACTTTCATGGGAAAGCGCCTGTTTGTTTGTTTTTTTTAAATACCTGTACAAACACCTGCTCCGTCATGCGACCCATCATTTTAATTATAACGTGTGTGCAGTGTGTGTGTGTGTGTGTGTGTGTGTGTATGCGTGTGTGTACTCACAGATATTAGCCGTGCCCTTGGGGATGGGCAGGTAGGAGCCAGCACTCCACGCTCGCCCCAGGTAATTCTTCTTACAGCGGCCACAGTCGGGCCCGGTGGTGTTGTGTTCACACTCGCAGCTCAACTTCTCTTTGTCATACACGCAGCTGTTGGCGTGAAGGTTGCACTTGCACCTGTCAAAGGGGGGGGGGGGGTGGAGTTGAGAGAGGACAACACGCGTCAACATGAGTGAATTTTCCGGCGCCGAGTGAAAAGCAGACAGCTTTTATTCCGGCGGACAATGCCGCTGAAGGGCAGCGCGTCCTTGACTAGCGGTGGCATTGGAACGCAGTCAGAACAACTCAAACAGTTGCTTCTTCCACTTCAAGAGGAGCTAGTTCAAAGGAGGCAGGCGGCTGCACGAGCAAATCTGGCATCATTAGTTCCTCCCTCTTCCTCCCCTCCGTCCTCCACTCGGGACGGTGGCTCGGTTTTAATTGTCCCACTGGAGGATGCATAATTGTAGTAAGGTCACAGTCGATCGGGGGGGGGGGGACAAAGAGGTGCAAGGGGAGCGCTGTGGAAAACAAGTTAAATTGTGGAACAAGCACCGGGAGAGCGAAGGCGTCGAGGCTCGTGGCTCTGCACGGCGATGAATAGCTCAGAGTTAGCCAGAGGGCGGCATGGAGCAACAGCACGGCTACGTTCCCCGTGACAAATTAATATGAGATGAGATCTCAGAAGCATATTTCCAGTTTGGAAAGAGGGAGTCCCTTAAGGTGCACTAAATCCTCGCTCACATCCCGCTCACCAGAACCTTCATTTAACAATAAACTCAGCAAATTCATTTTCTGCTCTGGCTAGATGAGCATTGAGGGGATATCTACCTGTTAAATTAATTTATGATCCTCGCGCAGCACAAAGTACTCCGAGGAATATAGAGAACTTTGAAGTGCTGGGCGGCTTTTTGAAGAACTTTTCGACGCGTCTGAGAGGCTCCGCCAAAGGTCACGGTGAAGCTTAGTCGAAGGTGGACCTACAGGTTTATGCAACATCTGAAATCAGGGACTCGTCTCCGCTCATGAGCGCAAATATTAAATGTGTGTGCGCTACTGTGGCTGTATAAGGTTTAAATTAGGATCAAATGACACCTGAATATCTTCCTTTACGCACGTCGTTCCCCGCATTTTGTAAATCTCGTACGTTTCCCGCCGTGCCCGTGCCGCCGATGCTGCAAAGTTTAAGACGAGAGCTCGGCTGCAAATTGCGATGAGTGGCACGCCTGAAACACAGCAGCATGAGGACGTTTGATCCTTATTGTTTCCTGAAAGCGGCACGAGTCACAATCCAGCCCCCGACGCCAACACCGGCTGCAACTTTGAGTACCGGAAGTCGGACTTCCAACAGGGATGACTCATCGTGGATTATCGAAGCCGTGGCTGTTTGTGTATTTTAGAGAGAAGCAGGCGACACGGCGCTATTCAAACTGCGTCCAATGTGATTTTTCGTTTAGCTATTTCTATCTAACTAGATCCCGGGTGAAAGGAGTGTTTCTGTTCGCTCCCAGGGCGCACAATACGAGGTGGAGGGAAAGGTGTAGAGGAGGCAGATGACACAGATAGCCCCACGGTTGTGTTCGCCGACGTCTTGGTGAGAAACTCCGGTGACAGCTGGCCTCCGTCACCCTGCCCAGTCTGCATCACCGCGGCTTAGCGTGATCCTCGGAGGTTTGTTCGGTGTTCGAGGTTTGATAAAACACCCCGATACGCAAGAAACTCAGAGGTGCTGCCATGGAAATGTGTGTTCCTCCTCGCTCGATTGACAAACACACAGTCTACAAATAGAGGAAGCACACGACACGCAGCCCGACGTCATGTTGCACTAGAGCACCAGACTGTCGGACCGCAAAATGAAGTTTGTCATTTACCCGATAAGGAAAAATAAAGCTGCATCTTAACACAGGGCTCATGAAGCCCAGATCAAACTGTGAGACCGGGCGCTGCCGATCAAACACGGATCGAGATTCAGAACAAGCCCGAAGCTCGTGGAGGATGGGAACGGTTATCGAGTGGACTGAAGCTGTTGCGCTCCTATGTTCTGAGCCAACAGAAGCTGAAAACACATGATCTTTGAGTTGAGTTGAACTTCACTTTACAAATGCTGCAGGCCGACCCTGAACGGATCCGTGAAAAACAATGAAGCCATGTCCCGTCCCCATTAATTAGTAATTACTGCTATTAAAGCCTTCTGATGCCTCCTCTGCTGAAGCTCACATGTGAACTGCAGTACTGTGAGCCCACTTTGAGGACAGACACTCCTTCGTTCTTCTGTGAAACTGGATTAAATCTTCAGCAGCTATCACAGAAACGACTATTCAACGCTGAGACGCCGTCCGGCTGGTGCCTGGAGGTCAGTCGACGTCCATTAGTGGCTAAAATCAACCCAAGATCAGCGTCAGGTCCAACAAAACTATGTTCAGTCCCTCTGTGCTGAAAGCTTGTGTGTGTGTGTGTGTGTGTGTGTGAAGGGGTTGTGGTGTGAAACGACTTCACACGGAGCCCTTTGTGGTTTAACCTTCAGCTTCTTTTAACCTCGCCAACATTTTAATCAGCATCCAGAAATGATAGCGCCGTCGGCATAATGATGGAGGCCGCCAGTGAGGCCCTGAGGGTCTGCGTACCCCACCAGCGCCGCCGTGCTGCCAATCAGCTGCGGCTCCTGAATGCGGATGCCGGGGGGAGGCTCGCCCGCCCGCCCGCCCGCCGCCGCTTCGGCGAAGGAGCCGAGTAAACGTGTATTTAACAACATTTTAAGAGCACATTTCCTGCAGGGTTCCCCCGCGCGCGCAGCACTGTGTCTTCATTTCCCGCTTCACTTTGAAAGCTCTGTGGTTTCCATCCGTCTCTGTGTCGTCCCTCATCGTTCATTCTTCACGTCTCTCTCTTCTCCATCCACCTATTAGTCTGTCATTTTAAACTCCGCTCCGGTATCTCCCATTAATAAATATTCATGGAGCCGAAGCATCTTTGTTTTTGTGTGGTTCTCTCAAAGTGATATTGCTGGAGGCATTATTGAGTGTGCCAGCCGCCGCCTGTGAGCTAAAAGGTCCTGATATGTATTCATAAAATTACCCATGAGGCTTTGTGCTCAAATTGCCAGACTGGCAGAAAAAAAAAAAAAAAGGAGGCTTTCCGACTGAAGTTTGGATTCTGTTTTCGTGAGGAATTGCAGCAAACATATTCTTATATCTGACAAGGGTTTAAAGTTCTCCTTGAAATGTGGGGGACAGAAGATATTGTTGGCCGCAAATTTATTATTTTCCTTCATCCTGGTGGAAACGCGAGCAGAGCAGCCCGCGGAGACTTAGCTTACCTGGAGCAGCGCGTCTATGACCTCTGCAGTAATGGGATTCTGATTGACACCGTGGGTGCGGACGACACATTGCGCCTCCCCGCTGATGATGCCAGCTACAACAAACGAAAACAAAGCGACCCCCCGCGCCCCGTTTCTCTGAGAAAATGCCCCCTTTTCGTTCCATCACTTCAGCCATTATCTGCATAATAACATTCAGCCGGAGTTCGTTCCCCGACACTGCTCCATTTCGCTCGACGCCGCTTCAAAGCCAAAAGTATCAGCCAGTAATTAATAGTAATTATCCATAATCCAAGCCTACAACATCCCCGACGCACAAAGCTGCTGATCCCAACAAATTGAGCAGACTAAACTCAACATGGTCCTTAAGTGGGTTAACTAAGTGAAGCAATTAAATTTCAATCTAACGCCCAGGTGTTTCCATACGCACGCCAATTAGGTCAAACGTGGTTAATAAACGCTTTTTCCCCCCCGTTTCAGCCCATGTCTGCATTCAGTGTCTGCTGTAAATGAGCGGCAACACACCTGGGGTTGCAAGGGGCGGGCGGCGGGGTGGGGGTGCTGGAGTCGAGGGGCGGGGAGGTTGGGTGGGGGGGTGGGGCTTCGAGGAACACGCCGCTTAATTACACGGATGAAAATGAAATAGAAACACACAGGAGTGGCGTGTGTGTGTGTGTGTGTGTGTGTGTGTGCAGGTGATTCCTTGTCGGTGGGATGGATAATTGCACAATGCACACACACACACACACACACACACACACACACACACGTCTGTAGTGAAATACACTACCGGGCACTTCCCCATTGACATGTACCTTCCAGCTGCCGTCTGTATTGGCTTAAAACAGCTCAGCCTGCTAACGTGTTACCTGTTAATTGCCTCCTCTCCCTCTTTCCACCCCCCCTCCTTGGCCTGCGGTGCATTGTGGGAAGTGGAAGGAGTGAGATCTCAGCACCAGCTCTCCTGGGATGAACCTCGGCCCCCAACCTCCCACTAAATATATCCTTTTTTTTCCACCGTCTTGCCTTTTCCTCTCACTAGAAAGTGGGCAGTTAAAGAAATGTGGAGTCTGTGGGAAAAACCATGGCAGGCTGTCTCTATTAGTCCTCTCTCAAATGTCAGTGTTTTAGTTCAATCCGTTGGCATGTCAGCATTTCACTTATACAGAGCCAGCATGGTGCATGCATGCCTGTCTATCTGTATGCATACTGCGTTCTGTCTGGAGACACATTTACAGTTCAATCTGAAGTCTGCGTGTTTATAATACACAGGTGAATACACCGGCTGACAGACAAGCAGGCCCTCTTGAGCATTTAGCAATCACGCACATCTCTATCATTTGTAATTTCTGCATTTCGGGTGCAGCGAGGCTGCTTTCAACGGCTGAAACTGTCGACACACGTCCGGGTGACGTTGCAGGAGCCGGTCCGAGGCCAGGACGGGCGGCCACGGCAAACAGAAGCTTGCAATACGGTTTGCAAAGACACAGAACATGCATGAACAAATGATTTGATGCAGGGAAGCTAAGTCACCGCATGAGCGCCAGTCAGAACTAGTAGTTGCGTAGTTGCATTGCCTGGCTGCGCGTGTATTTACAGCAGGACGTAATGTAAAAGCCATACGCTTAAACAGCCAATTAAGCCTTGGAGTGTCACACAAAGTGACCCGGCTGCTGAACTATGGCAGCCGGCTCAGGAAGTACAGCGCTTTAAATTATTTTAATGATTATTTTAGCGAGCTGATGAGTGCTTCTCGTTCCTGTTGCATGTTCCCGTCAAAATAATCAGTTTAAGTCCACAAAAAAATAACAAGATCCTGCAAAACTAAAATAGCACGACACTAATTTTCTGTCTTAGCACCGCTGTTGGATAACCAGCCACACAACGCCGACATCACAGTGCAATATAATTTGCGGTGTGTCACTGCACTGCAAGTTCAGCTCATCTCTGGTTCCCTGCATTGAGGTAAATGCGCCGCCTGCCCGCATCAATCCGCCCAGGCCATCCATCTATCGAATCCTCGGCATTACTAATGTATGGAGTTGGACATGCTATCCAAGCAGGAGTCAATCAAGAGGTCTTTACTGCCTGTGACATGCCAAGCCAGTTCAATAGAATCGACATGCTGGGCCTCACTGATACTGCTCTCAGCTAAAGACTATTGGCCGTGGACCCGGTGACACAAAGTGCACTGCGGAGGAGTGAGGGAGAGCGCTCCATCACTGGTGCCACGGAGATTCAAGGTGGAGAGGTGATATTAAGCGATCTTGTCATTTCATAAGCGACATCACTGATTGGAGCCTTCAAAGAGAGTAGCTCCCCAAAGAGGCTGCAGCATTGATCGGTTTGGGTCGGCAGCCAGTCCTCGTACTGCGAGAGGTTAGACTGCATTTGACCTCTGTGTACGTGCGTGCACAAAGACGGAGCGGGTGCAACGTTGCAGCACAAAACACTCGGATGCTGCCGCGCGTAACTAGCAAACGGTTTTTGCACAAGTAAGCCTCGGGATCGTTAAAATTGTGTAATTATAGACAACGAACTGAAGCAGAATCAGTGCTGATTTCACTACGTGGCTGGCAGGAAACATGGAAATGAATAAAAGCCATTACTTCCTAATTGTCCTCTGTTATCTTGCAGCCTCTTGCTAATGTCACCAGCCATTAAACTTTGGCAACCTTCTTCCTTGTGACATAATCCCGATGTCTGCAGCAGACATCTCCCATGGCTGTGCCCACCAGGGGCCCGAATCTGAAACCAGGCTAGGACCCAAAGAGCAGGTGTAATTACAGAAAATGTTGGCGGCATCCCAGCGAGCACGGGGGTTAACTCTTAAACCCCGGGCGAGGGTCATTAATACCTCTGGTCCTGATGGCGTTTTGAAAGCGCGAGCCCCCGACACACCAGTGGGGGCAATGTTTCCACTAAATTAAGTGGGAGGCTGCACGGCCTCGTGGTGATTAATGACAGCGGCATGAGACGTAAAGAATTGCTTGAAGGTGGGCATGCAGGTGTGTGTGTGTGTGTGTGTGAGAGAGAGGGAGAGGGAGAGAACTGGGTTTGTGTATATTTACATGTGGGCCACAGGGGTTTTTTTGTGCTTTAAGTGCATTTCAGGTCAGTTTATAGCAACTTTTAGGTTCTAATGAGTCAGAACGAGTGTGTGTACGTTTAATACGAGGCCATCCCAAACAGAGAAAGTGACGGAGCTGACGGAAATTTGCACAAACGTCCATTGAAAGTCTGGGAAAAGCAGGCGCAGAGCGTGCGGCACAGTTACTCAAGTGAGCAAACCAGGGAAGGCGAGATTCGATATCACCATTTCGGTAACGGCTGCTAATCACAGGGCCAACAACTTAAATGACTGACACAGGGAGTTAAGACGCGTACTAAAGGCACTTTACAGGAGCTGTCCGTCCAACACCGCAAACCACAACACGAACCCGCAGTGTACTTACAGTAAAATACAGAAGAAATAGTTTTTTTTTTTTAGTATGTCCATTTTTTTTAATTGGCGGGAAGACCCCTTGAGATGCGCCGTCTCGTTTCAAGGGGGTCCTCAGACAGGCTCTAATGAGTATATATAATATATTCAGCGCAAGGCCACCAAACTTCTTAGGTGGCAGAATGACAGGAAAGCAGCTCTGGAAGGAAAAAAATAAAAATAAAAAATGGCATGTTTGCATGAATTAATTACTTTTTTAGCAGGAGTGCGAAGTATGAAAAATACAAATAGCCACTGGAGTTGATTTAATGCAGATTGACTGAGGGAAAACACATTTGTGATTTAACATCTGGGTGTATACTCCTCTACTACATCTAGAGCATATAATATATAGTATATATTGCCATAAAACCAACATTTCCTTTTCAGCAACTAGAAATATGCACAATATACATCTAAGAGTTAAGTCCTGGCATCAAACCCGTTTTTTTTAATGCTATTTATGTTTTGGGTTTTTTTTCTGTAAATATATGCGCTCTCATTAATTATGTCTGTTTGTAGCAATTTGCAATGCCGGCGGCGCAGTCCGCCATTCCCAGGCTGGATTTCACTAATGCACACATGCACCAGGGAGTCGCAGGCGTGCAATGACACATACATGTAGCATTTAAGTCGATACTCGCTACAAAACGAGCCGAGACATGAATTCATTTACCTCTTGTTGCAATTTGTAGACGGCTAACCAAGTCAAAGCTATCGACCTTTGACCACGCTGTCTGATCGCCATCATCTAGCATCATAATCACCACCACCTCCATCATCAGCCCTGAGTTATCGTGCCCCAGTAAGTTACATTACCTTGCTAAAGGAGCAAAGGTCTGGAAAATTCAATGCAGCCCTCCGTCTTTGTTTGACTGTTATTCTTTTCCTCTTTTGTCAGCTGCAGCTCTATTATATGCTGCTGTTCTGCTTGAAGGCTAAAGCACCATCGGATGGCCATACATAATGAGCGCACGCACGCATTGTCCTCCGAACGATAACTCGCTCAGAATCGCTTTTCATGACTCAACGATCCCATTATCAAGAAGTTTTTATTCATCGCTCCCCCGTCGTCTTCAGATCAGAATCAAATGTCTCGCTCGGGGAGGTCCCCGCATCGACGCTGTCACCGTGCGTGTGCATGTGTGTTTTCTGTGCACACGAGGCGAAGTAGGCAAACAGAAACAGTACGATGACGCTGTCAACACTTCCCCCTCTGTTAGAAATGCTGTATCTGCTCCGGCGTATGAGCGGGAAACACTGCCATATGGTGTTTTCTTCACTGACGAAGCTCTCTTCTCATGTCGCCCATGCCGATATGGCTAGCTCAGTGGGAGCTCTGACTGACTGACGAGGGACCGGCCGACTCTTCTTGGTGTTTCTGATCATGTGCTACTCTCCAGCTCACCTCTATCTTTCACCGTCTGCCTTTCTAGTTCACGTCGAGCCCTGCCGTTCACAGAGCCCTTGAGGTTGTGAGCTTGTTAAGGCACGAGTTAGTGTCAGGTCTTTAATGTGCTCAATAATTCATTATCACATCGACGTTGAGACACAAATTACACACAGTATGCCCTGTTATGATATCATACCGTAGCATAAATCTCATCCTAATCGACTGAATTGCTTTATGGGACAAAATGAGATCGTCTCATTGATAAAACTGCCAAACAAGGTATTAGACAATCCTGCAAAATCCTGCAAAATCCTGCTTTATTAACATTTTTCCTCTGTTTTGTTTTTCTTTTAAAGCAAATAACATTTTTTTTTTTTTTTTACATTTCCACTTCTATTACATTAATGCCACCTAAATAGAGATGAGATCGCTGTTGCTAGCTAACCAATGACTCTTAACTCTGCTCTGCCGCAACTTGAACATTAATATGATGACGAGGGCATGTCATGATATTACTGGTTGAGATGTTGAGCTCAGGTGGACGCCCTACAACCCCCGAATGGAGTTAAGTGGTTGTGAATGTCCATCATAACCACCACGCCCTCACTACATATTAGTAGTAGTTAGTAATCATACTCCTTCCTGCTCTGGCACCGAATGCTAGCGCTGAACATTAGTCACCCAATGCAGGCGTAATTCCTAATAAACCCGGGCTGAACGGAGGAGGCTGCGTTGAAGAGCAACTGTTTAAGAGCTGCTGGCAGAAGGTGGAATGGAAAATGATAATACAACAACATAAAAATGAAAAAGGCAACACAAGGAGCAACACTTTCATCCTCAGAGAGGTGCTTTTCATTAAGCAACCCTCCACCACTATGTGATTCGATTCTATGTGTGAGTAAATCCGATTAGTGTAGTAGTGTTTTATGGTTTTTCGCAGATGGCATTGACTATGCAAGTGTTGCCAACATCTCCCCCAATCTCCACCAGTTACCGAATCATCAGTGGTGGTGGTGGTGGGGGCTGCAAGTGAAGGAGAGGTCAATGAGGAGATTAGTCATGAAACCCTGACAGGAGGGACCATTATGGGGGCGGCTGTAGCTGACAAAGACTGGGGAGAAGACACGTCGAGAAAAGGCTCCTCCATTAATAAAATGGGTCACCGCATGAATGTTGAATGTGCTCCGTCGACGGTGAGGGAAAGAAAAATGGCTGGTTTCTGCGCCCAAGACCCCCTTTCTGCCACAATAGAGGGAAACTGGCAACCCTAACCCGGAGATGAAAAGGCCTCAGCGCACACATCAGGATCGTCACAGTGTTAACAGTCAGTAATCAGCCATTTGGTTTGTATGGAGGTATTGATGTTCGGGTCATGACGGGAATCGCAGATGCTGCCTGCATTATATATATGTGTAGGTATGTGTGTGTGTGTGTGTTTGTGTGCATTTGGATGCTTGGTGTGTGTGTGTGTGTGTGTGGGGCTGTAAGATTGAATTCCCGCTGAACTAGATTGGGATTAATGGAATAAGATATGGGATAGATATTGCCTGGAGGATATACACCTCATATGCAAACCCACACACACACACACACACACGCACACAATCGAGATACTGTATATGATGCCACCACATCCCATGCATACCAGCGAGGCGTGAGTTGCCTCGTCACGCGGGGCACATCAGCGGTGCAGTCTTCCAGTCCGAGACATAAATCCAATTTGTTGTCTGTGCCGGCTACTAATAATGGTAAACCCACTGGGAGGGAAATCAATGCACAAAATACAAGATCTGCATTATCAGCAGCGCGGCGCTCAATGAGAAAACGAGCGCATCAAGTTGAAGCGTAAACTTCAGCTTCTTAAGTGCAAAATGAATGCTGGCTCATCCCCGACAACGGGGCAGGGATTTGTTGAGGCGGCGCGCCTCCTGTCCTCTGCTCTGCTGATAAAATCTCCATGTCACTTGTAGCTCTGCTCCTCGTATCTCTGGACTCGGTCGGTTCCTCCGGCCTGTGATAAGTAGTGGGGGATTGGCTTGTACACCTTCTGCGGGTTCAATGTCGGCGACATGGCGGCTTATCACCTGATTTTATTTGTACATAAAGCTTTCAGTGTACTTGATTTTTATCGCAGGACTGAGCTGCTCTGTACCGTTTACACTGCTGCCGGGATTTGCTTTTTATGTTTGTTGTCGGTGGGAAGAAGGAACATCAATTGCTTTTTGTACGAGACGGCACCACCGGTGAATGTGAGGGAATTTTGATTTTCTAATTTGGTCTCATCCTCCTTCTTTATTGCCCCCGTGGAGTCTCTGACCACTGGTCCCCATTCAGTTTGATATGCTAAACACTCCTGCTGCAGGTTTCTTACAATTCTGATGAGGAGCATGCAAAATTTTAAATATTAGATGCAGCAGTTTTTAAAAAAAATGGCTTTGCAAATGTCTTGAGGGAGAAAATGAATTTAGCAAGTCAAGAATGCCCACAATGCATTTGGGTGACGACTATAGCGACCTTTGTTTGTTTACAAGCAAAAACCTGCGTCTTTAATTGAGCTAAAGTCCTTACAGACAATCAAAACGGGCATTTCCCGATAATCAAGCGCAACCTTTAAGGTGCACATTTTCCGATCTGGGAAGGACTTTCACCGCAGCAATCTACGTCTTAAACCACCGGCAGTTTTAAAAGCACAGCCTATCTCAAAAGCAAAGATTGCCACTTCCACCTTTCCTCACACAAGCGACGCCTACAGAGGCAGCCTCCTTTAGAAATACTGCTTTCATTCAGAGAGGAGACAACTGAAAGCAAACACTTGGCTGTTTGTGTTGTGAATATTAAAAAAAAAAAAAAAGAAATATCATGAAAGTACAGTACAATAGGTTTTAAGCTGGATTGTCTTTGGGAAAGGGGCAATTCAGCAAACAGAGACTAAGCAGTGAGAATCCATCCTTCTTTCATCCTGCCATTTGTATGTGAGGGTTGTAGGCAGCATGGGGAGAGACAGGAGGTTTTAAAAGGCGGCGAGAAGACTCGGCGCTCGGATAAAGGTCGTTTATACATGGAAACAGTCTGGGACTTAAAAGTCCACCTCAGAGCTCGCACTCATATTCACCTTCTGAAGACGCACGGGATAAATAAAACGTGCAAACTCCGACAGATGCCCCTTAACGCTGAGAAGTTTCTGTCTGTTGTGACAAAACATCAGAATTCAAATCTTTTCCTCGTAACTGCGGCAAACAGCGCACGACTTGTTTTGCTTCACAGAGATGTTTTTCATTTTCTGAGTGTTCGACACATGTTTTTCTTTTTTTTCCCCTCCCACCTCTCCATCACCATTGTTCTCCGTCTAAACACGTTATTTGTGCGAGACATGGGGGTATCTCACTGAGGAAAGAACAACTTCTTTGGCGGTTACACGCCAAATGACTTTAATAAACTGTGTACTCCATACACCATATGTACATTTCATGCAAGTTCAAGTGCTTCCAACTGGCTAACAGGCTAATGCTAATTAGCCACCAAGATGGCTGTGCAGCGACGCTGAAGTATGGTGGTTAGGTGCCTGTGCCACTGAAGTATAACAAGGTCTACAAGCAGATCTGCTTAGCGTTAGCTTAAACCACCACTGTAGCAAATGTTAGCATGCTAACGTGCTCATAATGACAGTGACCACGTAAGTTTAGCCTGTTAGCACGCTAACATATGACACAAAAACAAAGTGCAGCTTTGTTTTCCAGGTATTGGCTCGAATTAACATGGTGGACAAATGAAATAATTGGACTTTGCATATGTATTAGATGAGACGAGAAACAGAGACATGTAGCTCAACGCAACAACCTCCTGTCGACATCATGGATATCTGCAGGAGATTTCATCACCGTCGGTTCGAAGCTGACCTCAGGATGGCTGCTCAAACTGCTGCTGGCGTGGCTAAAGATGTGTCCGCTCTCCTTAATGAGGCCTAATTAAGCATCTGAACCACGGCTTGACTGACGGAAGAAACGCCGGCACCGTTTCGTCGCCTCGTCCGGGAACGAGCCCTGCTTTTGTCCGTAGCGATAAAGGACACAGACGTAACCGCCACGACGGCCCGATGTTGCCGGCGGCCATGTGCGGACGGCTGTGCGCGAGCAGCTGCGGCCTCTAGATGTGGTGAACCACACTCTGCTGCCGCCGCTCACATGGTGCGCCTCGTATCCTGCCTCCGCCTATCGCATTTCTCAAGCCCGCCCTCTCCTCTTACTCCTTCGTTTTTACCTTCACGGTTCACATGTGTATTGCTTGGGGAGGATTGTGCAGCTGGGAACATCCAATTAATTGCACAGGGACGGTGGCAGAGGGGGGAGAGATACCAGGCAGATTCTACATTAATACGGCCTCACACATAAACACACCCACCACAGCTGGCTCGAGGTGGGCCTCATGTTTGAGTGAATGATGGACGGCGCACGTGCACAACAGATTTTACATTAATAATCTCCTTTTTCACATCAACACGCATTTAAAAAAGGGAAAGTCGCAGCAGGAGCATGAGGACAGTGACGGGACTGCAGGTGGCTTTGTGTGCAGTTCTACAAGGACAAATGGAACTAATACATCAAATTCAGATTAATTTCATGTTTTCTCTCCGCCAGCTTGCCCCCTGGCTTTCCTGCAGCTGGAGTTTGGTCCGAAAAAACTTTAAAAAGCTGCTCTGTTGTCCTAACACCCTTACCCGTGCATCCTTTTCAAAGCCTTATCAAGCAGACACTTCCAGAGCATTCGAACAGGGTGAGGAAAAAGTTTCTGCCCCGACTGATAAAAATTTCTTTTGAGCTCCCCGACCCGGCAGACTCTAGCAGGGAGGGCGTCGGCCTGAGACAAGCCAAGGGAGGAGGATCAAAGGCAGGGAGGTGGAGAACTGGACTGGACAGAAGTCAGGAGCGACAGGTGATGAAGGTGCCGGTGGAAGGAGAACGAAGGAGATAAAGGGAATGGAGAGGCAGCCGAGGCGGTTTGGTAGCGTCTGAGGCTGCGACTGACTGGCTAATTGAGTTCTGACAGTAACAAGATGCAAGGAGATAAAGGCAGGTCAAGTGTCATACTGAGATAAATGAAGATGAATGAAGGTCCGTAACAGGTCAAAAGCATAAAATCAGCCACGATGACATCAATAAATATGAAATTTCCCTCATTGGACCACCTCATTCTACTGCAAATTCACTTCAGTGCAGTCAAACCTGAGCTACATCTTGAAACAAAGATCTAAAATCCTGAGAGGTCACCCAGGAAACCTTCACTGATGGATGATATTTCAGTCGCAAACTCGAGGTCACCCGTTAATAAACCATCCTTTGCTTCGTCTCCCGGCGGACCCTCGAGTGTAGGAAGGCAGCTCACGGCTTCAAACTGGACTGACTCAAAACACGCGGCAGAACTGAATAAAAGCAACACTTCCCTGTAACGCTTTGAAGTGAGAAGGAGGATAAACAAGAGCGGGGAGGGGAGAAGGCAGGCGTAGGTCGGAGGATACAGGATTCAGGCCACGGAACAATTTAATTTTAGAGTGTGTGTTTGTTATCTAATTCATAAAAAAAGCCCCGTATCTCTGCGACGCAGGAATAAACAATATGGGAGTAAGATGATAAAAGTTAGATCTAAGCGTCAGAACTGTATGCGCTAAAAACACAGTCATGTAAATACAGTTTTAAAGCACTTCTATTAAAGTTTAAAGCTTCGATTTAAAGCTGTTTTATGCTCCTACTCCACTATTTCTCTGAGGTAAATCTTTTTTTTTTAATCTATCTGAAAGCTGTGGCTCCTACTTACTCTAAAGTTTTTTAATTGCTTACAAAAGCAGCGCTGTGTAATTATGGCCACCTGCCACGTTTCAGACGCTCTGCGTTTGAGTTCGTCGCAGCGCCACCGAAGAGTTCAGCTCTAAATCGTGCGCCTTCGTTTCAAGATGCCTTAATGTAAATAAGTGCTGGAGGCCCAGAGAGGTAAAAAATGATCTGATATTCTCCAGAGGATGTTTTGTTTTGTGCGAAATTATTATTTTCTTCTTTTTTTCATACCCCATAAATCATCTCACCGCCCCCCCTGCATTTATCTATCGGAAACCACTGGACCAGCCGACCCACTGTGTCTGAAGAAGTTAAAACTAGCTCCACCTTCAGCCGCACATGCTATTAACACATTGATGCGTCACCATTAACAGTCTAATAATATAATATATATATGCTTTACATGTACTTATTACTTATGCATTAGGGGCATTTTGCTGATAATACTGAGGATTTTGCACGGCAGGCACTGCTGTTACCAACCGATGGACAATCTGCTGCAGAGCTTGACCGTAAGAACAACGGCGGCCTGGGTCATAATGGGTCCGATGCTGGCAATATCATGTTTGCATGAGCTGGAGCGGTTTATGGAAACAGTGACGGTGCGGACAGCCCGGTGAAAGACTGATAAATGGGAGCGGAATGAATCGGGTGTATGATTACAACCACTTTACAGCTCTGTCCTTTGAGCGGCGACCGCATGGACGCTTCCTGTATTTTTCCTTTGATGAGTCACCCCTGGGTGCTGCACATCTATTCCCATCACTCTACAGTAAATATGCTAAAAGGGACGTTAGACAATTTGACTTTTTGCCCTCGCCGGTGTTTAAAACGCATCGTTTTACTCGTTTGTGCGGGACTAACAAAAAGGATGCGGGTCATTTGATTAGAGCCATTAAAACTAACACGCGGCGTGGATGTTAACAGATGGACCGGTCGCTCGTCCTGTCCCGCAAACAAGCCATTCTCCCACACGGTGACTAATGCAGACTGCTGACTCAAAAATAAAAAGCTGAAATGCAGAGCGCAGCGGAAGGTAAATAGATGCTCAAGGTGGCGCAGAGACAGACAGACAGAGAGAAACTAAGGGGGCCAGACAAGTGGAAATGACTTATTCAAGAGGGAAGTGGGCAGGAAGAAACATGAAATTAGCACAAATAGATTATCTGTCGACTACAGGCGGGCCTAAGAGCAAGCCAAGCACTGGAGAGGGAGAGAGAAAAAAAAAAAAAAAAGCAGATTGACTTCTTGTTTGTTCGTCCCTTAGGGGAGAGCCGATAGAGCCATCACTCACCAAATTGCTGATCTGTAGTTGAAACAGCTGTATCCAAAGCACACATGCACTGAACACCACAGCAATTAGACCCACCAACAGTACGACCCGTGCACTGCGGGGGAGATTAACTGTCTAATAATCTTTTATACCTGTTATATTCCTGCGCGCCCCGGAAAGCTTCGCCTTGGCTTGCTCTCTGATATCAGTGGGTTGCAGCAGACTTCAAATTATCCAGCACAGTAGTAGCAATGTGTAAAGTAATAGTTTGACATTTGGGGAAATATAGGCTGGCTTGCCAAAGTCTGGATGAGAAGATTGCTACCACTCTCGTGCCCGCGCGCTAAATGTGAAGCTAAAGCCAGCTGGCTGTTAGCGTAGCTTTGCATATAGGCTGAAAACAGCAGAAAACAGCTGCCCTGGCCTCTGTACAAAGGCGGAATCTGACTATTAGCAACTCTAAAGCTCGCTAACAAGTTATATATCTCGTTTGATAACTTCATACTTAAATTCAAAGTGGAAAAACATGTCGCGACTTCCAGCCGTCTGCGGGAAGTTACTCCTCCCAGCCAAGAAATAGTCCATCAGCCCCCTGCTAAGCTAATGAACTGGCTGCTGATGGGAGCTACTCACAGTATTTACCGCGCAGACATGAGAGTGATATCAATCTTCTCTTAACTCGCAGCAGAGAGCAAAGCACTCCTCAAAATCTTGCACTTTGTCTTAAAGTAACGACGATTCCTTCCCAGAATAATGTGGTGTTCCCTGTTTAACACTTCTCATACTATCACAAGGTGAGGCGTCTCTTACTGCTGTTACATTATAAATGCGTGGGAATGATGACTCAGGTGTGAAGGCATGGGCGCATCAACATTAACAGTTGCAGCGGATTAAGCAATATAATTGCTTCAGGTGTCTTTTATACAGTACAGTGATCCTAATGCTGAATACTAAAGGAAGAGAGGATCAAAATCAGTCCAGTAAACCAGAGATATGTGTTTTTTTCGTTCCATGATTTCTTTTTCCCACAATGCAACTTGATCACGGTGAGCTCAGATGTAGATTAAGGTGGCTAGCAGCCGGCTAATGTAGCACCAAGCCACTGACTTGAAGCAGAGGCGACAGAGTAAGTAATCTAATCTAATCCAACACTATTGTTGGTAAATTGACTGCAACTGACTGCAAAGAACACGCTAGTCCTCGGACTACAAGTAAGCAATTCTCTCAAATCTGTACAAATATGGAAATATTAACCCCATAACTCCAAACGACATATTTGCACGCAAGCGCACTTTGGATTACAGTAGTTACGTCACGGTTTCTGAAAGCCGAGACGTTGCACAGACAAAATGCGGTGGAGGAAGTTTCCTTTTCAAAATCTGCTGTTTGTGTATAATTCCAGCGTCGTTTGTTCACCAAAACTCTAAAATCCAATTCTGTTTGTGTGTTTTTCGACATGCAGTAAACTGTAAATAACTGCCAGGTACTGAAAGTTGCAGGTATTCTGGCAAAAGCACCGACAGGGCAGGCTCGGGTGTTAAAGGGTTAAAAACTTCAGTTTACTGTAAAACTATTAATGATGTCCTTGACTCTTGTCATCGTACAACCAGTCACATAAAATCAGAAGACTCTGTCCTAGTGATGACGAATCTGAGAAACTAACGCAGGCGCCGTGTTGCTTATTATTAAAGTGAGCGCTGTCAGAGAGCGACGTTTGATTCTGAAAGAAAACATGGAGGCACTGGGAGACCGGTGTCACTCTGACACTGCTGACATCTATCGTCTGGAGTGTTTCTAATGGTTTAAAAACAGGAAGTTGCGAGAAGAAAGTTTGTCAGAGCTCGCCTGTGAACTCAACAGACGTTCGCTCCCGGTTCGCAGCATCCCGCAGGATTTAAAGAGAGAAAATGTGAAGAGGCGAGCAGTCGAGCCCGCTCCTGCATTTATTTAACATCCAAATGATGTGTCCGGTGGGTTTGAATTGACAAAATTGTTCTTCATATGAATGGGAGATGTCTACGGCGATATCCTGAAACTCCGGTTTTTATGGTCAGCGCGGGGATTCACAGTCGCTGAACAAGAATCTCTTTTCCGTGAGCCTGACGGGAAAATCTAGACCGGCAAAATGGTCGGTGCATCTAATAACCAATTCGCCCCTTCGAGTGAATTACCTGTCTACCCTGCAGTCAAAGTGACTGCGAACCCTTGAGGTTGTTTCTGACCTTCCCTGATAATGCCCCCCGGCACATATATGCTTTGGAAATTGAATCACAACTCCCACAGGTTCGAGGGTAAATTGGTGAAACAAACTTTCCATTCCCCGTCTCCTGGTTTGCTGTACGCAAACAAGGCGGAGGCAAGCCTGAAATGTAGTTCACGGTATTGGGCTCGCTTCATTCGACGACAGAAAGAAGGTTTGGGGCTAATACAACATGTTTTTTTAACACTTTAACACGCAAAAAGGGTTGCGTTTGTAGATTTGGTGCAATGAAAACACCAAATGTCAAATCTCACCTACACCTACAGGTATATTCTCTGGTCCGCGGTGGGTAGTGGCTCTCGTTGATATGTATAATTGGTGTTTATCCCCTGAGTGGTGGTACAGAAACGAAATGAGACAGGGTCTTTGTGTATAATTCAGGCCGGGGACCCAGAACCCCCTTCGGAGACAAGACGACTCTGTACAGGAGAAATAGAGCGAGACAGGGAGCGGGCGGGCGGACGGGAGGGGGGCCGCAGCCCGAAAGAGAGACAACGAGAGCCAGAAAGAGATCCTTTAGTAGCCTGAATCTTCTCCAGCTTTAATTACACTGTATTGATCACAGGCGGGAGGGAGGGAGGAAGAGGAGGAGGAGGAGGATGAGGGAGATCGAGCGAAGAGGGAGAGACAGTTGGCCAAATTGCAGGCTGTAGTTACTGTAAAGCATGTAAAAAAAAAAAAAAACCAGAGCAATTATACCAAAGTCATACAGTAGATGATTAGAAAATCCTCCAAACTCTCCACACTTTCGCTCGCCGCGCGCCCGTTTAGCGCCGCTGACACAATAAAACAGTGAGGGCGTGAAATTCATTCAAGTCGCCGGGCAGCGCGCATTGTTCCCATCCATCTCGCAGCTCCACGCTCGGTTTGATTCGAAATTCTTTGCATCGATTCTTTCTCCTCCCGGGCGCCTTTGTGCCGGCCCTTTCTCGTAATCAGCCGTAATCGAATGGTCATGCATGGCACTTCTGGCTTCCCTGTGACAACTCCAGCTACATGTTACAGATGCAAAGAGGTCTGTTTCTGCAAAGTTGTGCTTCTTGCTCTCCTTCTCTATCTTTTCTAGGTTGACCTACTTTGGCAAAGAGCTTAGGTTCCTTTCTTTGTTTCTCACACTGTTGTGGCAAGGGCAGGGAAATCTGCAAGCTCCCTTACTGTATTTCCCTCCACACCGCCTCTCTCTCCTGATCCAGGCGGATGGCAGCTGAGTCCAGCACAGTGAAATATGCCAGATTCAACCTCACTGCCCCTGCAAAATCGCTCCCGCCGAGTCTCACAGAACTGTATTCCGGGGGTTAAGGAGCTTATGTCTCGTATACGACGCTTGGAGAAAGGGGCTGAGCGGTGATTCGCCATGGGAGGGGGGGGGGGGGGGGCGAGTGAAGCCTCTCTGTGTTGAGTGTATCTCATTATGGCTGAACTGTGTGTTACCTTTGGTAAACAGTGGGGAACATTTCTCAGGCGAGCGTCACTCTAAAAGCAGCGGGCTGGTAAACGACAGCCGCCCGATGGTGGCGCGCAGCCATTGCTCAAATCAACAACCCCACAGGGATGTACGACTTCAGTCATGATTAGTCAGATAGAATAAATAATCTGCGCTCGTGACAGCCCCCTTCATTGCAGCGGGTGTTGAATGGATGCCCCGTCCCACTCTTTTGTGTTAGTAAATTCCCTCCAGTTATTTTTGCTGAATGACCTTCTCAATCATGAGGAAAGTCAAAAATTCAATTTCTGAAAGAGGCATTCATTATCGTAGCCTCTTTTGCTCAAGGGTGCCTGCACCATTTACAGTGCATTAGAGCAATGTTTAGCACGGCGGCGCTCCGTTTTAATGGCGCTTTAAGGAAATCAACAAATTAGAGATTCATTAAATAGCTTGAAGGCGCCTGACAACATTAATGTAAATAGTGTCCCAGCAGAAAATATATTGTTAAAGCTTGAATTGGCCAGCGTCAGTGCGAGAAAGACAACAATCGAGGTGCTAATCCACTGCTTTTTCACACAGCGGTTTGAAATGAGCGGGACACTACGGATATTTCTATATGTACTCCGGTTTGTCTTCGGGCTGAGCCACCCTTCAGGCCGCCTGGACTCAACACCGGCGTCTTTGAATTGTTGTGACGTTCCGCCACTCTGCACTTCTGCACTGCGAGCCTCTCATGTGTGAAAAGCAAAACAAGAGTAATTAAATCTTCATTCCGTCACCCCTACAACCATATTCGCATCTGTTAAATTGAAAAAGCACACAGTGTAAAACAGATCCACTTAAGCCTATGCCCCAGTGGCTCTTATAGTAACGTCAGGAAGTGGGGGAAGCTTTTGTCGGCCTTTCCGCTAACAGTATTCTTGTTTTCATGTTATATGACCCTCGGTGGATTCCGTAAATCAAACACTAATTACAACGTGCAGTGACCTGACGGCTGAAATGCTACCTCTAATGTCTTCCACGGGCTAATAGACAGCTGAGTGAGTTCGGCGTCCAAAACAGAGTGCTTCAGCAAGCCGTGAGCGCCTTGGTTAATTAAGACGTGCTGACAACTGGTGAACTCTGCACATCATTATGGATACGCTGCCTAATTGGAAAGAATGGTAACGGTAAACGCATTTCTCTTCACTGCTGGGTAGCTGTACTGTCGCTGCAATAAAGCCACAGAAAACCCAACGAGGTATCAGCTTCTAGAGTCATCGTTATATGATCGGTCCCGAACTTGTTAGTCCTCCCATCGCTGAACTAACCCGATAGGGCACCTCCAGCGACAAAAACTCTTGTTGGACGTCCCCAAATTTAGGTGATTGGGGTAAACTTTCCTTCAAATGTCCAGCTAGTGATCCACCCTTGAGTCGTTCACATGCAACACACTTCATGCCTTACCTGCCCTGAACTTTGATGTCAGAGATGGCATAGAAGTATCTGGACAGGTTGTTCTCGTCCACCATCGTAGCTCCTGTGGCGGGCCGCAGCAGGCGGATCCTCAGGTCTGTGATGGTGAAGAAGTCCCTCAGGTTCTTGGTAGTGTCCAGCTGGCCGTAAAGCGAAGCCATGTTGTGGAGCCGGGGCCCAGCAAACAGCGCAAAGCGGTCCTTGATCTCAAAGCGCACCGTTTTATCATACTTCCACACGTAACCTCTCGAGTAGTCCTCAGTGCAGATGATGTCCAGCAGGGTATGCTGCGTCAGGTCCTGCGCAGTCTTGGGCTCCATGGTGAAGGCGTCCAGGCAGTCCGTGGCGTAGAACTGATAGGGCTGCCAGGTTCGTCCGTAATCCAGCGACTTTTCCAGGACCATCTGCTCGGGCCGGCCTGACTCAAAGGTGAGGACGATATCATCGGTCAGCTCGATGGTCTTGTTCCAAGAAAGCGTGATGTTGACCAGGAGGGCCTTTGGGTACTTCTTCCAAGATGTGGACTGCCAGAAGGTTGTGGGGTTACGGCCCTCGATGTCGAACATGAGCTCCGGAGGATGGGCGAGCTCCTCTGTGCTGGCGTCACATTCGTTGTTACACATGTAGGGGTTCTCCTACATAGAGAGAGAGAGAGCAGAGGAAACCAGAGGAGGAGGGAGAAAGGTAAGAAACGTCGTTAGTCCTGGTGGGAAGAAGAAGAAATTAGGTCATTTTCACAGTTTCACAGCGTGCTGCTATACTGGGTGGAGTTTGCATCATCATATGTGCATATTTTAAGCCCCTTAGCACAGAGTCTGACAACAACTCTTGTCACAACAGCACATTGCGCCCTTTCTGTTGTCTCGACAACAAATCACAGCAAATATCATGTCACCTCCTGAAATCAAGATGTTCTTGTTCTCCAGTGTTGGAATCAAAATAACAGTGTGCCCCCGGTGTCAAATGGCGCAGAGGAACGCTAATTCACCCATAACCTTATTAAAGACAGTGAACATCTTTGAAAAGAGACTCTTTTCAGAGAGAAAGTGAGCTCATTGTGGCCTCAAGTATCTCATTTTGCTCTTTTGCACTTTGATTCATTAACACTAAGCTCGTTCACTCTTTAAAAACAGGTTGAGCCCCTGACATCACCTGAACATGATTATTTCCATCATAGCTTCATTTATTAAAAAAAAAAAAAAAAAAAGATAATAGGTGTGTGTTTCTCATCGCTTATGACTTTTCAGAGTTCCCTCGCGAAGCTTTAAATTCATCACAGCCCTTGCTTGAAAGAGGTCTTTCCAAAAACATTTGTCCGATTTACCACAAATCATTACCGGGCGATGTTCTCTCCTTGCTCCCTGGGGGCTCCATCTAGCTGTCAGGGGGAGGAGGCACTCCTCCAAGAGGACCTTTCAAGTGCTACAAGCTCCAATTTATCAGGACAAGATAATCCACTACTTGATTAGGTGGGAGATGTCACCCTGTGCGTGCGCCTGTGTGTGTGCGGAAGTGAGTGTGGCGACGCGGTGAGGAAACAGGGAGAGGAGCGGGCCTCTGATGTAAGACGGTCTAATGAAGCGGTGAGGCAGAGATCGAGTAAGTTAGAGGGAGAAACAGCTCCATTCGGCTAATAAGCTTTGCAAGTCCCCCCTCCCTCCCGTCCTCCAAGGCAAGGTGACAATGAAACAGGGCTCTGTCAGGCCTTCTGACTGTTAGAAGGCCCCATTAATATCCTGTCTGGACCATCCCCTACAGGCCTCTCCCAGCACTGGACAGCAGTGGCTGGAAGGAGACGGAGGGGGAAGAAGGCAGACCGGCAGTGGAAAATTCCACTTGGGTTTTTTTTTAGTGTTGCCGTTTCATGGTGGGAGGTTAGGTGTGCCATTAACTGCAGCATCTGGTGCGCCGTGCATCCACAGACAGATGTGCAGTAACTCATATGTGACAGTTATGCCTGCTCAGGGGGTGTGGACACTCTCTAAAAGACTCACTTGGCATGCAGGAAGCCTGAGTTTGTCGCTTCTGGGAAAATGTGCATTCATTGATGGAGACCTGAAAGTGTGGTTCAGCGACAGTGTGGCACAGGTGCAGGATTGGGAGCAGAGAAGAAGAGTCTTTGTTATTTAGTGTTGTTCTTTATTTCTACTGCATCTGGTCAGGAGTAGCCACATGGTTTAAATCCTGTTAAATATAACAAGAGATTCAATAAAATTATTAATATTTTTAACAAAAATCAAGATTACAGCTAAGCAGTGTTTTGTTTTTGCATTGAGCAATTATACGCTCAACCACAAAACCTTCTGGAGGCAGTTAAAAGCAGGATACCTCAATATAAAAACCATTTAAAATCGTTTTTAAATAACATCACAACACCAGCACCAAATCATCTCTGTTGGCCTCTGGTGGTTTAACATCCCCCCTTCTCGCCTACACCTGCGATACTGTAACTTTCAGCACTGATGATACATTTATACTAAAGTATCAAGTATTTGTATTGCTGCATTAATGTTTATTGCATGTAAGCAGCATTTCTGTGTGTTTAGTGTCACAGTCACAGGTTTCGTATGTGTAATATGACGCTGCCGGGTAATCTGTAACTAAAGATGTCAGATACATGTAGTGGAGTGAATGTGACCCTGTAATGTAGAGGAGTTAGAGAGTAAAGTAGTGTAACTGGGAGGCTTTATTTAATTATAGTACTTAAGTATTAAGTATTTATTTTCCAAAACCATTGTTGCAGCTTCTACGTTTTACTTTAAGTGTAAAACTTATTATAAGCAATCGTATCCTGTCTGAAGTCGACCTTATTGTTCCTTTACATCTAAATCACACACACTGTCCGCCTGACCAGCACAACACCAAATCAGACAGAGACGTATCCCTATCGATCCCTGTGGCCGAGCAGCTGGAAATCTGCTGTGTGTAGCACCTGGCAACCTTGGCCAGTCGTCCAGCGCGCCCCCCCCCGAACACACAGGTTAAAAACCTTTCATTACTGTCTCCGCTTCTCGCCGAACGACAAAATACTGCCTTTATGAAGATCAATAACCTCACCGGTCATCCCGGAGAAGAGAGAAGAGATAAAATGCTGAGTGTACGGCCTCGTGAAAATCAATGGCAGGTTTCTGTGTTTTACTGTAGGGCGCCGCGGAGGGCTCTGTTAGCCGCCGATTAATGGTTTGGCACACATTAAAATAATTGACAGCGCCCGGCTCTGCGGCATTTCCGTAATTACAAAAGATGTTTCTATTAATCCCGGTGTGATGATAAGTGGCCAGGATAGGGGACGGCCATAGCAGATTACAAAGCCGGCGCTGAGGGTTGCTGGAGCGGATAAGTCACGCTAAATTGGCGCTAATAGAGATGCCGTCGACCCACCCAAAACACAGCGGCTTAATCCGATTATTTAAGCATTGTGATGCAGGGAGATAGGGAGCAAGTGTGTGCGCGCGTGCAGGTGGGAGTTGGGGTCTAGCAACACGTATGCGGCGGTGGGTGGATTTCGCAAATCATCAGGAAGCTGCTCTAAATTCATTCGGCGGCGTCCCCGTTATTGTCAAACCGCTCGGGCTAATTTTACCAACCGACAAGAGGAATAAAAATCAACAAAGCGGCGACGTGGAGGATAATGAATTAGACTAATTCCACTCAGCTGCACGCCGCAGACCGGCGTTATTTGCAGCGTTTAGGTCACAGGGAAGTGTTTTCCCCTTGCTTTGCCAACCGTGGCTCTTAAACACGCTACAGATGGAGCAGTTTGCCTGATGCACTCACAGAGGTTGGACAGCGCCTAACTCAAACATTTGTAAAGCAGATTTCAGATTTCAGATGTTTTATTGTGGCTTTGTAACCGCTGCAGTTTAATGAACAACGATCAATCATCTCAACAATTATCACCTGAACTTTATCCACCGAGAAACCGTTCTTATTTTTATGCAAATCCCCAAATTTGTTTGATTTATCACTTGACGCGAATACGTGAGTGCCTACCGTACACTCCTGGCAAACGCACCACGCTGCATTGATTCCCTTTCACCCCCCCCGTTCACACGTGCTTCCTCACCGCGGCTCCTTTGCAAAGAGGTGCTCTGACAGGGGTCGAGGAAGCATCTGCAATGTTCCTCATCAGTTATCGCATTTGCACCAACTATCAGACGCAGAGGTCAAAGCCGGGGACCGTGAGAAGCTGATATGAGTATATACATTTATATAAAAAAAGAAAAGTATAGAGCAGATAAGTTACAGAGGTTTTGACCGTGTCTAGTCTTAAAATAAGATATGACCGTGGTGGCTGACAGCCTTGGCCCGGCCACAGCGTAACCACTGATGGAGGATGGGGCTTGGGGGAATATAAATTTACTAACTGCCGACAAGCCATCGAGATAGATGGGCTCCCACCAATCAAAAAAATCCGTTTGTGTGACAGATGTCTTGCACTTGTAACCCAGATAGCAAATTGAATCCACTTCTCCGTCTCTTCCTCTTCCCACCCTCCCCTCGTCTCTTCTTCCTCTTGCTCTAACACATTTAGCTTTAAGAGTGATCACTGCGCGACCTGGAGGGATATAAAATCAATCAAAACACAGATTTAATGTTGTTTTTTTTGACACGACAAGTCAGTAAAATGATGCAATTGATAATAGTTGTTTTAAATAACAAGCTTACGTTCTTGGAGCATTTTGGATATCTGAACAGAGAATTCATTAAAACTCTAAACTACGAGCTTGTGCATCAGCTTCAGTATTAACAGTCCATATCTCCTCCATTAAAGGCAGTTTCCATAGTGCAAAATAGAATTATGACAACAATAACATGCTAAACAATTCCTCTGCTCCAAATGAGTTCTACCAGAATTTCTATGGATCTTTAAAATAAGACCTGCAGCTTCCCATGTTGCAGATACAGCCTCAGCTTCATAGTATGCACCAGCCGAAATCATATAAAATGCAGGAAATGAAATCAGTTGCATAATGGAATCTATTGTCTATAGGTGATAATATGTATTGTTTATGCAGATGCAATGTGGACCCATGCACGGCTACGCTGGCCAGCCCGACCACTGAAGCAAGCACGCACATGCAATCCTGTCTTCGCTGCTGAGACAAAGACAGATGGAGAGTGATTGGAGGAGTTTATCACTAAACACATATCAATACCCGAGCTGGGGAACTCCTAATGACACAAACAAATTGCTTTCTCACCACATGCTGCAGCCTTTGCAGGTTTAGTCAGAAAACATCTCACGATAAATCTTAAAATAAATGAAAATCATTTCCGCCGCACTCCCACTCTTATCCTTCGCTTTGCATCTGCGGCTGCTGTCTTTAAAGATTCAATCATCTATTAGGGGTGTAATCTTTATTACCACAGAGGTTAAAAAGACATTAAGATTAAAGACCATGTTCTACATTTAGATGTCCACAAGCCATTCATTAACATACAGGGGGCTCTGTCACATAGGCTCAGGCTTAATTGCACAAAACAGGAAGTGAGCGTGGGAATAACAAGACATCCAGTAACAGATAAAAATTGAATTTTTCTGTTATAAGCATGTGTGTAGTGCTGCCAGACTGCAGCACACTTGTAGACTTGGAGCATTACAATGAATTAAACAGTATATTCTCCAACTGCACCCAGTGGTTGTAAACTAGTAAAGACAGAAAGGCAGTAAAACATCCTTTCAGTCATCGTTCACTCTTCTCATGATCTGCAGAGAAACACTATAAAGGTTAAACCTGGACAGGTAGCGCTGCAGCCACAGTGTCTGCAGCCTGTTAGCCGAGCTCAGCCTCTGCAAACTGCAACACAGCTTCATCCTCTGAATGGATGTTTTGTTTTCCCACAAGTCATTTTAATTTAAATTAATACATTTTTCATTTTAATCTTAATGCCTCACTTATTACAACCTGCTACATCTTTAGTTTGCTCTAGTATAACTTAGCTTGCTAGATGTTAGCTAGCTAGATGCAGGATGTTGACTTAACACGAGTCAGCCAAACGTTTGATCATGTGATCAGTTGTAATTATAACCATAGAAACGCTTGTTCAAGTATAACGACCCACAACTTAAACGTGCATGTGCAAGATTTCATTGGTTTACAGTTATTAGACGATCCATCCATCCATCGAGCTATCAATCTGTTCTGCACAAGGTCATGGAGGACTGGACTCTTTCCCAGCATGCACTGGACAAGTTGCACACTGCGCCCTGCACAGGACACCTGTGTCCTGTTCCCATAATCACATCAACACTGGTAAATAAACTTACTGGTGAGTAAAACTTGCTACAAAGTTCAACATCAGCTTGATATAAACTCACACACCATGCATGCAAGATTTCTGATACACACACTTACACACACACCCTTTGTACCGTATGTGTGTGTGTGTGTGTGTGTGTGAACATTTCATTGCATCAACAGTGAGGAATTTCTCCCACCTTCTCCCTGGAAATGCATAATCTCTTTTCTTACATCTATCCATTTCTCTTCCATGCTTTTACCTTTCTTTTCTCAGCAAGGTGTGTGTGTGTGTGTGTGTGTGTGTGTGTGTGTGTGTGTGTGTGTAAGACTGGGGGTGGGGGTTAAAGCTATCCCTGCTGCATTAATGAGACCTTGTGTTCCACGATAGATTTCTTCATCCCCGACCCAGGGGCTTGATTGAAGCAGTGCTCTCTCAATTTCAAAACCCCTCTCTCTCTCTCTCTCGCTCTCTCTCTCTCCCTCTCCCTCTCTCTCTCCAGTCATGCCAACACCTTTTACTGGATTTCCTCCCTCTCTCCCTCTCTCTCTCCCATGGTGATGGGTGGTGCAGACAGAAAGAGGGGCTTAACCTGGACGTGGAATGAATATTGGATGCCAGTGTGACAGATTACAGTGGTAATAGACACCCAGGCCAAATCCTCACAAGGATTACAATCATATTTTCAAATGGCTCAGGGTCGGCCGGAGGTCGACCGGCCTGGACCGTGGTCAACAAGGCGACGGGGGACCTGAAATCACACACACACACACACACCCCAGCACACACCGGCCTGTGCTTTGCCAACTGTGTCTTAAATCAGGCGTGTTCTTAGCATATATTTTGAAATAGCTGGTTAAGAAGCTAGTTATTCTTCTAACCTTTAGCTCAAAATAGTCAAGGAACACCAATTAGAGAGCTAAAGGAGTGGTCTGAAGATTAAACTCAGAACCTCTGTTATAATACAGGGTCCCGTCTGCAGGAACGAGGGGGGATCTATTGGCAGAAATGGAATATAATATTCAGAATTATGTTTTCTTTAGTGCAGAATCACCTTAGAATGAGCTTCTTACACCAACATAGGAAGTCACCTGCTTCCAAGGTGTCTGCCATGTTGCATCGTGCAACTACAGTGTCCGAGAAAGGACAAACCACTGACCTGGGGTGTGTTCAGTTGGTGGGAGTCTGCAAACTTGCACCGCAAATGGCTGATTTGTCATTGAAGTGATTAGTTGATTGATGGAAAACTATTTTAATCATTCATTGCTGAAGTCATTAATTAAAAAAAAAGAAAAAGGATGTGATCGGTCGGACAAATCAATAGCAGGATGAACCGCTATGATGCATTGATCAGCAAGTTATGACTTAAGCCACCAGGATACTGTATCTGTTGCACACGCACACAAAGACACAGCTACACAAAGAGAACTGGTGCTCCATCAGCCTTCAGCAGCTCGAGGTGGACCACGCACCGACAGCTCGAAGGGTCAAACAAATGAAATATGCTGTTTTGTGGCACCGCTGGGGGAAATCCAATGGTGATCTAGGGCAACGAGCTGCACCGTTCAACCACCTTAAGCACCACAGCGCGGGCCGTCCGGCCGACTGAGGGAGGAGGTTACGAGGCGAGACGATGTGTAAATGTCTTCGGTGTTGCGTTCGTCGCCGATTTAGAAGATTCATGAGCCTTAAAACAATCGCGGGGGAAAGGCTTCAGCACGCAGCCTCCGCACATTCGGAGGATATAAAAACAATTTTATATTCCATTATCTTTTATATGGCAAACCCCAACGGGTGCTACTGCGGTCTGGTTTTGGAGGACGGGACGATATCCCCCGCTTAAGAGATGTGAGAGCAAGGCAAGTACAACCATTAAGAGCTCCAGCCAAGGGTTGTTTGATGGCTGCCACTATACCTTTACCACGGGCTGTTGGCTTGACACTTTAATGGTACAGTACAGAGCGCCGTCACTGTTAACGTGTGCAGCACCACGCTTCCCTCCCTCGTTATCAGTGCAAGCTTACTGTCCTGTTGAGCAACAAGAACTTGAGGTTTGAAAGGAGCCAGAAAGGGAATTAGCATCGGCCTGATTTAATGTGGGTATTGTTGCTATTTTTCAAACAATTAAATTTAGATTTTAAGGTTTGGTCGAGTTTGCACTTAAGGAGAAGCAGAGCCTGGATGTTTTACCCTGTTTACCCAGGACTTTTAACCATTCATGCCTTCGCTAACTGTTCTTCTCTAAATGCTAAATGCAGCGTTTCGCGCATTCTTGCAACATTGAGCATTTACTTAGAAACGACTAATATTTAAAAGCATTTTACAAAATAAGTTAAGTTATGATCTTGCTAATCTCCTGCTTGGGAACCACGATGACCATTTAGTAAGAAGATCCGTAGCTAACGATAAGAAATTACACGTAACAAATGCAGAAAACCGGTCAGTAGCGTCTGAAACATGTCATTTGGATCACAGAGCATGTTTGTTTTGCAGAACTGTGACTGATTTTAGACGACTACACCGCCGCCGTCTCCGGATCAGGAATGGATCACCGTTATTTTCGAGCGTCATTCATCTTTTATTAAGATGACATCTCTGCACTGAGCCAATACACCAGGGCACCATCGATCCGCTGGCTGCTGCGCTGCTACATCTCTCAATCAAACTGTCCCGTCAGATAACACGGAGACTTTGGAATTCTTCACCGTACAATGAGACTGGAAAAGAAGACCAGCCTGCAGCCATGATCACCGCTTATCTTTTCGCCGTGAAACCCCTGAGGAGTTGACATCCTGAGGCAGGAGCTACATCGCGCTCTCACCCCCCCCCCCACACTTCATCCACCATCACTCCATCCACAGGTATGTTTTAATGGTAAAATAACCCTACATATCCTGTATAGGAGCCCTCCAGAGAGACATGGATCACTGTCACCTTGACCAAGCTAAGAGGCTAACCCCAGCGCAGGGAGTTGCCCGGGGCTCCTTCCCCATGGATACAAACCCGGACCTGCCTCCAACAATAAGGCTGCAAATTAGTGCTGGAGCGTTTTCTGTCCCGATGCCAGAGGGAAGTGAAACACAGAGGAATATCTGAGCTTTTACAAAGGACACACAACGTCAGTGATGGAAAAGCTTCGGCCCTTAGCCGTAATACGCCCGAAATCCACAACACTGCGATGTTAAAAATAAACATTTTCGGTGTTTTCCATAAATTTCATGGGGGCAAAAGTATAATATGAATGTAGAGACTCTAAACGTAGCAGGTTTTTAGCAAAAAATTCAATATATCAAGCTGAAATGCAATCAAAAGCAATAAAAATATAACATAAAAAATAATGTAAGTATTAAAAATAACGGTACAGCTACGCCCGCTGTCCTGTTTCAGTTTGTCACTGACGACGTTTGGCTTGGTTTTAGCAGCTCCTACTGGTAAAACGGTTTTATTCTCCCTCATCATTTTGTGAGTTTGCTGTCAAAATAAGCTCATGAGTTGAAAGTCGCAGCACGCTGGGATGCACGTTCTCATTTTACACCCGCAAGTCACACACCGGCACAAACAAACGAATCACAGTCGAGGCAGCGCTACACGAGCGACTTCTGCGTTTCTAGGAGGCAAAGTTCCTGTTTTTGTCAAAGGAGTCTGGTGGATTTGAAGAGAGCGAGAGAGGTTCAGGTTCCTGTCAGAAACTGCGAGTTAAAGCGTCGGAAACTAAAATCTGCTTCTCCAAACTCGGGGCGTATCGATTGTCAGTCGCTGCGGGTGAAACGCTGACTGTGGGTAAGAACCCACACGCGGCCCCCCGCTTCGAAAAACGCAAACTATCCCTTTAAATTCAGAGGATTTGCCCGACGCTGAGGTCCCCGATGAGTAAAGGAATATAAAGAGCCGCGCTCCTCTGGGTGGGTTTAGTGACCGCAGTAAAGATCAGGCCTGTTGACTGTTTTACTTTAACCGATACTTGATTCCCCTGCAGACGACCTTCAGGCCAACAGGGAGGCACCGTACTGCTTCTTTGGAGGGTTGCCACAGTTTTCAGGCTCTGGTTTGGCAGCGGCGAGACACACGGAAACACTTTTTACCCCGAAAAATGAGTCGGGGGTGGAAATAAACTCTATTATCAGGAGAAATGGCTCCTCGCGTGGCACGCCGCCGCTGAAGAAGCCGCCCGAGCAGCGTGGCGTCCGTCGCTCTGGAGGCTCTTACAGTCGCACGAGTGCCGTCGCATCTCGCCTTTTCAATCAAGCCCCCGTCATCAAGCCTCACCCCTCATTAGCGGCTCCACAGACCGCCGTGAGCGCGCGGAGAATCTATTCCTGTTAATGAGCGCTTCTGCGACTCGGTCAGCGGCGGCCGGAGCAGGGGGTAAATTTAGCACCTGCTAATTATCTTAAAGGGGACGAGGCTGCGGCGCCGAGGGTGTTGGACGTGTCAAAAAAAAAAAAAAAAAAATCCAATAAGTCGTCATCTTCCGGATCCACAGCATTTCTGTTTTCTTTTCTCCGGTCTTTCGGGGGCTCTTCTTTTATTTATTTATCTTTTTTAAAAGTCTGAGCTTTTAAGAGATGATTAAAATCAATATTGTGGCGGGGCTCGGATATTTAACTGTGCGGCGCGTAGTTGGGATTCAGCTCCAGGCCTCTCTGTCAGATCACTGAAGGTCTATTTAGTCATTCTACAGGGAGGCTTTTCTTCTTCTCCCCCACCTCCTTTCCTTTATTCTCCCCTCTCTGTCTCCTCCCCTCCATTTTTTTTTTTTTTCTTACCAGTAAATCTGAGAAAATGATTGGCAGATGACTCCTGGGAAAAAGAGCTGGGGCCTTTTCCTCTCTCCGAGCTCTGAGGATCATGACACTCAAACACACTGACAGGCAACGTGGGCGCACACACACACACAAACACACACACGAGCATATATTCATTTTAAAAGGCGAGTCACACAGTACCCTTATGAAAAATAAGGACAAATACACACACATACACTGACTTGGCACTATTCCTGTGATCCTTGATAGCTTAGTGTGTTTATAAAAATGAATGAAACTCTGAAACTTGGCCACGAATTGACTTTTCTCTGATTTTACGTTAAAAAAACGCTTAATAACCTCATATTTATAACCACAGAAGTAAAAAAAAAAAAAATGCGCTCCCTCGCAGTCGCCACGTCAAACTTTTGCCAAGGGGTTTCAAAAAATGTTTAAAAGTGGCAGCGGCGTTACAGCACGACAAATTCATGCTTTAGTGTAAAGCTACAGAAATCACTTGTGAACGTCGCTCGGCAGAAAAAGCCGCCATCAAAAAAAAATCCTCAAATTCTGAAAAATGTGATTCTCCGTCGTCGTACATCATTAAAACGGGGTTTAAAAGGGGAGCTCTTCAACAACGCCGCCGGCAGCAATGCACCAAACGCGAAAGGAGACTCATCCCTCTCCTCGTCCGCCATCGCATCAGGCTGAATTTAAAAAAAAAAAGAAAAAACGGCGGCGGGAGCAGTCCAGAAAATAAAAACTAAAAAGGACGACTCTCATAGCGGCGCAGCCAGCAGCAATAAAACACAAGTGGATCCACTTGATTCCACGACAATAACTTGGAGCATCCGCCGCCATCGTAATCACAATCCTCAAAAGGGAGTCAAGGGTGCTCCGCCAGCTGATTGTCTCTGAGCTCTTGATGAGCCGCCATTATAAAAGATGAGAGAGAGGAGTGAACGGTGGGGGTGCGAGGGGGAGCGGAGGGGGCGCGGGGTAAAAAAAAAAAAAAAAAAAAAAAATACAGAAAAGGAAATCAAAAACTTTAACAGGGCCAGAGGGAAATACTACACTAATCAACTCCACTCTGCTGAAATTATAGATGAATTAAGCACTCTGTTAGTGATTAATTAAACCAAGAGATTCAAGCTAATGAGACCACACAGAGCAGAGTGTGTGTGCGCCTGTGTGTGTGTGTGTGTGTGTGTGTGTGTGAGAGAGGTGGGCTGGCCTGTAAAATATCCTGCGTACATACAGCCGAGGCCCACCGGTTTCGGGCTGCAGAGCGCTTTGGAGAGGGCTTTGGATGCAGCGGTTGATTTTGTGATGGCTGCACACAGGCGGCGCTCATTAGGGAGTCAACAGATGAAGCTTAAAGAGGGCTGAAATAAAGGAATATCTGGTCCTGGACTTCAGGGGAGGGGGGGAGCTTTTTGTGTGCGCTCAAAGGACAAGTAAGATGTAAAACCATTTCACAGAAATGTTCATGTTTAGCTTATGAAAGGGGCTCAGGTGCAGCAGGCGTTCACGTGTTGGCTGCTGAGGAGCAGGAGGAGGAGGTGCAGAAGAAGAAAAGAAGGGCAACGACTGTACTTCATGCACTTTTAATGTTGCCAGGTTCTTTAAAATCATCTTCATAATGATTTACGCCAGGGGCGAGCGAAACTAAAGTGAAGTCGTCAGAAATCATCACGACCGCTCGTTTTCTTGATTTTGCTGGGTTATGTTACGTGCATTACATCTTTTCATTACACTTGTGTTTATGATCTCATAATATATTATCCTTGAATATCTGCTAATATCTTATTGGGTCATTTAACATCACATTGCACAAATTAAGCTGCACACGCAACATGAAGACATTTAAACTTCATGCGCCAACTCCCTCGGCCATTTTGCATGAAACTTGAGGACGGTCCCTAACTTCAAATGGTTTGCGTTTCCCATGTCGGGCTTCAATATGTGGTCACATGGTCTAAGTAACGCCCTGCAGCTGTCACCTTTACCCTGCGCTGCCCCACAAATCTGGTTAAAGCTCATTAATAGTTAGAAAAACCTGATAAAATGCCCGAACGTTGCACGGTTTACACCTCTGTGTGCTTTTAGCTCATATCCTGCTTCTGTTCGCATCTAACGTCTTGACAGACGCTACAAAAAAGTCAAAACGGCTTCTTTAAAAGCCGTTTTTTTATAGTTGGTGACTCTGGGGAACCAGCATTTACTATTTCACAGCTACAACACAAGCATTAAGAACTGTCACATTTAAGGATATTTACCTTTTAAAGAGAGCTGTCCTGGGAACGTACTATCACCAGGCAGCATTTGGGCCTTTTTTCAGCTTTTAATATGCATATTTTACAGTGTAGAGTATGATCTGGGACAAAGAATGAAAGTAATATCCCCCGGATCCACCTTTTCCTTATTTGTAGAAGGCGTTAGAAGTAGGTTTTTGTAGACTGGGTTGGTAAAATGAAAGAGAACAGTGCTGACTGCAGGATGCCATGTCCTATTTCGGTGCTTGACTATTTATGAACTCCTGCAGAAATATGTGCAATCAACACTATATTTGTGCACCCGCAGTCAGATTTCACCTTGCATTTTAAATCCTGAGAAAGGTTCGCTCATTAAATCCAAACCTCGGCACGGAGACTGTACTGGAAAGAGGTGCACAGGCTCTGCAGTCGCTACATTTGTTGGTATGGGAGTCCCACGTGCACGAAGTGGCAGGAGAGTCGTGTCCTGTGCGTATTTGCGTTTGAGCAGAGCGTTGGTAGGTTCAGCCGTACGGGGAGTCATTAATTATGTAATCAAATGCTATTGAATGAAAACCAGACTTCAGCATCTTAGGCAGAGGGACCCCAGGCTTCATTTATCTGTCATGTGTGCAGTAATTTCTGCAGAGAGTCTGACTAATCGATTCCTCTTTACGCTCGAGAAGGTACGAACACGTGAAGCGACTCCTGACCCCGCGTACCCACAAACCCCTGCTCACGCCCGAAGACTTCCCAAATCCCAGACAGACCGCTCCCAGCGCCGCTGACAACCATGTAAGCACGAGGCACAAACTGTCGGGGGGATGAAGACGCGTCGTTTCCATTACTTTATTTCAAAAACAAAAGGAATCGTGTCCTTCGGAGCGAATTTCCATTTCTTTTGTCTGTTGTTTCTCTTGTGGCGCATCGCCGAGCCGCTGTGGCCCCACATAAGGAACTTTCAGTGATATCCAGTTGTGATCAGTGTGCTTCGAGCTTTTTATTGATTTAACTCAGATATTCGTGCATGGTTTTGCTGAAACTGTTGAAAAACTGCAGCAATAAAAAAACAATTTATGGATTATTATTGGATATAATAGCACTTTTTGCTGCTACTTTGTGTTCTGCAGTTCTTCATTCGTCTATTTGACACAGAGTTAAATCATTTTTTTACGTATCCCTTTATAAACTCATTAAAATGCTTTTTTTCTGCCACCGTATTCGAACCTCGTGGGTGTTACAGGTGCTCCGTGCTGGATCATGGTTTCACCCCTGACTTCTTCTTCTGCACCACCCCTGACTACACTTTCTTTTGCCTGTGACTGACAACAATAACAACGCATGGTGAAACTAGGGTGCAGCTCCTGTGTTTCCAGCCCCCGACGACATCTCAAACCCCCTCCACGCTACGCGGAAAAAGATCTCTCTGGCTGCTCTGCGCGCCTCTCCCCGCCTCCCCTTTACCACCTCTTCCTTTGCGTCTCCTCTCTGTCACGTCAGATGAAATCAACTTTCAGAGTTGTGGAAGCCATGGGCGGAGGTGTTACAAATGCTCTGTCACCACGCTAAACATGGCAGGAAGCGCACGCCTCGACAGCTCTCGGATGCGGCTCGGGAAATCGGCGATGACGCTCCGCCTCGCCGCCGCCTGTTTGACTTCAGCCTTTATCTCTCATTTCAACTACACCGGCAAACTGCTCTGTGCCTACCCTGTTCAGCTGGCCTAGTTTTGATACTGGCGAGGGAGAACGCGCTGGCGGGGAAGTGGTGGCAAGGAAAAGGGAGGGGTGAGGCGAGCTCTGGATCGCCGAAGGGAGAAATTCTTGGTGCAAATGATGCACGCGAACAGTAAACACGGTTCACTGTTTGGTTAAACAGGCCTTTTGTTTGTTTGCGGAGCAACGCTAACAACGCCGTCCACAAACAAGACACATTAACGGAGCAGGGAGCAAACAACGGCAGCTTTTTATGATGCAGCGGGGATCGGCAGTGTCAATACCACTCAAACTGGCGTTTCATTTCAACATAAATAAAGGTGTCGGTGAAGCGGCGGCGGAAAAAAGAAAGTTAATGCATTTCACTGCGGAGTATCAAACTTCCACCTTTCCTCTGACTCAACAGTATCGGCAGAAGTGAGGGCGGGCTGTAATTCAGCCTTCTATATAGATCTAATCTCTGTGGCATTATCAGCCCACTGCCTGGGTTTGGAAAATATCTGCATGCGGGGAGCGTGTGTAAATTTGCTGTACTGCACGTGCGCACAACACTTTGGGTTGAGTTCACTAAAAGTTCTTTAGTTGTCGGATTAAGTGATGCACAGAGCTTGTGCACGAGGAGCTGCAAAGAATGTAATTCAAACTTGACCACACACACACACACACACACACACACATCGTATCATCTAATTTAGAGAATATTAAACATTTAATGCAATCCTATCTTTAAATAAGGTTCTTCTTATGGATCCTTCACACAATCTCTATTAAAGAGCATGATGTCTGTGTAAAAGGGGGTATATTACTTGTTCTTCACTGTACCAAATCATAATAAACAACACAACTCCTACAAATTAACGTGTTTTAATTTCCTCTAGAACGACTTATAGAAGCTGACCTGATCTGACGCCCGGTGTCAACATGCAAACGGAAACGAAAGCGGGAAACGAACGGCGGTTTCTTGCATTTCCGATGTTCTGCTGAGCCCTCCGATTGGCATTTTGGCAACATTTCCCCCCCTCGCGTTCTACTTCAAATGTTTCCCAGGCTCCCAGGTACTCAAGGCAAGCAAATGTCGACGACTGAATCGTTCTTGTCTGTTTGCAATTAGTGATACAAAACACCTAAATAGACATTTATTGACAATTCACTGAAAAAGCGAGGTTGAAACACGACTCTAATCCAAAAAATTATGCCTGAGCACATGAAGCTACTTGGGCACACACACACACACACACACATAGTGAAGGCAGTCTCGATTCACTGCCTCTACACTGTGTGTGTGTGTGTGTGTGTGTGCGCCTGCAGTTCCAGACTGAAACCCTTGGAGAGAGTCTGCTGGCAGCGATACAGAACAGGCTTGCCAAACCTCCTCCCAGTTTTAACTTCTTAATGGGAATATGACAGCCAATCTACCTGAATTAATAAACCTCCTAAATATCAATAAAGCCCTGAAAACAAGCTGCGGAGCTGCGCCGAAATGTAACATAATTGGAAAGTGTCGATTTAACTCGCAAGCAGTCAGTTCTGCTGCCATGTTCTTCGTGCCGTGGCGCAATTCTTGCAGCGCTGACAATGTTAACGGCGTTATTTTCAAATGCTCCTTGTATTATTTTGATTGTGCTGCTGGAAAAAAGGTCAGACATCCAGGATCTGACGTTGGCTAACTTGTGGAAGCTGATGCTGTACAAGCTAAACAACTGATTTTGAGTTAAGCACTTAAAACTTCAAGTGTAACGCTTAATTGAGTGGAGAATTACAACCTTGACAATCAATGTCGGTGTCGTGCATTGCCGTACTTATTCTACGTATTTGTCAGGTACACACAAAGGGAGGTAGATCCTCCTCGCAGATCATCTCACAAGCCGACGGCCTTCATTCTTTATTGTTGCACACGAAGCAACGCTCCGCATGTCCAAGAATACATCAAAGGCTTTACGTTATTAATTCACGAGTGATTAGAGTGATTAGAAAAGAGCAGAGATGCACTTGTTGAATGGTATGGAGAAATGTCTGTCTGGTATAGCCAGGACAGGGCTCGTCCTCTGGGTTTGTGTATGTTGTGCACTCACCTTGCACCTGAGCTCTGCAGAAGAACTTCAAATGCAGCCATGCAACAAAGTGTACCTTCATGTGGGAATAAAAGCATAAAAGCTACAGGTGGCGCACAGTCCATCTTCAATTTAGTGCACAGGCCTTGAAGTCCATTGTAAAGAGCTATGTTCCTCACTGTAGACGTGACCTATGAACACGACACAAAAGGATAGTCGAGCAAAACAAGCATACTGAAAAGATAAAAGGTCAGTGCTGAGCAGAGGCATTTATATGTAAAGCGTTATATCATCGGCGTAAAGCTTTAGTCACCATTGTAGCTGCACAAGAACAAGTGAACCTGCAGGGGGAAGTGTTAGAGAGGGGAAACTGTGCCTGTTTTCCAAATTAAAAAAGATAATTAGTGCATCCTTCAGCACTTACTACTTTCTTACTATTTTCTTTCAATGTGTGGCTCTGAAATGGGTCGACGAGGCGACCTGAGTAGATTCCAGGGGCTTAGCTCTCCAGCGAGAGGCGGTGCGTTGTTCCGCTTGGTAACAAAAGGTTGTGTGTTTGCGCTCGGGAGGAATTCAGATGTGGAGGAAAAGGGACAGATAAAAAGGTGGGAGAGAGCAGGAGGGGGGCTGAGAGAGAGGCTTCACAGCTCTGTGATTCTCCTGCATACTGTTTCTGTTGGTGTGCAGCTGCGGATGTGTGCACGGCAGCTTTTGTTTGGAGATGCAAGCGTTAACCTGGTAGTTAAAATCTTTTTGTAAAGGCACATGTTTGGATGAAAGTAAATACACTATTAAAACGGCATTTGAGAGAAGCTCTAAACGACAACCACAATTGGGATGCACGGCAATGAGACCAAGAAAGAGGTGAACAGGAGTGCCACAGAGAAATCCTGGTGTGTTTGCCTCAACCTGCATCTCCTCGCAGCAGGATCCCTCTATCAGGGGAGGAGAGAGGGTGTGATCAGCAAGCAGCCAGGCCGGATCTCAATAATTCAGGCCAGGCTGCTCCTCACCTCAGCTCAGCTTGCTTCACACAAGCCAACCCACTTCCAAACACACAGCTTCGGCTTGGGCACTGCACCATCGCCAGACAAGGCGACATACTATGCATCCAGTTAGCCGTCACCGCCGCATCTTTGCACCGAGCAGCCCGCGTTGCAGGTCGTGGCTGCTGTTACAATTCAAATAGTGCAGGGCCTGGTTGGGGGTAATCGGAGAGGAGAGTGATTACAGGTCGGCACGTCTCAGCCCCTCCAGCTCTGTCAGCAGGTTAAATATTATTGTTTGTTGCTTTCAGAGCATTAGCTGATTACTCCACAGGCTCCACTTAGGCTGTGTTTTATGGCCGACAATAAGACTAAATCATTGCCATAATGCCAGCGTAATTCAATGTAATGATTGTTTTGCCATTTTACGTGCAGCTGATGTACGATACTTCCTCTCGCGAGTACTTTGATGCCGAGCAGATGCTGATTTGACACCCTGTGCCTGAGTTGATAAGTCAACTTGGTTTCAAATGCTTTGCAGTTTTTCTTTTAAAGCGAAACTACACCTGGATTATTGACTTATATCAAAGTAAATCTTCAAAACTGACCTTGCAGAATTCCTGCTTTTTGCCAAAAATGAGTCCTAGGCTCAGGCGCAGACACTTCATGAAGCTGTCTCTTAAGCAAGACGTCAGAAGTTTGCGATCTCTTGACCTGCACGGCATCACCTTGACAGCTTTTCACTTTTCAGTTTCAGACCCACACTGAAAGCTTTAAATACATACACAGCATTAGGCGGGATTAGTGTGTACAGTGTACAACACACGTAGTTAAGGACTATGAGTATCTAACAGATAAACCCAAACTGAAACGCTGAAAACCTCAGTACTCGCAGTGGCAAATGACGAATCAAACTGCCTGTCAGCTCCCAGCAACATGAACAAGCCTCACTCTACGCCTGGTTGCATTCCCTGAGGGTGCATTTCTGCGTTTTCAGAGAAGGAAAAACAAAGACCATTGTGAGAATCTCCACTTGCTAATTTGAAAAGCAAACTGAACAGTGAACACGGCTGACTTGATGACAGCTGTCAGTGTGACAAGAGGTATTACCAGGTGGGATTTAAATTGTTGTGCTGGAGGCAGCCAGGCGGTGTCCAGAAGGGATTTGAAAAGACAACGTTTGGGAGGAGGGGGGGGCGTTTAGTGGCTGTCACTCAAACATATATCGTATTTCTAGCAGGCCTTTATGTAAAAGTTTCCGCCCTGAATATTCATAAGTAAACCTTTTACCAGCCTAAAATGGGGGTAAAAACAAAAACAAAGCCACAAACAACTAAACACAAACACTGGTTGAATGTACGGTAGCTGAACGCTTTAAACTTGACACGTTAAAGCGCAAAGGTAACTTGCATGTCTGTTATAAAAAGGTCTTTCACGGCTCGAACTGGAAGTTGATGTCTCACAGCTCGCTCTCAACTCTCGGACGCCTGAGAAAGCTTTTCCAATCAGTTGTTGTAAATTGCAAAGAGGGAGCGATGAGTCTGAGTCCGCAGAGGTCAGACAGGGAAACACGACGTCAAACAGAACACTGGGACTTTCCAATTAGTTATCTCACCCTTAATGTGCACGTTACCAACGACAACAGAGAGGCAGCTCTGGACCAAAACAGATATCCATTTAAATTTAATCTACCTTGAATGCTATCATGCTATCTTTACCACGAAGCGTACTGCGTGTCTTTGATAAACGTTTACCCGATGGTGTTTTAGGAATATGAACTGTAAATACACGCAAAGTTGAAAGTACATTTCCTTCCAGGCTTTACACAGTCCCAAACAACCTTTGCCTTTACGTTAGGCCAGGTATACGCACCTGATAAGTGACTCAGAGCATTAAAAAATAGCTAAGCTGTCTGAGATGCTCATGCAAAAACAACTGAACGTAACGCATCAACTTTAATATTGCAGTAGGACAGTAAGAGGACACTGTTCAGAGGGGCTACGCAAAGAAAAGAAACCCTGAGACACCAAACGGCGAGCGGGCATCGTAACACAAAGACACCGATGCAGGAGAGACCACCTCTTTTTGCTTGTCGCGCTTGCTGAGTTGAGATAAATCTGTGGTCTCACTGCTAGAGAAGCCGGGCAACCACCAGCATAACACGATGTGGTCACTGACCCCTCCACCCAAGAATATTATATACTGAATCACCACTGTGGGATTGAACCATCTCAGTCTTGCACACTTAAAAAGGCAGCCTAACGAGGGCGAGCACTGGCGAGGCAAAAGCCAGTGAGCACCGTCAGCCATATGCCAGCCTCCGCCTACACTTCCCAGCAGGCACTGCCCTCTTGTTACAGACCTGTTTGCTGACTGCTGCCAACATTTCACTGGCAGAAACCTTCTGCAAGACATGCATCCAGTCAGCACAACAGTCTAACACCTTCACTTCAGGAGCCAGCCTCCCCTTTTTTATCCCGCTACGCGCTGATCTGCAATAACACAGCAGATTAAACGGCATCTCACGTAATCTTGGTGCTGCTATTTTAATATAAAGTGTTTAAGATTAAAGCACTTACATAATCAAAACAATTACAACAGCCTATTATGCTAATATTCCTAATCACCATGTTAAACTGTCCTCCATTAACAATGCTTTAACAACCTTACAGTTTCCAGCCCTTGCAGGATTTAGCTTCTTTTTAGCTTCTCTCGAGCGCTTTGCCATTGATAATCTATTTCAAATAGGTTCTCACGTCGAGCATGTACAGCGTATAAAGTCAATATGGTGCTCTGCAAGAATTGTCACTTTAGAAATAGAGCAGCCCTACAACTTGCAACAAAGACGATTCAGAGGTGAAATCCAGTAGGCTGGCGCAGCGAGCGGCTTACCCTGTGTTCTTATCTCTTGGCAGAGCAAAGCTGAGTCGCTCGGTGCCACATGGCACCCGGATACACAGCGAGACGCAGACACACACTCGCACGCACCAGCACGCATATAGACACACGTTGGCTCTTATGATCTGTTCCCCAAAAGCACTTCCGCAGGTTCAAAAGAGTCAGTAGCAATGAATCAGGGACTCGAGCCAGGTTTGCTCCGTGATATCATTAACGGCAAAGTAAAAGCTGGAAATACGGTCGGTTCCTCTTGGTTTTGTTATCTGATCTAAATATGGTTGTGCTTCCTCTATGTATATTCATAGATAATCTGCATCGTGGCGTCAGAAACATTTGTTTTTATTGTTTAAAATTTCTAGCGGTGTTGTCAGCTGAGAGGGAACCGGAGGCTGTTTGAGAATAGCTGGTAAAATGAAGGGTGGTTTTAATAAACGTATCGGAAAAACTCTTTTCTTCCGCAGCACATGGCGTGGATGCAGCAAGGCGTTTAATCCCAAGTAGCTCAGCGGCAAGAGGAACTAAGTGAAACTGGCAGCTCCCGTAACCTCTGTGTGCCAAATATCTAACAACAAAGATTAAAAAAAACATTTCTGCCGTTACCGTCGACGTCTCGACTCCATGTTATTTAAAAGTGGAATGTCTGATAGCGCTCAAAACAAGGCGGCCGTTGGGTTTTGTACGCAGCTTGACACAGGTTTTTTTTTTTCTCTTCAAACCATAGCGACACCCTTGCTAACAGGCTCACAATGACAACGCTAGCTTAGCAAGTTAGCATGCAAACTCATTTATTCGTGTTTAGTCTCCTCAATGTGACCCGACTGCTCATGCGTTCTGAGAAAGGGCAGCACTGTTTGAAAAAGATCGTCATTAAAAACGTCGTGTTAAGCGTTAAGTGGGACAATTTGACCTTCCGCCGATGAAAGGAAAAACAAACACACGGTAGCAACGCTGGTTTCAGGCTCCGCTGTGGCTAAAAGTCCTGCCATCAGTCAGACAGGCAGCTGAGAGGCAGAGGCAGGCCTGAACGGGCTCCAATCTCAGCTGCACACCAGAGGGAGTATTTAGATGAAGGGGGGGGAGTACATTAGGGGAGCTAATTAGGATTATTACCAGGACGTATTTTATTCAGCTGGGACTTAAACAAATTGCCTAGTGGTTGTAGAGCAAAATTGAGAATGAGTGCAAAATTACTGACAGCCAGCGTGCACCGTTATGTGTTGGGAGATGAGGTGTTGCCGCGCGGTGGGAGTCGGTGGCGCCGGTAATGTCATGTGTGATTCAAAGTGTCTGTTTTGCAAAAGTCTGAGTGCAGCGGCTGGAGCACAATGGCTCGGCTCCATCAAGTATCCCAGCGAGCCGCGACGGCGAGTGAGCGTCGACAATGCCGCCTTCCTGCAACTGGCTCATTTACGCAGAGCTCGTTCCACCTGTGCTTTCCCCGCTGTGACAAGTCAAACAGTTGGCAGCGGGAAGGGTCTATTGTAGTGGTAAAAAACATGGAACAGGTGTTGTTGGCTAATTAAATATGTTGTCTGTTTTAATGTCTACAAAATATATTGTGCCCATATGTGTACGCTTTCAAAGGAATTCATTAGTTTAGGAAAAGAAATCACATTTGTTTTATTGGTTAGAGGGGATCTGCACCACATCTGTCTGCTGAGTGCGAAGCTAGCTTTGCATAGCATGAAAACGGGAGACTTGTCGCCGTGAGGTTTCCGGGCAGCCGGCGGAGACGCCGCGTCCCGCCAAGAAACTGTCTGCCGAATAACATCCAGAAAAACCACGCTTCGGTTTGGTTCAGGTTGGTTTCACAAAGACAGGCCGCATTAATGAGTTACAGATGCGCTGGCGGGATGATTTCGTTACCTTTGTCACAGAGCCAGGCTAGCCGTTTCCATCTGTTTCCAGCGTTTGTGCTAAGCTACGCTAACAAGCTGCTGGCAGTGGCCTTATTTTAGCCGCACAGACACGAGAGTGGTATCAATCCTCGCAACTAATTCTCGCCAACAAAGCCGAGAGGCACATATCCAGAAGGGCAGATCTATTTTAAATACTGCACACGAATGACAGCAACAGAGGTAAAGTCAGACACATGGACACACACAGCTTTAACGTTTTGGCAGACAGCACAAAGTCACATAAGGATAGCGTAAACTCAACATGTTCTGCTAGGCGAGATATAGCCACATTCGTTTGTAAAGGGCATCTCTTCATATACATGTAATCGACGGCTGATGTGTAATTGCCTCCTTCGCCGTGTGTCTCTGATATTATCTATAGCAGTAAAGGTGATGGCAAGACAGCAAGCCAGCTAATAATACAAGTAGAAGAAAGCCCTTGATGAGATCCAAGGGAATTCAGGCGAGGACGGGGTAGCGGGCTCATATCAAACGCCAACGCTCCCTGCCACTGTGTCTGCAGCTTGGCGAATCGCCCCCCTGTTTACGGTCGGGGAATAGTCTGAAGCCATGCTGAATGTCGTTGAAAGAGAGCCTTCGACGTGACAACAATGCGTGTCCCAGAGTAACAGCTAATGCCTGGCACCTCTAACTAAATCATTTCATTTAGAGCCTCTGATGTGCAGACAGAGGGGATGTAAAATGCATTTCCACGCCAAGCCTCTCAATCGCTAGCTGTCCTTGGGAACATAATGAACAGATTACCGTTTGCACCCTCGTCACATGATGCCTCTCTGACAAGTGCCTGGCACCTTGTGGGAGATGTTTTCAACGCCTAATTCCACGCAGAAAGGCCTGACAACAACAACAACAACAACAAAAAAAAAAGAAATGACTGAAACTAGTTGAACAGCCGCAGGAAATAAAACAACTTGCTAATTAGGGGAGCGATGGACTGAGGCAGGCAGTATTGCTTGAGTGGATGGCTTGGGAGACGGAAAGGTTGAAATGCCAAGTGTCTGCATCCCAGCACCCTTAGGCCAAAGCCCTGCAGACACTGCAAGTCTACACCCAATTTACCAATTACTCTTTCTGTCCTGACTCGGGTTAATAAAATGCTAACCATCTCAATATCCATGATGGCTTTTCGCTAACTACCTCCCCTCTAGTTAAATTCAGCTTCTCTTGTCCTTTTCTCTCCCATAGAGGAGAGACTGTAACTCCTGCCTTGGCTTAATCAAGAGGATTGCTTATTAAGGAAAAGCTCTCGGGTACCTCCTAAATTGGGGAGAGGACAGTCTCGCCAGTGCAATAACTGCAGATTTATGTCAGAATTAGGTGTAAATAGCCGCCCTGGTTATTCCCCTTCTTTAATTAAGCAAGCACATTCTCCAGGCCTTCGTCATGTACGCTGACTGCTTCGGTTCCCTCTGCTGGGCAGATGCTAGCTTACCAAGCAACTCAGCCATGTGTGGGACAGTGCACAGAGGAGCCATTTTAGTCCTCTCCAAAAGTTTAAACGGCTAAAATTCTCACTTTGCTCAAGTTTCTTCATTTAACTCCCTCTCCCGTCTGCCGTCGTTTTGAACTTGGTAATCCAGCCCGTTTGCAGCCATCGATGAGTAGTCATCCAAAATGATACATGGCAGCAAATGTCAAATTACTTCTCAGCGTCAGATCAAGCTGAGCGCACAGGAAAATGAAAATGTTCTGCGGGAGTGTAATATCGCTTTAAAAGACTGCCGACTCAGAACTTTGAAGACAATTCCATCTGTGGCCTCTCATCTCCCCGAGATCTATTTCTGATGCTCCAAAAAAGGTGCACGTCCCAACAAACTTTACACCTTCTCTTAGCTGCAGCTGTGCTCGTACCTGCCAGGGAGAAAAATACCCGAGATGAGCAGCGGAAAAATGCTCTCATGCAGTTCATGAGGGGGTGCTCGGCGTCCAGATTCAGCATTCAATTTCCATCGCTGATAGCGTTGCTATTGATTCAGAGTTTGCCCTGTGCTCGGTGTGGGCCAGACACAACAGATCTTAGGGTTTGGGAGCTGTCAGTCAAGGTAATCCAGGAGTCTTTTTCGAAGCCTGTCAGGTTGAAGTGTACGGCCTCACATTTCCCTCAAACAAGGAGGAAGATGGAAAGGCCTAAAAGCTGTCTGCGAGGAGAGGAATGCTCCTCAGAGAGAAGGCGGTGAGGCCAGACCAGGAAAACATAACGTGAAAGAGGCGTTCACTTAAAAATATTTCCTTTCATGTACCAGAATTTAAAAAAAACCCCCACTCTGAAACGCTTTGAGCCAGCGACAACCAGTGGCATTTAGCATCAGGTCATACTTTATTTGATTTTAATTAGCTAATAATCGGATGTCTCCTCAGCAGATATCGTCTCTCTGTTTGCAAACGGTCTCGTTTTCACATCTCTTAAACCTGCACTTTCATCCTGCAGCTTCGACGCTTCCCGACGTCCCCCCCCCCCCCCCGATTCTGGGGCAGGTCTGATGATTTCCAAAAAGAACGTCTGAAACACAAAAAGCTGCAACTGCAACTTTTCACTCCCAGCCAGGGCGACGTGGATGTGTCATACGAAACCGATCCCAAGGCACGCGGCCTACATGTGACTCGTGTTCCAATACGCGCAAGTCTGATTTCGTGGCGTCGCCGTGACACAGCGAGTAAAACATTGCTCACCCGAGACGCGCTTGCAGCTTTTCTAAACCCAGTGCAGCGTTAATAAAGCAAACTAGGTGAAAATGAGAAGCAGAGCACGAAGGCACAAGTTAATCCGAACATCCCTTTGTTTTTGGCCCCCACATCACGGCGGTTCACACACATACAGTAGGTTACATCCCAAAATAGATGTGAACAGTCATCTAAAACAGTGAGGTGTGAGCCGCAGTTCAGAATTCATGAAAGCGTGTGCGGTGCGGCTGTGGATACAGACACAAATAGAAACACACACACACACTGAGGAAGGTATTTATTGTGCTGATAAGGGACGGGAGGCCCTGCTGCTTTGAAATGCTGAGTAGAGGAGGGAGAGCGTCTGCCACGGCTGTGGGAGCATCTGACCTCCCACCATGGATAAAAATGAGGGATGGGATCACTGGGACTGCGCCATTCACAACACTCCCACTTATCTGCTGCAATTAACATTAAAAGCCCCCCAACACGAATAAATGAAAACATGAGTGCCTCTAAATATGAATGCCACCGTATGCCTTTGTGCCTGCCTGTGTGGGCCTGTGTGTGTGTGTGTGTGTTATCCCAGAAAGCGAGGGGGATATTGTGGAAATCGGTGAGGGGAACTCCACCCCAGAGGGTCAAAGAGCCGCCCGCCGCTGTATCGCCGCCTCGTATTCCTGGAGCCATGTGCACAGAGGTGGAAGGAGTGCTGGGGCGGTTGTGGGTGGGTGGGGGGGGGGCTTCAAAGACCATAATTTTCCATGAGTGATGAACTGTGAAATATAACAAAAGCCCCCCATTACCGCAAGAGGGATTTAGAGCCCACAGAGCGGTAGAAGAGAAAAGGGGGGGTTAAAGAAATGCTTCCGTCAAATAACACACACGAGAAAGGAAGAAAGTCTGCATGCCGTAGGAATCGGACCGCGCGCGCCCGTGTGCTCGCCTCACATTATGCACGGCTCTTCGGATCCAGTCGGCGCGCTGAGCATTTAACAGCGAGACAATGTGATATTTCTGGGTGACTTGTAGTCAATAAGCCGGAGCCTTTAAGATATTCGGCGGCTAAATCTGAGCTACGAGAGATCACCCCTCCCCTGACTCATGTTCAATACTAATTTTCTGGGAATTCATCATGTCACTATCTGGGAAACCGAAGCTGAATGAGAGTCAGATATGTTTTTATGAAACATTAGCCCTTCTCCTATATCGACTCCATTCTCATACGTGCAAGGGAATATTTAGAAAGTGGCACATTCGCAGTCTAAGATGGTTTTACATCTAAATATGGAAAAAATATATATATATACAGGGAGAGATGATCTGTTCTTCAGCTTCTCCAAACTTTCCTCTCCATACTTTATGGCAAAGGAGAAAATGTTTTGCTCCAAACTTTGAAAAAAAAAAAAAAAAAAAGTCAACAGAAAACCCTGTGGGAAGCTGGAGTCAAGGAGGCCCCCTGTTATCTTGTTATGGCAGAGTAAACGGTGAGGCAACACTGAACGCCTTGATGGAGCCCAGATAGACGAGTCACACACACACACACGCACACACACACACACGCGCGCGTACACTCACACAACACAGGCATCACAGAGCAACACCTGATGTTGCATACCAACTTTTCACTAACTTCACTTTCACAAACCCCCCCCACCACCACCACCACCACCACCCTGTTTACACTTTAAATTAAAAAAAAAAAACAACGCTCCGTCGTCTCCATTCACACTCAAACCATAAAATATCACACAAAATGATATCGATAGTGTGGAAGAATGAGGTGGAGATCGTGTAAAAGGTGATAAAGCCGCTGCTAGTGTTTAAAAAGAGAGTTTACAGTAGGGAAACAGCACTATTCACCTTAGTAGTAACATAAAACTGGTCATTTGCTAAACCTCAAGGACACGAGCTAGTGTTGCTACACCTCAAATTGCACAAATTCAGTGTCTAAAAAGCAGAACAAGTGCAGATTTACCACTGAAAATTCTTTTAAACTACGGGTCCTTGATTTCAGGCAGAGGCGGACAAAGGAAGCTTTTCTTTCCTTGCAGGGGAGTTTTGGCTCTGCAGGCTGCAATCTGACATTTTATTCGCCGGAGCTAGCTAGCTAATTAACCCTAATGTAGTTCCATGCTGTTTGAAAACGCTGCCTCCACGGCGGACGTTTTGGTTTTCAGCTGAGCGGTTTGGGAACGAGCAAAAAAGCTGTGTTAAGTGTGCAACTGGTGGCTACGTGTGATGTCGTGCTAAAAGGCTAAAGCTGCACAGCCCGGACACAAAGGCAGCATCCTCAGCCCACAGTGCGTTAATACCAGCGACCCAATTGGGCATCTCCTCACGTCCGGCTGCGTCTGGCGCGCGCAGGGCATCGAACATTCGCCATTGAACAACTTCCCACAGTAGCCACAGTGAATTTTCACACGCTGCAGTTGATGCGGCAATTGTTGATCAGCCCCACGGCTCCCCTCGTTTGAACCCGGCGGCACAACAAGCGCTCACTCTGAAGCTCGATACGTTCGGCTGAAACACTACCAGTGCGGCGAGAATAGGTCGGGTATTGTCTAACACAGCACAGAACTGTCAGACTGTATCTATCTGCCCGATGTGAAGGTTACACACACCGCGGTCACAGGAGGATCTCATCATATTCTCTCCGACCCGTCCTGCGCCATAAACTTTGCATGAGCGTCGGGCGCTGTCTGAATTTTTATCATTTTCTTATTTCCTCCGACCGTTCGTTCTTCCAGGGCTTGAAGCGCCAACACAAACACAGACTTGTCAGCCAGCCCGGGCCAGGCTCAAGAGAAGTCCATTAAACAGGTGTTGGCAGAAAATCCCACACTTCCTGTTTCGGGCATGTTGTGGCCTGGGCTTGCGTAGTCCACAGGCTGTGCAAGGCAACGTGCAGCTTTACTATTTTATCACATTTCATTGTTGTTTTTGTTGTTGATCGCTTTCCAGGAGGGTTCTGTTTGTTTCTCATACCGCCTTGTACTTCCTTCCTTTACAGGTTCCCTGCGTTTCTCAGAGTGCTTTTACAAAAACTTTCAGAAAAACTGCGATAAGAGCTGGTGTGATCGGGTACGAGGCTGTGGGCGTGGGTGTTTTTTGGTCAGCTCTGTGTTATTTATGATCCTTTCGGATTCTTAGGGGGAAATTGTTTCAGTCAAAACAAAAAATGGCTGCTTTCTGGGCGCAGTTGATTGATTGTCCACTGACCGCTGGGCGAAACAGTCTGCCTGTCTCCTCTGATCTACAGATTAGTCGAGTTAACCAGCTTACTGTTACTTCCAAGGTAAGAAGCACAGCGTGCACCAACTACATAGTATAGAGACCAGTGCAGGCTTTGCAGATGGTTTCCAATATTATTATTTTGTCCTGCAGTCATTTATCTGTAGCCCTGTTGATCTGCTGTGGCAGGGAGGTCTGGACCAGATTCAGATTGCAGCTCTAAATAAACAAAATATAGTTTAAATGCAGTTTTCGACCAACACCAGCGCTTAAAAAACGTGGTTTTGACGTGACTGACGACTCGCCGAATGACTGAAATAGGCTACGTTCATGAACTGAGCTGGGTTTTTTTGGGATTGGCGTGTCGGTTTGCTGATCAACATCTTGTCGCCGTGACATGATTGACGATGTTGAAATGGAACCGGATCAGGATCGTGATGCAGCAGCAGCCATGGTGGGCTCTCTGCATGGAAATCTGTGACCCAATGCACACCTCTGGATCAAGCTTCATGATGGTCATGGTCACTAACTCGTTGGTCATAGCTGCTTTGCTCCTGTTGGGTTCAAGTGTCAGGGCTTTGAAGCTTTAATGCTGTTCAGCGTCATTGCATCTGTCTGGGTTGTGTCTTTCCTGGTTTTGATAGTCCTGGTCTGCGCAGCGGTTTGGTTCTTGTGGCCATGATTGGAACTGCATGTTCCAGACACATTCATTATCGGCCGTTACCTTCAGTAAAAGGTGTGTGTGTTTATTACTGTTGTGCACAAGATTTCCCTGCTGTGTATTGTTAGAGCAGTTTGAAGGCTTTTGCCACTGCTGCATAATAAACAGTATTAGTTGCAGCTTTAATCTCATTAAATACAACTGTTTTGTGGTTCCTAAGATAATGAAAAGTGCTGTTCACATATGGGGCTTTTTGCTACGTTAACTTCAATGTGAAACAGCCGAGGGTTGGTTCGGCTAATTGAATCACATAAAACAGGCAGATAAAGACTAAGTCAAGTCCCAAACGCTGCCTGTTGGTGGATTATGCATAAATAATAACCGCGGCCTTGTTTGGCACTCCAGATAGCTATCAGTAATCAAACAAAGAACAACGCCACGAGAACTTGGGACTTACGCAACGTCTTTCTCGGTTCACATCCCGTGCCTCTGTCACGGGCTTCAATAAGGCTTTGATTTGGTTTGGTCTGGCAAAGATGAAAGTAGTGGATCAAGTTGACTCAATCCTCTGATGTTAAGCAGTTCAATTGAATGAGTAATTCATTTTTCAATGCTGGTTAATTGCTACTACGTTCCTGAAATCTGACCCTTCGATCAGAAGCTCTGGAAAGCTTCCTTTGTGTTTCCTGAATTTAAAATGAACCGGTTTATCCCACAAACAGCACGGCAGCCACCATGTCTTTTCTCTCGCCCCTGTCCTCCTCCAACCCTCGCACCGACTGTTACAATATGAAATGAGACATATTTCCGCTGACAGCGCGCTCGTTTCTCAAGGAAATGTCAGCGTGGAGCCTGTTGAGAGGTGGCGGTGGCGTGTGTGTGAGTGAGGGGTCAGTGGGGTACGGCGGGTGGGGGAGTTAAAGCGCTTTGTCTTGCTGAAACACCCCTAATCAGGATCAGCTTAGGAAAAGGTCAGATTTGTACATCACAATGTAAATCCACGGGAACCAACCGGCGTCCTCTCACTTGCACACCTAGCAAAGCCTCCCGCTACGGCGCCTGAGCCGGTCATGAAGACGGCAGAAACACTTGTGCAGAAACAGACGTTCGTGCAGTGCATTTTCCATTTTAAAGACAAAAATGAAATCCGTGGTGCGATTTCAACAAAACCCCTCCAAGCTCAAATAAGATCATCAAAGAAATCCCGCGGTTCCACATCAGGCTGCAACCTTCCCATTACAGGGGAGTGATTAGCACCAATGGCGTCTCAGCCTGGTTGAAACGGGAGCACGCCATCTGCTCCAATAAGCACATGGGTACATTTGAAAAGTATCCGAACAAAGAGGCCTGAACTGAGGGATTAACAGGAAGAACGATACCTCGCATCTGATTTTAACCACGTTAGGGTTTGATTTCTTTGGTGTTTGCTAACTGTTCAACTGAAATTAATTATGTAACACATAAGAAAACCTAAAACACACTGTTTCACAAGCTTGTTCAATTGTTTAGCTCCGTCATCTGCGACAGTTTGCCGGCGCTACAACACTCTCTGCACAAGCAAATGGCACCCTGCAAATGTTATTCAGTAGCGCCCGAAAACATTCCCGACACGGCTATATGGCAGTTAAAGTTAAACTCAGGGATTTAAATATGCACATGAATAATGTGTATGTTATATATATAAAATATGTTACACACTGCGACTTTAAAGGAATAAACAGAAAAACACAGCCTCCAACGCAGCTACCTTCACTGCCCAGCCAGTGTTCTTCATCAGCCGCAACTAAGGGTTTAAAGAATTAAATAAACAAATGTTGTTTTTAGCGTTGCAGAATAATTAAGATCATTTGCGAGCTACCTTCTCTCATTATGGCACGGCTTTAATGACCTTTCATCAAGGCTAAAATAGGAAAAAAAAAAAAAAAAAAAAAAGTGCCACGTGCAGCAGCACCTTTTTAATAATCCCCTTTGTTTCCTCATTTAGATTTGATTGGCTATGAAATGCACCGGCCTGCCGGGACTCGGGTTTCAGCATTCATCAGCATTTCCTGGTTGTAAATTGATGGCACAAATAGAGACATACAGTACTTGCACAGCGATGCATAAGGACAAACACACACACACAGATGCACACACACACACACACACACACACACAAGCGTGCAATGTAGTATAAATTATGGAGTTACACCTAGAAAGGGGGTTCTTCTATGTTTAATGCAATGTGCATCAAAGAAGAACCAACACATGCAAGGTTCTTCTGGTTGATAGGTTGTGTGTTGAGGTGTTGGAGTAGCTGAGTGAATGTTACTTGAGTTTAAACCTCTGCAGAAGAGCAGATGAAACACCGGTATTCCCTTGAGGGTCCTTCCATCTACAGTGCAGGAGCTGGACAACTGCTACAGAGTTGAATCCATCACTCCTAAAAAGCACAGACGTGACTAAAAACATGAAGAAGTTACTAAATAGTAATTCTTCGCTCTGACTACCTCATGTTTTAGAGTTTGGAGGTTTTCAGGACACACAGCTGTCAGCACTTGCACTGTAGTCTTTCCGGACAAGGTTAACGTGAGTCAGCTTCTTCTGCTACAATCCGTAATTTCTGGAATGACATCAAAGCTTCCCGTGGATTTTCCTGAATCCTGCACAAACCCAATTATCAACTGGTTGGGGCTCTGCGTCCTGCCCGGGCTTTTAAAGGCCAGCCTGAGTCTAACTGGAGGGGACAGTGAAATCTCATATGATGGCAGATTTGTGTGCCAGAGTTCAGTGAATGCCAGCTTATTGCTATCGAAAAGGTCACTGGGCTAGAAGGAGAATAAAAAGCCTTTACTGGGGAGAGTGGTGTGTGTGTGTGTGTGTGTGTGTGTGTGGTAGGGGTGGGGAGGGGGTGAAGGCCGCAACCTGAGATAACCACGCTCATATAAGCGCCACGCCCTCGAGCTGCTGCATCTCTGCCCGTCTCTCTCCTCTCTCGTCAGGCTTTGGTGTCCGTTACATTCAGCACTCCAGGAAGCAGACGCAAAAGCTTTCAAATACACCCGCCTCCGCGAGCGCAAAATCAATTACCAGAGAGATGAAATTCTCCAATAACGCGGCCTAATGATAATTGCCCCGAATCTGCAATGATCTGACTTACGATACAAACCACTATTGGCACTGCAGCAGCGTATTGGCAGCCGCAGTAGCTGGAATATCAATGATAATTGTTCCAGTGTTGATTTGGAGCCGCGTTGCTGCCTGGGGTAAACATAAACCAATTGCAGAGAATTGGACTCTATGGTAAGCAGCAGGGGTCATATTTCACTGATGTTTGTGTGATTTGTGATGAGTGCAGTACAGTAGAGAGAGGAAATGGTTATGTGGGAGCTAACCACTGCCTGTTTAATTGAAGCACTATCACATTGACTGCCGGAGACACGAGGGCGACAGCGCGGCGCAAACTCCCGCTAATTCAATAAGCGATCATCAGACTGTTAAAAGGCTGGCGATAATAATAATAAACTCAGTTTCAGCTGCGCGTCCAGAAATAGAAAGGCTCCATCAGACACGGATGACCGCTGCTCACCCGCCATTCATCCGCAGTCGCTGCAAAGCAAATACGAGGCACGCTTCAGGTTCAGAAGTGGATCAATCGGGAGGTCGCGGGGCCGCCCAGAGGGAGATCGCAGGGTGACCCCATTTTGACGATGACCTCCCAGATATGGCATCCTATCCCCTCGACCCCTCCGCCCCCCCCCCCAGCCAACTCCCCTTTGTCTACGACCAACCTTGGCCGACCACGGGAGTCAGCGTTTTTCAAAAGTGCCTGAGAGATGTCGGGCTGAATAATGCGTCCTATGAATAAAACACATTAGCTACAAAACATGTTGAATTATTCACATTTCAGAGCCTCCATCCCGCCCCACGCAGTAGATATTAGCTCCTCAGCCGCCGTATGCTTTGCACATAGTCCTCTGAGTCTGTCTCCCCCATGTTCACTCCCTCTCGCTTCTCTCTTGATCATTCGCTCACAGTCTTTGTCATCTGTATTTTGTTAATCCCTCTCTGTTCCTCTGTGTCTCCTCTCAGCTGACTTTCCGCTGATGGCGACCGTCTATTTATACTCCTCAAGTTACTACTTTTCCTGGAACATCTCGCTATTTATCAAAAGGGCTCTTGAAGCTGTTGAGGAGTGCATTTGTTCTGAGAGAATCTTTGATGACTTGGTAACACACGACGGCCCAAAATGGATTCATCATTTAGCGTTAATCTGAGGCGACCAGCTGCGAGTTTCAAAGTGGAAAGGACCCGGAATAAGGAGGGGGGCGGGTTGCTAATTAAATACTTGACCTAATATGCATCTCATTTTATTTTCAGCTCCGCCAGGAATTTGGGATTTTCATGATTGCGATGTAATTTGGAGAATCAACAGCGGCGCGTGAACTTCAAAGGGTAAACCAATCGACCAATCACTGCTTTTCATTGTGCTGTTTAAATATAAAATACCTACAAAATGCCATTTTGGACTCATCATAATTTTGCTGGCGTGCAACATTGTGGAACCCGTTTATCAACAAGTTGACAGGCTCAGACTCGTTCGGTGACTCAGCAACCTTCGCATCCTGTTTTCAAGAGTTTAAGTAGAAAATGTGCTAAACAGTAAAATATTGTAAAAAGGCCCATCAAAGCCTTCTTTGGTCATAAAACAACTTTGGGTAAATCACATGGGGCAAGGTAGAGCGTCATCTCCATCTAAGAGCCAGGTGCACCTGCACTTGGCAAATTGCTAAGGAACTCCGCCTCTCAATCCTCTGTCCGATCAACATCGACAACTTCATTTGACCTGTGCGAGCCGCCGTTGCAGGAACGTCATGTAATTGCCAGCTGGGCCAGAGTTACAGGCCATTATGTGACCACATTTGAGCATTGTCACGATGAACCTCAACCTTCAGCGGAGAGAAAACATCAAATCTGTGTTAAACCCGAGCTTCCTGAGCACACAGATGGACAGAACCAACCATCATTTGCACTGCAGCTCAGCAGGACCCGACTTCACCTGCATGAAACTGTTCTTTTCTGGTCTTTCACTAGTAGCTGGTGCTTTCATGGTATCACCTCAGTAGATGTTACAACCTGAGCTGATGCGTGAAAACCAAGGGTGTGTCGTGTTGTCTCATTGTTTGTGCTTTCACCTGTTTTGCAGCCTTTTCAGAACCAAAGTTTGTCTCCTTGCCATGACAAACAGCCACATACCAAGAATCAAGAACACCATCCCTTCAAAATCAATCATTTCCATCTTTGTGTGTTTGTGTCACATTGAGGATGATCTCAGAGCAGTTTCAAGCAGCTAAGAATCCCGCCTACATCGACAGGGTACAACCTGCAGAAGAAAGTGAAATCTAGAAAAGCTCGTGGTACCAAAAGCAAGACGAGTCAACCCATCCACCACAGTGGAAGCGAGGCGCGTCGCCACCATCGTGAAGAAAACAGATCTGATACAGTCAAAGATTCATTTCTCAGAGGAGAGCAAACATGCAGAAGCGGAAGGCCGCGCTCTCCGAGGCAAACGTGCTGCTGGATTCCCCAAATAAAACCGAAAATGACCAAACGCACCATTAATTAAAAGCGACACTGAATATTATTATTATCTTGGACCACAGAGGCAATGCAACCAAGAGTCACAATACTGCATGAGCAAATGTGCTGCTGTGGGAAAAACAAAAGCCTTGTACACTGGCACTTAAAATAGTGCTGCTCATACATGCCGTTGTATTTTTAGCCCACCTGTGCACTATTCCACTTAGAGATTGTTTGAATTTTTAGGCCACTCACTCATCCAACTCTGCTAAAAACACACTGACGCAACAGAAACGCTGCGCTGGGGCGTCGTTCTCAACTCTGAGATCACACCGACTGCGGGAACTGTATTTCTGTGTGACTCTGATGTGTGCGGGGGTGAGGTGAGTTTGTGTGCGCGTGTGTTTTCATTGGTAAAGTCACATTACACACTGTGTTTTCCGCAAATAAGCAGCATCGACGGCACATCAGACGGTGTTTGCAGTGCACACCGAGAAGCAGCTCTCTGAACAGCAGAACGTGACGTCAATGGGCACAAACCGCTATTTCTTCAGCCACAGAAACGTATCTGAGTCACACAGGCTCGGAAATTGTCTGTCACAGCTGTGGGGTCAGAACAAGCCCAGCTGATACACGACACACAGACAAAGATAAGAAAGCAGCCTTGGTATTTTTCTTTTTCACGAGGTGTGCAATTTCGTTTCCCCCCCCCACTCTTGCCCGTACTCACCAGGGCACAGTATGTCTCCGGAGGATCTCCACAGGTGATGTTGGGGGGATCCAGTGTAACCTTCAGGTACTGGGTCATGTCTGCTGCTTCTGGCTGGCAGGCCATGTAGTCCCAGGTTAAGCCTTCGTCGGAGTAAACCTGGGACTTACACACATCGTAGTGGCCCCATGCTGCTGGGTAGTGCTGCATAGCGGCCTGGCAAACACCGGTCCACAGCGCCTGCAGCGTCAACGCGAAATGGAAACGCATGACTGGTCCTCTCTGAGCTCCTTCTCGAGGAGGTGTGCGAACAAGGGATCCCTCTTCTACTTCCACTTACTACAGCTCACTCAGCTGGAGTGAGGAGGCATGCCAGACTCCCCTCAGGTGGAGCGAGGGTCGGTTTAAAGGTGTCTCGTTGTTTTTCTGTCTCTTTTTCTGGAGTGGGGGAATAACTAAGAGGGACGGCGAGGTTACCAGCCCATTGAGAAGATAAGAGGAGAGGGTTGAGGGAGGGAGGAGGATGGTGGAGGAGAAGGAGGAGGAAGAGGGGGGAGGCAAGAAGGAGATAGCCCTCTGACACGCTGATAGGAAGATGAGTGACAGGTCTCCTCAGCTCGCCTGGCTGTCAATCATGGTCCTCGTCCTGCGTGGCGATCTGGCGCTGCGGAGAAACAGAAGAAGAGGTGGGGGTGAGTATACCTCCCGTATGGGAATAGAATTTGACAGTGAGAGAGCATTAGCTGGCGCCACGGCATGGGCGAAAGGCGTATGTGTGAAGAGAAAGTTGAATGGGTGCTCGATGGGGGTGCCATGTTGGTGTTTGTTGTCCATCAAAACACAGAAAATCAGTAAGTGAGGCCATCAGGGTAAATTGGATCCTGCTGCTTTTGACACCAAACCCTCATCCCACTCAGCGGTATCGAGCCTACAGTGTTACACCTTCCCCCATCACCCCACCCCCCTAACACCCCCCTCACATCCGTCACAGCCAGAGCTGGAAGGATGGATAAAATAAAGTCAAAAGGGATTTTCACTCTGGTGCTGCTGTAATTGTTATGTATGATTCATTTAATCTACATTTAACGGTGTAAAAGTACATTTTAATGTAATCAAAATACATTACTATTAAATACAATTGCTTTAGCCAGTAAAACCTAGGAAATTAGCCACTTTAGCAGTCAGTGGAACTTGGCAACACTTATCCGCATCTACATATAAATAACAACACCCTATGTTCCAAGTAGATTTGGTGGCCTACCATCACTACACATTTATGATCCATCAGGGGCTCATGGAGGATTTTTATGTCCGTGTTGTAAATCAATGGGTTTGTTAATGGCGCTGACATTTTACATTGACTTGAAATGTGGAAAAAAAAAAACAACAGAAGGCAATGCAACAAAGTATTTCTAAGAAAATAAAAAATGAGCTTAAACAGAATAAAGTGGGGAATAAAAGCTGTTATTAATCCAAAAAAACTCAATTTAATAAAATGCAGCTATAAACATTTCTTTTGAATTTAAGGCTGAAGACAATTTGAGAGATTTAAAAGGTACAAAAACGTAGCAGGAGGTCGGAAATGTATGAAAGATAAGTCCTTTAGGTCTTGATATATTCTTCAGGCGAGAGCAGGCTGGCTTTGTAATGATCTAAATGTGACTATTAAAATTCAAAAGTGAGTCCACTGACTATTGTGCACTAAGAATTATGGATTGGTTTGAAGTTGAAGCTTAACAATGACTTTTAATTGTTCTTTCTTGGCTCTAAAGACAAATACTTAAATGCACCCTCGCAGCCCTCCTGTGGGTTTATATTCCCTGTGGTGCTATGGGTATATAAATCGGTGCATCATCTGCATATTATGATACTTATTTTTTTATTTTCCATTGTTTGAGCTGGATGCTCAGCTTTCGAGGCCCCAGAATGGAGCCCTGAGGACCTCCACGTGTTATTTTTCTGTTCAGATGTAACAGATGATTACATACAAACACAAAGTCCCAGGCAAATATCTGCAAACGCAACTCTGACGTAACTTCTTAGCTTGACTAAAAGGCCAATATTCGGTATTCCTTTAGCTGTTTTGGTCTACACCAACTCCTGTGGGGCTGCAACTACAATGCTCCTCTTTGGCTACCAGAGAGTTGCTACCTGTCCATCAGCAGGAAGTCTTTTACAGCGTTTTAAGACATTATTGGCTTATTGTGACTGGAAAACAGCTGCAAAACCCAAACAACTAGCTGAGTGATATTCCTCTGTTGGTTCATCACCACACCTTTCACATTACACGCACCCCCCTGATTCATGGTAAATATAAAGACTTCAGTTACATCTGCTTAAACTGATTTTACCAGTGCTGGAGCTTCACTCGAACAGGATGAACTGGACACTCTCACTTGATTCTTTCAGGCATGGTAACATAAATATCTTGCTAATGGTGCTGCTTTCAGGTTTCCTCCTGTAAGTGGAAGAGCTGTCCATAGCAGGAGTAGCTGCACTATATCACACACAGTGATTTACTTTCCAGGCTACATAGGAGCCATTTATATCTGCCAACCGTTATAGACTGTGGTCTTACTTTACCTTTTGTCTTTAGTTTTTATATTTCAAACATCATACTTCCAAACATTTAACCCATGTTACCTGTTTTTCTCCCTCTAATCATTTTACTGGCTTCAGTATGAATGTATAATCACAAAAATCTGCTATAAGGCCTTCATTTGGTTTTAAAATTAACCACAGGAAGTGTTTTAAATTAGGCTGTCTGCAACCTGCATGTACCTTGATGTCTCTCTGGCCAGAGACACAGCAGTACGCCGGTTTGGCCGAGGCCCTGGTTGATGCAAGTATGTGAAGGCTCCCTGCCTTCAAACAGCAGCCTGACTGCAGGTGATTGATAAAGACCAAAGTCAGTGTCTGGAAACAGGAGGGACTGACTGGCAGACATTTTTAGTGCTGCTTGGGGTGGTCAGCGTGCGTCTGCGTTGACCAATACACCCTCTGGCCATCAATGCTATGTCGTCTGCAGTCTATACTGTGTGCCATCACTGCCAGTTAATTCAAATTTGGATTTATTCGACATTAAAAGATTAAATTAGACACTGAGTCACGGCATCATTACATATCAAAGAGTAGTGTATCAGTAAATAAATATAGTGCTGGGTGCAAAATTGGATTATATTAACATACCACATGCAAATGACTGTTTATGGAGACCTATAAAGAAAATCTACATATCAGCATGAAGAAAATATGCAAAAAAGCAGCAGTCTGAGTCGAGCGCGAGCTGTGGCAGAATGACGAGGTGACATATGTGCAACGTGAGAGACGTGTGAGAAGACAATATGTGAAAACTAATGTTATTGCGGAGCAGTTTTACCCGCATTTAACGGTCTACCTGGGCCTGAAGATGCGTTAAAACAGCTACAACGCCTCTGGATGATTCACGTCGGTAAAGAGGCAGCGATTAGATGACACGTGTGGAGATTCGACGTGCAGATGACGACGACGTGAAAGCACATTTGGCGCGGTTTCATGTGTGTTTCTCTCTGTATAATGAAACTGAGGCAATGTTTTTATTTGCCACCTCAAAATGTACATTTTGACACGTTGCACTCAAACGTAGTCGAGCTGGAGCTGCATCTGTGTCAGATATTGTCACCGTTTAGATCTGATGAAGTGTAAATTATTGTTTTAAAGAGCAGCCGAAGCGCTGGGATTACACAAACAAAGCAGAAAATGCATGATATTGATGGAAAGTATTCAAAATAATCATGTTAAAATGAAAAATATTGGCCACTTATGTCGTGCGCTGCTTAAAAAGACATTTCGGTGCAAAATAAACCATCGCTTCATCAGAAATGAGCATAATCTGCAAACGTGGCTGCAAATTGGGATTAAATTCTGCACAACGCGGTCGAGACGGTCGACGTGATAATAAAGGATTGCAGGTAAGAGGACGGAGGAAGGAGGAAGAGGTTACGGGGGGAACGAAATGAAGCACCTTAAATGTAAAATGTAAGAATGTCAATGGGGGAGATGTCAGCAGGTGAGGAAGCAGCCAATTATCCAGAGGAACTCTTGGCACCGAGCTCCCTGTTCCCATTAAGAGACATAATATTACCGTGTTAAGGAGGAGACTAAAGAGATGGCCGTGTGTGCGTGTAAAGGTGTGCACGCGAGCGTCGCGTGCAACCCCTGCATAAAGAGAGGTTCGACTCATGGGTAATGAGACAACAAGCGCTGGCGAGGCTACGATAACAAGCAATAGACGCCACAAAAGCGGGGTCATAATCACCCCACCGTCCCGGACACGGCGGCCCCCTTCCTCTCATTACTCCCTGCTCATAACCCTCCGTCGCCCCGAGGAGACGAGGCGAGGGAGAGGAGAGGAGAGCAGATGGAAGACGTGTGGATGTGCATTTTAAGTGAGAAAAAAGGGGTTTATTTTAGGGCAGGTCGCTTCCTCCAACCATCGATCAAGGTCTGAGGACATCAGAGGAGGCGCGCTCTCAGGAAGTCTGAAATGCTCCCATACTGCACGGCAGGCACGGTGCGACAAACGCTTACAGTAACAGTGGGAGGTCGCCTGGTGTGAGGGAGGTGCTGGCAGAAAAGCAAATTCAGTGCTGAATATAAAAATATTTTGGTCTTCCTGGATTATTGTGAGTAAAAATACTTATAATTTGCATTATCTGCAGCACCTGTTTCCCATGAAGCTACAACTTAAAATGTGGAAAAAATAAATCAAAGCTGGGTCAGTTATTTTTTTATATTTACAATGTGAATGTTCACCTGTGTATGAAGGTGTTAAATCATTACAGGGCACGTTTTAAGATCAATGAAATATGTCTGAAATATAATCATTTTGCTCATATTTTCCATAAAAAGTCAAATTACCAAGTTATTTCTTTAAATCCACACAGTCCCCCTCATTGAAAACATCTTCGACACATATATATTGTTCAAAAAAAAGCTAAACTGGACACAAAACTCATTCAGCGTCTGGTCTCAGGTCAGGTTAACATGAGGTGTCAAGTGTGAGCGTCACACTCGTATGAGCGTCAAACCAGCCCACGATTGGCTCCCGAGCTAATCGTGATGTCACAATGAACGTGTTGTAAGAGAAACTTTGCAGCAGCATCAAACCCTGCCGTTCAGCACAGCGAAGGCCAAACGCCCATGTCCAAGGAACAATGAGCAAAACCCACGTTTGAGTGCCAGACGACTTCTGAAACGTCTGAGAAAGGTTTTGAATAAAATGGGATTGAAGAAGTGAAAAGTAAAGAGTTAAAGCAGCAGTTTTAAGGTTCAACAAAGAGGGAAGTAAATGTGGTTTTAAACTTTTTACAAAAGGGGATTTTACAATAAAACGAAGTCTCACAGGAATTAAGCAGCTATAAAGGCACTTTCCTGCGTCTGTGGGTGTTAATGCAAAATAAATTTAGATGTAAATATTTGAATAAATGATGCTAAAGAGTAATGAAGAGCTGCGGCATCTTTAAAAAGACTAATGTAAAATGGACACGTGCATGCTTCGTCTGCCTGAAGATGATCCCGTTTAAAAAGAGGCAAGTGAATATGAACTGGGTTTAGAAACATCTGTTGGTAGCTCCTGGTTAAACACATCAGCACAGTTGACTGTGAGCCACACACACACACACAGCAGAGCGTGTGAGGTGTGCGCTCGCAGCCTGGCTGAGACAGCAGGGGACTGCAGGTACAGCGCCGCGTTGCCGGGGCGCGGCAAACGGCAAAAGGCGACCCATGAATCTTTCACAAAGCCCCGCCGACCCCGGGAGAGAGTTTGCTCGGCCGCTGAGTTCGTCACCGCGCCCGCCCCAGTGGCCACCCATGCGCCGCACACGCCTCATCTCTGGGGCTTTACAAACAGCCCTCGGTGTCCACTTCCATTTCCGCCCCGGGGCCACTCAAGCGTCACCGGAGTGTTTCTCCGAATCACGAGGGACGTGTTACACGCACGTCCCCCAGAGCCGCTCCTTACAACTAGTGGGAGTGACTTGTAAATCATGCATGTCGTCAAATGAGCATACGACGGAGCCTCGCATCCGCCATGTTTCCCAAGCCTACTCCAGCCTTTTGCATGTGTCCGTCCATCCGAGTCACCCAGTGTGAGTAATGAATGTCTAACTTAGACATGAAGACGTCTGCCATCCTAAATCCTTTTTATTTCAAAGACGCACACTTCATTGATTCTGACCCACAGTGCTTTCCTCCTCCTGTCTGCACCCGACCACTTTTCTTTTTTTTTTTTTTTAGTTTCGCCCGTATTGATCATTTTATTTGTTGTTGACCGGTGGGTTTGTGCGGGTTCAGCACTTTCTCCCGCTGCTGGCTGTGCCGTGTCGACGCGCGCACACACGCTCCAGACTGCGGTTTTTAGTTGCTCTTGGTTAAAAAGGGGGCCTGCTGGGAAGGACCGATGGGTCGCCATCTCCCGCAGATCTCCTCTGGTGGCCCACAGGGGGCAGTACTACAGACTATTTAAACAAGTCACATAAAAAAAAGTCCAGTTTAGCTCTAAAGCCCAGAGTCAGGTGGACTCATTACAAGGTTACCACTGATGTCCGAGCTATTTCCCCCCCTTTCATTTTTAATTTCACGCATTTTATGCACTTTCAAGGGCAGTTTCTGACCCCGCTTCTGTCCTGTCTCTACCTACTTTCATCTTTTTCTGAGTCTACCTGTTTCGTATTCCCCACCAGTGCCTCGCTAAAAGAGAAACAAGAGCGCAGGAGAGAGCGGGGCAGGAAGACAGGAGGGCAGACAGTCAGAAACAGATGAAAGACAGATAAAGATAGAAGCTGGCCCGGCTTCAGAAAAGGCTCCTGTCTGCTTTCTGTGCTCCGCTCACCGGATTTCTCTGCCTGCCTTTCCAGAATCCCTAATCTTACCTGTTAACAACCTGCCAATAGGGCCTCTGTCCTCATGAATAAACATATGGAGAGTGGCGCACGGCCCCGCAAACACGACAGCCAGCGTTACGGTGCACGGGGCTATAACGCATCCCCGGAGCTCGCCTCGGAGGCAGCCCGTCACTTAGCGCTCTTTTCCACTTCTTAAAATGTCGCCGCCTTCAATCGGCAGGCTTGTGATCTTTTAATAATGACGACAGGTAGCAAATGGGTGGAGTGCTGACAGCTGGTTAAGTGACTCTGCGCCGGGGATGGGTGGCCTCAGAAGGAATCAAAGCTGCTGCTCTGCTCCACGACAAACGGCGAGGCTGCCTCGGTTCGCCAGACCCGATCTCGAGGTTTGATCGAGGCTTGTTTTTCCACCTCTGATGTGACAGATTGCGTGCAATAACACACGTCTCACCTTGAAACGAGTTTTAGCAGTTTGGGGGTTTTAGTTTCTCCTGTGCGAGAAGCTTTTCCCACCCATGAGACACTGAACTGAAATTCAGGGGAATCGCCGAAAAGGCCGGGTTTTGGCGTTAGAAGCCGATCCTTCCTTAAACAAGGATGCAGCTGCAGCCTTTCCTCACATCCGGCCTGTACTGGAGCCAGACAGGTCGGGCCTCTGTAGGCAGGCAGAGTCCCTGGCTGCTGAAGACGTGCTTCACTTGCCTCCACCAGCCGCATCTGCCACAATCCTCTATCACCCCCTCCATCCACCCCACCCCGTCCCCTGAGCCGCCGTAGCTGCCACATGAACTCCGCGCGCGCGAGAGGCAGCACTTTTGACAGGGTGACTGTGGCGAAGCTGCCCCGAGTCGAGCCGAACACCCTCGGGCGTCAGTTGCTCCAGCGCAGTGCACGGGGCACCCAGCGAGACAGTGAGACAAGATCACGCCTCCGCCAGCCCTCCCTCTCTCCCTCTGCCTCTCCTCGCCACCGAGCATGCCTCTCTTTGCGACACAGGAACACCTTATGCATTATTAAAGACACTTTTCCTAAAAGGCTGCTGGCACATTATTCTGCAACCACAGTGACATGTCTGGATACTCAAAATGTCCACTTTAGCTCTAAGGAATGTGCTCGCCCAGGTAGCTCCCTCGTGCTGGAAATAAAGGCAGAAAATGGGCTGAAGCTGCAAACAACCACGCAAAATATAAGGAATTATCACCTTGCACTGCATCGCAGGATGAGCAAAAACATAAAATAGGCTTCAATCACAATTACTAAGCCCTCAGGAATGTCTATTTCAGGGACTGCGAGCTGCAACTTAACTTCGGTGTAGTCCTTAGACGAATAATAGCCTCAGCCAGCACAAGGCCAGGGTAAAAGCATGGGGCTCTTGCAGATTAGGAGTACAGTAAATATCATAACTGAGGAGCACGCACGGCCGCGGAGCATTGTGTGGAAACATCAGAATCACAAGGGCTGCGAGGCACAAAGCAGCAGTGGCATCGGGCAGGTTCTGAATGAGATGAGGAGCAAAACAAATGGATGCACAATAGGCTGCTCCTGTAATGACGTATCAAAAGTATACGCCAATTGGCTGCAGCGTGACACACATGTAATTATGCGTGATAGACAGGCGACGGTTTGGTAATAAGTTCCACAAGGGGGCGCTTCTGAAAATGACCCGAGGAAATGGCGTTAAGTTTTTTGTTTTTTTGGGGGGATGCGTTCAAGGTCGCTTCATTTGTAAATATGAATATGTCTTCCTCTGTGGCTCAGGAAGTCCACAAAGTTGCTCACGCAGCTCGGAAGAGAAAGAGCCACGACCCCGCGTCCCCGTTCCTCGTCTGCTCCGCCGCAGGAGGTGAACGCAGGCAGGCCAGAGCCGGGTAACTTCCAACGATTACAGCCAGGAGCGTAGAGGACACGCTTCAATACGCACAAAAGTAAACTTTACAAGGAAAAGGGAAAGAACTTACGGTTCCTGAAAGCCCCTCTCGTGCGGGGTACCGCCTCGTCCCCCTGCTCGTTAACGCCGTTCAACAAGTTCAGAGCAGCAGAATGAACATGAATGAAGAATGAAGCTCTTTAAGACGCGCTCCTTAACGGGAATGTGATGAGTACGCAAGTCAGTCTCTGAGGAATCGCTGTGCGCACCATCTCTCACTCTTGTTTGGGGCGACCGAGGAGGGGGTGGGGGGGGGGTGGGAAACCGATCAAGAGGAGGATTTTCCTGCCACTTCAAAACAAATGACTGATCACCGTCCTGGGGGCTCGGTCAGCACCGCGCCTGGTGTGAACGCGAGGATTTCTGGGCTGGAGCTCCGGTGCCAAAGTGTCCATCATCCCCTCTCCAAGTGTCATCGCGGCGTCAGTCTGAGGCGCGGTGGTGTCCGCAGGAAAGAAAAAACCCGCTGCTGCAGAAGAAACTTTGACCAGCCTGTCTTTACCTGCTGCCCTGTTTATAATTCCTTCATTTCCAAAGACTCCTGCGTGCGGATCTCTGCGCGAATCTCGTCTCCACTCTCCTCTCCTCTCTCTCTCTCTCTCTCTCTCTCTCTTTTCCCCCTTCTCTCTAGCTCTGAGTAGGTTTCAGCCACTCAACAGGGACATGAATCACACCAATTAGACTCGGCGGTTGAGAATATCCGCCCGCATCAACGCATCTTCTCCCGGACGTTTCCCCGGCACGGCGCTGCACCTACCGCCCAGACGGAGATGACGGGGAGGATAATGCGCTCCGAGGCTCTATTAGATGAGACGCACACTCAGCTTGTCCCCCCCCCCCCCCCCCCGCACACCTATGGTTCGCTCCCCACCCCTCCAGCCTGTCTCCACCTCGCCTCCAAGCCCCCCCACCCACACACATCCACGCACACGCACGCTATCCTCTTTCGGGACCCGGTAAAAAAAAAAAAAAAAACTCAGGAGAGGAGGAGGATCGCCTGCAGTTGAACCTCTTTTGGTGGAGTTCACCGGAGTCGGCTGATCGCGTTAAGTTATCCAACAAATGCGGGCGTCAGTGGTCTCAAAGGGACGGTGGCACCGGGAGTAAAAGCTCAGATGTGTCCTGGACTGCAAACCAACATGTGCCCACAGATCTAAGACGTTTAAAGGAAAGTGTCCATGCATGTGTGTGCCCGTGTCCGCAGCTGCTCCATTTCACGCCTAAACGGGTCAAACTGCCAGGTCCCAACGCTTCATTCTGCTCATTCCTAATATCTGGAGCCTGTAAAGCAAATGTGTTGAATTGTCTCCAACAGTGTGGTGCGTAATTGTTCCAGAAAGCGGTCTCACTCTATGTTCTGAATAAAATAAGAGAGCGTGCCCTTGGGTTTGGGTGGTTTTTACTATCACTGTCTCGTTCAGTGAGTAGTTTCAACTCCAGATAGGTGTGAATGGGGGGAAATGAACTGGATAAAATACTGGTAATATGAAGAAGGCGCCGCCAAAGCGCGAGGGCGTCAGCTGAGATGATATTCTAATAAAATAAGCGCTCAACACGCAACAGATGAGTTGCCAATAAATAACAAATGTGGTTTTGCTTTTATTCCAATTTTAAGTCCAACATTTCTGTTTTAGACGCATGGTGTTTTCCCCCCGGGGTAAATTGGAGGCTGACAAGAAGCGACATGGCTTAAAATCAATTCTGCTTCATCTGTAGCCCACAATAAAAGTGCTAACGGGCGCGCCGTGCATTTTTATCAAGCCGGTGCGAGCGCGCCGTCTCCTCTCACCTTAATTGATTAGCGCAAAGAGTGAGAGGAGGGAGAGAGAGGGTGTAAAGGAGTAGTCAGGTCATGACACTTGGCGCACAGGTTAACCTCGCAGCAAGCCTTGACAAGCCTCTACACATCCGGATGTGTCGATGCCCGCAGTCTGTATCCGGCACCTATAGGCCCAGGGAGGCCCTGATCACCTAACGCGCGTCAAAGCCTTCCTCTTACCAGACACAGATGGGTTTAAAAGAGGAGGCGGTGATAAAAGATGAATGGCGATCCGACGCGAGAGAAAATATGAAATGGGTGACAGGGAATCATGTGTGTTATTATCCTGCCCGGGGCATGACTGATTGATTTCAGCAGACTCGGATGTGGGAATGCGGTGGCCACAGCCTCCTTGGCTCTGTGCGCTCACGGCACGTCCATGTGTCCTTTATGGCTTCACACGTACAGGTGAGTTATGCACTAAATCACAGCAAAAGCGTTTCCCTCCAACAAACACAGCCGCTCCTTCATTTGCAGTATTTAAGCAACACCTTATTTCTTTCTTTTTGGTTTTCGCACCCAACGTGTCGCCTCCGTTGATCTGCGCGTTTCCACACGGGGAAAATAGCAGAGCGGTGAATGAAAGCAGGCAAAGATAAGAAGGAAAAAAAAAAAAAATCAGCATCTGTTCTCAAAACAGTCGGCTTACTTTTTCTAATCACGACGCACAATTTGGCCACCCACTCGGTGCGCGTCGCAGCGGAGCTTCAAAAGTTTACGCGCACCGGCGTTCGGCTGGAGATAAATGAAACCTAAAGAAACCAGCAGCCCGGGCATCTCACCTTCGTCTTCAGTGCTTCATACCGCCGAGGAGAGCCGGTCCTGTAGCCTGTTGCCGCCAAATAAATCCGCTTTAAAACGGGACATCTTAGCGCGGCGCAGGAACGCGAGACTCGCCCTGTGCGCGTAGAGGCGACCAGCTTGTCTCCGCCGCTCCGGGGGAATGGAGGAGAGCTCCCGGTACCAGCGCAACGTCACTTAGAGCCGGATACACAAGTGGAGACGACAGGAGAAAATCCCCCTTAGCCAAGTGCGACGTTCAAAAAAAGTTGATACTGAATAAGATTCCGAGTGGCTCCTTCAACACAGCCCCGGAGACAGCGCAGAGTGACCAGACTCGCTGCTCTCAGGCACAATGAGGCGGCGAGCGTTTGACAGCTGACTTTCACCTCAAGTTTATTTCTCCGCTGAAGCCTGCGAGCCGCAGCTGAGCGCAGCCGCGGCCCGAAACACCTCCAGCCGCCTCAGACAGCCCGTTCCGTTAATCACAACGCTCGCTGTTTTGCGTTTTAGCTGCATTTTTGCCACTGACTCATATTTCATTGTGACAAGTCACTGCAGATCAAACGCACATCTGATCGCGAGCAGCAGGAATTGGTGGGAAATCTATGGGCGTGAAGGGACATCGCTTTATTGCGCGGAACAGTGGGACAAGACAAAGCCTCCAGGAAAGACTGATCGGTGAAGCAGCTTCCAGATGATGGAGAACCACCTCCAGGAGACCCAGAAAGCAGAGGGGGGTTGTGGTCAGTTTTGAGCAGCTGCTGCCTCTCACCTGCACCACAGTCCTGTTGTTTCCACTGCAGCACAGCAATGTTAACAGAGCGCTTTAAAAAGTTATATAAAGACTTCTATTGACGTTTATCTGCAACAAAGGACCTGGAACAAGGGCAGAGCTACTGCAGTGTGTCAGTAATGGACAACATGTTTCAACAATAGGCAGTCTAAGCCAGGAAATCAGTGGAGAAACAGGCTACAGAGCTAATAATGGTTGCAATTTGGTTTCCTAAAATAGATTTTAGCAGCACACGGGCCCCGTAAGTAAGTTCTGAAAGCCAGAGATGAGCCGCAACGAGCTGAGTAATCGTTATTGATCAGTAAACCCAGCAAAGTGCAGAGAACGGCATCATTTTCGGCTCATGGGCCGCCTCAGATCTTAGTTAACTCATCTTTAACTGTATTTGCGACGTAGTGGAAAAGGTTAAGGATACAGTGGCGGCTCCCTCGGCAGCTCCTCACGCTGCTCGCTGCCTCTCTCCTTCCCTCTGCTGCGTGAGCCCAAGGGCAGCTCGCCTGACATGAACCTCTCCCTCTAATTCACTCAGCAACAAGAAAAGAGGAGTGCACAGTGAAAAGCTACCAAGGAGCACGTTTAATTCCCACTTACCGACTCAATACAATGACACCGTGTATAGCGTGCTCTCTCACAATACATTTCTTAAGCTCCTTTCTGTCTTTCCTTCAAGGCCTAAGCGCAGCGAGCTCGGGCGACACCGGGTCTCCGCTGCGACTGGCGTGAGACGAAGCCAGGCGCCACTGAAAGGCTGCGGCGTTTAACACATTAGCGTCTCAAACCAGGCGTGCAAGAGGGCGGCAAGGGAGCGAAGGGAAGGCGCGTTCGAAGGTGGAGGATTATCAGCATTCACAGATAAACTCATGCACACACACACACACAAGAGCACATGTCTGCAGATCCATCAGTGGATTCAATAGACGGCTCCTGCTCGAGACCAATAATCACGTGACCGCCTGTTTCAATATCCCGCCTCCGCCTCCACTTCCACCCTTGTGTGTCGTTACGTTTCCTTTTTTTTTTTCATATTGCATGATGGTTATTAGAAAATTGATGGGTAAAGCTGTTTTTGCACATCCCTGTCTGGCGGACGCCGGGCACAGCGGTATTGGATTTTTACGCCTGTTCAATGAAGGGTAATGTTGCCTTCATCCTGAGGAGCGTGTTTGTTAGCAGAGGGGTTGGGAGGCGTGTGTGTGTGAGTGTGTGGGGGTTTATTCATAAAGAAATATTGTGTTTAAGCTTGTGCTCGATACACATACACTCTAAAATACAGCTGTGTCATCAACCTAACTCTGAGGGCGCAGAGGGCCGAGACAGACAAATGCAAGTTCAGGCAAATCTGCAGAGCGGACAGGAACAAAGGAAGTAAAAGTACTCTATTACAATCAGTCTAAAGTAAAAGCACCGACATATTAGTGTTACAGAGCTTTATTACTGGGAACAATATTATGATATGCACCACAAGAAGTAGTGTTTACTGTATGCAAATACATATCAGACCTTTGTCATTAATCATTGCTAATTAATTATTCCTGCAGGATGTAGGCTGTTCTATCAATAAATAGCTTCTCATTACGATGCCGAAGGTTCAATGCATTGCCATATAATATACTAAAACCTTTCTTTTCCCCATACTGCACCTCTCTATTGATGCACGAATGCATAAAAAGCAGTTTAATATTACAGGTGATCAAGCTGAAGCTCACTTCAAATACTTTATATGCTGCTGGAAAGTTAAATCAAGTTGATATGAATGCAGTGGGGTAACAGAGGATGATGTTCGCCTCTGAAGTGCACTTCTTGCATATGCATCAGGTATATGCATCTTATTTGCAAAAATGGTGGTCAGTAAATGTAACATTGCTGTTATTCATTTCCAAGCACATTGCATTGGTTTAAAAGGTATGAATCTCCACACGGTCCTGTGTAGATGTAGTGGCAGGGGTGTGTTTCCGTTCGCACCCACTTCTGTGCAACTTTGACTTTGTCAGCTTTTGATTTCCTGCCTGCACGAGATGAGCAAGGTGAACCGAGATGGTCGCCTCAGAGTTGCTATCTTTACTCCATAGCCTGCCCGACCATGCAAAGCATCCTAACTTCTCCCGGGAGGTGAGACACTTAGCAAGAGTCAGGACAAATACAGGGTTCACGTTGCAATATGGGATGCCTTCGAAGGACTGAATCAGGTCAGTCTCGGCACCTTTGTGCACCTGCTCCGTTTGGACTTTGTGTCAAAGGTTTATCACGCTTCTTTCAGCCTGGCACTAACCCTCCGCTCCAATCTGCTGCCTGCAGACCTCTGCCGCTTATCCAATCCTGCACGGTGTCCTAAACCCATAACCCACCTCGCCCACATTGAAATATCATATTAAGTTATAAAACAATACCTGAGAAGAATTACATAGAGGCGTAATCCAGAAAGTGCATGATTGAAAAAGGATTAGTGGGGAGGGGGACGTGGGGGAAGATGTGGCCACACAGTTTGGTGGATTTGTACTTTGCTCACAGGCTGCGAGCCGGCTGCCTCGGGCTGATTGTGAATCGGGGCCATCCCGTTCAGATTTACGTGCCTCTGCGAGCGATTTGGGATTTACTTTCTTAACAGGCGCCGTCCAGATCTGTCCTTGCTGTACGGTGTGTGTCCGTCCGTGAAGTCACGCCTCGGTGCGTTCAGCCGGGATGCATTTGTGATAGGCAGCGGCTTTCTGCGGCTGAGATCTGCAGCTCAGGGCAAGAATAAATGCTGCTTCTCATTTAAATAAGTGTACTGTTTTATTACTGTTGAGGAAAAATATGGGAACGTACACTGGGACGGAGCTATTTCGGGGTTTAGCAGTAGGCACGTGGGCCGGCCCCTCCTGCTAATGATAATGATGACAAATGGCCGCGCCTGCTGGGCCTCAGAGAAATGAAGCCCACCTCTCTGGGGGTTGGTCCACCAAATTAGCTTTTGTCAATACCATGTTCCCACATTGTCCTCACAGGATGTGCTGACAGAAATATTGGTTACTGTAACCGACTGAGGGAATTGAATCCTACTGGCTTAGTGATAGTGTCATTAGCATACGAGGATGAATGAGCGGCCGTGATTAGACGCCGCCGGAGATCGGTTGGGTTTCAGCGGCGATCGAAAACGAGCTCTGTGGCGACACGTTCAATGACCCCGCCCGCCGGCTCGGTTTTTGATGTGATGAGTGAAGTTTAGGATTCACGCCGCATGAGCCGTGGAGAGTTTTGATATGCATGTTAATCCGGTCACCAGAAAACATCAACAGGGACAAATTACCGCAGGAATTCAAATGGACTTCCCGACACTACCGACTATTATCTCAAATCAAACCAAATCACATTATGGAGATTTACATTTTTCCTATTTTAGTTTTCAGATGCATAATTCATAACTTTTGTCACAGAGGACAGTGTTTGATCTTAACAAGGTGACGGGCGAGGTCTTTATGTGGAGATGAATTACCTTGAGATCCATCACTTCTCAAACTGGGCACCGTGCATCCACGGTGTGCGAGCTGGTTCACACATTTCCATGCATTTGTCTTTGCAAAAGTCAAGTTGCTATTGAGTTACAGTGACATCGGTGCTGCCGTCTTTAAACGGGCTCCTGTTCGGACAGACATCAAACAGAATATTTTAATTTCCAGAGCAACCCGAGCGAAGCCGTGTAAACGGAGCTGAGCGGCTGTGGTCAACACAGACAGATGTGATGTGGAGCTGCGAGCTGCACACTGTGTTCCCATCTCTCTGCAGGCCGACAACACGACGACGAACCCGTATCATCGCATCGTGTCACGCGAGAACCACGTAACGTCACATTCGGCGTCTCTTTCACCTGTAACTTGAAGTTTGCGCTGTCGCTTCAGTTTCAGGTGAGTTTCCCGCGGCGACTGCAGTCTGTTGCAAGCTTCACTCTGAACATCTCCTGACCGGTGTATCTGTACGACGGCTGAGGTTGACATTTAACAAGTAAATGTCTCCTTGGGCTCGTCCTTCTTGCCTGTATACATACAGTACATGTGTAGAAATACAAACAACACCACTTGAGTGAAGTGCGTGCACAAACGGCCCGTGGGAAGCAGATGCAACTAAAGGCTTCGTGATGCAGAATGAAGAGCAGGAAAGTCTGAAGGCGAGGAGGCCGGGGTGGGGTGCATCGCCAAACAAACGCTGGACAAACGCCGGACATCTGTCTGCAAGTGTATGAAATTATGTAAAAACAGCAACGATGTGCAAACAACTAAAAATATGATATTTTCTGCGGAAACTGTTGTAAAGTTTACGCAAAACGTTCGCGGTCAGCGGGAATTCTCAGCCGTGTGCTCTGTTTTAGCCTAATTCTGTTCCCGTTTTCAGTTTTCTCTAATTGGACGTTTTGTGTTGCGCAGCAGATTACAATTAACAAATCACATTTTCATCTATTTTGACTTCAAAAACGCTGAAAACCGGAAGCAGCGGATGCTAACATGGTATGCACCGCTGTAGTCTTTGAGATGAAACGTCGTGAACCGGCCCGTCAGACGGTTCTTTGAGGCGCTGAATTGGAAATATTGTAACATAGTTTTATACGTTAACACATCCACTAACGCTGATTTGTAAAAGCTGTAACACAGGTTCTTAAGACAGTTGCACTCAAGTTCAGTGATTCCCGGACCACGCTGTGTCTCAGTCCCGCTCACCAGTCCTGCGCCGAACAATGAGTCTTGAAATCGGTTAGATTAAGCACATTGTCTATTGATTGGCTCCTAAATTGCTGTGCAATACAAGACAAATAATCCCATTTCAAGTTTCAACACTCGTTTCTAATGGTTTCCAAATCATTCCAGGCAGGAGCGGATCACAATTAGTTTAGCATTTAGCAGCCAGGAGTGGTCATGCATGCATGAGTGTGATTCAGGGCTTAACAGTGGCTGCCTGCACGCCATTTGACATTTCCATTCTCTGGACACCTTCCTTTGTTCTGCCTGTGGGGATTTTTCGTTCTCCTGGCACCTGTAGAGGCCGAGGAGAGACTCGGCCACTGTGCGTGCACATTAGGCAGGCTGCAAGTGTAGAATTCAATTTGAGTGAAAAGCTTTTGAATTTATTTCTGTCTTCCTCCGACACAAAAGTGCTTCTTGGGCAACAATGAGACTCAGAGAGACCCACCTCACAGTGCACACCTCTTTCACAGCAGAGCGGCGATGCAGGAAAAAACCCTGTTTGACATTTGACAGCGAGGATCTGACCTTGGTCATACGCAGTCACAACCGGGGTTTGGAGTCAGTCCGACTTTTGAAAGAAAGAGCGAACGGGGATTACATTTCCGTAGATAACACCTGTGAGCCGTAAACTGTGAAGTTCCTGATGTGAAGGGGATTTTTCTTTGTTGTTTAAGTGTCGAAAAACAACAAAAATACTGAAAGTACGACCGGAAAGACACGTTTGAAACTAATATAACCACTGGTTCTGGTATAAATGTCAAAAAGTGGGTTAATCCTACAACGTGAAGATATTTCTTGTTGGTAATCTCACACTCTAGAGATATCCCAACACAGATCGAACACAATAATTGTTTATTAAGACTAAAACTGCTCCAAAAGCTCGAGCGATGACCGGAAATGTCTCCATAAGAGTTTGGTGCTCCCTGAGAGGTGTGTCCAGGCTCTGTCTGCGCTAGCCGGCTCAACAAAACCTAAAATCCCAATCAGAGAAGACAAATCTCACCAATGGATGTCAGCCTTTTTGTTTCTTCTTCAGTCTCTGAATGTGTTTCAATGAAAACTAGCATTTGGCGCTTCATTTGGGTCAATATCCGCCCGAAAAGGAAAACTCTCAATGCCGCTTTCTAACGTGACAACGGCACGTTTCAAGACGTTTCCAGCTCAGACTTTGAACTTGAGACATTAAAACATGATTGCATTCAGGTTTAGATGCTGTTCTGTAATGAAGGATACATGCATCACATCAGTTTTGGGAGAAATCAAAGTGAAAATGATCTTTTGCTAAAGACACAAATCAACTTTCAGATCTTTGTCCCATTGGCTGCATTGCAAGAGGGGTAAAACTTGGCCGACCGGGCATGAAAACATAGTCCAGAGTGGTCTGCAATGCAACGCACAGAGGTTGTGTGGTGTTTACGCAACATCGTCCCTCAGCCGTGAATCTGTGTCAGTCATATAGATTGTGACTGACAAAGGCATAAATGAACAGACGTCACTCTTTACAGTCGGTTTAAATGCAAACCTCTGAGCAGAACCGTCCCTGCAGCAGCTTGTGCAGCCTAAGTTACCATGGTGATGGAGCCAGGTTAAGCGAGAGCCACCTCTGTGACACTGATAACTCTGTCGGACCCTGCTGGACACGGCGGCCGAGGCTCACCACGGTAACCGCGTCGGGAGAGGCTTCACGCAGGTCTCCCTCTCTTCTCGGAGAAGCTTCTGTTCTCGTGCGCCGACCGCGCGCTGATCACACGCATCGCGGGTTTGATTGCTGCGCTGTATTTCGTTTCCAGTTGCAGCTGCTGTCGCTTAACACTTTAACACGCTCGGCAGAGCTCACCAAGCCTTTCTCATCGTCAGAGTTGAGGCAGCTATGACTGATTTCTTCTGTCTGTGTCTGTCTGCAAATCAAACTCCGATGCAGGATCTGACATTCCTACTTCCTAAGATGAGTTAAAGTGCCACATCATCTACACTAGACAGTTTATACTGCAGATTACCTCAGGATCCAGGGTTTAACTTTAGCCTCAACTTCAGAATATCAGCTCATCCGAGTGGGAAAGCAGAGGCCGTGCATCTGCAAATTCACTCGTTTCCCAAACTGACAGACAATGCCCTTGATTTGTGGACGCCGCAGCTTGTGATCAATTTCAAATGTGTTCATTAGAGAGCGGGGTTTCGCATTTGTACCGATGACAGCGAAACAAATGAACGCCATATTTCTGATGTGGATGGGGTGTGAAAGATGAATTATCACCTAACGTTTTCAGGAATCTGTGTATTTATTAACCGCCGTATAATTAGGATGCGGAAAAAGGAGCTCTGCGCTTTAAGACTCAGTCGCGTCTCGTGGCTCGGATTCAACGTGCACTGTGCGAGACTTAATCAGCAGAGTCTGCAGCATCTACTTTAGTTACATAAGGGTTTAATCAACACATTGTCCTTGGTACGACCCGGAAGCAACACAATATTCCACAAGAGATGATGCACCAAGAGGAATACTGACTGCTGGGAGAACTTAAATGATCATTATCGGTATCAAAGCAGACGAAGCTAAAGAGCAGCACATTAGTGGGCAGATCAATATCGTTATAGAATTATTTATAAAGTTTACGTTTGTTGGTATTTTGCTCAAACGCATTGATTTTCCTTCGAGGACAGAGTCCTCGTGGTGGCCGCTCGTACGTCAATATAGTTTTATTGCCAATATCAGCATTTCCAACAACGCCACACAGAAATACTCATACTGGTGTCTTGTTCAGATATAAACTCACCTGTGTCATTGATACAGATACTAACACATGTGCTTTTTAAAGTAAACCTAATTGAATGCAATGCAATTATCCCGACGAAGGGCCGACGGTGAGGACAGCGTTCGGCACGGACGGTGACTCCTGCACCAACGCGGCTGTGCGAAGGCAGCTGCAGTCAGGATTCTCGCTTCTGCGCGATCGTCAGTAAGGACTCGATGACGCAAGTTACTGTCAAACAATTTATTAGAGCCTAGTAGTTGCAGTTTGTTCAACAACGAATGCAGGTGGTGAACCGTGCTCTTTGTAACTGAAGTCTGATCGGACTCCCTGCAAGATAATCTGCCACAATCCAAACCCACTGCTCACTGACTCTTAAAGGAGCAGATTGCATATTTGTTGCCCAGTTACAGATGAATAACATATTAAACATGGCCGGTTATTGATTGTTGCTGATGATAAACACACAGCCAAATCCTGAAACGTGCTGAATGGAAATACTTTGCGGTACAAACAATGTAGACTTTGCTGTTTTGCAGAAAGCTGCAGCAGAATCACAATTTTGGATTAAGTCGGTGATTTCTGGCAACAAACGGCCGCGTGTGTGTGTGTTAGTGTGTGTGTGTTAGTGTGTGAGAGAGAGCGCGTGCGTGCTGGTTTTAAACCAGAATAATGAGCCAATTTAGTGGGTTATTAAAAACTGAGAAGCAGCCAGCGTAAAACACCTCCTGTACGACGCAGCCTCCCGCCTGAGTGCAGCCAGTCCAAGTCAATACGCTGGCCTAATCCTCATTTGAATGCAGCATTTTGATCAGATTCCACACAACATGCACGACGAAATTCATTAGAATATCAGATGCCTGCTGCACGGCGGCGAATTTATGCAGCAATTTGTTAAAGAGGAAAAAAAAGAAAAACCTGCTTTACACGCCCACCTGAAACCGTTCATTAGTCAGGAGAGGTTTAGATTCTTGTGATGGTCAAATTCAAACTCTTTCCCACTCTAACAAAAAATAAAAAAAAACTGCTAAAACTCAAAACGCTGGAGCTTTTCTGCAATTCTCACTTCTCAACTGTAGGCCTCTGTTTCTATTTGTTACAGTATGATAACAACTACCTAAAGAGTTGTACTAGTAAATGAGTTTTGAGTTTGTACTGTTAGATAGATGTCAACAGATGTCACACAGGCTGGTTGAGCGAGCCTCATTAACATGAATTCAAATAAAAGGTGTTATGCGTTTTCCCTCCTATAATTAAGGCGTCAAATCATTTATTAGGAAACAAGCAGAAACACAAACAGCATGCACAGCAGTTCACGTGTTGATTGTAGTAGCTGCTGCGCGCTTGTGCCGACAAACTAGATCTTCTGAGACTTCGGCCTGGGTCAAACCCTGCGTGGGCCAGCTGCAGTAACTTAATGCTATTGTTTTAGATGTGGATTGTTTACCACAGTCTTAAGCCCAGATCTGACAGCGAGCAGGTTTGTGAATCTCAGTGGCAGATGATAAAACAAGGATTTCAGTGCTGCACTACGCCTGAGCTTCACTGCTCCAGTCAGGGATGGAGAAAGTCTTGGAGTGTCGTTTGTGCTCTCCTATCGTGTAGTCCACGTGGATGCATATATGTCTGGCGCTCTCCTCGGAGGGATACATGCTGACCTCTCCGGTAACCGCCGTGTCTTGCACCACATCCACCGGTGCGTCCAGGTACAACACCGCCTGCTTCCAGTGCGTCTCCGGTTTGAACGGGGACGTGGAGAGGATTAGCGGCTTGTCCGGGCAGGGGAAAGTGACCGTGAAGTAAACACAGAAAGCGTTCACCGCCGCCGAGCCGAACGACTCGCACCTGAACTTGCCCTTCACCGACCGCAGCTCCTCCACGGTGACGGAGTGCAGGTCGAGCTCGGCGAAGCGGGCCGGGTGTGAGAGCACGTCCTCCACGGTCACGGAGTTCACGGTGATGTCCGAGTTCATGATACATCTCGTGGCGAACTCGGACATGCAGGACATGTCGACGCCGTATTGGTCTTTGACGGTGTACCAGAAATGTAAGCGGTCCTCCACCACAGGGTCGCTGATGGGCGCGATGTAGAGCTCGGCTTTGCTCGGCAGGATGACGCCGCCCGGCTTCAGCCACTTGTCGCGCGCGTATAAGACCGAGTTGAGCATGGACTCGTGCAGGAGGGCATAACCCATCCACTCGCTCACTATCACCTCCACCTTCTCCGGTAGGTCCACCGTCTCCACCGTGCCTCGAATAACCTCAATTTTGTCCTCCATGTTGTTCTGTTTTACTATTTTCACAGCCTGCTCGGCGATAGAGCACGCTTCAACGGCGTAGACTTTCCTAGCACCGGCTTGGGCACAAAAAATACTCAAAACGCCGGTTCCCGCCCCGACGTCCAGCACAACTTTACCCCGTATGGACTCACTGTTCCTCAGTATCGCCATCCGGTACGTGTTAGTCCGGACGTGGTCCGCTATCATCTCCTCGTGGATAGTGACATCGGTGTAGCTGTCAAAGTACAACCGGTCCTGCCGGGTTTTATCCAATTTTCTTTTCTTTACGACATGAGACATCTTCTCGCTCGTGATGCTGCGACCTCTCGGTGTTTTTGTTGCGCTACTTCCGCGTTGCGAAATCTGGAACTTGTAGTTTCCCGCCGGGAGCAGCGCGAGAGACAAGTGTTTGATTAGACTACAATTCCCACGACCGCATGATAGTGACGCAGCGGTGGGACTGGTGCGTTCAAGGTCACGGAGAAGATGGTACATATGAGCTTCCTTTGAGCTTCTGCCTAATGACAGAAGCTCGGCCTATTTGGTTTGCGATGTGGGAATTACTAATTTATTTTTTGAGGTAAATAAAGGCGCCGGTAATGGCATCATAATTAAACAATTATTAAATTATTAAATTAATTAAAAATGTAATTATTATAACGCTGGTAGTGTTGCTTCTTCTTTGAGAACAACAGAAGGCCCACACTGGAATTCATTATCACTACTTTGGCCTTGAGAAACTCTATTTATTTGTATGTTTTGTTATTAAAACCCCTTTTGTTTGCATATACTGTGATATTACATTAGTGTCCGTTTGTGTTGTTTTTTTAGAGTGGAAAGTTATTTTTGGACAAAGTATGACAGTGGGATTACAAACTATAAACTCTTTTTTATTGTGTGCTTTAAAATAAATTTTAAAAAAACATAAAAAATACAGTGTTTTTATACATGCATGTATATTTTTTGCAACTGTCCAGACTGAAATCGCTTAAGTTAAGGAGCCGCTGTTGTTTGAAATGACGTATGATGCATACCAACAAACTGAAATGTGCATTACACTGTTCAGCGTGTGAGGCATGGATGCAGTATTCCGAAACTGAAAGTGCACACCCACGTTTGTTTCCCCTTTTTTCTGATGACTGATTATTTGTTTTTGCAGTATCAGTTTCGACCTGGACCACAACCTCTTACTGTGTCAAATTTAAGACGGCTATATTTGGGTGCCTTTAGCTCCAGCTTGTCTCTGACCTTTGCTGCAAAGACTCATACTTTGACAACAAGTTTAAAATTCCACTAACCCCTCATTGTTTTGACACTGTAGCACTGTGCACTGCAGCATGCTTCCCAAGAAACCTTGTTTTATTAAAAGGCAAGTCCTTGTTTACACCTGTGGTGGTTCTAGCTGCTTTAATTCGTAAAGGCCTACTCATACAAGCAATTTCAAAATCATAACACAGACTTGTATACATCCATAAACTGTCGCCACCACATAGCTTAGTGTTTATATTGACAGTGATGCTGCCTACAGGCTTTCACCTACATGCACTTTGCAGAAAACTGGAATTGCCTGAGCATCTTCATCACCACCAAGTAGTACGCTGTGACTTAAAGACTTCAGAAGCCATTTTTATTTTCCAGGCATCAATTTGCTGCTGGATTCTTGACACAGCATCTTCTTCCCAAATTCACATTGCAGGGTTTTTACATTTTGGAGCGGGTGCTTGAGAAATCAACTAAAACATTAAATAATCGGGAGGATTTCACTTTTTATAAACAACACAGGTCCCAGTCACCTATAGTACACACTGTGCAATGCCCGTCTCCTAACAAGCTGCACAGCTCAGCCCGGCCATTACCTGCGTTATGGCGGGCAGAGCACAGCTGCTCTCTATATGCAGCCCTGTGGGACCCTCTGCACTCTGTCTCAGAGATCTTAGGCAAAAGAGACTGGACAAATCAGCGGGCTCTGTATCCCGTTTCACAAAGATGAATCGAAAGACAGAAGGAGGCAGTGGGTTGAGCGGAGAAATACAGCGCGACACTAGGTATTTCGCTTATTTCAAGACTCCCTCTTAAAGCGAGAAGACAGCACGGAGCAATGCAGGGAATGTGAAAGTGAGGAAAACACTGCTGAGGAATTTGCGTGTGTGGGCGGGTGGAAAGGTGGGCGTACGTACGCGCATTTCACATTTACATGCCTCTGCTAAATTTGTATCCAATGCTGCCTTTAAAGCACCGACACTCCTGGGAAAATGTGTGCATTTAATAATTCAGCCTTTTCAAAACTATATGGAGAATAAAGCATGGAAGTAATTCTGCACGAACTGATGTGTTTTCAGCTTGAGTAATGGAAACGGCAACCATCAAGGGGAATGAGCCATACCTTTGTAGTAAACACTGACTTTATATTCAAAGCTCCAGTTTTCCCTTTTGGAAATGTTTGATTTGTTAAAACCAGAAACACAATAACATCAAACATCATCTAAAGATGCAGCGTAATCCTAAAGCGAGCCAGATATCAAAGCCGGACACCCACAGACGAGTGGTCAAAACCGAAATTGGACAACGTGCAGCGAGGCAGTGGAAATATACAATAGGATAGATTACTGGACCATGAAACGCAGACAGTGGAATTCAGATTGTGATTCTACGCGCTTGGCAGGAGGGTCTGCAGGCGTTGTAGCTGGTAGACAGAACAGACAGACAAGCAGCTGTTGGCCATGTTGTCCTCTCCTCCTCTCAAGCTTCAGGTGGAACTGCTGCCAGGTCCAAACGCAGCCAGCACCCAGCTTCCACCGAGATGCCTGGCACGGCTTACCTCTGTCCTTAAAGTGAGTAAACGACAATGCGTGTGCGGAGACGAGCCTGATATCCAAACAGGCGCTACAGGTGACCCAGGTTCAGGTGAGCACATGCATCACAGCCGGGTCACACTCCAGGAAACACTTACTCTATTTTAACTGCTTCCCTGCCCCTCAGCTTAGATCCGCTATGCTCACACTCAACATACGACCTAGTTAGACGCTTCAGTTTCTAGAACGCACACAGTTTGAAAAGGATGCTTTCATGTTTGCTGCTCCTCCGGATGAACTCTGGGAAATGTTTACATTACTATTTTTTATTCCGTATATTATTAAACTGCAATACATTGATGTTTTACCACATATTCACTCAGTACCACTGGTTCAGCTCACAGCCTGCACTCTGTAATCGCACAGCTTCAATCCACTCGTTATATGTTGTCTAAATGTTGTTGTGTTAACATGATTTCAGTCATGAATCACCCGAAAATTTAAGACAGTGTCATTTGAAAAGACTTAATTGATACCATTAAGTAATCGTAATCAATGCCTTGTGCACGTTTATGAGAAATCTCAGCATGCACGCATTTGATTGGCCAGTGCAGTGACGGGGGACGACGTTGCACCGCCGTGAGAATGAGACTGTTTTTGTTGCTTTGTATAACTGTAATTGCCAAAGTTGCCGGACGACTATAAAACCTGCGTCCCACATCCAATAACAATGTTTTTAAAATGTATATTCTAATATTTGTACAGTGTCTGCACGTGTAAAATGAGCTGTTAATACACCTGCGTGACGGGGCTTGAACTCATGTTTTGCATGAAGGTTAGACTTGTTGCATGCCAATCCACTACTCCAACCTCCGTGCACTTAGACTCTGTTTCACTGCATAAAGGCCACACTACTTCCTGCAGGAGCACACACCGTTTGCATTAAACATAAATCATAAGATCTGGGATCATCCTGCATACAATTCACCACTCGCCTGTTTTCTACTGGGTACTATATGTTATCTTCTAAGTGCATGGGCAGAAACACGCGTGCACTCGCGCGTGTACGCACCTGCTTGCCTTACACAACCCCCCCCAAAATCTGAAAACGCTGCCTGTAAAATCAAAATACCTCCTCACTTTCAAACGAGTGGGGGATTTAAACAAAGCCGCATATTTGCACAGATTTGCACAGCTCATCCTTTTTAATTAAACTTGGCCAATTCCTGTTTGCATGTCTAAATCACAGCCCCACATACAAGTGATTGGGGATGTGATCATGTCTGCGGACAGGCAGAGGAGTGTCTGAGCATGTATATGTGTCCTTATTGTGCGTGTGTGTGCCAGAGCCCTGTTTGTACCCGAAACACGTCTTATGAGTGAATCTGTAATAATACATAGATGTTAATGTAGGAGGGAGAGACTGTGGGGAAAACGCAGGTGAGGGAAAGTCGTGCAGCACTCGTGAGACACAGAACAACGTGTTTCAGCGTGTGGCCTTCATCGGGGTCATGGTGTTTGTCTGTGTTTCACGGCGACTCTAATGAAGACCACAGGCTGATACGCTGTGAAAAGAAAGAGATCGATACCCGGCTGCGTTCTTCCTTTGTCCCCCGAGCGCCAAAAGTTGCACGTGGAGACAGAATCATAAAACTCATGGCATGTTTGTGTGCATCCGTGTGTTTTAAACGGAGGGAAGGAATGCTTTCAGGTTGCGAAGGAAGAGACAGACGTGGTGGGAGGCTGTATCGCTAATAAAACAAAGAAACTGAAATAAACAATGAGTGATAAAGTGAGTGTGTGTCTGTGCAGGGGGAGAGAGATGAAGGCGAGGCACTGTGTGGGCTCTTTGTACTGGAAGCACATCAGCAGCTGTTCCTCTTCGTGGCCAGCTGCTGTCAGCATGCACAGCCTCATGGGAACTGCCTGCGTCCTGTCAGTAATACTGGACCTGTCAGCTGCTGCAACAAACACACACACACACACACACACACACACACACACACACACGATAACCCATCCCTGCATACTTAGATATGTATACACGCATGCAAAAACAAGCTGCAGAGGCCACTGCAAGACACCTCAGCCATGCACATACCGTACAGAACACATGCATGCACACGCGCGCACACAGCCATCAGTTTTGGTGTCATGATCACCCATTTCAGAGGAAGGCAGACTGCTGAGCAACAAATACAAAGGTGCAATGGCTTCATATCGATTGTTCCCAGCGATCAATACCCGGCTACTTTGATATCTCACTCCCAGAGAAAGAGGCCACGTCCGTGAACGCCGGTGTGTCATAACACACTTTCCATCTCTTATTCACCACCTCATTCGCCCGTTTCTTACCTCAAACTTAATTCATCTCGCACCAAAAAGACTGTTTCACGCCTGGATCCATCTGGATGCCTTTTCCAAGTGTGTCTTATCTGCTTTCATGCTTTGACATCTCCCTGTATGGACACAGTGTGCGCCAGTACTTATCAGCAGGGAAAGTTCCAACAACGGCTGGAGCAAGATTTCCTGCACCAGGCGTTTTTCATTCCTCTCGCATCCACGGTCCACAAACCACCACCACACATACGCGCACCACTCCCAAGCCTTCCTCCTTTCAACTGCCCCGACCAATCACTTTACAGGATCCTGTCAATCCTGAGCGCCGGTAATCAATTCATTAATTACATCCCTTGCCCTGCAGACTCACTTCCCCTATGCTACCTCAGTATCAGTTACATTACACTGCAATTAGATTAAATTACTAAGTACAACCTGCATGTGACAGCCGTTATGGCGGCGTCAGGAGGGGGGGGGGGGTATTATGCTGACTCCACCACAAACCCGCTGTGCAATTTGTAAAATGGAAATATTGTCTGTTTGTTAATGGAGGTTATTTGATAAGCGCACAAACGAGGAGGCGCTGCGATCGTCTCGTCAGGACTCCACCGATTATAATCCTAACGTCTGAGGTTTAACAACAGCCCACAAACGTAAAACAAGGTCTGTTACAACCAATTATTATATAAAATCCACATCAGGGAGGAAATGGTCTGTGAGACACACAGCGGGGGAAAAGTCTGACTTTTTGGTGAACACATATATTAAATAATTAGATTTATATCATATAATTTAGCTTTGCACACTGTTTTTTTAATGCTAAGCTAATCACCGGCTAGTTAGTTTTGCATGTGGCTGTAATATTTGATACTGATGCAAAGAAAGCCAAACTATCTACACAGATCCTCTGAACTCTGACCTAGGTAGAGTATGTTTATTCCAAACAGCAGCACAGTTTCATGCAATTCTGCAACTTTCCCGGTGCAGTCCTTCCCCGTCCTGCAACACTGCGTCCACACCCTGCTACTGGTCAATGTCCGTAAAAGTAAAATGATTTAAATAAAGCACCTGATATGTGAAGATATCAGCGGGGCTAATGTAATGTGTGCAGACAGAGGTTTGTAGTTGGGCGTCTGGGACTTTGAGCTCAGCAGCCAGTTGTGCCCTGTGCAAAACAGGATTATCTGATAATCCTGGCTCGTACGTGAGACTCTGACTCTTCTTCTACTTCTTCTGCAATAACATCGGGACGGGGACTATGGATCACCGGCGAGCCACGCCACCTTCAGAACACTAAGGAATCAATTCTGGCCCCCGTTCTTTTCCTATAAGAAGCGAATTAATTCACTTGCGGCGCGAAGCAAGCACGCAACACGAGGCAAAAAGGCAAGAGATGGGTTTAAAATTCAGTCAACTTCATGTTTGCCACGAGAGGATCAAACCATTCGGCCACAGAGGTAGACAGTTTATGCAATGCTTTGTTTTCCCATGAGGGAGAAGCTGGGAGAGGCCTTTCTCTCCAGAAAGAGTCAAATATTGCCAGGAAACTCAATAACGGTAAAGTTGAAGCTCCAAATTTGGGGGAAATCTGCTTTTTCACTTCCTTGCTGAGTGTTAATGAGAGGATCAATGCGTCTTTCGTGCCTATAAGCTAAATACAAAGCTACAACCAGCTGCCAGCTAGCATAGCTTAGCATAAAGACTGGGAACGGAGGGAAATGATTAGCCTGGCTCTGCCCACAGCTAAAGAAATCCACCTGTTGGTGCATCACAGCAAAGAGACTCTGGTTAGTGTGGTTCCTTCGGCTGTTCCTTCAAAGCTCGGACAGTTTGGCGTGAACGAGGCTGATTCGCTCCCGTTTCCACACCCACTGGAAAAGTCACGCTGAGATCAAAGCTCGACCGCCGCTCTCATCCAATATTTACCACATTTAAAAAAGAGAATTTATGGATTTCACCCCTGAGTTTGAGGTTTATTATTAGCGGGATAAAATATTGAATACATGTTGCACTGAAAGCGATTTTTGGATGCAATAACATGTGACCACATACTAAATACAGTAAATATTGCGTTAATACAACGGTAGCTGTAGATCACGGTTGCAAAACGTCAGGGACTTTTCACCACAACCATGTAATGAGTAACGTCTGTGTTTGGAGTTCCGCTGTCAGTTTCAATTCAGCTCATGTACTTTGGGCCACGTTTAAGTCATTCACTGGGAAAGAATTAATTCAGAAGCGCTGTCACCTGCCATGATTAGGGACATTACTTGTTTACTGCCTCCGAGGCAGCGTGCGCGCTGGCTTCTGTAGCCCCACCGTGATATCACAAACAGCCAAAGAAGACGCTAAGTCTGAGGTTACGAGGTAAATCTGGACCGCGGCAGAGCAGATAAACAGGCGGCGAGCAATTTGAAAACACTGACACACGTAGCTTAAAGCAGCAGCCGTAGAAGCAAAAGATACGGGACATCATAACGCATTGTTCAATTTTCTTTTAATTCAAAACGCCTCACAGTTTAAATACTTGGTGATTTGTTGCTTTGCCATTATGCAAGGTCACGATAAGTCAGACGGCTGTGTTCTCAACTTCATTTGTGTTTATTTTCCCTTCAATAAATAGACTGAGAGAAAGGCCTGCACTTCTGAGGTGATAAGATCCTCCCGGCTTGTTCTCCGCGCTGACCTTGGGCGCTGCAAAGTAAAAATCGATGCTCTTTCAGAAGGACAGAAGGCAGTATTCACTTTCTGTTAAGGCAGTGTGCATCTTCCACAGAAGGCGAGGCAAGGGGAAGAGAAAACCTGCGGTGTTAGCGCGTGTCACTGGAGGGTTTATCTGAACAGATAGACACAGACGCATACACACGGAGACACTGGTACAGATATTAAAGGATTGGGCCGGAGTAAAGCTCGGCAAAAGAGGCGCATTGTTCAAAGTCAGGTGCTTCAAATCAGACCTCAGGCGCTCTGCAGCACGGAGCACAAAAAAACCTGAACGGCGGATTTAAGTGTCTTTAAAGCTGCTGTAATCAATACATTTTAATATAAAGAACGGATGAAATGAACATTTAACGTAAAGATTATCATTTGTTGACGATCATCGGGGGTTCTGGTGCAGCAAGCGGGTATCCGTTTAACATACAGTCCAGTCTGCAACCTGCATGGCTGTGGAGGAAGTCCGACGTCTCTGATCAGGCTATTTTGATTTATTTATCCTGCACGTGAATGCATAGAAGGATAAAAGGCTACACACCCATCTATTGTTTGCTGTAATCTACTTGAACAACTGTATCGGCCCTAAATCATAATTTGGGCTGCAGCAGAGAGACACACACATATCCGCCATATTAGCTCAGATGAGACTGTATTGACTGGCAGCACCACCTCTCTGCCTGCAGGAAGAGATGAGTCAAAACAAACTCCTCCAGCTCAGCGCCGTTTTGTTGTTTGGTCTCTCTCGTGCGCCTTCTGCGTGCTCCTGAAAGACAGCTGTGCATATTAATGCTATCATCTTTCATGTAGCGCTCCCTAATACAGTCGCGTTGAGCCGCCAGCGCGCGCCATGCAGAAGAAGTGAGCGCTGTTTAACATGCACGTGGCACAAAGACAGATGGACAACACAAAAGAGGCTTAATTCCTGACTCAGCATCTTTTAAATCTTTCATTTTTAATTTTTTTTTATTGAGCGTTGAGAAAATAAAACAAATAAGCTCTGAAACACTGCAAAGAGCAACACATGACAGCTTAAATATACAACGCAGCTCTACCTCTGCAGGAGTAATCAAATGTCGCCTCGGGGTGCACGGCGGCGTGACGGCAGAGCAGAGGTGCCTCAGACCGACTCCACTGTCAGGCAGACGCTGACTGAGGACAGGCGGTGGGAGATTTAGCTGTACAGTATTGCTTTCCTCCAACCAAATCAGAAAATCCATTCAGGCACATTAGCAGAACTGCTAATTGCCGGGCTCTGTGTGTCTACTTGCACACATCGATCTGTCCGCGGCCTCCTCCGCCTGAAATGCGATTGCGAAATTAAAGAAAGTGGACAGATGATCCAGAAACGAGGAGCAGAAACGGTCACTATAGAGTTCATGTGCCAGGGGAGGATTTTGTTCGGCCGCGGAGTCGAGTCTCTTTCAAGCTCAGAGTGACATATGCTGTTTAAATTCCACATGAATAATTCAAGCGGATGGACGCCAACGTGGCCGCTCTGCAGCACTCGGCATAATCGAATCACTTCTGCGCCACACACGTGTTATTTCAAACGTCCTGTTCTTTAACCTCGTTGCAGGAAGGTAAAGCCCGCCGTCCACACACGCGGCCAAAAATACTCTGGAACCGATTCGTTAATCCGGCCTCGCTGATCTCATTCTTTATCCCCACTTCAGGTTCAGCACAAAGGGCTTGCTGCTGTGCGCCTGTGCTTCCTGCAATGCCGTGATTAGCTTTGGTGCCTTCCCATTTATGATTGCCTGTTGATACGTCGCATGTTCCTGCAGCGTCACATGATATTAGTAAAATAACCCCTTATGCATTTTAAACCCTCCTTGCTGAGTTGTATGGAACCAGAAAAATCACAGCTTTTGCATCCCGTTACCATCTGGGTGGATTTGAGACGGCGAAAGCGAAACCAAAGCGTCAGAGTTTGACGGCAGCGGCTTACGTATCGCTGCTGATGGAGGCACACACACCCCAAACGTGCAGCGATCAAACCCGTTACCTGTTGCGCTCTCACCTGTTGCTACGAGCCGACTCAGTGCTTCTGCACCGCCGGTCTAATCTGATTCGCTCTGCTGTTTTTGGTTCAACAAAACCAGGTCAGCTCAACTCTCAATCAGTCGCCATGGCAACGCACTCGGCGCAGCTGACCCGCTCCCTGGCAAGTTTTTCTCTCGGCTAACTTTCCTCTCCTGCGTGGCTGGAGTCTGCAGGCCAGATGAAGCTCCGTCCGTGCACTCTGCTCTGATTGGACTGTTCATCATTCCCACACGATTGTTCGTTGGGGCGTTCGCCATTTTCCTGCACAAACAAAGCATCACCTCCAGGTTCAAACGGCGGAGTAAATAATTTTTATGTTGTCCAGTCGCGGGGCGGCGCGTGCACCTTTAACGCTCCAGCAGTTGTAAATCTTTTTTTTTTTTTTGCCTTGTGTGTTTGCAGCCTTGTGGTCCATTTCTAAATTAGAGTTTTCAGTTTGTTTCCCTAAGTGCAGCTTGTTCAGCGGTTACACGGGGAGCTGCGACAGTGAATTTCACAGTAACAGTGCTGAACGACGTCTTAAAGCGGACGGACCCTGTTCCTCACTGATATTTTCAGTATGGCTGAATTTTATTATGGTGTCAAGTGTTGTTATTTTTTATTTTTAAGGCGTTTAAACCTCAACATTTCCTCTCTCCGTGGCAGCTGACAAGGTGTTTTTATTATGAAATCAGCATATTTTGTGCTCTACCATAACCTGCATTAAGGTCTGCTATGGCAGAGGCTTCCACCAGACAGCTGAGACAATCGGTAACCGGTAGAGGACGATGCATACTGAACGGTTACCGTATGAGCGAAACCAGAACAGTGCACAGACCGATCTGTTCTTACATCAGAGTCAATATTAAATAAAATCTAAAACGCTGAGTCACCTTAAAATGGATGCATCCAACTACTTAAATATATATTTAACATACTGACTGCTGATTAATTAGGTGGGTGGGCTAAACACCATCGCCACTGCCTGTAATCAAATCAGGCCTTTCCTGTTCAAACCATATATACACACTTTCAGTTGCTTCAAAGTACGTTTTGTGCCTTTTGGGTTGCACCTGCATGAATATTAAACATGCACACACACACGGAGCTGCACATCTATTGACAGCGTCTGATGTAAATGTTGAATAAGTTGAACATTTGAGGTACAACATTTCCTTTTTTCCCCAGCATGAATGAGTTAGTCAGCGATTTTCTGCAGCGGCCTTTCGTGCCGCTGCTGCGTTGCCTTTATTCTTAAACACACGCTCATTTTCTGCAGACTCGTTAATATTTTCTAACCACGCTGGGATGGAGGAGGAGGATCGAGCCCCTTTTTCTCCTTCCGTTGCCGTGATGAATCACCTCATCTGCGTTTCGGTGACGAGGGGTTTTCACCTACGCACACACGTGCTTTGCTAAAGGTTCACTCAGCTCGGAGCCGACTGGATTAACTGTTCTCGCCTGCTCAGAGTTCAGGTGTCCAGCTGATTTAACGCAGAATCCAAACCTTGTCTCTGTATTTTGCGCTTGTTTGTTTTAAACCGACCATGTGAGCTCACTGTTGCACAAAGTTGACCCAAAGTAAAATGTACAGTCTTGCCTTGGGTGGTTCTGATGTGTCTGAACCTGTCATGGCGACTATGTGGGCCCCAGGCAAATACACCCAGTGTCCTCAGGCGGAGTAAACAAAGTGCTTCTCTCCAACCCCCGAAAACACAAATAACGAAACACCACAGTGGCTGTTTGTTCGGTTTAAAGCCACATGTGAAATGCAATGTCTCTGACTCTTGTAGCATGTGAGCATGAGCTGCGCCGCGTCCCACCAGATTTCCACACGAATTCCCTAATTAAAGCTCACACCTGAATCGAAACAACACTTTTAACAAGGAGCAAGTGCTGCACGCCCGGAAAGTGAGCTGCTGGACTTTGCCTTTACTTTGAGCTTTTCTAAAAAGTTGCACCCGTGGACCCGGCGAGCCATGACTCTTCATTTCGCCCCATGTTCATCCCCCAAACAATGACATCATCTATCTCACGCAGCGCTCTGCACAACTACCTCCATTCTGACCTCTAATTGGCGAGGCAGTATGTGCCGGAGGGAACATTACACTGCATTCCTAAATGGCTACTCTGGGCCACTGCACAGGACATTTAGTTAAAGTTGGTCATTCTCCGTCCCCTGAGAGCCGGTAAAGAGTTTGCCACATTGCCTGGAAGAAAGTGCAAAGACGTACAATGTGCTGTAGATGACAGGATTCGGCTGTGAGGTCCCTGGATGCGGTCGAGATGGCAGGCCGCGCAGCGTGGAGCTAAGTAATGCCCCACTGCATCTGGCTAATAAGCTGTAAATAATCGTCCGGGCTTCACTCCCTTCTTTTTCTCTGTCTTCTTTCCGGCGTAATAAGAAAACATTTCAGTTGGATCGAGCCTTTTTTTTTAAACAGGGCGAGGAATGGGTCCCTCCTGCAGCAGCCCCCGTTCTTCAGCATTACCTTAACATAACATGGATGTAAATTACGGACAACGGGACTTCAGCACACTCTCAGTGAACCTTTGTTTTCGCAATGAATCAATATGAACTCACGCTGGCAGTTTCCTTTTCAAAAATATTGTAACTGCAGGTGGCAAACAGGACGAGGCAAGTCAGGATTTTCTGCAGTACCTGGGATGTGGTATTTGCAAAGCGTTGAAGGTTATTGCTGTTTGCCGCGTTTTACAATTCAAATTGCAATCGTTGTTTGGTTGACTCATTAAGAGATCAGTAACAAAACACATGTGCCGCACAAATTCTGCGTTTGAGTTTACGGTTTGCACATTGCGTGGCATTAAAAATGGTTTAACGTGTTTGTAGTGTGAACGAATCAGACTTTGGCGTCTTTCAGCCCGTTGTTTTGGTTCCGTGTGCTTCATCCGTAGCTGTTTGGTTCATCCTGTTTTCAGGATGAGAACAGAGTGAGCAGTTAGCTGGTGGGCTGAGTGGTGCAGGGGTTTTCAAAGAGGGGCAGTTTCAGGGGAATCTCAGTTGATGCCAGTGAAGAAATTAGCTATTAAAGCATTATCACTGTTAGTTTAGACAAACGGTATCGTGAGGGAATTTCCACTTTCTCCAAGTCAGAAACTGCCTCAGCAAAGAGATACCCTGGGTAAACTGTGTCTACGGGGTCACATGACATTACTCTAATCCCATTGGCGTCCAGTGAATTAGCAAAACTGAGCAAGTAAGCTAAGGCGAGAGTGATCAGGCGCCACACTTTAAACTCCTGCAGGAGAGCACTGCTGCAGAGCAGGAGGTGGACAAGTAGCAACATCCTCCTTTGACAGGATGCAACCGCAGTGCGCCCCGAGTCTCTAACAAACACAAAATGCTGCGCTCCGCACCTTTTAAACGTTCAAATTGTTCAGTAAAATTGGCTCAAACCAGCCGGATTTAATTTCATACGCTGGGTCGTGTGCAGCCGTCAGCACCGGCATTCATAAAAACACCATCATGTCCAAACCACGGCTGTCTGTAAATACAGAGTGATGATTAAGCGCCTGAGGCTTCGGCCGGTTTTGTCCAGGAATCATTTAGTTTTAAATGAAAAGCTCATCGGTCCCATGCAGCAGACCCGCCGAAAACCCAAACGCAGAAACGGTCAATCCTGTGAAGTTATTAAATCAAATTTAATCCCCAACACTGAGCTGGGAAATAATGTAATCATATTGTCCCCTTGTGTTCGCAATCAAAACCCGACTGCGAATGTGATATTAATTATTTATGGGCGGGACGAACGATCCGTCAAACTGCGTTACTTTAAAGACATTACAATTCGGCATGAAATCAATACAGTGTTATTAACGGCAGCTTCTCGTGGGATGGTCTGCAGCTTAAACCCACGCTAACATGCACACGTGGGTTTTATCTATGGCCTATATAGACACAGAGCGACGCCAAAAAAGTTGTAGAATAAGTCGCAGAGCGGCGCGGGCGCTTCCAAAAATAGAGATGCACATTATTTATCATTACTCATGTCTGCTGCTGTCAACCGGGTGAGGAACCTGCTGCTGTACTTTGTCCGTGTTTTGATCCGGGGCTGTGTGAGCTTCAGACAGTGGCGTGTGAATGTATAAAACACACAAAAACGCACAGACACGGGATTTTTCAGGGTCTTTAATCCTGAATTTGACAGATTTCTGGGCTGGACTTGACCAGAAAACGGTTCTGTTACATTAGCTGATGTTGCCAGGCCCCTGTCAATCAGACTGATCAACTGTGGCGCAGCCCTGATGAACCATTGTTCAACTTCTAAATATAATAAGTATGTTTTTATTGATATGAAATAGCTTTGATTGGGTAAATCCAGTATGTCTTACATTATATATCTTAAATTTAAAATGAAGGCTATTATGATTTTGTTGATGTTTCAAATATCTGTGTGCAATAAATTTGGAAAAAAGTGCTTTTAACGTCAAAAAGTCGGAGCATCTTCAACGTTCTCATCGGCTGCACGACACATCTGCTGCAGATCAGCTGTTCTAGGCTACACTGCTTTTATCGCGTCAGTACCACTGACTTTACATTGCTCAAACAGGCTCTGTTAGCAGGCGAAGCTAAATGCAGTAGCTCTTGTGTGCACGATCAAACTCTGCAGAGCTTCGCCCCGTTGTGAGATGTTTCATGCCTCCGACGGCGCATGACAAGTGCAAACATGCTCGATGACTCTATGAATACAGCCGCAGCCTTTGTGTATCTGTCATAATGAGACCTCGCTAACAACCAAATGAACTGCTCGTCTAATGAATCCCCGCGCTGAAAGGACCCGGCAGCTCCTCTGCGTCTCCTACAATAGGAACAAATTTGCCAGTCGCGACCTTTTCAACCTTTCCACATATTTCCCTGTGATAGCATGAGCGAGACCTTTCCGGGAGACGAGATTGCACGCCGTTGTCTGCGAACTAAATGCAACTGCTATTAAAAGATATGCCCGTGCTACATGTTTCTCAGCCGTCGGCTCCAAACTCCATGTTTTGCATCACCTTTGCTTTGAAACCAGAGTAAAAAAACGTCCAGCGCTTGGCTGAAAAAGGCTGCGTCAGAACATTCGTCTCTGATAAACAGGCTGCGGGAATTCCTGCAGTGCTCGACGGTGACATGCGTTACACAACAAAAGTGTAGATGGGTTGATTTTTCTTTTTATCTGCCTCCAAATGTTGGGTATCTGCTGCTTGCAGTCACTTTAATCCCTTTTTATTGTCATGTTAATTAAGAAATGGGAATGGCCCAATTACATACCTTAATTAGCAAGTAAACACACAAACAACACGCGCACACAAACCCATTGGATGATGCAGGGTTTGCAGAGCGTCTGCCTCCCGTCCCGTCCTCCACATCTGTCACAGGGTCCCTGCTTTTCTTCAAGTTGACTAATTTAATCTCCCTGATTTGACTGACCTTTGCCAGAGTTGTTTTGATGGCAATGATTTCCTGTCCCTTCGCCTCAGCGTTCGCGGCAAACAGAGCAAGTGTAGCGGTCTGGTTTATGTTCCCGGCTCTCAGATGAAATGCGAAGTGAGCTGTAAAGAGATCCTCGTGCGTGACCGAGGGTCACTACGCAGAAACAGGCGAAGCCAAACAGGTGTCGAGACAATGCGCTGAGGTGCGGTGAGACGCTTGTGTTGAGTCCAGAGATTTTAACAGAGTTATCCGCTGATTTAAAGGGTCGTTCTGATTCATTCGTGGTCTGATTGGAAAAGAAAAACAATTCTTTAGCAGAGCACCTTGCTGCTGCAGCCTTATTTTGTAACTTCAAACGTGTCCTCTGGAGTTTTCTTGCAAACACATTTGTCTGCAGCAAACTGAACGGACCTGCAAAGCTGATTTTTAGATAATCTTGCATCATTTACATACACGTTCACTTGCCTTGGTCACTACATTGGTGTCATTCTTGATGCATAATCAAGCCACTCATAAAAACATTGCTCAAGAGCGCCCCTAGTGGTCAAAAACTCCGAACAGCACCTTTAACACAGCTCTATACTCTCTAAAATCTGATGCATGCAGTTTCATTTTTTAAATTTTAAAGTTGCAATGACGTGTGGCATAATGGCCAAGTATGTGCAAACAAGTTTTCAATCAGTTACAAAATCTATGACATAACGCAGTCTCTGAGGTTCGCTTCCATCCCACGGCTTTCGGTACGTCCCTCTGCAGTCTCAGTCATTCCCCGTAAAAGCCAACATGAAACAGAGAACACAAACAAAACACAATTACGGATGTTTTATTGTATTTCTGCTAAGCGACCAACCTAAACCCGACACGCTGCACCTTTAAATTCCCAAAAGCGCTTCCATTTTTTTTTGCTGTCTCCCCAAAAATGAGCCTTATTAACTAAAGGAAATACCAGCTGACAGCTCTTTGTTCCACCCTCCTCTGCATTCAGGGAGACTCCAGCGCGCCGTGTACAGCGCAGTGCCCATGGGAAATGTATCTCTAACAAAGGGTCTGTCTGTGGCAATGCCCTGCAAAGCACGCGAGCGAATCTCCATCCCCATCTCTGCATTTGAAAAGCGCCGGGTGTCTCACGTCTCGCAGCCTTCGAGTGTAGTTTGATCTGTGTTTTTCCTCACAGGTTCAGATATACGGCTAAAATTAGAAATACACTGTACGTTTGCGTCAGTTAGCTTCAGTGCTACGTTGGTCTTTGCTGTTTTGTTTGAAGTGCACGAGGAAACATTTTCAGGGCACAGTATAGCGTGAGGTATCACTTTCTATTGATGATGACTTGTGTTTGCCTGCGTCTACGTCTGCTCACTACATGTCAGAGGGAAGTATTGCTTCACAACTCTGATGTGACTGCATTAGTTAGTGGTTTATTACTGGAAGAGTTTTGCATTGTTCACGTGAACCTGAAAAACACATTTTTATTGCCTCTACATATTTAAACTAGTCCCCCCTCAGCCTACCAACTCTCTGCAGCCCACCCTCTGGTAACATGGGGCTCCTACAGGCCGTTCAGATCCAGCTCCTGTCGTTACGCAAGAGGCCGTCCTCCTCTGAGTGAAACCGCTGAGAGGGGGCGTTCATCCCGCTAGGTGAAGCTCTCTGTTTCCGGCGGTAAGCTAGCGGTGTGTGGCGATGTCGTCGGTCAGAGCCGGACATGCAGACTGCTCTGTTGTTGGTTGTAAACACCAACACAAATGCCGATATTCTGTCCCAGCCCCAGAAGACCAGAGGAGACCGTGGCTGCGTTTGATTCTTTCCAACCGTTTCCTCCGCTGCTCGCCGTCAGACTCTGGGTCGCAGCTATAGCGTACAGCCGCGGGCTGTTCGTCAGGAGCGGTAGCCATGTTGGATACCCAGGAGGATGTTGGATGTCCCCTTTAAATGCCGTGAGCTTGCTATATCTGCTATATTAGTAGAGAGCTGTATTGAATTCGTTACTCCTGTGTCTCATTACTCATGTGAACTTTACTCTCACTGTTGGCAAATCCTCAGGAAGGGTGACTTCTTTGTTTCACGTCAAACGCTAAGATCATATTTTGTGACGAGGTGGCTTCAGAGGCCGTTTGTTTTGGCAGTACGTACAACAACTTAGTGTATCCGGTCTGTTTCTGCATGATTTGTGCAAGCAGGAGATGTGAAATGCTTCAGCGGGATGTTTAAATTGATTCATTTACTTTATCGGCCAAATTGTTTCTAATTGCAGTTATCCACAACCAGCTTGGACGAGTTGGCAAGATCCTTAATTGGGCGAAAGCCATTGTTTACTGTCGGGAAATCTAACTTGAACCGACACCAGGCAAGAAGACGTTTGCGTCTCATTTTAAAACACGAGACGTCTTCATTATCGTAGAAAGAAAATTTACAGAGGCGACGGTTTTGACTTTCTCCCGTGCACACAAGAGGTTTATTCCTGTCAAGCTCTCGGCACAAATCTGTTAAAATCAGCGTTACTGAGCAATTCTCCTCTCTCAGATACAGTTGAAGCCTATTAAGATGCTGGTTAAGCAGCAGGATTATTGCACGGGTGTACCTGGAGCTGCTCACAATAAAACTTTATGCAGGTGCAGTTGACGCTGTCGCCCGTGAAGATAATGTTATTAACCTGCATCTATTGTTGTTGCTGAGACTTTAACAGAACACAACCAGCATCATAACTGCAGACCTTGTGCAGGACCGTCCACATCAGGACGATTCAGGATCGTTTGCCTCTCAGGCAGCTGATGCAACAATTGGTTTGCAAAACCAGAACAAAACTTCTGCACAAACTGTCAGAAAGTGTCTTGACGTGAGTTCAGTTCGTCGTTGCAACAGGGCTCGAGTGGGCAGACGCTCACGGCTCAACGGTGTCTGCGCTTCTCACGGATAAACCCCGTCTTTCACTGTGTGGAGATGAGTGGACCAACATCAGCATCCACCGGCCACTGTCAACAACCTGATCAGCTCTACCTGATCACTGCATGAGGCGAATGTGCACATCCAAGGCACGTCAATGCAACAATCGTGCTGTTAAATAAGGATGGGTGGAATAATTGATCTGCACGCTCTCTGACATGGGTTTTAAGGAATCTGTGCTCAGAATTTGAGCGAAATCACTCGTTTGCGTGCAAAGAAAACCAGTTTTGATTCATAAATAATACAGATCAAAACAAAAGTTTATATTTTTTGTGTATATGAGCCATTTCTTACGTTTTAGGCTTTCGCCACACTAACGAGCCCTTTCCTCCAAACCTTTTTTGTCCCCCTGTTGCCTCACATTGTTCTTTTCCAGCATGAGACGGTCACCGCCCCCCTGCAGGCTTTAAATGCAGCTGTAACAGTGATCCAGCCGACACGAACTGAGGCTCACCGCAGTTCTGAGGAAGAAGAATGAAACCGGCGACTTTCTGCAGCCACCTTTAAAGCCTACAGGGGTGAGCGTGTGATGCTGGACAACAGATACTGGGCCACGTAGAACTTTCACCGTCTGACAGAAGAAACTGGGGACCAAATCCGCTTTAATTTACCTGTTGATCTTTTATTCCTCATCAGAATGTGAGCATCTGAGTGAAGCGTCTAGAAAAGTTGAGCTGCAAGAGGAAAAAGTTGGATTCTTCCGAAGCGATATTCACTTAATGGTATCGCAGTTTTATAATTGGTATATCTACAGGCAATGCTGCATAAGAAGCAGTTGATTAAGCTGCTTAAAGGTCAGTCATCTTATGTAAAGTAACTGCCTGGTGTTCTTCAGCGCAGCGTATGCCAAAGAGTGAGGTTTTTTGTTTTGTTCTTTCCCCCCCCAGCCACATTTATATAATGAGGAGTTACCTGCACACTAAAACCACAGGTCCTTCAAAGACGGGCTTCACTGATTGACCCCGGTTGATCTTCTGCTCCGGCCCCGTCACTAACAGACCTCAGGACGTCTGTTTCAGGTGGTCTGACTTTAGTGCGTGGGCCCAGTCTCAATGCAATTAGGCTTATACTCAGCTCATTTGCAACAGCAAGTATGTTTTAAGGGTTAGGTAACGTTGAGTTGCACTGATCACTCATTTGTTTTCCAGTCTTGCAAAACGCTACCAACTTGTGGCGTCTACTATATTATTCAGAGTTTTGATGGCATCACTTTTTAAAAGCATTAATTCGAGACTTGAGGTTTATTACAAACTCAAAATCTCTTCCAAACCTTTACCTTGCGTGCTTCAGCTGCCTTAACCGCACCACAGAGTCTAAACCCTGGAGGGTGGTACCAAAGTCCTGCACTTTGTGTGGAGCCAGCACGGAGCGTAATTCATTCCCATCAAAGAAACGCCATCTTTCATTCGCTAACACAATGGATTTATAAAAATTAAGTAATATACAAATGCAATTTCTGGAAAACCGAGGACTCTGTGGATGGCTACTCAAATGCACGTAGACGCAAGTAGCTGAGCAACCATGTGCACACACTGTGACGTATGCAAGATTGTTAGAAAACCATTAATTATATTGCAGCTGGGATAATACACGAGCTTTAATGAGTGTGTGTCAGGGAACAGGGAAGAACAGGGCGCAGCTCTTCTGCACACTGAACAAACAGTCGCACGTTCAGCCGTAAGTACAGAAAAGGAGATTGAGGGTTAACTGTCAGCTGCAGTACAGTCCGGCTGGATTATGTGCAGCGCTGGAAACATTACTTCTTTACAAGGGACAGGTTTGCAACACATTCTCCAACAGCTGCCACTGAAGGGGCCCCACATGCAATATTACAGCTTGCTTATCTTTCTGCCTCTAAACTGCCAGTTCCATATTCTCTTAGCGGGATGTAACCGCTGAGTGACAGCTAGGTATATTACCTTTTATTACCCTGCAACGGAATTGCAGTGCGATAGGGCTCTAATCGGGGACAGGCAGTGGCATTCTTTTACATGGTGAGGAGCTCAGTCAATGCACGGACGGCTGATAGGATAAGGATAGGGCGACGATCTTTAAACGAGGAAGCGGGGTGGGGCATTCATTTCCGAGCTCCACCGGCCACTGCGGCAACAGTTGTTCATCTGGATGGGGATAAGGAGGCAGCAGCCGGGGGGAAGTGAATCAATTTTAGTGGCAACTTTTTAGACGCAGAGGAGAGGGAAGGTCGATGTGTGATCCAGCTGCAGCTCTGCAAGACCATCAGGTCTGAAATTAGGGGCACGACGGGACGGGAAGTCTCAGGACACGGCTCGCCTGGAGACCCAACGTCAGACTGCTCACCTGCATGTTTAAAAATCCAGTGCGGTCGCACTTGAGTTTTTCACTGATTGCAGGAGACTCACTCCAGCCAGCGCTCTGGGGGACGGCCTTTAGTGAGAGCCTCAGTGATAACAATGCAGAATGGAAATAGGTTGTGAAAAGTCGGGCGGATAAAAGCAGTTGTTGATAAAACCCAGATCATTAAAACTCTCTCTTCAGGAGAGGATATTAAATATGTCCTCCTCCTGAGATGCGTGCAGCCAGGTGATTTCCTCTCAGCGTTTGCCGTCCTCGCTCTTGAACAGGCAGCCGGGCTCTCTGCATGCAATTAGGACGATGGCCTCTACTTGATTTGTTCCATTTCTCTTAATGTCCGTCGCAGCACCTTTATTGTTCTCCTGCATTCTTATTGCTCTGACTCAGGCGATAAGAGGCTTTCTGAAACTTTCAGGTGACTCGAATGTAGATTTACTATTTTATTTATCCCCGCGATCACGGGACTGGTTTTTGCTCGAGGCAGTGATCACCGCGCTAAATGAGAAGGCACCACTTGAAGTCAAGCAAACCCACTTTAAGATTTATCGCACAGTCACAACGTAACGACGAGCGTCACTGCAAATTTTACTGTCACTGCGTGCGCCGACTTATTACGCGTCTGCTACCGTCGTGCCACGAGGCTCCGGATCATTCTCCAAACTCAGCCGTCACCTGCATGAATCCTGACATCTCATTTAAAATCTTGTGATTTCACCTCGGCCGGGATGCCTCTGCAGCCCCGCACGCTCCCCTCGGCAGGCAGAGCGCGGCGTCTTCTCCCACAGAGAGCGCCGGAGTTCCTCTCCCTCAGTCTAAGTGTCAGCCTGCAGCTTATTAAAGCGTTGTCAGGCTGGAGGTTTCAGCCAGAGAGCTCATACCATTATGAGTCGCCCGTGGCCCTGTGAGAGGCTCCAACCGCTGGCTACAGAATGCCAGGTGATTTAATATGGCCTGAAGAAAGCTGGTCTATACGGATAATCCTCTTTCTCTCACATATATCCACGGCCTCTCAGTATTCTTTATGCTCCTGTTCCCTATTCACTCAGCCGTTAGGCGATGGGCGCCTGCTCAGAGGAGCTGCGGTGACAGAAAAAGTGAATATTTCTCTATTAATGATGGGGTGTTTCACGAGTGGTGCTCGAGAAGTAAGTATAGCCTTTAAATAGAAGTACACTTGTGTGTGTGCGATGGTAGGAAGTGCGCGCTGGGTTGCCGAGGCTGACCTTTAAATAAAAATCAGACACCAGCCGGCGATCGGCCAGTATGATGAAGGCGAGTTTCTGATTTTCTGTAATCGCTCCGGGGTTTGTCAGTCGTAAACATGTGTATTCCCCTGAGGGAGAGCTGTGATCACAGGCCGGGTTCGAGCATCAGCGTGAACCGCGGCGTCCAGCCGGGTGGGGGTCACGCGGAGAGCCTGCTCTGAGGTGACCTGGATGCTCGTCTTCGCAGCGAGTGAAAGTCGGGATCCAATCTGCCAAACAGGTGATTTGTGCAGATTAAGAGCTGATCTCGACGCGTCCATCCTGGCGACCTGAGCAGTTACTGCGTGCGCTTTTATTTCTGTATCAAAACAGCACTTATGCCTCGGTGAGGCTGTTATTACCGTCTAACAAATATTTCAATGCCACGCTGCGCGCACGCTGCTGAGTGCGTGACCCTCTCGCCCTCAGCGAGGTATTTTCATAGATTTTCACACGCTGCCTCAGACGATTGGGGATTTTCTCCACCTCCACTTGCCACGTCATTGAGGGACGGTCCAAAAAAAAAGGGACTCATTTCGCATTAAATTACCACTTTAAATCTTAGATGCCAACTGCCTCCGACGGGGAACATGTCAAATTAGTGTCTGAGGCGCCTGAAGCTGCTATTGTGATCGTGAACCTGCTGGGTCTGGCACTTCTGGCTCCGGGACTGAGTCAAACTTTTGGCCTCTGATCACAGTTCTCCCTGAAGGGCAGAGAGAGGCAGATTTTACTGTTGAAAAGGAGCAGAAATGTCCCTTAAAGAGCATCCAAAGCAGATCTTAATTAGTCTCTACCGATGGTTTGACCGCCACATCTCGGTTTGCGCGCTGTCTCAGAGGCTCTCTCACAGAGGTTTTGGAAAAATCTGGTTTTGTTTTGTTTTGTTTTGGCTCGAAAACCATCGAAATGAGACCGAATGACATCTTTTAAGAGCTTCAATCCAAAAACAGCCTCTGGTTTGCAGCCCAACGCGCAGTGACGCAACCGTTTTAGGCTTTGTGCGCACGTCTTAACATATGGTCGGGATGCAACTCTTTCTGTCGCAGCCCCAGTAATTACTGTTGCTCACGCAGTCAGGTGTAAAGCAGGAAGAGATGGATGAGAGAGAGTGGAAGCTCCTTGTTAGAGCTCTTTGCACCCGGACCTGCTGCGCGTCTCAAGATGTTCTTGCTGTTGTTTTCTCACCAAATCTCCTAAAAATAAAACTGTTACTTCGCTGAACTGTTTGTCCTTGTTCAGAACTTGTTTTTTTGTGGTTTTCTTGCATCCGAGCGGCGTTGTGGCTCCAAAGCGGCGTTGCAGGGACGATCTCACACAAACGTCGGCGGAGAAGTTTTGTTTTGGTAATGTCAGTTGAGGTGAAAACGTATAATAAACAGCAGTCTCTCGTCTATGCTCCATTCACACAGCTGACGCTCTCAAACAAAGTGACCTGCGGCGCTTCGACAGGCAGCCACACTTTGCTGCAGCTCGGATCAAAACTGTGACCTTTTGGTTACCTGACGGCCTCCCTAAGCACGGGTTCACTCTGCCAACCTGTCTGCCCGGAATCACAGAAAGAGCCCGTGGGCCCCGCGTGTGACTGTGAATATAAATGATAAACACGCTTACATGTAGTCAGTCTCACGCTGCTGAATAATAGCACGCTGTTTGTGCGTGCCTTATTAGATTGACTTGGTGTGCGGACATGTGCAGGTGCTGCCAGCGGGACCGCGGTGTATAAATAAGGATGAGAAGCCATTCAGAAAGGCAGAAAGGTCTCGGGAACATGACTTGGCATCACATTAAAATCCCGCCGTTAGGAATCTCCATCTTGTAAGACGAATGTAGCAGCAGCAGGGGACGGGGGCCACCGGCGGAAGCGCACGAGCATGCGAGCGCATAGGGCGGAGAACCTTGAAGTACAGATTGGCGTGTCAAAGGGTTTGTTTTAGTGCTTGTCGGGATATTTTCACTTTGGTTTCGTGATTAATTCATTTCAGGCACCCGCTCTGAAATCTCTGCCTCGTTCGTTTCCACGCGCACATTACGTTATTTAATAAAACCCGCGGTGATACTGCGACACGCACCCGGTTTTTTTGAGGAGCCTGAATAAGACTCGGCAACCCAACTCGGCCTCTTCAATCTGCATACAAATAACACGACTTTACACTTTCAAATTCAGCAGCGAGCGCTCGCCAAACTCCAATTTTTTTGTGCAGGTAATGTGCCGATCCTTCCAATTACCCTCCGCGGAGAGCAGATCCACGGTTAGGTGACGTTTCAAACATCAAACGTGTTATTAATGCTTTTTTTTTTAGATGTGATGCATGTAAATACGTTAAATCTGTTAGTTTACAGGTGTTTTACAGCAAGTCAGTGTTGCCTCACAGTGGATGCAAACTGCAGCCTCCTTTAATAACCCTGCAGAGGTAAAAGTGTTTGTCTGACTCATCTATCATGCATCCACCCATGTCTCTTCTCTGCACAGACTCACTTGCTTTGTTGTTGCTTCTGATGATCAACATCTTAATATAAGTCCAAAGGACGATCATGGGCCTCTTATGATTGGCGCTGGCTCTGGGGATGGCAGCTGACGGTAAGCGATACAGCGAGAACAGCTAGTGCTGACGCTGAGTCTGCTACATCCCATCCGAACCGGGTCATCAGGTCTGACATCATCTGTGGCTATTTTATGAAATATAATATCAAATAATAGAAGTAGCAAAGATGCAGGCCTGCCGACAACCCTAAATGTCAGATATTGAGGTGCAAACTAATGTGCATTTAAATATACTGTACAAATAACCATTTACAGTGTAACACTTCTCGGTAGATGAACTCCTGCACTTCAGCGTGTCCAATGTGTTTTATATGCGACGGGTGATGGCTTCAGGTGTTAGTGAGGACAGGTGAATGGTTCCTGTGTTCTCCGCGCATTTAACCTGAAAATGCAGAGTCAAAGAGCTGGAGGGCTTTAATCTGCACTAACCAACCGTCGTCCACGTTTGTGTCAAATCGTCTCGTCGCTTAATGCCTTTTAATACAATTTGGGCGAATCTTTAATGAATGAAGACACCTAATACGACAGCAGCTAAATGAATGAACGGCTGATCTTAATGCTGTAAAAGCGGACACACACAAGCACACACATGTAAATACACTGGGGACTACTTTACGTGCCTGCTCAGATGCATCATGGTCAGCTTGTCAGGTGATGAGCTCGACCTGTTTTGCAGGGTCCCGTGTGTCAGACGCGATTGGAAACACAAATCAATGCCGGGTCCTGTTTGCAGTCGCGACACTGTGAACCCGCGCCCTGGATTTCAACCACAGCCGCTGAACGCAGCGCCGCCCGCACGCTCGCCTTGTTTTGACAAAGGGGTTAAGAACTGCTCACGGTCAAGTGCATGATTGATTTGGGATTGAGTTGTCAAAGTGAACCGAAGGGCAGAAGGGAGCAACTGGAAACATGTTCATGTTGTAAAACCACATGTGAGCATTAGTGGCCCCATTACAATAGATGTGGTCAGACGGTGCTGCAGCCATCCTCCACCACGCCTCATTAAATGCTTTGTGATTGATACTTGACCGATCTGATCCATCCGTGCTGAGCTACTCTACAGACACGTGGCTTTAACGTCAACATCAGTCGGATTTTTTATTATTTTGCCGCAAAGTTAAAGGTAAACGTCCGTGCACCTCAGCGCTGACCCAACACAGGGAGATAACAAAGAGACTGCAGTGTTTTATGCGTCTTCTGGCTTTGATATTAACTCCAAATTGATGCTGTTCGCTTCGCTGAATGTAAAACGCCTCACGTCGTCGGCCGCGGAGGGCTAGAGGAGGAAAAGTCAAACCTTTCACGAACTGGCTGGGAGCTAAATCGCCGTCGTGTCAATCGGCGACAAACGGCAGCAAAAAGGACATTTCTGCACATGAAAATAAAAAAATAAATAAAAGCCAAGTTGCCGACCTTTTCTTAAAGCAAAACCACTTTCGAGTCCAAACATAAAACCCAAGATTGCAGCTATAAAAGAGAATCCCAGATTGAGTCTTTGCAGAAACACATCCCGGGCTGTGTATGTTGTTAAGTGACATATCTGACAGAGACTCCTCATGCCTACAGTAATCAGGCGTACTCTAACATGTGGGGAAAGAAGGTCGCCTCTCTCTCTCTCTCTCTCTCCCCCTTTCGGTGCATAAGCCACATAAATCATGTATGCACACACCCAGTTGAGCCCCGGCTCCCCGGCTCCGCACCCTAACACCCACCCCCGTGCCGCGGCCCGGATAAACACGGGCACAGATGAACACTTCAGGTTATCCCCCTGATTCCCCTGGGCACACGTCAAGGAGATCACACCGTCAATGAATATGCAAAAGAGGGGCCAGGGAGAAGTGACAGGAACGCGGGGACCGGGCAGATAGCGCCGGGCTCGGCTAATATTTCAGTGCATAATGATGTCATCTCGATGCTTGATCACTGAACAATTGACTGACTGCGGCTGGTGATCTGGCTGCTGCTTATCTTGTCATTGAGGTCACACAGAGCGGCGCAGAGAGTACACTAAGGCTGGGGGGAAAAGGGGAGAGGAAACAGGAAACCAGCTTGGAAACAAAACAGAAGCGGGGCTGCCAGGAACCAGTGAGTCTTTTAACTACAACCAGTCTCCTCCTGAAGGTCTCAGAAGTGTGATAGGACTGGTGGGGGTTGGACGGACTGGAGGTGTAGTCTACACAAACGAGTGCAGTGACGCCTAGGAACACCAGTCCCAGTCCATACAGAGCCAAAGCATTGATCAAGCTCACATTTGAATGAACTGAAGCAGAGGCGACAGAGGTATCGCCTTTCTCCTCCACAGTTATCCACAGACTCACTGCATGTCTGCAGCAGCGCGAGGTCTCAGCGGCGCAACGGTTGGGCCTCAAAATCACAAACTTAATTTAAAAATAATGATTAATTATGCTTCTTATTATATTACTGGAAACAAGGTAAAACAATAAGGTAAAAGAATAAAGGTACCAAGTCATTCCAGACCTGAGAAACTGTTTTATCCACACTGATACTGGAAGAAGTGTTCATTCTTGGCTGCATGTCAACGCAATTTAAAGAAATTGAATATCTGCACGTTGTTGTTGACAAACGTAATAATTAAATTAAATGTTAAAGTTGTCATTTTCAACAGTTTCTCGCTCTCTGGTTTGAGTCTCGGCGCCGATAGGGACGCACGACGAGAACGGCGAGAAATGCTGCACCAGTTAAAATTAAAGCGCTCGGTGTGAACAGCGGCATCAAAAATGTGTTTATTTCATGAAAATCTCAGGGATAAGACAACCGGGTTGGTGTCTTGGGTGTCTTTGACCAATGTGTACCCTGCACATGACATGGCAGCCAAGCCTGAGGACAGCTCATTGTCTCCCCCTGTACGTTTCCACTGAGGCTTGATGTGTTGGTTCAGTTGCTCTGTGCAGCCTGAGCAGAGGCGTGTGCAGTCCACTGAAAACACAAAAGGCTTTAATAGTTTCCAGGGGCGCGGTAACAAGAGGAGCTTTTATCAGTTTTGACTGATTAAATGCGTTCATTTGTGATGCAAGCGCACGCCGTTTACATTATGTTATTTCTATGCACCTTCTACCTGTTCCACACCTTCTCAGTGAACGTCTTTGTCGACTCCACACGGTGAAAACCCGCCGGGTGCATTTCACAAACGTCTCTGGGTCTGCTGAACTGATCACTGATCGGTAGATTCTTTAACCGCTCGTGTTAACACGCTGTCCCCTGCTAATGCCCATCAAACATACTTGACCTGTCGCTAAGATAGATTTCCGCCATGATTAATCCATGCCTCTTGTCTTCTGGATTAAGAATTCAAAAGCCCCAGTGCTAACTATTATCCCCAGGCCATGTTCTAATATTGGAGACTGGAGCATTGTCTCGCTCACACATCCTGCCTCTCTCTCTCTCTCTCACACACACACACACACACATATTTTCTAGATCTCTGTTAGGATATTGGGTTCTAATGATGTCTGCGGACTGATCCTGAATCCTTGTGCGAGGAGGGTTTTTCACTGTGGTTATTATGCTGGAGACAAATCTTCCAGTTCAGGGAGGTGGAAACTCCGCCAGCCATCATCCCTCTGTATTTCAGGCGCACCCACCGCGAGAGATAACTTTAAATCTCAAACTGACATCAGTGATTAGAGTAAATATGATCATACGCCTGGCAAATAAATATGGATTTTTACAGTAACCCAATAATAAGATGCTGATGGAGGATAATGATGGGAAAAGTAAATATGCTCTTTAGTCATGGTGCTCAGTCATCTATCGTAGATATCATCTGTTATCAGGAGTTTACTCAACGAGGTTTAACCACATTTAGCTCAAAGATCCTTCAGATAAGACCTTGATAAATATTAATTTGGTTGTGTAATTGGCATCAACTCAAGGATACGTGAACTGCGGCGGTTTGCTTTTATTTGTTGGCAGCCGAAGTGAAAGCTGGGCTAATAGGTTCCTCTGCTATTGAACCGCTGCCCCTTGAGGGCATTTCTAACAAATTATGGCTTTGCAATTAGTTTTTAAAAATTATTTTATTATATTTTTTATGTATTTTGCTCGATTTGATGCTTTCTGAACCAATCCCGTTTCCCTTCTGAGCCAATTCCTGCATGAACAGGACTAAGAGTCACAAACTGCTGCGTGCATTGTAAAGCCCGTCACTCCAATCACAAAGGCGCTGTAATTATTAACTAAAAATCATAATTACAGGGTTCACCAGCCTAGTTTTATGTGTTCAGAATCATCCAGTAGATGTTGAAACATTTCAATTAGGAACATCGACCTGAGGATCGTCAACGCCTTTAGGATTTATCCTCCAAGGAGCCTGCAAAGCAAATTCCACGGAAATGGATCCAATCGCTCTAAACCACAAATATAAACCTCATGGATTAAAGAGCTGGTAGGACTCATCCTTCTGGGAACATGAACCCCCCGTATGAAATGTCATGACAACCCATCAAATGGTTGTAGACGTATTTTAGTCTGAAGCAAAGTGACAACGGTTACACGAGTTGAATAGAACAATTTAACTTACCATTAATGCTTTTTTGACATTTCCCGGCAATTATACTAATGTTTTCGCTGCATTTGCAGAAGATACTTTCACTTCATTCCTTGAATTGAGAAGCCTTTTTGTAAAAGTCACAGGTCTTGAGGAATGTGTGAAGTATCTGCAAAGGTCCTTCAAGCAGTTGTTCAGTTTTAAGCAAATATATATATTTACTGTTTTCTTCCTCGCTGCATCTGTTTATTAGCTTTTTCAAGAACAACCCGGATCGCAGGCTCGGACTTGTGGTTCTCAGCTATGGCTGAGCTGCACCTCTCCTCCATATTGTCTGTGATAATTACTGGTTGTGGCTGTTTGTTTAGCCTTTTGTCTTGGCTGAAAAGGGTAGATGAGAGAGAATGAGACCCACAGAGGGAGAAAAAGGCAGAACAGGCTTCCGCCAGTCATTCCCCAGGGTCCTACACCACCCAGCACTGGCATTTTATTGAAATATTAAAGGTGAGGTAGATCCGCAGCGACATATTGTAAAGCCTGTCACTCCGATCACAAAGGCACTGAAGTGAGTGGAGGATGGAGAGGAAGAGCAAGAGGAAGCAGAGAATCAGGGGGGTGTAGATGGAGCGAGCGAGGGAGGCAAGGGACTCGAGGCTACAATAGAGGGAGTAAACTGTGTGTGCAGGTGACTGAGAGGCAGCGGCTGGGAAAGTCACAGTACAACAAGCAATCATAATTTCTGAGCCACTGCTGAGAGAAGTTGGCGAGCAGGACGAGTGGAAGGGAATCGTATTGACACAGGGAAGAGGCGAAGGATGTTGGGAACCCGCGTGTTGAGAGAGGCTGAGAAACCATCAGGGGATGTTAAAACACTGGCAGATCCTGCAGAGGTCCCACCATTGATTTTTCATTTTATTTATTTTATTCCTGTGGCAGTTTGACGGGCGTGGAACATGTTGGCTATCCCCGTGCCTATCGTGTTGGGCCTGGGTTGTAGAAGAAGGAAAATGTGATTGGCACTCAACCCACTGGAGGTAATGCTGTCAATGTGGTTTTTTATTTATTTTACCCCACTTTCCCCCAATTTGGACTGCACAAATCTCTTCGCAGTACAAAGCCCCCGTCTCTGCTCGCTGCTACAGTTGAGTGTGTAGACAGCGCTGTGCTTCCAGCATCACACAAAGTGTCCAGCGGCTCCCATTCACCCGTCAGCGAGGGCTGTCACTGGGAGAGTGTGACGTGCGGCCTGGTCCACACTGTACCCCCGGGGTTTAACCCCACCGTGCAGGTGCCTAAGCCAACATGCTGGATTAGCTAGTGCAGCGATAAAGCCGAGATCCCTCACTACTGAATTTAACATTAATGCAAACTCCAGGTCTTTATAAATACGCTATATCATCCACAGACATACAAGGTAAACAACACGCAAAGTACAAAAGCCACGGGTAATGCAACGAGGTCAAGGTCAGCACGGGATGTGGAAAGGCGTCCTGAGAAACGCAGTAGTGTAACCACGGAGGAGACAAGACGACGGGTCGTGCAGTGATTCGGTGAAGATACCATGGTCGCAGAAGAAGGTCACACTCAAAAGGTATTGAGATTCACCCAAATGCACCAATCTGAATGGGCTCAGTCCCTCAGGCCTTGAGGGGTCATCCTTGGAAAGTGTGCCCATCAGTGTAATGGAACGTGCTGCGAAAGGCTTTGGGGAATCCCTCAAAGCAAGAGTCCCGGGAGTTAAACTGACCAACGAAGAGGTGGCGCCTCCGTTAATCACTGAGTGCACAGTATTTGATTATGGCGTTGCAAGCATGTAAAGGTACTGCAGGTATATCCAAAAGTCAAAGATCTGGATTGATTGGAAACGACTTTTTAATGACACGTGCGCTCACATTGTCCTCATCTTCTGCTGCCGCTGGTTGTCTAGTTACAGCCTAGCTATGAGCTCTCTATTACAGCCACATTGGCCTTGAGAAGCAGAACATTATTGCTTCTGGTTGTGCTAACACTGCAGTGTTCTCACATTCAAGCACAACAATACGACCCCGTGGCAGATATCCAGCTGGCATCCTGTTACATTAAAAGAATGAGGGATTTCAGATAAGACAGCTTTGAAGATACAGGAGTACAGTTTAAACCGCAGCGCAAATACTGATCTGATGACAGCAACGGTAACAGACACAAAAGAGGCATCTAGGCGAAGTTAAACAGTCTCTGCCAGCTCTCATACGCTTCATAAAGGTTTTGGCGTCTTTTGTCTTGGCTCAAGTCTTCAGTGCGTTCTTCTGCTCGTTGATGTAAAGCGCCAGATTATTCCTGATTAATCTGATCTCATGAATCAGCCGGAGGGAAACAGATTAGACTGGCTGTGGAAAGCCGGTATTTGGGGTGAAGGCTCTGACATCGTAACTCCACTGTAGGAGATCAGGGAGTGATGATATGGGCTGATGATGCAGAAGCCCATGTTTACTTCCTGATTGGCTCTTATCGGTCCTGACATGTCCTTTCCTTTTATGTCAATGTGAAGAACAGCTGTGATTTAGAAGTTTGCAAAACCCTAATTTACTGCTTTCTGCAGATAAAACCCTTGATTGCCCAATAAAGCAATTAGTGAGTAAATAAGGGAATAATGTTATTTATTATAAAAACTGAAACACAGTCAGTGTCTGCTGTTTGTATTTTTATTGATATTTCTTTCTAGAGGAGACTGTTTCCCCAACCAACACCAGCTACTGTTTTGGAAAATGCCCCAAAATGTCAAAACAGGTTTATGTTTAAGTGCCAAAAGACAGCAGCAGCTGTGTGACTCTTGTAAATTGGCTGCAGGAGGAATTGTATGATGATGTTATAGCGAGTCTGCAGAGGGATGAGGGGCGAGGTGGATGGATGGGTCCGTCAACTGTCTTTTTTCCTGGCAACAGTCATAGCTGGTGTCTTTTAACCGTGGCTGGGATCATTTGCTAACCTTTCCTAGGTTAGTAATATTATAATGATGAAGCTGGAGGTCCCCAAAGCAGTCACTTTAATCCAAAATGGAATAATTTTCTAACTTTAAGTACTGATTTTAACTTAAATTCTGATTTCACCTGAGACTAAAGTTGTTTTTGTGTTTTTAGGAATGGTGCCATCTGTCAGGAAACGGTCATAATACATATTTAGTGATTTAATTTGATGTTCTTGGTTGATGTTTTTCCTGTCCAGCTCGATGTTGTGTGGCTTCAGGATGACAGACACTCTGATATTGTGCATGATCTCTGAGAAGTGCAGTGCAGAAAGTGTGTGTGTGTGTGTGTGTGTGTGTGTGTGTGGTGGTGGGGGTGCTGGTAATCACACAATCTCACGACACCGTGTTCATGTTAAATGTGCAGTGGAATCGCTCAGTTAGCCGTTAGTAGCTCCTGTTTATGGTGCGACCAGCAGGTTGTGTGGGGCTCGCACGCAAACCAGGGCTGTTCGGCAGAATGGAGCGCATTAAGTGATGAGTCTGCACACGAGCAGGGGTGAATAATGTGTTTGAGGGTTGTGCTGTTTTGTGTGTAGAACTAGGCGTGTGTGTTGGATGACACCAGTGCGGGTCCTTCTTATTATTAGAAGCATGAACTTGCAAAGCTAATTTCATGCTAACGCGACAACGTCCTTTCAGGATCTCTCATAAATATTTTTGGTCACATTACTTAAAAATAAGCAGATTTAACATTTAGATTTCAATCTTATTAGACGCGTTTCATTACATGAGAATAATGTTAGCTATTCATGCTAACGGACACGGATCATTTATAATTTAGCAAGCGCAAATTAGCTTTTATTGATTACGGTTGTATACATCTTGGGATGCATTAGTAAATCAATATTTTAATGTTGTTGTGAAGTTTGGAACGTGCGTAATTAGCCTCATTAAACGCGAGCGGCTAATTGGCTTTCTGAGGGAAGTTCTCATTGTGTCTGAGAGAAATATCACCTGCTTTCTGGAAACCGAGCCGCAGCGGTCACAGTTAGCGCTCCCAATATTTCCATTATTCCATATCGAATAAGACTGTAGAAGGAGAACGGGATGAAGACGTTTAACCTTGTATTGATGCAAAGCTTGGCAAATAAAGTTGTTCCTAAGTACGACAGCTTTCAAGTCTTCAACGTGCAATGCTCAATAGAACGAAAACACAGACTTGGACACGAGTTTTACAATGCTACTGTAAAGTCTTTGCAGCGTTGCCTTGGCACAGTTTGACTCCAGAGGATCGTGACAATGTGGCAGAAGCATGAGATTATCCCACCTTCGATGCTTTGTTAGGGAAGGTAGACCGACTGCTTTAATGATTCAAGCTGCATCACCTCTTTGAATTCAGCTCTTTAACGCGTGCCATTTTCGCTTCGCTTTAATCATGTCGCGGTAAAGCAGCTGCGGTGGCTCATGTGGGGACTACAAAACCTCACACATGAAACAAATATATTTTTGCCTTGCCCCCCCCCCCGCCTCCTTCTTGCTGTGCCCCTTTGTTGGCACCTCACAACAGCGGTATCATCAACGCGGCTGTACCTCTGCAGCTTAAATAACACAAGCCAGATCATCACGGCTCGGATGGATTGTAAATAGTCGAGGGGGCGATAAATTTGTCACCGCTTGGACAGAGATAGGGCACATTACCTTCAGAGGAAGCATATTTCACCCTTCCCTCGGGCTGATGAAATGCGGAGCACAGGGGCAACACAGCATCTGTAAGTGAGGTCTTCTTTATGGCCTGATTAAGTCATCTGATGCTAGCTATAGAGCCGGCCGTACAGCTTTATTTCACCTCCCACTGTGCTGCTGTTGTAATCATCCAGGAGTACTATAACGGTAAAACAGCATCGGAATAGCCCCTGTAATACGATGGGCGCAGTCGGTCCCTTCTATTTTTATGCCAGCCATTATAACTTCTTATACACTAATACTGCTGAGTAAGATCCTTTTCCTTAAACACTCACAGCCTGATTATGTAGCTGCTAATAGCCAGGCATGTCTCTTTTTGTTGATCTGCAGTACCGCTAAGCATGCAATTTGCTCACCTAGCATTTAGCTAACGGAGGGATCATATATTTAATTGCACGTCCCTTTGGGGACTTTCTCTTTTACGGTGCTTAAACGTTCTGTTCTTGCAGGAAAAATACGGGACATAAAGACACTGATGGGACGCACCAGAGCAGTTTTAAGGTAGTGGCTGTGCGAGCTCGAGACACACTGAAAGAAAAAGCTTTTGACAAGCATCTGAAATGCTCTCTTGGACACTTTGCACGCACTTTTGCAAAATCCCGACCCTCAAGCTGTCAGTTCGCCTGCGCCGGGTGCCTGGTTTCCATATGGGAACATATCAAGGTAAAACTAGCAGCTGCGTAGTAACAGTAAGGCTTTGTCCTGCTTTGTTACTGCAGTGATTCAAATGTTGCTCGTATCCATTCACAGAATAGTATCTGTGCATATTTGAATAATGTATTTGTATTAATTTCTGTCTGTGCACATGCAGGATAGTGTGCGCATACGATACAAACAACACAGCAACCAGCTCAGAAACATTACTCCTTCGTGCTACTATTCAGAGGACGCCTCCAAGGGCTACCTTTAAGGACTTTCCCTTCACCTTAACAGAAAATGATAAAGACATTTAATACATTTCACTCAGCAGCACCGGTGAATATGAAACCTGTGCGCCTTGTTGTCAAGCTGTTTCCCTCCAAATCCACAGCCCCTGGTCTGAAACTGATGGATCGCAACACCTTCGATAATAAGTCATCCGTGTTTATATAAATAAATAAATATGTCCTTAAATAAACACATTTTCAGATAATTACCTCTGAAGCCGTGCACGTTGAGAGTGAGCAGGAGCTCAGATGATTGAGGAGTCATCCCCAGCCATTCATCACAGAGCAGAGATGAGCAGGCATCATGTTACTATAATGCACCTTCCTCTTATGAAAAGTTCAAAAATCAATAGTTTTGAATGATACGCTGAGGTGATATCAGGTTCTCGCCCTTATACTGTATACAGTATATGTGATCAAAACAAGGGCACTTTACATGCCAGGGGGTTTTGCAAAAGAAATGTCCCTCTTTTAGAGTGTGAGTGTGTGTGTGTGTGTGTGTGTGTGTGTGTGTGTGTGTGTGCGCTCATGCAGCATTAGCGAGCCAGAAGCACTCTGGCCCTCAGCCTGTGTGTCCAGACACGCAGGCTCCGGACAAGCAGGGGCCAGAGGCTCCGCAAAGCAAAAATACCAGTGGAGTATTTACAGCATGAAACGCCGTTAACCCTTCATTCTGGTGCTGGTGTATGATGACGGCTACCTTTAAAGCTCCCAACGCAGGTTTGCACCTCTGTCTCCTGCATGTGCTGCACACCAGAGAATCAGAACATATGTATTTCTGATATTATAGGGACACGGATGCTGTATTTACCTCATTTCTCCATGCGTTTATATTTACTGTGCGTGCAGCTACATGTATAAATGTGATCTAACTTCTGAAGAGCCAGACTATTATCGCGGTAACGCTGGATCAGAGGGCTTATTTACGTTTGGAGTTTAAAACGGTGGAGCGTCACAAATCTTTCCCGGCTGTACATTTTGGCAGCGGGGAGCAGATGGTGAGGCAGAGCCATCTGACAGACCTGTTTGTGTTTTTCAAATCATGAAATTCTATATAGCATGGCCCTTAATCATTTTATAACCACCCCCTCTCTGTTTTCATCTGTTTGTGTCTCTCCCTGTCTTTCTCTCCCTCTCCTTCCCCTCACTTTCCTGCCTTGCTTATTATCGTCTCAGTATGTGCCAGACTTTATCTAATCCTCATGCCTCTCTTCCATCTCCTTGTTTTAGCCCTCAATGAGCTGTGCCGCTTTCCCAAGATACTTCAAATAAGGAGAAGGAGAATTCGGTTTCATGCGCAGTAACTGACTATATTTTACCCCGAACTACTCGTAATGTTGACGACGTGGTGCGGGGGGTTTAACGGCAGCACTGGAGCATAACAGAAGTGCTTCGGCGGCGACAAACCGCGCAGCGTGTCTAAACGTGCCGTCGTTCAATAGCACGGCTCCGTGTTAGTACATCTCACTCTTCTGCATTCGACGCCACAACGGCGACAGCGTGTTTTGTATCTGTCTCGCAGTTCATCCCACCCTAAGGCCCCTCCTCGCCCTCGCCGTCAATCAGAAATTAAAATACATACGGACTGATAAATGAAACTGCGCTCAGGCACAGCGACGTATAGGCGGGGTGTTTGCTTTGCAGGTTTCTCGACTTGTTGAATCAATTCTCAGCGGGTCACACTTCAACTACTGCAGTTAATATCGTCACATCCTGTAATAATTAAAGATATCAAACGTAAGTATTATCAGAGATGGTGCCACGCTGCTGTAACAGACTCTGCTGGGTGCCAATTTTCACCTCTCTGGGTCTTTTATAGAACTTTAAGTAGAGCTGGGCTACTTTTACTGCAGCTGCAACTCTCATGCATGCATCAGATCAACACTCATGATTGTTTTCAGTATAATGTGTGATTCGAAGGGTTAACGTGTTTTAAAAAGTATTTTTAAAGTCACGTTCAGTCTCTCTTCTCCTCCCGTGGCTGCGTTTTGGGTTCAGTGATGTTAAAGTGCACGTTTCGGTAGGTGGTGCTCTTCTCTCTGTCTGTTCAGTCACAGGCGTCACTGCTGCTGGCTGCACAGCAGCTCCGCCGCCTATTCCAAAGAAAAACCTGTTTGCGCCGATGCACGCTGGAAACGGGCTCTCTTTACGCAACGCTCTCAGTAAAACTGCTCCCAACAACATGCAGTGTCGTCATTTCCTGCGTTTTCTTGAGTTTGCACTCAATCCAATTATAGCGATGATATCTGGATGGACACGTCGCGATCAGTCAGGTTTGATTTTGGGTGAACTGACCCTTTAAGGAAAGCGGCGGCGGTGGCGGCGGCGGTGGCGGCGGCGGCGGCGGAAGCGCTAAAGCCTCCAGATTTGTGTGCTTCGCTGTGCTCATTTCTTGCAGATGCAAAGCCATATTAATGTCTGTGGCCTCTGTTGCCATATCACGGCGAGCAGGAAATCTTTCCCATTGCCTCTCCCCCCGGTGGCCCGGTTGGCGGTTTAATTTTGTTGAAGTGTTGGCAGATTACCGCTACCTCAGTGCTGCTGTCATGGAGAACGCGGCCGAGGCAGGCGGTGAGCAGGGAGCCGGCACATTGATAAGGACAGCTGCTCTTGGGAGATTTCCCCGGGGAGAGCGGTGAGACAGGGCCGGCAAAGACACGTTGGACGTCAGGTGAAAACACCAGGACCACCCTCATCGGAGCACACTGGCTTGGTATTCAAGCCCCTTATTATCTGATAGGCAGCTTACAAGCTGGGAGACCATCAACCTTTGTTGGCCGAATCAAAGAGCTTAAGGGTTGCATTCTGATTGGATTCACCGGCCCGGGCGCAAAAAAGATCAGCGAGCAGATTGATAAAAAAAACATAAGTCTTCGCCGCCCCACCACCCACACGCTGGATTTATTACAGAAAAACATTTAAAAAAAAAAGAGTTCCCACTTCACAGCAGAGTTTCTGAACTTCAAAAGGAAGACAACAAAGACGATGGAACAAAAAGACACTGATAACAATGAGTCTCTATATTCATCAACGCCAAAATAAAAATGTATTGAGTTCAACTCTACATGTGAAAATACATACTTTAATGGCCTCATCGGGGAACAGTTTGTTCTACAATGAAAGCAGTAGAAATGACATTTATTTCAGTGGGTTCACGTTTGAAAACCCTCCCCGAGGCGCAGCGACCAGGCTCCGCCATTTATCTTAAACTCTCATTTCCATCTCGTCTTTTTGTTTATTCAAAACAAAGAACTTGAAACAAAACGGCATTTACATAACACGGCCCCAGAAAAGCGCCGGCCCGGAAAACTCCGAGCGCTCTCCTTTCCACCGTGAAAGCGAGGCCTTCAGAGCAACGCCATTGCTCTTTCCCAGGATCCCACCGGGTTTCCTTGACAGAAGTGGAGAGCAGAGTGACTTTGATGAGGAAATGTTCCCCCCTCTGAGCGAGCGTTCAGAGGCCGCGGCGACTCGGCAGAATGTTTATGTGCGTGCGTGGACAATACGCCGGTGTGTGGACGCACAGGCTGTCTTTGAAAAGACCGGCCCCGTCATGAATTGTAACCATCTGTTTATCTGTACGTTGTGATGTTTGCGCGGCGGCGGGCGAGCCTGCTGATAGAAATCGCTTCTGCTGCATCGCAGGTTGGTTCCCGCTTTTATAGATACAGTCATGATGAGAAATCTGTGTCGAGACGAGCTGCGGTAACATGAACGATGCTAAAAACCAGTCAGACGGACAACATCAGATCTGAAACTTTGCATTTCACATTTTCCTTTTCTGAAGCGGCCGCAAACTCAATTCCTCTAAGAGTCAAACAGACAGACGTCCTACTTCAATCAGCTGAGGTCCGATCTCCAGGGTTCGGCTCAAATGATCTGTGATCCGCCCACAGAGGTATAATTATGTCAGGTTCAGGTATTCAGAGATGCCCTCAACCACTTTTCAGCAATTATCACTAAATGTGATGGCGAGTCCCGGATAAAAGTGGACTGGTGTTGTGCAGGTGTTATTTTTAGCTCGTGATCTCATATCGAAACCGGGCACCACGTGCGATTGTCACGGGAAAAGGCCGAGCCGAAGCCGCAGACCGGGTCTGGCGATGAGAGGTCCGCAGCCTTTTAGCCAATGGCTTTCCCTTTTCAACTGCAAACAAGCTTTGTTTTCATATGGTGTACAAAACCTCATCTTGCATGACTTGTCTTATCCTATTTGCACCTATAGGCAGCAGCTACAACTGTGCATCAGCTGACCTCTGTAGCAAAAGGACCAAGGAGACCACAGGCCTGTATATACTGAATATGACTTTAGAGCAACGACAACAGTCTTCAGCTGACCAGGATATCATTCTGTGCATTCTTACTGTTAGTCAGCAGCGTCTTGGCAATCCCCAGGTGAGACGACCGGCTGCAGAGGAGTGGGCTGCATGCATGAGTTTATGAATTTATTGGTTTTAGCTGGTGGTAGTCTAACGTGCGTCAGAATCTGAGAGGATGGAAAAGATGGATTTCCTGCTTTACAAATGTCCAGCGACTTGTACATTATGTTGTGTGAATACAAAATGCACCAAATGCATGCTTAACCCTTTAACACCCGAGCCTGTCCCGTCAGTGCTTTCGCCCACTTTTCCAGAATACCTGCACCTTTCAGTACCTGGCAGTTATTTACAGTTTACTGCATGTCGAAAAACACACAAACGGAACTGGATTTAAGAGTTTTAGTGAACAAACAACACTGCAATTATACAAGAATGGCAGATTTTGCATGTTATATTTGAAATGTGAAAAGTAGAAAACTATTTCCAGTAAAATTCAGGAGTCTATGTCTCATAATGTGCGAAAACAGGCCATAAAAAGGAAACTTTCTCCACCGCTGTGTGCAGCGGGAGCAAAGCGGCTGCTTCCGGGGACATTTGCGAGTGAAATTACCGTAATAACCCCGTTTTGGCTGTAAAGTGCAACGTCTCAGCTTTCAGAAACCGTGTGTAATTAAGTAAGTACACAAAGCACAAGGATCTTTCACTGTTGACGGACACGGTTGTCTTACACGCATGACTTTGGATTTAGCATCCCGAGCAGCTAAGTTTGTACATATAATATACTTTAACAGGAAGCAGTATGCAATGCAACAACAAAAAAACAAGTGTGTCCAGCAAAATACAGATATTTCGGTTGGATTAACAGGTAGCAGCGCTCTGCCACACCCCTGCATGCATACATTTATAGTCCACTTACAGCCTAAAAATAGAACCAACAATCTACTATTCGGAAATGAAAGGCTAAATCAATGGGCCGAGTGATTGATCTACAGCCACGTGAAGGCTGTGCAGCCCATAACGCCACCTGAAAGTCGTCCATAGCTCACGCTGATGGCCGCTCATTCACCGGCGGTACAGCAACTCGCAGGAATAATCTTCCCGCTGGTTTTATTACAGTGATGAATGGCTGCTCATTAGTGTCAGCCACCCTGGGAAAGGTTGGACATGATGAGCCCTTTTCATTCAAAAAATAAAAAAATAAAAAAGGCGTCTGACGGGCTGACGGGCTGACGGACGCTACGTTTCAGGCTTTCAGCCGATATCGCTGCGGTCGTCACATATATCTCCCCGCGAAACAAAACGTGTTTCACGTTCTCCATCAAATTCACTTGAATGCAAGTCTATGAGGCCGACACTGTACTTGAGCGCTGCTCGCGGGAGGTTTTCCACCCAGGCGAGGTATGGAAGTGTACGGCGCCTGCATGCAGATCAGGCCGCGCTGTATGTTTCTCAGGCTGCAGTCGTCTTTATGTTTAATAATCTCTGATCCCGTGGATGTGGAGGTTATTACAGCCGCTGGGTTGATATTTCCTCTCCCCGTGGTGTTTTTATCCCTGCACTCTAAGATCATTGAGGCTTGATTGGTATTCATGCGGGCCCGCTGTCTTAATGCATAGGGGCTCCTGTGGACAGTATATCGAGTGAGCCGATTGTTTCGCACTCTGCACTGTCAAGAGGAAATAATATACCTGCTATGTTTAACAGCTGTCCCTTTGTCAGACTTATTTATGGTTCTTTAAGATGTCTCCTCTTTAGAACTTCCTCTTTCACGCTTCTCTCTCTTGGGCATGACATGAAAGAGCGCCATCACACTTTTATGTGACAGTATTTGCCAAATCCGCTCAAGCTGAGGACACACACCAGTCGGCACCGTAGTCTGAATGGATCATAGCCCGAAGATTGTGTCTACTGGTGCAAGTTTGACACGCTGCCAGAGGTGCCGAGTCCTTTTTATATCCCGCGTCGAGTATTGGTGCGATGCATCACTATCACAGACTCCAGTTCCTTTGGCAACTGTCTGGCGATGAGCCGTCGCCCACACATGACAACGGGATGATTGCTCAGTGTTCTACCTTGGCAATATCGCGCCTCAGCGTGCACCGTCATCTCTGGTAAAACATCCCTTCATGTACACATTCTTTATGCCAGAGTGCCTTTGAAGGTCGAAGGGAGTGAAGCACGAAGACGCCGAGAGAAAAGAGCAAAGAGTAAAGGCGCGAAAGGGCCCCTCAGCTTTCAGACCTGTGATGATTTCTCCAATGCTCTGCCCTCTTTACATCCTGATGACGGGTTGCTCACTTTAGCCGGCATTGACGAAACATCTGAACCTTTGACCGGATATTCACAACTGCCTGAATTTCCCTGATTCCTCTTGAATAATATGTTGAATCTTCTAAAATGATTAGAGCGCAGCTAACCTTGGTCTGTGTGCAGCTGAAGCAGACATCTGATACATCGCCACGCAGTCTCCAAGTCCTCTGCTTTCCAACAGTTGTGAATAAATATTGAATCATCCTTCAAGGCTGCTATATTACATGCATGTCACAGGGAGACTATTTCAGTCCTCCTCCCCATTTGACACTGATCTGGGGCATTTTATCGAGGGCAGGGGAGAGAATGGAGACATTAATGGGCGGTGTAATTGCATGGCAAGGCTAAAATAGAAAGATGAGTGAAAAAAGATAAAATCAGAAAAAAATAAAAAAATAAAAAAATGCTAAAGTGCTGCTGTAAAAGATACCCGAGGAGAATCTGAACACATCTCAGCACAAATGTTTGACAAATTGCAGCCAGGACCGGAGCCAGTGTTTTGGGAGAGAGTACAGCACAGCGGTGGTGTGCAGACTCACTTTTACATGATGCATGTGAGATTTGACTTCCATTACCCCGACACAAGGTGACACTCTTCTTAACTCAGTGATTTCCAGCAAATGTTTCTGGCGTCTTGGTCAAGAGGCAGTTTTCTTTTATGCACATTATTAGACAGACGCACGAAAAAGAATAGGATCTGTAGGCAAATTTAGGCAAAAGCATGTTTCCAGTTTTGCTATTAGCCACAATAAAGACAAACATGCTGAGGGCAGAGAGAGTTACACCTATTTAATGAGTTTCTGACTTGATGTGTGACGACAGATACTGCAGAGCGAAGATAAACCATTTTAAACTTTATATTTGGTCCGTCAGTCGGTGGGTCAGCCCACCTCTTTGATCCAAACTAAAACACGTCACCAACTATTGGTTGGATAACCATGAAATTTAGAGCAGGAGGTCATGGTCTCCAGAGGTTGAATCCACTTTGGCGGCTTCCATCAGCAGGTTTTAGCCCGTGCAACCCCAACGGTCCACCATTTATCGAACAGTCAGAGAGAACAAATGAACTCTGGTGCAGACGTTCATGATCCCCAGAGGACGAATCCGTGATGACATTGGGCTTTTCAACCAGATTCAAACAGGTTTGAACATATCGCATCGTTTTAGCCTCTTTACTGTGTGTTTTATATAGATTTATGGATGTTACTGATACTTTTAAGGCTTCGGACAACATCTGAAGGTGTGGATGTGGTGGATGACCCGTGACAGAGGCTTAGACATTCATGTTTCCAAGGGGATGGATCTTAATGATCTTAAAGTGCAATTTTGAAAACGTGTATTCTGTGCTAAACAAAGTTCTTTTTGCCCACTGGATCTGCAGGTTTTGTAGAAAAGCAATGAGCCTCAGTTTATTTGGTCATCTAATGAATCGCTGGGTGAGTAGATCAAACCATGATGCACAGTATCATCTGTTTCATCTCACGCTGCTCTGGTTCCTCAGTTTTCGTTGTCATTTAATCTGGTAAACAAAGACAACCTTGTGTACCGTATCAGCGACTGACAGCACATTAAGGCTATCTGCTCCCTGTTAACCTGATTAAACGCGCACGCTTTTAGGTTTTTATGCGTGTTGTTCTGATCAAAGACGGCCTGCCTTCAAAGCCACTTCCTGTACAGCGAACGCCGTCTCTCTGAAGAAACGCCTCACTCTGGTCATGACTGATATTTATCAAAAGAAAAACAAAAAGACAAAAGAAAAAATGCAGATTTCTCAGGTTTTTGCACAACATTTGAAATTTTCTTTTTTATATAAAATGCAAATAAATGCTAGTTCCCAATTATGTAAAGTGTGTGGAGAAAGCTGCTGCTCAGCTGCTGTTGTTAAGGTTGTGGTGCCCGCCAACTGTTACTATGATCAACATCATCAATGTTATTATAATAATTATCATATTCATTATCACTTTCATCATTAGTATTTTCCATCAAATGAGCCATGTGGTAGTGAGACCAAAACAAAAATGTAAATATAAAATCATTTTGGGTTTTTTTCCAATAAACAGAAAGTCACTGTTTCCAAATTAAATTAAAAAAACCACTCTGACAGTGTACACAGTGTAAATATGTGATTACCTCTCACGTAAACTGGATGCTTCTGACTGACGCGTGTGATGAATTTACCCCCTTAAGCTTTAAAATAAAGAAGTGAGTCCAGTCCATTTAAGAAATCAATAAGGTGAGTGCATTGTGGTAAAGTGGGTTTACTCCCCATTCCTTTCCTGGCTGTGGCCTGGGTTTATCCGAGAGAATAATACAACTGCAGAGCGAGTCAACAACAATAGAGTTCAACAGACTCCAGACCCGGGCGTCCCCAGGATGCTGGTGTGGTCTGGTGGGTCTGCCGAGGCGCTGCAACATTACGCCGACGTTGTACATGAACGTGATCGGCAAATCAAAGCCTGCTAAATGCTAAATGTGAGGAGTGGATCAGAAAAAGCAAAGCCCGGTCCGCGGATCAAAGCCTCACTAATCCCACCTGCTGATTGGCTCTGTAATGATAATGTTTTGATTGGTCCTCAGAGAGCCGCGGTTTACCGTCGTTGGAAGGACTCCAAGAACGACTTCCTATATGGCAACTTAGACATGTGATTCGGCTTTGACAACGCATTTCTGCAGATAAATATGAATTTAAAATGTTTTATATATATCTCTGAATTTAAGTTTTTTAAAATTCTTATTAAATAAATATTTTTAAAAATCATAATCACTCCAAAATTTCTTATTTAGGACAGAATAACGCACTAAAAAACAGACTTTACTCACTCTTTTAACCACTGCAGAGCGGTTTTACTGCAGGCGGCCGAAAACCTCGTGACGACGCGTCGTTAAATCGCCACAATAGCCAAAAACAAATCAGACTCATCTTGTTGTTGCTGGCGAGCGCATTCACTCATTGAGAAAACACCAGCTTGTCGCCATTATCGTGCAAACAAAGCTTACAAACGCATCGCGCCGGCACTGATCTTGTCAGGTGTAGAGCGCGACGCGGAGGCCCCCCTTTTAACAATTCCCTTTGAATTAGATTTCACTCTTGACTTAATCTCTTTATTCGTGTGGAGAGGCTTTTTTTTTTTTTTTTTTTTTTTGTCGAGGAGGTTGTGCATGATGTGGCTTAATCCTTCCGCCCGCATGGGCACAGGCGGGCCTTTGATCAGCTCCTGTTTGATGAGAGATATCGACAGACCTCATCTGACACAGCGGACAGCCCGCCGCTGCAGAGCCACCGCCGCCCTCTCCTCCTGCACTTGTTGAGGTTGACGAGATTAAAAGAGGAGAAGATGGAAGCGTCAAATATCGGGAAACACGGAGCGGAGGTGGGGGGGTGTGTGTGTGCAGTGGCAGCGGCAATCGGCTGGACCTTGACTTGATTTATGAGTACACTCCATTTCTTTTTATTTCCCCTTCTCTCTCTCTCTGGGTGTTTCCCGTCCCTCTCTCTCTCTCTCTCTGCCTCATTGTGCATACACATGAGCACCACAAACACAGAAATACCAGCACACACACGTGCACACACAAACACTAACACGCCACCCCACCCCACCCCACCCCACCCCTCCTCCTCTGCAGAAGGTTAATAATGATCTCCGGTGTGACTCTCTGAGAGGTCAAAGCGGACTCTGACACAAAATAAGAGGCTTGGCTTGTGCACGAATGCTGTTTCCCCATGGTTCACTGTCCCCTTCGTGGCCGCGTGACATTTAGAAACACCAATAATGTGCTAATGATGCAGTATTTTCACAGAGCTGCCCCATGCCACCAGTGGCAGGTACTGCAGCTTTCTCTAGTTTGCCCTCTGTAAGGAGTCAAACGCTTAATTAATGTCCAATTTAACCCAAGACAAAGGTGCTGGAGGATGTGCTCCTATGATTTGACATACAGGCTGCTCTTCATGCCACTGACGGTGGTGATGAGCTCGCTTTCTTCTTTAAATCAAATCGATTAAAATCTAGCTCATGCGTGATTTTGAGGGTTGCTTGATTGTTTCAAATTGTAGTAAATCAAAACCGGAGGTTCTCTGAGTACTTGCAAAGAGAACCGTTGTTAGTTGCCTCCTCTCTATGCGGAACCGCGGACTGGGCACCTAGCTGTGTCCGTTAGTACCCCAGAACGTGGCTCGTCAGCATCATTTGCCTCCTGCGCTGCAACAGAAACGCAGGGGACGTGCAGATATTTGCTGCTCTCTACCACCGACTGTGAAAACACAACAGGGACGCCCTGGAAGCACAGCATGTTCATATTTAACTCCTGTTTATGAGTTTTATGCATCTCCACCTACATTGTGGGGGGGACATTAACATGCATTTAGAATTTAACACCGTGTGCATGTTTGAACATATATCTACCATATCATATTTAAGATATTTACATTTATTCCGCTATTTAATGCGCATGTTTGTGGGCAAGTAAATTGATTACGGATGGAGAACAGCTGTGGGCATGGTAACATGAAAAAAGCAACCAAAGTAATGAACTATTTAAGTGACTGCAATGCACCATGGGAAGCAGCAGGATAAATGTTTTCATCGACGGAAGAGCTGCAGAAATTAGCAGCCATGGAAATATGAAAACCACCACGCGTATGACACGATGTTGTGTTGACATTAAATATTTGCAATATCTAAAAAAGAGCTTGACTGGTTCTGTGAGGCGCACACACACACACACACACACACACACACACACACACACAATCCCACCCACAAACACACACTGTAGTGGCTGGAGTGAGAGAGGCTGACGTCTTGTCAGAGCAAAACGCCCTCTGCTGAGAAAATAACCCTGCCTCCACCTCTCCCCCGCACACAGGAACCAAAGTGCATTTGAAAGCTATTTTTTCCCAATTTGCTTCTGTTTAAGCAGATTGTCAGCCACTGAATACCAAAGCCCGGCTGCCCCCTGACATTATTCATGGCGCGGTGGACCAGGCCTGCCGAGTGGAGGAATTAGAAATTACTGAAAGAAATTCAAAACAAAGAGCACTTGAGCCACGATCTGCAAGGGCTGAAGGCCTGGGCTGGGGTTTTTTCCCCCCCCTAACGTCCTCTTTCTCTCTTTAAGCCAGGAGTTATATTATGGGTGCAATTTAATATCTGAGAGGGAGGGAGGGATCTGGATTTTCATAATCTTATGATAAGGAAAGGGATTAAGAATAAAGAAGGGATTAATTCGCTTGATCTGCCAATATGGTGGACCAACAATTTTCCCCCCAGGAAGTGATATGTTCTCCTCCTTGTACAAACCTAAGTATAACCCAATTACTATTCTCTGAAGAAAACTTCATTTGGCCACATCATGTTTTTTTGACGACTGGCCCTGACCCTGCGCTCACGCAATCTGTCACCTGTTGACAAGCCGCGGTATGCGGCGCGGTATCTGACAGCCTGCAAAGCGCATGTACAGAAGATGTGTGTGCACGGTACAAGAGCACGGGATCAATTAACGGGATGAGCTGAATGACACACGTGTGATACAGTAATTACCCTAGTATATATGTAATTATGTAAAGTGAGGTCCCGTTAATCGAGCGCGGAAGTGAGACGGCGCGAGAACAAGCACGCGGTCCATCAGAGCGGACAGTAAAATGGCCGGCATTCATTCGTCGCCGTGAGGCAGATGGAAATGACACAATGACGGCCGGAGACCTGTGATGAATGGCTCGTACCGCAAGTGGATGTCAAGGCCTGAACGCAAAGGCTTTGAAAGGCAGACGGTCATTTTACAGAAAACGTGTTCTCAGACTGGAAAGTGGGCCGCTAACCGGCGTCCACATCGCGCCACAGCACGGTTTAATTAAAACTGCCATGTTTAGCCGCTCGTCATCAGTAAATCACATTGTCCCGCGTCCTCCACTGGAGGCGACTTGCAGGAAAAACAGCAATTAGTTGTCGGTAAGAGAGAGACCAGGTTTCTGTTTAAGCCTATTGTTTTTTGGCTTAATTATAATTAATCGTTTCATCGCTCCAACCAGGGTGAAGCCTGGTTGATGGCTCCATAACAGCTTTGTCAAAGCAGTCACGCCGACTTGTCTGGACCTCGTTCCACATACGTCAGTGCAATGCAGTCGCTAAAAATGGTATCTGTAATGGTTTCAAACTTCTTAATCATCTCAAACCGGCGGCTGGTCGAGAGAACAAGTCCTGCAGGTGTGAATGAGAGTGCAAATATGAACGGACGGCGGCCCTGTTCCACCTCCTGTAGCTGTACAACTGAAAATAGCCACGCAGTGCTCGGACTCAAAATGTCCAGCAACAGGGAAGTGTTGTTTTCCCACCGGAGCTGCAGAGCTTTGCTATTGATATTAGCGCACACACACACACACACACACACACACACAACATCATTATCGTCACATCCCGTGTCTGACAAATGGCGTGGAAGACACTCATCAAACACGGCGAGCTACAAAGCAGCGTTTCCTACAGGACGTATGAGCCATTCAGCACAGAGAGAGAGAGAGAGACAATCATCTTAAAGCCTGGTGCTTTATGAGGTTTATAATGGGCACTGATCTCTATCTGCAGTGGGGAGGGAAGATGGAGGTGATTAGAAGTTGATGCTCCCTCAGGCTTGGGATTATGGTAAATATACTGGTCGTCTCCGGGGATCATTAAAAACAGCTTCCTCATCCCCTCCAAGTGACTGCTTATGTTACTGGACCCTCGGAGGCAGAGCAGACAGCAGCCACCACTGCTGCCTGTTTATAGGGAAAACAGAGTGTATGCTGCTTCCTGTGCAGTTCTGCAGCGCGGTACGTTAAGGATTCTGTTTGATTTGCAGAAATACTCCACACACTTTATTTTAAAATGCACCAATGTATTTGTGTCTTTCCAACATTTCACTCAGCAGCTCAAATATACAATAAATTGGATGAATTGTAATAATTTAAAATCCTTATCTGTCCATCTGCAGCTAACTGTGGCTCCTATGCAAACGTTTCCTGTGGGCAAAGGAACAAGCTTTGTGTTTATTCAGCCAGTCTGCTGGAAGGCGAGACTCTAAGCCACACCATTCAAAACCAACATGTTACAGCCCACTGAGATATACAGGGTCAATAAGCGGACTCCCACACTCGCTGCGATGGCAGCGAAGCCCACGTCACCCGGCAGCGGAGCTTGCCCTGTGGGAGGTCCAGGCTGAGGCTGTGACAGCCTTCAAGCTTTCACACATTTCTCACCTTCAACAGAGGAACTGCTCTGACACAGGATGGATGGATGGATGAAAAGGAAGGGGGAAAAAAATGAAAAAGCTGTTCTCAGCAGGCAGCTCGAGGGAGGATGACATGCAAGAGGTTAAACATCAGCCCCCTCAAACATTAAAGGCACAAACATAAACACAATATTCAACATGAAACCTGATTTTCACACCGTTTTACCAACAGTTTCAAAGGATCTGATATAAAACTGGGCAACATATTGATAATATATCGATATCGTGATATTAAACACATACCGCCTTACAAATGAAGTATTTTAACACTGTGATATGGCAAAAGCTTTGATACTTGCAGTTTTAAAGGCTGCATTACAACAACACGGTGGCGCGTGGTAGATAGAAAGCTAATTTGGCAGACAAGCTAGCAGCTGCAGATTAAGTCAGAACGCGTAAACACGGCTTCGCTATGGATGCTAATGCTATGACTGCACAGCCGCTGTTTAGAGGGCGTCTTCAGCAGATTGTCTGTAAATCATCCTCTGTTTTCGGAGGTTTTCCGGTGCAAGTAAATGCATCTTCATCCATTTATTTTCAACATGTCCCCTGGGTCAGTTCTCTTGTTATGAGCTTTCACAGAGATACGTTAATGCTCGTGCTGCACATTGTCAAGGAAAAGCCTTGCACGTCTTCAATGCCAGCTATTCAGAAGCTTGAAAACATAGGCGCACAGCTCGACCACCGTGTGCTTGTGAGTTTACGTAAATTACCCCGCAAGAGTTGCATAAGCCCACGGTTAGTGCAAAGCGTCCTCTGACTGAGGTGAGTTTAACACATCCAGGCGCCGGCACTGGAGTCGTGATGGTGTTACACGACAGCAGCTCAGGTGCATCTGACCACCGCTGCACTCATCAAAGTTTTGGGCTTTGGTACAGAGCGACAGCAATATAACGCAGGAGCATATGGGGAGATTACAGGATGATGTGGGTGTGAGGAGCACAGATACGTCCAATCACAAAGCGCCACTTGCATAACGGCACACAAGCACTTGTGTATGTGTGCCACGCGCTGCACTGTCCCTCTCACAGACGCAGAGACGGAGTTGAGAGGAAGAGGATGAGCGATCCATCTATCTTTTAACAGATGTGATGAATATCGGTGCGTGACCCACGCTCCTTCCCTGATGCATCGCTGCAGCGTGCTTGTCATCTTTGTTTTTCGCTTATTATTCTCTGAGAGAATCCACAGATTTGCCTCAGGTGCATTTTTCATTCTCCGTTTCATTATTTGCTCAGATTAATACGAGCAGTGGTATCAGCGGCGGCGTGGTCGGCTAAGCTGTGTCTAATAGGCTAGAGTCTAGACATACCCATACCAATTATCCACTGTAAATAGAATCCACGCTTTGGCTCAAGGCTTTGTTTATTCAATTCTATTCACTTCATATCCTCATGATTATAATTAAAGAAAATAAACACCTGCTTAAAAAGGTGAAGGCTCAGGGATGGCACACTGCTCCAACATGTGTCAGCCCTACAGCGCGTTGGTGCGCCCTCCCGTACGCCCCCCGCGATGAGCGTAAAGCTGCATTTATGGAACCATTACATCGCAGATGATATGCAAAGGAGGGCGAAAGCTGTGGCTTAATTAGTTATTATTCGTCTCTTCCCCGTTTCCTCTGAAGTGTTCCATTTTTGTAAATACACGTCTGAAGATAGAGGAATCATTTATATTCGATAATGAATCATCTATTTTCACAGGAGCAGCCACTGCAGCAGTAGGTGCCACATTTAGCAGATGGCAAATATCTTCTTTTGATGGTGAGCTTTAAATGCAGCTGAATGCAGATCATGTAGCTGTGTTTCCCAGTAGCCTTTACTGATGTAACAGGTTTCACTTTGTTGCCTTGTGCCGGTTTTATTTGTTCAATACGCTATAAGAACTTGTCTTTATGATCTGCTCGTTACGCGGTTGCTTTATAGCGTGAGGCATTTTTTAGAAAGTGCCCTAAAATAAAGATTAATATCAGTTTGTCACTTCGCACTGTAGCGAAAACCGTAACAAGCGCAGGTGCAGGAGCCGCTGATGACTCAGCAGGGGCTGAACGTGAACCCAGAGCAGCGCCTGGCGGGGGTCGATACGACGTGAGCGTCAGTCGGAGGCTGCACCCAGAGGCTGGAGGCTCGGGCGCCTTTCCCACAGATATGTCAGAGAAATGTTTTATCCTGCTTTAAAAAAATAAATATGCACACAAGTTGCAGCATTAGTATAAAGTATATTTCTCCCCTGACCTTCAGAGCAAACTGTATCCACAACCGGGGATGGTTTTATTCATTTTTAACTTATCTTGACCGCAGCGTATCTGGAGCTGCCCCATACGGTCGACATAAAACTGGTGTAACATGTCAGCTTTGCTTCATCTTTAATGAGGAAATAAATAAAAAAAGATCTATTAGGAACATTTTAAATTAAAAAATGGTCATGTCTGACTTCTGAATAGGGGTTTTGCAGACTTTTATATTCACTGTTACATTTAATATATTTCCAAAAAGCATCTAATCGAGATAAATTAACCTTGACTTGACTTACACTCCGCTTTTCATCCGAGAGCACTTCAATCACTCGTTTTGACAAAACCCCGGACTGTTTTTCTTCTTCTCCTGACTGACGGACGTGCCTTTATCACATCTCGACTGAAACTCCCAAAATGTCAAACATGAGACAGGGCACCGGCGTCGGGAAATCACGAATGAGCCCGGGACTTTCTGGGGAAAAGGGGGGGGGGGGCTGACTTTCACAGTGACAGTGCAGCTGTAGAGTCAGATGCACCTTCACCTCGTCAGCTTGTCCCGCTTGGCCACTGACGTACCGCGACATTTGCTTACGGCGCAAAAAAAAAAGAAGAAGAAGAAGAAGAAGAAGCCTCAGCTGCACGGCGACCAACCTGAAGTCATCACCGAGGCCACGGTACATTGCAAGTGACACGAAGTCAGAACCTAAAATCTCAGTATGGACAGGGCTGAATCTTTCATGAATTTATCATTTTTTATTCATAACAACTCTCCATCCACAATTTCTTCTTCTTCTTCTTCTTCTTCTTCTTCTTCCCCCCTCAACAGATCTGCAGCTGACAAGAGAGGTCCTTGGTGTGCGACCTTGCAGGCGCAGCTGAAGTTAGAGAGTGCAGAGGTCATTCGAAACATCACTAGAGGAAACCGTTGTGACCGGGCCGCCTCGCAGCAAAGCCTCGCTCTGTTTAATAGCGGTTAGCCATGCACGAGAAACATAGACTACAGATTAGATAAGTGACTATCACTTAAATGATTTGCCTGTGGGCTCCGGCATGGAGGAGGAGGAGGAGGGTGGAGGGTGGGGATTGGTGGGCCACATTACCTCTCCTAATACCAATTCCATCATATCATGGCCTAACCATCTGTCAGTGGTTGTATAACCTTTCAGATTCATTTCTTTCCAGCTGGTTCACAACACTTTCAAGGGACACTAAGTTTAATAGCTTCTGCTGCCAACTCTCGGCGAGTCTCTCCGTCCTTTCAATCGCTCCGTTGTCTTTACATTTAAGTTGCCGCTCTCTCTCGGTTGCACTGATGCAGCGCCTGCGTGCGTTAAGCTTCAGGCAAAAGAGCATGGGGGGGGGGGGGGGGGTCACGAACACACCTCGTCCACGACCACACCTTGCACGTCGTCTTTTTATGATGCAAAGGCTATAAAAACAGAATAAAACAGTTTCTCATCGTCTGTGCATACTAAAAGAAACCCTCAGCTCTGTGAGAGACATGTATGAATGAATGAAATATGAATTTAATTTTAAAACTTGATTAAGACAACTGCGTCCTTTCGGTTTGCTGCTCTGCAGAGATAAGCAGCCTACCTCAGGTGGAGAGAGCATGGGGCAAGCAGGGGTGAAGTTGAGCTCCGGTTGTGGATTGAAGAGAAGTTAGTGCGCGACTACAAAGGCACCAGAGAGCACCTGATTCCCCTTAATTCCCCTTAACAGAGCCTGAGAGACAGAAAGAGACAAGGGCGGCCTGAGCAAAGTTTTCTAAACTTTGTCTTTAAAGGGCTGAAGTGCCGTCTGCACTGATGTCAGTCAATCTGACTCCACTAATAAGACGCACGGCGGTGGAAGTGTCCGCGTCGTTAAAGCCCCCGAACACACTTCCACGATCCCCGCCTCACGTTTTAAAGATCGCACGCGGGACGGCTCGAACGCTCCTCCGCCCGCCGAGGCGTTTTTCACACCGTGTATTTCCAGACTGTTAAAGCTTCACGGCGCGCGTAAACCTCTGCTAACGTCTGGTGGAAATGACTGTTGTGAACGCACAGGTTGCAGGAACTGCAGGTTGATTCACGCCAGCCCAGTTACGTCTGGGTGAAGATGCTCTTTGGTTGTGTAACTTTGATCCATTACTTTGATTAAATATTTAATATTTCTTTCAAACAATCACTGACAAGATGATTTATCCCAGGGTCGGGTCAGCGGCTCAGTTTTTCAAACCCAGCATCACAGCAAAGACAAGAATCAGGTCACTTCACCCCCCGGTGGACATTATAACAACAAAACATCGCGTGTCATGAATATCGCGCAGGTCTAGTCTCTAACACCCCGCTGAAATATCTCCCCTAATGCTCGGCCCGGGTGCCTGGTTATAGAGAATAAATTGGTGTATCTTCAACATCATTATCATGCTGTTCAGTTCACTGCACTTGTGCCTTGCAGATAAAAGTGTTGTCATCCTGGAAGACAATGCAATTAGTGAAGAAATGTATCACGGGCGGGAAGAAAGTGGAAACGTCGTGATGAAGATGATTAGAGTTCTACTAGCATGCTAAAGAGGAAGTGCAGCTCCTGCGCAGTCCCACCGTGGCGATGACGCACCGACTTAAATAATTACCATAAATCATTCACGTTGGCTGGAGCCGTCGCTCTCTTTCCGTCCCTTAAACTCACGGTTGAGATTCATTTTGGGATTTATGAAAGATTTCTGCGTTGTCACATCACTTGTGTCTCGGTTTTCTCCATTTTTTTAATTAAAAAAGCAGAAATTTGATTAATAATTCCGATCCAACGGTGACACAGAGACTGTCTGAAGTTACAGGACTACCTGCTGCTGTTTGTTTCGAATGCCCGGGTCACTGGTCCACAGCCGGACTCCTGAAAAGTACCATCGGCTGGAGATCAGTGATCGGTTTCTGGCCTCCGCGCTGACTTTGGACCAGCTCTGAATCTGAATCGGCCTCTGAAGGATCAGTTTTGTGGTTCACGTCACATTAACACAGCCTGGCTGCACTGTGCCAAGCTGCAATGTATGCGGATACCCTTTGGCCTCCATGCATCTCATTGCATTTCACAAGGCTGACGTGCACCGCTGCATCTGACAACACGTACGCGACATCCCGTGTTTGGCTGCAACAACATTCATGTAAAACACGATGCGCCTGTGAGCAGCAATGAACTCAAGTTATTATTAACGCACCGCCCCGTACATCATGAAGTTTTATAAGAGATCATGATCATGTCAATTCCCAACATATTCATTTACCTCAAAGCTCTAAATGCTACTTATTTCTTACAAACAGCTGCTCAATAATGCTCTCTGACTGTAAATGCATAGATAAAAGAAGTGCATCAGACTGAATCTGAAGCTCCGAGCGCAACCTCCTCTGGAGCAGCGTTACCGTGGTGATCTGGCCAGGTGGGATGACAGCCACCTGATGCAGGCTTCAGTGCCTGCTCCTCATGGGAAATGCTGGGTCTATGTAAATATTATAAAGAGTCTGGTCTAGACTTTGCTCTATATAAAACACGCCACGACTCGAAAGATCACTCCTTCCTTTCCCATTACATCATCGTATATTATAAGCAATGATTCAACACATATCTCAAAAATACAACCTGAAAGAGAAACTTAACCGCAGATTTTCTTCTCTCACCACTCTGCAGGAACCAGAGGCGTGCTGCAGGGTGTGTCCGTACAACCCTGGCGTCACCAAGTCACACCCACCAGCGACTCTGAGCGTGGTTATAGGTGCCACACACGTGCAACCACGACCGTGAACCTTTAGCTTTTCAGACTTACCCTTGAAAAGCTGAATAACGATCCTAGCGGGACGTTTCAAACCTGCAGCTCGGTTGGAATAAACCCCACAGAGGTGCGCTCTTTGCCGCCACCCAGACCGCCAAAACGACGCCGTTGCTCAGGAAAAAAAAACAAAACACCATGCAATGTGTTGCAACTCTCTCCTCACTGCCAAGTGGGGAAAAAAAAAAAAAAAACGACCCACACAGCCAAATAGGATTTTTAGAACAATTAGGGCCTGCAGGTTCCTGGGGGACATCTAATGAAAATATCCATGAACACTGGGCGAAGACGGAGCTGAGTCATGCCAAAAAACAGGGATGGTGATATGCAAGCAGCAACAAGGTCAATACAAACAGGATTCCTCGCTGAATGTCATATTAAACAGAGGACTGTGGCAGCTCCAGAGGCAAACACGGGCAGGCTCAGTCAGGGGATGGCGTGTGTGCACGGCCGAGGTTGTTGCATATTTAGCTGCAAATGCAAACAGCGGGCTTCATTTCCTCACACTGTAACAAACAACCTAAACAAAGAGAGTCATGCAGCTCAGGGACACAGAGTCTGTGGGAAAAGTACTGATGCAGGAGACAAGAGGCCAAAAAAAAAAAAAAAAAAATCACATTTCCTACATTTAGTACATCTGTTAAGACACATTATGTTGAGTGTGCATCTTCACGGGTCAGGCTGCTGCTAATTAATACGCCCGGGAGAAAAGCATGCCATCACACGGAGAAAACCGCTCAACCACGAGGACTTTTTCATGCCGATTATAAATACGGCTTCATATTTGCAGCTTTTAGACACGTTTGAGTTCTTATTTAACTTGATTGGCACATTTTAGGGACGTATTTTCAGATCATTTGGGGGTGGCCATTGGTTGTGGGATTGTACGATCCCCCCCAGATATGGACCCAGAATCACCGATCAGCTGCCGCCTGTGCAAAGTGCACTTCTTCAGTAATAGTGTTATCTGTTTAATCGGGAGCTGTGCGTTCAAATACAGAGTGGGTGGTTCGGTTTAAACGGTAAACGGATAACTTGACGTTCATTTGGTGAATTTCACTTTATTTGCACATTATGAAAATTAAGATTTTGATGTTTGAACTGGGGCAAATCATCTTTAACTACCGGTGGCTGATTGTAGAAACTCAATGCTGTTAAATTATCGTGGGATTTTGCTTTTGAAATGTCCTTCAGAGGAGCTCCTAAAAGAAAAAGGTAAAAACAAAGCACAGGGTCCTTCCCCGATACTGAATATTACCTTTTAAAAGTCTTCTGTAGCGTTTTAACCACATTAAGATGCTGGCAGTCCAAAGGATTTAAATTTACAGTAATTTCACTGTGTCTCAAGTGTTTCCCGAGGGCACCGAACACTGCAGAGGAGCTGTCAGTGTCAGTGTCAGTGTCGCGAGGAAGCCTTGGGGATAATCTGAATTACATAGGTGTGTGGAAACAGTCGCAGCCATAAGCGACTTTTTGAATTGGGAAAGTCATACTTCTGAGGAATGTACGACCGCCAGTGTGACGCTCCGTCCTCACAGATAGACAGAGATTGCACAGAACATGAGGTTGGAGGGAAAAAAAAAAAAAACAACCTATAGAGTGCCGGTTCATCAACAAAGTCGGAAGTCCTCAAACTAAGTTTGCCACTCATGGTTCAGCCGGTGTCACAGTAATCACTTTTGTATTCTGGTGAGTGAAATATGATGTATGAGCATCTGCTTTCCAAATGAGTTTACACTGGAGTCAGGGCCCGATATCTCTGGGCAAAGGTAATCATTTCTTGTTCTGTCTTTTAAGCTATGAGATGGAAGAAGGTGCAGCAGAGGTGGGAGAGAGCCAGATGGATATTACGCTGACTTTTGAGGAATGGAAGGCAAACAAAAGGGTAACGGGGGAGGAGAGCAAACTCAATCTTCCATTTCAGACGGGGGTTTTTTTCCCCTTTATATCTGTCATGGCTTTCATGTGCAGCGTCCTAATGACAGGAGGCTGGTAAACAGTGGGGTGGAGAACAGACTCTCCAATGACATTTTTCTTTACACGTGTGGCATCACAGCACATGCCAGTCACAAAGCAACCATGCAGAAGACGAGCGACGGGCGGACAGAGGCAGAGGAGGAAAGAAATGAAGTGTGCGGCACTGTTCTTCCGCTCATCCTTCACAGCCGGGAAGTCTTATATTTTAAAACTATTAATCCTTAAAGAGTCGGATACTCCTTGCGTGTGCTATGGTGCAGACAGTATTGCAGAAAAGGTGTAAAATGGACTGCTGTAACCACGGTAACTACATTTAATCCCATGAACAAAAAATGTGACTTTTCTAATGGGACAATAGCTTCACATGACTTGGATGGATTGGTGCCATCGACTCCTGTGTCACAACCGTCATTTTGTTGTGAAACAGTTTTTCCTCAGACAGGAGAGGCGGAAAGAAATGCATCAAAGTCCTTAAATGCACCCCCGGGCAGTTATTTTGGGCTAACAAGACCAGCTCCCCTGTCTTAGTGCATGAGGAAAGAGCCAAAACGTCACTTTCAACGGTCACCCAGACATAAAAGCCGCATGAATAGAATAATTATTCAAGTCTGATTTTAAAAATGCGTAAAAGGTTTGGTAACCTGCCACCAAACTTCACGAAACGTTTGTGAATCTCAATTGTTCACAGTAACAGTGCAACAGTTGGGTAGATATGTTCCAGGTTCTCATCTAAACTTGTCAAACTGTGTGGAACAGATTAATGTCACCTCCTCTAATCGATTTGCATTAATTCATTTTTAATTGTTGGGTACTTCAGGTCGACATAAAAGTTGCCATAAACCTCGAAGAATGTGCTTGTTGTGCAATACTGTAGACCTGCAGAAGATTTGGATGTACTGCCGACACATTTAAAGTTTGTTTGGGGCCCAGAAAGCCACGTCTTTGAGAAATATTGGATGTTAAGACTTTCAAAAGTTAGCTGTCTGGTCAAACACTGTAACCAGGCAACAAAGGCCTCTGTAAGAGAGGTGACCAAGAACTAAAAGCCTCAAGAGTTTTTGCAGAGATGAGAAAACCTTCCACAAAGACAAGCATCACTGCAGCAATCCATCAATCTGGCTTTTATTGTGTTGTGGCCAGACTGAAACAACGAAAGGAGAAAAAAAAAGAAAAGAAAGCATGCATGTGACAATCTGTCTGCAGCCAGCCAAACGGCAAAAATAACTTCCTCTGGTCTGAAGAGACAAGATTTGAACTCTGTGGCCTGAATGCGAGTGGCAAATCCCAGCGGTAATACCACCCTGCAGGTGAAGCATGGTGGGGGCAGATGATGAGTTTTGAGGAGATGCGGCTTAATGGCACAGACTCAGGACTGAGGAAACACCTCTGACTCAACAGCAGCCTTAAGTTCAACGACAATAAAAGGCTGCTGTTGTCTGAAACGTCCTCAGCCTGAATCGGGAGATCACAGCTCTCAGACGCTCGCATGTTGACGGAGCATGAGAGGATCTGCGAAGAGGAAGCAGGGAAGAAGACTCAAAGGGTTCTGATATTGGGTCTCTGTAATTATCAATCAAAAACCTTTCCATGTTTTAATATTTCGGCAAGTCATCTAACAACACCGTCGTCATCTCCTGAGAGAATCTGCCACCGTCTCGTGCAAAGCCCATATTTTATAGATGCCGCGGTGCTTCGCTTTTCAGCAAATGCCCCATGCGGATACACAAAGGTCCCGGTCTTCAGACGACTGCTAAATATTGCATCGTGATGAGCCGCCTCTCATCCGCCGTGGTCAAAGGACGAGTCACGATTGTGGTCAACTTGTGAATTAATCTATTCTGCTGCCTTCAGGCATGAATGGAGACTCCAAGCAGCGTGTGAAGTGGGGGACTCTGTATCCGTTGTGGGAGGTATACATGCCAAAACAGGGTTGAGGTCCAAAGGCATCTTATTAAATTCAAACCCAGCATGGGATCCACTTATCAAATCTGAACCCTTTCACATCCTTCATCTGATTTTTTTCTGGGAGGGACGCTTTCAAAAAGGGTTTGATAACTGAATACCGAAACCAATACTTCAACATTTTGGGAAATCCTCTTATTCTCTTGCAGCGAGTTAGAGGTCTTCGTCGGTTGCCTGGCAACCGCACTGTGAACAGGTTTCAGGAAGTGCCTGCTCCCAGCCACAAAATAATCCAGCACACATCCCCCTGAAAAACCACAACCTGGCGTTTTAACACCTTCGTTGGAGATGTAACGTAGGAAATGTTGCACCTCAGTGAGGGTGCAGGACAATTCCCCTCCGTTTCCAGTCTTTAGGTCAAACTAAGTTCATCAATGTTGTGGTTTTTCCAAAACTCAGAGCTAAAATTCATCTCTATATATTATCATTTTTTCTATGTTGAGAGCTTCAGTTCTTGATATTTTATGGCATTTGTTAAACTCTTGTGGAGGACACAGCCTCTTGTGCTTCCTTCAGCGAAAAAGCAACACACACGTTTTTCTTTTCATCACAACCTTTCAAATTTGTGCCCGAGAAACCATCCGACCTCTGCCGAACCACTCATCTGGCCCTCATTGTGCTAGTGTAGCGGTTTCCCTGCTCGTTCCAGTCGAACAACCGTTGATTTGCATCTCACTCAGGTGGCTATTAATCAGATGCAAGAGCAAAACTTTACATTATTTAATCAAATGTAACAACAGTATTAGTATACCGTATCCCCGTGTCCTGTTCTTCAGTGATGGAATGGGGTTTGGATGAGGTGAGTCAAGGTCTGGATCTTCTCTGCCAAGTTAATCCCCCTCCATACATGGGGATGAGAGGATAGTCAGGACGGTAACATTTTAATTTGGAGATGGTACAGTAGAAACATTGTTTTAATGTTTTCAGAGCTTTAGAGGAAAATCTTCTCCTAAGCTTCGGCCACACGACAAAGCTATTCCTTTGATTTCTGAATTACAGTAAAAGCCTCGCCTCCTGCATCGGACAAAGACGACGATTAAATGTTGTCATGCCGACCTCACGTCACCCACTCACTTTTATTTAAGGAACCTGGCACAACCCCGCAGGTCCGTCAGGGCCGGGGTGCAATTTGTCTTTGTATCTGAGGTTTTGGCATCAAAAGCCTGCAGCTGGATGTTTGCAGCGATTCGTCTAATGCCTCATGTGTCACGCCGACACCCGGACGTGACCTTAGAGAAGTCCTGAGCGATCCACGTCTCACTGCCTCCTCGCTTAATTTTAAAAACAGAATTATTGGGACTCTCTCTCCGATGGCTGCCTTCTCACCCGGCCTTCTGTAACTAGGTCAACACCTGACTGTGAAGCAGGTACGTCAAGGCCCACATGTTGCCCCTACCCATCAGCCCCAAATGTCCAATATAATCCCCCCACCTTTGATCATGATTTCCTCCTAATCCGGTTGAAAGTGTTGGGTGAAGACAGCCAGAGGCAATATGTCTGCTCAAGGTAGTATAACCGCTTCCTCTTGTGGAGGAACGGCGTTAATTACCTCTATTCGTACACTGAAACTAACCCCGGTGACCAAAGTGAAAGTTAAATCTCTGATTGGATGAATCAGCAGCGGGGACTTGTTGGGTTCCTATTGATCTTATTGAGCAGGGGAGCCACAGCTGGAGAGGCGGCGGACGCTCGGGCTGCATCCTTTCTATTCAAACTTCATTATAACTGATTAAAGTGACTTTGCGACGCGGCGTCATCTGGTCACATCAGATGAGTGGATTAGCAGCAGGGAGAGTTTTACATAGACTGTGCTTTTAATCCTCACACCATACATTCTGCATGCAGAAACACACACTCCTGCACACACACACACACATCCCTTAACCATAATCACTTGGCATCACCCTCAATGATGTGACCTTACGTCCCCTGCTGATTAAGCTGGTACTAGACAATGGACACGGACAATGACATGCACTTCCAGTAATACATCACAGGATGAGCAGGCATCTGAGGGAAATACATGTCTCTGCATTGATAATGACGTACTCCTGAAGTTTGTCACACACTTTCTAATGCGCTTATATGTCTTATTTACATCTCAGGCACAGCTGAGCACCAGTTTGAGTCGTTTCTCCTCGTACATGTGTCTTTTATCACGCTGGGTCATGTCCTTTCCTCCGTCTAATCCTTTCCTTCACAGGTCCCACATGCCGTATATATTTATCAAATGCGCGGGTGAGCTGCTGCAGACCCACCCTTCCTCCCTAACTCCCCTGCTGTCAGATACCCCTGCTTCTGGCTCCTTCTCAGCCGCTGCCTCCACGACGTATTAATCAAGCGTCTCGGACAGAGATGAATCCCGACCGATACCAGATTCTCAGAGTGACTCATGTTTGGCAGCGCCTTTAGGTTCAAAGCAAAAGAACTTTTTACCAAATTTGTGTTAACCTTGAAAATTGCACAAAGCTGCTGGGTTTCTGCCTGATAGAGCCAGTAACTCTAATATATCATCTACCATGCGTCGTCCCTAAGCGTGGTCCCATCACCGTACAGATGAAGAGCAGCTCTAATTCACCACCTCATGAAACAGTCAGACCCGCTGACACCGCTCATGTTTTTCGGCCTTTGGTCAGTTTAACAGGGTTCCCGGTCTCTACACGCATTGTGGAAACACTCGGTTCACACATATCTCATAATGGTTGCTATTGACTGGCTTAATTTGTTGCAGGACCGCTCCGTCTTCTGGGAATTATAGCAATTACGCCAAAGATAATAGTGTTTGAACCAATTTGTCTGCACATACCGTTGACGCAAACCTTAAACTGGACAGCAGGAGGCTGAAGCTTCTAAAAATATTGATCTTTAAAATCTTTAGAGAGCAGAGCAGGTTACACGCCGAGCCCCATAAACCGAAATGTATTCACAGCGTCGGCGCAATTCCTCAAACTCCGTCTAACTCCAAAGCTCTGGGGCGGACACCCCTGCTAAAGAGGAAAGGAGTTAATATTAAAGCTGGGAAAGTGTCAGAGCTGCTTACATCAGCTGATATTATATTGGTTTTGAAAAATATGTTTGACCCTTCATGAAAAAGCAAAGTGGTCCAAATTTCTTGGTTAAACTGAGTTACTTTAGCAAATCATTTCCAAACTTTACTCGCGTTAAGTTGAATTGTTTTGGAAACCGTTTCCTTAGAGACCTCAAGGGTTTCAGCTGATATATAACTTCAGCAGCCCAGTGATCTGTTGTCACATTTCAACTGATGACAATACACTAGTTTTTGTCTAATATCTGACTTTTTCCTAAATTTGGGGGATGGGGGTCCAAAATTGTGGATCAATTGGTCATGATACTTCAATTTAGCATTTGTTTTGTAATGTATTACTATCTTTTCCATCAGAAATGATAATATATGCAAGTTAAATGTCGAATTTTTAAGCAACAGAAATGTATTTCAGTGCATCTTCGTATCTGTTTCGTCTTCCTTTTGATGTACCGACATGACCGTCGTGGACCTTAACCTCGTAACTCGTGCTATCACACCTTGATTTGAAAATGCTCCAAAGAGCTCATTGTGATGACACTGAATACTTTGTTTTCTCAGATTATGCGCACTTTGTGTGCTTTAGCGCTGAAAGATATTGACTATTGATGCTATTTGCATAACCAACATGTACTTATGTTCACTGACCTCCAAAGAAACCCATGTGGGGCATACACAGACATGCACAGATGAATACATTCAGGCGGTGTTGTCAAATTTCCTTCTACCTGCCTTTACTTGCTTTTCAAAAGTCCTATGAGTCATTGTCAGAAATCAACTTGTATTATTTGTCAGCTGCTCTCACACCTAATGAGCACAGACATTAATGATAGCAATCAGCCTTGGCAGCGTCGGGGCATTGAGATCTCTATAATCATCAGTTGCCTGGAACTTTTTGCGATTTCTGCTGCAACGAGACACCAGCAATTTTGCCTTAAGAGCACTCTTTGCATTGTGACATTTGATTGTTGGAGAGGCGCTGTCCATTTTTCTAAGTTGCACATTAATTTTAAGAGGATTTGTGTGTGTGTGCTGTTGGTGCTGTGTGCAGCAGCCATTTGCTGAATGGGATTTGTGCAGCGTTTTTATCTCGCTCTGATCTTTGGCCCCCGAAGCCGGCTCGCTGTCCTCTACCATAGCATCAATCCAGGACCTTGCGACGAGGCAGACAGATCAAAAAGAGCTCAAATTGGCACACCTGCAAATAGCTGGGACATTTTGTTGCAGACTCCACCTGCTAAATATCCAAACCCCTATTTTAATAGTCAAACGCAATGTTCCCCTCCTGGTTACTTGTCAACATGCCATTGCCATTAGAATAAAGTCTTTGCTGAGTAATCCCTGTTTGCACAACAGGACTAATGTGCTGCAGAGGAGATTGCTCCAGCAGCTATACCAGATATTTGTCACTGAAGGTATATTGGAGTGTTGCTGCTACCCAACCAGCGCAGCAAACGTTGAGAAAGATGGGTTGGAAGGTCACACTCGGTCAGACGGGTAAGCTGTGCGGTGATACCCACTTTAAGAAAGGTCAGTTGTCAGTTAAGACAGATAAGCTAGCAGAGAAAGAGCAGCGACTTGAACATCCATTCAGCCTAAACCCGGGAAAGTGTAAACGCAAAACCCAAACATGGAAATGCCTTTTTTACAGCTGCAGTTGGTATTTCTTTTAGCGATAGGAATACTGTCTCAAGACAAACACAATAAGACTTCACAGAGCTGAATCCATTGAAAATAGCTTTTATATTAATCAATGTTTTGGTTTTTTACGATCAAACAATAGAAACATGAACCTTTTTTTAAATCATTTCATTGAAACCATCAAATAGACTGTTCACAACTTCATTCATTCCCAGGGCCAATGGCCGTTGTAACCAAGCTGCGTAAGACCCTGGTGGACCTGCTTGTCCTTCTAGATGTTGCATAATCTGTTCTTTGGATTTGCGTCGAGATATTTCAGCACAAAAGTACTGAAGCCCAGCGACGACGAGCGGGGTCACAGTAATACCCGCTTCCAAAATTGGATATCTGGCAAATAGTGAGGCTTCCGGCTGAAGCGACTGCTGCTGGTTTTTATTAAAAACCATTACGACCTCATGTCATTTAGTTATTGTTCAATATCGTCTGTTATTCTCTGCCTCACGCTGCAGCAGCCAAATGAAAATACTGAGGCCCGACAGACCAAATATCATCACTAACTCTATCAAGTCTGATTTCACCTCTTTGTGGGGGCAAAGCCTCCCTCGTCCTGCGCGACGGGGCCGCTTCCGGTTGCAGCGATTCACGCCGTTGCCTCAAAACAGCGACCGGCGCACCTGTCAAGCGACGTGAGGGATGCAGCTGACGGCGTTGCAAAATAAGAAATCATTAAAGTTTCTCGCGTCTCCCTGGAGGTTCGTCTCCGTCCCGGCCCCACCGCGTCTCATTTCAACCTGTCGAGATGCGCGGGGCATCGTTTTATCATTCTCTCATCATTCGCCGCAGACCGCTTTGAATTCTCATCTCCCCTCGTTGTGTTTCACGGCGCACAATTAGAACAGAGGGAGTGATGCAATATTACGAGAATCCTTCAAGGACTTTTTCATCTGCCCTCACTTCCTCCGTGTACCGCCGACTTATGTTGGGTCTCTGCTGCGTGTGATTCAGCACAGCTCCTCGCAAAGTAAGAGGAATAATAAAAAACTGCCCCCACACAAACACAGATACTAAAACAAAGTGTGAAGCAATACTGAGCCCACCCCATTATTTTATTCTCGCTGCAGGTTCCCAGAACGGTTCCACTGGTGAGTCAGGTCAACCTCTTTTACCCAACTAGCCATCCTGTGACATTTCCCCGCCTTACTAATGAGACAAGCTTGGCGAGGAAGGCCTGTGCTGAGACCAGCAACCTGGCAGAGTTTGGCCCCAGGGGCATCTCACCGGGGCCCGATTCCCATTTACCCTTGTGAAATATTCTGCTGCTGTTTTATTACATGAAGCTAAAAGTCTGCCCCGCGCTCGCTGAAGGTTGACGGCGCCGTGGTTAAAAATTAAAAAGCAAAAACAACCAAGAAAAAGTGTAATTTGCTTTATCTAAAGGGAAAGTTGGTGCCGCGGCTTCATTTATTCAAATTTCCTTTTAAAATGAAGCATGTTTGGGGTCAGAGTACTCCACAACAGACAGCGGCGGCCAATCTAGACCTATAAATTCCAGACTCTCACATTTAAAGCATCTTCTTTCAAATCGACAAGCTTTTATTTTCTTTATTTCAAGCCGAGCACTTGAATATCTGAGTCCATCTCGCCGGTGCGACTGCTCTCGGCTCGAGGAACTCTTCGAGAGCCAGCGGTTTGCATATTTCTGAATAAAGGAGCGATAATAGCGGCTGAATCAGTCTGTGGGAGAGAAAAGAAAAGAAGAGCTGGGAGGAAAAGCTGCTGAACTGCGATGTATTCACTATCGCGATGGCACAGGGGGCTCGGGTCACGGAGGTCTATTTAATACTTTAGCTAAACCTGACCCTCAGTGTCGGCGCTACAGCACAAGCAGACACACGACGCTGGAACATGAAAGGGTTTTGAGCAGTGTGTGGTTATCCGTCTGCCGGGTGACAACCCAGCGGCATACATTATAAAATACAATGTGGATGTCGGGACATGCTGCCAGCATTTTAGCTGCTTGTTGTTTACGGATAATAATCCTGGCGCCGCAGACCGTGTTGATTTTTAAATTATATATGAAGCATAATTAGAAACCTTTGTGTGCCTCTGCTTTTGACCTTTGGAGAGTGTAGGCACACTCAGACGTTTTCCATCATAATTCAGACAACACTAAAATCTCCACTTAGGGGAAAGCAGACACCTACGTACAGCCGGCGTTTGGTTGCATCAGCCTGGTTTCTAACACATGTGCGTGCATGTGTCGATAAATCACAACCCTCCCGGTGTCGATAAAGGTTTGAATGTGAAACCTATGGGCCTGGTTTTGAATCATTTCCAATGCACAGTCATTATTACGGCGCCATCAGTTGAATAAACCCTGTAACCTGCCTGCTAGTGATCCCTCACAGTCGCCAGAACATTTTGTGATGTTTAGAAACATCTCTGCCCCCCGGCGGCTCTGACATGGCCCCGCTCATGGCAACGCATTTTCCCTGGACACAGTGCAGCCGCGGGGAGCCATTCAGGAAGCTCCCGCTCGCTCTCTTTCACCTACGTGTGCCGATAGCTCTCTGCGTGACCAACAGGTTTTCATCCACAGCGCTCTCCCCGGCCGGCGAGAGCTGCCGGGATTGTTGTTGTGGCTCTGATAGAAATACAGGTGGGTAGGCAGTGACCTCTACCATGCACTCAGGCTATTCTGCCACCTCGGAGGGGGCATGTTCACGGGAAGAAAAGAGAGAACGGCCCATGGCACTCAAGCAGCAGGATACTTTGGAGTTGAAGCTGTGGATATAAAGGCCACGATTGATTTTCCTGCACTCTTTCTGTAAGTTTTTACTTCTCATCTCGCGCCGCCGTTTTTGTTGTGGATTCGTTTAAAGTGCAGCGGCCTGTTCCTCTACAATCGCTAATATTTTCGGAGGCGCGGAGAATGAATGTGCGCGTGCACGCGTGTGGTCAGCGGTCGCAAGGGGTGCCCACAGGGGCGGCAGGACGGTTTCTGAAAATGCTTCACTCGAAACTGAGATGCCGCAGATTCGAGTCCTTCATCTGCAAACCTATAGCTTCTCTCTACAGACTTATGCTCTTCTGTTGAATTCTGATGGGATGTTTAAATCCAAAGACCCACATCTCAGCAGATCACAGACTGGGCTTCAAGTCGGGCCACCTCAGTGAGAACACCAGAAACTAAAGACAGAGAGTGGACACGCACATCCACACACCTCAAAACACATTATGGCTGTTACAGAGGAATGAAAACGAGACGGAGTGGCACAGTGAGATGCTACAAAGACGCGCAAACTGCCCCAGCCAGGGGAGGAAGCGCAGCAGGCTGAGGTGACACGGCATTGATGTATTTCAGGCAAGCACGGAGGTAAATGCTTGAACAGGTAAATCAAAATGCAGCTTGTATTTCGGAAAATGCAAATTCAGATTTAACACTACACAACCTCCGAACATCTGCTCGCTCTTTCCAACCAGACTGAAGATGTTTAACGTTAAATGTTCCCCAACTCTTTCTAAGAATCGGCCTTTTAGTTTCTTTTAATTACTTTATTTTATTTAGATGCTTTGTGAGCTTTAGTCGTGCCGCGAGGCTGTTTGTCCCTGAGTGTCCCTGCTCTACAGGTGGTCTACCTTAAGGTATATAACGAAGCGTCGGCAAAGGCAGCGAAGGAGACCGCGAGTAAGTAAACATACGTGTGAACAAAGAGTCTTTTGCATTGCAAATAAGAAAACGTGTTAGAGCCCAAGGATACGCACAACATGCTGTGGTAAGGAACACCGAATGCAAACTTAACTTTACGGTTTACGTGAATCCTCCAGCGGGCAGCTTTAACTGTGCTGCTCTGCAGATAATTAGGCGGTGCTCACTTTGCGTTAGATGTTATGGATGCTCCTGCACATTCAGTTACACCAGCTCTTTTGCTGGATATGTGCACCTGTGGAGAAGCGCGCATCGCATTTGCACCGGAAAAGGCTGCAGCCTGGCCCGTAGTGACCTCTCAGGCGATTTCCTTGCACACTCATCCGCTGGCGTCACTAATTCACTGAAATAGCCCAAAGTTTCTGAGCATCCACCAGAACGAGGCTTCAGCGAACGTTTACAGTGTCACAGAGAATAAAGTCTGAAAGACATGCAGCGGGAGCAATGGGGAAACGCAAGGAACCACCACTGTTAAACAAGATTATAGAAAATGTGAGAAAACCGAATTAGAAACACAGCAAGCTGCCGCCTTCTCTGCCACGACAGACCGCCGGCCACCTTCATCTCAGCCTCATCTGACCTGGAGCATACCAAGTGCTTGGTTACGGACAGGGGTGCCTTCAAAGACCACACTGTAAGAATTGGAAAATAAAGAAACCTTTGGTTCAGCTCTTAAACAACCACACAGGATGCATCGCATTCCTTTCCAGATTTCCACGAAGGGACGATCGACACTGCTTTGGAAACAAGAGAACAAAGAAGATGCTAACTGAAGTACAATGGGAAAATGGCACAATATCATATGGAGCAACAGTATAGTTTGATTAGCGTGATTACAGAAGAAAATACAAGAAAAAGCACAAGTTTACTCATCAGTTCAGTCTGTAATGGAGACATTTTGCAGGAGATGCTCCTGAGATCAAACCAAGTAGAGGTGGAGTTGCAGTGACTGTGAAGCTTATAAAGGAACCAATCTAAACATGGACGGTGCCATTAAAACACCATAAATACGACCGCCGTCAACATTAAATTCATAATCATAAGCTGAAGCATGAAACTTGTTTTCACTGTCGGCGAACGAGCAGATGATCCAGCCAGAGCGCCGCGACCCGAGCACACCTGACGGACACTCGATCATCAACACAGTGGATTTTTAGCATTTCCCCCTTTTAACAGTGCACAGCCTGGTGTTACGCTTGTGTTTTGTCACCTGGTTAAGGTTGGCAGATTAATTAAATCATCCGCTGTCACAACAGGAGTCACGTCGCGCCCCAAAAGAAAACACCTGATGACCGGGGACCGGTTCATGTCGTCATTACTAACTCAGAATTCAGATTCGCCTTTTGGTCTGAGCCGGTTTTAACAGCAAGCAACGGAAAGCGATTCCTGTCCACTGCGTCTAAAAGGTGGCGTGTAGCTTAATAGCACCTTTCCAACGAATCTACTTATCAGATGCTCACCGGTGTCCACCTGCTTTCTGCCTTTGCTCCCGGCTTCTATCAGCTATCGGGTTTCATCATACCTGACAGTGTTCAGGCGTCGCACCTCGACTGTCGCACATCGCTGCTTCTACAAATCAAGGAATCAGCTGAAATGAACAGCTGTACCGCAGGGCGCCATTTATACCTCATCTGGCTTCGTTTGTAGACACTTTGTACCGTAATTTGTTCTCATTTGGGCGTCCGCTCACCGTAACAGCGCCGCCGTTAAAAGCGTGCTCCCATACAACGGAGAACGGTCGCAGATTCAATTTTCTGTTTCCATTATTTGAAAATATCATCAATCACTTTAAAAAAAACCCTACTTTATCAGTTTTGTCAAAGCTCTTCCACTCCTGGCTCACATTTTCCTTCTTCCCCCGTCAGCTTCCTTTAATCATCTCTAATCATCTACATGCATTCGTATGTCAGATATTCAATTATTTAATGGCTTGTGGAAACATGTGACGGTTTAGCCTATAAATTCAGCGTGATTAGCGCGTCTGCCGTGGCTGCAGATGATCAACTGAAGGTTCCAGTGAAGGAGCAGCCGCAGTAAAAGACAGGAAACGCTTGTCTCGCCGCTCTTTTAAACTATTAGTATCGGTAAAAAACTCAGATGCGTGCTTAGTTCGGACTTTCTTGCTACTATTTCAAAATTAGTGATTATAACGTGTGATCTTTTTCATTCTGGCTTAAATTTGACGATCGCTGCAAACTGCACTTTCCATTTTAACCAGTTTTCATCCAGGACGCTGCAGCATGTTAACGCCTTTTTCTGGTTTCCGAGTGGCTGAGATGTTGAGACATCAGGACGCACCCAGCAGGCAGATGATCAGATGCCTGGATGCAGTTACGATCAGACATACAGGGATGTGGTACATGACCACTTCGCCATTTGTTTACGACTGTCATAGTCGTCATAGTAAAGGCCGGGTTTGACGATCACGTGGTCCGATCCATGAGCGCTGGGTACTCATGTAGACTTAAAAGATGTACTCCGTTATGTAATCGAGTATAAACCTGACCTTGACCTCCGCCTCTGCAGTCTAGGGTCTGATGTGCTCTGCCCACCGGGACGTAAATGTAAACCTTTGCTTATGTAAACTGTCACGTAGTTGCCACCTGAATAACTTTGAATCAATGAGCGACATCCGACGGGCGCAGAGTCATCTGGAAATCCTCCACTTTGGATCACGGTGACCTTGGGGTCAAATGATTTTCCCACCGTGGGGGCCATTGTTTTGCGCGCGCGATAAACACCTCATGCAGCAAAATCGTGGGAACTCTCCTGCACTCGGAGAGACAATGAGAGGAGGACCTTTTTCCCCGAGCATAAAGGCTCCAGTCAGCGGCGCCATAATTGCTTTTCATACGGCAAATTTGCTTTTACTTTCTCTGAGTTAATGAAATTAAACCAGAACATTCTTCCCACAATCAGCAGTGCAGTGGACCTAAATGTCAGTGGCTCCTGGATTTCTTCATTCAATTTGAGCAAACACCCAGGAGAGAGAGGGTATATGGCATGAAGTGATTGACAGAGTTCCATTACAAGGGCTTATCAGACCACTGTCTGCAATTATCCAGGTTCAATATGGCAGTGGGATTTGATTTGTGCCGGGATTATAGTCGCAAAGATGTGTGCAGAAAGGGGAACTGCTCCACATCATGACCCCTCTATAATTTTCATTAGCATGTTCTCCCCCGCTAACGCGCCGGCAGCACTCACCGCCAGCTCATTGTTTTGTCAGAGTGTTTTCCTGGCTGGAAAGTATCAGTGAATCTTTTTTGCTCCCCACCACGGGCCTCTTTGATGTGGATTTTGATATTTACATTTGACATTTGGTTCGTGGTTTGTTGTCTTTATTCAACCTTTGGCTGTGAAAGTCAAAAGTTTACCGCCCGGGTGGTTAGCAAACAGCAGCACATGGGCAGGCCGCGGGTCAACAGCGGCTCAGAGGCCTCTAAACAGCACAGGAATGACAACGTGTGGCGCCGCCAGCATAAAACAACATCCTGTTCTCGTGTTGCTCTGCTCATTTGCAGTGTTCGGGGATGGCAGTGCCACTTTAAAGTGAAGAGAAAACGACTGTAGAAGGTATTTGGTCACTTGCTCGGCTGCAGCCAACGCTCTGCTGTTAATGTGGAGAGCGGTCGCTCTTTCGTCTCCCCTCAGATCATCAGTTAACTGTAATAACAGATGCCTGCTGAGTCGTTACGGCCACATTATCTCAGGGTTTAGCGAAACAACACGAACTGAATCTGCTTCCCACGCACGGCACGTGTTGGCTGTCAATGCAACGCTGCCCATTTAACAAAAGCTGCACAGCCGTGCTCTGAAGCTAAATGCTAACAGGCTGAGGATTGTCTGTCTTGGTTTTAGCACATTAGCATGAAAACATTTACTAATTAAACACAGAAAGTGCAGCTGAGGCTCATGGGAATGTAATTTTATATCTTGTATTGGACCAGATGATGGAACGCTGGGTGAGCAACTGAAAACGAATCGATGCAAACATTTAAAACCTCTCAGCAGCTAAATCTCGCCGATGTCTTTTCTGATAAAACCACATTCGGTCCCTTCGACCTGCTGTTCTGCTCTCAGAAGTTGCCGATATCCTCAGGTTTTCCTTTTATTCCTATTCCTATGGGATGTTGTGCTAAAGCTAACAAACTCCCGTTCCCCATCATGCTGAAAGCCAACAGTGCGTTATGCATTTCACGCTGTGCAACACTGGAAGCCATCGCTAACTGCTACGCTAACTAACTACATGGCTGGAAAAGTGTGTAAAGCAACTGTAAGGCTGCAGGGAAACCCATCTGTCTGCGTTTCAGCAGAACTAGTGCAGGTTTAGATGTACTGGGTAATTAACTGGGTTAAGCAGGAGCAGTAGCTTGCATACGAGGCGTTTAAGAACATCTGTAAATTCTACCGTTTACTGAAATCTACAATTAATATTAATGATAAACAGTTTCCCTTAAAATAATCATCCATTAATTATAATTAAGGTAAAATTTTACAATAATCGTGATATTGATTAAAGTAAAAAGTCGTTGAAACAACAAACAAACATAAATATATATATATAATGTTTTCTGTATATGGGAAAGGCTGAGCGGGCTAACCGGTCAAAGATAATGTGATATGCAAAAACAAATCACGTGGCCCCGGAAAGTCAAATCTGTCCATTGGTGCACGGGCAGTTTTTTAATATCCTGACTAAACAAAGCTGACAGCTCTTCACTGTCACTGCCACAGGAGCCTTCAGCATCAGTTCAGAGTCCATGTGAAAGAACAGCTGTCACAGCTCACTTCCACTGCACGTGGCACCGGCTTGCACGGGTGCCGGTGAAACATATGTGTGCGTCCGAGCGCTGAGAGCTCCGCCGTCCAAAAATAATTGCGTGGATAAACAGAGCACCTAATTTAAGTGAGAGGTGGGTGGAGGCTGTGAAGAGGTGCAGCCATCGATAGTCTGGTGATGCTGAACACTGGGATGATAATAAGTGTAAATCAGTCCCCAGATCTCCCGGTTATCACTGGAGCTGCAGTAAAAATGCATTAACCGCACCTTTTTGAATATAATAAGGTTGACATTTCAATCTGGTTTTACTGGTCTCAGTAGATCTGAGCATCCTGCAGCCCGACCAGTCACAGAGAGAAAAAGATGTTTGACTTCTTTCTTTCTTTTTTCCCCTCTCACCCCTGCAGCCGGTGCATTTTCTCGTCCCAGCAACGCGTCCTGTGGTCAGCACAATTACAGCAGGCTGAGGCCAGTATCGGGCTTGATAGGCCAGGGGAAATAAATGCCCCCAGTCGCAGACGCAACCAATTGTTGAAGGACTGCCGCGCCTCGCAAATCACTCAGAGGCAGCAGGAGTGTGTGTGTGTGTGTGTGGTGGGGGGGGGTTCTGATGTGGTTGGGTCAGCAGATGGAGGCGGGGGGGGGGGGGCAGCACTGGGTTGCACCGGACCACGGTGCAGCACTGATTCTAGCAAGGGCTAGAAATAATATTGGTAAAAAGAACAAACACACACACACACACCTGCAGATTCACACACACGCTGATGTATTCAAGTGCGGGCACTCCATTACTACTTCATTCATAAACTCATACATGCACAACCACAAACCAAAACACACAGAGACACACACACGCACGCACACACACAGTCTAAGTTAAACAAGCCACAGCAAGCCATGTATTTACGCATGCAGTCACAGCATGCCACGGTGATGCACACACACACACACACACACACACACACACAAAGATCATCTCTGGGGGCCTCTAAACAAAGAGGAATAGAGAGAATATAAAATGTAAATTTTTGTCTTGCTACATAAAAATGCAGCCAGCACAGACAAAATGTATTTCCATAATGACTCTGGCTTGGTGTGCATATGGGGCGTTAGCTTCCCCTCGGCAGGCGCTGCATGTGAAATGAGCTGCTGCTGCTGCTGCTCCGGCTGCCTCTTTCATGAACTCTCAGGGGCTCGTCTGTCCACTAGCGCCGACCGCCCTGACATTAAACGCAACAGCTCCGAGCCAGACAGGTGGGCAACTTTATTCAACATTCATGATCTCTGTCCATCCGAATTTCAAGACGCGTGTGTGCGGGTGTGTGCGCGCGAGTGTGTTGCTCCTGCACGGCGCTGAAAGTATTCGCAGGAGGCGCGAGGGCACGCAGGATTCATCAGAAACTATTTCAGAGGCGAGTTTCTTCCGTTTGGAACGACATTAGTCTCTAATCTGAAAACACATCCTGAAATGATGGAGCCTGCGACGACCAAAGTGTTTTTCGTCTTCCACATTCACCGCGAACACGTATGAGACAATATGTTTGGTTTATACGCGGGACTTTAAGGCTGATTCAATCTCGATCAGCTCCCTTGTCAAAGCGGTGGCTATCTTTGCAAATATTGAGTTTCCCCCACGCCTCACTTTGATGAAACTCACTCCCTTCGTCAGTTTTCAAACTGTGCTCCTCTCGCCTCTGTTTGAATTGTCTAATCTAAACAGATTTCCTTGCATTCCCCAAGGCACCGCAATAAATCTGGCTCTCACCTGTGCAGCTGTCACTTAAGAATGACAATGAATATATTATGAAATGAAAAAACAGCTTTCTGCTGTTTTATGTCCTCAGTTTCCTGTCTCGGTTGCTGCTAAGTTGTTTGACGTAACTAACCAATGAGCAATCGTTCCTCAGACTCAAACTGTTTAAACCTGAAATAAAGAGCAATGATGTGCAATAATCACTGTGTTTCATTACTGTAATGCACATTTTACTGGGCTCTGCAGCTCAGCTATTAACCAGCACCAAGAGGTTGGAGCACATTAGTTTGGTTTGAGCTGCTCCGCACAGGCTTCCTGTAACGTCTAACACTGCTTTAAAGAATAGCTCCTCCCTCTTCATGCACAGATCTCTGAACGAGCCAGGACAGAGCTACATTGCTAACCACAAAACCAAGCTGATGGCTTATCGGAGGTTCCAACAGCCAGAGGAAGAGCTTATTTCCCAAAGCTGTGCGACCTGCAGAAACCAAGGAGGGAGTCGGAGCGCTAAACCAAACAAAAACTCTTCACTTCACCCTTCATCTGTCCTGATACAGGCCTGAACCTACTGCTTTTTATGCGTTCTGTAAACTATTTTAACTTTATTTCCATTTTTACTCAGCTGCTCTTATTTCCTATCCTATGTTAAACTTTCCATATATTGTATTTTATCTCATTTTCACTCTAATAATTAAATTATTTATTTTGCATAATTATGGCGCTTCACTCTTTTACATCTTTTCTTTTAGGTAAAGCACTCGATGCATGTAATTTCCTTTCATAAAGCACTTTCAGCTGCATTTCTTTTATTAAATGTGCTGCATGAAATTATCAATATTATCATTATTATTATAGGAGCAGCTGAGTTCAGCGTTCAAGAGGTTGCCTGGTTGGATTTGATGTTTAATTGCTGTGAAATATTAAAACCGGGGGGTAAGCTGACACGGGGTGGATCTGATGGCGGCGTTATTTTTTATTTTTTTTTAATTCCTGCTTTACTGGAAAAGTCAATAGCGTTGCCGCGCTCGTCAATAAAGTCATTTCCACCAGGCTCGCAGCTTCCCTTACACAGAGTGGCGACTAATTATCTGAGGTTGATAATATTGACGAGACAGTTGTGCTGCAGATGATACAGACACACGAGCGAAGTGAAATAAGATAGTTCTCCAGTTGACAAAAGTGTGATCATGTGACCAGATTAATAATAATATTCCTCCTGCTGCACCGCCACCTTGAAAAGCTGTGCATATGCTAATATTCCTGTGATATTTAAAGTCTAATTTTTTATTTTTACAGCTCATCTTTTCACTTTGTGTTTGAAAAAGTTGCTTTATTGCGTCTGTGTGTCGGGCGCTGTAGGCCCGCCGCGCCGTCTTCCCTCATTCCCCGTTTCCCCCGTTACACACATGGGAAATAAACAGCTCAGCAAAGCTTTCGCACTGAGGTGCAAAATTTGGCAGAGAAGCTGGGAAAAAAAAAAAAAAAGAAAAGAGGAAGAAGATGGGGAGGAAAAAAGTGTTCTTCAAATAAACCCCGCTAATGAGCTGGCGAGAGATTTACATAGCTTGATGACTAAGGATCCTGGGTAATTACCCGCGTGCACCTCAAGGTTTAATCTGTGATGAGTATAGGTCTGGTGACAATGCCAGCCAATCAATCCTTGTCTCGGGAGGTCAACGGGAACAGCAGCTCCCCTGGTTTAACATGAGCTATCTGTTGACTTATACCGCGCTGCAGCAGCTCTCCGTGAATAATTTCTTCATTAGCTCCCCGAAGACAGACAGCATTAATGCAGGTGCGCCTAATATTTGTTATTATGATCCATAATAAAAAGGGAGGCGCGGAAACGCTTGATCCGATCCGGCATTTCAGCGGAAGCCTCTGAAAAAAAGGGGAGACGCCCCCCCGCCTCCTCGAGACTGCGCGTGCATTGTTCGTGGCTGCGGTGGAAACGGGCATTTCATCACACTCTGCGATACGCGACCGAGCTGTGAAACACACGACGTCTCCTCTGAGTCAGTACGAGGGAGCGATCCAGCAGCGGTGAGCCCAGTCTAAAAAGACGAGAACGCACGTCGGCTAAAGACGCTACTGTCCTCAAAATGAATTAGAAACAGGAGACCGTAACGTGACCTGGGATCAGCTGGTCACACGCAACGTTTCCTGAGAGCGGGATTTCACTCCAGAGGCTCAGCACGCTGGCAACTTCACAAACCCCTGCGTGTTTTTTCCATGACTTTACTTAAGCCATTCAAGGACTTGACTTCATTTCCAGTGAAAGCATGTCAGATTTGATTGATTGGGATGATATAATGCTTGCCCTGGGTACTACACAACTGTCATGGAAATAGGTTGACAGCTGGGGGCAGATACTTTATCAGACTTATACAAACGGATTTATCCGCGGCGCCCGGCCCGCGACTGTATTAAAATATGTATCGAAGCTTTCAAAGAGCCGAGGCGTCGTCTTCGAGCGTGACAGTGGCGGCTGAGCAATGAAACTTCCGAAGAGGCTTGAGACACATGTGCGTTCGCCTGGAGGTGTGCATGCGTGGCGCGCACGCCGGAGTTCAGTTTAAGGGCAGAGCTTAAAGTTGCAAGAAGTCCTCAGCGCTGTGATCGTGTCTTGAAAGAAGAGGCAGATGATAAGTAGTCTTCAAATGAATATTAATGCAATCTAGAACGAATGCTTAATTACTCACTGTATCAGTAACTAAAATAACTATATTGGCTGAACTGTTTCTATAAATTAGACTTTAATCAAGGATCAGCGTGGATTGCGAGGTTAGCGAGCAAGCGTTGCTTCCAAACAAGTCCCATCGCAAACCTTTCTCTCAGCAATCTGCCTTCACGCCCCGTGTTCTGTTCACCCGACCGATCTCAATATGGATTTCTCAAGGATACGAGCGGCTGAGAGGCTCTTACATAAGAAGCCCGGTAATCTTTATGCTTGGTTTAAAGTCCATGTTTTCCACCGTGCTTACTGACATTCACTGCAACAAGGAGAACAATTGCACCCGTGTTGGCCGGCGGACGCTGAAATGTTTGCAAAATGCGCCCAACAGTGCACACACACACACACACACACAGCAGTCAGACTAATATTCATGATGACAGAGCTCGCCGTAGAGGTAACAATCATGGTGGCTGTTCAGCAGTCAGCCTCTGTATCTAATGGGTGCTCCAGTTTTCATTCACCAGGAGGGGCTTCACGCTGCGCCTGTGAATCAGCCTTATATTTGTAAATGACACCGCAGTCGAGGGCCGCCTAATTTGAAGTGCTTAATAAAAAGGGACCGAGCACAACAAGAGCGCGTGCGTTCGCGTGCTGAGGAGCGAGGAGGCGCCGCCGCTCGGCATCAGCGGCGAATCTTGTATTCGGCGCGCGCTCCCGCTCTAAGACGTGACAGCGGGCTCGCCGTCACCTCCTCTGCTCTCCATGTGGCCGCTCTGTTTTGATTCCTGCCTTCCGGTGGTGATAAAAGACCCACACGTGATGACGACTTCACCGCGGAAAGCATCAATGATTCATAAGCACCCGTGCAACTGGTGGCGGCCTACAATCCCAACGCCGTCTTTACCAACCCCTCCTCCCGCCCCCTGCACGTCTACTGTACATCCATCCGTCCCTCTGACCCCTGCTGTAAATCTCCGTGCCCAATACTGACACCAGGCGGCGTAGGCAGGTCACTGGGCGACGGGGAGGGGAGATAAAACAAAAGCTTTTACGGCTCCGGAGGATGCAGCAGTCAGGCTTAGTAAGCCCCGCACTTGATTGGAGTAAGTCCCAGTCCATTAGCCGCAGTACATAAAGGCCGTTAATTCAGCGCTCCTCCGGGCAGGCCGTCCTGTCAGCGCACGAGCCCGACACACTTGGAAACATCTCAGATCGGGTTAGATCAGAACAAGCGAGCAGCGAACAGCTCGTTGTCATGTATTTCATTTCTCATTTCAATTCATATTTTACAAACAAAACAATTCATCTAGAAAGCAACTGTCACATTATTCATTATTTGCAGCCAAACCAGTTTATTAGGGACAAAACTGAAAGCGAGATAACTCTAAGTTCATTGGTTTTTGGGGAAAATCATAAATGCACGTCGTCGTAAATGAACGTGTTGAATTTACAAGCATTTGTCTGCGTCTGTTTCACCTCACAGGAGCCGCGTTGGCTTGCTTGTTGGCCTGTTGCCTCCCCCGGTCTGACACAGCCGCGACGAGCAGTGACCTGGAGGGCCTGCGCGCGAGATTGGATGGAGTCATGGATATATAGTGCATGACAGTCAGAGACTCAGACAACCAAACAACCGGCAACCCATCTATCAAGGCGACAAGCGGCGTCTTAAAGAATGGATGGGCGCAGCAGCCTTGGAGCCCGTGTAAAAGCCTGACAAACACGCATGATGAATCTACGAGGCATTAGCATGAGGCGGGCCCCCGCGCTTACGTCAGCTCCTCGACAATGATCCCATCCAGTGAACGCAGCAGGAAACACGCGGCAGCGATGTCAGGTCAACAAGGGGGCCCTGCGGCGAGCTCAGTAAATATGACGCTGTTCTACATTTTGTCTTTTTTTAATGTCTAGATATCTCGATATATGCTTCTCACATCGTTGAATCAAGTTGAAATACAGTTGATTATGATTAACGTGCTTCTCTCGGCGCAACTGATTCGAGCTAGCCGTATCATATTTCTGAAAAGAACCATAAACCCAAAGGAAAAGGAAAGAAGAGGCGCACTGAGCTGCACGGCGCAGCACCACGCGGTCAAACTAGGCACCGTGTAGGTCTTGCATTTAAAATCGTTGGTGGAAACATGAAGAGCGACCACTACTGAGATACTCCTCCGTGTGTCCAAACAGACTTGGGATGGACACCGGGATGGAGTATTTGGAGTAGAAGCTAATCGAAACATGACATCGCTCAAAGACGACGCTCTCTGGTGCCCGAAGACAGGCAGTTGATCCGTCGGGGTCCTGCAGGGTTATGATGGGATTTACAGGAAGTGGACGATACTCTCGACTCAGCAGAGCCGAGGCCTGTGTCCTTGACAAGTACACTTAATTAAACCCGCAATCGGCTGGTGACTGCTTCCCCTGCCTCATCAATAAAGCAATTGAACCTGCATGCCGGAGCGGCCGTCTCCTCATGTTAACTCCTCTCTTCTGAGCCGTATTGTCAGCTCGTACATCACGGCAAAACCCGAGCCACGTTAACACGGCCCCCCGGGAAAACAGCAGAAGCTTTTCATTCAAGCGGCCTAATCCCAGTTTTTATTCCCAGCGACGAGAAAGACGCAGATGTGTTTTATACAAATAATGATATTATGCGCTGATGTGAACGTCTCAACCGATAATTCAGCTTAAATGTCAGACAATCTGTGTAGTATTGATGAAACAAATATATTAATGTCATTACTTATAATAACCTAAATCCACTCTTATTGATTACACACCCTGGCGGATTTTTATTTTTTATTTTTACAAAGCAAGAAAAGTTTTGCAGCACAAAAAAAAAAAAAAAAAGGTTTCGTGCTGTCATTCGTAGATTCTGCTGTTCATCTAGGTGTCATTCATCAAAAACCACACGAGAACGTGTAATGGCGTAATTATATAAACAATGATTGGCAGCCTAAATAACATCATATTTCTGGAGAACCTTTCAAAAGGGTGTACATTTGCATAAGCAACATGGATTAATGCGACAGCCGAGCAGCTGCTCTCACCGGGAGGCCCGCGCGATAACAACTTTCAGTGATTTGGCGTAATCAGGAAAACTTTCTGTTTTGAGGTTAAATTTGTGAGAATATGAGAAGAGGAAGGTGGAGGAGAGGAGCACGGGTGGAGGGGGGGGGCTCATTAGATTGACACTGATACCAATTTACAGCCACTAGATAAAATAAAGTTTGATTTGTTAACAAAGTGCATTACTGTAAGATGTGGTGGCGGCTTCTCACAGCACTGTACGAGGACTTGCAGCGTGGAATCATATGTCTTAATGCAAATACTAATCACGCTAATAGTGACAGCGTCGTTAATGGATGCTGTCAGTGGGACAAGAGCAGCAGCAGCAGCGACCCGACACCACAGTCTGTCTGGGGCAGAAGCTTGATCCAGATCAGTTAGTACTGAACTCTCAGCAACAACGCAAACTCAGGAGTGAACGACGCCTGGTTGCTGAAGCTAGCGACCTGTGACAGCACCCACCTGTCACCGAAAGCATCCAGAGTCTTAATTATGCAAAACTTTAGACCTTAATAACATTAAGATGGGGTGGACTTGTGTAAACAGACGGACGAGGGAAGACGCTGCAGAGAAACAACAGCTTTTAGTACCAAGGTGTTGTTGGGTCACTTTAACATGGCGGTCTACTTGTTATTGGTCAACTCAAGTTGCCATTTGAGGCGCTTCCATGTTGAGTTCGCTTTTCCGCTACTAGGTTCCTGCTGTTTCTGTTTGCACCTGACCCAACGATGCCGCTTCTAATGCAGACACCTTTAGGAGATGCTGCAGCGGCCTTTGGGACTATCCTGGGTCTATGAGCAACTGAAGGAGGCTGGAGCTTCATGTAGGCCAGGGTTATGAAGCTCCTGCCAGTCCCACCACTGTGGTTTAGGGTTTTTCTATACGCCAACGCTCTGGTGACCACATCAAGTTGCCGCATTCACTCCAAATCTGTGGCCCTGTTGGTCAATTGTACTTCCTGTAGAGGAGGTCTAGTTTGCGACACCTCTGTGATGGATCTTCATGGCAAAGATCACCTTGTGTTTTTGACGTTCACCACAGAAACCCTTAAAAAAAGAGACAAATAACTCTGCGTTGCTCTCTGTAACACTGAGTCATATCGCCATGTCCATTTTTATATAACATTAAAGCAGTTTTATCACTTAACTGACCTCCTGACAGATGTTTTCTGCATTTAACAGCTTACTGTAATTCACAGAAGCCGGTCGATCGGAGAATCAAATCATTGGTAACAGTCGGCTGAAAATGCAATAAGAAACCAGCAGGAAGTTTTTCCAGCTCCCCGGAGAATCACGCAGTATTTTGCACAAGACACAGTGACACGGCCGGGAAAAATGGTTTCGTACGTGCGAGGATTATTCCACTAGTGTCGACAGAAATTTTGCAATCTGATTCGTTCTAATTCACACGTCTTAAACTTAATGCTGCATCGTCACTGCTTAGACATTCAACAGTTGAGAGATCTTCACCGACCTAATTGAAATTCTGAATCAAAGAGCGGTTTCGTTGCATTTCCCTCAAGCAGGAAATCACATTTTTCTGACTTTTGGACGTCTGCGAGAGCGGCATCAGAGCAGGCTGAGAGCGGCTGGTTGTTACAGGCGAGCGTCTGGGAATGCCTCCCGTCTTTGTGTATGTGCATGCTCAGCGGAGCTCACGTAACACTTTTTGAAGGACCCTTCGAGTGAAACCTCAGCCCTCTAGCCTACAAGAGTATTAGACCTGTAAAATGTCTGACACGTTTCTATTTGACAGTTTCTTCCTTTCTTTTGGCATTTCTAATTTGAACCAACTGAAGCAGGTGTCACTCTCCGCCAATCCTGACTCTCGGGCTGGCTTTTCATTACAGGGTCCCGGATTGCACTGAGGTGTGAGATAAATTGGTTATGTCTAAAGTCAAATTATATCCAGGTCTTTGCAATTCAATTCACTTATCGAAAAGAGGAGGGGTAAAGCTGCTAAAAGGGAACGTTCCAAGTTGCTGCTTCTGCTAAAAGACGTTTCACAAAGAGGGAAACTCGCCGCAGATTGCCTGCCAATTTCTGGTCCAGACATGAGCGGAGAGTCCTTTCACTGCCATTCATGTAATGCTTGACAGAAAAAGGAATGGTTTCAAAATAGAAAAGTCAAGTCCCTTTCAGCGATCATTTGACGACTTATAAAGCTGCTGTTGAACGGCATGAGACCTGCCGGCCCACGTCGAGTGGCATTGTAGCTCTCTGGTTGTGCTACTTAAGCACTTTGGCCAAACACGCGCGCGCCGATCTGCGCAGGTTGATTATATTTCATTAGATTTTTTGGAATTCCATCAAAGGTACGTTTGTCTTTTCATCTGGTGACCCAGATTAGACTTTAATAAGCCAGTTATTACTGGCTCTATTTTAAGACATCAGAAGTGGTGCTGCGTTCGAGGGAGTCAACTGGTCAGTTTGGAAATTCATTATAGGAACACAAAGGAATACTCTGAGAGTCTAATTTGATGCTAACTCCAGTAAAAAGGGATTAAAAAGAGATACTTGAATTGAAAATGAAGTTGCTTTTAATATAAACTGATGATAGTCGTGGTGATTGAAGATTTTCCCTTTATACTCTTGCTAAAGTATCCAGAAAATGCATATTGTAGCTGATTGAAGCAGGTTCCTCTGTTTCCTCAGCAGAGTAATATTTCACACTGACACATTAATAACACATCATTAACAGTTTTATTTATTTAGGTATATACTGCTTACCAGGAAATATTGTTTAAAGGCGGCAGTTCACTTTTGCATTTTACTGCCACAGTAGCAACTTTGAAAAATGCTACCATTAGCATGCTAACACGTTCACAATGACAATTTTCTAAGCTGCAGTTCATCGCAAACAATCACAATCTCAATTTATACAAAGTCTGACCCTTAATTCACCGGTGAAATATAAGATTCCCACACTGGTTTACTATCAACTGCTTGAACTCATTATGTCAGGAGAAAGAAACATAATAAAGCAATGTGAGTAACTTCATTAAGATGGCAGGCTTAATGATTAATGACCCACATTAAGATACTTTGGTCAACACCGCAATTGTTATTGGTGGACTTGGCGCTGGCCAGGGAGCCAGGCCAGTGTTTGTTGTAGCAACAAATTAAATCAATGGCCAACTGCTACAGCAAACACAGAGAACAAGGAAACAAGTCGCATAACTGCAAAACGCGGACCCTCCAAGTCAACCCACGAGCAGTGTGGCCGTGCAATGCTAGAAATAAATCTCTTTTGCTGTTTTCAGTCCCTGTATGGCATGCAATCGTGCCAAGCGAGCAGCAATAGAAAGCGGCCTCAAATAGAACATGTGTTACTGTTCCTCCGAGGTACGTCGCGCTCACAGCTGCAGGAAAATCTAGTGCACATCACACTGTACTGCGCCGCACGGCTGATGTTTCACTTTAACAACTGCAAGGAGCCCTTCACTTATGTGTGCCTTTAAGTCATGGAGGCGACTGTCTCTCGGGCACAAGCGGAGGAAAGCTGACACTGAACTTACTCATGACTCATGACCCGCTCGCGCTCTCCGTCTACAACGAGTTGCGGGGCCCGAGCGGTCCCTAAAAGGATTTAGTAAATGATGAAGTCATGCCTGGGGGTGGCGGAGGACAGGACAGAGCTTCAGCAGTGAGACTGGATGAACTTTCAGCAGTGGAATGCTTTCTGCTCGGCTAACCATAAGCTCCACCTCCACACTGTCATCTATTGTCAGGGCCAGGGCAGCCTATTGACAGGGCCATTGATTTCCTGATTAATGGACCTCTCCACCATTGGCATTTACCGCTGCCGACATCATTTTAATGTGTGCATGATCAATAGCTCCATCAACACTGAGAATATCCCGCCGTCAAGCTACGGGGGATTTGTCTGGGCATATGTTCCCATCAGGCCGATCATGGTGAGGTCCGATAGGGCATACAGCATGGGTGCAACAGAGTGCGGGCAAAAGGTTTGTTCACATTCTTCAAATGTGAGAGAGGCACGTATTCCTCGAGCATTATGGGTAAGAGTGCAGAACTTGTGTTTGTTGAGGATAATAAAGAGGTAAAGAGCAGAATAGCTGCTGTGGCGCCTGAGTTTACCCTGAGCTCCATGTTTTAAAATGAAAATAGCAAGATTTAGAGGTTTATTTGGGTGCAACTGTTAATGAGAATAGTCGAGGGGTCAAAAGCAAAAGGAGTCTCTAATTTGCAATCTAGTCACATTGTGCTACACTTGGGGTTTAGTTCGTGACGTATGAACACAGTTTGCAACACTTGCGAAAAGGGTTGGTAAGACGTATTCCTCGTTTTTCCGACCCTATCCTCCCCATCTCTGTCTTTGCAACAGCTGTCTTGCATTTCTGGAAAAGAGTCCCTGATGTGTACAACAGCTTAACGTCGATATAGTTCAACCTTTGAAAGTGTGTTGTGTGCCAGCTTTGTGTTTGGATGTTTGGGAGTGAAATGCACTTGGAGCACTTGTTTGATTTGGCTTCTTCGTCATGAAAAGTACATCGTTGCTTAGAACTCTACTCTTCAGCATACCACGTTAAATTAATACAACCAATTTGGTTTATTCTAAAAGCGAGAATATGAGAAACGTGCGGCAGCCTTGAGGATTGTTTGTAAATCTTAACGACTTGTATGAAGCTGCCAGGTTTCCTCGGAGTTTGGCAAAATTCGACAGAAAGAACGCCGTCAGATCTCCTCTCTCTCTCTCTCTCCCCATGAGACGTCCAGCGCACTGTGTATTGTTTACACAAGAATTAAACAAAGAACACAGAAGATCTCACTGTTGAGTCATACTACACTTAACTAATGACGGATGTTTGAATTTGCAAGAGACAACATCAAATCCGCCCGCGGTCCGTTGGGTCAACAAAGCCGGACCGCATCATGAAATGGGCCTTTTGGCATCGGTTTATCCTGTACCTACATCAATGCTTTCATCAGCTGGAGCTTGAAGTAAGACTTCTCTGCATAAAAATACAGTTCAGTTTAAAATGCAATCACAACACTGGTGACAAATTAGTATGCATTTCTGCGAGGTGCAGTACTTGAGGTGCTGAGCGCTCCTTCTTCACAGAGAGCACAGGGATACGCTCTACACCTTTTCAGCTTCACGGCTGTATTCCTCCAGCAGCCAGTGAAGTTTCAGACCTTAGAGCACCAAAATCAAATCACTTCATCGTCTTGTCTTACTGGACATTAGAGGACGGACAGACAACCCCAAAGCAAGACAAGACACAAGCAACGCAGTGCTTCTAGGCTACAGCTAACAAAACCAATTCTCATCCACAAACACACAAGAGATACCTTATGTCAAGACATTCTGCTTAAGGTGACAATAAGATCAAACTTCAATGCCATTTGTTACAATTATGTTGAAACTACTTAAAAAACTGGATAAAGTCATCCTCACATCCTCACCTCCACTCATAAGTCCATAGAAGATGATGGTACTGACAACTTTTCACAACCGTTGCTGCTGAAAGCCAAAACAAAAGCCATGAAAATGCATGTGCATGGCGTGTGTCAGGGAGTGGAGTTCACGAAATGACTTAATATGAATAACTACAACTGATGCTAAGACATTATAAAGAAATAAATGTATGGTAGATGGATATAAGAAATCTATTTTCAAATCAGTGGGCCCAGCCCTGCACCAGAGGGGTTTAAACCATGTGATCAGCACTGGCAGCATGCTGACATGGGCACAGGAAAGAGTAGAAATTGTAATAATAATAATAATAAAAACAACAAACATCAGTCGAAAACCTCTGGTCTCATATTCAGACCCGAAGGCTCCCCATCAATATTTTATGGCCAGCTGGAGCAGACTGGGTCGTGCATTGAGAATTTCAACTAACTTGCACTGAGAGAGGTCTGAACCAGGAGAGCACACTCTACGCTGGTAATAGCCTGCTTTAAGCAACACTCAAACAGCCCTTGCCTCCACCCTGCCCTCCCGAACATCAGCCGGGGTTGTCAAGAAACCATCGAACGAGTGACCACGCCACCAGTTCAACAACACAGTCTTTTCAAGTTTCCAAGTTAAGTTCTGCTGTGTGTTTACTTGTTGCGGTTTGTTTTATGACTTCTTACAAGTGCAGCATCATGACATTTTCATTGTATTTATCGCTCCTCCAGCCTTGAGAAAACTCACTGTGCCATTTGAAATTTCCATCATAAATACTCCAAATGTTCCTCGCCGGGTCTGTGCAAACATATAAGAAGATGCACAAGATTACTGTATTGACCTTCAGCGCTTGGCAAACTGCTTTTGGAACAGTGAAGTTATGAGATTTCCTCAGATGGGCTCAAAGAGCACGGTGATATTATGTGGCATAAATGCTAGTATCAACATAATCTAAATAAAAAGAAAAGACGACCTTGCCGCCAAACTAACTGTGATGTGTGATGATAATTTTAATTTGGGCATCAAAACAAAGCAACGATAACCAAGTTTTATTAAAAAACTGGCTGATAAAAAGTTTGAAATGTCTCAGAAAGGTGCTGCGATATTACAAGCGACACGCCAAATGCATGCATCCAATGATAATAATGCTAAAGACTGTCTCTGTAAGTATACTGTTGCTTTACAGACACGTGCTAATGTCAGAATGCTAATAAACCGATTATGACAATGCTAATGCACTGGTGTTTACACGTCTGGCATGTTCAACCTTTTTTTAGTGCTAGCATGTTAGCGTGCTACCACTTGCTAATTAAAGCAAAACCTTGCAGCAGAGGCAGCTATACTAAGGTTTGCAGGTATAAACTGAAGTATCAACTGAGGTGCTGCACAAGGAAAAGGTTTGACCTGGTAACTCTGCAAGGTGGACCGTTACGGGATCACAAACCTCGTTGTTGTTGGTTTCCTTTTATTCACGTAGTCATGATCAAGACTTTCAACATTTGCACCAAAGCATATATCCTGTTCAGGGTCCTGGGGGGCTGGAGCCCATCCCAGCTTTAAATGGGCACAGGGAAAGGGTAAACCTCAGAGCGGTTGCCAGTAAATCACAGGACTAACACATTAACTTCCATTTCACCTGACACGCATGTCTTTAGACACCTATGGAGCATCCAGAGCCTTACTTAAAAATCACTGGACCTCAAAATAAATTGCCACCCGTTCGCCTCACACACATCATGCCCCGTGTCCAATACCATAAGCTCTACGCATCAATCCAAGCATGAAAAAACAGGTCCATATATGTGATTTTCCCGGTCGGACTACCTGTAAGTTCGAGATGCGATTTTAAACGTCCAGTCTTGGATGTAAATGCAAACACAGATCCATATTTTCTGCACAGAGACACTCATCATAGCGCCATGCATCACGGACGGCATACTAGCCTGCAACAGCCGAGTTCAAGCCTCGAGCCAGGCCGCTGGGTTGACAAATGAGAGGGTAAAGAGTTTGATTGTGCAGATGAATGATCCTGATGATTGCACAGGACTGTAATAAAACACTATGTCAACTCTAATGCCGTTACCGTTTCGTCGGTCCGCCAAGTGAGATGCTCCTTGGCTTGTCTGAGTGCTCAGATTTCATTTCGAAGGAAACATCTGGATGCCGGTTTCATTTGTTCGAGTCAACAAAAGTTCTGGGCGAGCGGAGTCGCCACACGCAGCGTTTTACGATTGCAGGAATGTGGAAAAAATGAAAACGTCCCTATGCAGGTTAAAATGCCATTTCCATGGAAACAAAAGCATTCAAAGGTACATCTGCAAGCTGAGTTTTGAGGTGCGGCGCGCATCTGAATGCAGAAACATAAAGCTGCGCTGCTGCAGGCGGGGCGGACAGTGCTTTGTTTAATTTTACCATCCTTTGACCTCATTTAACTCTAATTTTCAAACATTACATGTATTTTAACAGGTGCAAACAAGGCACCCGTGATATGCGTGTGCTTGCGTGTGCTGTAGTCGCTTTCGTAGTTATTACCCTGTCAGAGATCTAAGCACCGTCATCCATCAGGATAAAACTTCAGGACAGTTTCCGGGCTGATTCGGATCGTCCTGCGAGCTCTATGTGATTAAAGTGACAAACTAAAACCGACAGAGAGCGCAGTAACACAAAAAAAACATCATTTTTAATTCCCTAATTGCGCCCGTGTTATTTGTTTTGTGGCGTTTGTCTGAGTCGTGTCGACGCTGCAGTCCCACACAGCACACGTTTCAGTGCCACACAGAGATCAGGATTGGTCTGTCAGACTGTTAGCGCTCTGTCAGGCTTTGATTTGATGCAATATGGCTCTGTTCAGCCTCCCGCGAGGTTTGATATTATCCCAAATTTCATTCGACTGCAAATATCAGTTGTTAAAGGTATCGAGGAATTTCACTTTTTGTCAGTTTAAATCCTACTCCTTTCCTGCACTTAATCCCAAGTGTGCTCGTGGTTCAACCCTTTCATATTGATTTTAAGCCGAGCGACTGAAAAAGGTCTTTATGGAGGCAGCCTATGGTGGGAAGCCAACTTGGTTCTCGTTCGTGGAAAGCTTTTGAAGCGCAAAGAGAGGCTCCCTTGAAACAGCCGGGGTTGTTGAGCGGAGCGCTCGTAGAGGCCTGCGCCCGAGGCCATTCCTGTGAACAGCTCTCATCTCTGGCTTCCAGAGAGAGGGGGGCTGACGGAAAGCTTCCAGGTGACAACCGCAGGGGGGGAGGGATGGAGCAGAGGAGAGACGGAGAGACCTACAGTCACCCACTGAGACTTCTCCATCCATCCTTCACTTTACTATTTATTTATTTTCTTCATCCTGTGGCAGTGGCTGACTTTCAAATGCAGTATGCAAAACACTGCTGCATGCTGCACTGTATTAATAAATATTATGGCTAGAGAGATGTCTGCGTACGCATTTCAAAATAACTTTTTCTTATGTGAGAGTTCATCTGCAGTTACTAGAATACTGTGTTGATTCTGTATTGCAACTTATGTTTGTCTGTTCCTACACGGGACACCTTGACCATCTTTGGCGTAGGACCATTATGCAATTAGTCAGTTTGGGATTAAACATGCAATCTTACTAAATTCTGTTTAGAAGCTGCTGCACAGCTGCAAAGATGAGAAACATGGATGTTTTCTCTTAAAAGCATCAGGTCTGACGGCTACAGCTGCAGATGCAAGCGGCCAATAACGTCAAAGCTGTTTGCCGCACAGCAGACGTGGCAGCCTGCGAGTCTGCCCGTGCAGCTCCAGACGTGTTCAAACCAGCAACAGTGTTTCCTCCCCCCGTGCCTTCCCCCACCACCGCAATCACACCATGACTGAAAGCACAAGCTGTAACAGTACCGTGCAGTAAGTGTAAAATGTTTCTCTCGGTAGTCTGACAGCTTTGTCTCACAGTCTGAGGCGCACCTTTTCATTCTGAAGCCTCACACGTCCAGGTTCACGTTCCTGTTCGGCGTCGCGTCCGCTCCATCTTCGTGGTGCCGCGTCAAAACTGCGATCCACCTTCCAGCTCGATTTGACCTGCGCGACAACATTAGTTTGCAAAATATGTGAATGGATAAAGGTCATTTTGATGTTGCGCTGACTTGTGTTAGCACTGACGCTAAATATAAGTCTTATACCAAATCGGCATGTACAGCTGTTTCATACAGTGCAGAATTATTATTTTAAAAGGCAAGAAAACGCGCGACTTCATGTCAAGAGGTCACACTGTCACTGTAAAGCTCCTCTCCTCAGGTGTGCCCGTGCAAAGGTGTGATTTTCATTAACGTACCAGGGCGCAGTCGCTCGCAGATTAATCAAAGAGGAGACACCTCCCAAGGTTACCTGCCCTGTCATCATCAGCAAGCATAACAAGCAGTCCTCATCCGGCAGCCCTCTCTTTACTCAGACGTGCATGTTTTTTGCTCCGTGAACACTTGTTGTATTAAGTGGCACAGCTGAGGACACCTGTCTCCTGCTTATTAAACTGTTTTCTTTCAGCTAACAGGCAGGACAGATGTTTAAAACCAATCCGACATCCAGGAAGTCGTTTAGGAAAGAGCTGGTGGATGCGCTCGCATTCGGAGCGTCGCGTCTTGTGTTTGCATCCTCTGGGTGCTGCGGTTTTCCCAGGTGGACCGGAAACTGTGAATAACTCCGAGGTGTGGTTGTGAGTGTGAATGCGAATGTTCGCGTTTGGACCTGTGATGGGGCTGCTGACCTGTCCGGGGTGATTCCCTTCCTTCGCTTCCACCACGGTGCGTGCTGGGAGAGGGCGACCCTGAAAAGAACAAGTGGGCGTTAAAAAATGGATGGATGTTCCGGAAAAGCAGCGGTCAACAAGCATCGGTCTGTCTGGGCCTCTGCCCGGGCGTCCGCTGCACCCTCCAGAGCAATGAAACCTCTGTTTATACTGAAAAATCACACTCCTGGTCAAACTGAACTGCTAAAACTTTGATTTTCTGCTGGTTTTTGCTCATTTTTCAATTCAATTATGTTACGTGAGCCGAAAACAACCCCCCCCAAATTAAGGTTGTCTACCCGTAAAGGAAAAAAGTATGTTGAAACGTCACATATTGCCACAAAAACTAAATTAAAGTCCCAACTTAAACTTCCTGTAAGTTATTTTAACATTTTGTAGGATTTATCAGGGATTAACTGTGAATTAGACTGCTCTGCAGAAGACCTGTTCAGTCCATCCAAGTGTTTTTACATTAAATGAAAACAACAAATATGTCCAGATTCAAATCATTGTCTAATATCAAAAGGGTTTCACTGCACATGTAGTTAGTCTTTCATGATATGTGTTTCAGCTCATCCCTTCCCATCCTCGCACAGGTTTTCCTCTGGCTGCGCTCCAGCGTGCTGTAAATTCTGCTGCTGTCAGTGACTGTCCATCGGAGCCGATCTTTAAACTGTGAGCATGCGAAGAACGAGGTTGGGATGGATCCATAGTTTCCATTAAGAGTAATTTCTTGTCTGATCATTTGCTGAGTAAACATGCAATCCTTCCAAACGGCCCATTATGGACAAAGACAATGCCAAACCCTGTAAAATCAATTCATCAACATAGGCGAATGTAAAGCAAGTTAGTTTTGCTGGCAGCAAAGATGCATAGTACGGCTTTTATTATTAAAAATGCTTAGCAACATTCCCAGTAACACTGTTCAATGAGGTTTTAGTGGACTAATGTAAAATACTGACAATACAGGAAGTCGGTTTGTTACTTGGTACATCAACTTTATTCTTAATTGCCTTGAAAGAAGCCTACATTCATAAATATATTAAATATGTATAGTCAGTGTAGTATATATATATATTAAAATATTAAATCCAATAAGCAAAATCAGCACAATCAAAATGATCTGGTCCTTATCAATAATCAATGGGCGCAGGTCAAAACTACCCTGGTTGCATCGGACAGACCGCAATCGATCGCAGCAGCTGAATGTGTGACACGGCTCTGAATGCAAGAGTCGCCGCGTCAACCCCGCCCACATTTTGGATGAGCGATCGTGATTGGCCCGGCTTCAGCAAGAGCTGGCACGCATCTCCCAGAGCAAATACAACCATCTCTGCAGATACGTCACGAAGCACAAACACATCTGTGGCAAAGATACCAATTAGACTTTAAGCACTTTGAAAGTTTAATTCAACTTAATTCTTGGTTCATCTTGATCGATCCGAGCGTAACAACACGTGAGCCGACAGATCCTCCCGCTGTAATACAGGCGAAGCTGTGAAACTGCAGGTGAAATGTTCTTTGACTTAAAAATGATTATGCATCGAATCCACTGCTGGTGGATTTGTGTGTGTGTGTGTGTGTGTGTGTTTCAACCGTAACAAAGGGCTTTTTGGTTTCTTTTGATGTTGCTCTCGCCCTTACCTGCACCTCAGCTGGCACACTGTGCTCAAAGTCTCGATGCAGCTCTCTTCTTCTGCAGGAATACACCTAATGTGCCGATAACGTCGGCGGGTAGACGGATCTCGGGAGCCGCATCGTGCATCATCTGCTGCTTTCTGCTGCACGTGCAGGAGAAAGAAAGGTCGGACTTGTGTTTGTCTTTGTGGTCAATAAGACTGTGGGGGTGGGGCTGCAGGAGAGGGGGAGAGATGTGGAGTGGGCTCTGGGGAGCGGCGCCAGGTGAGTTGATTGTCACAGCTGGTGCTTGTTGACTAATCAGTCTTCTGTCCTCTTTGAATGCAGCAGCACGTTGGACCTCAGCCGGCTGCCACACACCTGCGCCGCGGAGCCACGCCGGGCCGTCGTACTGTGGGGTTAGGAGTTTGGCTTGACGTGGGGCGGCAACAGTCGTACAGTGTGGATGAGCACAGTGATCTGATTTGTTTCGGACTGTGCTGATGATGTAAGAAAGTTCGGGAGCACCTACGCGGCACATGAGGACCATTTTCACTGAACAGAGATTATCATAACCTTATTTATAATCACAAGATTTTTATTCTGCAGCCGATTAGAATAACTCTGCATGTGCGGCGTGCGTGAGGGCGCAGATTGAACTCACAAGCATTGATTGCCACCTTCTGCAACGACGCCCAGGCTACAATGGAAACACAACAGCGGCGCAGGTTCGAGTCTAGCCGGGGCCCCGCCTCCCCTCGGCTGTCAATAAGTGTGATTAGCATTGTGCACCAAACTGTAGGATGTTTAACAGATTTTCCTGCTTACAACACAGCTAAATTATAAAGCCCTGGTTGGTTTCTACCATTAATGTCATAGCTGATTGGTTGCCAGCTATTTGGTCTAATGGCTGCATGACATGGTTTATACCCCTTAATTATAGTTAGAATATTGCCTGCCTCGGCTGTTCTGCAGAAAGCCAGGGGTGTGGACGAGCGCTGTCAGCTCTTTCTGCCCCCGAGTCTCTGAGTCGCAGCTTCATTGGTTGTTAAGTGTAACATATGGAGCGCCTCTCCACATCCACGCACCTCTCCCAGCAGAATAATCGAGCTATTCTCAAAAGCTCGAGACGGCGGCCGCCCATCACGGCAAATCGCGCGGACGCTTCATTGTCTGCAGGGCTATCAGCGGCTTGGCTCATCCCGCCATCAGCGCCGGGTGCTTATGATGGTGTGACGGAGTGAAACGATAATTTGACGGTCTGTTAAACAGTTAGCGTTAGAGCTCCTTCTTAATTACAAGAATATTATGTTCATGTAGCAGATCCTTCTGCGCAGCATCCTCCGGTGTGAGTAAATAAAGTTGTTGTGCATGTTTAATCACCTGAAAAGTTCCAGCGAGACAATAAAAGCCAGATGAATCGGCTGTATTTCCATTTCATAGACGTTATATTTCAATTGAACCTTGGCGGAGACAAGACGTGTGTGTGTGGGGGGGGGGTGGCGAGATGTGACACTCCCAGTCGTGCCTCCACACCTGCGAAAAGGCCTTGTACGTATTCAAGGTTGACTCTCCTCCTTGGGGACCATTAGTAACAACCTTTCAGAAGTACTGATTGGTAGGAGAGGCGCTCTGCATATCAACAGGAAGTAGCATCCCCAGAGGTTGGCAGTCTGGTCGCAAAGGTGTAAAGAGGAGCTAACGAAGGGGGGGGCGGCGTGACGTGAATGAGGGGGGAAGATGCAAAAGAAGGGAAAAGGAAGATGGGCGGCAGTCTGGGAGAAGTGGTAATTAACGTGCATTTAAGAGGGAATAAGTTTAACAGGGGGGTGTGTGTGTGTGAGAAGGAGGAGAAATCAGTTAATCAAGGCTTTTAGCAGACAGCGAAGGATGATAAACCACATGTATCAATTACCAGCAATGTTAATCTCTTAAACTAATTTGTCCTCGCTGCAGTTTTCAATTTAAGAACGTGTGCAACTTGACACACGCGGGTGAGAGCGCTTAATATGTTTTAATAAAAGGAGATGCATGTTTAGGCGAAGGTTTAAATGTGTGCCTTAGATGTTTTCCAAGAACAGGGTTCACGATATTTGCAGCCATTCTGCATTTAGACATTTTCCTGTATGCATAATTTTAATGACGCGGCTCTGGCAACGGTGGCTGTTTGATCGCCGCGCTTCCTTCCTCTCTCCGCCGATCAGACGCACGAACTCTGTACCGTGTTTTTTAAAGTTCAGATAACACGCCATTAGATGTCATAAGATATGTTCGGCTGGGGCGCAGAAACGAGGAAGAGCAAAGAAGCTTTAGCTCAGCAGTCGGAGAGCTGTAACCTAATGAAGACATCCACAGCCAGAGACCGGCACTGCTGCGCCGCGTCGCAGCAAAAGGGTGAAATATCACCTCAGCAGGAGAAAAGTGAATCAAACAACACACACAGCAAACCTAAAGAAGAAAGAGTTTGGAGTGTATTGGTTCATCTATCAACACCATCCCTCTCTTCAAGGCAGAGCAGGCAGCAAAACCATCAGTCACAGTTTTAAACAATAGTCTCTCCATCTTTGTCAGACCCTTTGCCGGCAGAATGACTTTACTTCAAATGTCTGGAGAGAAATCTGTGGAGAGCGCCGGATTTTTTGGGGGTCAATCTCGGAAAATGGCTGGCCCAGGCCGTCGCGGAGGCTTCAAGAAAGCGGTCCCTCGGTCCGCCCCGCCCCCCCCCGCTGTGAGATGTTAAAATCTTAGAGCTGAGGTAACTGTAACAGCCGGCACAAAGACAACGGCAACATATTGATGGCGCAGCCGCTCGCTGGAAGGCATTGATTCGAAGGGTGTGAAGACTTCTAGGTGAAAAGAGCCTTCTATAAAAGCGTCATGAGTCATCGGGGTTATCTCATCGCTTTCTGTGTCTGTGCAAACACGTCTGGCTGGCTGTGGCGGAGCGGAGGGTACGCAGAGGTGCACAAGGTACAAACCAAACTCTTCTGTGGTGTGTTCAGAGAATCCCCCGCCGTCCCCACATGCAGCCGCCAACTTTACCTCATGGAAAATACGTGGTAATAGCACCAAGTCCTCCTCGGGAGTATAAACAACTCCTGCATTTACCCTTTTCTATGCAAACAGTGCCGGGATACGCTTGTGCATGCGGTAAAACCTATGACAGAGTACAGGCTTTACATCATCCCCCCCCCCGAAATTTGTCGAGCGACATCAAATTATGCAAACACTGAATGTTTTCCGACGCGGAGCGGAACCACGAGGCAAACAAAAATGAAAAAAATGTCAAACTCAGAGAGGAAAACAAGCGAGCTCGAGAGAGCAGCTCTTCCACCTGAGTGTCAGGAACTTCCTGGAACAGACAACAGCAGCAGCGGCGGCGGCGGCGGCGGCGGCAGCAACCGGCTCCAATTGCTGCTGTTTAAACCTAATGTATGCCGAGCATCTTGCTGTGACACGTACATCTGTAAACAAGGCACGGGCGAGTAACCGGGGTACTCTGTTCTTCGGAGTAAAGCTGCAGTAACAAACATGAAGTGATGCAAACTCGAGGTTTACTCTGCAGCTTTTTTTGCAGAATTTTGATTCGTCCTTAGAGCATGTGGCGTCTTTAGTTTGCACGAAGAAGAGCAGATCTGTCGGACCTTCAGAGGTGGCTGAAAGCTAGAGAGAAAACCCGATGTTCAAACTTTTCCAAGGTCGAGAAGGAACTTTCATGCTCATACGGCGAGCTAAGGTGTAAGCGAGGCGTCACGATGTAGATCTCAGCAACTGCAAACTCAAAACCAGATTCCTCCAGCGTTTCCTTGCTTTTGTAGCCCAGACTTTGCTCTAATCTTTGCGTTCGCCGTGTGAATCGCTGGATATTTTCATCTCCACAGGCCCCCCAAAAACTCAAAACAAAATCAATCCTGGAAAGAAAAATGACTCCTTGGCCAGTTTTTCACAACGCAAAGCAAACAGCATATTGGTTTTACTTTAGGGATAGCAAGTGAAAAGAGGTTGGGAACCCGCTGCTGTACAGTAATGGATGTATTCCAGCTCTACTGAAGTATATCATAATTAGTGAGACCAGACCCAAGACTACTGTTTTTTTTATTTAGTTGTTTGTTTGCAAGCAGGAATTTATCTCCAGCGCAGTTCAGTCAGGCCTCTATCCTGGCACCTCCCACATACTTCAGGACTGCACAGTTTGTTTAGGCGAGAGCAAAGTAGACAGAGCACAAATTACATGAATTCAACTGTACAAAAACAACGGAGGGCTAAAGGCCTGCCTTGCAGCTTTATTACCGAAGTTGCAGGCAAGTTAACACATTTTATGAGTTTGCTAATTAGCATTCCGCTACCTCTGCCTTGTAAAGATAACTTGAAACCAGTCTTTGTTGAGGCGTTGGTAGGACGGTCATACGATCATCGTGCGGTGTGGCTGGATGTATTTTAAAATGAAAATCACCTCTAGTGCAGTCATTTTATATTTTATATCAGTCAATCCATACGATCAGCAGACGACCACTTCCTTATTATCCACTGCTTGGGTTCTGCAGAGGAAACCTTGAAGCAGCTAAGGTCGCAAATCCTCCACAGGCACCAAGTTAAAAAGACACCCACTGCTCTCGCTCGGCCCCGCCGGACAACGCGAGGGGGGCGGCTGACAGCCCAGAATTAATTGACATGCCTCCGAGAGGTTGTTCTCTAATAACATATTGATCCACCAGGCCTGATATGCAAAGCATCTGCCAGCGAGTGTCGCTGGCGAGGTGAGACAAATGCCCCCGGAATACCTTCGACCAAGCTGTGTTGATTAAAGGGGGTATTAGCGCCCATGATCACACAGAACCGGCGCGTCAGGTATTCCGCATCGAACCACGTCAGAACCTGTTCTCATTAGCGCATAACATATTCCTCAAGCGCCGAATTACAAGAACTCGGTGAAAAGTTCAAGATTCCAGATTTCGCTGCTTCTCCCGGCTCCCCGGGAACAAAATTCGGGTTATTTTTGCTGCAAAAATCAGTTAATTTTACCACCTTAAATCACCCGATTTAATAATTTTCAATTTGTTCTGTGTAAAAGATGAGAGAACCACTGCAGTGTGCAAGTTATTATGTGCGAAGGACATGCCTGAGAGATTGGGTCAGCGTGCGGTACAGACACATTTGCAGTGAAGCCAGTGATGTGATTAAATTCAGTAATAACATTTAACATAAAGTGTAAATGCAGATTATTGTGCTTTAAATGGAGCCGTTCTGACATTACACTGCCGCTGCAGATTAAGAATGTATGTGGCTTAATGACACATTAAACTTATCTGAATGTATATTTGGTGTCTGTTGTCTTCTTTGTGCTGCAGCCCAGTATTCCTTAGAGGAGAGTGGTCGACAGAAGAAAAGCCGAGATACTGTAAGTGGTCCATGAAAACCCGTATTGACAGGGACACTTCGTGCTAGACCAAGGTCCTCCGAAAAGGTCAGACAAGAGACTCTACTTTAAACGAGACCAAGGACGCTGTGGGTGAGGGCGCAGGGACTGCTTTGGTAAACTCGCCTGCAGAGGAGTGCTCTGCTTTGCTTTCTCTGAACAGAGGCAAACGCACAGGATGCAGCAGCAAACTCAGACCCTGCAAACACGTGCACACAAAACAATGACTTATCCCTCATTTAATTCTATACGTGCACCTCGACTGACCTGCTCTCTCTTGTTGGAGAGACTGAAGCCTGTTGTTAAGGGAGATAATATTAACCATCTATGAATTCATAACAAAGCAAACCTCAAATCCACCTTATGAAATCTTCTCTCTGTATGAAAGAACAGAGTTTTAGGGTCGGCATCGAGAACCAGTGCCCGGTTGGCACCGGTTCCTGACTGGTCAGCTCTGAGATACAGATCGTATAGAGAGCGCTTCAACAAATGATGCTGCTGCTGTTGGTGTTTTAATTCATTCTCACAGACCCAGTGTTTTTAAATCTTTATTAATGATCACAAAAGGTGCCAGGATCAGGCGACTGCACCGTGGACGACAGGGCAAAACGCTCAGATGTGCTAACCTCGCTTAGTTTAATGAAGCTGCAGCTAAATATAGGGTGCAGAAAGACAGTATGTACAGAAGTTAGAAGACATCTCCCAGTGCGTGAAACCGCATGTCTCCAATATAAAGATTTACAGCTTTGCCACAGTTGAGTCCAGATGGTTAGCCAATAGCTAGCATAGCATAAATCAGGGAACCGTTTGATTTTAGCGTGAGCTCATTTTGAATTTCTTACGGTTGTTGATACTTTCAACTGTGGCGAGATGAAAAACGCCTCCTGATCACTTTATTGAATCATTTTCCCATAATTTCATGTCGTGTCTTTATTTTTTTTTTTTTTGCAGTTATGGAGAATAGCATGTACAGCATGTACACACACACAGTGAAAGAGGAGCCTCAGCTGAAAGAGCCACAACTGAGAATAATTAATAAAACACAAACTGCTGATCTTGAGCATGATTTGACCCTACAACGCCGCTGGTTTGCACAGAAACAGCAGACCTACGGAGTTGCAGTGCACCAGCTTGTTTGCTTTACTACCTGCAGCGGCGTTGGTCGTCACATAAGAGCAGTTTCACGGTCGACGCAGTAAAGCAGCAGTCCTGCCATCGCTACACGCGTCGCTCCTCTAAGAACATGTCTCTCTGCATTCGGTTCACTTTGCAACCTCTGACAGAGGTAAAGTTAACCAGCTACAGTCTGTAGACGGAGCTATTCCTAGCATTACTAATAATATTTTGAAATATCTGAAATATTGAGAGCTTTGAGCAGAAAGTGTGGGAACACAGCGGGTTCAGGTGCTTGTGGTATATCGAGCGTGACACTGAGAAACCTCTCTGTCTTCTTTAATTTACATTTCACAAACCACTCTTGGGAGTTTTGCCTTGTAAAGTCAAATCAATACTGAATTTAACTGCTAACTAAATGACAAAATTATATATTTACAGTCAAACAGTAGACGAAGCCCCAGATAACAGTGAAAATATGCATGAACTGAAGAAAGATGGTGGAAAACGTTCTCAGCTCTGTAACGGCAGAACCCGGCCTCACCCCCGCTGAATATCAGGATGGAAAATAATTATCACAAATCAGTGTAATTTATTTGCTTGTAACTTGGCGAGTGTTTTGTCTGGCCGTAAGTAATTTATGCACCGGGGACGGACTGCCCGGCACGAAATGATAGGAGCATCCATTTCTATCCAGTCAATACTTCCCACTGATTTATCCATCTTCTTGATCGAGGCTGAATGGAAGCGATTTGTCCATCAAACTTTTGCTAACTGCACTAAATTACCCATAATTCAAATGGTCATGTTTCAAGTTCTTGGTTTCTGCGGCTGTGATGACAAGGAAGAGCAGGCAGCCAATCTGCTGCTGCTGGCTGGGATACAAAGCCCACTAATTAAAAGTCTGTCCAGTCTGTAGTCCTCCCTTTGTAGACAACTCTTATTGGATAGGAGAGCACAGCCCTCTGTTTTGCATTTTGATGTCTTCATCATTGTAATTGCTGGTTAAGTCGCCCTGCATTATTGATGAGCCCATACGGTAAAAACAAACCAAACAATATGCATGCTAAACAAATGCCCTCCAGTGCACAATGTTCAGACAGGCCTTCACAGTCTAATCATTTTCACTTGTGGCGTCTCAGAGTTATGCACACAAGCAGTTGCCGTTGGGTGTTTCATAGTTCCTGACTAGAAAAATGCCTGAAGGAGGGAACAGGGAGGCAATTATACACTGTGTCTGCAACTGTGCGTCTCCGCTTGCTTTCATTGGCAGATCCAAAATGGCACACGCTGCACACGCATGAAGTGGAATATGAAGTGGATCTGAATGCGGTGCATCTGTGTCCGGGTGGATCTCTCGCGTTACGTCTTAAAGCCAAACTTTGGTTATCGCCCAAAACAAGTGATTCACTCTTGAGTGCAGCTAAATTTAAAAAAATAAAAATCCAAAAAAAAGCGGTGTGAGTGGTGGAGCAGGGAGCAGCCGTGCAAAGTTTTTTTTTCTAGAATAATTTACTTACTTCTCTCTCAAATGACTTGCCAGAAAGTGGGGGAACAGCAGCAGGTTTACCGAAGGTGTGTGATTGAAATCTGAAAATCATGATGAGCGTCGGCCGCATTGCAATTAGTCAGCGTCGTGCAGGGAAAAAAAAAAAACAAAAACAAACACCTCTTGTGTGGGAGTGAACAAACGAACAGGCTGATGTGTCAGGTCTACACCAGCCGAGATTATCAGTCAGTCAGCATTAGGATGGTTATTCCTGCAGCCTGCAGCTATAACTTTTTAATAAATCAATCTTTCATCTAAAGGTCTGATGTACCCAAAAGTCGTCTTGCCTCTGAATAGGGTAGCAGGTGGGTTACCCAGGCTTAATGAGCTGCTAACCTGAGAGTAATCCCATTAGTCTGGGTTTCAGAGGAGACTTTTAGTATCCATTATGGTCCAGAGGCTTTTGTGCATGATAGGAATATAATCACAGGGGACGCGGTTTCCACTTTGCACTGGACCGCAACTACTGCACAAGCAGCAAACTGGCTATTTGTGTAAGCGCTGCAATGGATTCGAGACCCCGATGTAAGTTACTTGTCATGCATCATGTCGGGCTCCGTGTGCCAAGTCAAATTTTATTAGTCATAAGAAAAGTGACAGCGCAGCTCGGCAAACTGCATGAGAGGCTCTTATTTATGCGGAACAGTGGATTAGAGCTGATTGATAATTGTTTATGCCCTTGGCAGTGGTGAATGTGTGTATTTCAGGAAAAAAATAAATAAAAATCACCAAAGCCAGGGCTACAAAGGGAAGGAGGAGTGCTAGCTAGCGTGCAGAAGTGGGTGGTAAGTTTAGAGACGCGTATGACACAGCCTGTTTGGTAAACACACTGCGCTGCCTCCCTCCCGTTCTCTGCTCTGCAGAGACATCAAGCATGGGCTGAAGTGTGATAGCACTGACACACAGAAGTCTCAGTTGTGTGAAATAGCAGCAACACGGTGCTCGGCTTTTTCCATCAGAGAGACGCCACCAATCAAAAGCGACACAAACACGCGCAATCCGCTTTATTTTAATTCTATTTATTTTGGTTAATGGGAGAAATTATGACTATTATGGCTCAAAATTGGCTTTTAATTCCGCCTTTGCAACAGTTTGTTTGTCTTTGAAGTAAAGCAACGCGCTAAAAGCTGCAATATCTGATATTTACTTTTCTCTCAATTAACATAATGGCCTCATTTGGAGAGCTGTGACAGGTTTGGGAAACGGCAGATAAGGCTGTTTGCGGTTTTGTACTCGTTTACTCGGGGAAAGCAAAGCTTATTAGAAAACCTGACATCAAAGAAGGTTTTTGTCACCAGGCAAGAAGTTAGCTCTGTAGAAAAGGTGTTTCACACGCGTTTCACCACTTATTGGATTTATTATACAAGTTCTTCTTCTGTTCTTCATCTAACAAAGCCTATTTGTCCACATCTGTGATGCCGTTTCTGGGTCGTGTCGGGTGCATTCAGTGCATCTACAGGTTTCCAGCTTTGCTCTCTTATTTGTTTGACGCAACGCATGAACCTGGCTAACTGCGCTAACCTGATTAGCATGCTGGGGCTGCTAGAGCTTCTTTTGTATTTTGACAAAGACTGTTTCGGGGTCAAGGGGATGAACGTGACTGAACGCATGTGCCTTTACATCATAATTACATTTCCATTCACATGCTGTGTTGTTAGTGTAAACAACAGGACAACTACATATATAACGTATGGCCAAGGCTACGGCATGTGTACGTCCGCTATAGCTAATCGTACAGACTGCGCATATTTTACAAATAATAAACGTGTTTACATGTTGCTCAGAAATAGGAATTGATACTGGGGTAAACTGGGATACTTGGCACTTCACACTCATCATTCACCACTACTTCACAACAACTGGGGCTTTTATTGATATCTACCAGAGTTTGATAAAGATGCTAACCCCCTCAGGGGCATGTTCAAACGCTAACCCCCTGTAGGACGCTCCAGAGACGCCCCAACACCGAGGAAAACGTTTTAAAACGTAGGAACTAATTTCTCATCTCTAAAAACTGGAGCCTCGCAGCCACTTCTTTTAATAAGTTGCCGGTTTAGCTAAATTATGGGTTTTTTTAGCGTGGCAGGGATGCCTCGGCGCTCAAACTAGGTCTTATCTTTTCTAATTTCAATCTATTTGCGAATATGAAACCACAAATAAGAGAGTTTTACCATTTGCCCACAAGGAAAGAAACTGTTTTTCAGTGTGCAGTGGAGACAATGCGGTGAACAAGCCCAGTCTGGCTTATTCACAGTATTGTCTCACTGCTTTCTTCAGAGAGGAGCTTAAACAGTAATAAATCTGTATATTTATGCAGGATGGAAATAGACAGCTACTAAAACACAGTGAATTTGCTGAAGCTCTCCATGTCTGCACGATGTTGTACACAGACTGATATCAGTCACTGAAAAATGACATCTTCCAGTGGTGAAGTAACCGGATCGGCTCTTCTATCAATAGAACGGTCCCAGACCAACCTCAAAGGTCATGTGAGTGACTCCAAACGTCTTGGCCCCCGTAGGGCCTGGTGGGCCCCAGTCGCAGCTTTAGACCAGGCCTCCAAGAAACAGTATACAGAGCCCCACCGCTGATCAATGCCTTTTCAACGTGCCCCCCACCCAGCACAGAAACCACATGTGGGCGTCTAACTGCCTGCCCCCGATCCATATCTCTCTGTTTCTGTATTTACAGCAAATGAAACATTCAGACGGAAAGACGGCTGACATCGATTGGCTTGTGGGTACACTATTTTGAGTGACATTTCATAAATGGAGCCGCCTCGTGAAATAGTAATGAGCCGATGGCGATTAGCATTCAACTTTAATACGGCGTGATTGATTAGATATTTAAATTTCACTTGGCCAAGGTTAAATATGGAAGAGAGGCACATGAAAATCCCACAAACAATACATAAACTATCGGAGGTTTTGCCTTTTACGCTGTTTATTGGTCAATGAAACCAAACCACGCCATAAACCGAACCCGAGCCTCCCCGCTGACGGATCATTGTGAAAAGGTGTAGTAATGAACTGAGGTCCGTTTCCTTCGCGAGCTGTCGGTTAGTTGAGTTGGGAAACACACAAACAACCTTCCCGCTCTGTAAAGTTTGTTTCCGAGTGTGTCAGCACATAAAGAAATGAACAACTTTGCAGACACGTGTGCTTTTCTGGAGAAACACAGGATTACATGCATCGTTGCTCGCTTTGGTCGCACATCCGTGTTCATAATACCTTGCCATTGGTGCACGTGTTGCTTTAAAAAAAAAAAATAAATAAATCCAAGGACACAGTGTTGGTAGCACACACTTAGTATTCCAGCCCTGCATGCAGAGAGAGATTGCACCTGTACGAGCTGTTAGGTGATGTCTGTGTCACTCGGATGACCAGTATCTGTAGCCGAGCATTTCCTTGAGCTATGGAATTGGTTGTCTCGGGAAAATCTGATTAGTCACCGCTGACAATGCAGAGACAAGGAAATTACTTTCTTGTGCATATCATTAAAGGAAAATCAATATGACGAATGTGGTGGGAGCCCGGGCTATTTATTGTGGCTGAAGTGAGGGCGAGGCGGCCTCTCTTTGCATTGGCGTCTTGTTATTGCGTTTAATTTGTTACCCAGGCCAAAAAAAAAAAAAACAGGAGACAAACAGCAAATGGTTCGCAGAGGGCTCGAGCCGCATCCTGCCGTTTCCGCCGCCGACCATATGACCGTAAACGCCACCGACTTGTTCCAACCTGCGACTTAATTACCTCAAAATAAATTGGCTCGTGAGGAAACGCGAGTGGTACTTCAAGGTGAGACCTCCTCGCGCTCTCATTATCTGCAGGGATTTGAATGCAGGGCTCGCAAACCGCAAGCGCTGCCAGACACAGCGGCGTGAAACTGAAGGCACCACTCACCTTTGCATATGTGGCCCAAGTGCCTGAGTCTGTTTTTCGAGTAAATTGGGGTTTTTTTTTTTGGTGGACGAGGGCGCGTCAAGACGCTCAAACGAGTGGAATCAGAGATAATGTGACATCTGTTGAGGAGCTGTGTGTTTAAACACTTGTTTGAGATCAGAAACTAGACGGCAACATAAGCGCTCACCTATTGACAGAGGATCTCGAAATAGAAACCTGAAGCCTACGTCGTACTCCGTATGTCTGCCTGTATTTCCTTCACACCCGTGCAGTGTCTGTTCACCGTTAAACCCCCCCACCACCTCACCGGAGGACGGTCTTGAAATAGAGCTGGTGAGTGGGATTTACTTTCCTGAAATGCTCCATATGCCCTCCCACCCACAACATGTGACTGCACCGCCTCCCCCCTCCTGTTTTAATAAGGTTTGCAGACATGTGCACGGGATCACCGAAAATAAATAGTTTTGTGCATATGGTGTGCGAAACAGGCCCTCAGTCAGTAGCATCCGTGCCATGCTGCAGCCCAGACAGTCATGCTTCCCAGACAGGCTGTTGGATATTCCCCCTGCACCTGCTGGGCTGCAGGCACACAGGCGAGCACGGAGCCAGCTCAAGTGCTGCTGTTTCCTCTTGTCGCCACGTTTACATCCACATTCATTTGGGCCCATTTATCCATCTGCATTATTATTATTATAACTGAGTCTGCAGCTCGCACTGAGCACAATACGCCTTTATTATTTCTCTGACATATTATATAGACACTGCTAAATAAAGCCTTCAATGCACTGCAGGTTTTGCAGACTGCTGCAGGTGGAATTGCACAGACAACATGCAGAAGGTGACTTCAACCAGCTTCAACATGATAAAGCTGGTTTACGTATTGTTTTATTGTTTGTAATAGTGCAGATTGTGTTTCGCTTTGATTTGGAGATTATACGACACTTTGCATCAGTTGATTTCAACCTAAAATCTCAGAATCACTATTTAATAATGATATATAATCACCCATTAGGGACCAATAGTAACACTTTTAGTGCGTTTTAATTGAGCTGCACAACGCAGGACAGATAACAGCCTGTGTTCATTTTATTCTATGGACAAGACTGTCTGTATAAAATACAGAGGTACTATACATCAGCTCGTAAGATTACGATGATATCATAGACACGTCAGGGAAACTCTGTCAGAGGGACGAGTCACTATAATAGAGAGCTTGTTCTTGGAAAAGGCAAAGAGTTCATCCTAAAGATTAATTGGTTTGAGAGAAAGGCAGCATGTTTCTGAGTTCAAGGTGTGACATTTAGAGCCAACAAGGGAGTGAACTTCATTATTAAGATTTATGAAAATGACTCAGGTAGAAAATTCCATTCACCCTCCCTATTATTAATTCCATCTTAAAAAGCAAATTGAATTAAGTGGCGCATTATTCTCTCTAATTACGATGTCCGTATTAGCTCTTTTTAAAAAGTGACTGATGCTGAATAAAAGAGATGCAGAACACAAAGCGCTGTAACCTGACCGAATGGAAAATGAATCAGCTTTGTGCTGGTAACTCTCTGTTGTTTGAGTAATACCACATAATTGAAGGAGGAAGCTCGGGCTATAGAGTTGTCTTTCCCTGCACAGCCTTGTTTATTTCTGTAAAGCCAGCTTTGGCCATTAGTACACAGGGGAGATGAGGAGTTATTGAACCATTATTGATTGCACTCTGGGAAAGTCTAGCGATTTATATATATATATATTGTTCTTTTCCAAGGTAAGCAACCAATAAGTATCAGAATGGCTGAATTCTATACTTTTGTGTTTGCTATTATGACAGTTAATCATTTCCTTACTTTTGGAAATTGCATTTCAGCAGTGGACTGAAGGAGAGGATTGGAAAATAAAAAGAACTGAAAGGCTACAACCGTCCTGTTCGGTCTGTATTTCACGCTCAGCCAGCACGTGCAACATGCGCACACACACGTGCATGCACAAGCACACGAGTGCTGCAACGCACGTTATGAAATGCAGGAGCTGCGATGCACATTCAAGCTGTATAATGTCCCTCGGTTTGCCGCTATAATGCCGTGCGACAGTTGGTGATGGTGACCGGCCAAGTAGCAGCGCGCCAGCACAAGGGGGAGAGAGAAGACTACTTGCCAATGTAAACACGAGTGTAAACAATGCTACTGTCGACACTTTCCATATTGCTTTTGCAGTACAATTGCATGTAAAAGGTTCATGTATTTAGCATGTTACTAGTCTCAGTCTTCTCCTTATTAGCGCGAGCATTGTTGGTGGGTGTCACCGCGTGGACATCAATGCTGCAGCCTGCAGCTGCACATGGCGTTTGGTCCAACGTTGCTACGTCTTTGTGTGACGTGTGACTGAAGAGGAGCTGGGAATGTTGCTGCAGGCGTCAGGGCATATTGGCTGCTGCAGAAACAGCTGGAAAAAGCCAGGACTTTGAAATTAATCAGAGGAACTGTGGCTAAAACTTGCTTTTTAAAAAGATCAATGTCTCTGATTGTCCTAATATTTATTCAACTCATACAATGACATGGCTTTATGAATTGCACATACATCATGGATCATCCAGCGACTCCCTCTCGAAAAGCATCACTACTATGCGACTTCAGACCCAGGTAACAGTATTTGCTGGAGATGCAGCGTGAATGATAATGTTTTTGATTTTCCAAACCCCAGAGCCAGAATTACTTTCTGTCAGACCGTATTCGGTGGAAGACGCCAAAATTCACTTAGATTCATTTTGGGCCATATTTGCCTTAATTTGCCATCTGTGCTTGTTTAGAAGGGGGTATCTGGAATCAGATGAGAGATCTACAAATCTTCCTCAAAGTCCTGCTTTCAAAGGGCTGGAAGGCCCAGAGAGGACTGACATGAGTGAGAGAGTGTGTGTGTGTGTGTGTGTGTGTGTGCTTTTGGTGGAGGGGGGGGGGTTGATGTGCAATTGATTTCCATTCACACAAAAGCCAGCAGACGCTCTCTCGTGCGCCGGTTTCCCTCTCTGAATCCGGTTTGATTTCCCGGCTGATACCCAGCTGATCGCCGATCATGAGTCTGTTTTTCCTAAACCACGTTTTCGCAAAGCCTTAACGCGTCATTCAGCGGCGACGCCTCCTTTCTTTTTAAAGTTAATTCAAACGGAGAATCTCTTTTAAACACGTTACCTCATTTACCTCCAACACACACACACACAAAAGGGGAAAGCATTGACAAAGAGGTCCGTGCGGAAAAATTGACTGGTTTCTATTTTCGAGTTTCAAGGTGAGCACTGTCGTGGAGACATCAGGTTTCTTATTACTTGGCTTAACAGGCTCCCTTATTAAGGATTCTGGTTGGACGCATCTTCTCGGAGAATCCTAATTAGTGTGACTTTAACAAAAGACAGAGGATTGTGCCATCTGCCTCACATAACGAGGATTCCTCACTAATTAAAAACACCTAGGAGAGCAGTTAGGAAGCAATACCTGGTTAGGTTTGTAAGGTTAGGGAGATCTAATGAACATGAAAATGAGTAATACAGCTATACGTTCCCCTTTATAATGGCAGCCGTCGCGTCTTTGGGGAAACACATCTGTGCACGACAAAAACATCTCTCCTCCGCCTGTTCGGTTGTTAGACACATGAAATAGATGATTGAATGATAAATGTGGCCTAATGGACTGAGCACAGAAATACATCCGATTCCATGTGATTTATGTTATTTATAAGGTTTAAAATGTAGGTGTTTTAGGCGCGTGGCACGTTTTAGCCAATAATTGACTAAAGGGCTACAGTTTTCCAATCAAAAACCACCTTAAAGGCGGGGGGGGGGGGCATGCATAAAAGCTGCTATTACACAATGAACCGGCCCCAAGGCGATCCCACTCCGTGAGAAGCAAAGCGAATCACCGCACGTCCTTAATTGATAGTTGGGGCTAAAAAGCGTTCCACTTGAAAACTTAATTCGTCAGAAATGAATTTGCCACGCGGCGTTTAGTCCTCTGTGCGTAGATAAGGGAAAAATAAATAATAAATAAATAAATAAAGGGTCAGTCGCTGTCGGCCCACCACCGTTCAATTTCACACCAATTCTACCTCTGTCTAATAGGATAAACGGGGAGGAAATAAATCTGACCATTAAGTATTTTGTTGATAATTAAGGGACGCAGGAGCACGTGGTGCGCGGCGCCGCTGTAAGTGCACCGACTACAAACTAAACAGATTTACATATAGCCCTAACTATTAAAAAATTATAATAGCTGGCATTTTCAAAGGCACTTTTCTTTGAGTTATCTCTTATTCTGGCTTAAAGCTGCATGAATGGCTGTGTCCACCACACACACACACACACCATCTCTACCATACACTGCAAATGCCCTCCAGACACAGGTTTCATTTGAGCACATTCATTACCTTTTAATTGCCTCTAAATTGCAATGTGACCCATCACATCAATAACGCTATCTTTGTAACAGTGGAAATGAACCTCGGCGGATGGGGGGGGGGTTACGCCGTGGACGCACGCGTGTCCGTGTTTGTGCATGCAAATAACCGCGCGCATGGCGTTTTTAAAAACACGGCGTTTCGTGGGTGTGCTGGGAAAAAACAGCAGCCGCCGCTTTTGTGTCCTCAGCTGGGGTAGCCGGCGCGTTTTGAGGGGAGCAGATATTACCACGATGAAGGTGAATCAAAATGTGTTCCAATTTAATCCCCTCTGATTACACACTGTTGTGCCCTGCCTAAGCTCGCCAGCAACGCTGATCTCTGAGACATCCACCCTGACCTTCAGTCTGTGCAGAGGTGGCATCCTGCTGACTGAAACCCCTCGACAAGAGGATTTGATTAAAAACGGCATTACTGATCGCCGGGAATCGACCGATATTATGCTCTGCACATTACCTGAACGCCAGAGACTATAAAATGTTGAACTTGTGCGAAGTTTGTGCCCGAGCGGAGTCGCGCTCTAAAATAAACAAACAGCTCTCTCCGGGTGGTGGAAAGAGCTGTGCAGCAGGATGTTAATTCCACATAAGCAGATGTCTGATATACAAGTTAACCTCCACGTGAACTCTTCAGGTACAGAGCAGCGAGGAATCTCCAAATTTGCTCGCACTTCAAATCTAAGCTTCTTGATGTTGGACAGGGAATTATGGACTGCTACTAGTAACACTACACCACAGATATGGTCGGCAGCAGCACTGCTACAACTGTGCGTGATGGCGCTTCGGCTCTCCATCTTCCCATCCACACGAATCATTGGGTTTGGCGACGACGTCAGCAGATCGCCAACTTCACAGAAGATCGGCCGTCAAGCTGACAGGATGCAGCTGTGACACGATGCACAAGGTGACTTCTTTCAAGGAGGCGGGAGTCAAAGTGAAACCTAAGATGAGAGGTTTTAGAAGCAGTCGCGTTAACGTTAGCACTGTGCAACTGGTCATGGTCAATATGCACCAACTAAACACGTTGCTAAAGCTGCTAAAGACATTGCATTAGGCAACTTTGGTGGCTACAGATGGCGCAAGCTGCCAAAGAAGCAGCGGTTTGAGTTCATTTAAAAGCCAGTAATCCTGTAAACTGCACGCAACACACTGGTGTTTACTGTCCTTGCTGATCTGTGACCAGGGAGGCAGCAGTGATATTGAGCCCAGCTTTGACTTGCTGCTGTTTAAGACGCACTTAAATTTCCTTCTGAAGTTGTGATTCATCATTTCTTGTGGGAGGTGAAGTGTTCGCACCCGACAGCAGAGCGTAATTTGGGCAACCAGGTGGATTCTTAGAGTTTCAATTACTGGGAGCAGGGCAATCCTCTCTGAGGCAATGCATTATAAATCATTCATATGAGTGTAGTAGTACAAAATAACCATTGCAAGCCTCTGTGATAGACACCTGCAACAGATGAGTGCTAAGGGTTACTCTCTACATGCACCTTTTGCCTGTCTAGAGTTTAGAGAGTTAATAGGCTCTTATTCACACATCTGGCCTTGATAATGGAGAGGCTCAAGAAACCCCGACAAGGAAAACGTGCTTGTTCCACCCAGAAAAGACATTTCTCAAACCAGATCTAAGCACTCACAGCAAAGGTCTCTCTGCTGAAGGAAGGCATGATCCAGGAAGTCATGGGAAAACAGCATCCGGCCGCGGCTGCAGCCAAACGCGGCACCGAGTTCACAGCTCCCTCCAGCATTCGACTCGAATCAAACTCCTGCAGTGCCCCACGCCAGGCATCCACTCTGAACCCTGGCCATGTTGTTCATTACCGCGCTGCAGACCTGTGCTGTGCGCTGCATACCTGCATCCCCATTACCTTTGAGTATTGCTAGCCGCAGAATTAATTATAGTCTAATATAGCCTTGTCTGGAGATCGCAGCGGTCTGAGGGGCTGTTAACTGCAAATCAAGACCAGAGCCCCTTCCTGGATCTGAGAAAATGACTCTTAACTGTAAGGGGCAATTAAGTGGGAGAGCGGTGTTACCTGGTATCGAGGGTCTGCGGGGAAATCTTCAGTTAAGCCACACTTTTCTTTTCCACTCTGTCTGTCAGCACTCATATCCCAGCGTTTGACACAGAGGTGACAGGCAATTGTTCAGGTTAGACTTTCTGACGGATCGCTCCGGCGTTAACAAACGTCAATCCGATGACATAATACTTCACGAACACGGTAACTACCGCAGCACCCTGCAGGTTCCCCCGTTTTTAATTTTGCAACGCTGGTGTTTAAGACTTTACTGCTGTGATGCTTTTTGCTCTCAACTCTCCGGACGTCACTTGTCAGTCACTGCGTCCAGGAATGCGACATCCCTCTTCCTTGGACTTTCTTTTGATTAAGACTGATTTTCTGTGCTCCTGGTTCGCTCTTCAGCTCTTGGGAGCGGCAGGATGTTCCCGGGGAAAGACCTACCAGACACTGAGGGACAGATTTATATCTGTGAATACGCGGGGCAAATTTGCACTGCTCCTTTCATTCGATTTGCACTCCCAAACTGCAGGTAATTAGCACCTGATTTACTGAGGCAGCAGGTAATTTCGCAGTCGGTAGGAGGGATCTGTGCAAGATATGCAAGCTCAGGAAAATGAGATGATAGTGATACTAAAGTAGTAGTAATAGTAGTTGAATAGTGTCTCTTTAGAAAGACTTGCACCAACACAACAAATGCAGCAGGGCTAATTAAAGGAAAACAGATGGAATGACATAAGACGCGCAAAACAAAGTACGGTGGAGCACCGGCTCAGACCGGAGCAGGTGGAGGACGTGCATGGCAGAGATACAGCTGATGTGTCCCTGGATTGCCACAGTAACTGCAGCCAAGCGCACACTAGAAATGCTTTATTTAGAAAGGCAATCAAGACGGACAGAAATTGCCGCAGCAGCTCGGTGAAAGTGAGGTCCGGCTTTAATGAACACAACACCTCTATCTCCGCTTCTTTTCTGCCTCCCTGGGAAACTGTGCTTTATATTCTGAACTTACCGGGGTTATCTGCTTTGTTCATATTGCTGCGCGCTCACTGCATGTCATGGAGAGCCCTGTTAAGCACAGGTTGATTAAAGCGTCTCTCCCTCACTACGGCAGTTTTTAATGCACCTGCACGAGTTGCACCTTCCCCTTGAGAGGAAGGGAAATTCTAACACAGAAGTCCTGGCTGCTCGCATACGGCTGCTGGTAGTTAAGTTTGAGCTTTTATTTCTACTAAATGCACAGAAAATGGGACACTTCGGGGACTGCGTGCATGTGCCGCTGTAAGACGGCGTCTGTTTAAATCCAGGTTTAAAAATCCACATTAAGACACGTGTCTCCCGGGGCCCTGCTGCCAACCCTGCAACGCAGGGGTCCGCTTTGGTCATCTCTGCTCCCTGGCTGTGCAGCAAGCACCCCGCGGTTCCTCTCATCTCTGCTCAAAAGTCTGTCCGGCCTCAAGTCCGTCCTGTTTGTATTTGAGAACGTCTGAAGCCAGAGTGACAACAGCGTGCCATGTTTGAGCAAGGACCAGATGTCGGTGTGAAAGAAACCACAAAGTGCACGTCTTTTCGATAATTAGCAGATATTTAAACACTGAACTGATCATTTTAGTGAATTTAGAGTCGACCCGTTCCGCACTAAATACTTTAGAAGCCAAAAACTACATATTAATCTTGACTTTTTACTGTGTTATTGCAATTAACATACAAGAGATCACTTACATTACTGGCCACGACACAATGTGCACTCACATGTTCATGTAACTGAGCTTTAAAACTGCTTTTCCAAGTATTACACTGTTTTTTTGTTACTGAGATCCTTCTGAAGCTCTGTTATTAGCATCTGTAGCACGATTTTGCACCTTTGAGCAGCTCATTCATTTCCCTTTTGTGGATCAAACTCGTGGTATACTTAGTTTTGTTTGCCCAAACCAGTATGGTTTGACACGGCTGCAAGGTCAGAGTGGAGGCGATATCAGTCTGGAGATGGAGACGGAGTGCATTGAATTGAATTTTGTCACTTTTCTGTCATAAAATGCTGAAATCAGTTTGCTTAAACTGCCATACAGATAAAAACAGTCACTGGAAGACCATTAGGCTTTTTCCAGAACAATCACAAACAACCCTACTTACCAGGTGAGCTAGCTGGTCTTTAATGAATGATCCAGGCTAATATATCTTACACCTGCAGTATCTCAAACACCTGCAGTATCACAGTTGCTTATAAGTATTGTATTAAGTGCAAAAGCATCTGCATTAATTAAAGATAACACCACCGAGAGCCGTGTCCGCTGAAATCAAAACATCTGAAGCCACGCAGCGAAGTTGCACGCGACACGCTGCGATTGCATTTCTCAGAGTCGGGGTCCTTCACTTGGCTCAAGCCTTCCTCCAGCAGCTGATTCCCAGTTCAAGCAAAGATTTTGTCTTTGTTGGAGCAAGTAAAGGCCACAGCCGCGTTGATCCACGAGGAAGAGGAAGTGGACTCATCAAAGCCTCCCGAGCTCTTTGAAGGTACCTCGTCCGGCCCCGTCTCAATCCCTTGCAAGATACGAGGCACCGAGTGCAAGATAAAAAGAAATGGCTTCAATAATCTCCGTCCTCCATGAAAACGTTATGTGGGAGATCGACTATTTAGCTTGATAGAAAGCTGCCGATGTATAAGGTGTTAAAAAGAAGAACAAGCAGACGCTATGCATTTAAAATAATGTGCGACCGTGTGCGAATGAAAGGTGCCGGTTGGTTTGAGGGAAAATTAGTAATTTGTGCCGCTTCCTTCTGGGATCGCTTCGCGGAAAACGTTGAGAACTTCAGCTCAGAGACACTTTCCGCCCCATGTGGAGGTGTTGATTACCTCAGCACTCAGCTCCTGTTAGTATGTAATTCATTTTTGTCTCGCCCTCAGGTATTAACAAGAGATTGTCTAATATTTCCGTCTTTACTGCCTCAGCCGCTTTGCTCTTGATCACTCCAGGCCCAGCTCCCTTTCAATATCCATCCGCTCTTCTGGTTCCTCTGCAATCACAGTTTGACTCCCTTTGCTTCTGCCTGATCTATGTTTAGCTGTAGCTCACTGGTTATTTATGGTTACTTACATGATGGCCGCCCCACACTCGCACCGCCACCATGACTAAGTAGGCAGCTGAATATTTTATTCATCTCGCATTCTTCTCATCATCTCCAAGTCTGGGAGGAAGGGTGGAGGGGGGGGGGGGGGGCATTGGCGGAATCAGGAATCATCCATGATCCAGGAAGAGTGATAAAAAGGAGGCTATATATAGATGACGAATTACTATCCCAGGGAAAAACAGCTTTTTGAATATTTCATGGGACAGACTTTCACTTCTCTGGCGGGGGAGAAAGAAGAATTCCCTTCTTTTTTCAAGAAAAGTTAATTAATTTATCATCCTCGACGTGCGCCTTCTATAGAGCCATTAGCTCAATAGACACGCAGCCGGCGTAGCGCACGCACACACACACACACACACGCCGCTCCGTCGCCTCTTGTATTATTTCTGGAGCATCCCTGCACGTCCCTCAAGTAGAAAGTCTTCGCCCTGCGGACTGAAATCGCCCCCGAGTTTGTGGCAAAACATCAAAAGCAAACAGGTGCTTATGAATCTGCTGCCTCTTGGCTCGGCGCCTGATTTCCATAAAATGATGCATTAACATTTCCGCTGAATATTCAGCCCTTCTCGCGAGCGCCCGCTTGGTCGGTCTTGTTAGTCATTCAAATCAAATTATAAAAAATGCAGATTGGTGGTGCGTCCAGGAGGCAGCGCGGTGTCCTACACGTAGGCAGCATATGGTATTGGGAATACCGCTCATTCAAGTGGTTGATTGATTGGTGCGCCATTGCCACCCGGCTGTCAGTCAAACTCCCGCTCCATTGAATGAGACCACCAGACTCCAAACAATTGCAAATATTAATATTCATGACTGGCCCAGTGTTGTTTCTTGAGTGTTTGTCTTTGGTCTCCGCCGCGCCCGACGCTCCGTTTCATGTGAATGTCACTGTAACTTACCAGTTTGACTCTTTCTTCCGCTGCTGCTGCTCTTGTGAAAGTAGCTCGTTGTTATTCACGCCGCTGTGATTCATCCTCGTCCTCTCTTTTCCCTGATTTTTACTGCCAACAAATGCAGATGGCGACATATAATATTCGGCAAAACACGCTTGACTCCGGTTTTGTGATGATTTCCTAAACGTGCTCCAAAATATCGTTTTGGATGTGAGATGGGAGCGTGGGGGCGATCGCTGCGCTTACCACGCACCAGCACGCGGCTCATGCACATTCAGCCCATCGGTCTAGCGTACGCAGCCCCGCCGGCCTCCGTCAGCTCCCATGATTACACAGTAGTGCACTTGTGCCGCCCTCTGTCCCGTGCACTGCTCCCTCTGCAGCCTTGTTAAAGCCGAACAGTTGACGCGCGAGGAGCAGCCTCTCCTCCGCCGCTCCTCTGGCGTGTTGAAGACACTTTGCAGTTCACCTGGTGGGCAACAGCTGGTGGGGCTGTTTGATTTAAACAGCTCCCTGCTATCCCAGCCCCTCTGCGAATATCTGCCCCACCCGCACATTTCTGCAGGCGCCGAACATATGGGCCACACACCGGCTTTTACGATACGGCATGAGGTAACCTCTTTATGCCCACTCCCCCCGCCAAGTCATCCCGAGGATATTACGGTCACGTCATCTTGCACCAGTGCATCCTCTGTGTGTGAAACGAGGTGACGACAGCGTGGAATCTGCAATTTCATAAATAACACCCAGGCTCCCAAAAGGCTGCATTTCTTGCCAGTCAGTGATTAACTATCACTCAAGAGGCATTTATCATTATCCATAACAGGATTTATTGCACTCAAGGCAGCGCTGATGCCAAATGTTCTGCTTTAGACTCGACCGAGCGGGAACCAAACTTTGAGAAAGGAAATTACAATGTTTTCAAATTGTTAGTGCGCTCGATAATACCAAAGCAAACAACATATAATAATAATTTCGATAGACACCAACTGCTGTAGCATTACGGACATTAGATGAAAACCACTTGTCTGGACAAATAAGCCATGCTGTACTGGAGTTATAGGACACTTCACATCGTATTGAGAGGGGAGCTATAAATCAATACTGCTCGGCCTGAGTGAGAAATGTGTGGAGTCACTTCAAAACAGCAGCTTTTGTGTGATGTACAAAAGGTGACGGCGCGCGCACGCGCACACACACACACACACACACACACACACACACCTGGGATAGAGTTTCTGCTTCAGGAAGTAACGAGTCACAAACGAGCCACTCAAACGCTGCATCTCGTTAATCGTCAGCGGAGCGGGCCGCGTGTACGTTACGGTTGCATCGCGCATCAAAGCCTTGGCCTGTCGGCGCTCCGGTTTTGAATGAAAGCCGTTTTCACGTGTGCGAATGCGAAATACCGCGTCAGCTCGAAAACTAACACGTCAGCTGAAACCGAGCGATTGTTGGCCTTTTTTAAGCGCCTAGGTGCGTCTCCGTTGTGTTCCTTTGCCCCCCCCCCCCACGCCTGTCATGGCGGCGACTCCACTTTTTCCCCCCGCTGCCTTCAGGTTCCACTTTAACTTATCACTCGCCAGCAGAAAACAGCCAAGAACATTTGGAAGGTAAAGTCCTGTCGCCTCGAATGGTTAACGTGGGAATTGCCGCAAGACAAATGTTATCCATCACATTGATTAAATTCCTCTTAGCTGGTGTCCTTGGCCAAGTAAGTTTGTGTGAACGGCTGTGGCGCTAACAGCAGTCCCGTGGAGAGCCAGTGGATTAATTAGAATTGTACCAAACGGCCGGTCTTGTAGGAGTCAATCTGCTCCCGGTTAGATCACATGTCACCTTCCCTCCTGCGGCCCCGGTGTCCGGTGATTGTTTTAAATGTCTTAATGCGATTTGGTGTGACTGTGCATAGCGCGCCTAAAGAAACAATGGCGTTTATTGATGCTCAGTTTGTAATTTTACACTCTGCGGAGTTCATTAGAAAAGAACTGTGGGAAAAATACGTTCTTGGATTCGTCCGCGTGCTAAGCTTGTTAGCGGAAACTGCACAGTGGAGCTTCGGCTGATGCAAGCGCGTCCCTACACCTTCCCCTCACATGCAAGTCTCTGCACAGTCAGTTGCACAAGCAGGGATGAAGATATTTAGCTTTTTTGCAATAGCGCTGCTAAATAAGCTAACTATGAGCTACTCAAAATGCAGTTGGGTGGGACCGTGTTCACATCAATTGAATTGAGTTTTCCTTCTACAGCAAAAGCCGGAAGTCTTTGATCTCTCCGGCCAAGTAATTGTTGGCTGTTGATCTACGATCCAACCAAAATATTACGGCCATTTTGTTCAATTGCGCACCGAAAAACCGTATTTACAGCCCCCGTGAGTTATGGTTTTATTGCTTTTTTAAAAATATTTATTTACCTTGGAGAGGTTTGCTGAGCACGCAGCATCATTTCAGTATTACACACACAAGCTCGTGTTGTTACACACATTCACAGTCAGTCTCGGAGCCACTAACAAGCTCAGCAGAAGCAGAAAGCTGCCTAGCTCTAAAGCACTTCAGCTGTGTGCATCTGCCGGGGAGGTGTCGTGCACCACTCCTCCCACATTCTCCACGCTGATCAAAACACGTCACTGCCATCACCCGAAAACAAACACGGCATTCCCAAGGACTGACCTCTGACTCGTGTAACAGGGAGCTTCCATTATTCAGAGCTCTGCTGCAACGCCCCAGACAGCTCTGGCACTAGTCCCGCGGTGGCACGCCATCAGCTGCCGTTAATTCATCTTATTCATACTCGCAGGAAGGGTTCAAAGAAAAGATTTCCTTTACACGATTAGTCTTCACTGGATGTGCCAGCTCCGCGCACTGTTCCAAAGGCACGTCTTATCACAACCCCAATCTCCATCTTAAGCGCCCTCAGGTTATGTTCATATTGAATTAGCTCACATCAAAGCCATTCCACACGACAAGCCTTTAAAAGATTAAATGCTCTTTTAATTCTCTGATTACAAACAATTTACTCCATCGGGACCACTGTTCCCCCAGATGAGAAATGATAAAGATCCCATTTATCACTGAAAGGGTGTTATATGGAAACAACACGACGATGAAGACGAGAGCTGGCAGAGCGCACCGTCAAATACCGTGGATTCAAACAACGTCATCAGGTGGAAGCGGCTTCGTGGCTGCATCACGACCCCGATGTGCAGTGGGACACAAGCTTTGAAGAAGCCAGAGCTTGGAACCTGATTTATGATCGTAAAAGCAAAGGATTTATGGAAAATCACGGGCTGATCGTCCTCCTGAAAAGGCTAACGCAGTTAACCGGCTGCGAGAAACAAACGCAGATGGATGCTAACGTGACCGTCAGTCGTGTCCTCGGACGATGGATTGCTCAGCTGCCTGATCAGGGGCCCGGTATGAGCTTTGAATATTTGTCAGAGCTGGTTAAACCGCGAGTCACTCGGACGGTCGGCGTCGGTTGTTGCAGGCGTTCAGTGAGATCGATTCGTTTTACAAAGGGGCAGAACTGGGCTCCACCAGTCACCTGATCTGGATAGATGTGACAGTTTTGGGAAAGCCGGAGAAGAGAGCGCAGGCAGATTATTACAGATGAGTATTTTCCTGATGCTGCCTGCACCACGGACCAACCACTGAGGCGCTCGCACACACTTTAAGAACAAAAACGTACATGGGGTTAGCTAAGTACCATAAAACGCCCTGTCTCCTGTAGCCATCCTCCTCCCCCTCTTGTCATTAAGCTGCCAATCAGAGCCACGGAGTGGCTTAGGATCCAATCAATCAGGCTGATTGGGAGTGTCAGGAAGTAGCTGCTATAAGCAGCCAGAGGTTGCGCCTGTTGCAAACACCATTTAACCGACACAGCATGTTTAGTCGGCATGATAATTAGGGCAAAGTCCTTGCTCATCTCCTCTCTTAAGCTTCAGACTCAGTGTAGCTCAAACTGCAAATGGCACAGACGGTGGTGCTTTCAGAGGCCAACGCGGACGCTGCGGTTTGATATTTTCAGCTCGGTTTACTTTGAAACTGATTTCCTGCCAGTGCTGAAGAGGTTAAGATCCCACATCCTTCAAGCACATTACTGTGGTCAAATCAAAACTGCAACTTTTATCTGACAAACTGTTTATTTAATAGTTTGGACATCCCAAATATATGGCACTGAGGAGCGGATAACACCTAACCGATGCTGCCAAGTCATTTGTGTAGTCCCAAGATGTTCTAAACACGCTGAAAGTAAAACAGTTTTAATATTTCTGAAGAAATGTGCGCCACGCTCACGCAGGAAGAGGCTTCTGCAGGGGTGCAATCACTGAAAGACCACAGTTGTTTTGCACAGTTAAGCTAACAAGCTACTAATTAGCAAACTGGTTGCAAGATGCAATAGCTGCTCCTCAAGAAGCCTCTGTCGTTTACTGTGCATTAGGCCTGAAACATCCTCCCCGACCAAAGGTGTGAACTTTGCAGAGAGTGGCAAGACTACGTGTTTCCAATACAGGGAAATGATTTTACAACATGGTTAATCTACTGTTTCCCCGCATGCAAGAAGTAACAGCCTGCATAAACAGGCTACCTGCCAAACCTGGGCAGCTTAATATGAAGTGGCAAACCTAATTACTCAATTACTGCTCAAAACGGCACAATGGGGGGAATCTGTAATCCTTCGTGAAGCAGCTGCTATGAATTGAACTACGCAGGGAGATAAAACAACAAGTGCAGAATGAAAAGAAAAGAGATTTCAGAAGCAAACGTGGCTCAAACCCCCGGTTTCCTCAAAGTTCAGAGGCGAGTCGTAAGCCTGCATCCAACCGATCCCAACGTACTGAATCCAAGGAGGAACCCGCTCTGCAAAGAGGTGATCAGGGGAGAGGTGAAGTTTAAACGTGTGTCTCCGCTTTTTCTTTGAGCAGACAGTGAAGGCAACGTGACAGACCCGGGAAGACCAGCTCACTGAGTCTGCGCTAACAGCCGCACACATTTGCACTAAAACTTGAGCTTGCATTGCGAGGAATGCGCCCTGTTCCGGCCTTGGTGCTGCTGCTGCGCTGCTTGAGTGCGATGTACAGGTTGAAGGCTCTTTTCCCATGACTGAGCAACTGAATCTCCACTTCAGACACGTCTCTGTTGCTAGAAATGAGACCGCTAAACACCGAAGCCTGTGCAAAAATAAAAAGGAAAACGCTGCCCGCAGCCATGTTGTTAAGAGCTTGATTTCTTCTCTTATCAAGGTAAAGGGCGTAGATGGTTTCATAACTGTAGAGGAAGTACATCTAACAATAATATCAAGGTTATGAACAGAGCTAACAGGCAGGGAGAGAGCGCAGGTTTGCATTGATTACCAGAGTGGCCGGCTCGAGTGGAGAACATGACCCGAGCCCCTGAGCCATCTCTCCATCACTCCCTCCTCCACAGCTCTCTCAGCCCAACCAGTGCTGTCTGTCTCCCTGAGCTGTCAATAGACCCTGATGGGCCTTTTAGACACTTATCAATATTTAACCAGCCTCCCCCATTGACTCAGCAATTACTGCCTAATTGATTTGAGATTGATTATCATCAGCACCATAATGGCAGTGTCGGTCAGCCGGCAAGTGCTGATAAAAACCCTTGGTGTAAAATTAAATTATCTTTTTATGCAACCAGTGTGTGAAGTGGACTGTGTGTGTGTGTGTGTGTGAAGAATGAAGGGACTGTACCATGTAAAGGTAGAAACCATTCCGGCAGCACATCCTCTGGCAGACGGATGCAGCTTTCAGCTCAGCCTGGTGGCGTGCGCACGCTCTGGTCTTCTCTCGTGAAACAAAAGCAAAACTTGCATGAGGACAGTTAACACGTGCCCGCGCTGTGTGTGAGAGTGGAGTGGCAACGAGCGTCACCGTGACATACGAGGCTTTCAGGTGGTGTGAAACACGTAGGTGGCCGGGAAGCAGTTCTTGCCTGCAGACGGCTCGTCGCATTTTAACCGTTTCAGTGGCAATGCCTCATTTTAATGCAGCTGCTAACTGATAATGCAACACTTGATGCATCTGAACACATTTTGCAACAGTTGCATGTTTTCCTAAACTGCATGGCTGCATTAGCACGCCTGCGACTAGCTCACGGCGCCAAAACCTGCTCGTTTAGGCTAACGGGGCCGTGTCCTCTTGGATTGTAGAGTGAACAGAAACACTCGTCCTTCGTTTCCCATTAATGCAGCTCACTGGCATCGTTTGTGGAAGCCCTGCTAAACACATTAAACTCCACGCCCCCACTTTGTATCACTGGCTTGAAAATGTAATCTAAAGCTAAACTGAGATTAAATAAAATGATGTCAGATTTCACAAAGCTCCTTCCAGAGCCTCAGAATTCAATATACAACTGGATTACAGGCCGTACGCCGCGCGCCACGACAAGCAGATTCTCCCTGATATGTAAAATTGGTGGTGTGGTTCCTTAAAGACAAGGCAGCTTGCGACTGGATTTGAGATTAAATCTCTAAAATAGATAAAAGTCGTCTTTGTCCAGTAAAACAGGCCCACAAACTAAAAATATGGGAGTAAAATTAATTAAAAAGGAATAAATCAAATAGTTTAAGATCAAAAAAATGGGTTTTGCATGTTTAAAAACTGCGACCATGGCCGAATCCACTAACGATAAGCGCCTCCTTGAACTACACTGAGCAGGCTGAGGAACAGTTGCACGTCAAGTCAAAGTCGAATTTCATTTCAATCGCCCAAAACGACACATCGGGAGTTTCCCTGAGGAAAAACTTTTAGTTCACGATTAACTGAAGTGGACACGGGCGTCGGAGCTGTAGGATGAACAGCATCAGCAGTTTCCAGCCACATCATTACAGCGCGGAGTGATCCCACCATCAAATGACCGGGCGATACCCCCTTCACAGACGCGCGCCGTCAAAGCCGCGTCATGTTCACTTGTGAGAAAACTCTTTCCTTTTAAACCGAGAGACTCTAAAGCCGACGCCAGTAACACTTCTGACTAATCAAAGCTTCAAACTCCGCTGCGCGAGCGCATATCATGTATGATCGAACGGCGGAGGGGAAGCCGTCGAATTCACTGGGCTCTGGCTGGAGCTTCAGACGCGTCTGATGTTCCCGCTGACATGTTTCTGGACATCCCGGCTGCTGACGTTTCACGATTTGAAAAGTTGTGCCTGCAAGTGTTTAAAGTTTGGATAGCTCGTGTGATAAATGCACTTCTCTCAGTGACTTTGATGCAGATGTAACAACAGCTTTAGTCTGTTTGCGCTCCGGGTCTGAATGACACAGACAGAACGTCATACCGTCTGATACGTTTGCAAGTTTGTGTCGTTAAATCTAATTTTTGTGCTGTTGGAGGTCAAATTAACCCTCAGACAACTCAAACAAACCAAACATAATCTGTTGAAGTTGTTTACATCCCCAGAAAATCAGATAAGTATTTTTAATTTGATTGTATTTGTCCAAATGCAGATCAATAACAGAGGAGCACTGGTCTCAGAGCAGCTACAGACTGTGCTCTTACCTGCACCCGATTTAAGTGAATTATTAGTTTTTATTTACTTATATTTATTTTACATTTCATGATCTATTATGGACTATTAACAGAAAACAGTATGTTTTATTAATAAAGCAGACAGACAACATATAGAAATTATGAAAAATGTCAGTCTGGGCCCTAGAAATTAACCGATTAACTTATCAACATAAGGTTATTACTTCATATCATGTTCTGCCACTCTTTAAAAACTGTTTCAAGACAAAAGACACACACACACACACACACACTCATGTTAAATACGGTGCTCTCACACACTTCTTATTATTATTTATAGACCAGCACAGTCACACTGATGCTGAAAATCCAAACATTATATCAAATATTATTATATTAAGTTACCTGGCTGCTGGTTTAATCACACAGATATACATAACGCCACTGTTAGCCAGTCTCCAGTTACACTTTAGCTCTGAATTAAACGCTTAAAAGCCGCCAGCTCGCGTGCTTTAAGGAAGTCGGCGTTTAATAAGAAGCAATTAAGACAAACACGTGACCACGAACTGCGTGTTAATTAGCGGAATGTCAACGTTATCCGCGTTCAGACAGGCGGACAGGTGCGGAGGTGAACGAGTTTCCTCCCTAACGGGTCACTTACCGGGTGGAGTCCGGCTTCAAACGCGTCCTCACCTGTCGCAAGAGGAGCTAAGCAGGCAGGCGGCGGCCATCTTGGAACGTCACAGCAGGAAACGCGCGTGGAGGCAACGCGATTAATTGCGTCTCAGCCGAAAAGCGCAGCGCAAACCGTAGAGCTTCGTGCTGAGCATTTCCCGGTCTGTCAGTTACTTTATACTCGCACTCCACCACATCTCAGCAGTAAATATTATTATATTATTCCATTATTTTCATTTCTGTACTATATTTAGGGCTATTAGTTACTTTGGCAGTGGAGATTTCACGAATAAAATATGTGATCAGTAACTAAAATACAATAAAAAGCTGTGTTATGAATAAAAACAACCACTAGGCTATAAAAAAATTTTTTTTTAAATGTACCTCAACCATCTGCAGCATTAAAGTGCTTCTCACATGTTAAAGCATCAATACTATTTCACAAATGTAAGTTATTCTCTAAAAGTGACTTTGATAATTTAGTGACAATGTGCTTATTAATTTTTTTATTATTTTATTTCTGTTTTTTATCAATTTCCATCAACACATTAGTCTAATTTTGTGGCATTAGTATTTTATTTAATGTATAAGTTCCAACTTGTTCCACCCTTGTTTGCTGTTACCACTGTTTATTGTTTGTTGCTACTGAGCTCGCATGCGCCATACATGCACAACCATACATGCACAACATGCCTATAACAAATTATCATTATTAATATTTTACTTGAACAAAGTGTGTGTGTGTGTCATGACATGTTAAAATGTCTGCAGGGTAAAAAATAACGACAACAGCAACATCAATAAAGGTGTTATGGTTTATTTATTTATCTGTTCCAGGGCGGCAAAATAACTGAAAGCCCATTAGCAAAATCAGCGATGACAGCGCCCGACATAAAAACGTTTATAGAGCAATAATTTTGTGGTGCGATCACCAGCCGCCCAATGACTAATTGCATTAATTTATATTTAACGCAGCCTAAATGGAAACACTGGGACGGACATTCAAACGGCCGACACTCAGAGGCAACAGCCCATTAAAACGAGCACGGTGGACGACAAGTGCTCAGATAAAAAGCAATATCTCTGCACATGAATTTGGAAGTTCACCGAATCAAGCATCAAACATCACGAGCAGGCGCTGATGTTGAGCTTAGTTCTTTGGCGCCGACACAGATAAAGTTTAATATTTACCCAAAGAGCCACGGAGCAAGAGGTTAGGAACAAAGTAAGAGCTTTTCATTGCTCCTCTCTGAACATGACAGCTTAGTAGAAGAGGGTGGCTGTGAGGACCAATGCAGGTCATTAGCCCACTGGAATACCTTCAGCTTAATTTATTTCTGAAGTGATTATGACTGCGCGATAGGCTAATTAGGAACTCCGCTTAACATTTTACAGAGACTGTTTGTAAAGCATTAACTTCCACTGATTAAATACGGAATCCTTGATGAGCGCTCGCCCGCGTGTTTGACAGAAGACCTTGTCTTAGCCGCATGCAAATTCAAAACACTGCATTCAGGCGTTTTATAGGATGATGAGCAGTCGAGTGTGTATGTCTCAATTACTGTGAGAAGATCTTCCCATTTCAGAGGAGTAATGAGCTTGTGCACACAGGTAATAGCCGCCGCTTCCTCCACGCAAACAAATAGGCTGTCGAGGCGAAAACTGAAACCCTCGTTCAGACAAAAGAAGGGTTTTTTTTTATGTTATGTCATTTTTTTGTCTCGTATTTTGTCTGTAACCTTTTCTGCTTAACCTATCTGCTTACACTGATTTGATTTTGTCCATTCTGCCATCCCTCTCCCCCCATTCTCCGCCTTTTCTTCCCATCCGCCGTACTGTCCTTCACTCATCCAGCCTTTAAAAGTCATCTCGGGTTAGCTGGAATGTCACATCGCTCAAGTGTGCCCTCTGGGGCAGCTCCTGTTATTTTAAGGGGTCACGTACATTTATCCAAGCAATGAATAAAGAAGCACCCAAAGGCTGGACTAAGAGGCCCGAGCAGAGCCGCGGCTAAAAGGACAAAAAACAACATTTACTCTGGAGGAGTGGGTTTCAAAAAGGAACCTTTTTCAAAGGTCAGAGGTCAAAGATGGTCGCCACCTGTCATTAGCTGACTTTTGGCCCGGCTCAATGGACCTGGGACACTCGGCCGTCCGCCCAAGAGAGCGCAGCTTGTGAATTACAGAGATTTTTCAAGAGGAAGTCTGTTTGAGTGCTTTCTGAACATACATTTTAAAATCCACTCTGGACGTGTGAGCACGAATAGTAAAAAATAAAAAAAACCTTCGAGGCTGCAACCAGACACGTGAGCAGTCCGACCATCACGGCGCACCAAAGCTGCGCTGAAATTCGCACTAATTGAATCCTTTTAGGGTCAGCGGCTCTTTAAGGTGGCCTGACACCTACTCAATGGCGAGGGAAACTCCGGGGAGGCAGATTGAAAACAGTCCGTCCTGAATGCACGCCATCGGAGAGCTGGCGTCCGCCGCTATTTGAACCCGGCCACATTCAACAGAGGACAATTAAATCAAGTTGCATCATTTATAGTATGCAAACATTTTAATTAACTCAGATGTATACTCCTGCACGCGCTGGAGAATAAAACAAGCCAAACAAAGTTGTGGGATTTTTGACCATGAGCTGCTGCCTGGAACGCTTGCAGTGGGTGTTGTGCTCATTAAGCAGCGATATAAAGCACAATCTCATAATGACTAAAGATCTGTTGTCTGGTAAGCACTAACAAAACGATTGATTCATAAGCAAAGGAAGAGTGGAGGCAAGAGGAAAGGGAGAAAATTATAATGAGAGCGTGAGCGAGGGAGGGAGGGAGAGGCATTTAGTTGGCAGACAGTTCCCTGATTCAGCCAGGCTGGAGAGCAGGGGTAGCTGTCTTCTTCCATGTACCTCATCTATCACTGCCTATTTCTAGGAGACTCACCCGTTTCCCCCGCCGCACACACAGATGGAAGGGAGTGAGAATTCAATCTTTCCTTGCCTCACAGTCATCTGCAGAAATGCATTCGTTCACCCTTCGCGGCAGGGCCCCAAAACCTGCCAATAATCGTCCACCAGGGCGGGAAAGAATCACTGCAGGTACCGAGCTTTCCTCATGTGATCTATTTCCAATCTGTAAAGTCCCACAGGTAGATTAGGGACAAGTGGAAACAGGCTTTAAGGAGTAGCCGTGGTCTTCAGCAGCAGGGATCGTGCGGCTCTTGTGGAAAACACATGTATACAGTCACACTGTACAATTCAGGGGCCCGGAGCCATATTCATCACAACAGCTATGAACACATTATTATCACTTTTGAACATTTAGCGGATGCCTAGCAACATTAGCATTGATTTGGAATTTCCTAGTTGCTAAATCGCTACTCTGTTTCTAAACAGTCGCCGGGCAGACTTATCGTCACTTTGAGGCTGAATTTCATTTTAAAATGAAACGTTTCTGGCAACCTGATGTGAGGCAGCCATTTTTTTGGTCTCCTTTAACTGCCTCTTTAGGAAATACCTGGCTCTTTAGCTGCTAAATGCTGCATGCTACGTGCTCACCAGGTGCTAGCTAACTGTGCGTGTCTACTGTGTGGTGCTGGGCAGTTAGTTTACAGTGCGTTTCATTGCTTTTTAAGTGCGATGAGTGCAATGAGACTCAAATGAAAACCAAAACAAGAGCTCAAAGATGCTAAAATGCTCCCTAGAGCAGATGGGAGCTAGCGTTAGCTACTGTTTGCCTGTGGCTTCATTGCAGCTTTGTCTCTCTCTCTCAAATTTAATGTAGTCTAATCTTTCTTATTAACTTCTCTTAAGAGCTGAAGACCAAGCAGAAGAAACATCAGGAGACCATGAACTCAGGAGGTTGAGGTCAAAAGATGGTTTTAAGGAACTACCCAGGACACTGACGTACGTGTTTTATAACTAACATTCATACTTTAACACAAACCAGGACCTCGATGATGATAACCACAATGACACCAGACCCCTGACCCTTCACAGAATGTGGGAATGTGGAGGGGAAGGACCGGGATATCACCTGCACACACGTTTGTCAATGCACGCGTGCAGTTTGAAAGTGCAAAGTTGGTATTTGAGTTGCGTCATTGCTGCCTGGCACGCCACAGACTTATGAGTACATACTACAACATATTTTCCTAATTTAGCAATGGGATCCCAGCAAACATTTGAGGACTTAGAAGGTGTTAATAGGACAGCCTGCACCTGTGTTGAAAACCTGTGAAAGTATAGTGCCATAGGACCAAATATGCTACAGATATTAATTTACAAGTTTCCAGAGCTGTTTAATAATCCTGTCTACCACGCCACAGTGTCACACTTTGAATAGTTTGTATGGATCGATCACCTGCATGTCACCGTTTATCCAATTTCACGCTGGAGAACTGGGGGACGTTTTTATAACGATGTCAGCGAGATGAAATTTGTAAAAACGTTGTTCCAGAGACAAATCTTCTCACGGGAAGTGGGCAAACCGAGACGTGCATTTATGTTTACACAAATTTCTAACGTTGGTGCAAGCTGTCGCGTCGACATCTGCCGCGCGTCACAACTGTTGGCTGAGTTATTCAAAAGGGAAATCAATATTAACGCGTAGTGAAACAACGGGGGCTCATCATTGCTCCGACAGGCCGCGACTCCTTTCGCGCCGAACGTCTCCCGACACGAAGGCGACCTTTTCACCAGGACTGTCTGAATCAGGTCAGAACAAGGGGACGATGATCACAGCCACGATCCAACCCTTTCAGACAAACCTATCTCCCTCTGGTGAATGCCAACACAAGTTTGCTGACATCCAGACTCTTCTCTTTCCTCTCTGTCTCTCGCCGCTCTTTCTTATTCATTTGCATAATCCCTGTGACACTCCGATTAATAACTCCAGTGTGATTTGCATATCTATGCCTGAAATTGGGGACAGACATCCGCACAGTAAATACAGTCCGGCGAGAAACAAACTGTGGGATGTGGCCTTGGTGGGACGAGGGGTCTCCAGGGAGAGGTGTGAACGTGGAATACTCTGAGGTTCAATCACACCCGAGCGACCACGCGCGCGCACACAGGCACACAAGGACGACGCTCACGGGGTACTTTCTAGCTCGCCATCTCCAATCCTTTCCTTAAGCCCTTGGCCCCAGCCGAACTCAGAGGGGCTGGGAAAATGGAGACCTCACTACTCCAGCTGTTCCTGGTACAAACAGTAGTTTAAGAAGATACAAACCCAAAAAAATGACCAAAGCAGAGCTCCTGTTAAACCGTTCCCTGGACAGTGGAGGCAGATTTGGTGTTTGAGGCTTGTGTTTGCTTCAACAGTGCCCCCCAGTGGGAGAAACGATGGGCTCGTCATGATTTCTGCTCGATTTACCATCGGATCATTACACTGTGCAGATAATATCAACAAGTTATTAAATATCCATTAAGAGCACAATAGCTGCGCTTTGCAAACAGCCGCGGCCGTTTCATTTCTTTTTATATAACTGCTACAGACAGAGAACAGCTGAGACATATAAACAGATTAACAGTCTTTTACTCCATATAAAAGGTAAATTACAACACGTGGCCCGTCTGTTTAACAAAAATCTGTTGATCTGTTTCTGACTTCAGGCTCCTCGTGTGATTTTCATTACATATTAAATGCAGAGCTGACAGAAAGACAACCCTCAACATAACCTTTAACATAACACAGAAAATTATTATAATAGGGATTGTTTTTCATGGAGATATTCAATTTCCCATCATCCCACAGGATTCTCCGCCTCTACAAGAAGTCAGCACTTGGATTTTTTAAGGATTCAGACAACTTTTGAGATTGAAACGTATTAGTTTTACCATCAAAACCTGCAAGAGTGAATCTCACCACCGCTGTGTGGGCCTAATGCGTTTGTGCTGGGTGCCTGGGTTGCACACACACACACACACACACACACGCACACACACCTTCACACGCATACGAATCCTCGTCGCCCCTAGGAGACCAAAGGCTGGAAATGACAAGCCTGCAATGAGGTAATGACATTTCCTCCTGCGTAATGTGGCCAAAGGCATCTCTCTCTCTCTCAGACAACGACAAGACGGAGATATCTGGCCAGCTCCGGTGACAAGCCCCGCTCTAATCGGCAGGTACAGCTTTCACTGCAGCTCAGGACCGAACCACAGAGTAGCAGCTAAATAATTGAACAGGTGCAATATGTTGAGGCAGGGTGGGGGAGGTTCGGTAGCGGGTGAGGGGGAAGGAGGAGAAAGGGGAGGAGGAGGACGCGACCAAAATGTCTGCAGTGTCCTCTGCTTGGGGTAAAAGTCATCAAATGTTGGTTTGGGGAAAATGTCAAAGTACTTGCCTCACATTTTGTGGTCCAGAAACATGCTCCCTTCCACTCGATTCCCCCAGAGGCGGCAGCTGTCAGCAGCTGCTCTTTCATTTCTGTTCTCCTCTCATTCCTCTGAATCTCCACCACGCGCTCCTTTCACGCCGCGTTTTTGGAAGAACAGATCATTTATTATAATGCTTCTTGTCGCTTTCACGTTTGCATGCTCGCTTCCAGGTTTGTTATCAAGTCTGCACGTTGCCATGGCAACAAATTGGGCTGTCATGCTGGCGTTTCGCCCTCGTCTTACCTCGTGTGAACGACGACTGCACGGCCACAGCGGCTCCTGATTTCACGGAAAAGGTTGTCAGCAGTGGATGTAAGGGAGAATAGGTGTGTGTGTGTGTGTGTGTGTGTGTGTGGTGGGTTGGTGACCTTGGGAGACTGTCCCTGTGCAGGGTTGAGGCAGAGGGAGGGATGGATTCAGCGAGTGAGACGCCGTGTAGCAGGCATCCAGTCTCCCAGCCACACATGGCGAGTGCCACAGCTGCAGTCAGCTGAAACCGACGTGGCCTCTTTGTGAAGGCGAGGCGCTGCCCTCTGACACAAACAACACTCCGGCGCACAGCTACAGGTATCTCTGCGGACAGGACATTAGTTAAAAGGCTCAAAGATGAAGGGCCCAGGAAACTGGAAAAAAGAAAAAGCCGGGATCAAGAAAAATAATAAGGGAGTCGACAAAGAATTGCAGCATGTTGCAGAGAATATAACAAAAACACAAAGCAGCTAGCTGCGAAAATGAAATACCTCCTGAAATGTTTCTTCTTACTGGGTTTTATTACTAAATTATTGTAACTTTGATGATTTCTGCACACAATCCTGCTTTTTTTATTAGCTCTGTAGTGAAACATGCCATCGTATTTCATATATTTCCACTCTGTCGCCTGGAAAGTTATTAGAAAATGATGCATCTATACAACTATATGTTCAGATGGAAACATAAATTGGATGTCTGTTCACCAACAATGGAGAAAACACTGGCTCCTACAAAGACTGTTTGTAGTTAGCTTTGTTTAACCTGCGAGAATCCATCATTAATGCTTCTCCTATTGTCTTTACTGCAGAAACAGACTGGCTGAATCACTGTTGAGCCACTTCCTGTTTTCTGCGTGCAGATCCCCTTTCATATCTGACGACCCGGCGTCTCTGCAGGAATCGCACGAGCCAAAACAGAACCGGCCGATCAAGCAAAGAAGAACATCCAGGCACTTAATCTCTGATGAACAGCAGAGCGGTAAGCATGCCACATAGTGGTACTTTAACCTTAAAAGTGTCAGTCGCTGCGAGCATGTAATAAAATCCATTAAAATGTGCTGGTAATGAGCATTTTACGGGTGTTTTTATCATTATTTTGATAGAAACACAATGCAGCCCTCACTGAGTGTCACTGAAAACATGTTTACAGCTGTAACTTCATACTGTGGTTATGATAATTAACAGTCAGGGATGATATTTCAGATATTTCTCATATTTATGTGCAATTTTGCAGGATAAATGTTGTTATGTGCGCGTTAATGATGCAGAATAACATAAGCCTGATAATGGGCTTTAACAGAAAACAGAAGTTTTGTGAGGACTGTGAGCAGTTGGACTCTCAACATCAAGACTTACACATCCAGCCTCCTCGTATTATCACCGGGGCTCCCTTAAAAAATAAATAAACCTGTGTCAAAGTCTTCGGTGCCACTCCGAAAAGTTTGACTGTGCCAATCAATCAGAGAGGGCTTTATGGCAGAATAATGTGTGTTTTCTCTCAAGAACGCCCGTCAAAGGAGGCATTGTGGTGGAAACCTCCTCTGGACCCACCAAGGTGTCACAGTAAGCAGGGGTTGTCAGAGGCTTGTCACTGCCGGGCGGTTTGAAAGCATGAAAAATACCTTCCCTGGGGACGAGTGGTGAGGAGAGAGGGAGTGCGTGTCGACGTATGTGTGTGTATCCGTGTGTGTGTGTGTGTGAAGGCCTTAACTCAGTTTAGCCTGTTGCATCAACCCTTGTCAATCCTCCAGACAATGGGTCTCCATCCGCGCAGCGGGCGGTTTTCGCCGTCAGGGGTGACGGCTATATTATTCAGCTTGACACGCCGCGCCAAGGGGAGATCAAAATCTTTGCCTAATTGAATGCTGACAGTTTAGGTTCACTCGCGCTCTGAGCTATACGGAGGCTGATTATTTGACTGAATGGGATTATTATGGGGTGAAGATTCCATCAAAAAGTAATTTTGGTAGACTGAGGGTTTAGATTCAACGTCGCTTACGTCTGACAGGAAAGCACCTTTGACACTGCTGACAGTTGTGTCTTAAAGGCGATATCCACCCTGCAGGAGATTTAGCACGGGCTCCTTCTCCAGTTTGGACTTTTCAAAGCTGCAGCGGCAGTGACTTTTTCAAATATTTAGCAAACCGTGGTTGCACCTTGCACTCAGCCACTCTTTCAAAGGCTATAGAAGAACCTACGTTGGCTGCAACACATGCAAAAGACATGTTAGGTCCTGTCTTAAATCTTCAGGTTTGTCCGTTTAGGGCTACTGTAGAAACATGGCTGCACATGATGGCAAACGCTGTGGAAACAGGTGTTCGTTCTAAGCTAAAAGAAACAAATTTTAAGTTACAGGTTGTTTTACACTAATAAACCATAATTATGAATATTATATCCTGCACCCTGCACCTTTAAACATCACTTGGAGTGGATTGGACACACACTCTTAGCTGCCGGGCAACACTTCTGGGGACTAATCTTAGCAATAAACACCCGCTCGTCGGCCGAAGCAAACAAAGTGGACAAGTTGAATTTAAAAGTGATATATAGTGTATACATGTTTGTGCCTGTGCAGATCAGAGCTGACTTTGTTTGCCCGTGTCGTTGGGGACCCTGTTATGTTTACTGAAAGGGTTTGTATGCTCTTGCAATACAATATCTCCCACCAGCAAAAATCCCATATATCCAAGTTGTAATTACTACCAGGAGCCGGATGTCAACAGCTTTTCCCATTTGGCAGTTTTATGTTTACAGAACAATACAACACATGAACGAAACCTGCATCTCGGCCCCAGACAGTCGAGCTAACACAAGTTTAAAGCTGTTTCACGGGGCTTTTACAAATGAATAATGTCTGAGTTCTGACAATCCTGATTAAGCTCGATAAGCCGCTCTGTATTTCACGTGGTGCAGGGTTTTTAAATCTAGTGTCTGGTGCAACATCTCCAACATCTCTGAAGCATTGTACACCAACCCTAACACTACCTGGGTTCGCTATTACAACTAGCGGCATGGCAAAGCGTATGGCGCCGTATGCAAATGAACAGTGCTTGTGTAATTGCTCTCACTGCCAGACGGGGGAGACAGCAATCCCAATCTATAACTCAAAGTAGATATTGTGTGTATATAGTCAGAATTTCAATGCAAGTTGCATTAAAGTTTGATATCACGAGAGAAGCCCCGTGATTACATTTAGAAACAACCACCTGCAACAGCAGGGGGTACAGAGCAAGACTTCCTGGAACATACCAACGCCTCTTTTAGGTTGACCAAGAGGCATCTGCGCTTCACTTCTCGTGCCTTCCTGCAGTCCCACGTCGTGATTCGCTGTGACGTGTTTTGACTTCCCGTTCTTTGCCTTTTGCAGCTTTAATTTTAATCAATTATTTCTTATCACAAACAGCCTCTTGAAAGCTGCTCCCGTTACAGCGACTAGAGGTCTGTTTTGGGGTTAAAGCTACACTGAAACAAGCCTCGCGCCACATGTACCACAACCACTGCTCATTCAATTCATCACCAACACACTAACTACAAAGAGTAAGACCTAAGAGCACAGCGGTATTACACGTCCCTCTGTGTCTTTTTCATGAAATGCGCACGAGATGATAGAGTGTGCACGCGTGCAGTTTTACCAGACTAGTGCGGCTTGTTCATTCGTAGAAAGGCAGACTGAATTCCAACCGAGAGGAGTATTATTTCAAAATCTTGAAAAACAGTGCGACCGAGTGAACGTTTCATAAAGTGTCCGTGCACAACAACTGAAGAAGAAATCATTATATTGCATAAAAGAGTAATTTTCCTGTACCGAATGATAGTCATTTATAACAGAAAAACTTCTCCCGGCTTCCGAGCATGTGCTGCTTTGGTGCGCCTCTTTTATTCCTGTCAGTTTTGATAAGAGACCAGTGGAATAGATTATGCTTTTCAGGGGTCTCAGGGGGCTGGCTTGGCTCCTGTTAGAATTCATTTAGTCAGATAGCCTCTGTGGATTATCCCTGTTTTCAGAGGCCTGCATTTCTGACAGGTCATTATTGTACACCACACTGGGACCTACTGCAGAGAGCACCACGTAGCGAGCCCCGCCGCGCACCCACACGGCTCCGCACGGCAGCGTCTATGAACACGCGCGCACTATCAAACATGCCAAACCAAGCCCACTCGTCTGATGTGCCGGTAGTTCAGCGGTGGACCTGTTAGATCTCCCCTCCTAGCTCTCCATGATCATTACTGCTGCTTTACAGACCCGGGGCCAAGCAGAGGACTCACACTCACATGTTCAAGCTGCGAGCGATGAGCAGAATGCTTGATGGATGGACACGAAACCTGCATTTCACTAACAGGAACCCTGGGTCAATATCAAAGGAGGAAGGAGGCGGAGGCTGAGGTTGACATCTCTGTCTCTCTCTCTCTCTCATGCATATACACACACAGTGTCAGTGCCCAGAGTCTGTGAAAGATAAGCAGGTAGGTACTGTTAGCTATTTTTCCATTAGTGACAGGAAACACTGCGTAGGGAGGGTTGTTCTGGTGGTGGCTGTGCTGCCATAGAGCCCATGAGTTTCCTGCAAATGAAACCCAAATTAAAGAAGCACAAACTTAACATTAGACGTTTTAAGTTGGACTGGTTTGAAGCTCCATTGAAATCGCAGCTATGTGCCTTTTGTATAGGCACTGACCTGCTTCATGGAGCCTGCCATGTTGCACAACGCTGTTTCTGTGGCAGCCCAGAATGGACAAACCAAACACTGGCTCTGGAGAGGGCATTTCACGGAAAAAAGGGAAGAGCGCAGCAGTATTTAGTTGCAATATGCAAACCTCACCAGCAGGTGCCGCTTAATCCTAAACCTATTTAGCTGAGCTTGCTAATGCTAGTAGCAAAAAGCTAGCAGTGACTCCCATAAGAAGTAACTTTACATCCATGTTATTTCAGCAGCTGCTGAATCAGTAGCAACTTACACAGAGTCCTGTATCTGTAACACACTATAAAAAGGGTGGCTAGCTAGCATTAGCTGCTTTCTTTCATTAGCGTGCACTATGAACTGTTCTTAGTGCTCGTGTGTGTGCAACAAAAGGTGCGTCTCTGTGGGAACAATGACGTTTTTTTCTTTTTATAAGCTTTGTAAAAGAGGAATTTACAGCAGAGCTTCAGCAGAGCGTAGCTGCTGAAGGGATCTGTGAACATATGTGGTGACTTTTTGGCAAAAAAATACATTTCAGAGGACGAACACAGCGTTAACAGATCCATAAAACATCCTACAGCCTTAATAAAGTATTGAGGAAAGTAGGGACAAAGCACAGTATAACTAATATTAATTTTAAGATTAACAATTTTCTCTACACTACACTACAAATAGCAAGCTATAAACTGACCTGATCAGACTCAGCATCAGTCATGAGCACAGTAAAATACTCTACAGACTGTCTGTTGAAGTATATTAATGACCTCAGCCATGCTGTTGTCAGTTCTTCATCAGCAGATTACCCCTTAATTAAGTTAATTCTATGATAATAGTATCACGCCACATAATAAACATGAGCTGTTGATCCGTTTAGTCCCCACAAACATGAACATTTTTGGATGTACGCGATACCACGGACTTGAGGTCTTGATGAAATGGTTCCTCTGAGAAACGGCCATGTTTACTTGACAGGATTGCAAAACACATTGCAATTACACTTGGAGAAGCAGACAAGGGGCCGGGTGGTGGTGGGGGTTTGCATTTCGGCAGACTCCATTTGGCCTCTCATAAAATAAAATGATTGGAGCTTTGACAAAGACCTGACCCCCATCGCTGTCTGACAGTTAACTGGCAGACAGACTTTGCCGGGGAGTATGTCTTATCCCTCCGAATCGAGACGGGCTCAAGAACAACAGCAGACGGCTCATCGCATCCCTGAAGTAACGTGCAACTGGTCCTCCCCACAGAGAGTCCTGCTCTGCCGGCTATGGTTCCTAATTAATAAAACAGCAAAGACGCAGGATTTATGGGGAAGCTCAAAGGGAGCGCATACACGTAAGGCCTTTCAATCTGCCCTGGTAGTATAACAAATGACCTGACTCCCATTAAGGAGCATTAGAAGAGAATTTCCAGAGCTGCGCGCAGCTAATATTCTCAGCTAATTAGTGAGCGTTGGCTGACTGTCTATCAAAACCGTGACAATAGTGGAGAATTACAAAGAGCTGCCATGGGAATGAGTGGAAATCTAGATAGGATTAATGTAAACAAGTGAGAAATTGTTGATGATGAGGTTCCCGGCTGTCGAGGGACTACTCGCCGACAGTGTGGTGGAAAGAATTAGGCGGCGAGAAACTATATTGTCCCATTGCAAATTGTGTCACTGAGTACGCATTCAGGAACCGAGGCGCCTGTTGAATGTTGAAATGAGTCCAGACGGACAACCAGAGAGGCTCACTCTGCAAGGTCACTGCTCCGAACGTTTCTGGTAATTATTCTTGATACAAGGATTAATATCTAATTCAAGGCGTAGGCCTGGATGACTCCTTTGTTATTAACTTTGCTACAGTGGGGGAACCTTTCAGGATTATTTCAATTCAGTGATTACTTTTGGCCTAGCAGCTGATTGCAAACTGTGCTGGTAGGTTTACTCACCACATTGATTTCCTCGCCAATATTGAGGGTAGAGCTCCCAAGACACATGACCCTGCACTCTCTGCTATACTCTCTGTAAATCTTATTAGAGATGGGAGCCGATGGAAGCTCCTTCCCTGCACGGCACCGAGAAGAGCACAAGGTTAAAAGAAGAGACAAGTTCAACCGAGGTTGAAAAGATGTGGTCTTCAACTTACTTCTGCCGTGAGAGGGAGTAATGCCCGTAAAGACTGCCAGTAAATAGGTGCGATGATTCCGTTCATCTGCATGTGGATGAGTTCATCGTATATCAGCATGCATTATCCAAACACATTTCCTTCATAAAGAACTTCTCCCAACACCTAAAAGACAACAAAGATTGCATCTGCTGGTTTAATTGGTTTCTAACAAAGAGATGCCATTCATTACCTTGAGCAGCTCAATGTCTACCTGCTATTGTTACATATATTTACCACATGACATTCATATCTCCATCTATTATGCAGTCAGTCTGGGTCACAGGAGCCTATCAGGATGCACTAAACAGGACAAATTACAGTGCATCACAGCGGTCACGTACAGACGGACATGAACAAAACTATTTGCAATTTGGAAATACCTTCTTTGTAGTGTGCAACAAAAGCGCTAACACGTTTAATGCTAACCATCACCACCTTGTGAAAAGACTCACTAACGTATACTCAAGCTGCTCTGGACAGTTTGTATATATCAGTGCATTGAAAGATGAGTCTGATTGGCTCAACCTTGACACCACTCACATTCACGTCAGACACAATGTTCCTCTCTTAAGGTTTTTTGTCTCTTTTAAAAGTCCAAATATTTGCAAAAAGTAATAATGAAATATTACATGACACCCTAAGAACATGCCGGTTATTCTGCATCATGTTTTAAAAGCAGTTCCTGCGGACACGGATCTCCACACCACATAGGATCCTGCTGGAGAACCTCCACCCAGCACTCTTCTGGATGTTCCTAAGTTGTTACGGATAATTCAACTTGATTTCTTCTAAACCGCTGGCTTTGGAAAGCAGCGATTGGTCAAAGTCGAAAGGTGCAGGAACAAGGATGACACGCGTATAAAACCCATGTAGCTTTGCACTTAAGCTTAGACAAAGACCCAGATGCTGGAGAGCAGAACGAGAGGGCGAAGAGGAGAGTGAATATTGGATTCACATTTGTCTGGTGGCCAGAAACATGACTCCAAATGAATGCTAACAAATTTCTGCTAGATGTGTAAGCGGTTAATATGACTGTGCACAATCATATTAGCTGTAAAAGCTTCCGCTGACATGTTGTAGCCGCGTTTGTCGGCTTGTTTTGTTGGTTTCCCGCCCTCTACAGGCCAAAAGTTGATTAATGCAGCTGTGAAAGTCCCGGCTACTGTACAATAACAGCACTTCTGCACATAGGATACAGTCGTGAGTTGTGGTCCGTGCACGTTGCAAGCTCTTGTTTGTACTGTAACTACAATCCCCCAAACAAGCCAAGGACAGGATGCGAAATGTGACACACACACATATTTGCACACACACCCTTTGCTGAGTCAGGTCCCCGTTGGGTGTTAGCTAATGATACCAGCTCATGGTAGATGGATAGCCACGCGGTGTCTCACTTCAGAGGCGAAGGCCAGCTTGGCCATATTACAAGCACAACAGTGTCGCCGTAGCGCTGTTTGGCATGCTGCTCGGCCTCCGTGCGTTAGTCACATAGAGTCACCCGGGGAATACTTTCTACCTCTACTGATCACCGGCCTGCACCTCCTGGCCCTGAGAAATCAACAGCCAGGATTTATAGATTTACCTTAGATTGGCTGTCCCGCATTTGTACCCCCATAAATACTTTTACAGCTTTGCTAATGCCACTGTTGGGAATAAACAAGGTTACGGCGGACAAGATGAGGCTGAGATTTAGTTGGCAACTCGGACAGCACGGGGCAGAGCAATGAGAGAGGAGGTGTAATGTCAGAAAAGGGAGGAAGCAACTGGGGACGAGCACTTTATAGCAAAGCAGGGTGTACTTTTACATACCGATACGGGCTTTACAAGCACGCAATAACTGACAAAGATCTTGTGCGCTCGCCGCTTCCGTTGCATAACTTCCGAAGAGTGCCGCCCCGTCCTCTGAAAAAGCCGAGCCATTAAGGGCTGGAGCGGGGCGACTGGATTATACTTCCTGTCACTCTTCACGTCCCAAACACATTCCATACGTAAGGCTCTTAACATAAACAAGCTAAATATGCAATTAAGATGAATAAATAAACCTCCCGGCCTAAATAAAACTGATGACCTTGGTCGTAATTCTTATCAAAGACATTATGGATTAATTATTCAAGCACATTACATTTACTTCAGTTTTAAATGCTACTCATTCGGACAACTTCATGAAACTTGCAAGGTTTAAAAGCATAAAATATGCATGGGCAAGCCATCACTCTCTCCATAATGAATAAGCATACCTTAGAATTGACACATTTGCTCTCAGACAGACTTGTTAGACTGACGACTGACGCGTACACTCCGGAGTTGACTAAGCACCGGGTGTCTTCCCACTGTTTGCCCCTTCAAAGTCAGCGAAAGCTCACAGCGAAGTCGGTCCAGGCAGCGGGAGGTGTCCACGATCGGCGCCGATGGTTTGCACGGATTCCGGTTCAGGCAGAGGTCAATAAGAGGGGAAAAGTGATTGTTTCAGAGAGGGCTCATGTATATGCCATGATCTAATTTGTCTTGACAGACGGCGTGTTCTGTCTGACCCGATTTAATTTAGTCTCTTTGAGATGAAAGCTGGATGACCTGCATAAGTAGCCGCATCAAGAAAACACCAATACACGTCTCAGCAGGCCACCAAAGCAGCCGCAGAGCACCATAATAGATTTATGTTAAGCGCTTCGTGGCAAATGTTTAGGCTCATCATCGATTCTGTGTCTGTCACCTCAAATTAGCTTATTAGCGAGTCGCTGGTCAGTCCTTCATTTGCATTTTAGACCAGCTCTGGTGACCGACACACCGATGGCACGCAGCGAATACGATCACACCCATCAGTGACCTCTGCATCCGTATCAGTGGGTAAGAAACCTCCTCTTTCGGGCTAAGTATTTATCATTTAAAGGTTAACATGCGCGGTGGCTCTCTGTTTACTGGCGCCTGCATGTGGTTTGGAGGCACACGGGGTCAAGAGGCTTTAAAGCATTTCAGGGGAAGTGCAGTGCGATTACTTCTCAGGCTACAGTGTATAAAAGGCGGCGTAATCTCGCTCCACCCGGGGCTGTGTTCTTATTTCCACATCAACTGCCCGCGCCGACTGCGGCCCGGCCGTTAAACGTCGAGGGCTCGGTGATCAAGTCGGACTCGGAATAACAATTTCAAGTGATTCGGGAGTTTGTTTTGAACTGAGAAGGGCAAAAATAACAAAGGTCACATTTAAAAGGAATGGTCTGCTGCTTGGGGAAATCGGCTCGGTAGGTCTGTTGCGTTAGCTTAGCATAAAGACGTGGGATAAACACTGTATGAGCAATAGGCTGTTAATCAGTGAGCTGTGGAGGTGCAGGCAGGAGGGTTTGTTACCTTATTTTACCTTTGCATGCAGTGGGTCACACATTAAATATGATCACAATCAGTCTGTTATGGAGCTTTTATCCTTCCTTACAGCAAATTATGAATATATATATATTATATAATTTAGGTTTTAATCATATCATTACATTTAAGAACAAGCTAAAAACGCCAAAATCTCTTCTGATGGGGGAAAAGACTGAAAGGAGCAGGAAACACATGAGTCGAAACTACCTGGAAAACTTAAAACGGCAAACTGTGACGACTCACTGCAGGTCGGTGGCGTTCATTTATTTACTGTACACACCAGTGGGGCCACATGAAGAGAGCAGCGATGGCTGTGGGCAGAGAGGCAGATGGCAAATTGAGGGTTATTACATCCCGGAATAAGATGCAAAGGAAAGACGACATATGCACCACCAAACGAGCAGACGAGATGGAGAGCTTAAAGCCATAAGAAACTTGAATTTGTAACTACACGCTGTAGGTGTTAGCTTTGTCTGTGCTTTGCCGTCAGCTCCAAGAAACGCGCTCAACAACTGCTCGTCTGCAGAATCCCTGCTGCTCTGTTACTCCGCATCCTTCCACGCTTAATTCCTAAAGTCCTCGAGAAGAAAGTGTTCCTCAGACGTCAGCGTCATACAAAAGAAAACAATGCACACGTGGGAACACAAACCAGTTCAAACTATCGACTCGGCGTCACCCGTGGTGCAAATACAAGGCCACAGATACCCGCTGCCACTCTGCATTAGTGACGTCATTTGGAGGCAGAGTCGGTGCAGAAAGCGATCAGGGTGAGGAGCCATGGTACCTGCAAACACACCTTTAGCACGCATGAGCTTTTCATTGCATAAAACGGCTAATTATAACCAAAACTAGCAGAAAACTGCAGAAACACACGCACCAACCCTCGTAGGAACGTCCTAAAATGACATTTTTGAGGAAAAATGCATTTTGCATGTACTTAGCTGTCTGTGCTTCAAATTAAAGTCCTATCTCTCAGTTAGCAGAGAGCAAAACATACTTTAGGACACCAAGCTGCCATATTTGGGAACAAGGAGGTGTTACCTGGAGATATTCTGGAGAGTTACCACCTGAATACAAAGCGGACACTCTTTGTGCAGTCATCCTTTCGAGTTCATTTGTAAATGAACCTCATGTTAGCCTAAAATGGAAAAGAGGCTTAAAGAAGAACGAGCTGAATCAGATCCAAGGTCAGATGAATTTAGATTTGGGAGTGGAGAGGAGAGAAAACGCTGCGCTTGAGGTGATGTGTGTCAAGGAAAATGGTGCCAAATGTGAACTAGATACACTACATCTCCATTAGGCTGCAGCGCTCACCATTTACTCGTTTCAAGAACAATTGTTTGCTATAAAACAGCCTCTAATAGCCCCGTGTTCGCTTAGATATGTATGCTAATCAAGCCGTGGCCCACAAGAGGCCTCCGCTCCCCAACAGCTCCAGCCCATCGCTCGCTGCAAGTGAACTCCGCTCGCTGCATTAATCACTAGCATTAATTCGCTCAGGGCAGGCAACCCCTGCTAACGTGGGCTCAGTGTCGGTTTCAATGTCATCAAACAGCCGGGGTTTCCAGCAACGACGCGCTGACATTCGCAGAGAATGTGCGTATTCTCTTTGTACCGGATGCTTTCAAAGATGTTTCCATTAAAGTGTCAGCGCGGATTACACAACCAAGTGTTTTCCATCTTTAATTCAGAATCAAAGGTAGGTTCTCTGGCTTTTGGTTTTGCCATTTTGGGACCTTATCACGAAGACTGACTGAGCGTTTCATTGGCTTTGTTGGTTACCTGAGGCCGTGGGACGAGTGCGCCTCTGTTAAACAGACCGCACGCCGCTCGACAAAGGAGGACAAACCGTTTTAATTCATACCGCTTCACTGATAGCTGCACTTTGCTGGTGTGCTCCTAACTTTTAACATGTCGGGGTCGGACTCTGTGGCCAAATAAACAGAGAGTTGATCATTATCTGCTGTGCGACAGGTTGCTCCATGTTTCAGAGGGGATAATATGACCGGTGAACGGTGATCGACAGCCTGCGGTGATGGTTTTAAAGGCTTTCTTTTTTTTTAAATATAAAATGACATAAAGTGATTCATATCTGGCAAACGAAGCCCATTAAGCTGCATTTTAAAACAGGGGGTTAAAAATAATCCCGTCCATTAGCGCAAACACCAAGCGACAGAAATCGATGGTTTGCTGGAAATCGACTGGCTGATCCAAATTTATGAGCCAAATAACTAACTTTGTTTTTTTACAGAACACACATTTGGTAAATATCAATATTCCTGAGGGTAATTACACCAAAAACAAGTCTAGGTTCACATGTTAATGTGAATTTAAAAGCAAATGTGCTAATCGTTTATTAAAAATGTAAAAAAGAAGCTGAATTATTGATATTTTATGATTGTCTTTTTTTAAAAATCATCTCCATAAATCTTCAAAAACACCAAAATCTGTTATTTCAACAGAGTCCTGGCCACCAGCTCCTCCGCCGTGCTCAGAAAGGCACTTCACTTCTGTTAAACTTCGACCCATTCGACACTAAATTGAGACTCCTTGAGTATTAAAATGAAACTTCAAGCGGAGCACCGGGGCGGTGTTTGCATTAGCTGATCTGCACCAGCTGTTTCATTCATGCTTCACAATCACTGCCTCATTCCCAGCTGTAATCAGCTGCCTGGTAACCTCCAGTCATATTGGTGCAGGTGCACAGCTCAGCCATTAATACCTGACACTTGTCACTGTTGAGCTGCACAGTGGGAGGAGCTGCTGCCTCTGGGAAAGAGTCTTTCCGCGTTCTTCATTCCCATTGTAAAAAATCCTCAAATTGATTGAAGATGATTCAACAGTCCTCCGAGTTCATGTGATGCAAACCATGCTTTGATGTTTCAGCGTCGTTCATGAGAAATCCTGTTGTTGTCATTTTGGCAAAGTGGTTAGCTCAACAATCCTACAATTCCCATGAGCCCCAGACGATGCCGCCGCGGAGAAGAAGCCAGTCAGAGGCTTCGAATCCAAGCTGTGACGGATTCAAAACGCCAGAGCGCGGCGCCACGTTTGATGATGAATTTAAAAGTGAAGCGAAGCTGCAGCCTCCACCCGCTGTTAACGGCACACGCAAGAGAATTTCAAGCTTCGTTCCTTTGCAAACTGCACCCTGGGAGTCGTAGTTTTCAGGTGCACGAGCTTGTCCCTTTTATTTATCCGAGAACCAGATATTAAGCTAATGCAGGAGTTAATACTGCTGATTATTCAAGAGTTTCATGTGTGCATTTTGCTAAAAGGGAGATTCGTTCCCCCGGTGGAGTCGTGTTGCTCCCACAGAGCAGAACCAGTACAACCGATCGTATAAATGGCCCGTCCCCCGATGTGAAGTGTCTCTGATTGAACCTCGGATTCCCGACGTGACAAACCAATGCTCCGCTAAACCCAAACCAGGCTCGTAGTCGCGGTCTCTTCAGCGGCACAGGGGGCGAGCTGACTGACGGAGGGATTCAAAATAACTTGCGTGCACGTTGAAATTCAGTTCAGGCCAAACAAAAACCTGGTATTACAGCACAGACGCTCACGGGTGAATGCAAAGTGTCTGGGGGTACGTTCCAGCCTGGGGTATGTGGATGCTGCCTGGCTTTTCCTGCAACAGTTGATTATGAGTACATTGCACACTAGATCAGAAATACAGGCCTCTAACACCCCATGTCCAGCGCTGCGTTCATGTGTCCAGCTATCCGCAGGCTCCATCCAACACGCCGCACACCTGGTTGATCCCTAAATAAGAAACACATTACCATGATAACACTCCTGTGGGGCCGCGGTATTAACCGGAGACTGATCCCGTGCAGGGGAAAGGCAGAACATACATCTTTATCTGCGTCCACTTACAAAAGGTTATCTTTCATATTGCTCAAATGTTACCTGATAAATGTCCCGGTAACTCTCAATATTTCCACTGCGGGTGGCACATTTGTCATCGTTGAGGTGGCGGGCAGAGTAGGGCACAGATGGGAACTCCTCCCTCACGCTGGCGTTTGACGTATGAGCTGCGGGTCGGACCAGATGAGCACGTGTGATTGATGACGCCGCGCGCCTGGATCTTAACCACAGCGAGGTTGAACTCGTGCGCGGGGCTGGGGAGTAATGAACTACCGCACATCTGACGGAAAAGTTGCGTGAAAGTGAAACTGGGCTCTTTCAGCGGCTCTTTCTGGAAACGATTACAGTAAAATCAGTGGATTTAACAGCTTTTAAAACCTGTTCTTGGCTCTCATGTTGCAGTGGAAGGTGGCACGGATAACTGTTTAATTATGGTGATTATCACAATCACACCAACCTGCACCTGCAGATTACAGACGTTTACTAACTTCAGTCTCTTCTCTTCTCTTGCATGCAGGGTTAACTCGTGATCACAGATGATATTCCTGAGTCATGATCGTCAGGTGATAGCCGTGTACTGAAAGATGTGCAAAGTGAAACCAGCTTTATTCTAAACCTACTGGCAAACTGAAGCAGGGACGTGTGTGCGCTTGCAGCCGAGGCTGTTCCTGGTTACCCTCAGCGCTCTGTGCGCTCTCCGGCTCGTCAGCTCATTAAAACAGCCCCTGGTATCGTTCTGTTAGAGATCCTGAAGAGAGGAGCTCCACTCTGAGTCTTTAAACCCAGATGCTAGTTTGGTTTTGGAGAAACAAGACCCCTGAGCTGAAAGATCACCAAAGTTTTGAATGGAGTTTGGTAAAACACACGAAAAAGACTGTTTGACGCATAATTGAACTGATGATAACGTTTGTGAAATGTGGAGCTTTAACCAGTTCCATCACCTCCATCTTGAAGCACCACACCAGACCTTTTTACAAATAATCCATTAACTCTCAAACTTTGTTTTTTTTCGTATTGCTGTTTTACATCTTTTAATTCAAAACCGCATTAGCGAACAAATACCATCCTGCGAAGGCATCAACGGGCGGGCAAACAGTCATAAAGTGACCCACTGCTGCAGGAAAACACTCATCTCACTGCTGCACCTCATGAAAAACCTACACAATGTATTTTTTGTTTGTTTTTACCCCGATGACTCCAATTTCAACTTCAGAGAGCACTGGGACATGTAGCACGGTCACTGTAAAGCATTATTTGGCTTTAAGTTATAAGGAATAGTGGATTTGCGTAAGGCCGAAGCGAAACATCTGGAAAGCCATTCAGCAAAGCAGTTTAACGTTTTCCCTGTTTCAGCGTCTTAAAGGCGAGACATCATAAACTTTACCTTGTGACTGACACGCTCCCTGCCCCCCGTCAGCACCGATTTGATTTCCAAATCTCCAGTTATGATGGTTGTTGAGGGGAGTTCGCCCTCCAAGGTTTACTCTCTATAATCACACAGATGGGGCCAGCCAGGGACTGTAAAGGTAAGCTAACCCAGTCCCGGCAATTTCCCACAGACTGCAGTCTGCTCGGTTTGTTTGCTGTCTCTTCAGGACTGTGGTTTCTCCGCTGTGTTGACAGCCCACCATCTGCTGCAGAGCCAATCTAGATCTCATATACCTTCCCCCAGTCTGTATTTACTCGGCTGTCAGGACTTTTAAGTTTGGGACTGAGGATAATCAGTTCTGATAGTTCTGACTGAAGTGTACCCACGAATGGTGACATATGTTGAAGAAGAAGACGTGACAAAAGCTGTTTTTAATAAAATATGGTTTTATTTGGTTATAAAAGAAGACGACGACGTCTGACGACCATCACCTGAAATTCAGTCAAACAAGGCAGAGAACGTTGTAAAGAGACGTCCACACGGCACAGACTTACAGAACAATTCAGAAAGCGACGAGCAAAATGAGTGACAGGGACAAAGAACGGCAGCGTAGGCGCTTCTGACTGAGGTCCAATTGAGCCACAGTAACTAGAAATAGACTGAACCCGTGGTCTTAGTTCCCCCAAAGGATATACCAGAACAAGGATACAAATGGTTCTGCTGGGCCACAATATCAAGCCTTGGCATCTTGAATAAATAAATTGTAAACACAAATGTGAAAAATAAAAACATTACAGGAACAATAAGGCTCGTTCTGTGCGTACAGTCCAGACACACCACAAACGCTTCGGGGTCTCACTCACCTGCTGAGCTCATCGTTGCTTTGGGCCTCGCTTGGCGTCCGCGGCGTCCGGTTTCGGTCTTGCAGATCTGGCAAACTGCTGTGGGTTTAAAGTTAAGGTCAAACAGTTTCATTCAGCTTCAATCTCACTGAAACACGCTCAAAACAATAAAGTTTTTATATATATTAATACACCAACAGTGTCACAGAGAGCCAACACCAAAGCCAGGACTCCACTGACAGTCTCAGCTCCGGGCGCAGGCTCACAGACGGCGGCTCATCACGCGCTGATCGTTTATATCCCGCTCGTATGTTGTCATGTTTCATCCCCGCAGTCGCCCGCGCGCAGCGGCTTTAAGCCACGGGGGCGCTCTTCCTCGTGACACTCGCCGCCTCGTGTGAGTTTAATTTAAGGAAAGGGCGCAGCTGTTTGCTCATGAACGCCAGAAGACTGCCGGCCAAAAATGGACCGACTGATAAACCGTTTGTAGATGTGACGGGTCGAATGAACAGGGCGGGGCCAGACGAGCGCGGGGCCGCCGCTGCAGCGCCTCAACCTCAAGCGTTTGGTGCAGGTTTCGCTTCCAGGTCACTAATTTCGCCAGCGGGCTGTTTGAGGAGTCCCTGGCAAGTGACATCCTGCAGTCTCAGGCTCGCACTGAAAAAATCATTATAGGGAATCTAAACTGGGACCGGCCGTCCTCTGCCTGTGACTGCTTAAGACATCTGCACCAGGACGGACCTTAGTTGATGCAAACCATCCCAGGTGTAACTTCTTTTTGCAGCTTTTAAGGCACCGCTGCAGAGGTGCAGAGGTGCAGTGTGTCCGGTGAACAACTTTCACATGATTTCAATAAACAAACGCATAAATCACCAAGAAATGGCCACAATTAAACACACCGTCCTCTTGTTTTTAGTGCTGGCTCCATGTAGAAATAACAAATACACCGGTTTAGATTTAAAAGCTGTGCACGTAACGGGAAAAAACGGATTTCTGCTGCACGTCGCCGTCAATTCAAAGTCAACCTCCGTCATTAAGATTAAGATCAGAGGCAGAGCAGGTCGTCCACCCGTCAGAGGTTCAGTCCCAGGCTCCTTCACGCTGCAGGCTGAACTTTGTCTGGCTGCTGGTGAATCAAACTGATTCTGACGACAGTCGTGTCTTTTCCTGCGTGTATTTAACGCCTTTGCGCTCAGTAACGACCTCTCTCTGTTAGTTTTTGTCTTGATTAGGACTGCGGATAGTAAACAGACACAGTTCAAGAGTTAAAACCACCTCTTTCATGGCTGAACTGTGACTTAATGACAGCTGCGCATTGATTTTTGATAAGAATCCAACACGTAGCCAGTCAAACTCATCGGACTTCCACGTGTAATCGCAGGCTTCGCCGCTCAGTCTCCGAACTCCCAAGACTAATACGCCGCCGTCGAGCTGACTGGTCACGGGGTGCACGTTAAAACGCCATCAGAAATCAATAGGCTTGTTCAATCAGACAAGTTCAAAAGTTGATTATCAGCGCTGAGCCGCGGAAGAGCAGGTGGCGGCACGGGGCTGCCAGAAATGAGCCCTCGTCCTCCTGAAGGCACGGAGGAGCGGAGCCAGCAGCACATACGCGATGGGAGCCGTGCGCTCAGCAGTCATCCCGTCTCTCAGCTGCACCTTTAGCGTGTTCGCAGATGCGCGTGTGATCCTGTGAGTCGGTGTAGAGCGGATTTAAAGGTTTCTTTTACGGAAACTGTGGATGAGCTTGAATATGCAAATGAACGTGGCGCTCATTTAAATGTTTCTGACTATTATCTGTGCGCCAAGCTTCACATTCAAAGACCAAACCCAGCCAGATAAACACATAACCTCGGTGTCAGCTCCTTCTCAAATGCTTGTCCTCGTCTCATCCTGCGACGGGGGGATGAAAGGATACGACGACGAGGGGTTTGTCGTAGAGAACGTAGCCGTTGGTTTCCCGCAGGGCCTTCTCTGCACTCTGCTCGCTGGGGAGTCCCACGAAGGCCTGGCCTTTCATCCGCCCCTCCTTCATTAACACAATGTCAAACCTGAGGGAAAGCAGGGGACACATCATTATCACTCCGGGTTTGTGGCGCAGCCGAGCCGGGCACGCCGACCGCCTCTGTAACCGACACGACACGGCGGCCGTCGGTCGGCTTTAACTTAAAGAATCTGCAGGTTTGCCTGAGTTCGCTGATTTGTAACAGCTTGGGTGAAAGTGCATCTGCCGCTCAGCACAGGACGTGCAGTTTGAACCTGAAAACTTCAGCTTAAAGCTCAGGTTTAGTGTGAAAACCCCACAGTGAGACGCCAGAATGAAGGAGAAACGGCAAACTCTCCGTCTCTTTGGCCGTTTCTCATTTGACTAACACCACATGAGCCCCGCGCACAAGAATGAATAAAGTCCCAACCTTTAAACTGACCAGTTATGAGACATAAACTTAGAAATAATAGAATCTCGTGCTCTTTCAATGCAGCTGAACTCACTATCAAGTTATTTCTACATCTCTGCAGACCTTAACCGGCCAGTCTCAAGCTACCGCCCTGCTGATCTACATTAGAAGCTCTATTCTGTGGCTGTTTGCACCCTCTGCAGACCATTTAGCCAACGTATGGTTAAACCCGCAGACTGTACATCGAGACGGACGCTGCGTCTACGCTTCCTTCAAACTGTACATGAAAATTAAGCCAGACTATCTCGGACTCGGGCGCTGCCATCTTGCACCGGTGATGCAATTTGAAGCCAACGTCTGCGCGGCAGTGGAGCCGCAGGGTCGAGTTTAAATAAAGACCTGCAGGCGTGCTGTCGCGGCAGACGCGGCGACGTTAAGATATATCCGTAATAACTGCAGAAACACTCAGCCCCAGTTTGGAGAAAGGGGTTACCAGAGGACAAACAGCTTCTCTGGCAGAGTTTCCTGTTTATCACCTACATCTCTGTTCTGAGCCTGGCCCCTCTCCTCAACATAAGCTCAGTGTGATGACTCAGGTGGAATATTCATTTGAAGTACTGCTGATGCACGAATCTGAAATGTCCCTCATGATCTCTACGTCAGGTCGGATTCTTATTAATAACACAACACGCAGTCAGCATGAATTACTAAAAACTCTCAGGGGGAAAGTGACAAGTTCCCAGAGTCGGATATAGCTCGCGGAGACGGGACGGGGCGGGGTGACACGCAAGCCGTGTCGATAAGGAAGGAAGGAGGAGTCCAGATGGTCTGGTTTGCAGTTCACATACATGTTTCTCTCTGCTTCTGAAGAGGGGTTGATGTATCGCCCGTAGATGTACTTCAGGTCCTGTGGGACAAATAGACAAAATGCATATTATCCATGCTGAAGCGATGCAGGATTTGGGTGATCACATCTGATTTAATCTAAATCTAAACGCAAAGATCTGGCGACGAGTGGGCCGAGCCGCCGTGAGTGCACCTACCTTCTCCTCCACTTGCTTTGCGATATTCTTCACGTACAGCCGGCAGGTCGGCTCACCCGGTTCGTAACTTTTAAACACGGACATCCTTTTTATCTCTGAGGAGGGGGGGGAAGACAGAAAGACACTTGACGCGCGGATACACGTGAATATTCTCATAGATTGGATTCACAGCCAAGAGGTGACTCTAATCTGATCTAAATCTATGTAACATCGTCACTTTTCCATTGTAATTGCAGCAAATTTGTCCAAAGTTTCTGTTTAGTCAGCCGGGAGACATGGGACATTTGCTTTCCTGTGGAACTGGGTCAAACCAAAACCAAAACAACCAAAACAATGAGCTGAAAGACACTAAAATGCTCAGGGGAGCTGAACAGTTGGCTAACCCACTCCTGATTATTAATGCATATGTACTCATTAGAGCAGCTTCGCCCTCAGGCTGAGACTGTATTCAACTGCTCGTCCACTGACAATAAAAACAACATGGCCTGAAATAATAAACCACGGTTTGTTGACGCCGAGCGTTCGTTGCGCTGATGAGCCGCGCTCAATATCCGGCGCTGTCCTGCCGTAATAAGACGCTAAAGACAGGGAGCAGCTAATTACCCGGAGCTGAAACTAGCACCCCTGAAGAAAAACAGCGATCCTGATCAACAGTCGTCTCGTGGTGATTTTAATCTGAGGACGCTGATGCTGGTGCTAAACCCCCCGTCGTCCTGTCAGGGCTCTTCTCTGCAGTTGACACGTTTCCTTTTCTTTTCTTTTCCCCGTTCAGCCGCGACGACTCTCGCTGCTCACGCTAACAGCCAAATTCTTCTCATATGCATTTCAAACAAAACCGCTCTCGCCGCAACGCCGAACAGGATTTGTGAGAGGGAGGGAGACCGTTGGAGCTGTTTACCACCGAGAATGCAAAACCTTTCTTAAACTTGATCAGTCACTGGCGTTCAGTATCATCGTAAACAACGCAGCACTGGTAGAAAACAACTGTTTACATGGAAAAGTGTTCGGATGTTTATTGTTTTTATGTTTATTTCCCTGACCTGAAACTTTTCTTCCTTCCTGCTTTTTCAGTAGTTTTTATAGTCCATGTTTTTATAAATGGCAGCAGAGTAAAACCAAAGCAAAACAGTGGGAAACAGTCAGACTCGACACAGAAGCAGCCTCTGTAGCTCGATGCTAACCGCTGACACACGCCGTCTTTACCGTCTCGTGACAGCCGTCCCTTCTCCAGCTCCTTCCTGGAGATGACGTCTGAGGCGAGGTCGTGCTCCCCGTCGCTGTGCTCGTCCTGCTGCTGGGACGGCTGGACCGCGGGGTACAGCTTCCCGAAGCCCTCGGCCTCGGCCGCCTCCTGACCGCCGCCGGAGTCGAGCTCCCTCTCATCCATCTCTGCGAAGACACAGCGCGCGTTAGGGGAACGATGGGCAGCATATTAAACTCAACTCATTAAGGCGTCACCGCGCAGGTTATTAGATGCCCATGAATGAGAGTTTAGACTTTAGATTCTGGTTTCACTACAGCTACAGTAACATGACCTAAAGTTACCCCCCGCGCTCCGTGTGTGTGTGTGTGTGTGTGTGTGTGTGTGTTAAACCCCGCCCTCAGTGAAGCACAGAGGAGAGGAGCGAAACTAGCGCGACCATAAATAACAGCCGAGCCCCCGCTGAGCCGCAACGAAAACAAGCGCACATGAATTAGGTAAACAGCAAACGTTATGTTAATCACGTCGTCACATCGTTTATTACTAATGCGACGCGAGCTGGATCCAGAGCCGCGGGCGCGGGCTGCTGATGCAGCCAACCAGACGCCAGGTGCCAGGTCTGTCGGCGCCGGACCTGCTAAACCAAAAGAACCAAAGCTAACGGCGGCGGCTAAGAGCAGGTCACACTACTTAGCAGGAAGTTGGATCTGCTGAAATGGTTTCGGATACCAAACAGGGAGAGAGCTGCCCCCACCCTCCCTGCGGTGCCTCCAGCACAAATACAGATGGAAGTTTTCAAAGTGTCTAACAATAGCAGATGGTGAAATAATCACTTCCACTGTGTTTGTCCTTTTCGGTAAACCAAACAAACTCATGCTGGGAGAGAGGAGCCAAACCAGCCTGATCACAATTAGTTCAACACTGATTTTTGAGAATTTCTAACTTTGGGTTTCGTTTTTATTCTGGTCGAGCTGCAAAAAAACCCCATTTCCTTTTTTAATACGATAAACGCCGGCATAAATAACGTTAAATAACGCGCTGCTGATGGCGGTGTACAGAGCGGCGGCGGGGGGGCGGGGGGTCGGAGCTGCAATCAAACCAAACTCTGCTTCTGTTTTGCAAATCGTGAGTTTGAAAAGGCGGCGGGCAGGATAACTCCGGCAGACTTTTGAGGAGCGGAGATGGAATTACTAAGAGCAGTGAGCCCGTACAAATCCGAGGAGGTGGGGGGGGGGGCCTTGTCATCCACATAAAGGTGTGTGTGTGTGTGTGTGTGTGTGTGTGTGATTGTGCATGCGTGCACTGGAGCAAGAAGTGTTGGGGAGCTTTTCTGATACACTCTCGGCACAGAACTAGATCAGTGCTTTCAAAATTATCCTCCTCCTTATCTGCCCCCCCTCCCCACACACACACACACACACACACACACACACACACACACACCGCCCCTTTTCATTTAAATAGCTTGTTTATCGGCTCCCCCCCGCCTCACACACACACACCCTTCCCCAAAACAAGACTAATCCAAAAAGCCACCTGTCATAGTTTATCTTTCCCCTGCCTTTAGGAAATCTTTTGTGTTTGACTTTGAGATCTATTTTACTTCTCGGGGGCTTGCCAGAGAGTGAAGATGTAGCTAGAGAGAAGGGAGATAAGGCAAACAGGGAGCCGCACAGCTGACAAGTAACACAGACTGTGCCCCCAATGACATTTCCTCACACAGATAATGGTAAAACCTTTCTGGTGCGAGTTTCCGCTGTGATATACCGCCGCGCAACACTTGGCTCCGGCTTCACCCGTGGAACGGGCTTTAACTTATGTCAATACGAGCGTCAAACCACCTCCTGCTGCGGCGCGATAATAAACATGATGTATAGTAATAATAAAATCCTTACGCTGCCTTTCTTAGTCAAAAGAGAGAGAAGGCATGTATGCGCAGACTTCAGTATCAGTCCGTTCTACTTTAACCGGCAAAAGACGCATTGCCTTGGTTTGCACTGCCGCCGCGCTGTGTCTCGGGAAGCGCGCGGTCGATAGCAGGTAAGTGTGGGGAAGCAGAGGATATTAATCTAAATTAAAGCCGAAGCGATTAGTCGATTGCTCGTTCGACAGACAATTAGGCCGCCGTTTTGATAATCAGATAAACGTTTAAGTAAGTTTTAAAGCAGAAATACTGAATGTTTGCTGATTCCAGGCTCTTTCGGGTGTTTTACGTTTCACTCTACGTCCTCCAGCTGGATGAAGTGATTAACGAAGGGCGAAGCAACGATAACGAGGTCTGATCCACCTGAGTCAGCTGGGATGACGCCCGAGCTGTCAGTCCCCTTTTCAAGGCGCCAAATAAGTACCATCACCAACTGTGAGACTGATTTTATTCATCATTCACTCTGATTTTATATTTTTGGTTCAGCTGAAGTGGAGATTATAACCTACACTGCTTCAGTTCGGGGGAGCTGCCACGTTGTCCATCTTGTCACATCGCCTAAATTAGCAATAATTTGTCAACACTGTTTAAAAAAAACAATCAATACTTAATTGTTTTTGTCATTTCAAGCACAAACATTCATGAACTCACCTGTGGCGAGCGGCTGCTTTGCTGTTTTATGTCAGTGTAAGCGATGAAAGTCGCAGGGCGCGAGTGTCGAGCCGAGCCCTTACCTCTGCCTTCATCGTCAGGCCGCCCCGGCCCGCTTCCCTCCACTATGGCCGCCACCTCTGGAACCGAAATGTGGAATTCAATTTTCCTCTGGCCGGCGGGGAGGGGCTGCTCAAACACATCGGAGGGCTGCAGCGCCGGAGCACTGAGGACAGCAGAGACAATCAGCGCTGCCCTCAGCAGCAGCCTCTAAAAAGCAGCCGCCATAAACCGGCGCTCCTGAGCGGCTTAACGGCCGGGATACGTTGTTGTGGTCAACCGCGGATATTTCCCAGTCCGCAAAGGTTGCAGCCAGGAGACACTGAGGTGTGTGTGTGTGTGTGTGTGTTTATAGTTTAGAAACTCTGAGGTGTGTGCGTGGGTATTTATAGCTCAGAAGCAGAGCTTGCGGTCTGTCATTAAGGGACTGTGTGCATGTGTGGCGCTGAAACAATAAGTCTCCAGCCACGCAAGGCTGTCTTTATGAGGAAGACTTATTGTCTGGAGGCTTCTGTCCTCCTTTCCTATGAATACTGTCTCCAGATGAGCTACGCGTAAGGACTGTGACATGCATGAGTGCCTTCGGTGTACCTCTGAGAGTCTGGTTTGGGAGCGTAGAGTAAATCCTTGATCTTGGGCTTCTTTCTCTTCGAAGCTGTTTTTGGTCTCAGGGGTCTCTTGCATGCTTGGTTGACCAGGCCCATCAGACGAACAATCCTAAAATAAAGCAAGCAGAGGGAATAAGGGGAAAAGTAAAATGTCTGCCCGTTGGAATTTTAAAGACGCCTCCCTTCGAGCCGCCCGTGTTTCTGGAAGCATTGCTGCTGCTTCTGCGTGACGCGCTAACAGCGGGAATATAAGGCGGAGAACACGGCTGTGAGGGAAGGGTCAAATACGACGCTGCGTCTCCTCCCAAACACCTTTGCATAATCTCCAACTCGTCAGGAACTTGTGGAGAGTCAAACTACACTTTTACTGTTTTACTTTAAATGTTGCCTCTGCAGGGAATCGTGGGACAGTAGTATCTTCTTTCCTGAATCGGATCCTAAACATGTATAGAGTCCGGCCCTCGTCATTAGCAAAAAACACAATCTGGCCGCCGCCCCTGATGCTCCTCACCTCTCCTTGTCTTCGTCGTCCCCGCTCTCGTACTCCGACTCCTCCTCGCTGGAGAGCTCCATCTCCTCTTGCGGCAAAGGGGGGTAGTCGGGAGGGAAGGGGGGAGGCATGGGGATGTGCGGCGCAGGAGGCGGGAACTCAAACTGCAGGAAACGAAACAACAACGCGTTGTTTACAAAAGGCCTCCCCAGCTCGACTGAACCTCATCTTTGCTGAAGGTGTCCGTTCAGTAATGTGATGAAGTGGTTTGCAGGCGACGTGTGGCGTGTGCAGGGTGCTCACATAACACCAAAACCAATAACAAGAGATAAGTGCGATAAGCAGCCATGTTTATAGGTGCGACTGACGATTAATTGAAGTCCACAAATGGTTTGTTTTGTCAGAAAATCAGTAAAAAAGGGACAATATCTGTTGTTTTCCTCTGCTGAAGGACGAAGCTTAGCAGAAAACCTCCACGATCAAAGAGCTGCGAGCGACTTCGGGGCATTTTTACATGAAACGCGATTAAAATCGGTGAATCCGTTCGTTGACGGGCAGCTCGTGTTGACAGCTGCAGGTGAGAGGCTGGTATTTTTTTATTAAAAGGCACATTCACCGCCCTGTCAAACGCGCCTATAATCACCTCCTCACGATTTCAGACGTGTGAAAACAAAGCTCGCGTAGCGTCTGCGCTCAAGGCCGTCCCGCGGTTATCCGCACGTTCAACTGATTAAAAGCAGGAGATTTGAAAGGAGGAGGCCGACGGCTTTGGTTTTTGAGGTACTGAATCGGTGTTAAGAGTCGCCAGGAACCCTGAGCGTTGCTACATCAATAAGCTGCTGGTTGTCGAGGGGTTCAGGTTAGCGAGTATAAAACATATTTCCCTGAATCCTCTGAATACTGGCCTCCTTACAACGACACACATCATCTTGTTTAACATAAAATGAGCCATATGTAAACCTTCAGTCTGAACAATGACGTATGCAAGCTCACCATGGGGGGTCTGGCGGTGACTGGGCCGAACGGACAGGGTAAATTCATCTTGTTCATCAGATGTAGCACCTGTGCAGTTGGGGATATGAGCGTTAGAACAGTGGAAGCTGCACCTAGAGATTCAAGCCACGGGCTGGGTGGGAGCTGGTGATATAAATATACTGCCGCTCTCCAACAGGCAGCCTGTAACTCGGGCTCCATATGTAAAACAGATTGCAGGGCTTTTGCATTTTCATTTAAAATACAGGGATCAAGGTGAGATTGAGGCTGGAGCGAGACGCCGGGCGGTGAAGCCGAGCGCGAGGGGCGGCTTCTCCGCGACACACCAGCGCCACCAAGACGCCGGCGCGGGGAGTGGCAGCAGTGAAAACCCAGGCAGCGCGGCTCCCAGGGAAATGTTAAACCCATAACTCATGCCTCCCACTTATGGTTTATTATTAATACTAGCTCCCCAAATTGAAATTTAAAAGGCAAATGTTTGCTGTTTGATCTTTAAGAGGTTGGATGCAGTTCAAAAACCTCTGGGACACTTATTCCAGAATCGTATTTCCATTTCACAATATAAATCTGAAGGCTGGCGCCGCCGTGACATTTGCATTTTTTCGTACAAATCCACACATTTCCAAAAAGGAAAGTGTGAAAACACAGATAGAGCCGAAAAGATGCAGGAATACAAACGTGTGCACAGGGATGACCAACATCTGCATATCAAAGAGGCGCAGGTGCCGGGTGAAAACACGGAACGATATCAAAGATGCGGCGTTTACTCACTTGCACATAAAACTTGGGCACGCTGATGAGGGCGTGCGTTATGTTCGTCAGAATGCCGCTGGAAGGTGGCGGGTATAAATACTTCAAAGCGGGATTCAATTGAAATTTCAACCTGTAGGAGGGCGAACGGGAGGGAAAGACAAAATTAGGTTAAAGACAAACTGTCACTGCTGCAACTCAGAGGCCAGTTGGTTACAGGAAGTGTAACGACTTCACAATAAACGGCTTTAACCACATATCGACGTCGTAACGGCTGGAAAAACTACTTATTTTCACCGCTGTGATGTTTGAAATGGCGGCAGTTTGAATTCATACATCATGTTTTATGAATGTGTCTGATTAAAGGACCTAGTTTAGATTCTATATTGTCCATTTTGTGATGTAAACCTACATCGCATATGGGAGTTACATATGACCCACCCCCAAATACGTAACTACTAAGAGCAGAACCCCAGCTTCAGAGCTGTCAGGCGGCCCTGCAGTGATCCTGCAGCCCTTCAGTGCAGTTACACAGTAACTGCAGATTCATAAGGAAATCCATTACTTCCCCTGAAAGCCAAACATGCAACCATACTTTAGCACCATTAATTAATGCAGTCTACTCATCTACTGTCGGCTACACGCTCTACATTGTTTCTAGCGGTCAATACGGGTCGGATCTAAATGCAGTGAATGCAGTGCACTGATGTCACCTCGTCGGCTTTGCCTCTTTGCTTTTAAGAATAACAATGTGTCTAAACAGCGTTTAAACTGCACGACTCCTAAACACAACAAAACGCTTATTTATTCGCATTACAGGCTTCTGATAAACCATCAGTGTGGTGTTGATTTGTGCTATAATGAAGCTAAGTGCATTATATCGGGGGGTGGCGAACACAAAAGGCAGATCCAGATTTTAGCACGAGGCAGGATACACTGTCAGCGTTAGAGCAAGAGGTATCAAAAACCACCTGGTCCCACCAACTGGCAGGACAGACGGCCTGTCAGGCGCTCAATGGCAGCCTGACCATCTAATTGGACACAAGGCCGCTGACAGCTCCTGACTACAGCTCTCAGATTCGCATCCAGGTTTGCTGTCAGCAAGCCTTCAGGCAGCCCCTACACACCAAAACTGACAATGCTTTGACCGCGTCTGGACAGCATGTGTCATACATGCATATTTAAATATACACGATTGCCTTGCATACTCCAGATAACAAGAGATGAGGGCTGTTGCCAAAGTGCAGGATTTAATATGACGATATTGCTTGGTATTAAGAGCCAGCGTGAGGACAATTAGTCAAATTCAACAGGATGCCTTGTGACACACTAGCCCATCTGCTGCGCAACTGAGCAGGCGTAAGATTGCATGTAAATACACAGAGCGGATGCAGATTTGCATGATCTATGTTTCGGTGAACCTCCGTGTTCATCAGCCATAAAAACAGTGCGTCTCATGCCAGTTTCCTAACTTCAATAAGAACAGCACATCATGTCGAGCGTCATCGGACCATGCACTCGACACTCACCCAAGGCCAGGAGCGATGCCGGTTTCTATGACAGGAGCGTTTGGCTCTTTGGTCTCCTGCTTCTTCTGCTCCGTGCCAACGTTTTTACTGCCGGGTGATTAAAGTTAACATGTTAGAACAAGAACTCATCTGCAGCTTTCACCCTTTATCATGCATCAGAGAATTGTAATCCATCAAAACTGCAGCTCTTAGGTTTGTTGTTTACTCAACCTGAGGGCTGTGTCTCACGAGGAGGTAAACAGCCAAGCCATTTCAGTAACTTCTCAGATAACTACAGTCTGTGCAGACCGACGGTGTTTTCTTGATGCATATGATTCAAGCAACTTACCTGTTTGACACCGGAGGGTCCTTTAACACTGTCACCTGATCTTGGCCTTTTGCGAACTCCACAACAAGCGTATGACCCAGAATCTCTAACTGATGGAGTCTGCTAAGAGCCTGAAACAGATGTGATGTGATATACAGGACTGATTAAAATGAGATGAAGTTTAAATTCAAAGGAGGTTGCAAACATCACACAAGTAACTTACGTTTACCGCAGACCTCTCGCTTTTGAAGGTTGCAAAGGCTGCATGTTTCTGTGGAGACAGGGAGGCATGATCAGACAGAGTGATCGACAGCAACTCAAATGGGCTACAACAGGTGAAAGTTCGCTCGGTGTCGGTGAGGAACAACCTACCAAGCGACCCCTGTTGGAGAAGACCCTGACTGACTCGGCTCCAAAGTACTTCAGGAGGTCTTCTTTCTCATCCTGGCTGAGCTCGGCTGGTAGGTGGCGGATAAGCAGTGTTTTAGAGCCGTTTGTCTGCGCCTGGTCCTCATTCTTGTCCATTCTCCTTGTTGTGAGAGAGCAAGCAGAGATGCCACAGTTACACAGAAACAAAGACTGCAGACAACAAGCTAGTACCCGTGTAGCCCCTCATCGCTGTCAACAGTGGTATTGACAATTAGCATTAAATTAAGCAGAAAAACAGAAACCTCTCGATGTGATCAAGCCTTAGCAACAATATCTATTTCAAAAAAGCATAAACGTGAATTTATTATAATACAAACAATGCGGAATTAAAGAACTAATCCTAGAGATGTTATAAATATCCATGGTCATGCTCTAACAGCTGTGTACGTTTATCGACAAGCAAATCAGTGTTAAATGGCCACCTTTTCACATTAAGATCCGTACGACTACAGCTACACTGTGCTAGCTTCAAACTTAGCTCAATGCTAAAGCTAACATGCAGACAACTCCCGATTTGTCTTCAGCGTTTCGCTTTTCTGTAGATGCCGCCGCTTTATCTTCTGACTCTGAGACACTAAATACCGCTAGTGTAAATAGTAAACATTTAAACAAGTAATTAATTTGAATTCATGCGATATCTTAGAAAGAATACCTGGCCGCAGCAGCCGGTTAGCATGTCCACTTCCGCCCGCCTCTTGATTTGTGGTACCTGCACACTGCCGCTCCCTACTGGGCCGGAGTATAAACCGGAAACTTCAATAAAGTAGGAGACAACGCTTTTTTAAAGCACTGAACACATTTAAAATGATTCCTGTTATAATAATAAAAATAAAAATAGGGATTTAACGAAGACAATCACCATTAAATTAATATTTTAATTGCTCTTTATAGTCAATAAATACAAATCAATGCTATTAAGTGATAATATTGGAGATAGAAATTGGCGTTACATGTTATTTATCGCTCACACTTTGTTATGTAAGCGATTTAAAGCTCTGCACAGTCTGTAATGTACTCCAATAAACAGCACTTCATATTACAAGGGTTGTTGCTTGTAATCGCCAGCAGGTGTCAGCCTTGCCACATTAAATAAAAGCTGTTGCAGCAGTAATGGATGTGATATTTCAAACTACTGCCTGTGGGTTATGAATGACTTTCAGTCTCCATCTTTAACCACAATATATCATTAAATAGTCACAAGATGACCAAAAATATGGGTGTTATATTTTAAGACTCAATAAAAAAGATGTCTCTTTTAATTTGTCCTACTTTCTTAGAAAAACAAAATGTTGTTTATTAATTAGAAAAAAACTAAAAGGGATTGCAAAATGAGAAAACTGCCTGAGCTAATTTTCTTATCAGTTTGGGAAGACCCTTCCCTCTCCTGTCCAAACTTATGAAGCCTCCTGCTTCCCATCCCCACCCCCGAGAAAATCTCCCCTGCACTTCTCGAGATGCCTCCAAATTCCTGGCCAAATGAAGCCTTTTCTTTGACGAGCAACGCAAGGGCATTCCTCATCAGGGGGACACAATACCCCCTTTCACCATGGCCTGGCTCTGAAATTTCACAGGTGATGGGAGGAACGGCAGACACTCGATCCTCCTTCCTCCCTCCAACGTAACACGTGAGGGAGAGGGAAGAGAGAGAGAGAGATGCTGATCGGGAATGTGGTGGCAGGGGGAAGAGAGGGGAAAATGAGCTGAGTTTGATGGAGGAGTGACTCAGTTTCTATTGGTTTGACTGAGCCCTAGTCTGGGGGATAAAGCTACAGATAAAATCTTAAAATTTGACCAACATGTTGTCTGCCATACCAGAGGAGGTTGAAAATGACAGATCTTAATCATATATTCTTAATTAAATGCCAATGTAAGCCCTAATATCACCCTAATTCACAATGGAGCACAGGATTTGTAAGAATGAATGGCTATTACTGCCTCTGCAGGCAAGCTGAGGTAATGATACAGCCAGAAAAGGTCCTGTGAAGTGCAAAGCATTCACCGGGCTGGTGTTTGAATTTCTAGTAATTCAGCTGATGCTCTCATCCAGAGAACCATCGAGTGGCTGCGGAGTCAGTGTCTTATTCCAGTCATTGGGCTCTAACTGAAGCTCAGCAGCCTCGGTCTGTGAGAGCGTGGGATCTATTTCTTTTAATACTGCCTCCATCTTTGGTGCAACACACTTCAAAGAAAGCACTCAGCTCAAACGGTGTGTAACCCAGTCTTAATTTTACACATGTAAATGACTCTGTGGAGCTTTCGTGTGTAGCTCTGTCATTTTTACTCACTTCCACCTTGGCGGTTACTAAACCCAGGCTGCCCAGATTTGAGCAGGTAAGGGTTTAGTGTAGATGGGACTGAGGAGGAGCAAGGAAGCAACAAACATGGCTGAGTGTCCGTCTATCTAGAGGTGCGAGAATGGTTTTGGAGCTCACATCTGTTGCCAATCAGTGCCACCTTTATAGCTATAGTTCAGGACATTTATAAAATATGAATATGCATATGCGCAGTAGACAGAGTTTTCTTAAATCTGGTGTCTGGTGAGACATTTCCACGTTATGCACTGGTAGTGATGCATGTTATGCAACAGTAGGCTGCTGCAACAAGGAGCATGGCGGAGTCATACGGAGTCATAAGAGTGCCAAAGGGGGGGGGGGGCACATTACAGCCTTAAGTGTTATGGCCACTTGGGGGCAATGCATTAAGTTGTAATCACAACACTAAGAACTCATACAGTTATTTATGTGGACACTGTACAGCACAGCGAGCATGTTAGCATTTCTATGGAGTCGTGTTTCTGTCCACCTGACACAGGTACGTCCACTATAAATCTACTTTAAGCTTAGTTTTGGTCTCCACCAGCTCCTCATGGAGATGTTTAGCTCATTAGCTGCTCCGCTCTGATCACCAGCTTGTTCCTTGCTTTGTTTCACTTGCTTTGTGAAGTAAATTAGCCTAAAATCAGAATATAAATAAACAACAAACAAAAAGAACAACATGGCAAATTTTTATGAATGCATTTTTGTATGTGTGTGTGCTTAAGTATGGCTGATTTTTGAGTCACAGTTAGCTTTAGAGGCTAGGTACGCATACACAGAATTTGAGCATATTGACAGCGAGCTTCCAGGCGCTCTTTCCCACCTGGTCGTTCAAAATGGCCGCCGCAGAAATAAGGTCAGCGCTCAAAATTCTACTCATGTCCCTCCAGCATTTCATCTCCTCCCTGAGGTTGTACCGCAGAAATACTTTCCAGTTAGGTTCTCGCCTCAGATGAAAAGATTTGGCAGCTACACACATCCAGTCCTGTTTGTGAGTCTGAGGAATTTATTAATAATACAGAAAAAAAAGTTGGCCAGAACCAAGTCAAATACACTTTTAATAATAAAAAATGCATAAACCTCAAGAGGATCATGATTATTCTGAGCTGGAGATGCATTTTTAAAACAAAATACATAGTCTAGGTAGTCTTTCAGAGGTCCTCCTCAGGTTCTGAACCTTCAACAGGGTCCTACAGTCCTCTCCTCATGGCCTGTGTATTCCCTGACTGGGCACAGAGGTTAATACACCCTAGACAGTAAACCCAGGTCATGTCCACCCTCTGAGGCTTTAAATGGACTCTTTCATGGTCGGGGAGCCACGGGGGCCTCCGTGGTGGGATAGTGTGTATTTCCAGCAGCCCGCATGGAAACTGCATTGAAAATGTTAGATCCAGAGTATATCATGCCTCCATTGTGCCTCTACAAACGTGACAAGACTCAGTTTATGTGAGTGGAAACCAGGTCTGGGCTCCCCGGGGCTTACTTTTTACCTTTTTTTTTCCCAAGTATCCTGTTTGGCTTAAAAAACAGCATCTTTTTACACTTTGTTTAACAAATGAGACACACAGTGTTAATTAAAGCCAGGCTGTTTTCAGTCTTCACGTTGACCAGCTGCTGCCTCCGGCTTCTTAATGGACGGACAGATGTGAGCGAGGAATCAATCCTCTCATATTAATAATCTCAACAGCATCAGGATGAGGCGGGCGTAACCCTTCCTCTTCCTCTCTGTCTGTTTAACGCCGTTCATGTGTGTGTGTTTGACAAACCCCTTCTCTCGGATTGGTGTGGAATGCCAGAACTGGTCCCAAGACTGTGCCTCCCTCCCTTTTGGAGCCAGTGTTTCTTCAGTCTGGGCATTCATTATAACGAGCCATGCTAATTAAATAGAAGTTTGCATGAAGTCAGCTATTACTTTGCAATTGTTATTTACCTGCTACCGTTATTACTTACTTACTGTTGTTGTCGTCACTGAAAGACAATGTTCCAGGAAGTAGACGGACCCGGCACAGAGCCTCACTTCTGTGGAGGCACATAGCTCCCAGTAGCCCTATTTAATGGTGTCAACACAGGGTTTCACTACTGATGTGCCTGTCAAGAAGTACCTTCTAAGTCAATAAATGTAAATGAAATATCGTTATTTTTATGAGCTATGCTTGTGTTTTTCCTGCTGTGACAGGTCAAATATCAAATATTACACAGAGCCCTGCGTAAGATTTTATTTTATTTTCAATCTGTCCCTCAAACTCCCAAACCAGATCCAGAAACCACAACCCAAAAGGACGGTTCTTCGTAAGTTTTAGCCACTTGCAACTTCAAATTGTAGGTTTATTTCATATATATGCTTACATTTGTGTCTGACCAGAGCAATCTGGTGTAATAAATGTGTAAACAATATAAGCTAGCATGCCATTACAGTACACAACCCAACAATGGCTATGGCAATTACCTTTACTAGCTGTTAGCAGTTAAATAAGCTACGCTAGCAAGCTTAGCCAAACAGAGAAAATGACCTATTATTACAAAGCTGGAAAAGAATGAGATGCAAATAGAGTAGGTTTGCAGAGCAGCTCACTCAGTATTTAAGCTTTCTCACGTGCCCGTGGTGTCCTAAAGCCGACTGGTCGGCTTGTCTGACTGGCAATGCCGCTGAGAGAAAGATAAAATATAAAGAATTTATAACCAGTAAGTTAAGCTTTGTTAGCCTGTTTGGACATTTACCGCTAAAGCAATGCCAGTGGTTTTTTATGACTTTGGACCGTCAGCAATTGGCCCAGAGCGCAACAGATTGGGTCCAACTTTGTCCCAACAGTTGTGACACCCAAATCGTAACTGTCCGCAATAAAGGAACGTGTCTAGCTCTTGGGTAATACTTGACTAGAAACATATGCCATTTGCAACCATCATGCGGTAATGAAACAAACTGGGAGTAGCTGCGCTGTTTGTTGAGGTGGCTGACTCTGACCCGCTTCACTCCACTTCATTATTTGCAGTATCTCAAATGTAACGCTACTTTCTTCCTGAGAGTTTGTTAAGATAAAGCTATTTTAACCACTTTGCATGCTGCTGTTTAGTTTAATATAGTCTTTTATCAACTATGGGCATGTTCTGCACGTAAAAACCCAATCTGTTAAGTGTTGAGTGACAAATTATGTGAAGTAAAATTCAATATATCCCTTCAAAAGTGGAAGAGCAGACGAATCAAGGTCGTAGAGAGTGGTTCTACTTTGCTTTATGTACTTTTTGAGCTCGGCTCTGATTATGAAGACACCTTGGAGGCAGGTCTTCTATAATTAAGGAATTGCAGTCATCCAGTAGAGGTGGTGGAGACTGGCAGTCGAGACATGGGAAGAAGTGGGAATCATAATGTCATATCCTGTCACCCGTCCCACATTTGAATGATTGGACTTTAGCCTCTGAGCGCTGCGAACCTCTCGGTGTTACTTCGACACTGTGTGGACCGTGGCTGCAAAAAAAGCCAGTAAAAAGGTGCAAGGAAGGAGAAGCTGAGGTATTATTTGGGGTTTAAAAGTGAGTATTGATTGCACAAGGAACAAAGATGATCTCTGATAGTGAATCCATGCACGGTGGATATTAGCAGTGGTTGTGAGCAGGGCCACAACTGGAATCACTTAGAGATGTGAATGGTCTCCACATGTGCTGTCTTTTGTTACCAGAGCCATTTCGCTCTCAGCTGGCACATTATTTGTCCTGCTCGGATGATGTCAGTGAAATTTGGACTTTTTCTTTAACTTAATTTCATTACAGAGATCGTGCTTGTTTGTTACAAGATTAACATGAAATCAGCGCGTGTCCCCTGGAGATCCAGTTTGGAGAGATGATTTGAAGGGATTTGGATGTAAAGCTATAATTTTGGCTGGTGTTTAGGTGCTGACAACTCTGAAGCATGTTTAGGGGAGGCGTTTTGTGGTAATGTCAGAATGAAATGAGTATAAAACAAGTTTGTGCTCAAAAGAGACACGATCAAACTATTTTACCTTGAAATAACAGCTTTGAAATCAGTCTCATGGTGCACTGACTTGTTATAAGGAAGATGGCATTTTCTTTAATTCCCACTTCAGGCCCCAAAGCGAGTATGATCTCCATAGTTAGTTTAACCTAATTATGCCACACACCACCAACTACAGGTCTTAGTTTTAGTACAGACATAATGGCAGACACACTTAAAAGGATGAAGATGGAAAACATAGGGATGCAGCAAGAGTCCGTAAATCTCCTTAGTCACCAAAACCCAAACTATTACAAACATACAACAACTGCCATTAAGCTATTTCTTAGTAAAACCAACTTCAAAGCACTTATAATGTACCCAGAAGAAAAAGTGGAAGACGCCTGCTGTAGTCCAGCTGTTTGCCTCCATCCACCATTTGGCCCAGTCAAGCTCAGGGTGGTGCCCGTGCATTAGAGAGATAATTAACAGTTTGGAGAGGGCAGTCTGGCAGAACCGGTGGATCGGGGTGACGTGGACAGACGCAACATCAAACAGCATGGCAGAGAAGAACACAGGGTATAAGGCTCTTAAGTAAAATTGTGATTAAGGGATCTTTGAGCTGAAATAGAGCAGCCGTGTACCAGAATACATTTTGGTTTTTATGAAGCAGAGATGTTACATTGCCAACTTTAAAACCATCTCAAGGATGGGTAGGTTTGACAAGAAGCAAAAGATAGAGTAGATACCAGGGAATCATTACAGAAAGCTTATGATAATTCTTGGTCAGTGGCAATGCTGCTCTGCCTGTCTGTCCACCGTTTCTGTCCAAACTGAAATGTCGACCAACTGTAGAAAACGGGTGAATAGCCATGAAATTTGGTGTTGGATCCGTTGTATCTTACAATGCAATGTAAAAACTGGTGATTCTTTTTTATCTTGCACCATCATTGTGGCAAAATTGTGATTCCCCCTGTAGTTGAACCTGCAAATTAGTGTTAGCCATGGCCACACTGCCATTCTCAGTGCATAGGGTGAAGCTAATAGCAAAAAGTTGCTATTTACACATATTTCACCCAACTATTCCATTAGCCTCAGCTTTACTTAGCATGCTAACACACTAACCCAAGATGGCGGAAAAAAGCTAAACATTTGCATTGTACCTGCTAAAACTTTTAGCATGCAGATGTTAGCATTTAGCTCAGAGCACCACTTTGCCAAAGTACCGCCTCGAAAGGGTTGCTAGCTCTTTGAGACATGTTAAAGCAAAGGACACAACAAAATCTGTGTTTGACATGAGTGAGTGAATGACAGTGACTCAGAATGAACCGAAAACATGTAACGGTATCGGAGCAAACTGCTGAGTGGAACTTGTGTGTATGTGTATTGATTCACAATGTTTAATAATCATTTGCTGAATAGTCTGGGATCATGAAAATCATCTCTCACGTTCAACAGCTTTGATTTTATTTCATTTGAGAGAGCGAAAATCAACAAATTGCAGAGCCTCTTTGTTGCAAAGCCCTCGGAGTGGCACTCCTTCAAACGACTTCATGCATTTGGTGTGACTTTACGTGCTAATATCACTCATCCTGTAACTTTGACCCTGAGCCATTGCTCTGCAGATCCTTAGATGGTATCTCTTTGTGGTCACTGGTTTGCAGTGTTCAGGTCTGCAGGCAACATTCCTCGCATTCTGCCGCAACCCTGGATCCCTGACCTCCCTTCACCCTCTGCAGTCTCCTTCTAGAGCCGTGTTTGATCCTTGCACACCTTTTACCTTTCTCCACCAAGCCTTTTCCTACTCGGCCAGGAAGAGAGCAGAGAAGTAAACATGCAAACTGGTTTAAGCCTGTCCAATGAGAGTGCAGGTTGCATTCAGGGCCCTCATTATCATTAATCACAGAGAACGGTTTAGGGCAGAAGTGTGTGCACTGGTGTAAATTAGCGTTCCAGCTGAGGTCTGTTTACATGGATCCTAACATGCAGGAATCTGGGGTTCAGTTTCACCTGTAGAAGTTCTTCTCCATCCATCTTCTCTTCTTAAAACAGGAAACAAGGCAATTTGAGTGTTGTGCCTTTCCTAAGCAATTCAGCGGAGACTGACCACAGTAGGACTAATTACCTCAAGCATCAACATCGAGCTTGAGGCGATGTCTGCTGTGGCTTCCTCAGCTGCTGCCTGCGTCGTTTTGGGGGGGTGTCTGATGCCAAGTCCAGATAATATCTGTTTTAATATAGGTTTATCATGTTGTTATGTATATTTTATGCATGTTTGGGTTGACGCTGAACCTACATATCGTGCAAACCTAACAGACTGAACTTGGCCATATCTTCTGCATCACCATCCATCAAATGCTTGCCGGGAAGCGCTGATTAAACAAAGACTACGCCCAATTCGTATTATCTGTCTTTGCGTGAGTCCATGCAAAGGCAGAAATAAAGACTGATCAGCAGTGAGGACTCCTGAGAATTAGAGGTTCAGTACCAGAGATCCACTATGTGCCATCATTATCAACCTCTGTGCTGTCCAGGGTGTGCAGCTTTATGTATCCACACCACGCCTCCCCTTTGTAAGCGTTGTTTAGGTTTAAGGGCAAAACAGAAATAATTTTTTTTTGTTTGTCCTTCCAGGAAGTTATTTCATTTAACTAAGAATGCAAATGTGAAAGAGGGCATCCAAAACATGTCGTGTTAACTTCTCTTTTCTGGAGAAACAGAATCAGACAATAAAAACGATTGCATAAATTATAACAACAATAGAATTATGATCTTAATAACTAAAATCTGCTGCATCTGCGGCCCACATGAGCCTTCACTTGATCAGTGCATCTGTCAGCGGGATGGTGTTCTCCTCCGCTCTGACATGAATTAAACACAATGCATTTCTGCAAGCCTTCAGTGGTCTCATGTAAACAGCATGTCGTATCTGTCAAGTCTGGTTCAAACATAACTCACGTGCGCAGTCAGCCCTGATTGCTGCGAATGCAATTCATTAAGCATGTCCTACAGATTTGTCTTGTTGTAATCAAACTTGTAGAAGCAGACGCTATATGTGCATTAGCATATTCGTGAATTAGCATTTGGGGAAGCCTGATCTTATGTGTCATGTAATTTAGGTTGCTTTGCCTTTGATGCAACACTTCCTCTGGCCTGCGTTTAACCTGATGGTATATTTTGGTGTTAACTTATTTTTGTTTTTAGCAATGACAAGTTAAAAATGTTGTAAAATGTGGTATATCAGAGTCCTGAAACAGACATGCCTAAATAGAAAGCAGCCGTTATCGCAGTTATTAAAATGTTTTCATCAGATCTAATTTAATTCCTTTGTGCTTTGTGATACATATTAAAGTCGTTTTGGTTTGCACGTATGACCAACTCCTTGTTTAATGGGGCTCTTGAAGCAGGGGCTGGGTAATGTGGTGGTAAAACATTTCTGGGCATTTTTAAATTTATAATCTCATAATTAAATACATCATTAGCACATCTGCTACGGTGTTGAAGTAAAAACACAGCTGAAACATTTTGTCTGATCACCAAAAGATGTGCACTGAACTCCCCCCTCCTTCCTCTCAAGTCTTACAACATGCTTTTCTGCAGCATACCTGAACACCAAGGGTCTGTACTGGAAGCTCGCCTTGGGGGGCTGTGTTGGGTAACTTGCTGGAGCCTGACAGGGTAAAAGAAGGCACAAATCAGCTCGGGCTGTAGGTGAGTGCTACAGGACTTGTCTTGAGCTGTGTTGTGACCTTTTCACCAAACTCCCTTAGTGGTAAAAGGTCAAACGGGGCAGCTGCGCGCAACACAGCAGCATGATACCGCTTCCTTTTGCAATCAGTCCCCTGACAGGGAGTTCATGAATTTGCTGGCTGTGAACCACAGCTGATTATACAACCAGGAATGAAGGAACCTTGTGAGATTTTATGTAATTAAGCACAGTCAGCTAGGCAAAGACTACATTAAGTCCAACGGAGAACAGATTGGAGTCTCCTCTTCTAAAACAGTTGTTGACAATTGAAGTTGTGCCACCTCTTCTTACTTATATTTCGAGGCAAGCTAACAGCATGGCTCTAAGGGCGTAGGTCCAAGGGTTGGGCTGCCACTTTGGTCCAGACTATCTGAAATCTAAAATCTGAAAAACTATTGGATAGATACAACTCTGAAGTTGCAGGAAACATTACTGGTGAGCCCTTGACTTCTCATATTGTGCGCACCACGAATGGTGACGTGAACGTGGTAAACACTATAGCTACTCACCATCAGCATGTCAACAAATGTGACTTTGAGCATGTTAGCAAGCTGACATTAGCATTTAGCTCAAAGATCCACCGTACAGCCTCCCAGACTAGCTAGCATGGCTGTAGACTCTTAGCCTCGTCATACGTTACGTGTATAAAATAAGTCCATGTCTCTGCCTTTTCATGATATTTTGCAAAACAACAAACGCAGACAGAAAAACATAGTTACACTCGAGTTTTATTTAGTTTTTATTAAGTTTTTGATACAGTACACCATGCTAACTTTAAAAAGGTACAGTAATAAAAAATGATTTGATATCTGAGTTAATTTCCTCAAGACAGACAGTATAGATTAGTCCCTTATTGCTACTCAGTTCAAGCTTTTCTGCAGCCATGGTTTGTGTATGTTTTAAAATTTTTATTTGAAATTAAGTGAATTTCTCACCATTACCCCTTTTTCTGGTGGTGTCTTGCAGGTCTGATGTGATCAAACTAAAAATGAACCAATGAGTTTTTCTTACCTTCCAGGCAGCAGCTGGTTACAAGTCGCGACCGTGCGGTATGAGCACCGACTTGCAGAAACGTGTAAACTCGACATACAGGAGGTAATCCATCATCACAGTGAGTATGATCACTGCAGGGAAATGTTTGGGGCATTCAGGTGACTTCAGGAATCACAATATCTGTAGAATCTGTTGCTGAACATTTTAGCATTTGCTAAATCCAATGCAAAGTGCATTCTGATCTGATCAAATCATGCATTTTACCAGTACTGGCATTATATATATATTTAGCCACACACACAGTCTTTAATGCCATTAGGAGCTGTATGATTAACAATGACTCAGCATGTAGGATCCAGTTTATGGGCTGAAACAGCAAACATTGCTGGAGGGGTCATGTAAGGAAACAGGAACAAGGACCTTAATGAGATAATGAAAATAGCTTGGTGGTGCTCATGTGCTCCCTCACAGTTAAAAGCTACATACATGGCGGTCACAGGCAGACAGGCTTGCATCAAGCATGCATCCAAACACCACCACATCAAATGCCTACGGTAGCACACACACCCTGTCATTTTGTAATATGAATAGTGACATAGAGTATACTGTACCTCCTACAACCCATCACTCAGCCAGTCTGCAAACCCTGCCTTATAGGCTTCCATTTAGAGGCCAGGGTATTTCAGTGCCTCCCCTGTGGGTGCACACTGCACGTTGTCACAGGGCAGTGCTCAACAGCTCAGCTGCAGGGTGGGAGGGAGACACGGAGACATATGAAAAGGAGCTCTGTGAATGAGGCTTGACTTCCACTGCCCACAGAGCAAACCAGGAAATGGGAGAGAGAAGATTTTAGTCAGTGCTGGCTAAGAAGAGCAAACCCCTGCTCTATATTGGTAACATGTGTGCTGCCAAGGCGCTTTACGAGTGTCTTATAACTGCATTATGACAGGATTCAGTGTATAAAAAGCTTGCAAGTCATATATTACATGCCAAACATGTTAGTTAGCTTCACAGGTTTTAAAAAAGTGAAATGGGCATGAGTAAATATCCTCATTTGTCAGTTTATTAGGTACACCTAGCTAAAACTACTCCAGTGAATTACAACAGTCCTGCTGTAAACCACAAAAACTAAATGTTATAACCTTTAAGAGAGGAGAATAAACTGTTATATGGGACTGTATTATACACACGCAACACCGTTTGTAATAGCCAAAGTGTAAATTTAGTCTTAGTCTCATGTGAAATGGTCTAATCCTAAAACCATCCAGTTAACTGTCACATCTGACACATTATCCTGTCTGTGATTTTAATATACTCTAAGCCTATTAACGATTTCTCGCCAGAGCAGTTTAAAGCTTAATGTTTTCAGTGTGTGTGTCTGGAGTTTCTATCCACAGCCGCTGTTAAATCGAGCACCTCACACTTTGTGACTGCAGAGGTTCCCACCGTTGCTCCTCAAAAGCCAAAGTTTCTGGTTGCGCCATGAAGCTGTCTGTGCAGGAGTCATGATGGACGGCTCCGCCGCTGACCTATCAAGGGGTTTGTTGCTTCACAAATGTCCTCGACCACCAGGCACACACACAGGCCTAGGGATAGTCGAGGCCACCCACCCTCACTTCACAGTGGCTTTTCTATCTTCCCATTCAGCCAGGGTGACTCCCTGCTCTCCTCACCCCTCGTGCAGTCAAGAGCTCACCATCTGGCCACCAAAGCACCTTTTGCCACGACCTTTACTAAACTTTCCCTCCGTGTCCAGCCGCCCTAAATCAGAGTCAGGGCCACTTTCACCCTGCCACCTGTAATGAATGTGCTCCAGCAGAGGGTGTACAGTACATTTGCCTCAGAATACGTCCGCTGTCTGTTTTTTAACAGCCGCAGCCTCACATACCAAGGTCATGCAACTCTCCTAACTCTACATTTTCGTCCTGAGGGCTCGCTGGAGATCCGCCCCGACCAGGTGGTGCAAACGCACAGCTAGACCTCCCGACTTTTATGATTGGCTGCTGCGCCGCGGGTGATAAATTGTTCCATTAAGGGCGGGAAATTGGTGCGGCACTCAAAGTGTCCATGAAGCTATCACGCAGAGTTATCGCGCTGTGCTCCGCAGCAGTTTTGGCGACTTTCAAAAGCCCCCATCATCTTCGCATAAACTAAATCTTTACGTTACGGCTGCAAATTGCCATGTAAGAAATATTTTATTACAGCTCACCGAGGTTTATGAGCACAAACTGGAGAGCTGCTCTTTAAATGAGGTCAAAGGGCCAAAAGAGTAAAATAAATGTGGGGTGATTTTCGTCCTGAGACAAACCTACCTGCAGATCTGCATGCCAACTGTTATTATTGTGCAATGAGGCGGCGTTAATAAAACAGTAATTATCAAGTCATATCCCATAGGAACATCACAGCAGCCCTGAAATTATACTTTTATCTGCTGAAGGCATCACTTTAGATGCCTCTCAGCTAAAGTGTGCTCAGACAGAAGGACATTCCTGCCTCTCTGGGACATATAAAGGCCTTGTTGCATGTCTGGCTGTAAGATTGCTGCTTCCTTTCCCTCATGTGCTTGAATCATGGCTGCTTCCCATTACGAACACCTGTAGCCCAGGCCGGGCTGCCTTCGGTTCACGGCGCGGATTTTTTTTTCTTTTTCTCAAACCTGTGGGTTTTAATCGGCGTGAGCAACAGAAACATGCTCGGTGTTGTGTTTCTCTCTGCAGACCGTGTTCACCTCATATCTGACTGCTTAGATGTGAATCCAACAGCACAACAATCACACTTTATTGGTCATACTCTGGTTTAGATTTGGGACATGACAAAAAGCCGGTGCACGTTTTACATTCCCGGTGTTGCAACACACGAATGGAAATGGCTTACGATGATTTACAGGTCAGCCCGTGTCACATTTCTGCACGTTTATCTAAATAAAATAAGCAACAAGGCCTCCACTAACAACACATCCATATAATTGCATATTTCGGGCCTGCATGTGACATCTCAAAACGGAGGCAGCATTTAGCATTTAATTCTGGTGCGCTACATGGTAGACCACACTGAAAATACATGGTTGTCCCCGACACCGCGCTGCGTGTGACAACGAAGAGTCGTTTCAGTGGCAAAAAATAAATCCCCAAAATACCAAAAACCTCTGGCATAGAAACCCTCGAAACAAACGAGGCCCTGGCTTTCCACAGATTACCTCAAATTAGCCAAAATCGGGTTAGGCTTCTAATGAAAGCGTTTCAGTCCCGTGATGACTTTGCTCACCAATTGATACAAGATTATAAAGTGTATTTATTCTTATGAAATACGGCGCGAGCCAAAAATAATGTTAGTGAAGTGAGGGGAGCTTTTTACTTGCTTGTGTTAGGCAGAGGACTGGAGCGAGTGCGGAGAAAGAGCTCTTTATACTCTCCTCTGCGCGGTGTGTAAACAGTGACAGACAGTGGCGGGTGGTTGGCTCGAGTGTGCCTGTGAAAAGTGCTTGTGTTTCGATACCGTGTCAGGTAAAGCTCACGGCGAGTAAAAGAGCTATTCTCATTTTCGCGTCCATACCGAGCCCATTAAATGTGTCTAACGGCACATGTTGAGAATAAATATACATTTTGTGGGTTTTTCATTTCTAAAAAAAAAATATAATTGGCCTCCGTAGTTCATGTGTATACTGAGGTTTTGCCAGATTGCAACCAATTTCCACTGATTTGCTGCTATTTTAGTAACTTACCAAACAGCAGCAGTTAAGTTTTACTACCTTTAAATATTAATTGTTATTGATACTGATAATATTCCATCTCCTGGACACAAATAACACAACATAAACTTCTTCTTACATCAACTAAAACTCGCTACTTGGCCTGTTATTCAATAAATATTATCTCGCCCGACCCATTCCTCTCTTCAGCCTCTTATTCATTCCTCTTGGGTTGATCAGTTCTCTAAATACAGGCTTCAATCTAAATAAAGCTGCCTGCATCTGGAAAGTGGGCCACGTTGTGCCGCTGCTCCTACTGCCGTTGTTTTTTTATTTACCTGCTCCCGCTCCCGACCTGGCCACACGCGTATATATAGACAACACGGAACAGTGCATTGGCGATCGTCAAAACATCGAGGCATTAAAACCCCCTTAATCCATTTGAGGTTTTGCATTCCTCGGTAAAAGCTGCTTTCCCCTCAGTTTTCATTCGTAAAGAAAGCTGCATGGAGTTTGGAGTTTGAAGCCGCTGATGTATTTGTATGTATCAGAGAAATTAATGTTGCGACAAAGGCAAAAGGGTCAAAGCAGAGCCGTGCGGAGAAGGATGGATGGGGTCAGCTTTATCAAGGGAGATATGATTCCCAAAAACAGCAAAATATTGATTTTTAATAATTACCTTGGTCGTTTCCTAACAAACAACATTAACTCTCACTTACCAAGTTGGGTTTGTGCCTAAATCTAACCAAAACTCGACCGTAGTGACGCGAGAACATGAAATGTTATTTTTGAAAGGGTAACACCGTGGCATCGTCTGTTTCTTGTCGGATAGCGGTTTGTGTATTTCTTACCCTTGTTTCTCATGTGGCAACAGAAAGGTGTGCCAATCATTATGATGTGAACAGCTCATCCATTTTTGAGTGGAAGAACAAACGGCACAGCAACTTTCTTTGCTCCACCTCATCCTGGAGGGTCCTCAAAGTGGTCTGCATATCCCCTGAGTTCCCATCAGCCACGCCCAGGGCACCTTTAAAAGCAGGTGGCCATCAATCAGCTGCTCACAGCCAGCTCCAGCTAGCAGCTAGAGCTAGCTATTAGCTTAATCCAGCTGCTTAAAATGAGCTAGCCATAGGTCGTAAATATATGTTAAGCAGCGCCCTGTGCACAGAGCTTCCTTTAACAAAAGACATGGCAGCTGCAACATGCAACGTTTGTCTAAAACACGGGTTGTCATCTCACATTTCAGGAGTTTAAATGTGTCAGGAATGAGAAACACCGCTGCCCCCCCCCCCTGCTAAAAAGCACATACATAAGCACGAATTGTAACTGCAACAATAGTAAGTGAGTAGACTGCATAGCCGGAGGCATTATTCATCACCGGTCTGGTAGCAGTTAGTTGGCGTGGTTATCTGTTGGTTTTTGGGCCATCTCATTAGTGGAGACAGTAAGAGTTTTGGACAAAGGCTGATTGTCGTTATAGTCACAGCTGATAACAATTACATGCAACTGCTGGCAGTAATCATGGGAGAGTATTTGAGACAGACTATATGTTTTAGACACCGATTTGACTTTTTAAAAACAATTATAATTAATAGGAATTAGTAAAAATCAACAGTTCGAACCTGACTGATTGTCACAAAGCCGAAGAGCTGAACCTGTGAAAGTCAAACTTCTGAAATGAATGCCACAATTCATGCAACAATCCCTTTTATATATCATAACCCTATGACTTTGCATGCTGCTATCACTCTCTGTGCTTGCTGCTAAAAGAAGTAAGCTAATTCAGCATAGTTGGTCAGAACAGGCTGCACACCTATAGCTGTGTACTGATGGTCAAAATGAACCTTTAACAGAGGAATCGTGGTTTATTTTGTGGCGCCGGCTGCATTTGTTGAACGAAGGGCGGACGTGACTTGCTTACTGTCCACATTTTCCCCATCCGGCAGGAAATCAAACCGGCAAACTTCAAATCATATGCACACTCCCTCAGGCCGCCATCTGCTGCTGTCACCCTGGCAACTTTCAGTCGCAATCACCCATCGCCGACTGCCTTCCTATCACTCATATCGTCTGTGAAGTGTGCACCTGACTGTCAAAATGTAGCCAAAGCAACGCTGAGCACACCCTCGTTCTGTAATTACAATGATTTCTTATTTACCAAATGTAAGTAAGTCTTCTTCTTTACTTTACTTGAACCCATGGAAGACGTTGAAGCCCACTTCGAGAAACGTCTGCCCCTGCTCTCTGAACCATGAGAGCATGAGATGTAGCGTGAAACCTGCTCTTGCCCAGACACCGACTCGTCCCAGAGAAATGGCTCAGCTCTCTGCCACCGGGCGTCCAGGAGGAGCATCTGATACTGTTTGGCTGGAAACAGGCTGAGTCTGGCTGGCTCGGAAGGACGAGCTGGCTGACAGACAGAGCCTGGTCACGATCCATGCCCTCACTGGAGTGAGCCAAGAGATACAAGGAGCTGACTGTCTTCTGGACTGACCCCTGCGACTAAAAGGCCATTAGATGAGGAACCCAGGAATCCTTCATCCCCCTGCAATCACTGTTTGGGGTTGTCCAAAAAGTGCTTTTCGGTCAATTTGCCTTATTGTGTCTTGTTTCAGGACGTTCACATAGTAATTTGAAGAAAACCCTTAAAACAGGGGAAACCACTGGGAGCAAGTGGAGTTACTTCACAGCGTTGGCAGATGATTGCGTCTGTTCTCGTTGCAGATGCCTTTTAAATACCAACCCTGTGGACCTATGCATTGATACGGAAACTCTGATATGTTTATTTTGCATTTGAATTAGAAATGAATTCACAATATGGCAAATCAAAACAGGAAATAATAAAATTAGCAGTAGGACTTAGTTTCATTACATGGCTGAATGACTGAAGGTCACAATATGTTGTATATGCACTTAATGCATTATCGATAAGCATATTAAAGCATCTCCATCAGTCTGTGACTCCAAAATGAGGACTTTTACTTAAAACAGTGGACTCTCATTACGATTTTACTTAACTAAAAGCATATTACATTATTATTATTGTTAATTCTGCCCACGCTGGTGTTTTGATGATGGTGGAAAGTATTTATTCAGGTAAAGATCAAAATACTTATCTTCTCTCTGTTGTTTCTAAACTCTGTGCAGTTTACTACAACTACTATGAAACTGTGACAGTGGCACACCACTGGGCTGCACTGATTCCCTCACTTTAACACTAATGTTAAAGCTAATTAGGACAAACCGTGACTAAAAGTTTTTTTTCTCATTAAACACTGTATTGATGCTGCAAATGTGCCAGTTATCAGCTCAGGTGGTGTGAGATTAGTGGACTGAGAATATCATTAGCATATCATAAAGACCCTGTATGCACAAAGCGGACATTTCATCATTCCCAGGTCGTTTCCAGCTTTGTCCCTGGTTTATTTTTCTCTCCTTCTTTCCTCGGACGCACTCTGCTGCGACTCGGGGGCGCATTACAAAGCTAATGGGTGGACCCGAAGGAGAATTTCCAGCCCCGTGATTTGCTAATCGGGGGCTGGTTCCCTTGTCATTTCCCTGTAATCGTGGCTCCGGTTTGTGGAGCTTGCCCAGCCCTCCTGTCCGCGGACGCACCAAGTGTACCGACTGCACTCTGTGCGTTTTGGTTAAAGCCCGACTACCTTCACTGTGAAGGCTGGGCACTGGGAAGGAGGATCGGGGGCCTCGGTGTGGCTGAAAGAAGAGGCTAAAACTCCTCACTTATGGCTTTTTTGTAGGACAGTTTCCATCATCACTTGGGATTGTGGAAGGGACGTCATTAAAACTCACCTGAAGTCGCCCAAAAGTTTTATTCACTTGTGGGCGCCCAACCATGGAGATGCAAAGGTGGTCCACAAGGTGGAAAACGAAAAGGTGGCTTATGGATTCCACTGTAACCGCATTCATCACTTTAATCCTGGTTCTACAGGCTTCCGGTGTCCGAGCAGGTAAGATCACTAGGGACCAAACATCTCTAATGAACTTTATCTCGCCGAGAGGGGACGGAGCGGCGACCGGCTCGGAAAACTCGGTAACTGATGATGGAGATTGGGGGATTAACAGATTTACCTGGACACGGTGGCACCGTGTTTACTTTGTAGTCAGACTGACACGTGTCTTTGCCCGTTACACAACCAAATAGTTGCATTAAAGCGAGATAACTTAGATCACGTATCTGTAACGATGAGTGGAAGCCACCAAACCTGCACCCGGGTCACTACTGTATTGAAGTGGACCAGTTAAACTCCGATCTAGACAGTTCGTGCTCTCAGGTGCGCAGACTTTGTTGGCCGAAGCTCCATATTCATTAACACACAGTTTACCGCGGGCTGCTTTTACGCATGAATGGAAAGCGTCCGCTCCGAAGATGAAACACCTCGCCTAATTAAAATCATCCTAAGCCGCTGGTATGTGCACACAGAGACCAGGAAAACAGAGCGGGCGTCCCTGCTTTTTAACTCCGACTCGGGCTGAAAGAAAGCTCTTTGTTCGGACCGTGGTCCGCTAGGTGGATGTGGACACGGTTAGCAGGGTGGATTTCCTCAGCCGGATGACACTGGACGTTTGTCAGATCCCGGACTTTGATAACATGTCACAAGAATCTCTCACCACTCACCGAGAGGTGCGTGTTTCTTGTCAGGCTGTAGTGTGTTAAGCTGTAAGCGTTGTAACCGATTGTCAGTACATCCACAACTTTGCCAATTCCTAATTAATCAATTAAGCAGAGGATAGACTATGCAAGGTTGACGCTTAATTGAAAGTGGTGACTATATTCTGCAGGTATAAGATGCTCTGTCAGTGTGCAGCACTAAGTTTGATCATAGATGGAGGCATTTTTTTCAAAGGCCTCAGTGGACCTGTCATTGCAGAGTGCAAAGCCCCTCTTGGTCTGCAGGGGGCCAAGTGTGGTCAGGCAGGTTCACCCTATCTCCACACTGCCCTGGTCCACACTGAAGCCCAAAAGCTGGCTTGTGCAGCCACCCCCGCCCACCCACCCCCCCAGTGCCCAGCGCTTCCCCTCAACTTTGCACTCAGATGTTTGGTCGGCTGCAGGACAAGGCTGTGTTGTGTGAGCGGTGGGAATGCTTCCCCTCTAAGTACTGAGCAGTTATTTGATGATGGTCCTTGTTGCACTTCCCTATGATTTCAGAGCCTTCAAAGAGCAGGCCTGCATATGGGCCTAGCCTGCAGCCATAGTGGCAACAAGTCACAGGGTTCAGGATTACACAGGCCTCACACCTTGGCCTATAGACACCTCTGTGAGGATTCATGGTTGTAAACACATACAAGCACAGATTCAGGGTGCATCTCGTGTCACCCTGATGATGTTTTCCAGGATGCAAGTTCAACCTTGTATATTAAATTGGGTGCATGTAATTTTAGCTTTCGGTGTCGACAGTTTTTAAAAGGTTTTTCTGAAAGAAGGTCAGATGTTTTGACCTTTAGGCCAAATTATTAGTGATGCTTAAGCAAGAAATGACAAAAAACAGGTTAATCAATTCATGTCACCTACTTAAAATGTCCTTTGTTTGTTTTAGTCGTGTGTTTCCTGCTAAGATTATAACCCGATGGTTGAGAAGAAACCGGACTTCTGATTGAAAATCCCACTTCTCCAATCTCATCCACGCTTCTCCCTCTCTTTTCAAACCTTAAGTATTCTGCTGCAGGCTCTGTGTTCCGGGGTCTCAGTCAGCCGAAGCTGTTTCTGCAGGGTGCCTTCTCCATCTAGCAGTGTACAGACACGTTTTCTCAGCCCCCGGGGCGCAGGCTCAGATGTGCATTCCAGCACACAAAGCTAGCATTTTCAGAGTCCTCTCCCTAATGTGTTCAGCCGGGAACATCAGCTAATCAGCTCCTTGCTGGACCTTTGTGCTGTGAGGCTGTCACGTATTAACAGTCACCGCTGAATCATTCAGAGACGAGCTTTTCATCCTCAGCACAAAGACACATGCTCGAATTCTCAAATGGGGGAGATTGCAGCGGCTTTCAAGAGATCTCCATGTTTGCATTAAGAAAAACGTTTTGAACATTATATGATAACGTGTTCCGATATCCACACGGAGGCATACAGTAAAGGGGAAAAGCAAGGGGTGGAGGGGGGTGGAGGGTAAAATATGCTTTGAAAAACTGGGTAGGTCTCAGTGAAGTTTCTCCGGTATGACACCAGCATAAAGCTGTCTTGTTTTAGCCGGCAGCGTGGTGGAAGTTAAAGGAAGGAGAGAGGGAGAGTGGGGGAGAGAGAGAGGGAGAGAGGTGGGGGAGGTGGGGGGCATATAGAGAGAGACATTCTGGCTGAAGATATTATTAGAGTCTCAGGGAGCTGCAGGTGAAAAGGTCCTCCTCCGTTTACCAGCCAATTTCACCTTCCTGTAAAGATGTAAGAGCTGAAAATGACACAGCAGGAGGGGGATTTATGATATGAGTGTGCTCAAGTCTTGCACACGGGGCGATGAAGAATGAGCTGAGGCAGACTCTTTTTGGCCTCCGTCCGCACAACGGTGTCGCGTTATCTCTCAGAGCACAATGTTTACATCGATGTACACCTGTGAACACGATGGAGATGATATCAAATTAGCCAATCTATGTCTTATGGTAATATGTTACGCCGCTCCTCCCTTCCAAGCACGCGCCTCTGTAATTTGCATAATGATCATCCAATAACTGAGCTGCAGAGGCTGCCATGCCTGATCTTAGGGCTGGTTAGGGTTTTCTCTCTGCTCCAGTCAAAGTTAGGTCCATCCTTAGGTGCCACCTGAGTTCTGCCGGTCGCTATATGGCCTGTTTGCACAGCCCCGAGGGCAAACTCACACCAGCTCATCAGATGCACCCTTTTAAAACCTGTGCACACTCATTTGGCCACCTTAATGGATTGGTCAGTATTGACGTTTTCTCAGCACCTCTGTGCGAGGGTCGCAGCCTGGCCAAACTGCCACATCTGGAACATATGAGTCCTGGAGTTTGAGCTGAAAGCAGCTCTGCAGGAACTCACAATGAGGTCCTCAGTTCACTCTCCAAAGTAAGTAGCTGGTTCATCCTCACAAGCTACAAAAAAAGACCAGGTTGTCCGGAGCGCCGGCATTCCTGCGGAGTAACAGTTTGCTGATCTTTCTCTCAACTACGTATTTCCTGATGTTTAGATGATTTTGCTTGTCTTTGTTTCCTCTCTGTTCTCTGCTGAGTTGGATTTTAGTGGATTGACATTAAGGACGCTCATTAAGCTCAATCATTCCCCACACAAAGGGACACAAACCTTCTGCATTCAGGCTCAGTTTGCATTTGAGAGAGTGAATTATATGCTTATTGAGTTCTCTCGCTTTCTTTATCACTCAGAGTGTTTGTGTTTTTGGCTACAGTCGAGTTTTTAGAGTTTTGCACCACAGATTTAAGCACGCTGGCTCTCCTCGCCACCATCATGATGTGCATCTGGTCCATCGCGGGCGTTTAAAGTGCTAGAAGAGAAGGAGACCAGATGTAGGCCTGGCTCTTGAAAATACCTTCAGCATGATAAAGTGTCAAAGCAAACCTAAAATATTGATTCAATGTAATCTGTTGCTCGCCCTCCACTTTTTGCAGGTCTGGGTATTGCAGCATAATCAGCACTGACTATCTCAGTGGTCTTGTGCAAACCATCTGTACGAGCAATACTTGCGGCACCTTCATAGTTAGCAGGGACTGACTCGTGTTGAAACAGGGACTTGTCCCCAAACCACAAGCTTTTCTGAGCAGACCGAAACAGGCTCTTAATTTGCTTTTCCTTGCCACAGCTGGAAAGCTGACCAGAGAGTGTTGAGAGCGACGTCACACGTTTTTTTTCGAAGATCCTGTTGTATCAAGAAGTTAAAAGACACTTTCAGGGTGATTTGACCTCTACATGCCAACCAAAACAGGGGCTTTAGAGCCGCCAGAAAAGGCTCGCTGATGCTTTCAGACACCTTGGCATACTTATTTACCCCACAAAACCAGATTAGTGTTATTACATCTAACAGTCAGCCATTGTACTCCCAGTTTTAGTCAGATATCCCTATGTTTTGTGGCGTGAAGTGAGCAGGTATTTCATATCAACTGAACAATTTTGTATGAGCTTTACCTTCGTTGAACTTTGCATAGCAAAACATCTTGCGGGTATGAATGGCCCACACAACAAAGGGTCTGATTGCTGCGGTGCTCTAGTCTCCCTTCAATTACATCTTGTACTGAGACAGTTTTGATGAAGAGGCATATATTTAATGAGGCCACACAAGCTCCTTTATGTAAATTACATCAGACTGAAGAGAATGGAAAACCCAGAGAACCTCTGGTGACCCTTAACAGGGTAAACCCACCCAACCTTTGTGTTTATGCTCTTTGGTCGGTCTTGACAGAGACATTTCCACAGGAAGGAAGGGTTTCTAAGCTAAACTACTGAGCCGTGTGCTGTTCAGTGGGGAGTTTGAGTGTTACTGTTGATCACAGATACTGTGACAAATGTGTTGTGGATCTATTTTGCTGAAGTATTGGTCTGAGATTGTCATGATGAGGGACTCTGAATTATGAAGTTGGTCTGTCTACTCCTATACATGTATCTTAAGTTTAAATACACCCAATGTTCACTGTTGTCGTCCATAATCAATGTTGTGATCATCGTGTAGATGATCAAGCTCACCCTTGACTAAATGTTACCCAAACAAAAAACTAATTCTTTGTCCTAACTGATGTTTTATCTGCTCCTCCCGATCAGCAGAACCAGTGGATGTGCTAAAAGTATTAGATTTTCAAAATTACCCCGAAGGAGTGACGAAAACATCAGGATTTTGCACAAACCGAAGAGCATCAAAGCCGGACTCTGCTTACAGAGTTGCCAAGCAGGTCCAGATCAGTGCCCCCACCACGCAGCTGTTCCCTGGTAAGATACGCTCTCAGCGATCACGCGTAAACTTGTGTTTTTAGGATGATGTTTGCATGAATTCTTGACATTCTAGATGAAAACACTGAAAGAGAGGCCTTGTTGCATTGAAGTGGATCAAACTAACTCTCACCCATTCACCTTTCTTATCCACCCCTCTTCTTCGAACCATCCAGGAGGCGTTTTTCCTGAGGACTTCTCCATCCTGACCACAGTGCGCCCCAAGTCTGGCCTCCAGTCCTTCTTGCTGTCCATCTACAACAAGCAGGGAGTCCAGCAGCTGGGCGTGGAAGTAGGCCGCTCACCTGTCTTCCTGTATGAGGATCAGAATGGCAAGCCAGCCCCGGAGGACTACCCCCTGTTCCGCACTCTCAACCTTGCTGACGGAAAGTACGTCAAGTCTCCAACGTCCTCTCATGCAACATAACATCCTCACAACTACCTCCAGACTCACATTTTAGGCTGATTCCTTCATATTTTGATTGATCCTTGCAAATCTGTGCATGCTTATGTGATTTCAGCGTTATTTTGATCATCTTAAAACCAGCTTATTGACCAGATCAACGAAAATATTCAAATGCTTTCTGATTTCCATCGAGTGGTTCTTCTCGATAAAAGCAAGAAAACAACCCAGATCTTCCCATTGTTGCACCACAGGTGCTCATGACCGGATTATCCATCTCATCAGGGGTCTGCGGGCACAGAGACAGGTCAGAGACAGGGAGACACTGGATTATTGGGGCACAGCAGGGACTGCTATGGGCAACCTGACCTCATCCATGAACTCACTGCCTCTGTTATTTTAGAGAGCGGGGAGGGTGCAGGGGAGGAAGGAGGAGAAAAGGGGCAGTCCTAAACTTCCTTGTTACCCCCTTGGATTACCTCACCCAACCAGAAACAGCGCTCTTAACCTTTTTCGCATAAACCTGATTATCTGCTCCCAGGTTCAGAAATCCATGAATTCTCACTCCGAGCTTCAGCTTAGTTGACATGAGCCCATGTGCAGGGGCAAGGGGGAGGGGTGGGATAAACAAACAGATAGGCTGACGGGAAAATGCATCATTTGAAAGGGTATTTTATAACGTTATCTAGTGTTATTAAAGTTCTCTGCGCTTGCTGAGCACACAGTGGGAGGATAGCGTGGGGTTTGTGGAGCTTTCAGAGGAAGTCATAACCCGGTCACAATATTTTTGTGACCCAGATTGGCTTAAAATGAGATCTAGTGTGTACACAGTTATCATGATAAAAGGAAGCTTGGTAAATCCTTCAAGAGTCTCATGTCAGCAATAATTCTGCTTTATGTGCAGGTCATAATAAAGCCAGCTTTGTGTGCTTTGTCCAGTTTGTAGTTTTTGTGGCCCGCTGTCTGAGGAGCAGTGTTTTCTGCAGAGGGTTTTTAACTCTTCTTGGTCTGGATGCATTCCAGCTCCAGGCCGTGTCTAAACCTTCAGTGACTAAAGCTCAGGCTGTGCACAGTCTGCAGTCCCTGCAGATGTATTCATTGTTACTAAGAAGCATACGCCAAGCTTGAAAAGAGAAGCACAATGATTATATTGATGAGGTGGAAAAGAGCATAATCCTTTTCTCTAAAGGGAAAAGCAGGCGAAAGAGAGCTGTTACACTCTATACTGTCACTTTTGTCTTATTTAATCTCTTTAAACATGCTTGCGTTTACATTTATCTTCTGAGGTTTCCTGATCATAATGCACTTCAGAAGCTGAAGACATGGTTTAAACCTACTGAAGTTGACATTTGCTTTTCTGCCATATTGAGTGACAAGTAATCCAGAGTTTAGAGAGTGTTGCACACTTACTCTCCTCCTAATCTCCATTGCATGCCCTGGAGTTTGCATGTATGATCTAGCTGCGCTCATAAGGAACTGACCAGTTTTAGATTATTTTAACACATACATGTATAGTGTTTAAATTATTACGATATCAGATATCTGCACCTGTGATAAATGCTTCTTATACTGCCATCTTGGGCTGCTGTGGTGCCAGCTCTCATCTTCCACCTCAGAACAATGTTTTGACTGTGTGTCTCCTGCTCTGCCAAGGCAGACCTTCCTGGATCCTGACACACACTTTCCACAATGTTCACCATGTCTGTCATGCTGAGTAACCCAGAAGGAGGATTAAGTTTGGAGTTTAATGAGTGTAATCCCGTGTTAAACAGGGCCAGAGTGTGGGGGCAAGAATGTGGTCCACTGCTGCCTGGTATGCAATAGCCCTTAAGTGCAATGGCAAACGGTCCAGAGGCAAGGGAGGTGCGAGACTCACGTGTGACCCCGGTTAACCCTTTGCATCTTTTGGTGTTGTCCATCGAAAAATACATCACAAGCAACGCTGAGGTTTATGTTTCTCTGAGCATTTGCTTCTGCGATGTTGTGCAACATTTGAGCATTCTGACTTTCTGTCTCCTTGAGGTGTGTTGTGATGTACAAAAGGTGGATTGTTATCCTATTAGAAGTGATGGTAACGTTTCCTCATGATAGAATCAAACATCACGAAATTTCCTGCAATCACTTTGACGTAACTGACCAAACACTCGCCCCAAAAAGTGTTCATCGTCCTAATTTTTGGGTGTTTTTATCACATCGCGCTCTGATTTTATCACAATCCACTTATAATGAGCAGTTTCAATGTTTTAAAGGCAGATTGAGAGAGAAACACAGTATAGTCCTCGGCTGGATTTTTTATTTTGGTGTGTTTGGGACTGTGCATCAACCTTTGGGCAGTGGGTGTGTTGCTTCCAGCCAATATTAGCATGCAAGTTAAAGAAGGAACTGCCAGATAGTTAGACACACATCCAACCTAAGTCTTTCACAATAATTAAAAAACATTCAATGACATCTACGCTAGCTTAGTTTGGCCTCTTTTATTTCTAACCTGTCCTTTCTGTGTCCTCAACCAGGTGGCACCGTGTGGCCATCAGCGTGGAGAAGAAGACGGTCACCATCATTGTCGACTGTAAGAAGAAGATCACCAAGCAGCTCCTCAGGAGTGACCAGGCTTCCATCAGCACCAATGGCATCACCGTGTTTGGGACCAGGATCCTGGACGAGGAGGTTTTCCAGGTAAACCTTTGCTGCATTGTGTCATCGTGTTCTTTGTGAATGAGTTGCTTAGGCTGCACATTGGCGCCATATTGGCATCTTCGAGTAAGCAGTTGCACCAAAACATAGCGGTATATACCATGTGTTCATTTTCCAGATGTTGCTTGAAACCTGAGGGGTTTTCGGTTTAAGTCCCACAGAGTCAGCGCTGGACCCGTTTGATGTTGGAGGAATGTGGAGATGATAGAAACCAGAGCGGATCTGGAGATCTTACATTTTTATGCTTTTATGCTGAGGTTCACATAGATATCAAACATACGTAGATCTGAGATATGCAAGGCCCTTTATGTCAGCTGCTAGTGCTGGATTGTACTTTGATGGCGGTGCAGGAGAGGTCTAGCGTTTCAGGTTTTCTCGGTTTTGACTTCCCGCTCAAGCACATGAGCAACTTGGTTAAACATGCTGATCTACATCTGATTTGCTTTTACTGTTTCTGCTCTTACAGTATTGTGCTCATGTCTTGAGTGATGTCAGTTAATTAGTTATTTGTCCATCCACCCAAAAAGCTGAGATAGATGGTAACAACAGTGGACTCCCCCTTCTTACCTGATTTTACCTGAGATTTGTTGGAAAGCGGTTGGTCTTGCTCACATTGCTCTACATTACTGCTTGTTTGTTTGAGTTTTTCTACAAAAGCACTTACGCACTTTAGGTAAACTTCTCAGATCCTTTTGAACTTTCCCTAAACTTCACATTTAAGAGGTTTATCGGAAATAACTGGCCTTTGTTCTCTGGATTGACTTTTAATCTGATGGTTTGCATTGACTTGATTGGAAGTATTTGGAGCGACCCAATCTAGCTATCTATTTCTACTTTGATTAAATAGCAAAAACAGCTACTTTTACAATATTTGAGGTGCCAAGACTGTGCCTGGTTAAACACAAAAGTCTAATTTTCTCAGTATCTATTTAGCTCAAGAAGAGTTGGCGATCCTGGTGAAAGTGACTTTGCTTGATGAGGATACAACTGGAACCAAATAAGCATTAGCTTTCTTACAAATACGGTGGCAAACATTGAAGAATCTTAACTCAACCACATTAGCCAAATAGCAGTTAGCACTAGCCATTGCTGTTGCATTGCTGCATTGCTGGGAAAGTCCAACATCTGTTGAATTTGATGTTCGTGAACGGTTTTCTAGGATTTTCACTTTTGCAGTTTCTGTCGTATGAACCCAGAGTATGGTGTAGTTTGACATGAAAGGATTGTTTTTGAAGAAGTAGAACTGGACTGTTAGCATGAGCACCAATAACCACTGAACAGACAGTAAAACACAGTTTTCAGACAACGTATTGCTAATCAGAACCAAATAATTGAGAGAAAACCAATATAAATGATGCAAATTTGTATGTTTCAGCTTTAAAATTTTACATTTTTACTTTAATTATGATTTGAGGCACAGTTCAGCCAGAGGTGGAAGCTGCCATTGGGTCCAGGCAGATGTAAATAACGACACACAATGGCTGAATTGTCACAACACTCGTGGTCCTCTCTGGTGGGAAGGAAAGGTCACTGTAAGGCTGTGTGGGGGTTGTGTTTGCTCGCGAGGGACTGCTGGTTTGTTTATGGGCAGCAGGAATGACTGGTCATTATTCTGATGCCATGTTTGACTGATTGATGCTGCTGCTCTTTGTTTTAAAGCCATATTTTTTTTTGGCATGCCTCGTCATCACCCCGGGGACACAGGGACCTGCATATCTGAGGCCTTTTTCTGCGTGTGCACAGTGATTTTTGTCTATGTTGCTCACTATGTTGTCTCGCATTATGTGCTCCTCTGCTCTTCTGGGTATTATCATCTAAAGTAAGAGCTTCCAGGTTGTTTCCATGTGTATTTGTATGTTTTGAAACGATGCTGCCATTATGCACTGCATATACATTAAATCATTTGACAGTTTGATGTTAAAATGGTAAATAGGTCAGGGGAATGTATCGATATTATATTTGCATTGTGATATAAGACTAAATATCGTCGGGTATGTTGGGCATAAGTTGTCTTTTCCTGGTTTTAAAGGCTGCTTCGCAGTAAAGTGACAGTACAGTGATTTTCCAGCAACTTTCCAGTTATTTGCCTTTACCCACTTAGTCTCTGTGTCCGCATTATTGATGATGCACCAATATTCGCTCCTGCATTATTGTTATAATCTTGATATTTGCATTTTGTTAATATTGCCCAGTTCTATTGGGAATCAAGATCGTTTTAGCCTCTGTGATTGGTAGACGTGGACTGACTGAGGTCACCGTCACGTCAGTCGACACAGAAGATCTAGGAACGATCTCTTCTTCTTGCTGCAAGGTTCGACAAGCAGATTTGTTTTCAGCTTTGATTAGATTTATGAGAGGGCACTGGAGCCAGCATCTGTATGAAACAGTGTGTCCAGTCAGAGGTTGGCCGGTGGAAGGGCTGAAAATAGGAGGCATAAGTCCGTTAACAGGGTCTTCTCTGTGTGGTTTTTGGAACAGGTCTCCTGTCTGTTCTCTGTCCCTGCTCTCCTCGGAGATCCACGGGGCCTGATGCATGCTGGGACATACAGGGGAAGGAAATACCGTGGCGCTCTGCATTCAAGCCAGTGGTTAAAATAAGAATATAAATTCAGGGGTGAAAGAAGCTTTGCTAGAAGGTCTGTTACACAGTCGCAGATGCTCCTTGTTTTAATTACTCACTAAATTTAATTTCATTACATTATAACTTATGTATAAGAAAATAGGAACGTGAGACAAACATAGACGAGCCTAACTGACCTAGAAGTTGAATTCCCCCTTTTAAAAACTATGCTAGGTGAGATTTAGATTTCCAACTGTTGATTTAATAATAAATTCAATAATAATAAAACATTTGGCCCCTTATTCCAGCCCCGATATTTGTTTTCACAAGCTGACCTGCATTTTTCATAAACGTCTATTCATGCCATACCTGGCCCAGGTTGGAGGCGACCACCGTCGCAAAGGGATCTGGTCTGGATGAATGGGAGTCTTTCATTGCCCCGTCAGGCCTTCCTCATTTCCTCATCTCCTCCCCTCCCTGCATACCCCCCCTCCACCCCACCCCTGCTCACCACCTCCTCCCTCCCTCCCCGCCCTCCCCACCTTGAGGCCTCCCTGCCGTGCCAAAGCCATGAGACCGTCTATTCATGCCTGGCTGACATTACCTGTCTTAATCGAGCGCCCTCATATACAAACCTGCCTGTTCCCTGTGTTTGTGGGCAGCAAACACTCATCAGTGTGTGTCACCGTGAGGACTACGTGGGGCTGAGATGCTCCGTGTCTCAGTGCTGCTCCGCCAAAGCTGTTAAAAGACACAGCTTGTCTGAAATGAATCGGTTTGTGTTTGTGGATCTTTCTTAACAAACCAGCTTCGGTTTGTAGGAAGAGAAGCATCAGTGAGGATGCCTTTGTGAATTTCCAGATGCCAGTGGATTAAAATAGCGTGCGAATAACCGATAACAAGCTGTTTTATAGCTCACCTCAGTGTTCTGCCTCCCTCCTTCAGTGTCACGTTCAGCAGATTCGACCTCCACCTGTCTGGTGTAAACACCTCCTTTGGCTTTTCTTGCAGCCTTAGTTTCCTCTTCTCAGGGAAACTGTACTGTATAGACTTTGGGGGAGTGACTAATTGTTGTATGGGGCTGTCTAATTACAGTTAGCAATGTTTGGACTAAAGGCATGTTGCCCTGGGCAAAGGTATGTCAAAGGACCAATGGTGACGACTGGTTGTGTTTTGATTTGCCCAGCGATGCCCTGCACTCCCCCCTGTAATTAGAGTGTGAGGTTGGATTTGAGCAGCGAAAAGACAAAAGAGCTGTCCGTCACAGCGGAACGAAGCGGCGCCGCGTGCCGGCCGTGCACAACATGGAGGACGTCTTCATGCAGCTCCTCTGTGGGAGTCAGACACTTTTACCATGCACCGCTGTAACCTTTGACCCCGTCCATGTGTATTTATATCCCAGGTCAGGATGAGGTCAGGGTGCACATAGAATCATTGATTCTCCTGGTTTCGGTTGTTTAGAGCTTCATGTATCAGTCAATATTTCCCTGTTGTGGCCGTGTTTGGTGTTGTTATGGTGTTTAATGGGAGTTATAAAGTAACTTAAAGAATAATAATGTGAAATCTATTTTGTAATGAAGTTACTGTTGATGAAAGCAGCTTTCTGAGTGCCTTTGCATAGTTAAATTGGTGCAAAATTGATGCGCAATCCATGCAGAAAGGGTCTATTTTCATATAATACATTAAATGGTTGCTAAGCAGGCTGCGTGATGCGTTCAGATGCGCTTAGTGTGAAAACAACCACGACAGCACAACACAACAGCGGGTAGAGCAGGTAGAGAGACTTCTGCAGGGATTCGCAAGTGTCAGCTGTTGCTCTTGACCCCGCTTCTCTCCCTCTGCCTCTCTCTTTTTCTTGTCGGCCTCTGACACAGCAGTCATTAACACACAGCCTCGTGGGCCTGTTCCTGCGCTGCACTGTGCTCCGCTGTAGCCCAGAGGGGCATATTTTGCGGCTCTGGCTTTGCTCCAAGTTGCCAGGGGCTTTTATCTCAGCAGTCCACAATGGAAGACAGGCCCAGAGCCTCGGCATAACTCTCCCCAGGTGTTTCCCGGCACAAAACATCTTTTACCATCCCAGCTGCTCTCTCTAAATCCCTGCCTGTCTGTCTCTGGATCCCTGTTGGTGTTCCCTTCCTGAGCTGACATCAGTTTCTCACTTGCCTTGTGTTGCAGTTGTAAGTCGGCTCTTGTTTGGTCGGTGACTTGGCTGCAGTCTTTACATATTTTTTTACCAGAAAGGCAGGTTAATGTGCCGCCAAAGGTGGAAACATGCCCGCATTAGTGCCATTTCCAGAAAAGGATCATTACTGTAAATACTGCAAGTTATGGCAAGTGTAAAGACTCGTGTTACAGTGCGCGATCACTTTGTCTTTTCTTGTTTGCGTGTGCATTTGCTATTTACCAAGTCCGTCACGTATCTCCTGTGAAACAGTCAAACGCATCCTAGTTTTGCTGATCTGGTCCAGGGGGTTGAACACCGTGTCTCCACAGCCTATTTGTGTGCAGACGGGTGGCTGTCAGACGTGGACTAATTAGAGCCAACTCTAGGCAGGGTTCAAGCATTCACTGTTGGTCTTAGGGTGACACATGAGGTAATACATGTCAACTTGACTCAAGCTAAGGCTTGATCTCCCTTTCTCTGTCGAGTTTTCCCAAACATGGTGCAGACAGACACACACGCCTTAACTTAGGCCTTTCCAGACTTGGCACCTAAGTTTACTTACCCCTGCCCACTTGGCAGGTCAATTTAGTCTTTTCGTGATCAGCCCAGTAGCGTTAGTATTATTGTGTCTGTCAGGAGGGGTGCAAACTTCATCTTTAAAATCACTTCCATAGCCTGAGATGTTAGTTTTGTTTTAGCAGAGCAAGATTTAAACATGATGCTGAAGCTAGATATGCTGTTTCCTGCTGCTCTCCCTTTTCATGCTAAAGCTAAGCTAACCAGCTGCTGGCTTTGGCTTCACCGTTAGCAAGCAGGCACGAGATGGGGTGTTGATCTTCTAATGTAGCTCTCAGCACGGAGGCAAATAAGCGCTCGGCTGCAGCTCCTTCATGGCTCAAGTGCTTTGAGGGCTTTGTGCCAACGCGTGCCAGTATTGTGCACGTCAACGCCAAATGTGATCTTTATCGTAGGATTTGCAAATCCAAAACCTACAGTGAAGTAACATGGCATGAGCAGAAGTAGCGTGGCAAGGCCCACTAGTCCAGTAAAGTGGAACGCAGCTAAAGAGTAAGATAAGATCTGTGGAACGGGCCAGGAACCCTTGAACGTGGCTGTTGACCAGGCAGGATGAGGTGTTTGTTGTGGCGTTTCAAGGTTAGTGCGCAGATGCAGCATGTTTTCTTGTAACTGGCCGACGTGATGCGCTTTTATTGTTGGAGGTTCATTGACCCAGCGAGCGAACAATCGAGGTGAAGCAGGATTCCACCCACCCGGAGGCGCCCGGGGAGGAATCTCTGCACTGTCAAACCGAAGCGGTGCAGCGAGATGTTGATGGATGGTTGCGCGGAGAAAGTTTCAAGGAGCGCTGCTTGTTTTCCCGTGGGACAAGCCTTAGCACATGGATGTGTATACAAAGGTACATGTTAGGGATCCATAGATCTGGTTTTAACACGGGGAGGACCCACACACACATTCTGTCGACAAGTTGCAGCCTGCTTCATTTCTCTCGTGCTCCGCTGCCGATCGTCTGCTCTGCGCTTTGACGTATGGTGTCCACGCTGACACAAGCGCAGCGGGGTTTTACCTCTGGGCTCAGGCATCTCCCTGTGCTCGGCTGCCAAAGACATGCCCCTTCATTCCCCCCCCCCCCCAGCTGTCTTTGCGATGTGTATGAATGCTCAAAAGCCAGCCTCCGGGAGCTCGGCGCGAGCAATTACAGACTCCGCAGAAAACTCCAGATGCTTTCGTCAATATGTCCGCCGCCTCGCAGTGAGCCGTGTGCTTCGGCCGTGGGGACTGATAACTAGGCGAGACGTTGCTGGAGTGGTGTCGGGCTTTGTGGTGTCTGGGATTTTGAAGGTTTCCCTCTGTCCTGTGTGCTATTTTAATGGGCTTCAGACAAAGCCGTTGTGTACGGTTGGCTGCTGTTGCTGTTTTTATCCTCCACTGACGTTTTTAGAGACGGCTTCATTTCACCCCAGTCTGCGTCGACGCTCCGGTGCACCATCTGTAACCGTGTTGTCTTCCGGGCTAATTCCTCAAATTAAAAGCCGTTGACAATTGAGTTTGATTTAGAGGTTCACTGATGTTGTGGCTGGTAGTGATATTGCTGCTTGAGCAACTTCACAAAACAGATATTTTACATTTGCATAACATTTTTGGCCAACGATTCACCGAGTTTGTTTATTACAAGGGCATGTACTGTAGCTACAGTACATATTAAAGTAAAAACCTCCTGCAGCAGTAAAGTCTGAAGAGTAAATCATTGTAATTAAGTGCTAATTAAACGACTACGACTGGGGGAAAAACAGGAGAAGAGGAAAAACAAAGGACTGAATTCAATTAAAATGCAGTTTCGGTCATTTCTTTACAGCTGTGATATGAAATATAAGTCAGTGATATGTAACTTGACGTTTACCTTAAGTCCCCACATGCTGTGCTGACGGTTGCTGCAGCTCTTGGCCATGCCAGGTGCTGCTTGTCTCGATGATACATGCTTACTTGATTTCCTGAGGTAAACCCCGGCGCTGATAATAATAATTTTCCCACTGTCTGAACTCAGTTTCCTCCCTGCACCATGTGGGCCGTGTGTCAAGCTGTTTAATCATACAAGAGTGTGTGTGTGTGTGTGTGTGTGTGTGGGGTGGGACTCTATAAGTGTATGGGACCTCAGAGATCACATCTGCAATTTAAGATTTACATTTGTGCCACAACAGCCAGCATGTGCGCGAGCAAGACGAAGCATGATCTCGCTGTCAGCGTGTGTGCGCCGCCTTGTCTTGTCTGCCGCTAGCAATCAGGTTTCATCGACCCCTGTAAATAGATCTAATTCTAATAATTAATGTGGATTTGTGTATTCTTCGGAAGCGGCATGCAGGATCACACGTGGGTGCACGTCTTCCTGCGCGGGCTGACTGCAGCGTCTCTGTCTTCTGTTTTCTGCAGGGCGACATCCAGCAACTTCTGATTGTGGCTGATCCCAAAGCGGCCTATGACTACTGTGAACATTACAGCACCGACTGTGACACTCCCCACAGTGATTCCCTGCAGGCCCAGGAGCCGGAGGAAGAGGTCAGTCAACCAGGGAGGGGGGGAAGAGCCAGTTTGGGTTTGGGAGGAATTGAAGTTGTTACTGCGCGTATGCAGAGAGACACGGTAAACGTGCAAAGAAACGTGCACAGAAAGTTTCATTTGCACATAAAAAACTACATGTTTTCATGTTTAGTCTAAACTCTTCATTGTTTTAATTAAAAGAGATATGGCTGTGGTATGTTGATGAACTTTGGAACTTGCTTTGAGCCTCACAGATCCCCACAGAACTGGTTTAACCCTCTGGGAGGAGTTCATCTGCACAGACGCGCGGACTTAACGTTCATAAAAATACAGATGCGAGGTCGTTGAACTGCAGCACGCATGAGGAGAATTAGTATTCAGGCAGTATGAGCCATGCAAATGACATCATCACACTACTGTCGCACATTAGCAGACATACTGTACTGCACGTTGCACCGTTTGGAAAGCGCCCTTAAAAGGGAAGGAAACGCTAAATCAGTGGTTCCTGGTGCACATCTGGCCACACCCAGGTCAGTGATGTCATAGCAGGTGTCTTCCATCGGCTGTCAAATGGAAAATACCTGCTGTGATGTTCCTGGTTGGATGGCCGCTTGCCTTAATAAACGCCTATCAACCCAAAGTGTTTAGATTTGAAACTACTCACACACTCAAACCTGCGTCAGACTTGAACACAGAGAGTAAACCCTCCTTTTATACTTGCCCATTAATCTTTAAGACGATTGCGGCTCGGCTCCGGGTTTAATCCCAGCGATGCATCTGAGTTCGATTGATTGACAAATGCTGCCAAACTCATCATCTTTAATCTGTTAGGCACCGCGATCAGGCTTCGCTCCCATGTTTGCAGCATGAAGCGGTAAACTTTTACGACTAGGAGCCGGGGATTTTCCCCTCCGCCTCGTCTGAGTATTGGTGTGTTGTATAGTTTTGTTTGTGAAGGTGCACTTTCTTTAAATCTGGCCCCTCTAATCTCGCTGAGCTCGGGGCGTATAATTTACATGCTCGCAGCGAGAGAAGTTCCATGACGATATCCCCGAGATGCAGCTGGCATCTCTGTCTTTGAGGTTTCTCTGTTGTTCTCCTCTGTTTTATGAGCTTTTTAAGCGGCCCATCTGCGCACGGGCCCGCGACAGCTCGCTTCAGCATCCGTTTACTCATTTGTTCGCCATATTAAGACCATGAAATAACCCTGGTTATTGATTCGATACAGGCCAAGGTGTTTTTTTCTGTTTGCTACAGGTATGACATTAAAAATGCGCTTACATTGTTAAACCGCTAACCATTTTTCTTTGTTTTTATCCCGTCATTACCAGAATTCTGCAATTTTAATACAATTTGTCATTAATAACGCTGTTAAATTATTTGTTTTTTAACTGTTTGAACGTGCAGCTTGCTCAGGATGATACGTGCCACGTGCATCATCATCATCTGGCTAAATGAACACCCTGCATCCTTGGTGCTAATGCTAACGCTGAGACCTCTCTTCGTCCCATTCTCTCTGTCTCTCTCTTTCAACCTCTCCAGTACACTACTGACGATTTAGATTACTCTCAGTTCTATGATTACTCTGAGGGAGCCACAGACACCATTCCCACCGATGAGTATTCTGAGGCGCAGGTAAATGAAAAAAGGAAAAGAAAAGATTCAAAGATGTGTTTCCTGTAATGTCTCCCTCTTTGTCGGTCATCCAGCTCGTCTTGCGTGCTGTGCGTCCGTGTGTCTCGATGCTATGTTTACGTGCACGGCGCTCCTCAGCTCAATCCAGATTTGTGACGATTTGACCCGACCGTGTCCAAAAGTGTTCATTTGCATCACTCAGTCGACAGATTGTGCCGTAACCCGGGCGTCCTGACCTGAGGTAGAATATGGAGTGCACGTAAACATACGCGGCGTGTCAGTCCTCCTCGTGTCTGTTTTGTGTGCCGGTGTTGTTGTTTTTTTGCGTTCCAGCATGTCTTTAAAACTATTGTACACTGTTGTTTTGTGATACCGGCTGCCTTTTTCCAAACATGTGGCTCGCTACCTGTTGCCGCAATAGCTCTAAAGAGTTGCTGAGAGGCAAATCCTTTGTGTTGTGTTTGTGCATCTGCCCCACATAGACACTTTATATGTGCCCCAGATTTCTCCTGTGTGTCACGTGAAAGGCCCAGTCCTCGACTGTTGCACAGCCTGTCGCACAATCCAAACGCAAGCGTAAAACGTGGTGGGCGTCTGTTTGGCGGAAATGGGTTGCTACTTAAAGCTGCACGTGGGTTCTGACGGTCGGGTTGGATGAGACTCTGCGCAACAGTCGCGCACTGGGCCTTTGAGTCATTTCCACTTTTTGAATGTTCCATGTTTGTCTTGGTGTTGTTTGTCGCCGCCCCCTCTTCCAGAGAAAGAAACGTAGTGTCTCCATGAAAAAGAAGAGGACCAGAAAGTCCCTCAGTAAAACTAAGGCCAAGCCCTTAAACCTCTTGGCCTCCAAAAAATCACCAGCTAGAAAGTCTGCCGCTAAGAAGAGGCGACAGATGCCTAACTACCAGGCCACAGCGCCAGCGCGACCCAGAGGCAATTTTAGGGTAAACGATCATGTGCAGAAAAGACCAAACCCCATCAAGATCTTCCTGCCTCCAAGGGAAAATCTCTGATGGCAGACGTAGAGCTGCCTAACCTCTCCTGTGTAGAAGTAGCAGAGTCTGTAGCCAGCTTGAAAGGACCCCTAGCGAATGACTCCTGGTTTGAGCCTTTGTGTTAACCCTCGCTTTATATTTCTTTCCTTTTTTCAACATGACTCAGCCAAACATTGTAGAAGGAGATTACAATACAGACATTGACTACGGAACTATAGATGATACTCAGACTCAGTCTCCCTTTGCCACGAGCGGACCCAACGAGGTAACTCTCATCTTCTTTCTCATCTGCTTTTTAAAAACAAACAGTGTCAGGTGTGTTTTCTGTTTGGGGAAATGTGAGCCAGGAAGCGTTTACCCGAGGACGTACCCGGTATGAAACGACAAAAGACACAGCCATTCACAGCGAATCGATGTGTCTTTTGACTCGTGGAGATCTTCGGTGTGTGGCGGAGCTGATGGACGGGGTTAAAGTCTTAACACGCTTCAAATCCACGACCCCTTGCGACGACTGTAACGTTAAAGTACGAGGCTCCAAGGGCTGTCGCTCGTATACGCCGTGCTTACTTTGCTCTGTGTTAATGTTATGATTAGCAAAGGGTGTCGGTTCTCGAAACATGCGGCCGTCCTCCTGATAGAAACCACTCAGACCTTCAGGGATGTCACATGTGCTCCTCAAACAAGAGCCAGAAATATGGTTTCTGATATTAAACACGTTGCTGTTCGCCTCATCCGCTGCTTTTATGACCCGCACAAAGAGCGGAGAGCTGACAAGGCCTGCAGCTCCGTCCCGGATTAAACAACAGCTCATGATGACAGAGCCTCTCTGCGCTAATGTCTCGGCAAATAATACTGAAGATTATCTGCTGGTTAGTATGAATATGCCCTGTCCATCACACCACGGGCTTGGTTTTCATCACTAGTTCTGCTAATTACCTCCTAAAGAACTGTGATGGAAACTACGGCCACAGTCTCCTCACAGCCAGCCGCGGGCGTGCATCGCCTCCTCCTGCCGCGTTCGACAAAGCGGATGCGATCCCACAGGCGATGTTAAAAGAGCGATTTGGCCAGATGGAGCGCCGCCAGTAATAACTGTGTAATTGCATCCGTTCTGTCGCTCGCCAAAGCTGAATCCACAGCGATGGCGGTGCGGAATGAAAGAAGATTAAACTGCGCCAAGCGATTGTGGTTGTTGTACTTGTGTGGCGCAGGGCGCGCCGGGGTAAACTCACAGGTGGCCCAAATCAAACACCTCGGCCGCGTGGATTTCAGGTTTTCGTGCCTCCCGGTGCGCTCGGCCCATCTGCACAACAGCTACAATCTGATGATCGATTAGACGTTGACGTAAACCGCTGCCTGTGTCTGTTTCAGCCTCTCTTTGTCGTCTCTGTCAGGCGGCATGATGAGAAAGTGAAGAAGGCTGTGATAGCATCAAGCCTGTCCTGACGTGTCACTTTTGATCATAACTTAATGATTTTATCCAGTCATTCTGGTAACACTTTATTTATTATAGTCTGTATGACGGGTTTTTGTGCTTCGGGAGGGGATTTATGCTGCGCAGATGATGGAAAATGGGAAATTAGGCAAAAAATAATGACATAACTCATTAATTAACAGTATATACTTCATATTTTTGTTCCGTCCAGGCTTAAAATGTTCTTTATTCCTCTCAGATGATTTAAAATTGTTTCATTTATAGTAAATAAAGTGTTACCGATGCTTTTTAAATATTGTTTTCTGCTGATTTCATGTTCTGCTCTGATAACGTTGCTTAGCTAACATCCCCGTTTCCCTGATTACTCACCATTGCCCCCCCCCCCCTCGCTTGGATAACACCTGAAAGGCTGTGGAGGAGGATGTTGCCGGTGCGTATGTCACCGAGGCCGCTCCCGTTGCTCCGGAGCCCACCGTTGTCCCAGAAACGGTGGACAACTTGGACACTGGCGTGGAAGCGTATGACTTTAAGGAGTATGACCTAAAGGAGTATGACTTGGGCGAGGGTGACAACAGGTTGTATGATTACGGGGCGTATGATGAGTACGGCACGGCCCCTTCCAAACCCACGGCGGCGGCCTACGATGATGAGGTGGGGCCTGGGGTCGCTGCTGAAACCGACGTTTCGGAGAGCACCGTAAGTACCACACCCCGACCTGGTGACCGAGGGGTGTGAGCATGAACGGCACGCGTCAGGGACTCTGTGTTTGTCACGGACTCACTCTTACCTTCCAGTGCACGCCTTCCTAGTCGGTTGCTTGGCAATGTGTCATTGACATGTTGAGCTCTGTCCTCCCGGTGTGTGATTTAATGATTGACAGCAGTGATGGGATCAGTGCTTGCATCTGTGTTGGGTTAAACTGACTCCTTGTCCTCTTGCACAGTGTTTTTCTTCTTTCTTCCATTTTCATCTCTCTCAGCTCACACACACACACACACACACACACACACACAGCCTCCAATCAGTGTTTGTCAGCCCAACCTGCATGCACTCCACCCATGCATACCCCCACAAGCCATACCGCCCGCTCCCCACCCGCTCATCTGTCCACACTCTCATCCGATCCCTCCCTCTCCTCCTCTGCCGCTGTACCAGGCATCCTGTCTGCGCGCACACACACACACACACACACACACACACACACACACTCCCATACAACTGTAATCAAGATGTTATGGATTCCTTTCACTTCCCCTCGTGCCCAGACTTTTGAACTTTGTCTCGGCAGCCCCGGCTCGTCACAGTGCGTCACCCAGCTAGTTTGCCGCTCCAGCTGCAGAGCTGTTTAGATTTACCCTCTGTCAGATCATCATCAAACACGGCTCTGCGTCGGCGCGCCTTTGGGTATTGCTACGGTGCGAGGGCAAGGACCTCATTGGCCTATGCACACACCGCCCGTTCTCATCTAGACCCACCGTCACCTCCCAAAACACAAAGACACACCGTGCATCTGAATGAATTCACTAGCACTAATTAAATCCCATCAGAGTTCAGCTGTTTATTTAGATTGAGCCACGGTGCACAAAGAGCAGGAAGGAAGCACTCCACTGCAGGGCGCCGTCTCCTCATGTCTCTGTCTCTCTATTGGTGTATCTGTTTGTGTTGTTGGGTGAGGTTTGCATGACAACAATGACCCGCCGGTGTTCAGCAATGTTTTGTTTTGTCACCATTAGCCACACTGCACAGTGGCAATGCAATGGCAGCATTGCTCCGTTTCAAGCACGATAGAGGTCCACTCTTGCTCAGTACGACTAACCGTTGTGTCATCCTCTGCCTCTGACGTAGCTCCAGTAGTTTTAACCGATCACACAACCCTGGATCATTCAGTAAAAGTCGTTCGAGCACTAACACGCGTTCTTGTGATCACCTGTGGGCTGGAGCTGCCGTGTGAGAGATGTCACCTCTGTGCTTGCCTCTGTGACTGCAGGTCGCCAGCGTGGGAGGAGCCTTCGGTCAGAAGGGAGAGAAGGGCGAGCCAGCTGTCATTGAGCCTGTAAGGCCCTAAAAATGCAATGCTATACTTTTGTTATAAATAAATAAATAAATAAAACACGGGTCGAACACAGACTTTACCCCCAAATATGTTCGCTCACCCTGTCTGTTGTTGGGCGGCGTTCATGGTGTGAAACGATGTGTTTCAGGGCATGCTGATTGAAGGGCCCCCTGGACCCCCCGGCCCAGCTGTGAGTATATACTAAATAGGAATAAGTCAGTGTTTTGCACCTCAGCACCTGAATTTAAAGATCCTGCTGCTTAGATCCTGGCGGTCTGCTGACTCAGCTTTATCTTTTCAGGGTCTTCCAGGTCCCTCAGGCCTACAGGGGCCCCCAGGCCCCGCTGGAGATCCCGGTGACAGGGTGAGTTGTCACTTACGTCCCCAAATCGGACGCATGTTTTGAAGGTTTGCACGCTGTAAGTGTGCGTTTGTATGACCGGTGACAGTTCAAGGACGTCTCATGGACACTCATTTGGGGCTGTTTGATGGGATTGGGTAAAACAGGCGTGCACATGTGAGGAATAAGGTATTTAAGCCCATTGTTCAGCTCATCGACTTCAACTGGAAGGTCATAAAATCTCTAATGGCTGCCTAAAACTGCCTAAAAGTAGTAGCACGCAACCTAACAGGCTCCTGTATGTGCCACATTTTGCCACTGTCAGATTAAATTGTGTGCTGGGACTCCTCAGACGTCGGCTGTTATTAATTACAAACAAACTCCGGGAGGTAGGCGTCGACTTGAACAAAGCCGGGTCGTTCCCACCCGCCTCCAGCGCAGTAAAGGTGTCTCGATACAGAAAGCGCTCAGTGGAGGGAGGCTTAATTGGTTTTGTGTTGTTGTTCACAAAAGTACAGTGAGACTTTAAAGGTGTGACATGTTACAGCTCTGTTATCATGGTCAGACTTGTTAAGAATGATATTCGCCCTCAGGAAGATGTATACGTATTTAACACTCATGCATGCAACACAGAAACGCAAACGCAAACACATGCACAGCAGAATTCATGGAAAAGCATGTTGGTTTTGGACCGCAGACAGCAGCGTGGTGTGTACAGATGGACAGTCCCAGTCTATGTGTGCCGGAGGAGGAGGAGGAGCACATGTTAATCAAACTAACAAACAGCACACCTCCAGCATTTTACTGCTCCATCTGTGTGTCTGCCCGTGTGTGTGTGTGTGTGTGTCAGCGTCAAAGTGTGCGCTTGTGTTTGTGTTTCCCTCCATATTACTGCATCCGTAAACGGAGCATGTGGAGGTGCATTTGAGAATCAAAACCAAAGGGACCGAAGCGGTATCTCACACTGCACACGTTTCTATGTTTCCCTACACTTGTTTTGTGCATTTTCACTGATTTACACCATCGGAAATTCCTAAAATTCACACCTTATGCAGATATTATCACCCGAAACCCATGAGAGGTGCATGTGGGGTGTGTGACAAAGCCAACAGAGAAGTATAAGCAGTTGGGCAGCTTCAGTTTACGCTAAATTAGGAACTAATAACAGTTAATGTGATAAACTAATCATGCCATTCATGTGGTGGTGTCACTTCTGTATTGCAGGGTCCTCCTGGTCGTCCCGGTCTGCCTGGTGCTGACGGTTTGGCAGGTCCCCCTGGTACCATGCTGATGCTGCCAGTAAGTGCAAAGAATCATGTGACACACAAGCACCGACTGAAGCAACAGGCTCGTTTCTCTGGTGTTGCAAACAGAAAGAGCGGCTTTATCATCGCGAGCGTTTGTTTTTGTTTTCAGTTCCGTTTCGGTGGAGACGGTGAGAAGGGTCCGGTGGTGTCAGCCCAGGAGGCCCAAGCCCAGGCCATCCTGTCCCAGGCCAGAGTGAGTTGAAAAAGGGACTTTGAAAAAGCCACTGGGAAGCCAAAAGGCGGCGGACAAACCCCCACCCCCGCCCCAGGCCTGCACACAGCTGTAGGGAGGGGAGGGATGAAGGAGACAGTATTTTGGTGGGGAGGGGAGGGGGCAAACACTGCGTTTTCGTTGGCCTTGCAAGGCTAAAAGGAGACATGCCGAGCTGGCTGGAGAGCAACAACATAAAAAGGCCACTTTGAACAGATGGACAGACGGGAGAGACTGTTAAAAATACTTTAGGAGCTCTGCATGCCCTGCGTGTGGGCTAAACCAACAGGTGTAGAGAATGTCTTTGTGGATACGTGGGAGTGGGCAGTTAGGAGAAAAGAGACGCTCTGCACTGTGGGCTTGTTGCACGATATCCCACATTAATTACAGTCAAGTGTGAAACTGAACCAGCGAGACAACACAGTAATAAAGAAGACACCATTAACTCTCTGCAGTCTGCATAGACGTAGTGACTGCAGATGTGCATCGGATGCGTTTAAAGGCGCTTTAAGTTTTGCTTTAAGTCATAGATAAACAGTCTTTTACCTGTGACGTCGAAATGCTTTTGTAAAACGACGGACACCGCCAAATTAAAACAAGACAGCCTTTTCTTTTTATTCAGCGAGCGTGCATTAAAACGGGTTGCACACGCATAACGCTGGAGCTCAGCAGAGGATGCTGGGAAAACGACGGTAGTGCAGAAAAGCGTATAAACTTGCGCAGACACACGTAAGATTTGCTGCACGTACAGGGCGTAGATGTCGTGGATGCAGGAGGAGATTTGTTGAATGGAGTCTTGTGTAAGTGGTATTTGACCTTGTTCTGTGTGTGTGTGTGTGCGTGTGTGTGTCTACCCTGCAGCTGGCTATGAGGGGACCCCCAGGGCCGATGGGTTTGACAGGAAGATCCGGGCCAGTGGTGAGTCTCTGCTGTTTCTGTTTGTGCTTATTTGGCAGGATTACCCGCACTCAACCTGTTGCGCCTTCATATGCTAATTAATGCAGATGACATCACCACCAGAAATGCCTTTTTTGGCATGAGGTGCTCAAAATTTCAGTTAGGTCCAAAGTTGCACGGACAAACTTGTGCATGCACTCTGTATTTTTGGGGAGTGTTTGTCAGGAAGAAGCCGGATTACTCGTTTGGAAATGTTCTTGCATCAGAGGCTGGTGGCTCCGTGGCCACGCTGTCTGCGTGCTAGGTGCCATTCTGGCGCTGCCCCCCTATTCCTCCTGCGCCTCCTCCCCCTTTCTCTCAGGCTTGTTGATACACGATCCGCTATTTATCTGCAGGAAAGGGCCCTGCAAAAGACACAAAGGATTACCGTCTGTTAAATCTGCCGTTCTCAGGCGAAGAGCCAAGCGTAATGATCTGAGATGATACGGCAAAGAGCAGTGGATGTGCGGCTCTTATCTGCTGCAGATGTACCTCTCTGACATGTTTCCTCTCTTGATTGATGACATGCTTAAAACCCAGTTTTCCAGTCATTCGAGCTATTTATGATTCTTAAATGTCTGTAATTGCCAAATCACCGGCTTTGAATCCGTACCCGTCTGCAGACAGATTACAGTACGTGCACCAAAACTCTACCTTAGACCGACAATTTAGCGTTGCCTTTTTAGACTTAAGTGTATGCCAGAAGACACACGGCCGTGTTAATGCGCCCGCATGTCTTTTAATGCTAGGCTTCAGATGTTTTGGGGCTATCAGGGTGAATCCGCATGCCCTTTTTAAGCCGATGCTGATAACCGACGGGCTAAAAACAAAGCTTTACCACCCGAATGGAGAGGGATGACAGGATTTATAAGCGTTTTCTGTCTTCGCCTGAGCTCTCAGGTGTGCATCTGCAGGAAAAAGAACGTGCAGATTCATTTTTCTGCAGACGAGCGCGTGAAAAGAGCGTCTATATTCAGCTAAACATCGCCATCTGCTGTTTACTCTAAACTATTTCTACCCCTGCGTCAAACTGCACGTGTCACCATTTGGATGAGAGCTGTTAACGTTGGGTTTGTCTCCGCTCTCCTCAGGGTCCACCTGGTGGTGCCGGACTGAAAGGTGAAAGCGGAGATCCCGGTCCTCAGGTGAGTACGAGGTGATGCATGCAGATTATGCATGAGAGCATCCCTCACAGCTGACTGAGGGAGGTCCCGGGGTACTGGTCCTGTCAGTCACTAAGTGGTCCTGGTGTGTCTGTGCAGGGTCCCCGTGGCATCCAAGGGCCTCTGGGACAAACTGGCAAAGCTGGCAAGAGGGTGAGTGAATGACCTCAGTGACCCGCTCTCAGTGCGCCGAGTGCGTGTGTTTGTGTGTGCTTGCTCACATGCCTCTGTGTTTGCTGCTGGGCGCTTGTTTGTACTTGTGCTCACCGCTCAAACGCTGAGAGGCTTATTTCCAGTCCAACAAACAAATGCTCGATATGTGCTTAAAGGCCTGCGCTGCCTCCAATCCTCGGATCAATGGCCGGGCGGTTAATCCGTCTGAAAATGCCAAAATGGGAAAACTGGCTGGATGTGGGGCGCAATTAGTGCCACGGCCCCGACGCGGTCGCTCTTCGGGGCCAAACGTCTTGATCTGATTGGTTACTGATAAACAGTCATAAATCAGGCAAATTAGTAATACAAGCTTGATTCACGGATCAATCGTGAGCCAGCATGTAAACTACTCATCTGCTGCTGTTTTACATTAGTTCTGTTTATGGATTTTAAACATGGCTGCAGCACGAGGAGAAGAAATGTATTTCAGATTTGCCGTTTGGTGCCTCGTCCGCTGTGGTCCGCAGATGAAAATTAGCTGTTGCACAAATAAATAAACATGCAGCTGCATTAAAATCTCTCTATTCCCTAAAACTTTGAACCCATACCGGAGGTTTTCAGACATTGCTTTGACCTAAAGTCATCAAACGGTGAAGTCTTGATCTAACTGTGTGAACTGTCCCGCTGCTGTGTCTCAGGGCCGTCCCGGAGCTGACGGGGCCCGTGGGATGCCCGGAGAGCCAGGCTCCAAGGTACAGCTGTGACGACCTGCGTATGAGAGTGTTGTTTTCATAAAGCTTTGCTGCCCTTGAATGACTGTGATGTGCGGTGACATCCTGACATCTGCTGTGTGTCTGCGCAGGGTGACAGAGGCTTCGACGGACTCCCCGGACTGCCCGGCGAAAAGGGACACAGGGTGAGTTTTGACCGGTCCAGTTCGTTAAAGTGCACGATTTTTATGTCAAAAACGAGACTTTTTATTTAGTTTTTCACTGATGCACATTCCACTGAAGCTGAACGCCCGTGAGAACTGTCCGGCGGTACTGAAGCTCGGCACAAACGGAGCTCTGTCCCGCCTGAGAAACGACCCGTAGATGTTTTTAAGCTCCTGAGCAAAACGCTGTTTCTCCTTGTGATAAGTCACAAAACTGGCATTAAAACAAAAATCCCTGTTATTGGGGATTTGTCTTAGATTACTATGATTTACCCAAGACAAGGCAGAGGTTTGGGATGTAATGAAACATATTTGGCTGCGGCCGCCGCTCGGGTTTGGCATTTCAGTATCTGCGCAAGATCTCGTCCAGTAACTTTCGTGAATGTCTGTGCGATGAGTGAGTAACTGCAGTAACAAACTGAGGCCCGGCAGCCATGTTTGATGTAATCCAAGCTTGTAGACTGAAGCACAGTTTGACTTTATCAGGCGGTGCAATGTGAGTTTTCAAAATAAAAGCATCATTAAAGGCGAAATGATGCTGAAAGTTTCCAGAATGAAAAAAATACAATATTCCAAATAAATACAACATAAAACATTTAAATAAATAAAAAAATCATAATTAAATATAAAATAAAGTATAAATAAAGTGATTTTTTTAATTATTTTTAAATTAAAGGAAACAGTATTGCACTTTATAAATAAATATAAATATTAATTGTTGACTCTCTCGTTCTCTTCTTCTCTCTATCTCAGGGGGAGCCAGGCCCAATGGGACCCCCAGGAGCCCCCGGAGAGGACGGACAGAGAGTGAGTGCTTCCTCTTTTACCCGACACCCCTAAGAGCTTTTACGAAAACCTGCACCCAGCTGACGTGAACCCGGTTCAGTCACGTCAGCTGTGGTCCGCCAGCTGAGCCCTCAGGCAGCAGCGGCCCGGGCGGGGACTGTGATCTGGGGAGGAGGAGGGTTTGTGTTTAACCTTTCCTCCCCCTGACACTAACTACCTAACTCCAGCCCCACCCCTCCTCCTCCACCTCCGCCCCCCCACCCAGGCGGCTGCTGCTGCATTCAACAATGTTTGGTTAGTTTGGGATTAATCCCTGGCTTATGCAGGCTTTCGAGAGTTTACGATTCTAGGTGGTGACAGCTGATATTTAATGTTCCAGCACGAGACGCCAGTGTTTACCTCACATTTTATTTGTTGAGGACCGAGCGCACGAAACACTGGAGCCCTGCAGCGAGCGCAGACTCAACAAACTTTTGTCTCCTTCTTCCCTCAGGGCGAGGACGGAGAGATCGGGCCCAGAGGATTGGCTGGCGAGAGCGTAAGGCTTGTCTGTTGTTGGTTTAGTTTCATCGGGCTGCCCCAAACAGAACGGGCTCCAACATGTCGCAGCAGGATCCTCTCTCTTCTCAAGTGTCGCTCTGATGCGCCCTCATGAAAGATGTTCAGTGTCATTGCTTTTCATCCTTCACAGGGTCCCAGAGGTTTGCTTGGACCCCGTGGTCCTCCAGGACCCCCTGGATCTCCTGTACGTACCACCACCTTTGCTCTGATATCACTTCCTGTAACTGACACAAGGTGCTCACGAGCTCTCTGACTTGTTCTCCGCAGGGTGTTGCCGGAGTTGACGGGCCTGCGGGTCCCAAAGGAAACATGGTATGAGCACGAGGTTCTCCCAGTAAACTCAGCTCCCGGGGCTACGTATGGCTGTTTCTTTAAGTTTACACTGTCTGGGTGAGGCTGTTGAAACCTGTGTAGGATGCACAGCTGGGAGGTCAAAGGTCACTCTGATGCCTGAGCGGGCAGAAGAGGACCTGGGAAGGAAGCACGGGATGAGATGATGAATTGCGGTTCTGCCTTTTTCTGGATTTTCCAAGACAAATGCAGAATATTTACAGGCTAGAAGTGAAACGTACATTTTTATAAAACAACAAAGCCAAATGCAACTGGAACGGGTGCATCTCATTAGATCTGTTTAGCACTGCAACAATCAGAAAAGCATAATGACGGAGGTGGATCCATGCACTTCTGGGCTGGCATCAAAACACTTCATCTGTAACTGCAAGATCCAACATATTGTGGAAGGAGCGTCCTTCTCCACGCTCTTTTTATTGTTATTTCTAATTCAGATGGTTATTAAAGGTCCTTTGGGCTCTATCCAGACAGTGTCAGTGTCCGTGTGATTCGTGCAGCAGGCAGGCAGAGGTTTGGATGGCGGACGATGACGCTGATGTGTGTAATTTAAGTAGCAGCGTGTGTGACGGGGTGGGGGTGGGGGACTTGTGTTGAGTGTCGAGCTGTGACAGCCTCCATTGTTTTGTTTTTTTTCAAGGGACCGCAAGGAGAACCGGGCCCACCCGGGCAGCAGGGAATCCCCGGAACGCAGGTGAATAAATCAACCACACACCCACGACAAAAGCGGGAGGCAGAGCGCAGCGCGGGCGCGTTTCAGTCCTCGCCCGTGTCTGCGTCTTCTGCACGCGCACTCCTGAGAAAAGCGGGTTCTGCTTTGGATTCGCCGCTGACATTTGAGGAATTAAATGCAGAGCGGAGCAGCTTCGGGCTGACGCGGCGTTGTTTGTCCTCCCGGGCGTCTGGACGCTGTCAGAGGAGACGATCGGCGTCATTTGGCCTTTTTTTAAACGTGCTCCTCCCCCTTTTCACCCTCACCCTTCCTCTATCCCTAACCGCTTCTCCCTGGAGACATAAAAAGTACACACACACACACGCGCGCGCACACACACACATTTTTCTCAAATATTTTTCAGGGGTTTATCTTGGGAAGGGGAATGTTTCGGGGTCGATCCATTTGAATGCATCTTATTCTTGCTGGTGGAATTCCTGCAAAGCTGCCACACCTGTTGGTGCAAGCTTCAGTGCCTCAAATTACCCCTGCGACACACACACACACACACACACACACACACACACACACACACACACACACACACGCACGCACACACAGTGGCCCACGTCAGGTAGAGAAGCATATATTGGAAGACGTGCACAAATATTTAAGTGTAGGCAGCACCACAAGCATGCAAGATGCTAATGTGCCTACTGACCTCCACTCAGCACACACACACACACACACACACACACACACACACACACGCCAACTCACAAAGACACAAGCTGAACATTCCTTCACCAGCTCAACTATTTACAGCCCCAACAAACTCTTCAGTTTATCCAGCCTGGGTGTTTGCACGCACCCATGTGTGCTTGATGTTGCTATAGCAACAGACTCTCATTTCCACCTATGTGTCTCCGTCTCACAGGGTCTTCCTGGTCCTCAAGGCCCCATCGGACCACCTGGTGAAAAAGTATGCACCTGTTTTTTTTTCATTTGTTGTTTTTCTGCGTATTAAACTCATTTGGTGTCTGCAGATGTCTTCATTTCACGTGTTTAACGGTGAAAATCCGTCGTTTATTTGCCACACGGCTGTTCAAAATCTGCTCTGGCGTGTGTAGAAAATGAATTAGCGATGATTAAATCGAACTCAAGGCGACAAAGCCTTTTTTTATCACCCTGCAGATACTCTGGACGAACTCTGCGCTGTGGCTCCGTGCAGCCAGCGCTGTTTGCAACCTCTAATCTCTGACTTTGTCTCTTTCTCTTCCTCGCACAGGGACCTCAGGGCAGGTCGGGGTTGTCTGGATTACCTGGAGCTGACGGGCCTCCTGTGCGTGCTCTCATCACCTATATGCACATACAGTAATACAGACAAACAGACACCGCTTCAGTGCTGTGATAGCCACTCAAACCTCGGACGCTGTAGCTTCTCCCACACTCTGTTCTGCGTTAAAAGACAGTATGACAGTCATGCAGCTGGGTGCAGCATCACATTTGGTTTGACATGCGACTCAAATCGGATCCCCACAGACGCGTCTGTGTCTTCTGCTGCAAATCGGATTTCAGGGTGTCACTTGTCGGTCGCTCGCAACGCACCGCGCGACAACAACGTCAGCTCCAGAGCGACGAAGGTGCATCGCTACAGTTTACACAAAGACGCAGAGAGCGACAGATGCTGTCTGCAGACGTGTGTTTAAAAGCCACCTCATCAGCATATGTAGTTCCTAATGCCTGTGCTGTTGCCGCAGCAACCAAGGCAGGCTGGTTAGTGATGTCTGGAAACACAAATTCAGTTCTGGTCACTTGCAAACAGCAGATGTCTGGACAACAATGTGGTGGATCTACAGGTAGTTACAGTCTCCATATCATTCCCACTGCACAGCTGACCCGTGGGTGACCCTTTCACACGCGATGCGGTACCGCAGTGAAACTTTAACACTGCGCGGGCGCGGGTTGCACGTCAGGAAGTCTGTGGCATTGTTTACTCAACAGCCACTCCTGCAGTTTCAGCCCATTTCCATCGCGCAACTGTGTGGACACACCATTTGTATCCAAACTGCGTTCTGCAATATGTGCCGTGCATCGCAGGGTTGATCCATTCGGTGTCTGACACACACACACACACACACACACACACACACACACACACACACACCGAACTGTTCCTCGGAAATCTCTTACGGCATTTGTCATCAACGGAAATATGATAATGTGCCTCTGAGTTTTGTTATTCTCGCCCGACAGTCGCTCCTGTCGTCCCCACCTCTCCGCCCTCGCCAGCAGAGGTGTGTAAGTTCAAGAAGCAGGCGGCCCTTAATTGCCCTCGGGCCCCCGGAGCCTGGTGATTTACAGCCTTCTGCCTCAGCCTCGCACTTCAAATTGGAAGTGCCAGGTGTTCGGGGCTAAAGGTTTCCACATGTGTGTGTGCGAGGGTGTGTATCGAGACGTCTGTATGGGCACGTCTAACCCGCCCCATCACTCCGGCGCCACCAGGGGGCCACCAGACCCGTGGCTATTAATCTGCCTCAAACTAAGGAGGTCCAGCGGTTTTCCCCCTGCGTTACCCGCTTTCACTGATTAACACACACGACTGAGTCCATGCAGAACTCAGTACAGTGCACGCTGACACGTCCTTCACACGAAGGACGAGAGAGAAACCAGGGCTGCCGGTGTGAATCAGACACAATGCTCGCGCCGGCTGTGTGTCGCACGGATTCAGCTCGGCTCAGCTGCGGTTTGAAAAGGTGTGCAGGTTAATTAGTGTGTGTGTGTGTGTGTGAGTTTGGGCAGTAAAGCCCTTAAGTTCGTCAGCTCAGGTCTGGTAAACAAGCTTTTCCTGGAACAGTCAGGTCACAGATCTGACATCTATAGCGGCTACTTAGCACGCACAAAGGCCTTTTCCCGCTGCTTCTCACACACTTATGCATCCACTAGCCGGATCACACGCATGCGTTTACACCATTCACTATGTGAAGTATTAAAAATGTGTGTGAGAAGCAGCTGTGACCACTTTGTTGAATCTTATTTTGCAGGGTCATCCCGGTAAGGAGGGTCCAGCTGGAGAGAAAGGAGCCCAGGTAGGTGCATTTAAGAAAGAGCTGAGTCATTCGGGCTGCTCGCATGTGTGTGTGTGTGTGTGACGAAAAACAGTGCATCAGTGCAGAAGTCGGCATTAAAGGTGCATAAACTCATTTTTAATATACCCTAAAGATAACGTGTAAGCCCAGGATCCAAACAGGATGACTTCATATGTGTGTCTCTTGTGATAAATCAAATTAACGTTATTTATATTATATTAAATTACACATTTATTCAGAATATCTTAAACCACTCAGACGTTTCTTGTAGTTCTCATAGTAACAGAAAACATTGTTATTCAGAGTCTTCTCGTACTTTCTTTTCAAGCTGTTTTATGAAAGAGCGCTCAGGCTTCGTAGTAAAGTTCATTTTTTATGCGCATGCACGGATAAAATATTGCCCACTGGCCTCTTTTTGTGCATTTGAGGGGGCTGAAAAGCTTCTATATCCTCCTTCAACAACACTACCAAGCATTTTATACCATAACCATGCATTGTTTCCTTCTCCCCAGGGCCCCGCAGGCCCACAGGGTCCTATTGGTTATCCTGGCCCTCGTGGTGTGAAGGTATGGCGTCGCTTCGTGTGGACATTTGATTAATCCCGCTGTGTTTACTCCTGGCTAAGTCATAAAATCTCCCATTTAACTCTAATGTGCACGATTGCATTGTCTTCCCGCGTTTGTAATGCTCATTAATCCGCTTTCCCGTCCAACAGGGTGCAGATGGCGTCCGCGGCCTCAAGGGGTCAAAGGGAGAGAAGGTATAAACTTCTTAGCATCCTAAACAGTTTCCACATCATTTCTCAATTTGCTGCCCAGATTACAGCCGCCGGGATTAGATTTAAGGGACGCAGGTTTGTCAACAAAGATTACTGCTTATTCTGAGTGCATGGAAACACAGGAAGTGATGTATTTTAAACGTGCAAACGCAGCGGAGAGGTTTGCCAAGTTGACCGGACGGGCAAAGTTTAAAGTTGCACTAAGAGCGGGGAATATATTCATGTCACAGCTGTAACTGCGGCTGCCGCAGCCCGAACTGCGGAGCCCGGTCGATAGTCTTCTTCGGCGGAGACTCGGAGTGACCCTCCGTCGGCCGCTGAATGTAAAGCCGTCGCGCTCGAGGCTTTTGGTTTCAAAGAACGCCGCAGTCCAGTCCGAGCGCCTTTTGAAGCGCCCGCCTGTGCGCGGAATTTAAACCAAGCCGCATTTTTTTTAATATGCGTGACGTTTATTTAAGATCAGTACAGTTATAGCGCCTGTATAAAATCCATTATCTGACTGTGGGGTGCTGCTCTCGCCAACAATGACAGGTATTCATGTCAGTTTTTGTATTGAATTATTTATGGCAGGAGATTCAAAAGCCAAACCTTGAGGAGAAAAAGGGTTTGTTATGAATAAAGGATGCGCTTTACCTCGGGTGTGTGTGTCTGTGTGTGTGTGTGTGTGTGTGGTCCTGGTGATGCGAGTTTCTGGCAGCAGACATGCTCGGTGCTGCATTATGCATCAGATAGGGTTGAAAACACGGACAGGTGACAGACTAGAAAGCAAAAGTGTCAGAGGGAAAGGGACAGAGGTGAGGGGCGTCCTTCAGCAGCCGTTTGTTTATCCGAGACGAACAGTTTTGGATCAACTCGGCAAAATGATTCGGCTCGATTCTGCCAAATCTTCATTTAGCGTATTTACAAAACTCCCATATCTGAGCATTAGCTGTAAAACAACATACCGAGCTCTGCAAAAGCCCAAAGGCAGCTGCCGCAGGCGCAGATGCAGCACAGCTCGTACTGTACATCGGCAGTTTAACGCGGCGCCTCTTGCTCATGCTGTTGCGCGGACCGTCCAGCAGATAGCAGCATCGATCCTGCGATCAGCTGAGAGAAGGCGAGCCGGCTGAATATTCAACAGACGCTCGATCAGTAGGAAGTGTCAGGAGACTTAGTAAGTCCCCCGGTGAAATGGAGAAAACAGTCCAGCTCAGATTCTCTCTGTGGGAAGTAAACAAATGCCTTAAACAACAAAAATAATGAAATAATAATAATTAATAATAATAATATTTTGTCCTGTTTCAGGGCGAGGATGGCTTCCCAGGTTTCAAGGGAGACATGGGGATCAAAGGAGACCGGGTGAGGAGCAGCTTCTGCACAACCTGAAATAACCTCCCACATGTTCGGTCTGATGTGTGCAGCAACAGGGCGTCAGTGTGACATCGTGTGTGTGCGCGTGCGTGTTATAGGGTGAGATTGGCATGCACGGGTCCCGAGGTGAGGACGGTCCTGAGGGTCCCAAAGGCCGAGCTGGACCCAACGGAGAGGCAGGTCCCCTTGGTCCCGCCGGAGAAAAGGTAGCAAGGCTTAAGAAACAGATTAATATTACTTCATTTACACGTTTTCTATTGTTCACAACTCCAATATTTGTGATCTCTCTCAGGGCAAACTGGGCGTTCCAGGGTTGCCAGGTTACCCAGGGAGACAAGGACCTAAGGTACGCGGGTGCACTCTCACAGTAGTTTTACCTTTTTGTAAAGTCTGACTGAATCAGCCAAAGTCCGCTTTGTTACCAGAACGTCTGAGGCATCGTGGTTATCGAACGTCCGCTCCGCGCGGCGCCGTTATTTCAAGTGAACACATTTAGCACATACAGAATGACTGGAAACCGTTCGCAGTGGAAGCAGCTGCTGAGATAAACCGTCCGAACAGATAAGTGTTACCTGAATCCTCCTCAGTCCTGATCCTGAGTGCAGCACACGGTTCACACCCTGCTCCGACGAAAAGACACTTTTAAAGCCGCGCTTCTGGAAATCAAGCTTCTTGTTTTCATTGGTGCATTTCAAAGTGTTTATAAATCACAGCCGATGCTTTATTAATGGCTAATACATTATGTAATGTTTATAGATCACGTATAATCCATTACTCAGAACAACTTTTGGGGTTTTCGGGCAAGAAAAACCTTCGGCGTGACGTTTGTTTTCTCCTTTTTAGCTCCTTAATTAATCAAAAGGGACCGTTGGACCACCTCACCCCCTGGGAAGGTGCTGCAGAGCATTTTAATCCAAATACCGTTGTCGCTGCAGACGTTAACGGCTTATTAGAAAGTGAGAAACCAACGAGCGTTGCCAATATCCATCGCTCCATTGTCACCAAGCGGAAAGTGTAAATAGCGGGCTGAAGGGATGTTTCACAGCCTGGCAGCAGAGAGAGTGACTGATCTGTGAACCATTAGTGACTAAGTTAGTCTAAAACCTTTATTAAAGGCATAAATTCAGGTCGCGGTGGAGAGTCTCAGTGTGTGGAGGTTAAAATATTATCAGATAATGTCATTAGCAATGATTTTATGCACAATCTGGGGGATTTCTAATCAATCACGTTGCTGTATGAACTCATGATGTCTTACGGTTTATGCATGAAGTAACGTGTTGATTTTAAAGCAGAGCAATCAAACCAAAACGCGGCACAAGCTGCGTTACTCACAGATGCATTAATTATTGTGGATCACATCCAATATTCCCGCCCGCCCGCCCGCCGCCCGCCCGCCGCATGCAGATTCAAAGCTCGCCCAAATGAGCATGAGTTGACATTGAGAGCCGCTGCCAGCTTGGATTCTGATGAAGCAGAGCCACGGGCGTGTCTAAGCACCGGGGTCTGCACTCCACCAGAAGAGCAAAGGAGGGGGGGGGGGGTGCATTTGCACGCCGGTGGCACGACTCTAATGTCTGAAATCTGGAATATTTAATTTCTGAATTCAGGAGCGTCTGAGGTTTTAATCCAGGCCGCCTCACAGTCTCCAAACTAGATGAGCTAAAGTTTGGCGGTGCCCGGTTTATTTGCAGAGGGAACGGCTCATTAGAAATAAGGGATCAGACGTAACTGAGCTGTGGTGATTTGTTATTGATTATGTTTTTATTGAATGTCCCCAATGCAACGCGCGGTGAGCTGCTGCAGGCTGGGTAAGCTGCTCTTTAATCCCCCGCTCCCAGAGAACAGCCAGCCCCATCACCTTGTCTTGTGTTTGCAGGGGTCTGCTGCTGAGCCTTTTGTTCTTGTCTTTGTGTCTGTGTGTGTCTCTGCCTGTGTGTGTGTGTGTGTGTGTGTGTGTGTGCGTTCGCCACATATAGGTTGAGATAATTTGCCTGAGGAACTCGCCGCGTTCTGCCGGCTTGATAAACACAGCAGAGACGCTGGAGTCGGAGGAAGCTTTGATGCTCTCTCCCCGGAAAGGGCGGGAAATGTTATTTTTATGTCAGACTCTGACTTCAGGGGAATGTGGAGACCGAGTTTTACAATTTAAACACATCGGCGGTGCTAAAAAGTGGCTTTCAATCCAAGCACCGGAGACGTTTGTCAGAAAAACAGCGAATCACGTTTAGTTTGCAAACTTTACGCTAGATCCAGAGCGTTTCATGGCGTGAAACTCCGCAGTGTGGCCGAGGACGATGTCCAGCGTCAGTGCAGATAAACACAGGATGCGCCTTCATTGCCGTGCACGCCCCGACCCGCCGAGCCTCTCTCCTGCATCACTCCCCTCCCTGATATCTCCCTCTTCTATTGACAGGGCTCAAGCGGTTTCCCTGGGTTCCCTGGAGCCAACGGCGAGAAAGGAGCCAGGGTAAGTAAACACACACACACACACACACACAGTCACCTTGTTGCATGGCGACAATGAGCATCACTTTCAGATTATATTAATTGCACAAACAGGTGGAAGTGACGTTGCCGTGGCTACCCGCCTCACACTCACTATTAAACTCACTTGTTTTGACCTGTTGCCAGAATGCTTTTCTCCAGCCGGCAGAAAGACCTTCACCGCGTCTGCTGCTGGCAGCCGCTTCAGTCAGCCGAGCACCAGCGGAACTGATAGCACTCAGCTAACTCTTTACTGTCATTTAAAAAGCGCATATCGGACCCATAAAGACATGGCTGCAGTACATCGACCGCCATTAAGACGCGACCCGTTGTTTCCTTCTTACTGCTGCTGCCAGATATTTATTATTATGGTTCCAAGCTCACGTGCGTTATTACTTTTCCACGTTGTGCAGTGGAATTACTCTGTTAAAGTGAACTAAACTGTCTCCTGGCTGCTGGGCCACCGTCAGAAGTGGATTCAGCTCTGTGCAGGCTTTGGTTGCACGCAGGCGAACAGTCCGTGTGGAGCACATCAGCCGAGATGCATTTTTAGTAAAAGAGCACTGGCTGTGGTTTGGAAGCGACTCGCGTTTCTCTGATGCTAACAGGGCTGTGAACAACAACCGGAGAGCTGAGGAGGAAGTCCCGGCCTGAACATCCATGATCTTTAATACTAATGCTGAAGGGAACATGTGAGTCCTTAAATGTTTTTGCTTTTGTTTATTCAACAGGGAGTTGCAGGCAAACCTGGTCCAAGAGGGCAAAGAGGTCCAACAGTATGTATCTCTCCCTTTATGACAGTTTTAGGATGTGACATCATTAAAGTGGACTGCTGTGAGTCGTACGAAGCATGCCCGGGCTTTCGACCGACTCTTGTGGTTTTGTGTCTCTGCAGGGTCCGCGCGGGGGTCGAGGAGCCAGAGGTCCGACAGGGAAACCCGGTCCCAAGGTGCTCAAACGCTCCATGACTCTCACGCCGATTTCTAGCTTTCTCCATCCTGCAGCACGGCGGTGCTTTTCATAAAACCACAGCTGACATTGTTGCGCGCGCCAAATGTGCGTGAGGCGCGTCTGAATATTAACCGATGCTGATTTGTCGTCGTCGTGTGTTGCAGGGCACAGCCGGCAACGACGGTCCTCCAGGCCCGCCAGGCGAGAGAGTAAGTCCACAGCACACTGAGTCAGCGATTCCTGCAGCACATGATCGTACAAACGGAGGGAATATGTTTGTGTCTGAATGGGAGACACTGTGCTCGGGCCATGCACCTCCACCTCTGATGCTACAACAGATGAATCTGACAGTGTTTCACAGGCCGAAATGCCTTTTTCCTGGAAAGACACGAAGATCTCTGCAAAAACCCACGACTCTATGCTTGTAAAAGTTTTGATTTAATGTTTTTTATGCGACACTACGGCTTCTCTCTTGCCCCAAAACAGCTTGACGGCTTTAAAAGTCAGAGAAACCCCCTCAACAAACACTGCCGTAGATCAGCCGCTGTCCCGTTTCAACCCTCCATGGGCTCTGAGAGGTGTAACAGAGTACATTCCTCCCTCGCAGTGTTTTAAAACGATGCTCCAACTGTAAAAATAGATAAGAGAAGTGCTCAAATCTAGATTTATTGGAGTTTTTATTGGGCAATGCGTCAGTCCTAGGTGGCTAACTCAGTGGCGGCATTAACAATCTCTGCAGTTGCTTCGCGATAAAAGCCTTCCAGCAGTGCCGCCTCGTTTAACGCCTTTCATTAGATTTTGTTGGATTTCCAGTGGCGCTCGAGTGCAGTTTGATTTCTGCTGCGCAACAAAGAAAATGCCAAACGTCGACTGGCATCTGGTGAAGTCCGGACGAAGGCCCGAAACAAGAAAGGGGCTGCAGCGGCGGACGGACTGCAGGGGGAGAGGTGGACGAAGCGTGGTGGAGGTGAACGCGTCAGAAGGCAGAACCGAGCGTGTAGGAGTGTAACCAGCTCGTATGAGCTGCACGGCCTGCATCATGACTCACACACACAGCTGCATCCAGCATTTCCAGTGTCAAAGGCCTGCGTGACTCATTGACTCCTTCGATAAAGATTAAGCCTCACCTCAGTCCAATTTATCCAAACATCAAAAACATAAAAGAGGAGTTCGCTGTCAGTGCACGGCGCTGTCCTGGAGTCAGCTTCATTAGCCGGACTTTAAGTTCTGGATTTGGGTATCGGGGTTAAGTTTCAACGCGCCGAGGGCCCTCAGTCCTGCAGGACTCCCCGTGGAGTGCACGTCCTCAGAACGCTCGACTCGCCCATCGGAGCACACGCTGACAGGCAGCTCTTGACTTTGGATCCCTCAGAACTGCAGTCCGCCCACACACAAAGTTGTAAAACTCTTGCCGGACAAACTCGACGGTTCATGAACTCTGCGCTCCTGCAGTTTGCATTGATTAAAGTATATATACATATATATTTCAAATGAGACATCGCAATCAGAAGTTACCTCAAATCAAACGGGTGAAAATGACTCAAAGATAAACTTTAAGTCCGTTCTGAGACGCGTTCGTGTTCACTTCATCGCTTCACTTCAAGCCCTCGCTCTTCCTCCGTCACTACATCGACTTACTTGCTCTGAAACTTCGACGCGCGGCTTCTGAATATGGACCTTTCCGTCACCTCGGTTCTCTTCACCTCCCAGACTCTCACCTCAGTATTTGCCCATGTCGTTCCCGCTTTCCTCTTTTTTTTTGTCACTTGCGATTTCAGTATCCGCTGCTCTGGACCTGTCATTGAACACACCACAGTTTCCTTCACACTTTGTATAGTAACATAGTGATTAAACATCCAATCAGCTGTTTTCTCAAACTTCACACGTCCTCATGTGTGCATCTCTGATCCGCCTGACTGTTTGTTTGTCTGCTGCAGGGGCCTCAAGGACCTCAGGGACCAGTGGGCTTCCCTGGACCAAAGGGCCCTCCTGTAAGTGTTTCACCTTCTTAGACGCTACATGCACCGGCGGACTCGGGGGTCGTACCCTCTGGCGCTTCCATATTTTGGAGAGAAGCGCCATAAAAGCGCTCTTCTGTATGCCCCAGTGGTTGATAAAACATGATTTATCTCTCCACCACTGAGAGCAACAACCCACAGCTCCTCAGCAACCGTCTCCACTCCTGCTTCCTCTTCTTCTTCTTCTTCTTCTTCTTCTTCTCTTCCCACTGTCCCGGTGGCAAATTAGCCCAACATTATAAGCCACAATTGATTCAGCGTGAGGAGTTCGTGGGGCGCGGCGATTCGCAGCAGTGTCCCTAATTCTGCGCAGGGATCATTAGTCTAACTGTTATCGAGCCCATTTTCTCACCCCACAGTCGAGGAAAGAGACAAGTGGTAATTTCCACCTATCGATTCAGCCGCTGACGTTCCTCCTTTCACCACCATAAATAAGTAAATATAATTCAACTTGTTATTTTCTCATTAGTGCACCAGCAGTCCAGCTACGACTGCACGGTACTGTAATAATAAGAAAATCTCATTGCTTGGATAAAAAGAACGTTTCATCGCAGCGACAGGGACAATTTCACGTTATTCATTCCCTGTGGCGCTGATGAGTTCGCTGTTTCTGCCTGACAGGGACCACCTGGGAAGGACGGGCTGCCCGGACACCCCGGACAGCGCGGAGAGACGGTGAGTCCTGAAGATGCAATATCCTGTTTTGGTCCCAGCCTCTAACTTCCTGCTGGGTATAGAAATAGAAGACCTAGAAACTCAATATGACCTAATATTTCACAGTTTCCGCCGCCAGAGCAAACAGAAGAGTCTGACACCTCGTAACTTTTGGTTTTTTACAGAAGCGTTTAATCTCTTCTCGCCGTTCGGTCTTGTTTTAACGCCACCAGAATGAGTTTTGTTGTGTTGATTAGCTGCCAACGAGGCCCTTGTACCCCTTATTCATCCTCCCGACTGCAGGACAGATCTGATTCCTCCCGATCAGTTCGCCGCACTTCAATCCAATCCCACATTATCTCCGTTCCTCTTCTTAGTATGCAGCAGCGCTACAACATCTCAGCGGGGACAGACACGTCCCTTACAGCAAAACTCCAAAGACGAATCCCTTGTGAACCGCTTGTCTCCGTTCACACACAGCAACACGAGCTGGATTCAGTCTGAGTGAAACCACAGGGATGGGCAGCAGAGAGCCGAGGAGTCCTCTCTAATGCAGACGCAAGATTTAGCCAACGAATAAAACAAAAGACGCAAAGCAAAGTTTGACTTGTTCACACCGCCCGACAACCCCCTGCTCTCGACTTGGATTGCTCCGCGCTTGGTATGCACCGGTGCGCCTTGGTTTGACGAGGCTCGGGGGGCAATAAATTCTGCTCAGAGCCTGACAGATCATCGCCGCCATCATTAAAGCTTCCCTTCCCGCCCGCCTCTTTTCCTATAGATAACGTAATGCACCACACACCAGCGCTTCCCTGCCTTTGCTGCTAGTCAAGCGACACCGATAGTCTTCATTAAGGTGTTTACGGCTGCAGATTTATGTGCTGATGAACAGGCTCCACAAGCATCCGATAAGATAATAGATCACGGCAATAAAGATGCTCATAGGCGCTCGGGCCCGGGAACACAAGTTGCATTTGAGGAAAGTGCAAATAAAGATCGGAGCCGGTGTCTCTGAGTCGGGGCCGGCGCTGTAACAGCAACTTGCTTGAGGGTTTCCATTGAATAATACATCACCATAAATCACAACACATCGTGATCAATAGGCCCGGAGTCATAAGTCAGCCAGGATCGGCCTTCTAAGAGCTCGGATTCTGGAAACTTTGTTTGTTTGCCGGGTAATAAGTTAGAAATGCAACACCTGGGGAGAAACTGGATGTGGAGTTGATGGGAGGGATTCAGAGATCGCATGGAAATCAGTAGAGAAGTCAGCGAAAACGGGAAGTCGGAGTTCACCCGGCGCTCTGCCCGTTAGCTTAATGCTAATCGCTCCCTGGCATGAGTAGTTTCACTGTGATCGCCCGTGCTGTTCTGTCTTAGAACATGAAATGCTTGCACGTCTGGAGACACTCCAGCCTCCAGCAGCTCAGATTGCAGATAGGTCTCCATTACATTATGAAATCTGTATCAGTCCTAACTCCGCTCTCCTGCTGCATGGATTCACTCAGCGGCCCGATCCTTAGCATCGCACTGGGTTGGTGTTTAGGGATTAAAACACAGTACTTGGACGAGGGCTCCGGCCGATGCAGATTGGATTGTTCCTTTCCTGGAAGACAGAGGTTCATCTGATTTGCGCCGCGGCGTCGGGAGTCGATGCTCGAGATGTTGAACTTTATCTTTTTTGGCTCGCTCTGTTCTGCAGTTTGACTCCGCCTCAGGATATCCGAAGGCAACGCTGCAGTTCACCACACTGTGAATGAAAACTTGTGCAACAGCTACAACTAATTGGTCTTTTCCCCAGAGAGCATTGTGTGCCGACTCTTAAAGCGTGACTCTCGTTGCGTAATTACTGTTATTACAACTGCTATTATATTCAAATTGATCTTTAGTCTGTGGCACCGAATGCATCGTCTGTTGTTTGTGCAGGCGGCAGCATATATTGCATTAAGCCTTGATTATAGCGTCATTTGAAAGCTGCGTGCAATTGTTGACGATTGTTGCAGCAGGAGAGCCCCAAATCACGGCGGTGTTAGCGGTTACGCCATCGGGCCGAGAAGCTGTGGCTAGCAGACGCCTAATTACACGCGGAGCAGACTTGGAGTGGCATTATCATTTCACTGTGGCCGCGCGTCTTGCTTCGTCTTCACGCTCGCTGGTCTTTTAGCTCCGGTTTGGCTCATCAACTCTCTGAGAATGTAAAGGGAGCCGCTAGATGCTCGGCTCTCTCAACCAGCCACTCGCCTGCCTTCGCTGCTTGTTTGCTGCTGCTGCTGGGGACAGAGAGAGAGAGAGAGAGAGAGAGAGAGAGAGAGCACCGGGCTCAACAGTTTCTAATGTGATACGAATTGTATGAAAATCAAACGACATGTTTCTCATTTGCAAGTTAGAGCAATTAACCTGTGACTCTAAAGCTGCAGAGTTCAGTGCTTTCACACACTAAGATCAGTGCCGATGGTCTCTAGATGAAGATTCTGCTCTCAGATATTTTAATATCACATTAAATATTGATGATAAAACAGTCAAAGTTACTTTAAAAAGTTATTTAACATTTAAACTGTTAATTCGCTTCATCTGGACGCGGTTTGATCGGCTTCGACTGAGCAAACAACCCCGTAGCTGTCACCACATTGTGAGTTAATACATTATATTTGTGACATCATCATGTGCAGCCAATCACAGCAACCCGTCACTCTTAATAAGGAGCCTTTAAAATGTGCAGAAATGCACCCCACCACCTTCAATTTATGTAGCTTTAGCGGTTAGCATCTAAACATCCATGCCTCCTCCTTAAAGAGTCGGCGGCTTCTGCATCTTTCTGCTTCTTCTGCGTTCTTTGCAAATCCTAACAGCAGCAGCCGACCTCTGGGGTCACGTGAGGTGACGCAAATGACCAAAGGGATAAAAGCTGCAAAAAGCAACATTTCCGACGATGTGTTCGCACTAAAAAAAATAAAATAAAATGTCTGAATCTAAAATGTTTCACCAAAAACTGATCGTCTCTGTTCAGGTGCAACTTCATTAATGTTCTGCTGATCTCCCTCTCTCACTGAAAGGCTAAAGCCCCTTCAACACATCATCTAATCTTAATACCTACTTAGCAAAGGGATCAACAGTATATTCAAGGCTTTTACATCCACCTGCAGTTGTTTTCCAGCCTGCGTTGCGTCCTTGATTGCGAATATAACCTCAAAAACCTCGTGTTCCCGCATCAAAGACTTGCCAGGCCAGAACCTAAATCCCTGCTTATCAGCTGAAGCGAATTCAAGCAGAATCACTGTGGTTCCCTCATTTCTTCTCACAGATAAGCCGCGTGTTTCCCTCGTTATAATAAACCATACAAATAAGTCTTTCTAATCCTTTCCAGGGTTTCCAAGGAAAAACTGGTCCACCTGGCCCGGGAGGTGTTGTCGGGCCCCAGGTAAGATTATTACAGAATATACCTTTGTGTATCATGTGACTTTGATGACCGTATTGGCCGTTTTGTGTCATTATTATCGTGTTAAATGGCAAATAATGCATGCATAACGCACAAACTGTGCTTTTACATCATAGGGACCAACCGGAGAGACCGGCCCCGTCGGTGAGAGAGGCCACCCTGGACCCCCCGGCCCACCCGGAGAGCAGGGTCTTCCAGGTGCTGCTGGCAAGGAGGGAGCGAAGGTGCGTGCCCAGCACTGCGGGGGAGACAATAGCTGCTCCTGCCAGATGTATTTCAAATAAATATTCCTGTGAAATAAATGTGATTTCAGCCGTGCAGCAGGCTAAAAATGGACTCTGCTTTCCCCGTGACGTGTGCGAGGTCGATGGGGAGATTACCGGTGCAGGGGTGGGCTTGCAAATTGAACTTGTGCAGCTGCAATTACCGCGCATGATTTGATTTCGCCGACGCTTTTCGCCGGCGGCTGTAATTCTGGCGGGCACGCGAAGCTCGGTAGGCCGCGCTGCATCGCTTAAGTAAAGCAGAGGAAGAGCAGAAGTGAAAGCACAGCGATGGATTCACCGCAGGAACGCGCCGCAGCCGGTGCCAAACCCTCGGTGCTACATTACACTCTGGCAAGTGACTGCTGAAGATACAGTAGCTGAGATTTGGGGCAGCGCGCAGCTACATTTCCCTCCCTGGCCCTCTCCTAGTCGGCAATTGAGTGCCCATTAGGAGCAGACAGTAGCCATTTTGTAGAAGTATGGGCCGCTCCAAACCAACCCCCCCTGACTCCGAGGACCACTCAGCCTCCCCTGCCTCCCACCCGCTCCCTCAAACCCCCCTCATGTCTTCTCCTTTCATTTTCCTGCTGTCTCCCCCAAGCAGACAGTTTAATCAAGTCCGTTGGCCAACTCCAACCCCCCCGGCGCTACTCGCAGCCCCGCTTTCCTCCCCGCTCCGCTCAGGCCCGTGCATCAGTATGCCAGGGACACTTTGTGGAGGTCTTGGCAGCGGAGCCTAAATCCTCTTATACCTCTCAAGCCCACTCTTCTGTGCCTCCCCTGTTTGCAGATAAAGTCAGCCTGCCAATACGAAAGAAAAGAGAAGGAGGCCAGAAGGAACTTTTTCCGAAGTCAAATGTCCTTGTTTTAGAGATGCCGTGCGCAAAATCAACCAGGAAGTAAATGAAGTTAACCTGCAATTACCTGGCGCCGCTCCTTTCTTGTAGGTAGAATACAAGGGAGTCGGTTAAGTCGGTGTCTGAGGTGAGGGACAGGAAAGGCAGAGAGCGTGCAGACGGTGAAAACACTTCTGCGTGCACGTTGTACAGCCCCCTTCCTGCTGATTTCAGCCCAAACAGATCTGCATCCACGTGCTTTTGACTCTCAACGTTTAAGCGGCGCGTTTGTTTATCGCCGTTTGCGCGGCGTGACATTTAGAAACCCGCGTCGCGGCCGATCGCGTGAGGGCGGGAGCGCGCCGGCGTTGATTGGAGATGATGCTTGTGTATTGACTGCGCTAATGAATCCAGCGAAAACATACATGCTTGAAAATAATTGCAGCTAATGGCCCATTAAGAGGGATGTCGGCGGGATGTGCACAGCCATCAGAATATACCGGATTCGCTTGTCGTTTGCTTTTCAATCCGTAGTTTTAATTTTTTTTTTAGGAATTCAGAGTTTTCTCACTCAGCTGCAACCGTGCATGCAAGAGCGCCGCTTCATTTCCATACGTAACAGCCGAAACGTAACAGCACGCACGCGTTTCACCAGGGGGCTGAGCAGGAGGTGGATGTTAAACACGTTTAAGCAGGATGGCTCCTTCCTGATCTCCGTGGGTTCTGCCCGAGTGCAGTACAGTTCTCGGATGCGAGATTCGGCCGCCGTGCGCTCTGCATCCTCAAACCGATGCTGACACGGCGCCAACGTGGCTCACGAGCAATAAAGTTACATTAGAAGTTGTGCGCGTGGATAACTCAGTTGTGGATAGAAGAAGAAGAAAGTCATCTAAAACAGTTTCTAACTCCGTGTTGCAAAGACTGGAGCTGTGGCAGTTCAAGGCGTCTCTGCTGCTGCAGCAGGAGGGAAGCTGAACTGAAGTAAATGCAGGAGGGGTCAAAGGTCAAACAGCACACACCGGTTTCCTGCATAAAGATGGTACGAAGCTGGCTGTCATGCCGATACTTCAGTAAGAAGTTGACATTGGTAGTCTGGCGCTCCCTACATGTTCACGCTGGCTGGCAAAGGCTCAGTTGGCATTTCGCTTGGGTGGGCATCATTTCAGGTAGGCGACAGACGAGATGGCAGTTCTTTCCCCCTCTCCCAGACACCCTTCTTACACCTGATTGGACGAATGCACCACTTGTCGGGCTGTTATTAATCTCTGCTTCGAAAGTTCAAACTGCAATATCAGTGAGTTTTCATGCAGCAGGGCCAAAATCTCAGCGAGTCTGAAGTTAGCAATGCAGTCTGGCTCTGAAGGGACGTGTTTCCTGTTCTTCATGCATTTTAATCAACATCACTGCCAGGCAACAGCACGTGGTTGAAATAAGTGATCTGAAAAATGTTTTTTGTACTGACTGAAATATAAACTATGCTGATTCTAACATAAACTTGTGTGCACAGGGAGACCGTGGACCGCAGGGATCCCCCGGCAAGGACGGTCCCCCCGGCCTCCGAGGCTTCCCAGGAGAAAGAGGTCTACCTGGCGCCACGGTAAGAGCCCCGCTCCGTCCGCGCCCATTCATCATAGCTCACCCTTTACACGCGTTTGCTAGTGGAAAGTGACAGAACGTTGTAACATAACAAATGGACCAGCGTCTATCCAGAGCTGTTCACTTCATTAGAGGCACCGGCCCCGGAATTCACTCCCAGCAATCAATCCGGCGCGGAGGAAATCCAAAGCGACATCTTACAAATGAACGGGCGTGCCTCTGCATCGCTCCGCCGCCGCTGACACCACTGTTTTAACCGCCGCAATGCATCATGGGCCTCTGTTATAGGAGCAGAGAATTGTTGGTTAGGGATCCATTTGTGAGCCCTTCCCTCCGTGTTAACTCAAGGGCCTGGGTTGTTTCTTCATAGTCCAGCACCAGCATCTTTTGGCGGGGCGGCAAAGTTATTTGTTTGCCTCTGTATGCATTATTTACTCAATGAATTATTAAGTGGGAAATGTTGGCAATTAGACTGTAGTGCCTGCGAATGGATATATATATATTTGTATATATACTGTAGGGAGAGGAAGCGTTTTGCTGCCTGCGTCCTCAAGGTCAGTGCGGCTCTGCAGGCCAGCAGCACAGCCGATTGTTTTCTCCCATAGTAATTTGCTCCTGCACGCGCGCCACGAGCCAACGGAGGCTCATTACCCACGCTGCCACGTGCTCTTTCGCAGCCCGTCAGGAGCTCTGCGCACACGCGTGCACATTTCGGGCGGCGACACAACATACGCTCCTCTCTGTGCAAAATAAAACAAGGTTTGCAAGTGCAGAAGCAAAATCCATACACACCCACGTGCACACAGTCCTGTGTGTAAAAAGCACCGTGGCCACAGCTTCATATCTTTTTTAGATGCTATAGGCGCCTGACTTACCTGCTATTGATGCTGGATTTTTCTTTTTATCACACACTGTTTTTTTTGTTTTTTTTATTTTGCCTGGGATTCACGCCGGTGGTCTGCCCGGATGGAAATGTCGATAGCAATGACATTTCTTGCAGCGGCGCTCTGAGGGTAAATGCACACAAAGCACATTTCTAGCTGGGATCCGGCTGAAGTGACAAAGCAGCGAACGAAGGCGGACGCTCCCGGCTGGATTGGCGTCTAATGATGGGGGTGTTGAAATGCGGGCCGGGCTGATTTAAAGTCACGGGGTGCGTCACGAAAGGTCCTCACGGGTTGTTTCTCTCTTGTTTTCCTCAGGGCCCGGCAGGTCTGAAGGGAGGCGAGGGGCCCCAGGGTCCACCTGGTCCTGTTGTAAGTACACCGCCACCTGAATTCAAAGCAACTTGCCTCTTTCTGCTCTGTATTCGATTTTTTTTTCTAGCATTTTATATTTTATTTGTGTTATTGATCAGCCTGGAGGCCTGTACAGCATGTTTCATGTTTTAGTGAGGCCTGCATTTGCCCAGCACCAGAAGGCAGTTTACATCATTTGGACAAGGAAAGCTTCACTTTACCCCGACTAGCCGCTCGGCCATCTTCGCACTCGCTTTCCTTTTGACATCACCACCAGGGAAGCGGGACGTTTTAGGCAGCGCTCTCAAACTTACGAGAGGCGGTTAACATTTATTTATTTGTTTTAACCGTTACTTCCCCCGGGTGAGGTTCGCGGAGCTCTTTTTCAGTGTTGCAGCGCTGCACATTCATTAGCAGTGGTGGAGGTGTAGAGGTGCACACGTGTGAACTTATTAAGACATCGGGGTCACGTCATCCGTGTTTCATTTATTAATTTTCCACTGGAAGCTCCATCAGATTTGCTCCCGTCCCGCTGCACACGGCGATTTGTCACAGGGGCGATCATGCGCCAGAGTAGCTCGGCATCAAGACTGTTTGCTCTGTTGCATCCTGGCACACGGTGACAGACCCAAACAAAGAAACACACACACACACACACACACACACCAGCACCACCCAGCATCCATATGGTGAGTCACAGTGTCTAGTCATCCCGGGCGCTGCTCCATCACATCCCTCATCTGTCCCAAAGGTTGCGTCCCGGCACTTTGCGCCTGCTCCGCTGCTCTGGAGCTTCAGACTCAGAGACTCAGTGGCAGGGTTACGATGACGTGATGGGCCCCTGCAGTCACAGCGCAGCTCTTTTCTTGCTCCTGAGCATGAGTTTAGACTTTAATCTTCACCCACTTGTGCATTGTAGCAGTAAACTCACAAAACACCTGCTGTTAAAATATGAAATACTGAGGAAAACACGTCAGATCATCTAACAGGCGCTCATTATTCCTCATAGACAGTTAAGATATCATTAAAGTTGCAAGTGTCTTGTGTTTTTATGACATCACATTCGTTTTCTCTTTAATAATTCCTTTAATTTGAATGTGCTTCCTTCTTTCCTCCCTTGGATGTGATGTTCTCCACTCAAAACCACACGTATGACACGTTAATGTAACCTGCAAACAGCCGCTAGCCAAGATATCGCGTGCAACGTTTCCTCATTAGAGCGTCTGTGAATGGCCAGGCTTATGTGAGCGGTGCATGGTCGGTTGTGCAACGGCGTCATCACACGTGTGCACACGTGTCACTCATGTTGTCTTTGTTTGCAGGAAGCTGCTTTATGCCACGTTTTTACAGTGCGCTTTAAAAGCCTCCGTCCAGTTTAAATGAGGAGCCACATGTAGTTTTAAGTGTCACTTCGTATCTCAGAGTTGCAAACATAAGGTTTCTCTACTATTCAGAGTCTTGAAAGTGGTTTTCATAGGACAGCTTAGTCTTAAAGGGCCGGTAAAGCCTGGCAACATTTAAAACACTAAAACTCCCTGCAACTGTTTGAGCTGCACACCGTGCAAAGTCTGTCAGGAAAATACTGTTAATCAGATGTTTTTATATACGCGTGGAAACAGAACAATCTCCAAAATATAAAATGTGACCAAATCAGTGATAAAACATCAGAAAAACGCGTTTTACCTTTAGGTTTTGATTAAACACGACTCAAAGCGGCCGTCGTTTGTGTGTTTCCGCTCTACATTCACAGTTTTGGGTGATTTTTCCTTGGAACATGAGGTTTTGCGGGTGCACAGTCTGTTAATTCAGTCCGGCAGAGGAGTGTCATTCATCGTGATGTTTTATGGATTTAGGTGAACACTGAGTTCCTGGATCTAAGCACTGATGCGCAGCAGCAGCCTCTTTCATTCAGAAGTGCATTTTCAGCAGCTCCCCGACGCCAGACACTGCCGCCTGCTTTCAAGGAGCAGCGCTGCTTTATTAGAACTTAAAAGCCACCTGCTGTATGTGGCGTGTGTGTGTTGATCTATTAGCAGAGCACCTCGCTTGGATCTTGCTTTGTAGATGTCTTAATGGCAGTGCTTATTATTCAGCACACTCAGGTTGTATGTATGCGCAGGCTGTCAAAACTGTGAAATGTGTCCAATCCTCTTCAGAAGAAGCAAAACATGATTTCTCCTTCGTGGCTTTTTAACTTTCTGTTCCTCAACACTCGCAGGGTTCTCCCGGTGAGAGAGGTGCTGCTGGTCCAGCTGGTCCAATTGGCCTGTCTGGTAGACCGGGCCCTCAGGGTCCGCCCGGTCCTGCTGGAGAGAAGGGAGCACCTGTGAGTATTTCTTTGTTTTTCCCACAAAATGTAAATAGATTTGTTCTTTCGCTTCCTCTGACCTTCACTTCTACCGCTTTGACTTTTCAAAATATGATTAAAACAAATGTCTTTGTTCCTTCCAGGGCGAGAAAGGACCTCAAGGTCCTGCCGGTCGTGACGGCGTCCAGGGGCCTGTCGGTCTGCCCGGTCCTGCCGGACCTCAAGGTCCACCCGGAGAGGACGGTGACAAGGTCAGTCAACCACACTCGCCGCCACCCGTCCCGTCCTGTTGGCCCAGTTGCAGCTCCCTCTCCGTTACCAAACTGGGATGCGTTCGGAGACCGAACCAGATTGCCAATCAATCTTCATCCCCATGTTCCCACTCAGGCCATCTGCATCGGAAAACACATCGCGCTCTCGTCCTCGCGGTTGCCTATCCATCTTCATAACCAAATGTGCCAGCAAACACAATTAGAGGAGATGTAAAAGTGAAATACTGTCGCTCGTTTCATCTCCTGCAATCATTATGCCCCTTAAGGTTACACTCGGGCTCTCCACTGAGCTGCCAAACATATGTCACTGCAGAGGCTTTCTATATCATGCACTAGACAGTAAAGGAGACTTATATCTCCATATTTGTGTGTCCATACGCTGCTGTGTGAAGATTAAAGCTGCACACACTGGTTGTTTGTGTTCAAGATGACGTTATTCAGTGATTTTCCATAAGCCGCTGGCGTTCAGAGGAGAAGGTTGACTGAAAGTGTGTGTGTGTTTCTCTTTCCCAGGGAGAAGTCGGAGAGCCCGGTCAGAAAGGAAGCAAAGCTGACAAAGGAGAACAGGTGGGAAGAGAAGTCCGCCCGTTCTTTACTCTGACGCACATTTACATCCCTTTTTCACAAGGAGCCGGTAGCGAAGCCACACTCTGACACCACTATCACTCGGAAATCGCATGCTGACACCTGAGTGCATTAATGGGATGTTAAGGTCGTGACTTGTTCCTGTTTGTGTCCAGGGTCCTCCCGGCCCAGCTGGTCTCCAAGGTCCCATAGGTGCCCCAGGTCCTGCTGTAAGTACAACTGTCCTAAAAAGCATGAAACACACCTAATGGAGCAGATGTGAATGGGTGATGTCCATCACCCGGACAACGAGATGCATGCAGGCCTGCAGTATTTCTGAATAGCTGGCAATGCATGCAGCCTTTAGTCTGCAGCCCCCTCAGAACGCTTACATTTCAGAGTATTTCCTTATAAAAAACAAACATTAGACATTCATAAGAACATTTCAATGACTGTAACATCGTGCACAATGCCAGCAACAGCTTACAAGCTTGTAGGAATAAACATATAGTTTAACAAGAACAGAAAAACAGCAATATGCATTCAGTAAAAACGTTAAACTCGAGGGAAAGAGGTGATAAAATGTCAGTGGTGTAGTTTATTTGAATAGCAGTAGTAGTATTAGATCCCATTAAACAAACAAACATTGAGTGTGTGTGTGTGTGTGTGTGTGTGTGTGTTTTGTCTCAGGGAGCTGATGGAGAGCCTGGTCCCAGAGGTCAGCAGGGTATGTTCGGCCAGAAGGGAGATGAAGGCTCCAGAGGTTTCCCAGGACCTCCAGGTCCCATCGGTCTGCAGGTTAGCACCATTCACGCATGTACACGTGGGCTAATTTCCACCAACACATCGTGCATATGAACATGGAGCCTGTGTCGAAACTCTTTGGGACTCTTCCCGGTATTCAGCTCCACACGGATCCACAAATGCATGATACGTTTAAGTGTAGGTGAAAAAAAACGGGATATCTGCAATTCTGGAAAAGTCTTCCGCGCTTTCGAAGCTGCTAAGACGTTTTTGGGTAGAATAGCTGCTCACACACAAACATTTACCAACTATAAACTGTACATTTACTGTTTAAATCAGGTGCTGCAGTCGGTCCAGGTGTCGTGTCTCCCAGTATCTGTGTCTATTAATGATATACGTACCGATTGAGGCCAGGCAATTACCCTTCTGAAGTCCATCCGACACCGTGCTGCAGTGCCACAACATCACACGCTTACACAGCTGCAGGTGCATTACACTCTGCTGTAATTGGATCTGTGGTGTTTATCGTATGTCGGCCGATCCTTTGACCCGCAATGATCACGCGTTTCACCTCGGCACACTGGTAACATCCTTCCTCAATCACCGCCGGGGTTGGCGAAGACCAGCAAGGACCCTCGGTGCATCTAATGCGTCACTAAAAGGCGTCACCATCATCATTATTGCTCTGTTGTGTGGTACGCACACCTGAACCGATCTGCGCTACGACTCGGCTTAATGATGTTTCGCATCACCGTGATAATAATCTAACGAGGTAGGACCTTCACCTCAGTAGCAGCCCATTTGTTAGTAATTATGTGTTTTATTAGTAATCAACTTCTCAAGCCAAACACGTCAGGAGTTTACTGCAGACATTGGGGTCATTGTCTTGATGAAATCACATAGGCAGCCGCTCGTCGTTCCAAGGTGCTATCCCGTCTCTGCAGGATGGCGTCCAATGGGCTTTTAATTGGGAGTAATTCACTTCCCATTGCGATTCCATTAATTGCGTGGACTGACCTGCTCCGATAGTCAGTTCCTCATCGAGCGCATTTACCACTGCTGCATAATTAGTAGCGCCGCTAACGATCTCAGACTAGAGGAGACCTTTGCACAGATGAGATTTCGCAGCACGGCAGGCGTCAGCATGCAGCCACGCACGGGAAGTACTTGCAAAACAGGGACATGAGCGCACGCTTAGATGTAGGGTAATGCACACATACACGAACTGACAACAGTCGGCAAAGAGCCTTTTTATTCCTCCCCTGGTTGTGAGCATTTGAGGTTGGTGTAAGCTCGTGTCGAAGAAGTAATTCTTTGATCTCCCCCCCTTGCAAACACGCTGATGACACACGGCGCCTCTGAATCGAGAGCGGGCGCGCGCAGAAGGCAGAAGCAGGGCGCGGCGCTTAAACCGCGGGCACGAGGTCTCGACCACGCTGCTCGTTTAGCATGCACGAGCGAGCTGGATCTGAGTGTGCAGCTTTGGGAGAAGATGGACAAGCCAAGGGAAAACAAAGAGCAACAGGAGGATTGTGGAACGTTTGTGGAGCCGAGGACAGACCTGCAGAACAAAGTCGCCTCACCTTTGCCTGAGTGTTCGTAAGAAAGGCTTGAACCCCCCGCCTGCGGTGGCACTTCGCTTAGCTCTCAACCGATATTTCAGGAAGTCTCGCTAAATGAGGCCCTTTGTCGCGTTGCACACGTGCATGTTTAAATGCCTTTCCCCTGCAATTCGCCGACTGGCTCAAAGGATCGAAATAACTCCTGTCATCACCAAGCTGCGCTGCTTTTGATGGCGTAAGTGCTCTCTGAGTCTGTTTTCTTAAGGTCTCTCCTTCACGACATCTCGTTGCAGACCCATTCTTGACCTCGCCCGGCGCGCTTTCGTTGAATGTCGGCTCGAACGGGTGAAAAGCTGTATTTAAAACCTGGACTCAAGCAATCCATTTGTGCCCGCAGATGTGTTTAATATTTCATCAGAGCAGCGTGATTCCTGTGGTCAAATCAAATGTCAAACTGAATCTCAAGCAGCAACAGCTGCTGGGGGCGCGCTTAGCAGCACAAACAAATTTAGAGAGTTAAGAACCTCGCCGCTTATCCGCGCCTTTGTGCACGCCGCGCGATTATTTCCTTTTCCGATAATATGATTGTTTATTCGTCTGTTGTCCTCAGGGGCTTCCTGGACCTCCCGGCGAGAAGGGAGAGAACGGTGATGTCGGCCCCATGGTAAGAGACACGTCCATTTCTCGTAAGCGCTCTGATTAAAGTGAATCAAACTATTAGTAATGAGATCGTGTTTCTTCTCTGCAGGGCCCTCCCGGTCCCCCTGGTCCCAGAGGTCCTCAGGGTCCTAGTGGAGCCGATGTACGTAAGGCTATCTGATAACAACGCGTGCACGCAAACTGAACAGATGATCGAGCCACCTCCCTGCAAGGTGATAAATGATGACTCATCGCTTTTCTTTACTTCCTGCTGCAGGGTCCACAAGGACCTCCAGGAGGAGTGGGCCCCATGGGATCCGTCGGCGAGAAGGTAAGAGTCAGAACATGTCCGAGGGCGTTCTGCCTGCTTGTTTTAGGCGCTGTGACTGAAATACTGCTCGCCCACCCCTCCCAACCCACGCCGACCCACCCAGCCGCACCCCCCTTTTGTTACCACCTGCAGCCCGCTCATTCCACACACCCAGGCCTTTTGTCTGAGTTAGTGCTTTGACACTATTAATGTCTATTTTACAACGCGCCCAACAAGATTCGTCCATTTTACTGCCATTTGGCAGACGGCTGCGCTATAAATACTTAATGCTGTCCCACGGCTTTTAAAATGACTCTGGAATATGAAACGCGAAGGGCCACCGACACTTTGAGAGGGCACTTGGAATACTGTAACTTTTAACACCCTTGTCTCGATCCACAATTATAGACTCAGCTGAGTCAAATGCGCGGCTTTTGTTAATATTAATAACGTCATTAAGTGTTTGTGAAGTGTTTCGCAAGAGGAGATGTGGCTTTGAGGGTTTATCCATGCAGACACTGACCTTTGTCTAACCACAGGGTGAACAAGGTGAGGCTGGAAACCCAGGACCGCCTGGAGAGCCTGGAACTGGGGTAAGTGAGCTCTGTGTTTGTTTTTGGCAAACTAGATATGGATTGCAGCAATGAAGTGAAGTTAAACTTTCAAAATGACACACAAACATAAACGTGGACGTACGCACGACTGACGGTGGGCCGCATTTGTTTTGGCTGCAGCACGCTGGGTAACGGCGCGGAGGTCGTTCCCAGGAGAGCAGTTGTTAATGGATAGCTTTAGGCAAATATAGAACAAGAGCCAATCTCAGGAGAAGTTCCCTTTCCCCCTCCAGAGTGACACTGTGTATTCATCACGCCGAAAGTAATTGCTCCTCACATTTAGACTGGTAGCTCGGCCCAGCATGGCTCCCCTGCTTTGCACCCCGTGTCCACACGCCCTGCCAAATTGAGTCTCTTCCCAGACTCTTAAGACATAATTACCAGGAGGATACGCCTGGTGCTTCTGCCCTAAAGAACAATGATTGCAGTCACCGCGACGCAAGTGGGCATCAGAACACCAGACATCCGCTCTGCAGAGCACAGCCCTTCAGCTGCGGTTGGTCCTGTTTTGACAGCGGAGGAGGACTTTACTTTAGCGTTATGACGAGTCTTCCTCAGAATCGCGGCTGCAGATTGTTCTAATTACATTATAGTGTTTGTTATGCTGGATGTCAGATCTGATTTTGAAGGATTTTGAAATATTACATGTTAATTTACCATATTCATAAACTTAATTGTGTTGCCCGACAGAGATTTATGACGTCTCTTTTTCTAAACTTTTACTAAACACCCGTCATTGATGGCTCTATTAGCTCCGCTGCCTCGTTTATCATTATTGAGGTACAACAGCAGATTGAAAAGATGGCCTTTCTCCAGTGGGAGTGGCAGAGGAGCGTGATTACAGGCATTCATAATGTCCCCTGCTAGTTCCGCGTCCTGCTGCTGGTGTCATTGACATTTGCAAAGTCAGTGTGCAGCTTAAGTCTCCGTCAGACTCACAGCCCGAGCCAACGCTGTCGCTCATTTTGCATTAAAGTTTAACTCTCAGCTCACACGGCGGCCCGTCGTCGCCGCCGCGTTATTGTGTATGCACATCCTCATGAAGTGGTATTTAAAAAAATAAATCCAGCTAGTTCAGAGCTAATCTTGCTTTCATCTGGAAGACACGGTGGATAATATTAAACACAACGGCGCAAATGTTGTTTTTGTTTGATTTCATATTATTTTCAGGCAGCCTAAAGCTCATTTTCACCCCCCATCCTTTTGGAAAGTGGCTCGCTGTGATGACGCACATCGGATGAAAACACTATTAGGACGTGGGAGAAGTGATAAAGATGTTGCTTTTAGCCGAACACTTAGCGTTAAAGCTCTACAGGAAGCTAAACTGCTTTTTTGTTTCACTGAACGAACAGAAAACGCTGACTGACCATGTGCAGTCCAAATCATGACTCAGCTGAATTCCTCCATGCCACAAAACAGCAGTGTTTTGCACATGAAACAGGAAGAGTGAGCCTTTCTATTAAGACAAAGAGAGCTACGAACTGCAGCTCGCGATGATAGACGGTGCAGGGGATTAATTATGAATCGTGATGTGAAAATCACGCCCAATATATTCAGAAACTCATCGGGGTCCGGGATGTTTTTTAGGAAAACGCGGCCCTGATTTTAGCGGTTGCACGCTGCAGCTGCAATTGGACTGCAGGGGCGCCGTCGCGTCGCTTCTCAGAGCTCACGGCGCTGAAAGTCTCATTTCACACGAGTAACGAACACCCTCCACCATTATAGGGACCTAAAGGCGAGAGAGGAGAGAAAGGAGAGGCCGGCCCCCCTGGAGCTGCAGGACCCGCCGGTGCCAAAGGACCCCCTGGAGACGACGGTCCGAAGGGCAACCCTGTAAGTCCGCCAGATACTCTCGAGAGTGTTTTGCAGCACTCGGCTCAAATGCTCAAACGCTTTAAAGGAAAGCGTCCCCCCCGCCAGCCTCGAGGCGGGCAATTTCATCCCAGAACATATTCAAGAGCTAAAAAGCCCTTTTATTGAGGGAGATTATGTTTTATGCCTGCGTGGTAATGGAACGCAGCGAGGCCCTTTCTCACGGATTTGCAACATCATCATTAAGTTCATCAAATTGCCGTCAGTGATCGCGGCCGCGTACATCAGGACTGAATCACTGTCTAAATTACTAACCACGTCCATCCGGGGAAATTACGCCCGGCAGCGGCGCCTCGGGTTTCTCGCGCCGCACTCACGCATCTCATTTCTCCTCTTTAAAGGGCCCCGTCGGATTCCCCGGAGACCCAGGCCCTCCTGGAGAGCCAGGTGTTGCTGTAAGTATGAAGCTTTCAAACGGCGTTTACCTCACATTATTGATCATATAGACCTGTGAATCATGTTAAATCCTGTGCAGGATTGATATTAACAGCGTCCTCTCGTTCTGCAGGGCACTGACGGAGAAGCAGGAGAGAAGGGAGAGGATGGAGAGGCCGGTCAGCCGGTACGTTGGTCTGAGCATGTGACCACATTAGTGTGCAGCTCACTTAAGGGACTCTTTACAAGTGAATCATATAATCCAATTATCCCAGCAATCAGCTTTCTTGTCGCTGCGTCTGGACGAGGGCGGGTATCACTTGTTTGTGTTTACTTCCTAATATAGCGGTCCATCACAAGTTAGCCCGCAGTAACAGCTGTAATTATATCTGCTCGGTAAATAATTTACGCCGCGGCGTTTTAATTCATGATATTTACGCCGCGCACCCGGGCCGCGCGGGACTTATCTGCTTTGCGGATTCATTAAGTACGATTAGAAGTAAGAGGCCTAACGCCGACGTGGGCCTGTGAAAGAGTGCCTCCAATCACAGCCATTATTAATATTTATGAATGTAAACGACGGCTTTATCACCCGCCACAGAAAAACACACACAGTGTTTTATTTACTCCATGGATGTTACATATTTGGAGTTTTGGAAAACAGCGTTCGGGAGGTATGTTCAGACGTGACGAGAGGAAAACGCACGTTGTCCAACCCATGAAACGTCTTTTCGGCGCTGCACAATATTTACCGATGCAAATGATTCAAATTTGGTTTGATTGCTTGCAATTAACTCGGAGATAATTGGATGAAAGTGTCTCCGGGCGCACAGTTTGTAGCATTTCAGGCGGCGCCTCGTCCAAACTTTCGGCGTAACTCTTCCGGACCGTCCCGGGGTTGAATATTCCCCGAATGTCAATGTTCTCTCTGCGTTATTGTCCTTTTGGCAGACGTAACGAGAGATTTAGTGAAGCGTGCTGCGCTCATCAAAATTCATAAGAGCCTGGACTCTTTTTGTTTTTTTATTTTTTTAGTTTATTGTCTTTTAATCATACGCTGCATCTCGTGCTTCTTTGCTTGTTCACAGGGACCTCCAGGTCCATCAGGAGAAGCCGGCCCACCTGGACCACCTGGCAAGAGAGTAAGTCCGTGGCTGCTGAAGCTAAAATTACTATAGAGTTTTTATTTTTGCGTGCACCAGTGCTGAGCTTTGGGCGTTAATCCGAAACAGAGCAGTCTGGCGGTTGAGTCGATGGCGTTTTACTGCAGCACTGAGTTGATTTGATAGGAAGCGTCTTGCTCACCAAAGTTCTGACTCCACACACCTGCATGAAATACCCGTTTAAAGGTTATGTGCTAAAATAGATGAAGGGTCCGTTGGCGTTGTACTCCGCCTCTGCCGGGTACACCCCCCACCCCCGCTGCTCGCTTCGCAACAACTCCGCCTCAACAGCTCAATCTCGGCAGCAAAGCGGGAGAGATTCATTTTCATTAGAAGCGGAGTGGGGAAAACAAAGCGGGAGGTTTTAAGGGGTCAAGACGTCGCGCCTGCCTGCGAAGAAAGCCGCCTCAAAGCCTGTTGAGGAATGAAGATGTGAAAACCTTTTTTCCTTCTTCTTCTTCTTCTTAGCAAGAAATTGAAAAGGCTTACCATAAAATAGCTGGGGAAAAAAAAAAAGAAGAAGGAGAAGAAGAAGAAGAAGAAGGCCGGGATGGCGGCGGCGTCTGGTCCAGACTCATTTACGTCCTTGTGGCGGCGGGAAGAAAGAGAGAGAGAGATCCAGCGAGTCTGACACATTATTGATCCATGGCTGCTTGACTGACAGTCAGAGCGAAACAAAGGCATAACACGGACGTGGTTAAGTTGTTAAGAGGTTATGAGAGGAGAAGCGCCGCCTTTAGAGGAGCCCGACCACAAGAAACAATCAGATCAAACCTTTAATTGTTTGATCTGAGTTAATTAAAAGTTCCCGTGTTGTCCGTTCTCACTCCGCTCGATACGGAGATGCTCCTCGTGCAGGAGGTCGAGATGCTGGAGTCTGGAGGCACGCATCCGAGGTGGAGCATTAACATATTCCCAATATGATGTGAAAATAAAGGTCTATTCTCCTGAATTTCAAAGAAAAGTCACAATATCAAGCGACTGAGTGCACCCCCCAGGCTCGGCCCGCGCCGCGCATCTCAAACCAGGACTGATTGCCTCGCTAATGCTCTGGATGAAATTTACATTCTGAGTATTTAGCATGGTATCGGCACATGCTGCACCTTAATGGCCCGGGGATTATAGTGAGGAAAGGGGCTATTTTATCACATGCACAGGTCTTTAATAAACCCGGGACCTGAGATGATCCCCGCTGCTTCCCGACAGCTCGCTCCTGTGAATGTGTAATTCCGCGGCGAGGCTCGTTTGGCGTCCGCCGGCCTCCTAAACCAGCCTGAAATCTACCTCCCGGGCTCGGCCGCTGGTTCCGATTAAGTCAATTTAGCATCGCGGCAAATTCAGTGGCTTAATGCCTTAATGCCGGATATGTATTCAACTTGGCTTCCTGGAGGAAAAGAAATATGGAAAAGTCATTAACCTCATCCGGCTTTTGCTCTTTGTAAAATCTGGGTTCAGGTCACCCGTCGTTTCTCTGCAATTTTAATCAATTAAGAAAAGTATTAATCTGTGTCTCGCGCATCCGATGCTGCACAGCGAACACAAAGGTGCTCCGGCAGCGATGACTAGATGAGCACACCTACACATTGACTCCAGCAGCTGCACGTAGCGTTAGAATTGAAATGGCTCTTTGTGGTGATCAAGAGCCTACCTCTCACTACCAGTAAGAGGTACACACCGGGAGAAGATGAAAGCTCCAAGAGAGGAGGCGAGCTCACATTACAGGCTCTCAGTCAATAGCACTCAGGCCTCAGTCGGCCAGATGAGAGTGGAATTTGGATGGAGTGCGTTTTTGAAGAGGGTCGACTGGAGGTGGAGTTGAAAGAAATCATCGTGGGCCTCGGAGATCCTGACCAGAAAGTAAAGACGACCTGCCGACCCCTCGGCGCGTCTGAAGAAGGACGCGCATGTGTGTGTGTGTGTGTGTGTGTGTGTGTGTGTTTTCTTGCACGTGGCCCCGCATGTGTTCGCGGGCAGACAAAGGCATGTCCAACCCCACCCCAACCAGATAGATCCTGACATAACTGAAGGGGTGCACATCCAAGGGCAGTGGATTTTCGTCCCCAGCGCCCACCAGGTATTCGTCAGGCAAGACAACTGTTCAATATCGAATCTAATAGAAGTGAAACTGAAAGGCGAGAGGCCGGAGAGGTGCCCTGACTGAACCCTCCGGAGGGTGGTCGTCATTCCTCGTTCAAGAGCGAATGCGATGTAGCATTTTCCAGGAAAAGCAGACAAACAGATGAATAACTGCTCCTCCTCTGGTTTGAAAACAACGTGAAGGGTCAATGATGAACACCCACTGCGTCCGGAAGGTCTTTCTCTGAGCAGCCGGTGTGTGTTGACGCTAAAGCAATGTCCTGTCTTCCTCCCCAGGGACCTCCGGGAGCTGCCGGTGCAGAGGGCAGGCAAGGAGAGAAGGGCGCCAAGGTAAGGAAAAAAATCAATTCATCCTTCGCACGGTAGAGCCGTCTCAGCAAGTCCCTCCGCCGCACCCCCACCCTCGCAGCGCCCGCATTGTTCCCCGACTTGAATTAAAAGCCCAAAAAAACGCAGGAGTAATTTAATTTCCACTGTAAATTAGATGGAAATTTATGGACGCGGCCTATTTGAGTAAAACTGAGACTCACTTGTGTCTTGCATTGTGCCGCGGCTTAATTTCAAGAACGACAAAGGGGAGTAAACGCTATTTATGTGTAGCCCTCAGGTATCCAGAGTTATCCTGCTTCCTCCCGTTGTTCCTCGCCGAGAAATCAAGGCACGGCGAAGTTCACGGAGACGGCGCCTGTTTCACACGGATCTGCCGGTTTCGTCGGCATCTAACTCTATCTGTGTGATCTGTTGCTTTGTGCACAGGCAGAATCAATTACCATCGGGCGCGGCACGCTGAATACAAATCAAATTTACCCCCAAACAGATGCCTCGCAACGCTAATCCACCGCTCACCTCCCACTTTATACTATGTTATTCTGCGTTTGCATTGAAAGATGATGATCTGAGCACGTGTCCTCGCGACGTGGAAGTCGTCCTTTAACGCCTGCATGAAAAACTGAATCGCGAGAAGCTTGTCGGACACGTTTGTTGTTAAATATTCAGCGGAGTAGCTCCAGACGTTTTGAATATAAGCCTGTAATCTGTAAACACCTCGCGGCTCAAACTCGTACTTCTCGGTGTATTTCAGATTACAGGTGGTCAGCTGTGGCGCGCTTTGATCTTGAGGCCACAATAATTTTCTCTTGACCTTTAAAATGAAAACAGCACCAATCCATTGTCGTGCCCGTCGTGGGCCGCGTCTCCGAGGAAGCCGGAGACCTGATAACTCGGGGCTGTTGTTTAGTTGTCCCCATTTACTCCATCTACGCAGACACAGCCGCACGCCGTCTCAGCATAACTTAAAGCTGAACGCGGCCCCGCAGCTGAATCCCGATGAAAACACTCGGAGATACCGAGGAGCTCCAAAGAAAAACCTGACGACGACATATCAAGAGTTGCTGCAGACTTTAGAAGCTGCTGCACCGAACATTTCATCCTTTAGATGTTTTACCGAACCTCACAGGTTACGTTGTTGATAATCAGATTGTGGAGCCCTTAATTTGAAGGTAACGATGTCTTTTTGCACTTCCACACAGGGTGAGGCAGGTTCTGAGGGTCCGGCAGGTAAAACAGGACCCGTAGGACCCCAGGGACCTCCGGGAAAACCTGGTCCGGAGGGTCTGCGTGGAATCCCCGGCCCGGTCGTAAGTCTGAGCTTCCTTTGCACGCGTCCACGCACAAAAAAAGCCCTGCTAAGGCACGATGATAGACTTCATGGAATAATCGATGCATCCATTCGGCTTATACTTTAGTTTCACTTGTTTACTCCAGCACACGTTCTTTCCCCTCCCGCCCTGTTCGGGCTATTAATCATCACGCTGAGCACAGAAAATCAATGGCAGGCCAGAGAAAATACAGCAGGCTGTAACGCTCACTACAACCGAATGGCTTTTCACAGGGTGAACAAGGACTGCCCGGCCCCCCAGGACAGGACGGTCCACCTGGTCCGATGGTTAGTAGGCATAATGTCTCCCTTTCCTCCTCCTCCTCCTCCCACTCTCCTCACTGTTTATCTTTCTACTTTTGCCCGACAGTTTAGTAAGATATTGCAATAAACATACATAAACAGGCGATGACGCTCACCGGTTTGAGGATTTGCATATTTCCCAAAACGCCGGACTGTCCCCCTGATATGTTTCTTTAATATGCGGGTGTTGTGCAGCTCTTGATGCTCTTCCTGCCTCTGCTCCTGTCCCCTTTCATGTCTCTATCTCTGATTTTCTGCTTCAGTTTTCCGTCTTGCCAGTTTCTCCCTCTTTTGTCTCTCTGAAATTGATTTTTAACTTCTTCCCTTGTTGTTTAGGGTCCCCCTGGTCTTCCCGGTCTGAAGGGTGACCCTGGGTCTAAAGGTGAAAAGGTGAGCGCAGCCCTTTTTCTTGTGTCCGCCTGCACGCTGGTTTAATTTCCCAGGTGCCAAATAGGCTGAGAGCTACACCTGAAAACAGTGAAAGGAGCGTTTGGATGGGGGATCTCGGTTCAGACTCAAGCTTTTCACAACTCTGCAACTGATCAAAAGCGGCACATCGCCTCGAATTACGAGGCAGCGTTGATACCAAAGCAGGCTCGTGTTAACATTTAAGAAACAAAATTAGTTTTTGTCGTAGCTGCTGCGAGAGAGGAGCTCCGAGCGGATTGAATGTGCGGCTGAACGTGATGCATCACTCCGATCCGTCTAATCTCGCTCTTTTCTCCGCCGCCGCTGTCAAATTTGCAGCTGAGATATAACCGCGGAGGATATTCAGACAGCACACATTACTCTGTCTAATTTGCCTCCCACGCGCTGACATGGCGGCTTGAGAGAGAGCGGTTTTAAAAGCACACAGCAGCGGCGCCGCGGCGCCTGTTGTGCGTTTTAAATGCTGTCAAGTTATCGGAGCCGGCTCGGGCTCGCCTGTTTCAAATTCATCATCTTTGTGTTGTGAATTGTTTTTGTTGTTGTTGTTGTTGTTGTTGTTTCATCTTTGGTCTGATGCAGAGGAGACATTTCGATTATAATTTCTGAGGATTTGTGTTTTAATTAAACTCTCCACAGCCTCCCGTGCGCATTCCGGTTTTGCAGTGACTTTTGAAGTTCGAGCTGCACGACGAGGAGCGTTGTTGCTGCCTTTCGACTGTTCTTTCGTGCGTTCACGTTTGTTTGTGTCCTGCAGGGTCACCCGGGTTTGATTGGACTGATTGGACCCCCTGGTGAGCAAGGAGAGAAGGGAGACAGAGGTTTGCCCGGGCCCCAAGGTTCACCTGGTGGAAAGGGTGACAGTGTAAGTAATTGATGAGTCCATTCCCCGTGTCGGTCCTCGGGGCCATTCGCCCTCCACCTCTTGCCATTTTTTAGCCCCTTTGCCCCTCCGCTGTGGCTGCAGGGGTCTTTCCACAGCCGCTTGCTGTTGATTAAAAGCATCTGAGGAAGGCATTGCGGTGCAGGACTCCTCTCCCCGACATATTATCCACACTGAGCACACTTTCTGTCGGTTCTTCTGACGGATTGGATTACTCCTTTATATTGCTCCAAAGATACTTTATGAGCTCCCATTTCTGCCCCTTCACTGTTTCTGGAGAGCCTTGGCTGTGGAGCGTGCAGAACTTCGTGGTACATTAGCAGCTCTCCATCCACTTTGCATTCTCTGCTATTGCCCTGAACATCTTGAACACCGGCCTCTGTGCATCCGATGCCCAATGTGATCGTTTAATAATCTGCACTGTGGCAAAACACTGATAAGCGTTTCTCCTCGACCGCCGAGTCCTCCACTTCAACACGACGCCGCACCGAAAGGGAGGCTGCAGCTCGGTCTCAGCAAAGCGCCGACGACAGCCTTCATCCATTTTTAAATAAACACAGCAGAGCGACTGAATGTGCTCCCCCGTCCTGCTGTGGCCCTCGGCTTGCCCCGGCGTTTTGATTTAAGGCCATGGGTTGGATTGAGTATCTGGAGATTAAACCTAATGAAATCGTAATGCCCCCCCCCCACCCTTTTGTCAGAGCACTTCAAAAAAAGTTTTTCGCTCAGTTTACCTTTTCTATTTCAGGGCCTCACAGCGATCCGGCTTCATTTTCTGTAATAAGATTGAGAATATCTGGGTTCAAAGAAACGGCGCCCCACGAGTGAAGCATTGGGTCTAAAGTAAAGACTTCTGTCCCCATCTCGGTTCATAAAGATCTCCGTAATTCCCTCTGAAAGCGTCTTATCATTATGCATCGGTTCGGCTCATGAGCTACGTATTCATTTCGTCTCCCTGTTCCCTCGCCATTATATTCTCCTATATCTTTTTTATTTCGCTCATTATTCAAGCCTCACAATAATACTTTTGTCTCCAGTGTTTCTTTAATATATATCCGCTCTCGTCTCATCTTATCACAGGGTATCAGTGGAGCCGCCGGTCCCCTCGGTCCTCCAGGGCCCCCCGGTCTGCCTGTAAGTCTTTTACCGATTCGGTGGCTCATTGAGATTCTACGCCGATGATAGAACGATTTTCCCAAATTGTTGTGCTTCTGTCCTGCAGGGTCCTCAAGGTCCCAAGGGAGCCAAGGGTTCAAGCGTGAGTACTTTCAGTGTTTCTAAAAGAGGCATATTGTCTGTGTGTGTCTGCTTTGGTGCATTTCGAATAAGACTCGTGTTTCTATTCCAGGGTCCTGCTGGTCCAAAAGGAGACACTGGTGCGATCGGTCCTCCTGGTCCTCCTGTGAGTATTTACAGCCACCGCTTTCGCCCGATCTTCCGCTAAAGGTTGTCACACTATCCAGCATTTCAGCATCGACGTTCGGTCTGAAATCTAAAGCAGCTTCTTTACACCGCGCCCTGCAGGGCCCACCGGGTGAAGTCATCCAGCCCCTGCCCATCCAGTCACCCAAGAAGACCAAGCGCTCCAGTGACATGCAGTCAGACGCAGCCATCATGGACTATGGCGAGGGCATGGAGGACATCTTCGGCTCCCTCAACAACCTCAAACAGGACATCGAGCGCATGAAATACCCCATGGGCACGCAAAACAACCCCGCCAGAACGTGCAAAGATCTGCAGCTCTGCCACCCAGAGTTCCCCGATGGTAAGATGAATCAAATCAGGAGTGTTATGAAATGCTGGGAGGAACATATGAAAACACAACCCTCTGTAATTCAGTTTCTGCCAGTTCTCTCAGATTTTTGCACCGAGATGGTTTTCGTCATGCCCCGTGCAAGCAGGACAACAAGAATTCAGGAGATAGGACTCAAATGCAGACGAGTGAGGGGCAGCAGATGCAGTTCAGTGATTTTAATAACAAAAGGGTACAAAGGCTTATTGGAAGGTGAAGCAGGCAAGAGTCAAAACCAGACAGCCTTCTGACATAAACAAACTAATCCAGCAAGCTGCTAGCGTTTGAAAGAAGGAAGAGTAGAGTAGAGTAGAACAACATCTAAAGTATCTTCAGCTCTGTGCAAGGTAACAAGACACATCTGCTCAATAAACTGATTTAAGAGTTAAAAGAAACCACTTTTTTAGTCAAAACCGTGATTGAGAACGCTGCTCTGAGACAGTTGGGCTCATCAGAGATACAGCTTTCTTTCCTTCTGTATCTTTTTGTCTGTCTGCTTTGGTAAATAACGATTAGGCCCGTCGTTCGCAGCTTAATGAAGTCGTTGTAAATGACGTCTGGGCCCGTGGTCTCCTCAGCACCATCAGGGTCTATCAACATGCAAAGTTGAGCGGTAATAATAATAAAAAGCTGTCATTTGCAGCAGCGTGAATCCGATTTGTTATTACTCATTTTGCTGCTGGTGGAAAACACGTTGTCAGAATGACCTCAGAGGCGAGAAGGGTCAGTTCACCTGTGAGGGGTTTGCATGTTGTGTCTGCACGGTTCTTCTCCAGGTGCTCCAGGTTCCTCTTGTAGTCCAGCCATGCAGGTTAGGTTGCATGGCTTTAAATAGCCCATCGGTGTGTCTATGTCTCTCTGTGATGTGCTGGGACTGCCCAGTGTGTATTATGCAGGCAGGATTGACTCCAGCCCCCTGCTTGCAGGGCAAAGGATGAGCAGTGGTAGATAATGGATGAATGGATCAAGCAGCGTATATGAAGCAATGAAAATGAGCAGTAAATTACTCCAAAGCAGAGCTTCACGTAGGATCAAGGAATCGAGCACACTTCATTTCGAAAAAGCAGCTTTGAGTCATTTTCTGCGGACGTTAGTTGAACGCGAATGTTTGAGTGTGCTTGGTTCTCCTTAGGCGAATACTGGATTGATCCCAACCAAGGCTGCTCCGGGGATTCCTTCAAAGTCTACTGTAACTTCACCGCCGGGGGCGAAACCTGCATCTATCCTGATAAGAAGTCTAATGGAGTAAGTGACTTTGGATTTGTGCCCGTGAGATTCCTAACTGCCTGTTTCTAATCATCGCCTTTCATCAGATATTAAGCCGTAATGTGAAACCGACACAGAGGTTGTCAAAGGAAGCCATTCGACTTGCTTCGGGGCTGAGCTTGTACCGATTTGATACTTTGTGCAAAGAACGCGAAAACCCCCGAGAAGCCATAGACTGATTTGACTGCGCGATGTTTGTGAAAACAATATTTCAAAGATATTAAAATAACAAACAGGTTTATCTTCTGCTCTCAGATGATAAACTTTGATGCCACCCTTGAGGCTGCGCTTTACACAACAAGACTTTCTCATGTTTGCAGCTTTGATTCATAGCAAAAATAATAACACCCGCGATAAAGCCTGCTGTTAATATGCTCTGTCTGCTTTTGTTTTCCGCAGGTCAGAATATCTTCCTGGCCTAAAGAAGTCCCTGGGTCGTGGTTCAGTGAATTTAAGCGTGGTAAAATAGTAAGTCTGTAAATGCATTGCTCCATCTCTCCTGTATTTCCCGTGTTTTGCTGCGCACCTGCGCAGAGACGCTGGCCGCCAATAGCCTCAAACAGCCGTGAAATCGCGAGGCGCTGACCCGAAGTTGCTTCTGGTTTAGTTACTTTTAGTTAAAGTCATCTCCATCCCTTTGAACCAGCGCTTCGTTTTCATTGTTGAGGGCATTGCAATTCTTAGTCTGTTCCATATGAAGAACAGAGCCTCAATAAAACATCACACAGGATTCGAGCTGGTTGCCTCAGAGTTTAGCATTCCAGTAGTCCCCGGTCTGCCCTTGAACAGTTAAAAAATGGTCTCAGCAAACATCAGCTGCTGTTTTCTTGTAGTCAGAAATGAAAGAAACGAGTGCGTCGCGCTGCATCACACCGGTCGCTGGCGCTGATTTAGACTTTAAACACAGCGACTTGCGGCAGAGCCGTATCCAGCTTTGTGGGATTAAAAGTACAGTACAACTCCCGGTGATGCACCGAAGCGCGCGTGCAGGTGCGGTTCACGCAAAGTTAATGCTCGGGGGTCGTGTGTGTTTGTCACGTGACCTCGACTCAAGCAGGCACAGATCTGAATTTAGCTTTCCAGACCAGCAGCAGCTTTGAATACTCTTGTTCTCTATAGTTTATTATTTTCATGTTTTCTTCAACTTGAAGATTTAAGTCAGTATTTAGATCATGTCGGTGTTAAAGTACGGTCGTGCTGCAGTGTCAGAATCAGCGTCTGTGTTCCGTTTGCACAAACAGTCAGACTGACTTTTGCTCAAATGGCTTCGGAGGGCTTTTAGGCGATGCAGCACGTCTTACAGAGGCCATGTTTGAACTGTGCTGCGGTTCCATTCAGTGACTGTAAAAGCAACTGTGTGTGTCAGACGGGTTAAGAGACAGCAGTGGTTACTGTATCGGTTGGAAAACCACTCAAACATGCTGTTTTTGGAGCATTGCATCATTTAAAACATGCAGAGCACCTGCTGTGATACAGTTGCATCCGCTAGCAATGCTAGTATACGTGTCATTTGGGTGCAGGGGCTCACGTGCAAACACATTATGGCCTCAGTGGTCTGTTGAACGTCTGTGGATAATCTCTTTTATATACCTCTGTAGAGCAACTGTAGGCACATGCAGCATGCTGTTGCATCTCCTGCAGGTGCAAACACAAGTAAATTAGCAGTCATTGCTAACAGTTGGCTATTTGGGACCGGGATGCATCTGGCAAAGTTACTTCGCTTAGTTTAGCAAAACATCTCCGGTCTCTCCAGACTCTTCGGCGGTTCTTCATCGGTTCTTTAATGAACTGCAGCCAGCTAAGAAGACTGCATGCGTGCACGCTCCTAATGTCCCACACAGTGTGTTAACGCACAACAGGTGGCACTTCCTCGGGTACAGACGGACCTGAAACTCATCCGCTGTAGTTAGATTCCCTTTTCCCTAAGTGTCAAAGGAAATAAGATCAGCTGCCTCTTCTCATCGAAACACAATTGAGATCTTTTAAATGCCTTCAGCATCAATAAACTACAGACTTGATCTCATTTAAAAAAAAATCCTATTTCAGTTTCTCCCCGGCTGCCAAAACTTTGCTGAATTCATTTTACATTCATAAGTTATTGACTTTTACTTTATTGAGCAAGCCAAGTCTTCATCTCGCTCCACGTGTCAGTGCTGTTGGTTCATCGTGCAGCCAGGATCCAACATGTGTGCCTTTTTTTCTGAACATCGCAACCAAGCTTTGGCTTTTAAATCACTGAGTCTTTTATTCTGCGTGCATGATTGCTGTGTGTGATTTTGCCTTCACATTTCTTTCATCTTTTCATTCTCGTGTTGTTTTGATGTTCTTGTTCAGCTCCCGTCTGCTCCTCATCCTTGACCACTCTCTTCCTCTCCCACCCACAGCTTTCCTATGTTGACGCAGACGGAAACTCAATAAACATGGTGCAGATGACCTTCCTCAGACTACTGACAGCCTCGGCCAGGCAAAACTTCACCTACAGCTGCCACCAGTCTGTGGCGTGGCACGACGCCACCAGCGACAGCTACGACAAGGCGCTGCGCTTCCTGGGCGCCAACGATGAGGAGATGTCCTACGACAATAACCCTTACATCAAGGCCCTCTCAGACGGATGTGCGGTAAGATGCTGTTCGTCTAAATGAGCAGGAAGTCGCTGCCACCGCTCAGAACGACTGAGAGCTAGCACAAACATTGTAATATGGCGGCTTTCAAGGTTTTTCTTGTGCGAGTTATTAAGAAAAACAATCATTAAAAAGGTTCTTTCAGCAAATATCGAGTGTGATCGCTGACACATTTACTCCTGCGGTGTTTCAAGTGAAAGCCCGAGACCCGTCAAGCTTTGAATGGTTGTAATCAGCTGCTCGTTCATTTGGCACACGCTGAAAGGCACTAAAGGCCGGTAAAATGAAATCACATTAGCGGTGAAAGAAGGAAGAGTGGAAAGCTACGACTGTGGCAGGTGACAGCTGATGATAGCTCAGGTCTAAAGTAAATGAGTGGGCAGGCTAACGATTAGCGTTTAGCGCAGCTAGAAACGTGTCACAGAATCGGTGTGTGTTTCAGGGACCTGCTTGTCTAATCGCTTGCTGTGCTTCTCTGTTTGCGTCTCTCCCGCTGCAGACGAGGAAGGGCTACGGAAAGACTGTGATGGAGATTAATACTCCCAAAATCGATCAGGTGCCGATCGTCGATGTCATGTTGACTGACTTTGGGGACCCGAACCAGAAGTTTGGGTTTGAAGTTGGGCCCGTCTGCTTCCTTGGCTAAATAAAAATGAAAAAAGAAACAAAAGGACTTGATGGGGCCAGCAGAGAAAGTCAAGTTGAGACGTTTTGGGTACCACCAAACCCCATTTCTAGCCCCCCACCCTTTTCTATGCCACATGCAAGTTTTGAATAAGAGATGGTGTAGCAAACATGTCTTTCCATGTATGTACGTGTAACCCAGGAAAATACTTGTTGCCCTTGTAGGGCTCGAACCACATGACTTAACCACGTTATGGAGCAAAGGTGAAGGACATTCGAACGCGTGGCAGAGGAGGGTGAATCGGAGGTAGCCAAGAGAGGGGGGTCAGGCGGCACGAGGGGCACGCAGACCTCCTCTCTGGATTCTCCAGGTGCTGTACGAAAACGACTACAATGGTGCTTGTTCAAAAAAAAAAAAAAAAAACACAAAAAGTATAAAGAGGTGCTAAGAAAGAAGGTGTATTTTGATAATTATATAAAAAAAAACTGTAATTATTATTTTGTACAATACTGTTATTTCTGAATCCACTTTCAAAACTTGCATGTGTATCAGATTCTGCTTCCGGCTCTTTAATTTCAATGTTGGATAGACGTACAGTGTAAGTTAAAGACACCATCAAATCAAATAAATTTCTAATTCTGGTATTTCTTTGTCTGAACACATACTGTGTACCTGTCATGAAGCAAATAAAGTGAGCATTCAAACAATTCTCTATCGCTAAATTAGACTGTATGCCCTTTGTATATATATATTGACAGTCCCAGGCTTGAGGTTACTTGCTGTTTTGCCCTGGCGACCGTAAGGTGAAACAACTGGAAGTACCACACCAGCACGTACACGGCAACATCTCCCACTAATGTTGTGATCCTGTGCTTGTAGGAAGCGATCATGGCATTCATTTTTCCTTTATTTAATTCTATTTGTTGTTTTCTTGTTTTGTTTTCTGACAGGCTTTTTATTTCGGTTGTATACCTCAAACTTTCTTGATAACCTGTAAGATGCAAGGATGTTATGCCCTGTATATACCTTGGTTAAGCAATTAAGTTTATATATTTTGGGTGGGGATTTTTTTTAAAGAGAGAAATACAATAACTGTTAGACATCCACTGTTCAAACCCTTCTGTGAATGCAATGAGACGACCTATAGGTGACCCATTTTTGTAACTAAAATGAGAAAATGTTTTAATGTGCTTTTTATAGTTCATTTAAATATTAAAAACTGGATTCTAAACAACAGTGAGCTGAATGTCTCGATGGTTTGTGTAAGATGACTGTGGAGCAGCTCTACCTACAGTACTGTAAATGTCAAATGCTTTAAATCGAGGCTATGTTAATTCGACTAAGACTCTGGGCTGGTGCAATTCCATCTCTCTTGAAACCAATAAAGTACCATCTTACAATAATTTCCTCTCATTACGAGTACATGAATGGAAAACGTGATTATAAATGTCTCCTTCTGTTTGTCACAGGAAGAACGAGCACACGCTCGCTTTAATGCTGCTGCTTATTCCCACGCGGCCTCCCAGAAGGATTAGCCATGGACTTAAGCTACATTACACTATGTACCTAAGTGTTTGCCAATCCACGGAGGCACCAAAACACACACGCTCTGCTCTTAGATAAGTGTGTTGTCCATTCACGTAAAGGGATGCATGTAGGCTAATTGACTACAAAGGATGCTAAAGGCTCCATTAGAGAGAGGGGGGAGGGATGCAGGTACTGTAACATCTGCACATGTGTTTTTACACAGCTGCATGTCGTGACGAATGTGAATTACTCAGTTGTTTTTTTTTTATACGAAATGTGAATTTCAATTTGCCGCTGGGAGCCGTGTGAGATCCAGCTTGGAGTTATTTGCAAGCCTTTTGATTTTTTTTCCCCACAAAGAAAAGCTGCGAGCGCGACTTCAGAGAGAGAAAATTGTGAAATCGCGTTTGATAATTCTGTTTGGCCTGGTGTTGGTGGAGGGGGGTGGGGGGGATTTCTGTGCAAGGTGCGAGCTGAGGCTTGTTCTTACACGTCCAATCAGAGCTGTTGCGGTTACACACAAATGTGATGCTGCACTGGGGTCTGCACCAAGCTGCATCCAGCAGCCGGCTACTTTAGCTTTGCAAAAGGACTGAAAACAAACCAGCATGGCTCCAAGCCCACCCACCAGCACCTCCAAAGCTCATTTATTATTGTAACCACATCTCCTAGAATATATACTCTGTATTTATGCATCACTCTGGGAGTCACAGCGCAGGACAAAGTGCAGGACTGTGGCACCAGAACCCAGGGCTCTCATCCAGACCTGCCAGTGGAAGCTGAATCATGCCACGCTCGCTGTGAGAGGATAAGTGCACTGCAAGACTCCCTGTTTCACTGATAAGCAAATGAAATGCATTGAAATTCGACATTTTGCTGGTAAACTCAGTATAAACGCTTTTGCAGCTCGCCAGGTACATTAATTAACAACACATCCTCATTATGTTAATAGAAGTCTTAATGCAGCCGGCAGTTTGTTTCCCCTCAAAGCGTGTTTGCAGTTGCACATTAGCCGTGTATAAATATCATTTCTAGGAGACAGGGCTCCTAATTAACACGTTGTATCCTGTTTGTTTTGCTCGCGTCGTGCGCCGAAGTGACACGGGCCAGCGCCAGTTTCAGGGAGGCTCAGGAGGACGGACTAATAATTAGGCCTGTTTTTTGTTTTTTTGTTTTTTTAAATTTCAAGGCGAGGCGAGGAATTTGCAGCGTCACAAACAATCTGCAGGCTGGAAAATGATGAAAAGACGAGGCTAGCCGTTGTTTCCGTTTCCTGTTTTTGATGCTAAGCTAAGCTAGCCAGCTACTACACGCCTACCATTATGTTTCCATCTAACTCTCAGCATGCAGTGAACAAGCCTTTTTCCTAATGCGTCATGCTTTAAGTTTTCATTTCATCATCTTCATCCCAGGAATTTAACTGAACTCATTCTGGTGGTTTTTCTAATTAATATCCTATTAATTGATTCTAATCAATTGTGCAGATTGTTTCAGCCGCACCGCTGAAATCCTGCTTCGAAGCTCCTCTCCTTGAATTCATGAGGAGAAATAACAGAGCTAATTAGTATTCAGTGCTTCCCGAGCCTCCTTGAAACAAATGTTAGCGATGGCCTGTGTCACTTCAAAGGATTGACCATCGCTGAACCTTTTATTTTCCCCTCCGAGAGTGCAAAAGAAATCCAACATAATAACAACTGACAAGTCTGTGCTGAGCAGCTAAAGAAATGGACTTTGTATTTTCTTTTTATCTTTCTTTCTTTGGAGTGGGGGTCTTTGTGGAGGAGCGACCAAAGAGAATACTCATGTGGAACCGCACACACGAGGAAAACAATCAAGGAACGCTCCCCCGCGGCTTCGGGGGAGAAACTCAGCTCCGCACTCATGTTACTTTCAACTTGCTTCTGAGCCCTTTAACAAATACAGTGTTTGTCTGAGGAGGTGACTCGCATCCTCGACGGAGGCTTTTTACATATTCAAGACACACAGTTTAATTTAAATGAAGCAATCAAACTTCTTTGAGTTGTTGTGGAAGATCATAGTAATAATCTCCTACATTATCATATAAATAAGTGTCAGATTTGTTATTCACTGATTGACAAAACACAATAGTGACTTAAAGTAAATCCACTTTGTCAGAGCCTCTGCGTTCGGGGGTGCAAACGCTGCGCGGTGGGTCTCGTCACTGAAAAACCTTCCTGCTCGCAGGAGGAGATGTTTTTGTGCCATTTCCTGATTGCTTAAGATAAATAGAGGGCGAAAATAACCAGAAATGCTTTGTTTATTAAGAGAAAATTGATAAAAAGGACGACCAAACTGTCACGGAAACAAAGATATTCCCCTTGAAAGATGCTACATCAACATGTCAAATGGCAAAAAAAACATTTTTAAACACAAAAAACCCAAAACATTCAGATCGCATTAACATGCTTAAAATGTGTAGTTTAAGCACTTTCAAAGGTTTCACTCTTGCACTTATGTTACCCATGACTGTTTGTACAGTTTGTGCACAACTACAGGACATAATTCATATTGTAGATTATGAATCTATATTTAGTCCTTAGCAACGTCCCCAGTTGTCAGGAAAACTATTTGCTGCTGTTCAAACCGCACCTTGATTCCTCAGGGATCTGAAGAGATTACGCAGCGCCCCGGGGATCACCCAGCGACCTTACAGTTGCAGCGGGCTTTAAGTGGAGCTGAGATACTCGTCTGAGTCAAGAGGGCAGCTATCCTCCATTTGGACGCAGCACGTAACAAACAAGCTCACCTCACCTCACCTTGAGAAATGGTATGACAGTGTCTCAGGTACGTCAAAGCGTGCGCGACGCTGCGGCGCGAGAAAACCAGTTTGATCGGCGTCTCGCTGCTGCCGTGAGCTCTCCTGATGCGAAACAGACACACGAGTAAGTCACAGACAAACACAGGACTCACACAGGACAGACTTTAACGGGAGTACAACGAAGCAACAAGCACCAGCTGTGCCAATCAACTCGCCTGGCACCGCTGTCATGAGTCATCTCCACACGTCTCTCACCTGCAGCGTAACGCCAACCACGCTCACACGCTCACACACACACACACGATCGTGTTCCAGTGACTTGGATGTAGGCTGTAGAAGAGTAATGCATGTTGTGACAGTGATGCCCTGTTGCCATCTTGACTCCACCTAGATCCATGTGAATCCAAAAATGGCAGCACGTTAGCATATTAGGCTAACAAACTAAAAAATCTTGTTTGTACACTAATCTGCATTGCTATCTGGACAGTTTTGTCGTTAAGCTAATGTGGAATTGTGCAACAGCTTAATTCCTGGCAGTTAACAACACAACAAGCAGTAGTTTTCATCTGAAATGAAACTAAAATGCACCAGCGTCAAGCACAGCTGCCGGTTCAGTAACTGCAATTAGCAAACTAGCTAGCAACCCTATTAGCATCCATGTCACTCAAAGCGGCCACACTTTAGCAGCTAAGTTGGATGAAACTCAACCCAAATGATCATTTAGGCACATTCGGCACATTTCATCCACTGATTCAATTAAAATTGCTTTACAAAGTGCAAAGTCCACATTGCAGCCATCATTAAAAAGTACTTTTATAGACCGGACCAGGCTGCAGAGATGTTTACCAAACCGATGGGCATTAGCTATCTGTCGGCACGCATGAACTTATTATTATTGACATGCATGGACTTTTTCCTGCAGAGGATGACGAACGTGCAGATCAGTCGTGTTTTATGAGGTTTGCAGGTGTGAGCCCGATAGCAAACAGTGCAGAGAGAGCGAGAGAGAGCGAGAGAACCATTTCAGAGCCCTTTGTTGAGCATGTGTGGGTGCTTTTGATGGTGAAAACAGGTTAATAATTCACATTCTGCAGCAAGATCTTTTCTTGGCTTTTAAAGTCTTTTCTTTCAGGTCTAATATTTGTAGCGTATTATGCTGGGAGTGGGGAGATCGCTATCTGACGGCTGAAAAAAATCCCATTTCTATCGCATCCCAGAATGACTCAAGCTGTATTTTTCTATTACATTATCAGTGTTTCAGTATTTTAATGTCACCTTTTCAAGAGGTAATTTTGCCCATTTGCAATTTGTGATAAAGAGGGGCTGAAATAAGTCTTAAATATCAGCAGCAAATACACACAGCCGGGAGCGCTCATTGTTGGGGCTTGATGGCTTACTGAGTCACACCAGGAAAGTATATTGGAAAATTAATTAAATGTTTTGTATTACTCAATTATCATAATTTTGTTTTCAAGTAGAACAAGAATAATGTTCTTCATGACGTTCCACAAATAAATGCAATTTAGTTGAAAGGGCTCTAATTGAATACATTTCGAAGACGGGGAGTTGTCAGAGTCAGGGCCTTCACAATAGCGGGCTCTGATCTGCCAACTGCAGCGGTGTCAAATGAGGTAAACCAGCTGAGCGGAGGCTTTCCAGCTTTAATGCAAACTACATTCTCTTGTGGCAAGCCGGACCAATGTGAAATTGTAATGCGGCTCACCAGAGCTGGTCTGAAAATGCCCCAAGAAAAGTGGGATTTCAGTATAAAACAGAACGTTTTTACCTCCGAGAATGAATCCCTAATGTTGCCTAAAACTACCCCCAATGCCCTGCCTCTTCCACCCATCTGCCCTACAAACATAAAACAGACAAATACAACAACAACACTGATGTGCAATATGCCTTTCCCTGTGTTATGTTTCAAATCATCCATATACTTCAAAGATTGATTGGCTGCAGAACCTTTACAGCGGGGAGCATCTCTACAAGACAGATGGGTTTGCGCCACATGTACACTTCGTTTTTACTATTCCTGCCTGGCCCACCAATCCAAAGCAGCGCATTAAACATGCAGGCGGGGTGCTCCGTCAGCACAAATAAGGATCGAGTGGCAATCATTTTAAAACAAGACTCCCAGCTCCGGCGTGGTCCTCGGAGCAGGAGCCCGGGACAAGTCCCCGCTGCAGTGACTGGCTGGGAAACCCGAGGGAATGATGCACAACCGCTCTGTCACCATCACATCCATTCTTAGTAAACTTTGTGCGCGGATGTAACACGCTCTAAGCTATTTCTGTGATTCAGTTAATTAGCAACCCCGGCGGCTTGATGTTACTGTATCCTCTGTGGGAGTGATGAACGGTCTGATCAGCTACTGCGGGGAGCTAGAAAGCTGAAGTATCTTTCATAATTGACGATTACATGTGTAAATGTCAGTGCCACATATCTGCTCAGGGACTGTTTGGAATTGCTGCTGCTCAGGGTCTGTCAAAGACCCCAGTTCAGGGTCTTGCAGGAGAAAGCCACTACTCAGGCAGCTGAATAGCAGATCTTGCAGATATTTATTTACCTTTGTCAAACTGCAAATAATAATAATTAAAAAAAAAACCTTTAAAAAGATTCAAGACAAGTTTTAAATGCTCTGCAAGCGTCACCTTTAACGTTCTCTCAACGTTTTAGAGGCATCAGCTGCAAAACGGTGGATAAAAGCCTGTCTAACACGAGCGTATTTGGAAAATTAACACAATAAAGCTTCAGATAAAAACAAACAAAAGGCCTAAATTATGAAAAAAATGTCAGACAAGTCTGAACCAAACCTCCTTCAGACTCTAAAATATAAATAGGAAACTAAACAAAACTAAATGTCAGTATATGAATAATATATAATTTGTGTGTACATACAGTGAGGACTACAAAAGTCTTTGCTCTATGCATTTCAGCAATCTGATACCGGTAATCCCAAATCAATCAGTCTTAAAGTGTTGGTTTTGTGCCGTCACTGGTTTTGTCAAATGCATTTCGCCGACATTCAAGGTTGCAATAAAGCATTGCGTGACTCAGAGTGTTTCCCTTTTGGGATTATAATACAAAGATGTCAGATTTTAGATTTTTAGTCCTTTGAGTCTGGTCATTTAAATCACTCCTGATCCGACTGGCTTATTATTTATTTGCTTCACTCTGTGGCTCACATTAGTTTGCTTCTAGGAGTGACTCTAGGGACAGAGGTGCAGCCATTACAGGAAAAGTTTGACATTTTGGAAAAGGCACTTACTTGCTTTCATGCCATGTGTTGAGTGATGAGGCGACTGCAGCTGGAAACAGCCCGTCCAGAACAGAAAAAAGACCTACCAGCACGTCTAAAGCTCGAGAACCAACATTTTATAAATCTTTGTTCAATCTGCGCAAAACCCTAAGTGTCATTGGGGTCTTGTTATTGTTCTAACCTTTATTTTGCCTTATTTACAATGACGAACCAGCGAGCTCCAGGGTGGAAGGAGGGTTGGAGCCAGGTTTAGCTCTTTCTCCCCGTCTTATTGATCTTTATGTTAAGCTAAGCTAACTGCCTCCCAACAAATCAATGGACAATCTTCTCATCCAGTTCCTGGAAAGACAGTAAATCAGCATGTTTCCATAAATGTTGAACTACTCCTTTAAAAAGAAAGCCGCAGGCAAACTTATTAGACTTATACAATAATGGCTCCCTGATTGTTAATCACTGCTTCCTGCAGTACATCATCAAGTAGTATTATTAATACCCCGGTCCCTGCAGTGGCAATCATGTGATAGATAGTGGGTGTCAGGAAAAGGGAACGTGAGAGTTCTCTGAATCCATCGTGGCAGTCAGCACGGACCCCAGGCATCAGTCACTCTCCCAAAACCCCTTGGAGAAAAGGCTCAGACTGATATTAATGATTCAGCGCGCGAAACGACACTCCTGTGGTAGCCCTGAACGGGTACCTGGTGTGTATGGTCTTGTTCTGTCTTTGCCTTTCAAAATCCTCAAGTGGACTTCAAGGCCACATTTTAAAAAAGGGGAGATAAAGAAGCGGAGGGAGTGATCAGAGAGGCACGCCAAGTGATTGTGAACGAGCCCTAAGGCACATGCCAAGGCTCCCCTCGTTAGAAAACCTGAGAGACCGTCAACAGCAGATCCACCGGGACCCATAACAAAGCTCACCACATGCAACGCTTCAAAGACGAGCACTCATTTGAATACGTTCAGATGAGCCCTGTGCTGCACTCTCCCGTCCTGTGCATGAGGTACCGTAGGTGGTGCGTGTGGCAGTGAATCCCGAGCAGGACAACAGGCTCCCCGACCTCCCTACCAATAAATTCTAGTGCACATCCCAGGAGGTAGTGAGCCGGCGCGCTCTTAAATAGCAGGTAAGGGACAAGCGTGAAGATTGTGTTTACCAGCCAAGGACAAGGAAGGCAAATCTCACAGGGCGGCGGCGAAGACACTGCAGAATAGATCCTGACAGCACCTGTTAAAACATTTAACAGCTCGACTTTTCAAAAGCCGTTTCTTTGCTTGGAAGGGCGAGAGCGGATCTCAGGAAAATGAAAGTAGGAGGAGGATGAAGGGGCAACACGAGTAGGAGATAGGTCTCTTTGTTCAAATTTAATTAATAATGTTGGAATAAGGATTAAGCGAGACAAATCTGACGGCGGAGAGTAGCTGCATCCTGCTAAAACACCGGCTTAAAGTCACCGCCTGATTAATAATTTAATAACGCTGCTTTTGTTAAAACTGTCACCTGCCTTGTGTGGGTGTATTATAAGCAAAAATATGTTGAGCGAAGGTTGTTGTGGACTTTGAAGCAGACCTTTCTTGTCTCTCTCCGCGAGCGGCTGCATAATTGATTCTGTGAATAATTAATTCTCTGAAAATGCTGCGGTGAGTCGTTCGGGCAATTACCACTGTATGTGTGTATAATGTGTGTTTGTGCGTATTAGTTGTTTTTTTATTTATTTATTTTTGACACTCTCTCAGTTTGGTTTCTTTTTTTTCCCCACAGTGTTAGGCAGGATGAAGCCGGGACTTAATTAGCAACTTATTTCTGGTCAGTTTGGTAACACGACAGAAATTCAGTCTTTAGGTGCTCATTCAGTTTCTCCTGCTTGAGCACATTAAGACAATGCAGACTGTTTAAACCCATGCTAACTGTTTGAGGCCTAAAGTGCCTCATGCATATACTCCATATGTTGCTCATATGTTGCTGTAGTGTGCAGCATTTTCATTTTGCACCTATCAGGACTGATGATATCACAGCTCAGGCTGTGTTTCTGCTTCACCGAGGTATAAAACTTGTATCCCGTGACATAACAGTGGTGGAAGTAAATGCACACAAATGCATTTGCATTTGCACGTTTTCTGGAAGTGCAGTTAAAACTCGCCCTGCGTTTGAATTAATTATCCAAATCAGAAATAAAACAAGCGTGGACATGAATCCGATGGCTGCAGCGGAGGAAAGAAACTCAAAGGCTGCACCGCCGATTTTCAGGTTTACAGTTTGTTGCTTTAAACTTTGGCTCCACTGTGACTCACCTGCATTCATCTAAAATATATATTTATTTAATGCATTTGTGAGATCATGTTCAGTGTTAAACATAAAAGATACCATCTGATCAACTTTACCTTATAGTTAATTTATCCATGGTCCCTCTGTTAGGTCACAATTAAAACATAGAATAAACAAGGCTGCACACAACAAAACAGCTCTCACCCATAATGTGAACTGGAACTTACAGTTTGCATTTGCAGTTTGTTTCAGTTCAAGCTCTTACCTAAAAAAACATGTTTACCTGTATATGATAATCCATATGCTTAGGAGGTTTTAGCAGTTTCACTATGAAGTAATTTGCAAAGATGAATGTAAATAAATGCATATGAATGTTGTTTTTCCTTTAATCATCTCACACCCCCTCAGATCCATCTTCTCACCCTTTGGAATAAACTCCCAAACTGTATACTAGCTCCACCTCAGCCAGCTACAGCGCAGTGAAATGCTAATGTGCACTGATGCATCAGTATGTATCTGCAGTGATGTCAGTCCAGGGGAAACAGTGCATAATCACTACTTTACCTTTCTGTGCTTTAAGCTTTACATTTCTGTGCTTCTGCCTGGTTTTAAATGCACGACTTCCTGTAAAGTAAAAGACCCGAACACTTCCTGCGCCACCGCAAAAGGGGGGGGGGCGCCATCGAAATCTAAAAGGAATGCATCCCATTGACTGTCTCGTCCTTAAAGGGCGCTCCTCTGTTGTCACAGGTATCAGGAATTCATTCCCTCCGAGACAAGTTAGGAAGAATGTTCTGCACAAGGTTGCACCTATCGACCTGCCTCTGATGGATTTGATATTTAGCCCACATCTCCCCTACAGCCTTATTCACATCGCAGCCATCTGAAGTCTCGTCACACTCAGGGAGGGAAACTATTCCACCTGAAAGATTGGCATTTCATTTGGAAATCAGCTACACTGCTGTCGTCACTTTGGGGGCTCTCACGTTATGTCCAGACCCTCTTCATTTCTGGTGAATTCTGGTGTTTCCGCCACTGAAATTGCATGTTCTTTCTGCAGAACGGCGGCATCAAATTCAGAATTGAGGACATATTCAATAAGACGTTTAGTCGCAGCTTCGCTCTGACTTAAACCGGCTCACATTCATCCGACTCGCATTACGAGGCCACATTAAACCCGTAGATTTACACAAAACAGTCGGTCCTGGCATCAGGCGGCGATGGCGGCAATTGTTGTGCACTTCTATTCGACCGGGCGGGGGAATACTTATTTCAGCCGAATCCTTTATTGGAGCTGAAAATTGATGATGTCACACATCAGCGGTCTAATCCTCTGAGTTGAAAAAGCCCTCTGCGGCGGCACGGCGCGGTCTCACGCTGCCTGATTATGCCTTAATGTATACGTGGCCTGATATGTGTAGTCTCCAGTCTGCTGGAGGTTTAGGCACCTGCTGCTGCTCCCTATGAGTTAGAGTGTAGGTTGGCAATACTGTCACAGTAGCTTTTCTGCTTTGAAATGCCCACAATGCATAATTAAACAACCTGATGTAATCTGATTTATCATCCTTATTCGGCCTCGCTCCCTCACATAACGAGTGCTCTGTCCAGAGCTTGCAGCCTGGTACTCGTGTTTATGTGACGAGAAGACAGCCTTGAGTTAAGAGGGCGTCGATGCTCTGGAAGACACAGGCGTTTTTGTTCCTTCCTTCGGGCGCAGGGAGACACGTTTCATATCCATCCAAAGTTCAGAAGTGAAGACATCAAGCCTCCTCGCACATTGTGAAATCATTTAAACAATGTGCGTGCTGATTAAAGGCGGTTGTAAAGGGAAGGCAGAGCGCTGCACCTCTGACTGTAACTGTATTTATTGACAATAAATTCCAGTAAATGAAGACTGCAGACGGGAGCGGAGAATATCCCTGCATTTTAAATTTGCAAAACTTGAGAGGCAATTTCCCATTGAGACAGGAAATTAAAACACTCAGGGACGGCGGTGAACTGAACGCTTCAGCTGCAGAGAGATAAATGGACGATTATTGAGCATTTGACCATGAGCCAGCCGGGCTGACATTTTAATGACACATTTCTCGGGTAATTTTACATCTGTGTGGCCTGGTCAAAGAAGGAGTCACGGCACTTCTCTCCTCGGGGCTTTTGAGAGGATGAACTGGCTCTCGCCTTAATCACGCGCGCGTATGCACACGTATACAGACAGAATGTGTGCAGTTAAAGCCGTGAGATCGTGAAGAAGTGACAGGTGCTGCACGCCTGATTCTCCAGGACTAAGTCTGCTTTGTATGTTTTGCTCTGAGCTGGCATGCATAGGGAGGAAACACGGAGAGGATGATGAAGCAGTGTCCTGTGCTAAGCTGCAGCCACAAACAGGAATTCCATTCAATTCAAACCACAGCTGACCGTCGGCTAATCCCTGCTGTCACCACGCCTGTCAGTCTTTCCATTCTCCTGCAGCACGTTGCATGTTGCTGTGTCAGATTCACCGCGCATATTCATGGTGATTTTCAAAACAATGCACCAGGCAAAAGCAGGCTTTTCATTCATGCCAGCAAACACTGAGTTTGTCACCTGAAATGACTGCCACCAGTAGGTCTTTATCGCCTGTTGCTAGCTAGCTAATTAAGCTAAATGTAGCTACATCAGTTGCATGAAGACCCCGTCTCCGGCTATGTTTCCAGCGACCTCATAAAACAAGAATCCAGATGTCAGTGCAGTATTGTGCTAAAAGATCGAGGCAAGCGCTAACGGGCTCCAGGCGTAAAGTCAGGATTCTCACCAGCTCGTGCAGAAGACGTGGGAATTAAAAAACAACATTGTTCTTTTGTTGCAGCGTCGAGCTGGTGCAAGCTCTACAGTGCAGGGAACATAGTTAAACGGTGGATTTGCTAGTCGAATTCTTTTTAATGCTAACTGTGCTACACTGTAATATGAATGCTCCTAGTCTCTAAAGAACAGAAGGTCATTGTAAACAAACAGTGAACAAACCATGAGGGACCATATGTCATGCAATCATGTGGGAAACCATAGATTGCAATGATCAGTTTATTACGCATTGTCAGTATGGAGTGGAAGATCTGTTTGCTGGGAACTCTGGGAGCCGACAGCGGTTGATGTGGGAAGAAAATCAAATCCAGATCTGCAGGTTGCTGCGTCAGTGGCGACGCTGCTCATTGTGCGTAATCTTAAACTCTGCTCAACCTCAGCTTGTTGCCTGTGGTGCTGGCATCTCGCTGCTTGCTGCTGCCAAAGCATCTGAAGCCCTTAGTCGCCATCCTTCATTGAAAATGAATGACCGCCGTCTGCTTTTGCATCGTCTGAATCCTTTGGTGTGAGAATAGGCGGTTCAGTGAATGGCCCCTTATTGATCGCAGCAAAACCTAAGCTGCTAGCATGGATGCTGCACGGACTCGTGTGTGTCAGTCGGTTTATGAGTTAACAAAGTTAACTTTCAATGTTTAAAAGCCTCTGTGCTTTCTTTTATCATTTCCACCTTTATAAATCATAGAAACATGCAGTTCATGAACACAGACTAACAGGCCTTCAGGTTCAGAAGTTCAGCTGCTGCTGCTGCTGCTGCACAAATTCAAGACTCACAAATATACGGCAACTCATTAAACTTCTCTTGAGAAACTGTAACACAGCAAGAAATATTCATCAAATTAACATAAGAGTAGAATATTATATGATAGAGATTTGATTAACATAACGAGCAGCTGTTAGTAACCATTATGTTCACCTCTCTGACCTAAATCTTATGTCTGGTTGCCATAGTGAGGCTCCACAGATATCACCTGCTCCGGTTTTAATGGAAACATCCAGCCTTGAATGACCTTAGGCTTTGATCAGCATGTGATAATCAATATATTCCTGGATGAAAATGTTGTAATTTACTCTGTCGCTGTAAATGCACTCCTCCTTTGTGGTTAATGACATCCTCTGTTTTCCCACAAGGACTTTCAACAACCCCCACAGAACAGGACTCACCTTGTTGGATGCGGCTTCTGATTAAAGTTGTAGGTGGGGGAGAGCAGGAGTGCCGGTAATAGTCGAAAACAAGTGAACGAGAGTTTTAGTGGGTGAGAAGCGCTCGTGCTCCTCGGTGCCTCGACTGGATCCAGATGTTGCTGAGAAGGTTCGTGGTTACAGTTCGGACAGGCTTCAGCACGATTTGTCTTTTTTTTTTTTTTTTTTTGTCATTTCAAAAACGTGAACTTTCGCTGAACCTCTTAACGCACGAGCTCTATGATTCAGCTGTGGTTCAGCATGGGCAAGCTGACATTTCCTCCAGTCTATGCAGTCATGCAGGGAAGTAGCAAGATTGCTTGTCCGCACACCTCCGCGGCATACAGTGCATCATGCCAAACAGAGGAAAAAGGCCGTGTCGTGGAGAGAACGCACAATTCCTACATTAGCTGCAAACATTCGGTCTGTTGTGAATCATGCAGCGCCGCTCTTGAGCCATTCAGTGGGGAAAGCAGCAGAATAATTCACCCTTGTCATCATCAATGTGTTCCTTTGAGGTGCACGGTGTTACTGTAGGCTCGCTTGGCATAAGAGCTTGGGGAAGCAGATTCTCGGGCCGAGGCATGAGTCTGCACCAATATTTTATGCCGCTGTTGTTTTGTACATTGTTATGCAGGTTTTAGTGTTTGTCAGCAGTGTTGCCTTTAAAACCGGGGCTCAAACAGACAGCCAGTGCTTAGCTTTCTGAAAGAAGCAACCGCAGTCACAGTTATTATAACTTCTCCTGTTACTACCAATGATAATAATATAATAATAGTTAGTATAATGCATTAATGCACAGACCTGCATGGGGAGCTTGGTGCATCATGGGAAGTCGTTAGCAGTCCAGCAACAGAAACGATATAATTCATTTGCTGATTGGTAATAATTAGCATAATTGAGCATTGTCTCCAAGTTTGCTGTCACGGTTATTTGCATACTTACTTATATTTCTTTTCACATGCATAGTTTCCCTTATGTGACGGTAATTTATGTGCATTGTGTTGCGGTGCAGGTTTTATTTCAAGGAAATCCAGAGGGACAATCCCACATTTCCTCCCAGACATACACAGAAATTCATTACAGTGGCTTGAAGTAGAAAGGCTTGTTTGGTTTTCAGTTAATTGCTCTAACCCTTTGGCTAAATTAGCATAATCTTGCAAGTGTCAGACGCAAAGGAAGGATGCATTCAAATCCCTGGTTTGATCACGATTTCGGCCAGCGCTTTCTTAGATATGAAGCAGGACTAATAAGCAAAGGCATATTTTATTGTGGAGGATGATAAAGAGATCTATATTTGGTGCAAACAAAAGAGGAGTCATACTCTAGAGGCCACTCAACTTCCAGCATTCAAGAGGCAATTATATAAGAGTTAATTGGTGCGCTGTACATTGTAATTAGCTGTGCACACTGGGATCAATGTGTTGTTGTTGAAAGTTCCTGAACTTCATTTGAAGAAGCAACACTGTGTCAAAGAGAGTATTTAATATCCTGAAGTGATCATAAATAAAAGTGCTCATCTCTAAAGCAGCGAGGGCCCCGAGGCTCTGGAACGATCTGCCTGAGGAAATCAGGTCGGCTGAGTCGGTGATCTCTTTTAAGTCTCCGCTTAAAACGTGCTTTTATCGAGGCTTTCGAGGTTTTACTTGAGTTGTATTTCCTTTGAACTGTCTTATTTTTCCATTTAAAGTGGTTTTCTTTTCCTTTTTAATCGGTTTTACTTTCAACCTGATGATTTTATGACTCGTCCCTAACACGGCTTTTGAATAGCCATGTTCAAGCAAAGAAAGAAGGAGTCGGTGGAATTACGAAGGCAGCTGATTGGAGCAGAAGATCCAGCGATGCAATCACAAAATTGCATATTTTTAGATGAAAATATAATATACTGAAATTCCCCTTTCCTCCAGTTTTGCTAACTGGTGCAAATCAAAGCAAAGTGGACGTAACCTCTTTCTTCTATCATCAGCGCGTATGCTACCAAAACCCTGAAACTGCTGCAACTAATTCAATCACTGATTAACACCTGCGTTCCTTCACTGGCATGTAAAGCAGTTCTCTGTGAAAGAGGCATATTGTGCTTATCCTTAAAGGCACCCGTGGTAAACCCACACAGGTGATTTTGATTAGTTCAGCTGATTGGACCTCTTTGCAGAGCCGTGTGGGCAGGTGTAGATTGTGCTTGACTTTCCCGTTAGCTTTGTTGCACCAGTTAGGAAGGAACAAAATTACACCTCCATCATTGCCTCCATTTGACCATGCAAGGTTGCCACTGCTGAAGTGAAGTGCAAACGGCGTGTAAGGCAGCGGGTATGATGTGAAGGCGGTGGAGATGGTGTGTTGACAGAGACAGCACAGTGCCTTTTCCATACGGGTGCAGCCCTAACAAGCCTTGTGAAACGTGTTTATTAGGCGGTGTTGGGCTACACAGCGGTGCAGCTGTTAGCACTGCCACCTCACAACAAGAAGGTTCACCTAGGATTGGCTTCAGCCCCCCGTGACCCTGCAAAGGACAGGGGGGTATATAATAGATGGATAGTCAGGATTATTAATGATACTGGCAGACGGGGGATTTGTTTACTTTGCCCTTCTGCACAGGACCAACAATTAATGTTGGTAGATGCTGCATGCAGCGGCGGAAACCACGCCCAATGGGCATGAAGTGGCACTGCGCTGCTCAGGTTTTGGGAAACAGCTGTTCTTATTAGTGCATCGAGCTTAGCAACATTATATATTTGCAGCGTACCTCCGCCCACCTTCGACCTGAGCAGCTCCTAATTAGCCAGAGGTGAAAACACCTGTGCGAGAAGGCCGGACACGCATTTTGTATAAACTTCACTGAATGTTTTTAAATGACATCAGCTTTCTGGCCATTTACAGCGGATCAGCTGCCGACAGCCAGTAGAGATTTGAATCACACCTGAAACCGGCCATTTTAAAAAGATCAGCACCACGCAGCACGAAGCAGACATGGTCAAAAACCCCACAGGGTCGCATAAAAAGCCCCTATTAAGACATGATGTGTTATTTTGAAAATTACATATCGCACAACAGTTTAGTCAGTGAATGACAGCCTTCACAGAGGCCCACTCAAAGACCCAGACCCAGCTCTGCATGACAAAGGACCCCTCACATTGACCGTGCTGTTTCTTCCCCACTGTTTTTTTTTTCCTGTACTACCAAATACCACTTGATGTTGCTGAGCAACTAATGCCAGAAAAGAGCAAGGGACAGAATGAAAGGAGAATAACAGAGCAGAAGAGAGCGACGGAGGAAGGCTGGTTTGGCAATAGCACATGAGGTTTTTAAGATGAGGCAAGCAAAAGGGCAGGGAGGCAATCCTGGAACAAAATGCTAAGGAGATAGAAAAGAGGAAGAGGGGGAAAGTAGAGCAAGCGGTAATGGACAATTTTAATAAAAACTGGATATTGGTCTGTCAGTGCTGTCAAGCGCTCACACGAAAAACACAAAACATATGCATAGTTTGCCACCCTGTGAAAAGATGGTGAATCTTATTGTAGCAAAGTAAGAAGAAGAAGAAAGGAAGGAGTGTGTGTGTGTGTGTGTGTGTGTGTGTGTGTGCAATCAAGACAGCCATTATAATGATCAGTGCTTTCCTTAATAAAACTACTTTGCACGGTGTAACAGGACATGCCTGTACTCCTCCTGGTGTCCTAGTGTCTGGTCCTTGTCTTAGTTCACAGCCCATCGCAGGGAACCTTCTGTGTAGCGGCGTCAGCGATCAGCCGTGCTTCATTTGCGGTTTTCTGCAGGGCTGATTGCTCATTGTTGTCTTGATGCACGTCAGCGCTGGTGCTTCGATGTTGTTTTCTCATGACCTGAGTGCCGTTATGATGTGCACGTAATGACTGCCATTGTGAAATGAAAGTCAGCGCGCCAGGTTTATTGCTTTATTCTGTATTGTCTGTAGGTGCAGCGCAGTAGCGTGGGGACAGAGCGCTTGAGGAGTGTCAGGTGGACCTTCCATTGGTGGTTCGCTCTTCGTTTAATGATCAAACTCTATTGCAATAACAATATTTAAAATTGATGCTCAGGAAAATTGCCTCGTGTCTTTTGTGCTCTGAGTGCAGAAGTGCTAATTAAAAAGCATCCAATTAACCAGGGTATTCTTGTACATGATTGGGATTTTACTTCATGCCACAGCAGAGGGGCACTTGGGCCACTCAAGTGCAATTGCTGCCCCGGGTGCTTCTTTAGTTGCCTCAAGTACCCTTCCGGTCTGCACAAGTGTTGCTCTGGTGTGACCTTTTGCCAAAAGCTTGTACTTGAGGCCCTTAATCTTTTATCCAAAGGGGCGTCCTGAAGAGACTCTTAGCTTAACACTCGTTATTACCACAATGTCATGAGGAACCCAAGGTATAACCCCTGCAGTCGCTCCGTCCGAACTCACGGACTATGCATTACACATGCAACCACCCAAAACCCAAATGGAGCCTCTTCGTCGCTTTTGGCCATGACGCCTTACAGACCGCACACGCCACTGTTTGTACCCAGGTCCTTACGTTTGCTCTTTATTGAACACTTCTTCAATGTCAGGCTAAATTGCCAGGATGTATTTTCCTTTGGATGTCTTCAGACAGTCTGTCTGAGTCTGTGGCTGCTTTCACGCCGCCGACTGCATATAAAAAGCAGACAAGTCCTGGATAGAGACAAAATGGCCGACCACCAACGGAGGCAACTTCGCAGTTTAAAGGAAATAACGTGACGCCAGCAACAGAAGTTTGTCTTCTTCCTGCCAGACTTTCACCTTTGTGGCCATGATAATGTGTAAGGCCATAGCGCTGCACATGAAGACTGGCACAGCAGGCCTTATTTGGATGATAATGTTGATCGGTTTTGACACTGATTGAGCATTTTCTGGTCTGGTTTCGTCACCGAGGATTGGTTCTTCGGGCGGTTTGTTCCAGGCTTCCTCTTGGTTCTGGAGTTGTATCCTGCTTGGATAAAACATAATGGTGTGATTGTGACGGAGCTTTGGTGAAACATTGGAGTTTCTGTTCCTGCTCTGGCTTCTTTTGGAGAATTGGCTCAGCGAAGTCACGTTTCATATTTCTCCAACTCTTTGGCAAGATGTTTTGAATTGAGATTGACCACTTTTGAAAGAAGACATGGTTTCATCTTGAACTGATATTTCATATTGTTGTTGTAGACCTGCTCTGCAGAATAATACATGCATGCATGATATTTATGCATTTACGATTGTTGTGAACTGTTTGTGAAACGTTACGTCACAGCCACAAATCAAACTGATCAACTAGCTTTCAGTTGCAGCTGCATGCTTTAAAATGTCTGCTATGCGAAGGTGAGGTCGCCAGGACTGCTGCTCGTGCACCGACTCAGCTTTATGTGCATTTCTGAAGTCAAAGATGATAAAATGCAATACAGTGCATACAATACAATAAAGAACAAGTCCAGTGAAGAGCAATGCCTCACTGCTTAGCCAATGCTACAGGGGGTTGGACCAAAGCCATTGGAAGGATAGGTTGTGGATAGTATCGGTGAAATCTTGTTCACCAAGACTCTGACTGACCACCTCCTGACACATTCCTACTCCCCTGACTACTCATTAGATGCCCTCTGGGCAAATTAATGCAGATGATTGTGCACGTGCCAGGTTCATCTGCACACATGCTTATCCCCCAGTGGTGCTTTAACCTTTAACCAGCAGCTTGCCTCTGATAATCTGATAAACACACGGACACAAGTGCAAACATGTCAACAGTGCAGGATCTACTGTTGTACATACACACGTTGAAATAGCTTATAGGTTGCTCAGCTGAGTTCTGTTATATTGTGCAGACAGACGCTGATGAAGCCAAAACGGTCTGATGGCTCTGAAGGACATCAGACAAGAGGCGATGGAATAGAAAAGAGAGAGTAGAACAGAGCAGGGATGGGATTGATGCTTTTAATTTGAAAAACAAAAAAGCACCGTCCATTAAAGGGCCTCTAATGAAGTGGTGAATAATGCACAAGTATTATATATACAGATGTATGTTAACAGCATTAATACATGACAAACAGCAGAACCCGCAGTCCACCAACACAATCTTCTGACAGACTACAGAAATAAGCCCACAGGTCTCTTCCAGTAGAAGGTCTGTTTAATTTTAATTACTCCAACTTGACCATCTGAACTGGCTCTATTAAAACCTGGTCCATTAAGACTCCATTATAGAAGTGTGAAAAGGCATTGCATCACTCTTGGATTGCCCCCCCCCAATCTACTTTATAGATTGGATTTAATTCCTTTTATCATTTCACCCAAAAAATTTGAGGTCACACTTGTCTAATTAACATGCAAACATGGATTTAAGCCCATTTCCTTTTCAGTGTCAAAGTCTCCTCTTCAAACAAATGGGTCTGAGGATGGCTGTGTAGAGCTCATTGGTAAGCAGCTCTTAAAGTGGTGCACTGAAAAGCAGTTTCATTCCCTGTTGCTTTAAACTATGACAGGCGATTTTTTTTTTCCCTGCTATGGAGGGAACACTGTGTTGCAGACTGAACACAGCATGCCACCTAAAACAGCAGACGGCTCAAAACACACCAGATAAAGTGCGCGCGATCACAGCCAGATATATCACACCCGAAACTGAGGATCATTGGTAAAATGAGGATGAACAAGCAAATATTCCCCTATCTACTTTACTTCATATAAAACTTGTGTGGATCTTATATGGGGAAGTTTTCCAGAGAACTTTTCCATCCAGAGGAAGGTTGAGTATCCCTGTTGAGCACCAGCATCTCCACAGAACGACCGGTCCTCCATCAGATGTTCGGTATGCAGCTCACATGGATATAGACGGTTTTCTACACACTGTTTCTTTCTATTCTACATCCAAACTGACAGAAAAGACTAAACCTTTACAAATAAAAACTAGTTTTACATTTTAAAAGCTAAATGCTAATGTCGACATGCTAGCTTGACAACTATTTGACGTCAGCAAGTCATTTTTACCATGTTCACCATCTTAGTGTGTTGGGTTAGCATGCTAACAGTTGCTAATTAGCGATTTTTGCACGGTACCGTGATTTTGCATCATTAATTTCTAGTGTGAGAATACTTTTTTTGGGACAATTCAGGCTTTGAAAGCAAATTACAGGAGGTTCCACCAGGCACCAGCCCGTCTGCAAACCTAAAAGCTGCAAGTATGAGGAGACGTAGCTCATACAGGTGATGACAAAATGCTGGTGTGTCATTAGTGAAATGCAACAGAAAAACAAAACTAACCAGATTAAATGTGCACAATGTTATAAAAAATAGTCTCTGACAGTAATGTTTGCATCATTGTGTGCATTTTTAGCAATTTTTGCATAAAATACAAGTAGCTACATGTCAATTCTAATGTATTTTAGGGGTAAAACTGGTAAACGTTTCTGATTTTGACTGACTCCACACCAGCAGTCTTAAGTGTTATCAGTGCGCATCCAATCCAAGAAGATCACTTGCGTATTTCATTTTGTATGTACTTTATAAAAGATTCCTCAGAGCTGGAGAAACATCCCTACGAGTGTCAACAAGTCAGAAAAAAAACACCCATGAAAAGAGATAATGACGTTCACCGAGAGTGCTTTGCATTTTGAAAGACGTCCCTGAATATAAAGAGCTAACTGTACACACCATAGAATGAGAAATGCATCACAGCTATAATGAAAAGAAACCACTGATTCAGAGTCTTGTAAACTTTCACATAGTATTCTTTACAGTGGCATGTTGTTGTCTTGTTTGGTTAAGCCGGGACTGTTCAAAGGCAAAGAGAAAGGATGATGCAAATATAAAAAAAACAACAAACCAACACAAGGAGAAAATGCACAAAAACACAACAACAAGGGAAAGCTGAGCACTGTGTGGAGAGATTCCTCATCTCGGCACCCCAAAGTGTCACACAGCTGATGACCAGCTTATCAAGACTTCAGCGTCGTATCTCATGGCGTCGTGCCGCTGCTTTTCAAGAGGCTGCATCGTCACACCAGCCTGCACTGGCACCTCATCTCCCAACTGCTGCTGCTCCACTGCCGTGAATATCAGGCACGAGATATTCATGAAACTGCAGTGTGTGCAGGTGAGCACAGATGTGTGCAGAACCCATCGGTCCACCTTGTAAATAAGAACCTCGCAGCTCTTATTCTGGCTAAGAGTCATAAGGAGTTTTGTCTTTAACGCGTGATGGCTCTTCTTATGTTTGTGGCTTCGTCCGTTTGATGTCAGCTTTCAGTCTGATGGCCTCGGAGGTTAGTGTATTGTGTGCACAGTAAGTTGAAAAGGGGGCTGTGCAAAGTGGAAACTGCAGTGCAAGTTATTAAATGCTATGAATCTCAGCCAGCACAATGTCAATCGCTGAAGACAGAGAAAAATATGTCCATGTTTCACAACAGTCTGCACTCAGATTAATGTGTACATGCAAAATACAATTCAGGCCCACCTCTTGATTCATTTGTGGCCACTGTTTTATTCGGTTGTGGGCATGAGATTAAATTCGTTCCTACTTCTTCACTCATTTAAAGGCATGAGGTACGATTCGATCTGTAGTTTGTGGGCACAAGATAAGTTAGGGTAGGGTAAACAGGATGGTTATCCAAAGCACGGGCTGCCCCTCCATGCACGCCGAGCTTAGACAAACAAAAGATGCAGCCTACTTGGTTTTAACAGATGTCAAGTCAAGTCAAGTGGTGTTTACTGGGGAAACTACAGCTCACAGTCTGCTTTATCACTATTGCTGCCTGCAGAAAACCAAAAAAACAAAGCTACACATATAAATTGTAAACTCATAGTACTTCAGTATCAAGGGTTCCCATAATGGAAAGTTGGAGTAACCCCAGGAGGGGAAGCAGCAGGCTGGGCAGGAGAGACGAATAGGTCAGTGCTGGGGAAACTACAGCTCACAGTCCTGCTGCTTTGTTCGAACCAACTAAAAGCAAAACCCTGACACAATCGGAGCAACAGCACCTAGACTCGGCTCAGACTGTTAACGTGGTCTGTCAGAATGAATGTTTTCCGTGAGTCAAACATCTGAAATAAACCGAGTCATGGAGACAAATTGTGTCTGTCCAAGAAATAGCAGTTAATGTCATAAAAACGTGGCCACAGTGTAATTCATGCTCTGCACATTGCAACAAGAATACTTTTAGACCAATATAAGGTTTAAAATCAGTATATGCATGGAAACTTAATGCCAAACTGTCACTAGATTCAAGGTTGCACATACGCGCACACACGCACACACACGAACAGCATCCTGAGTGCGTAGTATAGCACTAAGAGATGTGGGCAGTGAAATCAACAAGCACGGTCTTCCTTCGCTTTCTCTTGCAGCTGAAGGCAAATGCATTAAGTCTGAAGGTGAATAGGAAGGTCATCAAACACCTGAGATAGACAGACAGCAAGACGAGATAGGATAGACAGACAGACAGGTAGATAGACCTAAACTCATCAAGTGATGTCACATCCTCGGTGCGCCTCCCCTGCAGTCTGCCGGAGCTGTGATATTTGAATATTTCCCCCTCGCTCAAAACTTTTTTTCCTCGGCGCTGCCTTCAGTCGGAGCACGGGGGAGCCGGTGGGTGTGATGCCGTTGAACGTGTGGTCGCTGTGCCGCCGCCGGAGCGCTCTCCCCGCGGTTCGACCACAGTAGACACGCGCTGAGGCGAGCAGCAGCGCAGGAGCTCTATGTTTAAGGACTGCACCTTGGAGAAAAGTGGCTGGCCGGAGCCCGTAAGCATGCGGGTCCTGTTGAGCATCCTCTACCCCGTCCTCTCCCTCACCATCTTCGGATTATACCCCTCAATGGTGAGTTTCTTATATTTCATATTTTTATCTAATTGTTTCACATTTTTATAATAATTGCACATAATTAACGGATACGTTATACTCGGGTTTGGGGACATACTGCCTATAGTTTCCCTACAATATACACCGATAGGTGCCAGTTTCATTTGTGGACGATGCCATGCCAAACTTCACTCAAAAGTCCCACGATTTAATGTTTCCTTATGTGCCACCGGCAACAAAACCCTGGTTAGACAAGGTTTTAGACAGGGCTTCACAGATCCACTTGAAGCACTACACTTCGGTGCTGGTCTGATGCACGCAGCTGCGCGTCTCTCCATAATAATCATTATTATAACCGTTTTGCCCGCAGCCCTCCTCCACAAAGGTGGGCTGAAACAAGTAGTGTGAATCAGTCCTAAAACTTCTGGCTGTGCTCGCTGATTATACGTGTTGTGAATTTAAAGATAGATCCCCATTGTTCTCTAAGGTGAGTGCTGTTTGGTCGTAATGTGTTTTATTAAACTGAGACACGTTTAACGCAGAGTTGCGCACTTGCAGGTACTGTACCAGTCATCGCACAGCATCGAACCAGCATCTTAGTTGCATTACGTTACTGTGCGAACCAGAATCGGGATCACGCTCAAACACAATTTCATTTGTGACTAATCGCCTTTTATTATTCATCCATCGCGCCCACTTGTGGATCCTCTACTGTGCGTAAACTAACCGTGCCATAATGCGATTGTGAGAGCAGGCACGTCAGGCGACACAAAGCTTTTCCAGAATCAGGTCTACTGCCAATTAGGTTTTCACTTACAAGAAATATGCCTTGGTAATTTGGTGCATAACAACCCACACGGCATGAGGAAATATATATATATATCAAATGACGTGTTGCCAGTCATAAAGGATAAATAAAGTGACTCTAACATATGAAAACATGTGAAAACATTTGAAACAATGTGGATAATATTATTTAAATGATATGGTTGTACAGTATTCTGCAGGTCGTGTGAAATATTCCCTCACTGCAAAAGTTCATGATATTGATTTTAAAGAATATTTGCAACAGATAGAGAGAGATGTGCATTAATGTAACGCATTGATTCAGGTGAAGGGAGGGGGCTAGAAGAGTGTCACTGGGGGTCCTGAGCCTTATTGATGAGGCTAGATTCAGATGGGAAGACAGTGCTGTTATGAACTGGGGGGTTCTGGTTCCTGGTGGACTGCAGGATCCTGCAGGAGGAGTTTATGTCTGGGTGGGAGGGGTCAGCCACAATGGTACCTGAACGCCTCAGGGTCCTGGAGGAGCACATGTCCCGGAGGGATGGCAGATTGCTGCCGATCACCTCCTCGTCGTCGGAGCGAACGCAGAGCTGCAGTCTGCCCTTGTCCTTGGCGGCGGCAGCAGCGTGCCAGACGGTGATGGAGGAGGTGATTGTTTTTCTAATACACGCTGATGTCTCAGATGTCAAGACGCTTTCATTTGTGCCACACATAACTAACATGTCCAGCAGGATGGATGAGTAGCTTTGTCCCCTTCCACCGAGGACCGTCTCTCTTCTGCCTTAATTTAATACTCTGCCTCTGTTTCTGTCAGTATCGTACTTAACCTCAAGCAGATTTGAGAGGAATCGAATTGCACGGGCAGTTTTGTTTTAAGGGAAAGATGGAATCACCGTGACTAAAGCTGACAACTCAGAGTCCTTTATGATTAATGGATCAATCAATATCTCGTCCAAGGCTCGGGGTCCTCTGGTCGTGAGGCTGCAGACGTCCAGTCTCTGGTATTGAAAGTTCACTACCCGAGCTCTCTGGCTTCGCAGCAACCCGCAGAAAAGGTGAAACCGCTATACATCACTTCAAATGCAGCTTTCCAAACCCCCCTTTTTTCTTTTTCCTCAGCAGAGCGTGACGACGCTGATGAGAGCACGCTCAGTGGCAGATAGGGCCCTATTCATCGGGGTGAGATCCCTGATCCTCTCCTAGTCTTGAAACCAATTAGGCGATTAATCAATTAACCCATAGAAAGAAGATGAATTGATGGCAGTTCATCGCTCATGCTCCAAATGTCTCCTGGTTACCATGCTGATTTCAAATGCTTGTTTTTTTTTTTGATTTTGTTAATTAAATCACCTTATAGATTTGGCAATTCAATAAAGAAGAACCTGACGGATTAACCAACGACGACAGCAACGGTCGCAGCTTTACGCATCCCTGCTCTGCAAGTTATGTTGCTGCGCTAATAGAGAGCTCGGGGCGTCATTCTCTCTACGTTTTGGAGGAATGTTTCTGCATTGTTACCGCTGGTTACCTCTGATGAGTTTCTATCTTTTATCTGTTTGCGATTAAATCGATGAATACGCCGCTGCCGTTGGGGAATATGGAGGTATTGCTGCAGCGAGCCCTGCATGCAGATTGCTAGCGCGGCCCCCGGCGAGGCCTTTCTGCTTCGGTGTTTAAAAATGATCCGGAGAGGCAAAACCTTTTATGGTATTACACTAAGCTGGAAATCATTAAGCTGTCACTCACAGGCTGTCAGGCCTTGCACAAGGCTTTGTTCGCTTTTTGTCAGAGGTGGCAGCCTCTCGCTCTTGGCATTGTTTTTTTTTGTTGTTGTTTTTTTTTAATGCTACGTCTTGTTTGGGGCTTTTGTTTTCCTCCACAGGTTTCATTTAGCAACTTTAAAATGATCCATTACACCCCAGCTCCACCCTGGATAAGGTGGCTAAAGCTAGGGCTAACGGTATGGATTTTCCCTTTGTAACGGTGTGGCGTGGCGTCCGGTTAGGCTGATATTACCTCTGCAGCGTACACAATGGATCCCAGAGGAGCCTTTGTGAGAAGATGAAATATTTGCATAGTGTAGTTTTTCCCTTATGGTCTGTGCCAGCCGGGTAATTACACAGTGGCTGCTAACGGCGCCGTGTTACTCTCATCATGATCAAAATGATGACTGGGATTTGTGTTTTATGATTACGCATTATATGCAGCACCTGGAGGACATATCGATCGGAGGAGTGAGAGAGACTTAATAGACTTCAGGAGGCTGACGTCAGACCGGCGCTGGTATTCAACTGCCCACTTTAGATTCACTGGACGTAACTGTCCTTAGTCGTCTCAGCTAATGGCTGCAATTTTGCCTAAAAATCCATTTTGAGATTTTAAGCTACATCACTTTGGTTTTATGTAAGTTATATTTCAGGGGTTTTTTTCAATACCGTCTTTCAGTATAACCCTGTTTTATGATCCTGCCTTTAACAGGGCGCCATGCCACTGCAGCACAGTACCTCCAGCGTCGCAGCACCCACAGATGAGCATGCTCAGCCTGGCTACATTTGAAGTCCAGACAGAGTTACTGGAGCGGCGTCTGTGATTAAATGTGTTTTTCAGAGATGAAATTAGCAGCAAATGGAGGGACTTAATGCATTCCAGCTAAGCTAAAACGGGGCTTTTGCACCAAATAGTGCCACGCTCTTCCCCTGGATATGCAGTCATTTGGTCAGCAGCAGCAAACAGGTGCAAACTATTGTGTCTTTGTCTTTGCATCATAAACCCTAATTCCTCCTAATGTGTTTGCACCTTGGTGGATAAACAACAAATGATGTGCATGGCTGCGTCGATCAAAACTCTCGTAACTGTGAGTAATGTGGGTGCTTGTGAGCAGTTTCTCCCTGGGACGGATGGAGCTTTGTGTAGGCGCTTGCCCTCAGTGTTTGCCACTGTGGTGGGGGTGTAGGTGGTTGCATGAGTGGGTGGCAGCCACACACCTACATGCGGTCGCTCTCGCACTCCAAGTCCAGTTCCTTTGCGACGTAAATGCCGGTTTTGCCAATTTAGGAAGCAACAGTTTAGCCTTTGTTGAGAGGCCGCAAGTTTTGATCATGCGCGATTCGAAATGCGCTCGCAGCTGCAGAGGTCGGGGGAATCCTGCAGAGAAAATGTTGCATCCTCTCGCCCACATCCTGTTGATCACAAATCATGTGAAACACAGAAAGGCACTCTTTGAAGTCGCTGTGTATTGTCGAGCCGAGGGGGTCGTCTGCCAGACGCCGATTGTTTGAAATCCCTTTTTCAGCTTTCATTAGCATTTACGCAGCTGACACACACAGACTTGGTTTGTCTGGCACGGGCTCCATATTAAAAGATGCTGCAGGGACACACCTACACACGAACATTGTTGCAGTGATGGAGCAAATAAAAGTGCTGGAGGTTTCATATTTCACATCACTGCTCCCACCAGGGGCCAAATTAAAGATGACACCCTTTAAGTATAGATGTGTCAACACGAGCGAGGCAAACAGCCCGCCACGCGACTGCCAGCAAAGTCATTAGGAGTGACGCTGCATGTTTCATGTTTGAGGCGGGGAGGGGGGTCGTCAGGGCCGGCGGACTGGAAATAAAGAAAGTAAGCTAAGGCTGGTGATGGATGTGAATCGTTTAGAGCGGCTGCAGGGTAAATACACGGCGCTTTCTGCTCGGACTCAGGGAGACGTTCGACTGTGCTGAGGTCCTAATGAGTTTTCTGTCACTTCATTTGAATGTGCGCTTTCGGACGTGCCGGCTGTGGGGCCAGGCGCGTTTGGACGAGCAACACGTCCGAGCATATGTTTGCGGGGCGAACGAATTCACCCTGTTCATTAGTAACGGGACGGCAGAGCGCCGACGGTGACAGATAACCACCAATTACCTTTGAACAAGCCTCTGTTCTTGCTTTGTGCAGTTTTGCCCTTTTCATGCCATTCATTCCAAAAAGACAGGGAGGTGACGGTGATACGTGTAATTATGGAACACTTAAAATCGATGGGTTTTTATATATGATGATTATGACTCTTTAAAGTGACTTTCCCTTGTTTTGAGCTCCTTTTCATTCCCCCGGGTGAATGCATCTCAGTTAATAATAGTCTAAGCATAATTACAGGAGTTGGGACATGATGCTGTAACCACCGGGGGCATAGTTACGGCCCTCTCCCACTGTTCCCCTTATGATTACTCTAATTACAGCCCAAGTGGTCTCTGTTTCAGACGCACATCACTAGACGGGAGCCGAAATCCTGGACTTGAGAGGAATGGAAGACGTTTGTGGTCTCAATAAATTTATACTGCTCTCAATCAACCGGGGAGATGATTATGGGCTATGCTTGTTAATTTCGTACCAGCCGAGATAAAATGTAATATAACTTATTAAACCGCTTTAAACAGAGAGACAGATTTGCACTGGTGTTGAGGGGCTAGACACAGTTCAGATAGTTTGGTATGAGTTACTTAAAGCATGCAACAAGACAAAACTTACTTCTTAGCTCATGCAAATTTGTCTGTTTTAGCCTAAATGACAACTTTGGCCTGCAGATGTAACGAGCTATTGCTAGTTTATTAACCCTTGCATGCATGATCATGATCACTGTAGTGGGGATGTCCTGTGTGATGCATTAGGTGAAATTATACATATTACTTTTGCTGCTAAACTACTATAATTACATATTTTTACACATTCTAATACTGTTCAATGCAAAAGTGTTCAGTCTGGTTCCTCTCCTGCCTCATCCCGCCATCATCCGGCTCCTCTCCATCTCCACTCCGTTGGCCCCTGCCCACCCTCCCCCCGCTGCTGAACTCCTTATTTCATCACATGAAACCTTTCTGCAAAAACAACAAAGAAATACGTTCCACGGCGCTGCGAAAACTCTCTCAGATGTAATTCAGCTGTGTAGCCTCTTCAGTTTTACTGACTTGCACATCAGCTCACCAAGTCTATTTCCTATGAAAATTGGCAAAGCACCAGGGGCACGAAGCCACAACACACTGCGTGCAGATGGAGGACCTGGTCTTGCTGCTATTGAGCGTGAAGGCTTGAACTCACATGGTGGAAGTAACAAAAAGAGTAGTAATGGCATGGACTGTTGTTGAAATGCAGCCAGCAAAGCATGCAAGAAATTAATAATTTCACGCATTATAAAATCAATACTTGGTAATTTTGACTGCTCCATTGCTCCTTAGTTGTTTCCAATGTTACTGAATTGGATTTACCTGCAGAAGCCTCTGACTGTAGATGGATAAACAGGCAAGATACTCCTCAACTGCTCAGTGTATGCATGCACATCAGTATGGTTTATGAACACCTGTACGCTGCAGTGGAACTGGCTGTGCTGCCTGACCCTAAACTGTCCCCTGAATCCAGAAGGAGAAGCTACAACGTTAGCAACCTAAACTCTGCTAGCATCCAGGACCGGCTTCTAATCAGGGGCTCAATGTGACCCGGCGGATGTGCTGGTCATGATTTGAGCCTCTCATAGCTTAACTTACAGCCCCACAAACAGATAAAGTCAGTTAACGATGCACGCAGATACTGTTGGATGTAGTAGATGGTAACATTTCATCTGTTCCTCACACTTTTACTGTTTGTGAGAGATTTTGGAACGGCTGGATAACAAAGACACCATCCTCTACTCTAAATGTCAAGTATCACACTTAGCACAGCCCCGCGCAAAGTGCTTCAACATGCAGAGGAATTAAAAAGCTTGACGGAGCTGCCGGGCCTGGTTACGGTTGCTACGCTGTGATTGGACAGTCGCCCGTTCATGGGAGGTGGGTTCGGCAAATAACCAACTTTGCAGTCATGTTCGGCGCTCTTACAGTCAAAACGTGGAGGAAATGCGACCCATTTCTACGACGACTGTATATTTAAAGCAGCAGGTTGCAGCACGTCCTGAAGAGGCGCCGTAAGACGCGGAGGAAGCACAACAACTGATGGGAAATCACAGGAAGTGGAAGGTAGTTACAGCAAATAAACTGCAATATGACTTCAAAGAAGCTCCTGGGCTGCACTTAACATACTAATGTGATGGTATCTGAGAGTTTAGGCAGCATTATGGTGATTTTAGCTTTAGCCGAGCAGATCTCATAATTGCAATTATTGCATGTTCCCATACTGATTCCGAACCAAAGTGAACACACACTGTACGTCCCTAGGTTCTGCATAATCTCACTCTGAGTGCATTTTCCCGCTGCTACACGGAGGCTGAAGTGGAGAGCCTTCTCCCGCCGCTTCGACATGCAAAAGTACCGACACCGCTGCGGAGCGTAATTAGAGGGAGGAAATTCAAGGGCTGCTAAAGAGCAAGAAATAATCAGGTGGGATAACAGCTGCGATGTTCGGAAAAAAGATGAAAACCCGCATGTTCTGTGGCATTAACATGGCAGGTATGTCCTTTTCCGAGCCCGGGAAACTGCTCAAAGTTTCCTTTGCAGCACTAATGAGCGTGCTTTACACTTACTTCACAAACGCTTAACTCAGAGGAGCCGCCGAGACGTGTGCACGCCGGCGACGACGCAGATTTGATCGATTGAAGAAGGGCTCTCATCGCGGCCGGCTGCTCGACGAGAATTAGCAACATAATAAATAAAGAAAAATCCAATTACAGGGCGTCCTCGGGTAAAACCTATCAGGGAAGAGTCATGCTTAAGATGGCAGCGCTTATAATTTTATGAAACACAGCAATAATAGCGGCCCATGTTTTGAATTTAGCCGCATTGATTTATCCCATTTCCCTCAATGATGTTTTAATATGGAGTGTGTTGATGCTCCTCTGGAATAAAAACAAAGATGGCCATCGTGGCTCGAGAGATCCTCAACCCGACTTCATTCAAGCGCGCAGAGATATAGCTTTACGCCGGAAACACTGTCACAGCTGCTTAGTATTCTGCACCGCGGCCTGGAGCTGTCCACTGGCTTTACTCCACCGATAGTGTTTGATGACTGTTTCATTATCATCCTCCGTGGTGCTTATGACTGACGCGTCGTCTTGTTCAAGTCAGAAACCCCCCCCCCCCATTGAAGCGCGCCCCGGAGAAGAAGCACGAGGGTGTGAACAAGATAATGCCGCAGCTCATTCAGAGACCGTGGAGGGCAGAATGTGCCGAGCTCCTGCAGAATTATCTATTCAATCTCCTGCTCGCCGGGGTCAGAAATGGCAAGAAGGTGGCACGCCTCTAGGAAATTAATCTCCCCACACGCCTTTCATCACAGTCACATCTGAGAGAAAAGATGACTTTCTCTTTTGCTGCGGCTCTCTCTCCTCCCCCCCCCCTCTCTCCCCTGCGCCGTCTCTTTGTCAGTTTCTCACTGGAACCTTTTAGGTCTCGGGATTATAGCTGCCAGGACCGCTGTCGCTGCTGTGTTTAGGGGTGTTGCCATTTGTCCCGGCTGTCTCGGATGTCTGCGTCAGTCTGCTTACGGAGCCGGCTGCGCATGCAAGTTCATCTTCCCCCGCCATTAGAGCTAAAATGTTAACTCATTTAAGCAGCATGATCATCAGTTACAGCGCCGGCGTGCGCATCCCACTTCGCTTGCCTCCAGTACCCTGGTGTGTTTTCGTTTGGACAGGTTGATAGATGGCTGGATAGATAGCATCTGTTTAGGTCTCTGTCTCGTGGCAGGCGGGACGGCAGCATTGCCGCGATATGAGATTTAGCTTTATTGGCGTCTCTGGCACCAGGATTTGTCTCTATTATTTCCATTTTTTTTAAAGTTTCAATATCGCACAATGCTAATTTAAGCCCGCTAATAGGAGTTTAAAACCAGAAACGCAGACACAGAACACCTCTCCTGCACATTTGTTATGCGTCCTGGCTGTAAATAGCTGGACAAGTAAGAGAGACGTCAGCTTAAGTGACAGTGCTTGTGTTCCACTTTGCTGATTTCAGGTCGTGACAAAGTTAAAGAGTGCAAACATCATATAGTCCCATTTCCACATGTGACGCTCAGTGATAACGGCCACTTGGAGTAAGGCTGTTTGTTGCCTTTGTGGCGCTCCAGCTGACTCTGCGGAGGCGGGTCGGTTACCTCGCTGTATTTATAACAGATTGATTTTTGCCCCTGACAATCTTTTAATTTTTCAGCGGCAGCTCCTCACCTGTGGTTGTGCCCCTGGAGACCCACTCCCCACACACACACACACACACACACACACAGCGCCAGACTCATACTGCTGCTACTGCCGCCGCTTTGCAAATAGAATCAGCCATCATGAGACTGGCAAGAGAAATTAGATCAAGAGTCCAAGGCTGTACTCAGCAAGGTGGAGATTGGTTTACGGTGCAGACGGTCAGCTGCAGCATGCGGGCCGAGGGGCTGAGTGGCTAAAGCAGATCCACTTAGAGCTGGACTGGAATCCAACCAGGTTTGCATGCAGGTGTGCAAAAAGCAGCAAAGTATCTTCAATCAAATGTAATTACTCTGATTCTTCAGCGATGCCATGCAAATTAATTTGATAAAGCGAGCGATTTAGAGCATCCACAGATAAAACTTGGCCATTTACGGACTGAGCGAGGCTCTTTTAGCTGGAATTGAATAACGTGCGTGAGAAGGTGAAGCTCAAACGCGGCTTCGTCACTGTTTTCAGAGCTGTGATTGAAAATTGCTCACGGACGCGGCTGAGGGCGCAGGAAGTGAATCGGATCTGATGACGGCGGCTAACTCTCCGTGACATCATTTGCTAACTCGGCCTCAGCCGCATTAGCCACGTCAACCCATCCGTTCGCCGCCGCTCCCTCATCAACCCCCCTACGCTTCCCCCTCAGTCCCACAGAAAGGTTGATGAGGACGAAGTTAATGGTAACGGTAAAGTAGCCAAAGTTAAAATCCGGGCTGATGACTGAATAACAAACAGAGTGGGGGATTCAATTAGGTGTGTAATTGGCGGGCTACCTGTCTGCTGTGAAGAGCATGAATCATATCTTCCACCGGAGAGAGTTCGATTATCATAATTGTTTTCGCCTCCTAGGTGCTCTGTTGACTTTGCATGTTTTTACTGAGTTATTCATAATTTTGAAAGTCAAATCTGCCTTCGTGCTGCACGCCAGCTGCGGGCAAACACAGTCGTCCAGCTGAACACTGACGACAAGTGGCTGTTTTTGCTTTTACGAGTGACTTAGCACTTTAAACTTAGCAAAAGTCACCAATGACGTACATTTATCTCCTCTTTCTAATGAACATCTTGAACAAATGTACCTCCTGATGTTGTTAAAGTCTAACAAACAGGCGACTTTAACAATACGCCTCGTTCTGAGGATTTGGCATTACCTCACTTTTCTAAATGGTTCTATTGTCAGAGTTTGTCGGGGGCCCAAGTGCAAATGAGAGGCAGAATACTGGAGAATTTAGGAAAATGCATGACTTTGCAAGGCAAACGACGCGGCATCCAACAAAAAGCTGGCAACCATCAAACCACGGAGGAGAAAATAGCAGAAAGATTCAGCAGCCAGAGCGCACCAACCCAAGCTGCATCTATAAACTGGGTGAAATAGGTGAAAACAATGATTAAACTGAAGAACGTGATTGGATAGAAGCTGCTGCTGGCTGTCAGCCTTCAGCTACCGTGGGTGGGGGAGAAAGAACGAACTCTGGTTAGCTCCCAGCTGCTCCCAGCAGCAGGATCCGTCCTGCAGTGCACAGTCCTGACATTTAGCAAATCTGAGTTGCAAAGAAACGCGAAAACAAGACAGAGGAGCTCCATTTCCAGCACTTCTGCTACGCCTGCAGCACCGCTTGTATGTGAGGTGGGATTGCGTGTTAGAGGTTGTGACAGTCATGTCTAATCACATCCATTCATCCCCTTTAAACACGGCGCTGCCCCCAGTGATGCGCTGACCGTTCGGTGATCCTGAGTCTGCGATCTGCGACGCACAGGCACAGCTTAATGTTACCATCGTGACCAAGCTAACGTGCCGTTTCCAGCAGGTGTAAGGTTATAGTTTATCGTGTTAGCACGCTAACAGCTGCATAGCGGCAAGTGCACGCAAGGCTGATGGGAATCATCACTTGACTTGGCTCCGGATTAAAGGTTAACAATGCACCAAAGTTTTACAGACCATCGTGAGGGCGCCGTGGCTGTCCGTACAAAATGCCACTGCAATCCATCCGCCGGTTTTTGAGGAATATTGCTTAAAACCACAAAATGTCAACCTCAGGGCGATGCTACAGGAAACGTCATTTAGCTCCGCCTGCATTAAATGTTCTGCCAAACCTCAAAGTAAATGCAAAGTAAAAGAGGTGCTGCTGCAGCTGCATGGCAAATCACATCACCAGGCGGGGACCACGAATGTCTGTGCACACATGCATATCCTTTCAATCCGCTGAATAGTTGTTGAGCTGTGTTAGTGTGATGCTGCCAGCGCTGCAATAAGGCCTCTCTTTCAACGTCACCGCAGTAGAGGCGGCTTTAAAGGAGAACACTTGTCAGTAAGTGCTGCTGCAGGCGTTTCAGAATTATAGGTCTTAAAAGGCGCACAGTGAAACCCGTGGCCTTTTAGCAATATTAAACTGAAGTCGAGCACCTCAGGTGAAGTGGTCCTGCAGTAAACACAGCACGCGCATAACGGAAACAACAACTCGAGATAGTCGCGTGTAAAACCGAGCATTTCACGTCACGTTATGTTAATAACTCACTTCATTTCCGGGTTTCTGCCCCTACCTTGTTGCCCGGTCTTAATGCACAGTACTGTAAATGTCACTCCGGGCTCCACGGAGGGTTTGAGGGCTAATTCACAGTTCGGTCAGGCGCCCTCGTAAACGCTCTACCAGGAGTGGGACTGACCTTGTGCGCGGCAATAAAAGTAACAAAGTCATGATCACTCATTATTAGTGGCTACTGGACTGCCTGATTACGTTTGAGTCAGTAAGTTATATTAGTTCACTCAATAACGGAGGCCTGGTTTTCAGATAACAGGCAACGCTGGGCAGACGAACGCGAACAATAGAACATTAAATCTCTCCTCTGCAGATTACAGTGTTTCATTTTGGTGATAATTTGAGATACTGTTGGATTATATAGTAAATATGTAGAACAATGTTAACTTAAACAAAGCTATTCATGCACAAAATAGTACTTTTGAGTTAAAAGGGTCTAAATAAATAATAAATAAAGCAGAATAAGATGTAAAAATGGCTTTCAGCCCATTTTAAGTTACTGTTTAAAACTTAAGTAACGTTGCTCTTGTATAGTATAGTAAACAAAGAGAGTTAAACCAGGTTAATCTGTGGCGATATGAGATATGGCACATTAAATCTGTCTCAGTGCTACAGCGTGATATAAACGCCGTGCTGCAACACCTTGGTGCGTAAAGAGTGGGATTTACAGTTTACAGCCCAATTTGATGCAAACAGGACGTGTTTCCGCAGTTCTCGCCTCTGAATCGCATCAAACTGTATTTTACGCCCGTTTTTACTGCGCATCCAGCGTTTACTAGCCAGTATACCAGTACCTTTCTCAGCTTTTATGCACCGAAAGCGGGACGCGGTGGAGTTTTCCGAGTGAAAAGCGCTGTCAAGGAGCTGAGGGGGGAACGCAAACCCTGCAAAAGTCACCGTGTCTACCTTGCATCTTCATGCTGATTGGAGCAGAGGCACGAAAACACACCAAAACATCATATTTTTGAAATGAAAACACATAAGAATGCTATATTTCACAGCTGTTTTCTGGCTTTGACTGTAATCATACTGACAGAAAATGTCGATGGCCGCCGTATTTCAGCCTTTACTCAAGCCCTGGCAGAGGAAGATCAAGAATAAGAACTACAGAGGAAGCATGAATGAGTCGTGGCAACCTGTTATGTGTTTGGGTGTGCAGTGCACTGCATATAACGTGTGTGTGTGTGTGTGTGTGTGTGTGTGTGTGTGTGTGTGTGTGTGTGAGATGCCTCTACAGAGAGCAAAACTCTGCTGGGTGGCTGGGGAGAGCTTTGAGCTGCTGGATGCTGTTTTGTGAGGATGATTAATGACCAGACTGTGGCGCGCCGCTCTGTGAAACCATTGCAGCCTTGGAGCCTGATCTTCCTCTACCTAACGTACTGAGGGATAGAAAATACTGAAAAATTAGCCCTCGCCTCATCAACAACACACTTCCCTGAGCTGAAATACGGTGTTTTCAGGCTGCGCGAGGTAAAACGCGCCGTTCCTCGTCCCTCCTCAGTCATACTTTAGCCTAATCAGACAAGTCAAGTCGGTGCTTGTGAGAAATCACTATTTTATGCCCGTGCTTTCATGCATAATTAAGTGATTTTTAATCAATAGGTAAACATCAGTGAGACGGATCGCGCTGCTGACGCCATCAATCAGCTTCGACCTTTTTTTTTTTAACCGATTCGTTTGTTTTTCATAAATCTCTCCCCAGTTCCCGTTGGAGCGCTCCCCGTTCATCCCTCGGCTCATCATCCAACGCTTGCTGTCTTTGCACTTCTCTGTAGCGCTATACGTGCCTGCATACCTGCTCTCCTGCCTCTCTCTCTCTCTCCCCCACTAATTGACAGTCGCATCCTCTTCCTCGCTCTTTGTCAGCATTGTCCTCCTTTCTTTGTTTTTTCCTGTTTACCCACATAACTCGTCATCATCACTCGGATCATAGTTGATGACGAGGTTTACCAGCAGAGTCCTTGGTGGCAGAGTGCATGAATATTTATATGAGCACAGGGCATCTGCAGGCTTGATTGTCTGTTGTTGCTTGATTGAAGTGTCAGCTAAATCTCTGGTTTGCTAGAGAGTGCATGGCCACAGGTCTTATGAATAATTGAGAAAAAGTGCTCGGAGTTAGTTAAAGTTCACGCCGCCAGTTTTCAAAGCGACATTTGTTTTCCACTCCAGCAATCTGCGCCAATCGGTGCCGTTACGGAAAATAAAGCGGGGAAAACCGATTTTCCAGAAACCCAAAGCTGAGCGACTGTAACTACCAGACGCTGGGTTTAATGTGGGCGTGTGGGGCAGGGGTGAACCACACTAATCCTGTGTTGCCCTCAATGCACGCCGCCACAGTGGGTATGCAACGACCCAGTAGGGCGCAGCTCTCCTTACTGTGCATTTCATATGGGAGCCCACATTAGCCCTGTTTGCACAGGCCCAACCCGTCAAAGGTAGCATTAAGAGCGCTAACCTGTATATATGAAGAGTTTGGTGGGTGGTAACTAGTGGTAACCCGGCTTAAACAAGCATTTAACCCTCTTTGCGGTTACAGGTCATCATTAAAACCAACTTTGCTTAGCATAGCACATCCAATATGTTGCATCACGCTTATTATCCTGGGATGTACAAGCTCTGCAGTGCAAGAGCAGTTGCAATTACAAGAACAATGCGTTTTTATTTTAGTTCCACGTCTTCTGTCACGAGCCGACAGAGATGCAGATCCCTGCAAACGACGTGCAGCTGCAGCTGTGATGAGACAGGGGTCACAGAGTTCTCATCTTAAAACGAGTAAACAGTCCGAAGTGGGCAGAGGACGGCGTTTTAAACCAGCTAAATAATAACCTATTGTATCAAAGTTCAGCTTTTGTGTTGTATAATCATGCCAGAGAGAATAACTGTGCGTTAGAGTTGTGAATTCATTAGTAAAGATGGGTGTAAGATACCGCCTGGATCCACGGGATGCTTCATATTTACTGTTTTTTACATTATGCATATGCAGAACTTTGTTAACAGAGGCCGACTACAGTCCAGCACAAACTGAAAACAAGTCACCGTTTCCGCTGAGCTTCATTTTACAACATTAAGCACAATAGCTATCACCTGCTCTGAATCTGCGAGCTGAAGGGCAGACGGCCTCCAGGCATTTCAGAGCGAAGGCGGCTGCATGTCTATGAATTATGTCCATAATCCAGACATTGATTTATCTTCCCTGTTTCTAAAACACTTCCTCCTCAGCTTTTTAAATTCATTTATATGTGCTTAAGAGGAGAATTTGTCAGCCGTCCAGACGCCCAAATGTTTGTGATAGGATGATTTTCACAGTAAAGCAATGCTAATTGTACAATCTGGGGATGGGAGGCTAATTAGTATGTTTAATCATAGTGAAAAACAGGGCGCTTAATACATCCAACAGCAAAAACTAATGCTTTTGCATACTTTGAATCGTATTCATTTAATAATAACAACAATAATAATGAATAGCCACTTAGTAATATGTATAACAGAGGAATTAGTGTTTTACTGTAATAGTATTAGTGATAAACAGTGAAACAAAGTGGACCTAACTTTAAACCTGAGCTGCAGACACTGAATCAGACGTCCGCCTCAGGAGCCAATTATTATATTATTATCATTATTATTATTAATATATTAAGAGAAAAGTGCGTGCCTGAGCAACACTCTGCCGTCTTCCTGTGTGGAAGTGGACACGTTTGTCCAGACATTACCTGAGGTCAGCAGCTCCCCACAGACAACCAGCGTCCCATAAATACGAAACTAGTGACTTTAATGTTCGCACACGTATGCGTCTGTTTGGATTTGCAGACCATCGGCCCGAAGGAAGGCTGGCAGGTGTACAGCTCGGCCCAGGATGCCGACGGCCGCTGTATCTGCACAGTGGTGGCACCAGAACAGAGCCTCTGCTCCAGAGATGCCAAGAGCAGGCAGCTGCGCCAGCTACTAGAGAAGGTAAGCACGCTTAATAGGAAGACATTTACCACCCCAGTGCAGCTTGCACACACACACACACACAGAAACAAACACACTCTTGTGTTAAAGATGGAACAAACCAGTACGAGCCTCACCGTCCTTTTGAGGAGTGCACTGCTCCCGGCGTTTAACACAGGCACGCTGCTGCCAGGCTTCGCCACGTCTGCTCTTTCCCAACAATAGCCTGTTACACATTCAGGCGCACACGCGGGCTCACCAGGGAGAAGCCATCAAAGTGCCTTTCAATTAGACGCAGCGAAAGGAGAGAAGGAGACAAGGGAAGGCGTCGTCTATTCACTTGGGTCGAGTTAGCTTCACTGCGTTATTCTACACTGTTAAACGTCCAATTTGCGAACGGTAACCTCGCTTTAGGTGATTATTTACCATGCGGTGTTTTGTTCCAGGTGCAGAACATGTCTCAGTCAATTGAGGTGCTGAACCTGCGAACTCAGAGGGATTTCCAATATGTCATGAAGATGGAGAACCAGATGAAGGGCCTGAGGACCAAGTTCAGACAGATTGAGGATGACAGGAAATCCATCATAGCCAGAAACTTCCAGGTAATCGAATGCATTGTTAAACCGTAGCCTGCTTTAATGCAGCCGTCTGTGGATCTTTGTTGTTGTTCTTTTTATAGTATAAACCTTAAAAACTTCGTGCTTTCATGCAAAACCGATTTCACAAATGCTGCTTTTTGCTTTTTCTCAAGCTTCTACTTTATTAAACTTCACACTGGGAACGATAGGGGAATGACTGGTCTGGGGTCAGATTTAAACCGAGGGTCTTCCTATAAATTCCTGCAAGCTGATATTCAGGCTGGTTCAAGAATAACTCTCATCATATCAGTTCAAATGCTGTGTTAAAGGCAGTTTCTGGACTGGACCTGAAGACTTAAATGAGGCTACGGCTAGCAGCTTGTTAGCAAAGCTTAGCATCAGCACTGTAATCTAGGGGAAACCGCTAGACTGCATCATTCTAACGTCAAGATCATATAGTTATGTTGCCCCCACAGTGGTTATACTTTATTTTATTGCGTTGATTAAACAAATGAGATGCAGATGAGTCCAAATGAGTTGCATTTGGACAAATCCAGGCTTGCAGTCTCTTTGTTAAACCTTTAAACGGTGCAAACTTCCTATTTATCCATTTATTTATTGACTCAGCCACTAACAATATTCTGATTCTGCACCAGGACCCGCAGGTATTAAACCATTACCAGGGTGTGGCATTTCACGCTGCGTCCACATTCAGCCTTTTCCAGCGTGCAAACCTTTTTGAAAATGAAGAAAATATACATTGCAAAACATCCAGAGGCTCTCCAGTTAAGAAAGCGCTTACATCTCTGGTTGTTTCAGAGGCTGTTTGCGTTGCTGCAGTTGCCCTGTGTGGATTGCACTGGACAGCTGGTAGGGGAGTAGGAGTGTCTCCTGTGTGGCGAGTTGCAAGATACTGAGTTGGAAAAGTAAGCGTGTGGAACAACCACCAGCACGGCAAGAACATTAGAAGTAAAGCCAAAAGGCGAGGCTGGCCACCAATGAATACGATTAGCACGTGGAAACTGTAGTTAAAACACAGGGGCGGGGATGTTTTTAGGATACTCCCGGCTTCTGAGGTGACCCTGTAACGATAAATATATGGTTTCTCACGAGCTGAAAGCTTTTTAGAATAAATACAGTGAATAAATGAACGGTTCAGCGCTTCATGGTTGGCTAATAGTTGCATTAGGTGCTTCATGCAGCACACAGTGTAAAAGGTCGGCCTGCTTTCTCATGATGAATAATAGCAGTCACTTACTGTCACTTAAGACTGCGTATGCTGATGTTTGCATGCAGCTCTGGAGCAGCAGTGTGGAGGCTTGCTCTCTCAGATAAACAGTTAACATGCACTGAAGCAGAACTCGCTCCTCTGCCGAACAAACCCTGATTTAGTTTGTCCCTGACCAACGCGCCGATCCACAATCTCCCACCTCTCTCGCTGTTTTCCCATTTCTGCTGCTGTCGCTGTCACTTCTGCAGGAGCTTAAGGACAAGATGGACGAGCTGAAGCCGCTGATCCCCGTGCTGGAGCAGTACAAGATGGATGCCGCACTCATCTCCCAGTTCAAGGAGGAAATCAGGAACCTGTCGGCGGTGCTGACAGGCATCCAGGAGGAGCTCGGCGCCTATGACTACGATGAGCTCTACCAGCGGGTGCTGCGACTGGACAGCAGGCTCCGCAGCTGTATGGGCAAACTAAGTAAGTGGTGTGTGTGCACGTGCAAACAGTAAGCATGATGTAATGAATTAGAGCTACGTTTGTCCATATACTGCTATGTTGTTTCTGCAAAATAAGATAATCACGGGTTAAACATAGATTAAAAGTGAATAACACTCCATCGCAAGCCTGCACGTCCATCAAAAGGCACTTACATAATTATACTGTGTTTTATTGTTGTTATTGTTATTATGTTATTGTTGTTGGAAGTCCACTTTCAGGCGCTGTAATGATTTCCTTTGCCGTTTCGTCTGCGCACCCCGCACCGAAATGATTTTCCCTTTATTTACTGCCTTCGGTCGTCCAAACAGGAACATGCTCTCCGGTATTTTAAAGAAGAGTCTGAGAGTAACATACAATAACTAATTGCTCCATAATAGGCAGAGGAACTTAATATCGATAACATCGATTGCCATTTAGTAAAAAGCTCCATTGTGCGGGCCGTAGGAGGACCTGATGGCGGAGGTGGAATGGCATCTTTTATATATGCTGATGAAAACAATTATGAATAGGAATCGTCGTGTTTCGTTAGCTTAGCATAACCTCTTTATATATATATCTACATGAAGAGAGGCCTGCCGTGTGTGTACGGTAGCCCAGGATGGACAAACCAGGCTGCTCCTCTAAATGTGTGCATCAGTGTCGTTACAGCGGCTAAATGAGAGCACACATTAAAGATTGCATTCAGGAAAACCTTTAGAGATCCTTATATCTGAAATTTACTAATGCAGTAGGTGAGGAACTGGTTTGTTTGTGTGAAAGGTGCAGCGTGGGTGAGCTCTCCTAACTGCTAACTGCGCTAACTGCAGTCGACCAAAGCAATTAGCACGTGACTGAAGATTCGAATGACGCACGAGGTCAGCGTACATAGTCTTTAGGTGCATTGAGGTAAATAGGCATGACCAGGTTTGACCGCTGTTAGCTTCAAACAGCAGTGGCACCATTATGGCTGAAGTTAAATAAAGCAGCTTGCCGCCGCCGCCGTCTTAGTATGCACAGAGGGCAGACTCTCTGGTGGCACAGGCATGAAATTGGCTTGAGAAATCTAGTTAGAGACAAAAACCAGCACAGCACATCTTATCGCTGCATTTCTTTATTAACAGCGTGTGGGAAATTAATGAAAATCACTGGACCTGTTACAATAAAGACATCTGGAACCCGGTTTGGGGCATGGATGACTGATCCCCTAGCATCTACCAGGAACAACAGGGTGAGTTATGAAAGCAGGGGAGCGCCTTCCAAGGGCTGTGCGGTGCAGTGTGTGTGTGTGTGTGTGTGTGTGTGTGTGTGTGTGTGTGTTTTGAATTTAAGCCATGATGTTTTTGGATTTCTGCTTTTTTTTTAATAGACTCTTATAAATTATTAAAGAGGTTAGATGAAGTTTGTTTTTGACAGCTGACGTGTTTACCAGGCTTTGTATCACTCACCAGTTCCTCTCTGATGTAGGTCTGGTACATGGACAGTTACACCAACAGCAAGATTGTACGCGAATACAAGACAATGGATGACTTTGTCGCAGGGGTGGTCTCCCGAACCTACAGCCTCCCGTTCAAATGGGAGGGAACCAATCACATCGTCTACAACGGATCGCTCTACTACAACAAGTACCAGAGCAACATCATCGTCAAGTACAGCTTCGAGACGGGCAGCGTGCTGGCGCAGCGAGCTTTGGAGTTCGCCGGCTTCCACAACATGTACCCGTACACGTGGGGCGGATACTCCGACATTGACGTCATGGCCGACGAGCTGGGAATGTGGGTCGTGTACGCGACCAATCAGAACGCGGGGAATGTCGTCATCTCCCAGATCGACCCCGACACCCTGCAGGTGCTGAAGACTTGGAACACCGAATACTCCAAAAGGAACGCGGGGGAGTCGTTCATGATCTGCGGGACGCTCTACATCACTAACTCCCACCTGTCGGGAGCAAAGGTTTACTACGCCTACTCCACGAAGACGTCCACTTACGAATACATAGACATTCCTTTCCACAACCAGTACTTCCACATCTCCATGCTCGACTACAACGCCAGGGAGAGAGCACTGTACGCCTGGAATAATGGACACCAGGTAATATTCAACGTCACCCTGTTTCATGTCATAAAAACTGACGACGACTCTTAAATATACTTTTCCGCTCGCAACTAAAGCGCCGCCATTTGTGGTACAAGGACCTCCTGATTAATCGTGTTTTATTTACGTATTTATTTCTTATTCTGGCCACTCTGGACGCTGTTATCTTTGCCCGCCACCCCTTGAACTTCTCTGATTCGTGGCTGTGGGTCCCTGGCTGAGCTGAGCATGGACGCTGACGACTTTGCCGGAGAAACACACGTTCCACATGGTTTATTTGCACCTTTCCTTTGCTGCTGATTCAGACTGGTACGCCTTATTTTGCTATGCGCTGGGTCTGCTAGCCGAAAGACTTTTGACAGCTTTTGCATGAAAGTCCAGAATTTTGTCTGCAGTGATTTTCTCTAACGTAGCTGTGTTTTTGTTGCACATCAGTTTTGCCTCCGGTGTTTACATTTTTGTCTATTTAAACGTATTTAAGCCTCAAAGGCAACCTCTCCTGCGTATTTGCTACGATATAAAGCTAGCCGATTATAAAATCCTGTAGCCACTCTTTTAAAGATGGGCCTGTAAATTATTGCTGTTATGTATGTCTCTGTGCAGGAAGAGTATTTGTATTTTTTATAAAACAGAAACCACTGAAGAATATCTGTGCATTTTCATTAAAATTTAAATATTGTACATTTCATTAAAATGGTTTCTGGCTGGTAGAATCGGCGCGCCGTGATCTGGTGGTAGGACAACCAGCTCTGTCTGATTCCCACACTGAAATGTTGATATGTGAGCAACGTTACAGGTGTCTTCCCTCAGCACAGAGCTTCCACGATGCAGGAACTAGGAAGTAGCCACAGCATTAGCGAAACTCTTGTGCAGTTCAGGGACAAGTTGCATTGTTTGTGGTTGCACCATTGACTGTAGATGAAGGATCGTGGATGCATAAATCCATGTTATCATGGATCATTAAAGTGTCTGGCTGCAGTTTAGCTTATAAACCCCGCCCCCCGCCTACGCTGAAGTGATGTGGGCGTGAGTTGGGTAGGTGTATCGGCCGGGGCTCAATGCTGCAGCTCCAGACCAGCCACACCTGGGTTATTCTGGCTTTGTTTATGCTCAGTGGGTGGAAGTGGCGACCTGTCATCCATGTTTATTTACAACACGTGGGCTGCACCAGTAACCAAACTAAACTGTATCTGCAGCTTAAACCACAGTGTGCAGAACACACTCCGTAAATGGGAAGGCATGGTTTCCCTCGGCTTCGGCACGGTTTCCATTACCCACCACAAGAAGACAAATCCAAAAGAGCTGACTTGGCTCTACGGCGCCTAGGATAGACATGGCCGTGAGTGTGCCAAGACTTATTACTACTGAAGAAGCGATAAGCCTCTGAGCTTTTTATCTACCATTTACTTCCCAGAAAAAGGAAGATTCCTGTAGCACACACACACACACACACACACCGTGCAGGCTCTTGCAGACAGTGGCTCGGTGAAAGGAATAAACACTAGTCACGCCCACATTTCACACGACGCATCATGGGGCTAAGATTAGCGCGCACACACATGATAAAAAGCCTTCTTCGTATTTATCAAAACAAGGGGCGAAGGCAAATATACGACCTGATATCGGTAACCGATGGCGGTGACAGCGTCTCAGAGCGGAGGGGATTTTTCTTTTGGCACTCGACACGAGGCTTTCTGATGGCTCGAGCGTCATCCTGTGGCATTTCAATCAGCGTGAAGTGGCAATGAACCGCTGAGATGATCCACAGCGTCCGCTATAATTTCCATCTCCGCCGTCGTGTCTCCGTCTTCAATAACAAGGATGTGTTTGCTGTACGGTACCTGATGGTGAGTTCTGAATATGTCACAGTGTGATCTGTCTTCTTTTTTTTTTTATGGGTAAACACAGTCACGTTTTTCTTGCACGCCGTAAACAAACGCACATGCAGACGCGCGGTTTGACGTCGGGCTGTTGATTTCAGCAATCACAGGGAAACTGCAACAACAGTGACTTGCATCCTACTTGCACTTCACTAACAACAGCAGCTCTGTTAACCCAAGAAAAGAAATTAAACACAATGTCCAGAGAGCAGGTGTTATTTATCACCATGGTACAGATTCGTAATTATGTTTTTTGGCTTGATTAAACTGCTGCTGTTCTTTTATTGATTCCCAGCTGCGCTATCATGGCCACACTCAGTAAAAGCACATGCGTTCCCATTGTATGTGAGAGTCCGACAGTAACGGCAACAATAAAAAAGGACCTTAAACTTCCCACCAGGGGGTCTTTATTAATTTTTTATACAGAGAGTTCAGCGAGCATTAATCCTCCTCCCTGTCCACAGCACCCGTTTGTACGGCTTATTCACAGGGACAGGAGCATCAGATCAAAGTCTGCATGTGTGACCACACACATCTTTATCTGTGCTCAGCGGCTGTCGCAGGATACGCAGCACAGGCTGGATACGCTCCGGCGGTTGCTATATCAGCCCATATCAGAGCGGGCCTGCATTGGCTTTCAGGCTACTGGACCCGCCTGTGATTTGTTTTTGAATGGGCTGGTACGGACGATTCGAAACCTGCGCTGGTGCGAGTGGGGAAACACAGAAAACGCAGAGGTAGAAGTTGTTTCTAAAGACGGTTTCAACAAAAAAACAACAGATTACTGTCAAAAAAGTGATCGAATTTCAAAATGTAAATGTGAATCCAAAAGTCACAACGCCGGAGATGATATTGCAGCCATTGAACACGGCTAAATCAGAGAGTATAACCGGCTCATTGATACGCCTGAAGCAAGAAGTGCAATGTCTGTTTTACATGCATACCATGTGACAGGCAGTGATGACACAATAACAATCTGACGCGCATGCAGCAGCAGCATCTGACATCAGAGCTGCATGACTGCTCGTGCATCAGAGGGCAGCATCTTCTCACTAATCCCATCCATTTACGCACATACGCACATAGAAACAAAACATATAGTGCATTAATCTTACGTCACAGATTCATTTAGCAGTGTCCTCCGATGCACTGTATCCCCACAGTTTCTCCTAATCAAACGCAGGCTGCACCATATCTGCGCCTCCTGGTGTGTTTCAGCAGAGAGGATCAATTGGGATCTTTCTGTGTCTCGTTGTCATCGATCCAGAGGCGGCTTTGCAGGGCCGCTGCACACTGTTCCATTTCAGCTAAATTAATGGAAGCTCCCCCAGAAAAGTCATTTTGTTCCCATGCTCTAACGAGTAGGTGGTCCCCGTCGATGATCTTATCGAGCTCATAATTGATTTCAAATTCACCTCGTCCGGGATTAGAACCACGAACCAGGGTGCCGTGAATCTCTTCCTGTGAATTCCCGGGAAAACTTTTGCCTTCGGCTCAGACTCGGGATCAGCTTCCTGCATCACTTTGTGTTGATCTGCCCAGATTTGATTGCTCAGCGCCTCACGCTGTACGCCAATTCCCTCAGAAGCCGGGAAGTCAGAGTGAGTGCGTGTGTGTTGCGCTTTTGCGTGACAGTAATTTCCTTGAAGCCGAGGAAGGGCGGCGGGAAACGACTGCCAAGGCTAGTTTACGTTCACGCGACAAAACGCAACTTCCATCTTGGCTGACACGTTAACAGAGGAGGGTACGGTTTTTGATAAATTCTAATTGTATTGAGAAATCCCACACCTCATCGCCCCAAAAGCCCTGATGTAATATATTTTTATGAGAGACGTCCGCAGCCACTTCGGCTAACTGAGAGTTTGGGTGCCAGGGTAAAGTCCAAATCAAATGCTAATTTTCGCTTTGTGGCTCGGTCTCTGCCTCTGCCTCTCGCTTTATTCCCCCTCTCACCTATGTGCAGGTTTCATCGGCGTGAAAAAGGCCCGGACCATTACCCATCACGGGAGTAATGACCTCACTGCGCCGCCATTCGCTTCGTAATTATCATGTCACCCGAGTCTGTCGCTGAAAGAGGGCTGCGAGGTAGACGGCAGAAGCAGGACAAATGATCATATTACCGTGCTTACGTCCCCGTGGCTATTAATAGATTGATTGCAGGATGCTGCGTTACCCCTGTTTAACACTAGAAGAGCCAAAAATAAAGCAGTAAATCGATGGCTGATTTAAATTTTCAGAAAAACTGTGCAAACCCATTTTTACAAATCACTTATAATTCAATTAACACGCTCCTCATGCATTTCCTTTGTCTTCCCTTACACTCCTCTCCCCTAATCCTAATTATTTACTCCGTGGTTAGTTTACAATGCTACAGCGGTAACTGGGACAGAGTTGCCATTCAGTGGGTCCTTGGGTTCAGACAGAGGTCAGCAGCACATCCAGTGACATGACGTTCGCATGCAACCCATTAGCCCCTGTGGAGGGTAGATCCATAGGCACTTAACCTTTGTTGTCATGGTAACAACAATAAGCATGACCAACTTTCATTTATCTGTTTTCAAGAGGGATGAAATGGACATTAGGATCGTTGTTCTTGTCCGCGGTGTGCAGCTAGCATGCAGCTAGCGTGCAGCACAGGGAAAAATATAAGATTAGACTGTTTTTTCATTTGGACAGAAACCTGTTTTGCTGTTTAACACAAACCTGCTCCTACTTTAACACAAAAACAGGGATAAACTGTGCAAACTTTCCCAAATCTGATACAGAGCAAGAGCTTCCAGTGTCACCCCTAAACTCTGGTAGCACCGAGCTTCACCGTCCACCTAGCTGATGAGAACCAGTCAGGCACTTTAAAGCCGTTACCCAAAGTGGTTTGCATTGTCATTAGCCACACATGCTAATTTGCAAGAAGCTAAGAATCTGCCCACCAGCTGACGTGCACCTCTTACCACAGCCTCATGGAAACAGTCGGACAAATCCAGAGACAGATGCCTGCAGAGCCTGGTGGTTGCTATAAGCTATGGCTGTAAGACATGAGGATGCATGTAACATAACCCTAGCTGTGACACTAGCTTTGATCCAGAGTCCTATGGTCATGTAAATAACCCCACTGAAAGCATTTATCAAAATCCCTTAACGACCCAATGAGTCGAGTCCTTCGGGAATGATGCACCACGTCTCACCACATCAAAGTTCATGTCGACCTTGAAAGTGCAGCCACAAGGTTGCAGGAGATGATACGGCTGGCTCACATTTTATTATCTTTCACTCTGAAGATTAAAAGAACGAGCCCGTTTTGAACCCACGCTAGCCGAGTTTAGCTGGACGCTATTAATCTCTCGGCCGTGTTTGCTTCCGGATGCCAAGTGCCGTTTAACAGGCTCGCTCCGTATGCATGCATGTTTTTTTCAGAAAGTGCAGCCTTTGAAAAGACACATTTGAAGCAAAAATGAATGAAAGGCAGCGGTAATGTGGGACTCTTTGCAGAACACAGCTGAGGAAGTAAAGCAACAAGGTGCAACATGGTTTTTTTTTTTATTTTTTACCTTTCATCATTTTCCTCCCCGTGCTCCAACAACAGAGGAGGATTCAGCCTCACCAAAACCCAAAACAAAAGTAATTGAAACCTTATATCAGCGCCGGGGTTCCATTTTCATTTTACGTTACAAAGTCCGGGTCTTGTGCTGCTGATTTCCATATAAATCACAGACGAGCTTTGTTATTTCGCCTTCGCCGTTGGCCCGCGCAGCCGTTGGCGGCGTTCCCTGCATTTTCCCTGGCACAGCCCACGTAGCTCAGGGGTTGAACTTGAACATGCGAAGTGATGTTCTCTGCCTGCGCTGATGGGAACGGCGGGGGGGAAAGCATTTGTCAAAGAAAAGCTCCGGGACTTGAAATGACCTGTGGAAATAACTTGATTTAAAGCCTTTTTCCCTCCCGGAGCGTGATCGCTGTCATAGACAAAGGTTTTTAATAAGTCCCTGAAAACTAACTCTGGCTTTTTATTAAAAATACAGCAGCGTAGACACGTTATTGAGCAGTTGCCAGGTGAAAGGTGAATAAAATAAGAGTGAGAAAAACAAAAAAAACTTCACTTTTAATAGAAACACATGCCGGAAAAGCTGAAAATAGGTCGCCGCTCACCTGTGTTTTGGATCATGCCCCTGCTGTGAGAGCCCGTCCCTCAGCCCGTCCCGGCCCGGCCCGGCCCGGCCCGGCCCAGCGTGTGGAATAAGTGTTTACCAACCCCGTTATTGCAGAAGAAGAGTCCCCGCTCACCTGACAGGCGCACAACAGGTGTTACACGTGCAGTTACGTCACACAGTGCTAGCATTTAGGTGAAACAGTTGCTGCCCTCGATTCAACTGAACTTTCCGATTCCTCCGTTCATCTGGCATAACATAAGACTTTCTTGACGTCAGCGACAGTTATTTAGTTAGCACTGTAGTGACTCCGCTCGCTTTTAGCGGCCCGTCGTCATGGCAACGCTTTGTGAAACTGCTGTGAAATCATCTCCGACACAACGTGAGCTCAGGGACACCGGAGGATGCTGGGAGGATCGTTTTGTCTTTCTGCCTTCGGCCGTTCCTCAGACAAAGTTTGTCTCCTGAGCGCAAAGACGACGAGGCGGCTCTGACCAATCCGGTGGTCCCGCCGCCTTTTCATAATCGGCTCATATGGCTTGAAATAATGAGCAAGGTGATGCTTGAATCAAGTAGGTTTAACAGTTCCAAGTGAACTGAATCAAGCCGAACAAACCCTGTGGAGACGAGGCGATACGCTGATCAAAATCCTCTGTTGAGACACTTTATCTCAATTTTTTTTTTAAATAAATGACTTGAAACATTTTAAGAATTTAAAAAAAAATGAATATATGAACATAAAAATGATCATTTCAGAGGTTAAACCCCACAAAGTCCATTCTCCCAAACCTCCAAATGCACTTAAACCGCAGCTGTGTGAGCTGCATATCGCGCACAGGTACTGTCAGCACATGAAAACAGCCGCTCTAGCGTCAAACCCATCACTCTGCACGGTGATGCTGCGGGATACAAGATGATAATTCTTCACCAGGAGGCGAAACAAGCCTACTTGAACCCACGGGGAGCGAGACATTAACGTACGGGGTGATGGATCGAGCCGGGGTGATTAACATTCAGGGGCGCCGTTATCAATTATGTAGCTCAGTTTGCCTCAGAAAATAAGCGTACACTCCCTCATTCTCTAACCCATTCCTCAGGGCGACTGCAAACATTTCACCTTCATTGCATCACATATTCAATCTCTGTTCTTTGGGGTTTCCCCCTGGAATACAGATTGACAATTATTAATCTGACTGTCCGGAGCAATAACACAAATTCATAGCTCCTCTGTTGTCTCGTGGTCGTCTCTGTCTAATCTGCAACACAACATAACCGGTGGTGTTTTATTAGCTGCTGCGACCTTACCTGTTGTTGCCCCCGATCAGGTGATGAATGGCTTTCATAGCAGGGCCGGTGGCACTGCGAGATATACTGCAGGTGATGGGATGCGCATCACACCGGAGCCAAAGGGGGGGGGGGGTTAATTAACAAAAACAACCATGGGCACAAATCACGCTCGCCCTCACGACGACAGGGAGATTTATCGGAGCCGCTCTCGTTTGTTTTTACCGAGCAACGCGCTTCGTTCGTGTGAAACGCGCAAGAGAAAAGCCAACAGCCTCGGTTTTCACCCCGCCCGCTCCGCCGCCGCTTTGCGTTTTAGCCTGATATTGCTCGTTTAACGGCGGGAATCAGAGTAATTGATATAGACCGAGGGGTGGATCACTCGCTACACGACGCCGTCTCAGCGCCTCTGTGTAAAAACAGAAGAGCCTGCTCAATCATTTAAGGCCCGGCTTAAAGACGTTTCAAAGGAGACAGCGCCTAATGAGGTGCACCTACGGGATTCGGCGGTCATGGTATTATTTTCCTACAATTCAATCCTATAAAAAATAAAAAAAGAGCCGGCTGCCAACATTGATTTATTCCCACAGGTGTGCATTAGTTTCAGAGCCAGTGCTCCTTCATGGCGAGCTGCCAGAGATTAACTACGGCGCATCAATATGCCTCGTATGGAGACATCCTCATCGGATTCCTTCTTAACTCTGCTGCCTCAGCTACGGCTGCGCTTTTGTTACCATCCTGTCTGCGGGATTTATGGGAGGGGTAAAGCCCGCAGTCGATGTCACTGTCACTTACCGTAGCTTAACTTCGTCTGTCACGGAGTTTAAAACTTCATCTGTGGAGCCGCTTCCAGACGGGATAACAGGAACACGGGCGGGGAAGCGAAGGAGGGTCTCGGCCTCCTTTCTGTCAGTCAGCGCGTGCGGTCGCGCTCGGCGAGGTTTGCCCGGGTTAGTCGCGGTTTCGTCATTAAGACGTTTGCGGATTAATTTGGGTAAAGTGTCCAGTTCGGGGACCCGGCTTTAGCCCGCAGATCAAATCAGCGCTTATGAGTCGTGGTGTCGGGGGCCTTTTAAAATGCCCCCGCGTTGTGCACCCAGACAAATTTAATTAAAACTGAAAATTGAACTGAATTATTGAAATAAATTGATGCACAACAGTAATAGCTGAGAGGCTGTTTGTCTTTCTCTATTGGAGCCAAATTCCCTCTGTTCCTTTGCTGAAGACACCGGTTGCATCTTGCAGCACCAACCTCTCCTGAAGGACCTTTGTCTTCACCCTAACTGCTCCCAAGGTGCATCGCTGGAGATGTTAAATTAGGAAGTGACTGCTCTGAAGCTCAAATGTCAGCCCGTCTTCATTCGCGCACGCGGTACGCTCTTTGGCGGCCCGTGTGATTGACACCCAAATCATGCGCAAATGAAATGAAACCCGGAGGAGTCTGTCTGCGGACGGGGACTCTGGTTATTGAACCGCCTTCAAGGGCGCGTGAAAACACCGGTCTCATAGTGGCGGGGGTGGGGGGGATAATAAAATAACCAACCCGTTTGCTCAGGAGGGGATTAAGAATAACAAATAGCTCAGTAATTATTACAGTAACGCTAATTAAAATTTCTGCCCGTACCCCGGAGAAATTAATCCTGTCTGACTGAGGCCTGGTCTGAACGCTCGGCGTCTGCACGGATGCTGCGCTGCGTGCAAACCCTGATCAGTTTGAGGACTTGTGTAAAACTAAACCGCGTTGTCACGGCGGCCGGACTGTGTAATTATACCCGAATTACACCCAGCAGTTGCGTGACAGGACGAAAGGCGAAAGGTTTCGTGTAACAGACGTGACTTGCAACCCCGTAACTTGTAATCACAGCGAGGCAGGGCTGCTTTATCTAAACTGCATCCAGCCACATGTCACTGCCTCGGCCAGTTGGTTGTTGGCCCATAAAACTCAATATAGGGAAACAGCGTGAGCTACATTTTCAGGTTTTTAATCAATAAATGATATAAAAGCTCATTAAATGTATTTAAAACCTCAGCTGGATCTCATATTAGACACCGCAGCTTCAGCAGTATTGTATAATAATCTTGAAACACACTGAAATTAACGTTTTATGTCAAAAGCAACGAGGTGTCGTCCCTTTTTCTGTGGCTTGGCCTTCAGCTTTGCTCCTGAGCAACAATAATAAGATGCACTAACTTCATAGAAGCTCCAACTTTGAATAAAAGCTTTAATTAATCGAAAATTTGAAGTGAATATATTGTAACTTTTAAATAAAGAGCACATTTTGTGACTACGCACTACATCATTTATGGTTTTTGTAATTATTAAAAAGGTACACAGTGATTTAAAGTTAACTTAATGAGCAATGTAATTCCCTGTTGACCTTTGCCCTTGCTCTGACACAGTCCCCCCAACAGTGTTTTACTACTAACACACAATATTTAATGAGTTACAGATGATTTCATAGTTATTTTGCATGATGTCCTGCAGCCATCTGTCTGCAGCCTCTGCACAGTGAACACAGTACGTTTCTTAAAATCACATGACATCATCAAAATGTGACGTATAATGCTGCAAAGCACCAAACTGATCGCATTGCATCAAAGTTATATTGTGACTCACGATGCAACACGATCAAGTTACATACATTCCCCCCTGAATGCCTTCTGGCAATATGTGGAGTAAACATCAATGACATGTACATTACTATATATCTTTCTGAATGATTAATGGATGCTTGAAATCCCTGCTACGGCGGCGGCTCTTCAGAAACGTCCTTCGACTTTATTTGAAAAAGTCGAGAGACGTGAATTCTCCTGCAGAGCGACAGCAGCAATCCTCTGTGTCTTAGGAGGAAAGTAAGAGAAAGCAGTCTGGAAACTGGGACAGTGACTGTTGGAAGGAGCTGGAAGAGTCAAAGCATGAATTTAGACAGAATATAAATTGAGGCGATAGCACAGTTTCGTTATTTTGCACTTAAACGGGACGGACAGCTAAAGAATGCACGATTTGGAAATCAGAGCGACATCCAAAGTGGCTGCATACAGACATGGAAACGTTACTTTGGCGCCAGTGCAATTAACTTTAAAGCTACGGGTAAGTAATTTTTAATTATCTTATCTAATCATTAACTGTGTTGATCATTTTTGGCAGTTAGACCAATAAACTGAGACGTGCAAACAGAGCTGTGGCGCCGTGGGAAGAGGAATATTTAGATCTTTAATTAACCACTGCCTACTTCATGAAGCGAACTCAACTATAAGTGAGAAAATAAATACTTCTTGTGATAAAAATGGCTGCGCGCAGCGTGCAGCTCTGCCAGTGTGAAGCCCCAGCAGTAAACGGACTTATCAAATGAACCCTCGTTTGGCGTAATTTTGATTTAAAATTCAATCCGAGCCTAAAACAAACAATCCCGTCGATGAAACGTTGTCATTGCAGCTGTGAACAACCATCATGTGCTTATGTTTCCTGCAGTTTTCACGCATCCATACCAGGCTAATGCAATTGAGCCATCTGATTACAAAGTACGGCAGTGCAGGAGTGCGGCGGATGAGTTCAGCAACCCCGTGGCTGGTCTTTATCACACTTGTAATAACAGAACAGAGAGTAATTCCATTGATAATGAAATCTGACTCGATGTATTCGCCGCCCTACTTGTCATTCCGCGCGCTCCCCCGGCTCAGCGTGTCACTTTTTGGAGTAAATTAATCATTCCAGCTGTTATTTACGTCCAGTGTGTCCGCAGTTACAGCCGCCAAATTATTGTCGTAAATCTCGCTAATTCTGGAGACTCTCCAGTTTGGCTGCGTGCAGCACCTGCGTGAACTTAACCGCGTCGAGAAGTTCGAGTGCGGACACGTCTCCCGCCCCCTTCTCCTCATGCTTGCACTGAGAGTGCGACAGTATCGATACGAGACCTTTGCAGGAGTTTAAACGAGCCCCTGCTTTTACACTAATGATTAAACACACAGCTAAACAAGCTTATACTCAAACACTATAAATGCAAATTTGGGGCGGCTGAAATGCAAATACTGTTGCGCTTGCAGGGAAGAAAAAGCCATATTCTGACTCATTTCTTTGTTAATTGGAAGGCAGGGCTCACATTGCTTCTCCTCTAATTGACAGAAGCCAAAAAGGTAGAACTGGAGAACATTAAAGAGCATCGCTTACGCTCCTACTCTTGTCATGTGCTTCCCACGATGCTTCCAGCTTCCACACCCGGCTTGCACGCTCCCGAAAACATCTTCATTTAAAGGCCTGTGATAAATATTCACCGCTGGATTTACATACGTTCAATTCACGCCGGCAAACTGCGTGTAATGAGCGCCAGATTTTACAAAGGCTGGGGCCCAATTTCAGAGTCAGCAACTGGGACTGCCCTCTAGTCACAGTCTGAGAGCGAGTGGGAGCTCAAACGGTGCAGATTAGTGCTGGGATTTGCCCGAGATCAGCAAGATCAGAGAAGAAATGATATTCTGCGCAGAGGTACTGATTAATGAAGTAATTAGATCTGAAAAAAACACATTTGCAAAGGCCACCTGAGAAAAGTTATTTCTGCACTGCGATTATAGAAAGAGTTGTACAATTACACAACAGTCAGAGTCAATAAGCAGCTAAATAACTATAACCAAGGAAACGAGAAGCAGAATTACACGGTAAACATACAGATTAAAAAAAAGAAATCCGGGCTTTCTCATCAGTTGATGAACCAGGTCAGCCCAGAGGAGCTGAAATACGCAATTAATGCGCGAGATGAATCCGGTATTAACAAAGCCAAGTGCACAGTAACAAGACAAAGGGTTTGAGCTTCTCCAGAAGCATCCAGAAGCTTCCAACCAGTGCGTTTCATTTTCATGCCCAGCATCCATGCTGTGTACATAGCAAATGGTGCACACACACTTCTATATGCATATGGGTGTGCTGGTTTTAAAATGAGGTGTGGCCATGGACTGGGCTGTGGACCACATACCTGCCTCTCTGCACCGTTTAGAGGGAGATGAACCTTGGTTTAAGTCATGCTGTTCCCAATAAAAGCACATATTATCGATTAAGATGCTAAATACAAACCCTTCAGACCGCGCAATGTTTCCAGCACCAACAACACACGCAGCACAATCATTGGAATAGTTGTTGCCCGCAAGGCCTTGGTTAAATGCCAACACCAGCACAAGCCATAATGACAAAGCCAACACACTGATATTTAGCAGGCGTGTTCACATGTAACGCCAAGTACAGCCGAGGGGAGTGTTCGACCTGACAGCGAACCACAGGCTTGATGTGCTGCACGGCGACGAGCTCGAGGGAAAGCAGGTGAGCAGACTGGGAGGGACGATGACCTGATCGCACGCAGAGCCACACGGGGGATTGTTAAAGTTATTACAGTTGAGCTGGACACGAACGCCTGCACCTAATTTCATGGTAATCCATCCGACAGGTAGAGACACCTCAGCGCAGCAAACGTCAAACGCGTAGCAGCACTGGAGGACAAGTCAGGAGCCTGTGGGATTCATGGGCGTCCCAGTAGGTGCCGGATGAGTGAAAACAGACCACAGACTGCAGCTACGATCCCCGTTTCCTGCATATGCATCAGTTGAGATCTGTACAGTAAACTCACCACCAGCTGTACTGCTCAACATCTTGATTGATTACATCTCCCCGGCAGCTGCAAGGAAAGCTGGTCTGCCTCTAATCCAGATCAGAGCTCATCTATTAGCTTGGGCTTTGAACTTCTCATGTACTGGTGTTACTGGTGTAATCTCCCCTCTCTGTGCGTCGGATGCGGGCGGCGTGGCCCGATGGCATCCTGTGCTAATTCTTTTAAGTACCTTCATCCCCGATAATCTTTAAACGCTTTGACTCGCAGCCAAAATGTGTCAATCACCTGAGGAGCCTGTTGACGCCGCTCCTCTGCACCGGCTCTCTAAGCTGTCAGGAGCGTGTTGGGAAACACTCCGTCTCCTCGTGCACTCCGTCTGCAACAGAAAGGGCTCGCCCGCAGTTCCCATTTGAGCAAGTTGAACAAAACGCGTATGAAGGCTGTTTCAGTTGTTCTTGTGCATCTCGCCCACTATAGCTGATAAAACCAGTCTTTAGCATTCAGCGCACGGCTGAATTGCAGCCTAGTGAATCCTCTTGATCCAGAACTCTATCAATTCAGTCTGCCAACACCAGGGCCGGCTGAGTTTGGCGATAACAATTTGAGTGGACGGCCCCTGTTATTAACATCCCCACAGGTATTCAAATGACACAGAACAATCACACATACAAGAGACAGCATTTAGTTCAAGAGGTAACATATTGCATTGGACGGCACACAGAAAAACAGCCCAAAAAGCAGTGTCTGTAGCTCCGCAGCATCTGCTGACTCCACCATCAAAACCCGATGATGCTGCCAGTGGAAGAAGTTGAAAGAGGACCCTTTTTATATTTTTATATAATCAAAAAACCATGAATATAAACCCTGGTGGCCAGATTTTACACTCACAAACTCCTTTAAACTCACAGCTCATTTAACCTCATCAAAAACGAGTAAATGCAGTTTTATCAGATGCATCGATATGAAGGTGGGCAAGGGAGAAAATCAGCTTCAGCATGATCACAAAAAGGTGCAGTATAAGACGGTAAACAGCAAGGACATCCATGCATGTGTTTTCAGCATGGCCGCCAAGTCCCAAGTCCCCGTTTAAGGCAAAGCTGAAGAGTTCAAGAGGCTTAGAGATGAACACAAACACTCAAACTTACCGGTTGCAGAGGCAGGCATGGTCAAAACCAGAGAGGGTGGCCTGATAGACACACACAGCCATGATGGTGGCAGGTAGAACCCAGTCCATGAAACCATGAAATCCAAAAATACACAAGGGGAACACTTGGAAGCACCGGGGAACAGAGGACAAAGAACGAGGGGAACACACGCCAGGGAGGGAAGGCTAACAGGACACAGGTGAAACCACTGAACACATGACACAGGTGCAAATCCACAGAGAGAGACAGTAAAGACAGCTGAAACAAGACAAGGTGACAGTGTATCAAAATAAAACAGGAAATGACAAAGGGAAACAGGAAATGGCTGAACTGACTCTAAAAACACAGTTCTTTCGATGTGGTCCTCCAGCACTGAAACTGAAAATCTAAATATGATGCACCTTTTAGCGTCAGGGCCAAATTAAACAAACCTCTGATACGGCGGCAGAAGAAGAGTGAGCTGCAAACAGTGACGCTGGAGTACACGCTGCATCATTTCCTGCAAATCCACTGTTCTGGATTCAGCACAAGAGCAACAAACTTTGCCACTAACGATGAAAATGAAAATGGGTGTTGCAAATAAAACAGATGACCATAAAGAATAAAAAAAAGTTTGTTTTAATAAGAAAATGATATATTAAAGACAGAAATCTAAAGTTTGAACTCCACATGGAAGTTCTTGTTGGGGAAATCAAAGAAACCGCCATGCAGGCACAAATTAAATCCCTTTCTTGTAGGTGTAAGTTTCGGTTTTGTAACATTCCTCTCATCTACATTCTGGGTTTCCCCGCGTGAACCGCCTTACAAAGTGCCCCCCTTTGGTGCTGCATTCGCTCTCCAGCCTGCAGTCTTCAGCCTGCTCCTCCCACATGCAGAGATAGGCAAATTTCCTGACTTCACTTGTTTCGTTGCGGGTCCACAGTGTGACTGCAGATTTGTTTTAAGCGGGCGTTCTTCTAACACCACAAACCCACTGACCTCCGGTGTAATAGCTTTGACCACATTCACTGTTGTGACGACCTGGGGGGTCAACGGAGACCAGCGAGGCTGCTGTAAACACAACTGCAGTATGAAAATGCAAAGCTTACCTTACCTGGACATTTTAAAATACGCAGTGTTAATGGATAAGTGCAATGCATCCAAAATATAGACGGTTTAATGCCGAAATATACACAGAAACAGGAAAAGCTTGACGCGCCATCTATTTTGCATAGTTTGTGTTTGTTGAAATTCGGGTAATACAGTGAATGTGTTTGTATGGTTATATAAAAATCCCAAGCTTGCTATTAAACTTGCATGTCTAGCTAAAATGTACACACACTGAGACACACACTTGATCCTGCAGCTAGGGCGACATGAAAACATGGAACAAAGGGGCTCCGGGTTGGTCTTTATAACACACAGGCCTGTATATTGTACAGTGCTATACAATAACCTGCTTTGAGGTGGATTATTCGATGCAGTATCAAAAATAGAGTAAGGTTGGTATCCGTGGGTCTCAGAGAGCTAATTTGCATTCATGTGTGCTGCAGCGACAAGCCATGGTTTACCAAAGAGCTCAGGCAAGGGAGACACACTGAGGGAGCTCACACGGCAGAAAATAGAGAGGAATACAGAGCAGCGGAGAAGCGGCTCAACAAGGATATCAGAATATAAGGACATGTTGGACAGGCACTTCTATACCTGCTTGATTTGGCCCACGGACTCTACCCGCGGGCTTCGCTATAAGGAAACAATTAGACCTCATCCTGATACAAATGTCTTACCATGGACGTGTTTAAGCATTTTTTAGCTGGGGTATTTCCAGAAAGGGGGGGTGGCATTAGCCTCCCCTGAAATCTGATTTAGCACCCCAGGTGGATCCATGTGCAGACCTAGTGTTTGACAAGTATTTTTGAATGAACACTGTGTTACTGTGTCCTCCTGTAGGTTTGAAAACCTCATAATGTTTAATGTAGTGATTTAGGTACACTGTGTGTCTAAGCTGCCTCTGTTGCATGGCGCCGTTCTCTGAAGGCTGCGCCGCGTCAGACACAAACACATATTGTTATTGTTTGTTTTCCTTCTCTTCTTTGTGCTCATATGCTTTTCGATCAGGCAAGGACAGAGCATCCTTCGCCAACAATTATCGTTAATCACACATCCCTCTGCCTCCTGTCACATCGCTGATCTGTGCTCCGGGAGTTAAAGCGAGAGTTGAAACTGAGTGATTTTGCTTTGTGCTTCTTGCTCTTTTGTCAATTTGCACCTTGTGCTTGCCAGTCATATCTTATATTCAGGTCTATTGTCATCAGTCAGTGGTTTACAGTGTGGGCAGCACTCTGCAGCACAACGCTCTGTAGCAACTATTCACTTTAATTTTACTGCCCGAGGGTGACAATGCAACTGCGGCACAGATGAAAACGTGGTCTGGCTTAGGAGGAGTACATTGTGTTATCTGCAGGTGTGGAAAGACTTGCATCAAAAGGGATCAATCAAATCACTTGTTTCCCCTTCCTATGAAACAAGTGCACTCCATGGCCCGGCGTTATGACTATACGGTGATGGAGATAAACAGCCGCGAGGAGATCTGCAACAAGAGTGTCTTGAAAACCGGTGTCCTTGGGTGGAAAATGAGATAATATGAGATACTGAGGAGATACTGTGTGGCTCTGGTGTGAGAAGAAAGATAACAACCGTGGGAAACTTTTATCACTATCACTTCTGACATCTGCCTCCATAATCCCACTGCGTGCATCCTGACTGCTCTGTGTTGAACACTGTAGTCAAGACCAAACGTGGAGCAGATGCTGTATGAAATTGGTTGGAATTACCCAACATCACGTTGAGTTTCAGGGGCTGCTTTGCCTCTTCTGAGGTAAAATACACCTCTTTTATCGGCGTTGTCAAGTGGTGGCATATTCTTAAATACAATACCTCTGCTGCTGCTGCTGCTGCTACACTGTGACAGCGCAGCAGTTGGCTGTATGGTACTAAACACCTGGATGCATTCTTATATGAAAAACATTAACCTCTCTGTGATTGTCCATAAAAGGCCCCACACAACAGACTCCACTTCTTTACCTCCGCCTCAGTCGCTGCCTCATTTCTCCTCCTTGCCTGCATCGCCGCGAAACAATCCAATTGTAATGATGCTGGGTCAGAGAAAAGAAAACGGCTCTGCTGAATAAGAAGATCAATTCAGCGCTCTACAGGCGTTATATAGCTTTAGTGTATATTAAAAATAATAATCTTTGACTCGCTGCTGTGCACTTGAAAAAATCGCTGTCTGTTAGAAGACACCCCGTTCGGCTTATCAGACTCAGTCTATCGTGGACTTTTTGCCGAAGTGGAGACAGTTTGCAAGGATGGACAATGTGATAATGGGCAATACCTGGTGGCACAATGACAGACACTGACCTAAACAGGAAACGGTTTGATCTGAATGTTGAAAATGAGTCCTAACAAGATCACAGAGTCACAGATTCAAAGTTCCCAACCTCAGCAGGGTTTGAAGTTGTCGAGCACCTGCAGACGCACCCATGCAGCATGCTGTTGTTTGCTAGCTAACAAGTGAGTATTAGCGCTGCGCTGCTAAAAGTTAATGATTGACTGATTGCAAAGCATGACCGGGTATGTGACTTAACAAGGCTTAAAAGACATTTGTATTTCTTTTAAAGGCCATATTTTGTTCATTTCGAGGTTCAGACACTGATTTTAATGGGTTTTACGCTGATTAATGTTCAAAAAGCTGATTCAAATTCAGCTACGAACACATGCAACCACAAAAAACAAACATATTCTGACTTGTGGCTGTAAATTTTTCACTTTGACTTCAAGAAACCCCCTCCAGAGGCTCCGGCACTGGTGTAAATTACAACTATCTGGGATCCTCTATGCGTTCCAGGACTTATTTTGTGATCAAGTGCTGTAATTTACTTTCCCAGTGTGGCCACATCTTTTACTCGACCCATCTGGTCTACTTCCATTTCAGCTCCTGATTTTCTATATTCTCTCAGATTACCTCTCTGCTCCCTGCGATTGAGAGTGATGGCAACTTTTTGTTTGTCTTGAAAACAAGTGAGAGTGAAGAGAGAGCAAAAAAAAAAAGTGTTGTAGCCATTTGTTCAAATTACCAGAAAGAAGCCAGACATGGTATTGTTTTCCTCTGATCACAGATCCACAAAGATGCCACGCTCGGCTGCACAGTTTACCCATCGATATTAAACAATTCCAGTGTCGTTCAAGCATAAGAAAAGACTTAATGTGTATTCCCTCCTTAAAATATCAGTTGCACTTTTCCATTAAACCACCAGAGCCTTTGAAAGTCTATGAAATTGTTTACTTTGTGTGTGGATGAAATGGCTCGTCTGGCGAAGCCTCTTTGCACATCCTTCTTTTAATTAGTTTAACTGCTGAACTTCAATACTCTGAAAGGCCTCATCCTGACATTTGCTGTTTATGCTCTCGGTAGCTGAAGGTGTCTCTGCTACTGTAGTGCTTTCAGAGCGGAGATACCTTGATGCTAATGTCTGCAGTCATGCTAGCATCTCAGTGGTGCATTAAGCTAACACTCACCACAGCAACATGCTCGCAGTCAAAGTGTTAGCATAGTTATGTTTAGCAGATCCTAAATTTATCGAAATAGACCACAAACACGAAAACTGTGCATGTGCAACATTAACTTTTACCAAAGTGTGCAATATTCGCTATATGCACTAATATGAATTTAGTCGTTTACTTATGCTAGTTAATTATTATATTGCATGTTGAGTTTACTGATGCTTCTCACCATTGCACTATCCTCTTTGCAGCTGCAACACAGCAAATTTCCCCGCTAAGGGATTAATAAAGGATTATCTTATCTTGTCTCATCTGAGCATGCTAACATTTGCTAATTAGCACAATGCAAAGCACAGAGCGCAATGAAAATGTACCCCGATCGTGGGGCTAAATGAAAAGTTTTGTGGCAATCCTTTCAGTAGCTTTTGTGTCTTTCCACTCAAAAATGTCAATGTTAGTGTGGTTTTAAAGAAGAAGTCAAGTTATTTTTAGATTCATCCACTTGATCTGTGCCAGATTTAATGGCAATCCATCCAATAGTTGTTGAGGTATTTCAGCCTGGATCAAAGTGAGGAACCAAGTGCCAACTATTTTGCTAGCATGGCCAGTAAAAACCACCTTGCAACAAATATGAAAAGAACATCTCTGAACTTCGGTGGATGTTTATATTAACTGCAGCTCACCAAGGAGTGTGTGTGTGGCCCCAGTGTGACAATATTCCTCCTACTTCCTAACCTGGTGGTGCAAGGATCGTCGTTGGAGTTCCCTAAAGCGCGCTAAGAAAATATAATAGTCCAACACGTGACTTCAACAAACCTCACAAATTAGTCTTAGAGCTAAAGCGGCTCCACCAAGCACGATTAAAGATCGTGCAATCAGATTAATTCAACACACTACTCCAAAGCAGGCAATAGATAGATAGATAGATAGATAGATAGATAGATAGATAGATAGATAGTCAATGTATTGGGTTAGTTTAGAGTCAGATTTATTCTACACAGCTTAAATGCTGGTATATATAATTAAATATTTCATTCAGAATGAATTTAAATAGATTTAAAGGTCATTTTTTATTTTTTGGCTGATATTGTTTAATAAAGTGAAATACCATCTGGAAATCTGGAGACTGTGAGTCTGTCGGCCCGAGCCCGACCAGGTTAGTCTCCCGGCACAGGTGACCATAGTAACCATAGCCTGAAGGGTGTTGTTGAGCATGTTTTGAGGAACAAAACAACCTTTTTTCTGTTTTTGGGGCTGCACTTGCCAGCTTGCCTTTCAGGGCTTCTTTACACATGTTTTCTGACAAAATCCATTCATTTTAGGCATCTTTTAAAGCACCATTATGCAACACTCTTGACAGTAACACAGTGACACATCCTTGACAAAGTTATTTGGTTTTACAGCACATTCCCTACTGTTAAACAGCACATCTTGTCGGCAGACTGCATCTGAGGCTTTTTTTTTTGTTTTGGGCTGCACCTCCTGTTTCAGTGTTGTATAAGTGTTCTCCAGTGTGTCAACATTCGGCACCCATTAACCGGGGTTTATGTGCCCGTTGCCACTCTGTGTGCCAATGTGTTTCCAGCTCTGGTGTGGAAATATGAGTGGGTTTATCAGCCCTTTGTAGATTGCTGCGCTAGTTTGATCGTAGCGCTGGCCAAATGAAATGACATGAAGCGACATCTATGATAATCACAAGCTTGAGGAACTGTTCACCCACTGTAGAAAGGAGACAGCCATTAGCTTTTCGATAAATGGCCTTGACTTGTTGACTTGTTTCTGCTCTTGTTGCAGCTGCTTTTATATTTTAGTACTGGAATATACTTTTCTAGGTATAATTAAAACACATTTAACGCACTTTCCTGTGTTACTTTTGACAGCTTCTAGGGATTTAAAACCCTTGATTCAGTAGGTGCCTTCTGTTCAGCAGGGAGGGCATGCTGCTGTTGAAATGCACCATTACTTTTCAAGTTAAGCCTTGGCTGAAAACCAGAGTTGATGAGGTCTTGTAAAGTCTCAGCACTCTGAAAGATCCCGCCTTATCAGCTGTAGGTAAGGCGACTGCATTCACTTCCAAAATAAATCAGCTCTTCTTACAGGCAGGATTTCATAAAGGGCTGCTAAAACCTTGTGTTTCTCTTTTACCCACGCTATCGTATTTTTCTGCTGCTGCTCTCACACTGTTTATTTTGCAGCCTTGTGGGTAGACGGATCGTCCCGCAGCCTGAAGGTTCCAGGATTAATCTTGCAACAATCAATGTCCATCGACAGACATGTGTCCTGAGCAAGTATCCCTGAGCAAGCAGCTGACCCCTTACCTGATCTCTCATTGTAAGTCGCTGCGGGTAAGAGTGTCGGCTAAAGTTTAAGTGCACAGAACTCCCTGAAGATAGATGCTCATACTTTCATCATTATGATTTAAAATATAAAACAGCATTGGACTCATCTTGTGCTTCGGCAGTTTTACAGAAGAGTCTGCTCCTTTGCATTAGCAAGGATTTCGTATTGACGTTCGAAAGTGCTGTGAAGGAGTTTAACCTGCAGGCAGAGTGAGCTGAGGTCTTAATTAACACAAGTATAAGCCGGGTGATAAGAAACAAACAGGCCCACACACACCACTCCAGGCCGTTTATGAAGAACCATAACAATACATTATCTTTCTATCTTTATATATCTTATTTTCTTTCCGCCCCATCTCCTCAGCCTGTCCTCTCTCCATTTTGTAAGCACGGTTGCTGCATTTAGGTGAGCAAATACAGATGCGGTGTGTATTTGTATTGCACACAGTGCAACAGTTGCAGGAAATATCACGCTGCAGCACTGGTGACTGAGCGCCGGGGTCAAGAGGGGATGTGGGTCAGGGTTAAATCGAACAGTCAGTCCAGGCAGCACGTGCGTTATCTGAAAGTGCCACCCGCTTCCCCTCAATGGGACTCCACATCTCCCCGACCGCTATGGAGCAGGAAGAGGAATCTCCTCTCCATAAGATCATCTATACTCCGCGGATTGAAATGACTGATAGATTCTTGGGCTGCGGTGACATTTTTAAGGGTCAACCATAAAAGACAAGGGACATCTGAGAGGGAGGAAAATCATTACTCGCCCGGTTTATGCCTCCTTATCATGCTTCAACAGCCTTGGCTCGGAAAGTGACAGAAACATATGCAGAGAGGGAGGAAGGAAAGAATACGCTTGTGTTTTTATGCACGTCAGGTGTTGAGGTTGCAACTCAAATCTCATCTCATCATCCCCCCTCGCTAACATAAATTACACACTCGAGCCAAAAAAAACTTGAATGGTGCCGGTACGGGAAAATAAGTCAGATAGCAATAATACATCTGGCCTCAGGAAAATGAATCAGAGCGCAGAAACAGTGTCAAACTTTTAAGCGCTATTTCTAAATCAACTCAATAATGTGCTAAGGAGATTATACAAATGAAACGCTGCAGCAACAACGTCGAGGTTTACCAGCGTTGGTCGTAGAACAGGCGCCTTAAATTTAAGACATATCCACATGGCCTGGCATGTGGATTCACTCTTCAGAGGCCCAGATCACACAGTCATGGTTTTCAAAGAGCCAGCCTCTTGTGGTCCAAGCTAATAAATCACCCATACCATACCCAGCCCATCCGCGTTATACACTACCGAGGTAGGAGCATGAGAAAAATACATGTAAGAAAGAACATTTTCCATCGTTCTTCTCTGAAGCAGGCTTGGCTTTGCCTTTAGGCTACACTTTGTCTTTGCCTCCTGCTTTCCTACTTCTGACAATCCTTGGGGGTTGGTGTGCATGAAAAAGCAAGGAACTGATTGAACTTATAGCGTACTGCTATGCTTACAGTCTCTCTGACAGACACTCACATAAAACAGCTGCGCGGGAACAGCAGGCTAGTTCTATTTGCGATAAAAAACATGAAAAAGGATGCACTTATAATGGCATGCCACAACAGAGCGTTGTATCATTATGGATGCAGACTGCTCCGCTCCCTATCGGCGGCAACTCCAAGCAGAACGGCAGATTGGTGGTGACAGTGTACGCGAGCTATTTCTCACTTCACCTTTCTCATTAGCTGCCCATAGTAGTGCAGGAATTAATGCCTAAAAACACCAGGGGAGGAGTGTTCATTTGTAGGTCCCATAGTAGCTGCTACTCTGCTTAGCGGCTCGGTTTGAAAATTCATGTGAAATGATAGTTCAACCGCAGGTTCCTCTCTCTGCTGGATAACAATCACTTTTGGGACGCACACAGATCATTTAGCCCCAGGCTAGGTCACCTCCATCCTATATACATAAAGCTTTAATCTGACTTCACTGGGAGAACAATAGCCTTCAGGTCACCTTTACTGTCAGACTGGCTTTAATGCTGGAATAGTGTTAAGAAGAGTTTGGTTTGATGAGACATCAAAGCGCATAAAGTTTTAATAATTTAAGTATTTCATAATCGCATTTAAAACTTGAGAGCAGACCTGAAACATGAGCATTTTGGGGGGTTTGAGAGCGTTAAATGTGTGTTGGTAACAATTTTACGGGTCTGCTTTTATATAAAGTGCAAATCTCAGAGACCTTTGTGGATTCGCAGCATGCAACAAATTAAAAAAGGGAGTTACAAATCAACTTTACGGGTTTAAACCGGCTCAGACTGATAAAACAATATATAATCACTGACAAGGACTTGTGACTTTCGGTGTGTTTGATGTACAGTGGTCTGATTTACAAGAAGCATGAGAGCTGCAGTGATTTCTACCAAATCTGTCTGCAGTTAAACCCATCCCCCAAAGCTCCGATTGGCTTTTTGTTTGTCTACTTATAAAAAGCAACACCAGACCTTTAAATTAAAGGCAGCATCTGTGATGAATGGTATCCATAATTGTCACTGGAAGAGTCTTTTCACACATCACTCCTAGTTACTCATACAATGCATGCAGCTCTCACCACAGAGCGCAGACTTTGCTGCAGTGCAGCACTGCCGGAGCAGTTTTGGGGGGTTTCACACCTTTCTCAAAGGTATTTCTGCAGAGATTGTGGGAACTGTAGATGTGACACTGCTCGAATACACCCTTTTGGTTAGTGGCTGGCCTCTGTACCTCCAGGCCATCCTGCCCTCTTATGAACCCTCTGCAGGAAACCGTGTTAGGTGGTCAGGTTTGATGATCTTCAGCTGACACGGGCAAGGCTGATCAGACGGCACTAAACCGTCCAATCAGTAGTAGCGATGGGTGGTGTGCACAAAGGACACAAACCTAATCAACACAAGATTATGACCCACACCTCCTAACCCTACTGTCAATTCCTCATTAATGGGAAATAACCCCCAGTCCCGATAACAAGCTCAGTGAGTTACCCACACATCTTGCCGACACACGGACACATGCTGATGCACTCAGTGTTGTGCATCAAAGGGCATCACAGCCTTGCTGTTGCTCAGTTTCACGGGCAGCAGCTCAGAAGTCTGGGCAAATAGAACAACCGACAAAGTTAATGCATTTTTTAAAGCTGCAATAAGTGATTTTTTTGGCCACTGGGGGGCAGCGGATTCAAGCAGTATACATTATACTGTCATTATTATCACTGGTTAATGGTGAACAACTGTCTGTGCATCCAGTAAAGTCCTGTATTCCTGCTCCTTCCTTCCCTGTAGCACAGATTCTTGTCTCTAGCCCCTCCTGAAGGAAATTTCTGTCTTTTTAGCAACTAAATGCTGCACCAGCGAGTTGCTAACTTTGGTCTGCTGTTTGGTCCTAGGCAGGTAGTGTGTGGTGGGTTATTAGGGCATTTTGCTGAAAATAGCTGCCTGCTGTGTCCCCAAACAATGCTGTGAGAGCAGGCGAACCAAAACAGTGAAGTTGAGGCTTGAAAACAAAACCTCAGCGCTCCGGAGAACAGCATAAAAAGCTGAAACAGCTGAGAAATAACGATTGTAAGTAGTAATGTGGTCCATTGTTGATATACATATCAACATATTAAACGATATGATATCTTTTAGATGAAGTGCAGTAGAGGTTTTGGTCCATCCTGTTAACTCCAGCCAACAGTTGTTGCAATGACGCTGGTGAGGCACACGCTGCCTTCACTGAAACACGCTCCTGCACCAGTCTGTAGGGTTTAATATTCATAACCATATCCTGACCGGAAGACGAGTGTCAAACACTTTGACAGTATGTCAAGTACAAGAACCTAGTATGATGAACTCCCACATCCCACAGAGATATCATTGTCCTTTCATCTCCCAGAAAAAAACTAAAAATCAACAGTGTGCCTCTGCTGCGAGCTAGCAGCTTGTTGAATAAACCATGGCTGAGTCTAAATGTGTGGACATTTTTTGTGTCATGGCTAGGGACAGCGGTGTTGAATCAATCCCCCCAGGCACGGAACAGGCCTCGGGCTATTATAAGGAGAGCTCTTACTGTCAAACCCAGAGGAGTAACAGTGTTGACAGCTGAAGCGACCTGAATCAGATGCCCAGATTAGCCTTTAAACCGGTGTGCACCACTAGCTTCAGTTTAAAATGGTCAGACAGGTAAGAGCTAATAACTATAGTGCTAATTAGTGCAGTATCGAGTTTTAAATAAACATGTAGGCGTTCCCGTGAGCTCACAGAGCGCTCCTGTCGATCAGCACCCCAAGCATTTTTGTAGCTACAGTGCAATAAGCATACTCCAAGCTAAATTTATGGATTTTCCAAAGATATAATAGTGCCTTAATTGCGTGTTGACTTTTTCGGGAAAGCGTGATGAAATCCAGAGCAATCGTAGGAGCAGTTTTATGCATGATCACAAAGTGCGATGGTGATAGTTCAACTTCTGGCTTTTTGCACAGTCCAAACTATTTTTGAAGTTTCTAATGAGGGCGCCAGGGAAACGGTTTTAATGCAGCGACGGAGATCAAATGACCAACAGAAGAGAAACAGCAAAGAAGTCCGCGTCGTACCAGGGCGGGGGACACACGAGTGTTGCACGAGCGACTCTGCATCAAAACAAAGCTTTATTGCATTCGTGCCGTTGCGCTACACAGCCGCGAGAATCTGCGAAGCTCAGTCACAGAAAAGGCAACCAGCACTTTAGAGATATTCAAACCAAGTCCGACTTCTGAAAAATCACAATGCAGCTCTAACTCTCAGTACTTGTCAAAGCAGTTGTCACGGTATTTTATTGATGCCTGCGAACAGTATCTGCATTCACCGATGAAACCTGTGAAACCATAGTAGCTGTAGTTGCTTCCACATTGCTGGACTAGAATGAATATATGAATATAGAGCTGGCAGCCAGTGTTTTCTATTTATTTCTAGTAATCCAGGATAATAAACACCTTATTTTAGCCCACGTGCTGCTGTAGGTGGTCAATCATGTGTTTCCACCTACGTGATGGTATGCACCCTTCTCCAGAATCCACTTCTACACTTCTGTGTCTTCCCTATCTCTCTGACTTTGTTCATCCCAAACTTGTGTGAATTACTTTCACGTAAGTTTTATGTCGTGCTCCTTCAGCCCTGCAGACTTTGCGCATTACCTTGTGTTCCTTCGCTGCAGGTGCTTTTATGCATGCTGTGGGTGATGCAAGCAATGTCAAAGCCAGTTTGCTGTGCTTTTATGGACCTATATCATCCTACAACAGAGACCGACTGATGAACTAAAGCCGTGTACTTATTGTACCTATGAGATATGAAAGTAAGCCTCCTCGCCGCTCTGATTTGATTTAAGGCTGTATTTGTTTATTATTCATTTTATTTTTTTATTATATCTTAACTCTCTTTGACACCTCCGAGGCTTCGGCTGAAAGGAAACAGCTAAAAATGACACACACACCACAAAAACGCATCTAAGCAATGCATTCATTTAAGGGAATACACAAATGTAATTATAGTCAGACCTATTAGTGCCTTAATGATGAGACAGTGATATTATGAGGCTATTAACTTATGCATTCACACAGACTTTATTGCCAGCTGCATTTGGCAGCTTCAGCTATGTTTCATTATGTGTTTCTTCTTAGCATTTGCATAATATTATATAATGTACAGTTTGCTTATCATCTTTAAAACATACTGCACCGCTGCCTGTAGACTTGTTTGTGATTGGTTATACGCTGAAAAGCCTGTGTTGATATACCAAGTGGATAACCGCTGTCATGTGACTGCGGTTGTTAGGCTCAGTGGAGCCGGGGATGTTGAACTTTCAGGGTAAAGGCCTCAGGTGTTTGATGTAATGCAGCAGAAATCCAGAAAGTTAAGTGAATAAAGCATGAAACAGGATCAGGTCTGGACATTTCTAGTATTAAACATGTTGCATTTTTGACTTTTACACAAAAACAAAGTCAATTAACTTGTTAACTGTGACTTTCTGTCTATCTGAAACAAATACTATTGGCTGCTTGGCAGGAAGGGAGTCAGTCCAGACACTTGGGGTATGGAGGAAGGTTGACAGCGATGCAACCTATAGGCAATTTGTAGTTAATGGGCCAAGACGCGCAAACCCACTGGTGCAGGGATTAAATCCACCAGGCTGACCCAACTCAGCATCAAGCTGTGTTGACTTTTCAAGTAAACCTTTGGTCAGCGGTTTGCATTCATCGCCTCGGGGATATGATGCACATTGTGAAAATAAAATAAATAAATAAGTAAAAACACTCACCATGAGCGAGGTTGGGCCAGATATACTCAGAAACACAGCTGGAACCTCAGTGAAGAGGTCAGCTTGTAAGTTTATGAAATCAGAAATCAACTTTTTAAACTCAAGTAGTGGAAAAAAAAGATTCAGATGCTGAGTTTAGGAGTTCAGTCCATAGTTTATAAAGAGAACTCACCTTAATCCAGTTCTGGGGGCTCCAACCAGATCAGAAATGTCCTTTTGGGCAGCATCAAAAGGCACCGGGTGGATATGTGATTCAGGGGAAGTCTGACAAACAGCCGTCGGATATGTTTTTCAGATTTCAGCAAAGGGATTACAGAAACGAGCTCCTCGAGGAGCTTATGGAGAGGCCGTATCACGTTACACTGAGGACCGGCTCATAAAGAGCACAAGAGCCTCTAAACCCACGCGAGCTAACTGTGTGAGAGTAAAGTGGCCTCGGAAATCAAAGCCACATAAAAGGAAGAACCGAATGACCCTAAAATCTGTCCTCAGTCTGTTCGCTGCTCAGAAGCTTTAGGCCATTTGAGGAGGGGGGACTGAAGGGATGACACAATCCCACAATCCACCTTGTTAGCAAAATGACCAAACTGTGTGTCCTTAGTTACCCTGCCATCCATCTCCATCTCCTCCAAGGCCTCTTATTGGACGGCTGAGCTCCGAGTCTGGACCACGATGCCGTCCCATCTGGACCTGGAGCTCTAACTGATAAACTCTTGTGAGTATTGTTGGATTTGGATGGTTTAGAGGTCCAGGAAGCTCAGACCAGTTGAATGTGATCTCACATTTCACATTGTATCATAATGCAAGTTAGATATTAGGATGTTCCAGACCTTCCAGATCCTCTTCCTTTCCTTCTTACGCGCTCAGGTGCACCAAAGAAAAACTGGTAAATGACGCCGTCTGCATGCCGATCTGAGCGTGACTTAGAAATACTAATTTGATGCTTGCAGAGTTACTTTAATGGCGTTTGTACAGTGGCTGCCTTTGTTAATAAAGATAGATGGATCAATCAATTAATCAAACAAAACAAGGGCCCTTAAGTCTTAAATCTGGAAGGAATGCATTCACATTTTGTTCATTATCTTGCTGCTTACGCGAGTAATCAACACATAACTCATAGTTTTGCTGCAGAAAAGTTTTGACGATTGATATCAATTTTTGGTTCTTCCTCTTTTCTTTCCTGCATCTGATAACACTTCCTGTAGCGTCCTCTTCTCCTTTTTCTTGCTTTGGTTGCACCGAGAATCCGCACAACATAATTATCAGCCAACACGAAGCAAAAGAAGCTTCTGAGGTTGAAAAATCTTGGGTGAGAATCGTGAACGCAACAATTTCGTTTTTTGTTTTTTTTTTTTTACCAACTTCGATATTTTCTAATTTTAATTCACAGTTTTTTCCGCCAATTGTCTCCGTCGTTTGTTTTTCTAGTCCCCACGTTAATCTCATCTGCGCGCAATTATCGATTTTTATCTGTAATTTGTCTTTTTTTCCTCAAATACTTTGTCCTTGTCCCGTCTCTCATCCCGTCAGCGTCATTGTGTTTCCCCTCTAATGGAATTCTGAAGTTATCCATTAAGGTGCTCTTGTTTTTCTGCTTCTTATCTGATGTCTCGAGCTGCCTCTCTACCTTCACATGTGCTCCACTCTTTTCAAATCTGATTCCATGGGTGGTTTGTCATTTTCTCACAGCTCCGCTTTACTCCACCTTTCTCTCTGCTCGACATAATGCATGGTTTGTGCCTTCGATGGGGATCTGAACAATCTGTGCCAGTGGCTTTCACTCTCCCATGTCTGTCTTAGCTGTTCCACTTTCCCACTCCTCTGAGTCTGACCTTTACCACACACTGCTGGTTATTGCCCAGAAGGTCATTTCTATTTCCTCGTTTTGACTTTTCTTGCAGCTTGACACCTAGATTTTCTCCCAGGTGGCTCTTAGTTAACAAGGCAGCGAGAGAAGTGCAACATCTCATTGCTTGCTAACATGCACAGTAAGCCCACAGGTCAAGGTCTTGGATTTGATTTCATCCCGACACCCAGGAGCCTGTTGGATGATGCTGTTGTTAACAATAAAAAATGTCATGGTGACCAAAAAAATATGTATTAATTTGAGCAACGAGTACAAGTTAGCTATACTTTATACTTATCCTCATGCTGAACCCTTGATTCAGTGATCTACATATTATTATCCTCAACAGGTTAATGGGTAAGACTGCCTGTCAAGGTAAAAGCCTGGAGCAATCAGCTGTCTATCACAGGGCTGACACACATGGACGAATGACACTTGCATTTGCATAAAGAAATTAGAAAGTCGCCCTACCTGCATGTCTTTGGACTGGGAACCCATGCAGATGCAGGAAGAACATGCAGACTTCACAACGGGAGCAATCAAGCTGATGATGTCACATACTGCACGCATCTTATCGCATGTACCCATCTCTCATACAGCACATTTACATATTGATAGTCCATCTAACCATCCATCCTCTGTAACAGCTTTATTTGGGGCTGCAGGGGGTGCTGGAGCCTATCCCAGCAGTCATTGGGCAGAAGGTGGGGTACACTCAGGGCAGGTCACCTCTGGGCCAACACATACAGACATACAACGCTCACATTTACTCCTATGGTCAATTTAGAGAGGTCCCAATTCGGCTATCATGCATGTCTTTGGGTGGTGGGAGGAAGCCGGAGCACCCGTAGGGAACCCCCACAGAGAGAACAAACCCAACAGAGAAAGGACCCGTACGGGAATTGAACCTGGCACCTTCTTGCTGTGAGGTCACAATCATATTTAAATTTGGTCACCATTTGCCTGCACATAATGCAAATTGCATTTAATTATGTAAGTCTGTACAGAGGTAGTTCATGCAGTCCTAACGACGGTGAAAGTAGCGGTGCCAACACATAGATGAACATTCACCGTGCGAGCATCAGTCATTGTCAGAGGTTTGATGCACTCATGAGTACGCTGAGCTCACAATAACAAGCAGGAAATGCAGGTGAAACAAGTTTGTTGTCATTTCCTCTGATCTTCTCTGAGCTGCAGATGAGGACCAGGTGTTGTTGTGCCACAGCAGCACAAGGTCAGGACTCTTGTTTCTTCACTTTGAGATTAGCAAAGAGCACCGCTCAGGCAGTCTCGAAGACAATAAAGACTGTCTTGCTGCCACCGTTGATGCATTTATCATATTGACAGTGTTATTCATTTGAAAATTACTTTCCTGAGTCGAATACTTGTTGGGAAAACCTGAAAAATTCAATTCTGTTACATCGCAGAATCAAGATATTTGTGTCTTCCTGCGTCAGTTCTTGCCACGTGATGGCCGAGAGACACGGCAGACTACACGTTGGTCCCGTTGTGTGTGCAAACTGTTCAGAAAAGCCCTTCACCACCTCAAAGCACCGGAAACATCTTCCTCTGTTGTTTCCCCGTGTTCCCCGTCTGTGCTCCTATTGGTCAACCTTTGAAACATGGCGTCTTTTTGGCGGGACAGATGCAGCGTCCTTTATGACGCCATCAATTGTCGGATCCAAGGCTATAAAATCAGGGTGACATCGCGGAGCCTGAACCCAGCCGCGCTCATCCACTGATATATAGCAGGTATGAATCCAGGGCTTTAGCTGATTTAGGGACTGCTGCGTCTACGAACTCACAGAGCAGAGTCAAAGAGCTTTGTCGTGCTTCGGTTGTGACACCTGCAGCACAGCATATCAACAGAGACCACGATGCGCTGAAAATGTTTAAAAACCCCAGTTTTTACAGGCTTTTTCATCCCAAAACAGACGGCAGGTCAGAGAGAGAGTTCTGAAAGTCAGAATTCACTGCACTCAGCCAGGTAATCGTTGAGTTATTGCTATTGATCGACGGCTCTATCAAACCCACGCAGACGTATTATGGTCACCTTTGCTGAGATGGGACTGCGGGAATTTTGGAGGATAAATTTGTGAAGGAGTGCGGGTAATGCCGCTTTAGTCGCTGTTTGATATGAAGGGCTACACTCACGCTGAAACGCCGGCTCCCCCGCTCACACACAGCACAGGAAAAGTAAACAGCAGAGAAACCGAAGAGCTCGAGTTCTGTCTCCTGTGTCTCTCCCCTTCTGCTCCCAGCTGTCTCACTTTTATAAACTCAAGACACATGATTTGATTTGATTTGATTTGAAATAAATAACATCAACATTATAACTCGGTGCAAAATTATTCTTGGCAGTAAAGCAAGGACTTTGAAAATACACATATATATGTAGATATATATATATCAGGAAATAAAACTGTCCCACTTTATTCCACAGGTCCACAATTCTCCAAAGAAAAGAGGTTTCATGGTAAAAATGTAATTTAATCTTCTGTAAAACAGAGACGATGGGTCTCCTGCCCAGGTATCGAGTTTATACAGTGGGCTTGATTCCTCAAGGAATGTGAAAAGGCTCTATTTGAATAAAACTTGCAGGAAATCCAACTGAAGACGTGACCTAACAACACGAATGAATAATACAAATAATAAATAATGATGAGATGCGTCGGGTTGGTGGATTGACTCATAACCTCAGGATTTCTATAATCGTAGATACGACCCTGTCCAAGTCAAGTTCTAGCCTGGTTTTACCGAATGATGCATTAATAAGTCATTTTAGGCCTTTAGCTTGTGATTTACAGCGCTCACGTTTAGCTTTTCGCGTGCCATTTTACTTTGAACGTCCCTGAAGTCCACTTGAACTAAGGCTGGGGTGGATGAAGGAGCCTTTCAGGAGTCCCGGGTTCAAGTCCTGTGTGAAGCCAACATAATTTAACTTATTTAACTCACATCACGTATGTAACTTAACCTTTCAGACGTAAAAGCTTAAACCCAACCAAGCAGAGACTGTTTTACACCTTTGAGTAACCATGACGACAAAGGTCACCTGTAAAACTTATGGATCGCAGATGGCACAAAAAGCATAAAAAGGCATAGACAAGACACTTGAAATTACGTCGCGAGTTTGTTGAACCACTAGAGACACTTCTTCCCAAATTAAAAAATAAGGATTCAGGGAAACAAAGAGGAACAGAGGCCGCCGCCAAATCAAAGAACGCATGCAGAGAGCAGAGCTGCAATCCTTTCCGGGGTGGGGAAAGCATGAAAAGTCAAGACCCCAATACAAAAGAGAGTGGCCGGAGATGCTGAGAGACATTACACAATTACCTGCTTCCAATCGGTGCCTGTGTTAAACGTAACCCTTCAGCAGATGTCACACTTTACCTGCTAAACTGGATTTACAGCAAAACCCACTGTTAAAGGCTCGAGTAACTGCATTAATCTGCTCTAATGTGAAAATTCAAGCTGAATTCAATCGAGTACGCTCGGTGGCTGAAGATGTGCGCGCACGCAGCTGAGACCAAACTTTGAGTTTTATCAGGGGTGGGAGGGTGGAGCTGGTGGTTGTTTCCACAGTCTGGGGGCTGCAATAAAACTTTTATAACGGCTGCCACCGCGACTGACTGCTCTACCATCTGTCTGGACAATGAAGACGACGTTACGTAAAGTAAAACTAATGAAAACAATGATGTGTGAGGTTGCAGTGACACGTCGTAATGTGTTGACTGATTACTTGGGATCTCTTCCGCAGCGGTGGTAATATCTTTCCCCCCGTAGCACTGACAAGGCAACAAAAAGCAGCGATGACATCCCTCCTTATGAGAGCCTCATATCTGCGGTTAATGTGCCGAAACACTTACTTCATCTTCTGTTGTGATGCAGACTTCACTGTTTGTTAGCGACAGACATCAGCGTCGCAGCCTCTATTGTTTTCTCACGGTTAACTCCCACTGTAGAGGAGCCCAGCTGATGATTATGTGCATATTACAATGTGCCTTTCTGCCACGGAGTCAAACTGAATCATAAAGAATGCACTGCAAGTGAACAGACTTGTTTGAATGAGTGCTGCATTCAGAGTTTGCTTATCATTATCAATAGGAGCAATAGAAGAAATAATAGTTGCAAAACAGCGGATGTTTTGTGAAAACTGACTCGTCCCCGCGTCGAGTCCCCGCGTTAGCTCTCGGTGTCTGGCGTTTGCGTCCTCCGAGCTGCAGCGCTAACGTCGTCTGCCAGTTTTTGGCTCGTGTGGAATTGATTGAGTCTGCATTAGACGTCGCCGGTTCAGGCTGCTTTAATCATGTTCATCAGTGATATGTTTTGCAGCCTGGACAAAAAAAAAATCAATCACTCTGACATTGTATTGTGGCGAATGACTTACCTGGCAGCGTCTGCTACTCTCCCTCCCTGCAAATGGATTTTAACTAAGGTCATTTCGCAGCATTCTCATTACTTCTTTTTAACAACCCATTAGTTTTCTCCGGATTAAAATAAAAAGGTTGTTTTTGCCTTGGAAGGTACATTAGTCTAACCAGCCCTTTGTGTGGCACCTGTCCTCTCTCTTCTTCTTTTGGTTCTTCGCGGATGGAGCCTGGGAGGAGCAAACAACAACAAGACGGGCCCAGAAACTAAAATCTTCTGTTGTTGCATTGCACTTGGAATCCAAACCGATTTAGCCATGGAAATGAATAATTAATGCCCATCATGTCTGTATGTATGTGATTACATCTACATATCTTTTTTCTATTAGTTTCCACCACCCACTTGTATTTTGAGTAACGACACGGCGTATTAATTAGTCTCCTTTAAACTTGCCAAAGTGGAAATTTCCCCAGAGCAAATCACCAAATCTCTGCCGAGCATTAAAATCAAATTCCCTTCCAGCTGCCGCAGAACGTCGGCCGGTTCACTTCCAGCTCACTTCTCTCCATCTGAACATGCAGAGGAACAATGGGTAGGCGCAGAGCAGTCCCCCGGTGAGCTACATACCTCAACACAAACCAGAAACTGTGAAAGATGATCAAACAAAAACACATGAAAGGAAGTAATTTAAGAATTTAAGAGATCCCTGCTCTGTGCAAACTCAAGTGCAACACTGAGTGCTAGGTCACCATCTCCCCCTACTGGAGAAACACCATTTGTACTGGAGAGCACGATCAAACAATGTGCAGCAGACCATATTGGACTAATACATGCTCTGTGTTCTGTAGATTAGTTTATAGATTGCAATTTGCAGCAGGAACACTGCAGCGCGAGGAGGCTGGGTGTAATTGTTGGATTATAAAATAAATATATAAGTTTTAATGCAAAGCAGACTGTTACGCATCAGGCGTGCCAACTGTCGGGCTCATCTGTATTCAGCTCCATGCCTCTGTAACTCTTCTAGAGCTGGCACAAGAGGCTCTCATGGAGACCAGGTGGGAGAAATGCTGCAGGGCCTCCAGCCTGTCTATGTCCCAGAATGGGTGGGCTGCGACTCGGTTGAGATATGGGCCGCTGATCATTACTGATCAATGCTTCCCGGGAATATAAATAAAACTTGTAAAGCTATAATAAACACTGTCCTGAGGGGCTGTTTGTAAAGGATTAAGGGGGGACAGAGGGTAGGTTAGCGTGACTTTTTGGGAGAGCAGGAGAAGGTCATTTAAAGAAATAAAGTTTTCATTTGATCCATTGTTCACAGAGGTATGACTTGCCACATGTAGAGGTCAACAGGTGTGTCCGGTGCATGTTCGGGTTTCAGTTTAGGTATCAAAACAGGATTGAAGCAATTAAACACAAGTCAAGAGGAGGGTCCAGAGAAAACGCTAATCACCTCGTGGATGATCGCAAACTCTTTCATACGGTCCCCAAAGGTGGCGAGCACAGGTGCAACTGCGCCGCAGTCATGCTTGGAAATTAGTGAAGTGCCTGGAGGACTAAACAGGAAAACACTGTCCTGTCATATACAAATGAAAGGATCTATGATAACTCGATAGATAAGTGGAGAATTGTAACAAATGCTTCCACGCTGGTGCACCGCGCGGTATAATAAAGCAATTAACATCCCATCACGCTGTGTGGCAGGTCCAGAAGATTCTGATTTTGCTTTAAGTTCGTGGTCACTTTGAGAGAGGGTTCACTGTCAGGACACGGACGGCAGGAGAGCCAGTCACAAAGCCTCATCTGGCTAATGTTTGAGCAGGAACAGGAGCTGGAGTGGAATCTGCACTGAGATCTGCGGGAGAGACATCAGTAAATATGTGTGTCTGCCACCTCGACATCTAGCTTCAGAGGCTCACAGACATGCATTTACTGTATGTACACACAGAGTCCATCCTGCACGGCCCCACAGCATCAGATCGCTGCGGGGAAAATGGAAGGAGACATCCTGCCACCCGCCATCACACGACACCCCGTGATGCAGTGTGGCGATTGCATTTAGCTGTTGCCTGCAGCCCTTTTCCATCTAAGGTCCACATCACAACAGCCGACTGTGGGTTGCTCATTTGAAGGACCTGCAACAGCTACAAGTTGCCCCCAAACTACAACGCACTGGCCGGCTGAGAGGTTACAGGGCGATGATGCAGACTGATGGAAAAGTCAATAATGACCCTCCAGCGCAGCGGGCGACATGCCCCGGCTTTGATGTCGTCTCAAACTTTAGATCATAGACGACAGATGTCATTAATAACCTTTAAACTAGTAAAAACAACATTAAGACTGGGCTTCACAAACTCTTCCCTGAACTTATTCCTTCTATAAAACCGTGAAATTACAAAAGAAATGTCATAAAGACCACAAAAATAATGGAGACGGCACAGTTCTTTCTAATTAAAATGTGGTTTAGAAACAAAAATAGACTGAAATGTGATGTTTAAAAGGAAAGTACATGATCCCAGTGTCTTTAACGTGTAGATAAATGATGTGTTTGCCTCAAAGAATGAGTTAGACTGTGCATGCAAATACAGCTGGGATTGAAAGTTGGACGTGTCAGAGGTACTGGCTGCACCGACCAGCAGAGGACAGTGTCATCCTATATGGAGCAGGACCGCGGGACATTAAAGGAGAGGGGTTGTTCCCAATATGAGTGTTGCATATTGTACTTCCTGTTTTATTTTGGTAACAACATGTCCTCTCCAGTTCCACTTCCTGTCCCTGTGTGTCTCCACCTGTGTCATTCACCTGCCCCTGATCTTGCCAGTGGGCAGCCCTGTACATATACCTCCTTGTTTTCCCTTTGTTCAGCCTTTTTCCTGTTCTTTGTCTGTGATTTGTTTGTTGGATTTTGGATTTTTGTCCCTGCTTCACCTTGTTTCCTCTGTGGTTCTCTGCATCTGAGACTTTGTATTAACTTATTAACCGATTTAACACAAAATCTGTGCTTCTTTCTTTCTGTGCATGCATCAAACCAATTCGATGCATGCACAGGTGTCACAGACTGCATGAGGTTCATCCTCTGGGAACCCTGAACGTGCTCAGCAGATTTTAGGACATTCTGCAAAGTAGATTTTAACATTCCTTGTTTGCAAGTAAACGTTTTGTCCGGACTGTGATGCTGGAGGAAAGGTCAAGGCGCACCAATCCCATTAATACTTAATATCTACTGCAAATTCTGCCGGACACTAATCTCTCAGAAACCTTGAAATGAGTAGAAATGTTGATTAAATGGGGGAATATTGACCTGATGAACAGCGTGAAGGACGGTCAACCGGCAGCCGCAGAGATTTAATCTTCAGTCACACAACAGACTCTCTTTTTGCAGTTAATCCGCTGTTAGTGTCCTGCAGGAGTCAACAAACAGTAACATGACACCCAGAAAGCTTTGCAAAACCTGAAAGGTTATTTCCATTAATTAATTCATTAATTCATTCATTTAGCCACAGGTTAGTAGAAGAAATAGTTTCTTTCGACCTCCTCTTGGCGTACCAACGCCCTGCTATCATGACATTTCAAAGACACTCGTTTAAAAATGGGTGTATATCTGATTTAGATGCCGTCCTGAATTATAATATTTATTAATTTCAGAGTTCACCCTGGTATTTTTCTGCTGGCGGCTGTTGTTTGAAACTGTATCAGCTGCTGCCCGTTGTCTGATGCCATGAGGAGATTAAAATATCTGCATATTCTGCATTAATTTTATCTTTTCAGAAATATTCCTCACAATATTTTAGCAGAAAAATATATTTTCTGTTTTTTGATTTTGTGAAAAACCGAAGAAGTGTTCACATTCACCACCAAACGTGTCCTCGCTGCCTGTCCCCGTCCTCACGAAACGCCGCCTGGTTTACATTTGTCTGAGGCCTTCAGGGTCCGGTCCAGCTCTGTGCTGCAAATTGAATCCCCTCAGGCAGCGCAACATCAGAGCGAATCCATGCTCAACTTGATTTTCATTGTTTGAATCAATTTTTTTTCGAAGGGGACCAGCGGAGGGAAACACAGCTGAGCAAGCAAACGTGAAAGACTGCAGAGGACAAAGCGGGTCAAGAAAAACCCAAAAAATGCAACTTTGAACCATTTTTCACCAGGTGTGACGATTCGAACTGCACTTTGTCTCGGATCAGACAGCTCCAACCAATCATGATTCAGTCATTTGTTTGTTTTATGCATCTAATGCAAAACTTAAACCAAGCATTTGATCAAAAAACAGGTGTTCCAGCTGTGCATATGCACAACCTTTGGTCTAAACAGAGTGAAACCTTTCACATTTTACATATAATATAGTTAAAGATATTATAAAACATACGTTGCAGGCTGCACAGCTGCTGTTTTGGCGGCCTGGAAATTAAAAGTGTGCGTTAAGCTGATAAAGCGAGTACGTTTCTTTAGTTAAATACACTGAAATGCAGACAGAGGTGACAGAAGAAGTGCTCTACTCTGTGCTCACATTGTTATGTAACCAGCTCGGTGCAACTATATAGTTCTCACCTCTTCTTTCACTCAGTAAAAGTGAAAAACGGAGAGAGAGCAGCATAAATATTGCATCAAGCAGAAAGTATAATAAGCTGCTGGATACAAACCGCTCGCTGCTGTAGCATTCAGTATACTGTAAAACCCGCTAAAAGACGGGGCCCACACCATCCATCAGTTCATGCTGGCTCTGGAGGCAAGGCAGCGACGCTCTGCATACGAGCATGCGGCGGAAATAAACCCAGCACAGAGGTGCGGTGCATCGCCGGAGTGAGAAGGAGTGAGACGCTGTATGTGATCCAGCCTGAGTTACGTAAACACCAGCAGGCTTTGTCCCATCGCTCTCATATTTTACAAGGACAGTTTTTAATAATAAAGAAGAAACTACTGAGAATACAGTATATGTGTGTGTGTGTGTGTGTGTGTGTGTGTGTGTGTGTGTGTGTGTGTGCACCACAGAGACCTGGCTCTTGAATACTGCATCACTGACAGTCTGCCCTCGCCAAAAACATGTATGGGTCGTTTGTTCAAGCAGCTTGTCACGACCTACAGGCGGCAACCTATGGTGACACAACCAAAGAAGAAGAAAGAGGCTGCGGTGGCTCAAACACAGGGACTGAAGGCCGCTGTTTGCATAATGTATTAAATTCAGTGAACATGCCTAAGCATGTTTATTTTTATTTTTATTGGTATAATTGTGTGTTTATGACGGATACATGTGCTTGGTGTTGTACAATCAGGGCGCTCGCCTCTTCAGGGGCTCACTCATGGTATAAACAGATCCATGTGCTCTAACATCCTGGGCTGTAGCATACAGCGAGCTGCAGCAGCTGCATGTGGATCAGCCGTGCATGCTGACATTTTAACACGGGCTGGTTGATACTTAGTCGCTGCTGATTGGGTAACGCCTCTGACACACCCACTAAACAAGAGATAACACACCCCTAAACCTGCTGCACACTGAACGGGCTCCATGCGTGCATATAACTGTACACGCCTGTATAGCAAAACCATTGTCTAAGAGACACTTTGGTCCAAAACCATGTATCTTTAAAGCTAAAATGCAATTTTCATTTTCATGTTCATATACACACTACAGCAGAGTGTGACCCGTGTTACTTCTGTGGGTTATTTCGGTGCTGGGTTCATCTTCTGCTGACTCAACTAAGCACTGCAGCTACATGCGACGGTGGATCATGTCGTATGTCTTTAGCTGACATTTGGTGGAATACATTACAGGGAGGGTATGTATATGTTTGGTATTTGAAGCATTTTCATAAGTGGATTTTAAAGATGAAACCCTGAAAGTTTTGTGTCACCGTATAAATATTTTATTATCCCTGATATTCTCCAACATCCTTGTACTGTTCAGCTGTTGCAGTCTCAGGTGGGCGCTGTGTCTGCCTGCTTGGACTCTGCCAAGTGCTTTTTCTCCAAAGAGGGGAGAGCAGGAGGAAGCAGCAGGAACGAGAAGCAAGAGGGGAGAGCATGTGCAGGGTTTCTGGAGTGCCTCTAGTGATTCTGTGTCCCAGCACTATCTCAGAGAAGAGTGAGAGAGAGAGAGGAGAGAGAGAGAGGGAGAGAGAGAGGGAGAAGGAGGCTGGGATGAATAAGGGGTCAGTCCAGGGTTTGTCCTGGAAAGGAGAGGACCTACTTCTGTATGTGTGTGAGGGATGAGTGTATGTGTGTTTGTCTGCACTGATGTTTAAGGTCCCTGCTCTTTCACCCTGTGCACAGAGGACATAACAATAACCCACCGCCATGAGTCGGACCACCTTCTTTGAGGTAAGTCTGACGGTTGGTGTCACCAGATGCTGTCTGATGGAGAATTTAAAGCGTGGCCTGTTAACAGAGGTCGGTTTGCGCTCGAGATCAAGCAGAAATTGAGTTTGCATTAACTTTTTATTATTTTTTTTTTTTTTGCAAATGCTGCCCCGTCAGGTAAACATACTGTATACTGTAAAAACAGGAAAGAGGTTTTGGACGAGCATGTTGACGCTCATCTCATCAGACTTTGAAGGCAGCTCGTGGAGGGATAGTGGAATATATAAAATCATTACTTTTAAAATGAATGTCAGTCTGACTTTAAAGCAATAACTTGATGATATGCTGGAAAAACAACATTGCTAGTTACAGAAAAACATTGAAGAGGTGTCAGCAGAGTTTATAAAGTCTACATCTTCTGCGTCAGAGTAAACAAAACTGAGCCGGAGCCCCTTTCATGCTTTCTCTCTTCCCTCCGGTCTTGTCTCGCGCGGCCTGATGAGTACTAATGAAGAAGCTGGACAAGTAATTTGCTGTAAGTGCAGCAGGCCTATGAACTCCAGTTAATTTACAACATGCTCTGGGATGTGTGCCACGCTCTCGGTACTGTAACAGTTACATGAAGCCTGCCAAATTAGCAAATTGTGTTTGTAAGGTTGATGAGAAAGATAGAAGCTGAAAGGTTAGAGGAGAAAACTGAGAGTTAGTTTGGAAAAGTAATAACAATGTCATGTCTATAAGCGAAATATGAAACTGCAGCTAGCAGCATGTTAGCTTAGAAAGTGTTAAGATAGGAAACAGTTAGCGTAGCTCCGTTTAAAGAAGCTAATTCCACCAAACAGCACCTCTGAAGATCACAGATAAACACTATATTTTGTTTGATTAATCAACAACCCAAGTGTTTCCAGCCCAGCACAACCGACAGCTTCATAATGAATGGGCAGACACGAGATCTAACACCCAGCAACAAATCAAACACACATGCTTGAAGCCTCTTGAAGGATCTGACGAAGCTTCAAGAGCTGAACTTCTCCTGCAATCGTAGTGCCCTCTATGCTTCCTTATAGCTATCTGTGGACCATTGCTGGAGAATCAGCCTTGATATGAAGCACCTTGGCACTCATCACCAATCATCTGTCATCTGATGATGACATAGCCTATGCAGATGTTTCAGGGCTTCTAGTCTAGCCTGTGGTTATCCGGACAACCGATATCAAGGCCAGGAGCTCAGTCCGATTAGCAACTTTGAACTTGAGCATGGAGTTGTAGTCGGCTGGTCAGTGCAGATGCAAACCATGCATGCAGATTAGCATGTTAGCAGCCTCACATGACAGGAATTCTGGTTTCAGAGCATGATGGCATCTTGTCTATCTCTCATCCATACTTTTAGTGGGAGTCATGTTTGAAAGTAAAACTCCAAAGTTTGGAGTTGCCTTCTCCAGGACGCACCGCGATTAATGGTACAAACATTTGTACTGAGACAGATGCTTGTTGTAAATCTGGGGCTGACTGTCATTTTGCACCATGCAAAGACGGAGATGAGTGCCTAGTTAAATATTTTATGGAGGTCCTGTCCAGTTTGAGCGACAACTAAAACAAAAAGAACAATGGCAATCCCAGACGATAGGCGCTGGGCAGCCATGTGCAGCAAATCAGCTTCAGCAGTATCAGGCTCAGTGTAATGATCCTGTGGTTCAAGATCAGCCGTTAGAGTCATCAGCCTTGACATTTAGAGAAGTTATAATGAGGAGAAAGGCACAAAACAGACCATCTCTGATGTCAAAGTCAGAGTTTCTAAAGAGAAATACGGCGCAACAAAGACAAGCTCGCCTGAAAAGACATTTTAAGTCTCCTCACATAATCAAAGCCCCCACAAGTGCTCGCAAGCACGTTCATACATGTTCTGTACGACCTGTGCTGTCAGCAGCGCCCTGTATTCCCACGGGTGGACAGGGTGCGTCTGATAATCAGATTTACAAGGGCACAGCACAACTGAGTGCGCAGCCCTAATGACACCCTTGATGCACTCCGTGAGCACGCAGATGCATCAGCGTGTGCCCCGAGAATGCAGCTGGGAAGGTTAGCAGATGGAAGGCAAAACAAACCCGCCTCCCAGGATGCCCTTCACTGAGACGTCAGCACGCCCTGTGCGCAGATGCTGCACGGCACGACGAGATGAAGCACTCATGTTTCACCGCTGGATTCGTGAAGTGGATTGCAGGTCATGCTGGATGCAAAAACGTCAGGAAAGGTCATTTTTTGGTTTTTGATTGGAACGTAAACCCAGTTTTTTAGCTGAAGACGTGATTGATCTCAGACATCTGAACGTTAGGCTCTACTGAGACAAATCAAACAAGCATTCGTGACTAGAATATTGGAGAATAAGCCTGGATCCAGCATTAAATAACTTACCAAACAAGCAGCTGGTATATGTCTCTCTCTCTCTCTCTCTCTCTCTTCCATTCTCCTTCTCTCTCTCTCAACTGTGCACTCAGCAAATCTTTAGGTATCCATTAGCGGGTTATTACACTGTCCAGTAAGGGAACCAATTTAGCTGGGACAGCTCTGCTGAGCAGCACAGTATGGAGTGCTTTCAGGGCAAATTGTGGGCCGCCACCCACCATCCTCCATTGCATATGCTGTACATCACCACTGACACGGTCTAATTAAGATGAAAAAGATGTGTGCAGGAGAACAGCAGGACAACAAGGTTCCCCTTTTTCCTCCGGCCAGCCTTCCTTATTCAGACCGAGATTACAGCACTTGATTGGGGGCCGCTGAGAAGAGAAGAGAAGAACACTGATGAATCATGTCCCTTTGAGTACTGAACGTGTGATTGACGCAGGCGGCAGTTTCTGATTTTAAAAGACCACCTTTCCTAATAGCCCCACATCGCTTGTTCCTGCAAGAGGGAACTAAAGAATTGGCTTTAAACCAGCAAAACTGCAATTGTCAGATTCGTGTCAATATCATGGATGTGTTTTGTTAGAGAGACTGACATGTAGAGGCTGTGCAGGCTTACACAAAGTGCTGTGAGCACCATCCAAATTCTGAATTTTCAGAAAATACATTCGAGGCATCGCTCTACTTCGCCTAAATGTCTGCGTCTGTGTGTGAAACCTGGCTCTCGTCCTTTTATGAAGGCGCTACATCTTCTTGTGTCTTCTGCAGGTGAAAGTCCTGGACGCCAAGACCAAAGAGCAGCTTTGTTTCTTAGATAAGGTATGTTGATATATCGCCGAGACTACAGCTTTACCCTTGTGTTTCACCTTAGGTAGCCTCAAAGTTGGGGAAACCATCTTCTTCCCCGGTCTGACCACACGTGAGTGCATCATTTTGGCCGCAGCTGCTCAGCAAATGGACGATATTCTATATCATTTTGGACACTTCTGAGATAGAGTTTGAACGATTTGAGCCGCGTTGCATGAGATTTTAAAGACTGTGAGCTTTGGGGCTTTTAACACAAGAAACACTGCACATCAAGGACGTTTGTATTCCATTCAGGTGGAGCCCTACTCAACCGTAGGAGACATCAAGAGCCTTTTTCATAAATCATGTGAGTATGCATGTGAGGTTATTAGAGCATTGAGTTCAGTGTGTCCCACTGTTTCTACAATATATATCCTGCAATCCAAGATATCAGAAACACCGTTGTACTGTTGTTTTCTATATTTCATTGCTCCCTTACTGTGAACTAAATCTTTGAAATCGCACGTCTCTAAGATAAAAATGATGACTAATAAGCTTGTGATGCTTCCGAGTGAATCATCACATCACACCGCTTCCCCCAGAGAGATGTCCTGCTCAAAACAATTTCTTGTTTACCCTCCTGAAGCCCGCAGTGGTTCTGTCATCAGCGTGCGTCCGGTCAGAGATGTTACCAAATGTTTGCCAAGCCCGGGGCCATCAGCATCCACCAGAGCAGCAGAGCTCAACATTATTCCATTGTGATCAATTATTATTGGGCCTAAGGCCAAAATCTGCGTGCAGCGCCAGCTCTGTCCAATACCCTGTGTTTATATGTATGTGTGTGTGCGTGTGTGTGTTTGATCCACTCAGATCCTCACTGGTATCCAGCAAGACAGGCCCTGAAGCTCGATCCCAGTAAGTAGCCATGTAGTGCTTATTTACTGTATGTGTGTACTGTATATTAGACTCATTAGTAACATTAAAGCTGCAGCGGGCAATGCGGCTCCAGATTGCCACGGGTGCTAATTATTTACAGTTTCATGCTGTTTATAATTTGGACTTTCGTCAATAAACCGCAATAAACAGAACTCACATATTAAACATCCAACGCCTGATGCTCTGTGCATGAAAAAGGGAGGTGCTCAGCCGTGGAACGAGTGCTTTAGAGGACAGTTTGTGTTTTCCTCTGCAGGTTTTTACTCATCTCACCAGAATAGGACTGTGTATTGTGAGGGAAACGTGATGCTGCTCACTGTCACAGTCTGTTACATAATGTGATTTAGGCTCAGTTGCACATCTAGCATCATGACTCCATGATCTTGTCTGTATTCTGTGGTGTGTTTATGCTTTGGATCCACTAAAGCTATTAGACTTTTCCCCTGCAAAAGGCAGCTGTAAGTGTCCTATGCATGGCAGAACATGTTCCTGTGCAGCTCTAATCCTCTGGTACTATAATACAAATGTGTTAGGGACGTTAGCCAAACCTTGTGTTGTTGATAAAGAGCCCACTTTATAAAACATGTGCATTATAAAATGTTATTCACCGAGAAACGTAGACACATGTCCTCCCAGGTGCTGCAGCTTTGTCATGGCAGTCTGTGGTCACAGTTTGGAAGAGACGTGCGTGTCCAGCAAAGCTACTGAAATTACCGAAAAAGTATGCAGTTGCAATTAAAAAGCTAATTAAATAGCAAATTAAAAACCTGCATAATATCCAGCATTCTTCCATTCATGTCAGCCTAAAGGGGTAGTCGGGGCTTTAAAAGTATATAAAGTAGTGGCACACATCACTTTAAATTGATCATCCAACATAATTAGACAGGTCTGTTTGATGTGAAGCTGGTGCTAATACCAATGCAGTACTTATATCAGACTGCTTCTACACTGTGGTATGGCTACTGTTACTTAAGTAAAAGACCTGGGTACCTCCTCCACTACTGGTTTAAAGCTATTTGGGCCACCTGTCCCTGAGGATATTCTAAAAACGACCTTCCAATTAGAGCAACATGTTATCTGAGGCTGTGCGCCAGAGCTTTCAGGTAGAGAGAACATGCGCTGGGAAACTGAACGTGTCATTTCCTGGCTTGAGCAAAGGCTGATCGTCTGCTGCTGGTGTTTCGCACCGGGCAGTGGTGCTGGCAGAGTTATTTTATGGTGTAATATCAGATGAATTTTGTGTCGGCCACCCTAAAAATAGCTTTCTTCTTTTCTTTTGCAGAGGAAAAATCACTCAGAGACGATGAAATCCTACAGAATCTGCCCGTTGGAACCACGGCCACCATGTACTTCAGAGATCTCGGGCCGCAGTTGGGCTGGACTATGGTAAAATACAGCACACCCACAAAATCTGCAGATTCAAGAGTGGAGACGAGTTCCTTTTTCCCTCCATGACGCCTCTCGAGCTCAGCAAAAGCGAGTTAACACAATGTGTTTTTAACCTTCCCTGTTCCTCTGCCTGCAGGTGTTTCTGGCAGAGTGCATCGGGCCCCTTCTCACCTACCTCCTCTTCTATTTTCGAGTCCCGTGCATCTACTCGCACAGATACGCCTTCAGCTCCGCTCCCCATCCCGTTGTCATGTACGATTTGGAAAATACGCATATTTCCCGTCTTGTCCGGACTTAGATAAGACGATTGACACCACACTCGTGTCAGTAACTACTGCTAGCAGCTGGTTAGCTTAGCTTTTAACACGTTAATGATATGCACATATATGATCTGTGACTGGTGTGACTCCTAGCTGCTGGCTGTTGCTTCACATACAGACATGAGATTGCTATCAATCCTTTCAGCTCTCTTTCAGCAAGAAAGGGAATAAACATATTTCCCAAAATTGCCGAATTTTGCTTTAATAATTTTTTTTATGTAGTATCTGTCATTTCCTTTTTCCTCACTGCCGTTTTGCGCTTAACTACATATTGAATTAGGAGTAAAAGTCAGAGTTTGTCAAATTAAATCAGAATCTGAAAAGCTGAATTATCTCGTGTCAGTGTGGGATCTACTTTGAAACGAGATAATAGGACTGTTTCTGAAAAATAATCCATATTTCCTGCTTTGGACAGCCTTTGTAATTCATGTTGATCCGTCCCCCGCCCGCTCCCTCTGCGGTTTTCATTACATTGTGCTTCTTAAAGGACATTTCCAGAGTTTTAACCCACTGACTCCTCAGTCCGTCACGCATTTCCTCTCGATTTCGCATTGCAGCGACTCGCGCGTGTGCATATTATTCCTGTTTGTTCTATTATTTACATTATACCGCACATCCTTCGCTGAATCCTGGGAGTTTTGCTGCTGCAGTGACCCACATTTGTGCACAGTGTTTAAATTTAAGCTTTCAAATGTACATATTTGTATTTAACACCCGCCTCTCTCTCTGTCTCTGTCTCTCTCTCAGACTGGCCTGTGCCTGTCACACCTTCCACTACGTGAAGCGGTTGATAGAGACCATCTTCGTGCATCGTTTCTCCCATGGGACCATGCCTCTCAGGACAATAGTCAGGGTGAGGAGAACGTGACCACCCTTGAAAAGAAGACTCTAATAATATGCTCACCTGTTTTTTTAGTATACGTCCTCCTTTCCCCCGTCCCGTACCAGCTGTTGCGGCACTGATTTTAGCCCAAGGCGCAGTGCCATCATGAGGAGAGCTAGCTGCTATAACTCTCACTGTGTGGGGCTTAAAAATAGAAATTGATTCAAAGGAAGCAGCGAATTCACCTTTTAATTGCCTGGGTCATTTCACATTATTAGGAAATCATTATCATATTGTCATTCATATAAGTTGCTGTTTGTGTCCTCTCATAGAACTGTGCCTATTACTGGGGATTCTCAGCTTGGTTGGCCTACTATATCAACCACCCTCTTTATACACCTCCATGTGAGTCATGCACACACACACACACACACACACACACACACACACACCTAATGTTTCTCTATTATCAACACCAGCATTTCTCTCTCCACAGCATATGGAGACCTACAGGTTAACAGCGCATTAGTCATGTTTGTGGTACGTATACCGGTGTCCACTCAGAAACAGTTCCGCGTCATCGCACGTGAACTGTGCGCGTGATGGTAAAGTGTGCACTGTGATTTATCTCTGCTCCAGGTGTGTGAACTAGGCAACTTCTCCATTCACCTGACTCTTAACAACCTGAGAAGAGATGGTAAGTGTGTGAGCTTCATTCTGTTTACCTCCATGAAGCAGCTGTAAATAAAAACATTCATGAATTTAGATTTTGTGCGTCATCACGCGCTAAAATCAGCTAAAACACACTTTGTTTGCCACTTCACTCTTTATTCGCCTTCAATCACTACAACTGATTGATCGATTGACTCAAAGAACTGCTGCATAAGATGAAATACAAACATTAATTAAACAAAATCTTTTATTTCACTGACACATCTCTCAGGATCAAGGGGCAGGAGGTTTCCCGTGCCAACCAAAAACCCCTTCACGTGGCTGTTCCTCTTTGTATCCTGTCCTAATTACACATATGAGGTACTGGAAAGCATTTATGTTCACTCATTACGGCAGGTATTATCACCTGTGTTTGCATATTAACTCTCTGTTTGCCTGAATGGCATACGCTGCAGGTTGGAGCGTGGGTGAGCTTCTCCATCATGACCCAGTGTCTGCCAGGTACGTGCAGTCAGTCATGATCTGTTGGCACAACCCCTGTACTCTAATGATAGCAACGGTTGCACCAACATGTTGTGATGTTTCCGTGTTTTGTATTCCAGTGGCGTTGTACACATTACTGGGGTTTGTTCAGATGACCATCTGGGCCAAAGGGAAGCACCGAGCCTACAGCAGGGAGTTCAAGGACTATCCCAGCCTCCGGGTGGCCATTATCCCGCTGATTCTCTGACGTCACAGAGGAAAACATGAACTGTTGCAGTGTTAAAGGAGTATTTATTCACTCCCCACGGCGATGTTTGCTGCTCCTGGGTCCAGCACTATGCAAGTTTTTATGTCACTGAATGAAGTGAAAGGAGTGGGAGTGGGAGCAATAATGCTATGGCAATACACCGGAGCCTTTTTAACTGTTTTTTATCCTGGAAGGTTGGTTTAGTGTTATGATATTAAGTCAGTAACGACATTAGATCTGCATTGGTGTTTTATTCGTCGTCCTGTATTAAGAATTATTATAAATAATTTGGGGATTTTTTGTTTTTTGGCTCCTTTGGGACTTGACAACCCTGCAGTCCTCACTGCAGGCTGGCTCCTTGGGCCACATGTTGCGTTACTCCTTATCGAACATGAATGCAAATGTTTCAGGTTGAGTGAGAGAAATCAGATATATTGTAGCTCACAACAAAGTGCCTGCAGAAAACTAAAAACTCAAACGTCACGGCGTCCGTTTGAGCGTGCAGCAGCACTTTTTGCTAACACAGCAGGTATTCAGTTATGCTAATGTCAAGGTTACTATAGCAACTGTACTGCAGAAGTGTAACTTATGGCACTGATGTGTAAAGAGCTCATCCTGCGGTCGCTGATCATGGCCGGGGCTCTTTAATCTCAGGTTTTATTAAACTGTTTTATATAAATGTGAATGTGAGTAATCTCGAGCGATGTCTGCATAGAAAACCTATAAAAGATGCACATCTTAAGGAAAAGGTAACTTTATTTGAGGTGATGGTCCTTTCAGAAACACCACTTTTTGTGATTTGGCGTCACCAGGCGCCGGTGGGACGCAGACAGTTTTTACCGAAGTTGCACACGTGTCTACGATGAAGCGCAAAAGATCGGTCACACAGTATGGAAATGAATTTCATAGCAGCAAGAACATTTTGTAAAAACGATTCGCTGTGTTGCACTAGCAGATGTTTCAGCACACTGCTTCATAACTTGGTATCTTGCGACACTTTAAAGGAGCGGTGTGTGGAGTTCAGTGCCCCCTAGTGGTGAGGCTGCACACTGCAACCAACTGAATACCCCCTCCACTCCCGACGAGACGGATCAACACTATGATTTTAACTTTCAGGTGATTATAAACTAATGGATTATGAATGTTATACCCCATCTGTGAAATCCTACACACTGCACCTTTAAGCTGCATCAATAAAGTGCTAAGCTATGCTCCCCTGTGCTTATTTCACTTATCTAAAGAAGGCAAAACAAAGGATGTTGCTTGGCATCTGAAGCAAAAAATAAAAAAGACGGACCCCTCCACGATTCAAGCTTCCAGTTCAACCCGATATTAAACTTTCTTGACACATCATCAGTCAAAGTCGGGGTCCCTGTCATGAATCTAAAGCTCTGTTTCATTTAGTTTGCAAGGCCTACGAGGTGAGCAGAACGTGGAGCACAAAGCAGGCACATTAATGCTCCACGCTTTCCAAATTCAAAGCCCACTAACCCTATTCACTGGAAAAGCAAAGCAGAGCAGATCATCAGTCAGACACGACGCGCGTCCGTGACCCATTTCAGCGTCTGCCTCCGTCAAAGACTGCATTTCAAGGCCCGACGCCACACAGCGGATCGACACGGGACGGCAAAACGACTTCTTTATGTAACCGGTTCGTCCTCTGTGTTTCCACCAGCCTCTTGTCTCTACCACGGACACTATGGAGAATCTTCTGTCAACTGTCTCATTGCCAACTAGGTTTCAGTCCGCCCACATCCACAGGCCCCTGTGTCACGGCCCCTGAAGCTGAACTTCCAGTTGAGCTCAGTGAGCTAAGTTCACTTCCCCAGAGACTTGATGGGCGTGGCGTCAATGTATCGCTGAGCCCCGGCAGCTTTCGGATGCAGCACGATCGAGTCGTCCTCTCTCAACTGCTGCTTGGCGAAGTTCACAAAAACCTACAGGGGCAGAGAAACACTGAGGTCAACACGCTGAACAGCTGCCACGACCAAAAATACTCTTATTTATGGTGCTTTAAGTAATTCGACACTATGACGTTGCTGTTTTTACTTAAGTAGATGGTCTGGGTACTCGTGGAAATGTGAAATATGAGGCAGGAGTAACGTCTCAAATGGTAAATCAAGCACAAATACTGGTGCAAAGAAATAAAGGTGCACCAGCGCTAACAGCTCAGCGCTAAGAGGCTGTATTGAGGCACAGCTGTGCTAGCTCAGCTAAATGCTAATGTCAGCATGCTGTCAGTATTTGCTAATTAGCTCTGAACGCGAGGTTAATTCAGGCCATAAACCCAAACACTGGACAATTTAAAACATCTGAGCTGCAGCCGGGGCTGGACGTGGAAGTGTGCAACCCTGTTTAATGTCACCATACATAACAGCGTGCGCTCATCCACCTGATCGAGGGTGGTCTGTGACACTGAGTAGTCCTCTATGTTGAGCTTGTCTTTGTTCGCCAGGACCATCTGGAAGATCCTGGCCAGGGAGGAGGAGGAGATCTTGTACTGCAGCGTGTTGTAGTGTTTCTCTCTCTGGATGCAGCCGGGGAACGTGCTCTCCATGAACGCCTCGGCGGGGTTCAGGTCCGGGGCGCAGCCGGGCTTAGACGCCCTGATCTTCATGGTCACAACGTAGCCGTCGCCATATCTGCGCACACGTTGATTTCAGGCGGAGCAAAGAACAAAGATCAGAATGACGCTTGGATCGAGAAACTTTAGAGAAGTGTGAATCATTTCTGAAATAAAAAGACTAACTTGTATTTGAGGTGCTGGATTGTTCCCAAACACTTGAAGGATCCGTTGACCATAATCGCTAAACGTGTGCACAGCGCCTCACATTCCTCCATACTGTTAAAGACAGATTGCACGATCTTAATTAAAACCTGTGCTCGTGCACTTGCATGCATTTACGCACACAGTGAAACAGCAGGTTGTTTACCTGTGCGAGGTGAGGACCACAGCCCGTTTGTCCCGGATAACGCTCATGATGGAGTTCCACAGGAAGCGTCTGGAGAGAGGGTCCATACCTGTAGTGGGTTCGTCCTGATGCGCGGTAATAGCAGCAACAAACACATTAACACAAACACAGAAATGCCGTGCTCATACATCTCGACCTGCACCCTGAGCCTCCCATCCAAACCATTAGTGATTAGCATTGGGCCTCACCAGCAGCACCAGCGCAGGGCAGCCTATCATGGCGATGGCCGTGGAGAGTTTCCTCCTGTTGCCTCCGCTGTAGGTCCCCGCGCTTCGACCCGCGTCCTCCGACAGACCCAGCTTCTGGATGGCCCACTCTGCAACCTGAGCACGAGCAGGAGAAGGGCCTCACGTTACAAACCAGTCAGACAAAGCTGCATTGTAACTGACGGAGGATGACAATCCGGCACGTTCACAGATCGAAATCACACTCGGTTTACGTTGAGCGAGGACTTTTATCTGAAGCTGTCTCGGTCTTCACGCGACAGGATCGCGTTATGACAGCTTGTGAGAAAACCTCCTCTTCAGCGTTTCATTTTCCAGCTGATGTGATGCTTTTACTTCACTGTCGAAACAAGTTTGCATTTGATAGATGAATTTGCATGCAGTGACATTTTCAGCAGTGGATCTGTTTCGACGTAACGGAGACTAGGCTGCTGCTTTAATTGCCCGCTGCTTTCCCTTTGTTTAGAGGACTACTTTGTCATCTTTTCCAAATAAATTCCTCTTTTTTCTTACTATAACTTGCAAAAGATGGAGAGTAGGGTTGATAAGTTGGGGGATTGTACTCTTATTTACTCATTTCCTCCCTCTCACCCTGCTGATCTCAGCCTCTGGGACTCCACGGAGGCGGGCGTAGAGGTGAAGGTGCTCTCTACCTGTCAGCAGCTCATCTATGGCGTCAAACTGTGGGCAGTAGCCCATGTTTTGGTGGACATCCAGGATGTTGGTCAAAACGCTGCGGATTTAAGGGGAAAACAACAAGAATATTGAATTCAAGCATCATATTTCATATTAGTTGTATCACATTTGTGAAAACAGTATGTTACAAACCAGTGACCAGCGACTGAGGCCTCTCCTGAGGTGACGTCGATGTCTCCGGTCAGCATCTTAAACGTCGTGGTCTTTCCTGCTCCGTTGACCCCAAGGAGACCAAAGCACTGCAGAGGATCAGGAGAAGAAGCATGTTGGAGGAGCGACAAAGTGACAGCAGCGTCTCCTCTGCGGAGCAAAGTGCATCACGCAAACCTCTCCAGGCGCAACCCCAACGCAGATTCGGTCCACTGCAGGGATGATTGTTCCTGTGTACGTCTGCCGAGGCAAGATGAGGGCAAAATAAGGAGAAAGGCATCGCTCGCTGCATTTTGTCCACTGTCTACAGGTGATCCCCAACACGTCTCACCTTGGAAAGGTCTCGTATGCGTAATATGTCGTTTGTTTTTTCGCTTCTGTAGATTCGCTCTCTCTCCTCTGCCACATCTACATCTTCATCCAAAATAGAAGGCTTCGGACAATCTGATATCCTGCCACAGGAAATAAAAGGCAACAAATCAAATCGCGTCGTCTGGTAAAAAACCAAACGCTCCCCGCATCGGGCAAACACTCGTCAACTTACCAGTGATCCAGGAAGAAGCGATACTGGAAGAGAATGTTAAGGGTGAAATAGACGAACCCCGCGACGGCCATGCAGAAGAGGTTCTTCCCGAGAAAGTCCCAGTCGTAGGGATCTGGGCTGTAGTCCTCACCTGGGGAAACACATGCACGTAACACACCTGTGAAATCCTCCTTTTGCTTGTTAAAGCCGGTTTTAAAGTTACAACGGAAGCACAGTTTGTCTTGTATGTATTTGTCGGCGAAATCGGTTTTTGAAATTGTTTGTGATATTTCTTATTTTGCCTCTTTGATTTCCCAGATGTAATATTCACAGCTACAGAATCTGTTGCAGAATCATTTCCAGCTCATTTACATCCGTAACAGCTGGATAAAACTAACAGGAGGGTTGTTTTTCCAGCACTGGATGGTTCTCGCTGTGCAACCCCATCGTCTGCTGTGGTTTAACGCCACAGTTTATTTCAAGGTGTCTCGTCTCTAATATTCTCATAATATTAAATGCACATCAGTCTGCGATTCCTCGTCTAGATTTTTAGTCATTTTGCTTCAAATTTGCACTTGATTTGAATGCAAACCAGGCGGGAACTGGTTAGGAATGTTGCAACAAATGGGAAGTAAATCAGGCTCCAATTTCAGAAATAAAAGATGGGAAAAGTAGAGATTAGCTGTCTGTGTTTGACTGTTTTTGTCATTTGAAACCATATTTTTGCTTTATAATGATCAGAAAAAGACAATTTAATGGTCAAACGTTACAAATGTTTGACATTTAATGGTCAAGTGAAATTATCATTTTATTTTTTAATTTTTAATTAAATTTTGGGTTTTTTTTCAGTATTTGCTCACTGAAAACTGTGAGAAATGTGTCTTTGTGTGTGTTCTGTGTCACCAAAGCGGGCGTAGATATCGGTCACTGCCTGGTTCATGGCCATGTCTATGAGGCCTCGGCCCAGGCAGTAATGGGGGAAGATGAGCAGCATGGTCTTTAACAGCTGGTTGAGCTTGTACAGAGCCTAAACAGCAAACCAACAAACACAAATTAGGGTGACGCTGACGACGCGTGGATGGATGGATGCGATTTACTGAGACAAAAGCCTGTCGTCTTACCGTGGTGCCCTCAAAAAGGTCCAGGATGAAGGTGATGGCGCTGCTGTTGATGCCAATGAAGAGGTTGATACAGGACAAAGAGACGTAGGCTGTGCTGGGAACACTGAATACGAAGGACATGGGGTACATCATGGGGGTCACAGCCCACCTACGAGAAGACAGAGACGGGTAAAGCAGAGTGAAGAGTAAATGCTAATGCTAGATGCTCACTGTCACCTTCATTGGAAGCTTTCCCATCATAAATACAAAGTCAAAATGTATAAATTATGCAACACTGCCGCCTTTGCTGTTGCACTTTTACATTACTGTGAAATAACAATCCATGTTATAACAGGAAAACCAGAAATTATCTGTATATTACTGTGTTTGTGTGTGTGTTCATAGTGTGTCATTAGCTGGCGTGAGCTGTGCAGTATTCCCACCGTGCTGGGACAGCAAGCTGTTGACGACAATAGCTCACATTATGCCGGATGATGAAAAGTACCTGCTAAGGGATGCATCTGAAAATCTGCCCACGCACGCCAAGTCAAAAAAAAAAAACAACAAACGATGAAGGCGGCGAGATGATTGATTATCGTGGGAACAGAAAGAAAACAGAATAACTCTTGCATTGCCTCGTAGTTAAAAGTCAGCCGGCTGTTGTGGAGTCGAGTCAGATATTAGGTTTTAAATTTCTCCTTGACAGAGAGAACATTTGTTCTCGGATTTGTCGATATTTCATGAAAACACAGAGCTAACGGGGGGGAAACGCTGGAGGTGACGTTTAATTGTGTCGGTTCACTATGGGACACAAATCTACTGCCACTGTCAGAAGGAATAATGAGCCGGACTGCGGCGGGGTCGGAAAAAAAGGCAAACACGTACCCGTAAAGCATGAGCAGGGCGATGAGTGGCTGCAGGTTGGTTGGTGAGGTGTAGCACTTCTTATCAAAAAAGATGAAGATCTCCACCACCATCGCTGCGCTGATGGAGTAATTCACCTGGAGGAGCAGATTCAGCGCAGACACAGCAGTTACTAAATGCCCTTGACTGTTTCTGACATTTGCCAGGCTGTGGTACGCATCCCATCATGCAGCACGGTCACTGTACCATGTCCCAGAGGAAGTTGGCCATCCAGTAGATCAGCGGACTGACACCGCTGACAAACTGCAGGTGCTTGGCCTGGGTGACCCTCTCCTGGATCAAGTAGAGGACGAAGCTGGCCGGAACGAAGGACATGGCGAAGATGACGCAGATGGCCACCACTGCATCCACAGAGGTGGTCAGGCTAGAGAAAGAACAAGAGTAAATGTTGAAAGATCTTTGAAAAATGGTGTTGCATGGTGCAAATCCTGCACAGGGATGCGTGGAACCACAGGAGGCAAGCTTCCACAGACCAGCAACATCACTGAAAACCGCTGCAACACGGCTTTTCCTGCAAAAACAGTGACCAGTTCGCTCACACAGTGATCTCGGAGAGCTGCTCCTTGGTGAGGTTCAGAGGATGGTTGATGGCCGTGATTCCGTATTCGTCCAGGTTAGCTCCTTTGGGCAGGTTTGCGCGGAGGATGGCGTTGTTGGCCACGTTCATGAATGAAACCATGGCGTGCCAGCCCTTATTGTTGTACCACACCTGCAGAAAGAGAGTGACAGACTGATGATATTTAACATTAACATCAATGGTTTATTTATAAGTGATCATTAAAACAACAGTGCAAGCGATGAAGGTTTCATATGCCTAATGAGACGGACCTTGACGTTGTTTGGAGTCTCCATGTACCTGAGGAACGTCCCTATGTCCTTTAGTGTCTGTTTGGAGGATTTGCCCTGCAACAGAAATGAATCACTGAAGTGCAACGTGACAAATACACAGAAACGTTGGTACCAGTGCATGTAAACATTCAAGGGTGCACTTTAGAGTCGTACCCCGGTGACATTGAGCAGGCGTCCCAGCTGCGCGGCTACATCCTGGATGGTCTTTGGCTGTATCTCTAAAGCAGGAAGCTGTCCTCCCACTGATACACCTCCATACCTGGGCAACACAGAGTTAACCCTGCTGATGTCTGCAGTAACAAGCTTTACTGTGACTCCAACATCTGCTGCAGCCCCAAACTGTACCAAACCACAGCAGCCACTGGAGGGAGAGCTGCACCACAACACACGACACATGAATCTGACAAAGAAGCAGGAGGATACAAACTTGAAATTACCTTTGCTCGTTCACCCAGTATTTGCTCTTTAAGCTGGAAAAAGAGCAAACGGTTCAACGTTACTATAATTTCTTCTATCATTTCTCTAAATTGTTGGCATTGTACTGATAAAACCTACAGTAATATGAAGTTTTTTCATTGCAAAGGATCTTCTACCTGGTTCTGATGAGGCTGGGGTAGGTCTTCACCAGGTAGTCAGAGATGTTCCTGCCTGTGAGGTCCATGAGAACATCTCCTGTTGACTGGATCCTCTGATTTAAGACACATGTGACATGATATATTCATCAGCAGTAGCAAACCTCCGATTGTTTGCAAGTTCAGTCGCGTAAGGAGAAATGCAGGAGTGTTCGGGAGGGTGGATTTTGTGAGAGTGTGAATATATTGTGGTAGTTTTCCACAGCAGTGACCTGTGCACCTACCTGTGGAGGTGGCAGGCCTCCAGCTCCCTCGGGGCACACAGGGAGCATGGTGAGTTTCCTGGGCGTGCTGCACTGACAGTCTGGGGACGGTCTGAGGGAGCTCCACTCTGGGCCGGCCAGCATATCTATCAGGACAGGGTTAACCAGGGGCATCTCCCACTCGGTGGTGATGTTGTTACATGGGAAATCTCTAGCAGGGGGAGAAATTGAGCCGTGCATTCAGACCAAACAGCAGAGAAGACGGACTAGAAAACTACAATCCGAGAGGGCGACTCACTCCAGAGGTTCATCCACCATGCAGCGAGTCCCAAAGCCAGGCTTGTCCAGCAACACCTCAGCAAAGTATCTCATCTGAGCATCCATTGGACGCTCATTACTGCAAAAGACAACATTAAATCTCAATTAATTGCTAAGCTACGTAATGCTAGATCATGATGTTTCCATCATGCCCACCTGAAGAAGGTGTACTGCCTCCCGTACATCCAGGGAGTGAGAGTCAGGCTTGGATACTCTCCGAAAGGTGGGACGATGAGAGTGAAGGTCAGCGCCAGGAAAACAAAACTGGCTGGCAGCACGATCTACCAAAGACAGAGACATCATCTCATCATCTCGTCTGACATCTCTGTGTTTTCATTAGGTAAATTACAGCAAGGTTACCTGGGCGAAGAAGTCTTTATATGAGCGCGTCGCGTGATGTAGCCTCTTGATCAGCAGAGCGAAGAACTGCTTGATGATCAGACACAAGCCTCTGACCTGGTAGGATCCCCTGCCCGCGCCGCCCTCCGGGTCGTCGCACGGGCCCTGGCCGTTGGCGTGCAACGGTCCATCAACCTCTGGAAGTACAGAGCTCAAGTCAAGCTGTCAGACTCGCACACACACATGCATAATTAAAGAGGCGAGGCAGCCAGCAAGCCAAGCGTATTCAGTCGTCTGTGGAAAGCGATCAAAAGGGGTTTCACCAACAGCACTGCACTAGCCCAGGGGATGTACTCTGTCACTGTAACGTGCTGCCGGTGTGCCAGCGAAAGCTCTTGCTCGAAGTGTGCCGCTGCTCTTAACGCCAGGAAGCCATGTCGGGAAAAACACTTCTCCCAAAATACGTCTTCAGGCATGGAATAAAGAATATTTTGACTTTGCTTATTGTCTCTTTGGTGAACATGGAGCTACAGCCAACAGCTAGTTAGCTTAGCTTAGCTTAGCTTAGCTTAGCACGGAGACTGGAAACACAGGAATACAGGACTAAGCTGCTGCCTGGCTCTGTCCATAGGTAGACAAAGATGACAGAAAAACTGCCTTGGCACTGAATCCCCCATAAAAATCAGCTGTAGTTGAAATTTACAGGGCAGTTCTGTGCCAGAGCAGCTTCTGGCTGGGGACAGTAACTTCCTAAAGTTGCTCACACCCTGAGGTGAGATATAACGTGTTCGTGCGAGCTTTTAGACAGATTTTGTTCCTTTTAGACAGAACCTGGCAAGCTGTTAATCTCAGATCCTGGCGGAGAAGTAATCTCGACATAAAGAAAGTTTCCAGTTTTCAAAAAAAAATGGCGCACTGTTCCTTTAATTTCTCAGCTGACCGTCACGTATTCGTTCAATCCAAGGTCGAAGAGGTTTCATTTTTCAAACCTAACAGACTGTAGACTGTCTTAAATTATAAAAATTGATGTGTTTTTCCCACAACGGCAGCAGAAGCTGAAAGCTAATGTCACCTCTTGGTGGTTCCATATCAACGGCCACTCTGTTCAATCCACAGAGACTAGCTCGACAGATCTGTTGCAATGATTTCTTGTCTGAGAGCGTCAGAGGATGGGGTACAAAGGATAAGGTTCACATGATGAGGGGGCGGACGGACATACAGCTGCACATTCAGACACACAACAAATCGATAGGACGATGAAAAGGAAGTTATAAGAAAGAAACTTTGTGCTGCTTTTCCCTTTTTTATTTTTTTTTACCTTGTACACATTTCCTGTTGGTTGCATTCCCATCAGCAGTGACCTTTAGGAAGATCTGCAAGAAAACAGCTTATTTTATTGTCAGGACCCGAGATTAACAGATGCTTTTGATTACAAAGCCTCATGAAACAGAGCCTAATCACTGTGAAGGTGAAAGGCAGGCAGTCACCGCCTGACAGATTGCCTCAATAAACTCTCCTTGTTTTCTCCTGCGCCCGCTATGAAAATTGCTCTTTAGCACTGAAAATGAAAATATCATTTGTACTTCTATAACTAACAATGGTTCCCATTGAGGGGGCGCTTATTGTCACTTTGATCTATTGTCTCATTTTTATAAACAATGTAAATTCGTGGACGTAAATGACTTTTTTTGATTTTCCTAATAAATCACAACTGCGTGCTGACATTAAATACACATATTCCTGTGATTACAACAACTGCTATTATTTGTATTTTTTAATGGTTTTATTATTTTTTTGTCGCTCACCTCCTCCAGAGACGTGTCAGACACGCCGAAGCTGCTGAGGCCGATGTCCACCAAGGTTTCCTCCAGCTCTCTGAAGAGGCTGGCGTAGGCCCTGGGCTGGAAGTTGCGGTTGGGCAGCAGGTAGGTCAGCTCCTGGCCGATGGCCTCGATGAGACGAGCCTGCGGCACGTGATGGTGGACCAGCGCGGTGATGCTCTCCATGTTACCTGGGGATGAGAGACAGGGGGCTTATCCTCATTTAGACTGTGAGACTGTGAAGGAGATGCAGCCTCATGTCTGACAGCTGGCACGTTAACTAGAAACACAGCAGGACAATGAAGACGGTGTGTGAAAGTTCAGCAGGCTGTATTCAGAAGTAAGGTTGTGATGTCACACCTATAAAGTCGCCATCCTTTGCCGTACCCCCAGCACACCCCACTTGAACCCACCGTCCAATCATTTTTTGTTTTATTAAAGACCCTATTTCATCAAATTGCATCTTTATTGCATCCTAACAGAGCGGGGCCGACCCGCCGTGACAGCAGCCGCAGCGCCGCATCTGCACAGATGCTGGGTGAGCGGTATGAACTGTGACTGCATCCGTCCACGCGTATTACGATCAGTCAGGGTGTGCACAGATGGGCGGTTGCATCCACATGGCAACAAAACACAAAAATGTGTGCGGCAGGAGCAGAGAGAGGCCTTCGGGAAGGCAGGGGGGTGAACAAACACCGTTACAGCACATGATGTAATTAGAAGTGTTTCTATGACCTTTAGTAGACCTACAGGAGGCCTGCAGTAGGACACTGAGTACATAAGTGCAGGGTGTTCCTAGGTGTGTAAGTAGACCGACGACAATCCAGCATGAAAGTGCTATTCATCAACATGACAGTGAGATTATCCCGCATTGCATTATTAATATACAAGTTGGACAGAGTAAAAACAGGTTTCAGGAGATCGAAAGCGAGCTCGAGTCCTTACCATCCATCTGTCTGTCCGGCGTCTGGCTCTCCTCCTGGTTCACCCTGAACTTCGAGCACTTCGAGCACTCACAGGAGCAGTCGTCTGTGCAGTCGCAGCTGGCCTGCAGCACGAGATGTTATGAGAAAACGTAATTTACCTTTTTTTTTTTTTTTTTTTAATACCTTGAGCAGTTTTGCAGCCACTTTGTCTCTCAGGGACTCATTTACATACAAATCAAAGTGGGACTCATAAAGGTGAAACCACTGTATTAGTCTCATGTTAAAAAATTAGATTTTATCCCGTCTGTTTATTCTACCGCTTCAAAACCAGCATCAGTACATTTATTTTCTTTATTTTTATTTAATTATTTATCATTAACCAACATTTAAAGCCAGAATCTAGGCAAACTATAGCCTAAAAGCTGTTTCATATGCTGTTATAGCAAACCAAGAATCAAATGAGTACTTTCATGAGTTCCCACCTTTGACATGTCGTGTTTCATTCGTCGCACAAGAGTGAGGTAGAAGCCGGCGCCGAAACAGTTCTTGAGGAAGATGGGGGACCCGCAGCAGTACAGGCGGCCCTGAGAGATGATGGCCACCCTGTCGCTCAGCAGGTCGGCCTCGTCCATGTGGTGGGTGGACATGATCACAGTGCGGCCTGCGGCACGGGACAGAGGCGGCGCCGTGATTCAGGGCAAACTTCCTCTGTTTGCTCAATCAAGATCTAATGACACTGTGGTGCCATGAACGACCAGGACAGGAAGACGTCATATTCATATCTAACGGAGAGATTTCAGTACAGCCGGCCTGGATGTGCTATCACAAACTCTGCAGGCCCGGGGATGCATGATATAACTGCAATAGTTAAACTGGAAGCACCTGTCTTTTGAAATCTAAGACGGAGAGAGTCCATTATTGTATGATATCAATAAATTATGAAGCAGCGATAGCAGGGTGGCGTTAATGATGCAATGTTTTGTGCGGGATCCAGGCTGAATCGTCCGCGGCCTGACCAGACAAACCTGTCAGATTGGCTCATCGTCCAATCTCTGCGTGTAATATGGCCTGACACAGCAATAACACAACGCAGTAGCTGTGTAGCTTACGAAGTCGTCAAGGAAACCTGATAATGCAGCTCAGTTTGAAATATGGTATTTAGCACGGTATGATCAAATAAACAAAATTAATTAAATTGATAAAATTAAATTAAAACTAAAATAAATTTTAAAAACTATATAAATAATAAATAAAACATTTTATTTAATACGATTTATATCAAATTATATTAACTATAAACTGGTAAAAGTTTATTTATTTTGAAAATGTTATTTGTCTATTGATATTGAATAATGCTTTTTAAAATGTGCAACCTCCACTGTGGTGCCGCTGCATTAAGGATCCATTCCCTCCTCCGGCCAGCAGGTGTCACTCTTACCCGCACGATATTTGAGCAGCAGATCCCAGATGGAGCGTCTGGAGTAGGGGTCCACGCCTGAAGTAGGCTCATCCAGGATCACCACCTTCGCGCCGCCAACAAAGGCCAAGGCGACTGATAGCTTCCTCTGCATGCCGCCTGCATTAGAACATCATTAAACACTGAAGGTGCATGTCTGTCTGCACGCATTAATGCACGCATGCACACGCCTGCGTTTACAGTGTGTATTTATTTAAAGCCTAAATAGCCTTTGGCCCTTGCAGCAGCATCCAGACGGACCTGAGAGGTTCTGGGTCAGTTCGTCTCTCTTGTGAGGAAGACCCAGATCCTGCAGCATGTTCTCCACCTCCTCCTCGGCCTCCGCTACGGGACGACCTTTCAACAGCGAGTAGAAGAGGATGTGCTCTGCTACAGTCATGCTGATGAAGATAAACAGAAGGAATGCGGTTAGATCTCTAAGTGTACATTGGAAGCATGTTTTTTGTTTATAATAAAGACCTAAAGTGTGTTAGAGGTACTTACTGCTGAAAGAGGATGTTGTGTTGAGGACACATTCCCAGGGACAGGCGGATGGTGTCCATTTCCGTGCGGATGTCCTTGCCGTAGATGGTGGCCGTCCCAGAGGTGGGAGGGAACATGCCGGTCAAGATGGACCTGGGAGAGAAGACATAAAGTGCATTTTCTACATTGTTCAGCATGTGTGTGTGTGTGTGGACAGGGTCTGTGTGACGTACATGGTGGTGGTCTTCCCGGCTCCATTGTGGCCCAGAAACGCAGTAATCTGGCTCTCGTAGAAGCTGATGCTGAGGCCGTCCACGGCAGGTCTGAGGCTGCTGCCGAACACCTTGACCAGGTCTTGGACACAAACCCCCTTCACCAGGTCGGCTGGCTCTGCTTCAAAGAACGACTGTCCTGCATAAAGCCAAGACATCCACATACATGGTACCGGACTAGAATAGAAATGTTGCTTGGGGACTGAGAAAGCAAAACGAAATCCACGTCTTTCAAGCAAAAAGAAGCAGAAACGGCTTTTATAATGAGGATTTCAACCTAATTACGAAAGGTGACAATCATTTCAGCAATTCATATCCCCATCAGTGCTGAGAAATGAACAAAATGTCCCAGAAGTGTACAAAAGAGGCATAAAGACACATGTGAGATCAGCATATTGGAATGCCTTAGAGAAAACAGCTCCCATCACTTATTAACCAAGTACGAAACCGCAGCGTGAGTGTGTGTTTGAGTGTGTGTGTGTTCACATATGCCAACGAGTGCAAACACACGCAAGGACACTGAGTTCGCACACAGCGAGTTTGACTGGCAGAGAGAGCAAACAGAGAAACGGTCTGCAGCCTGAAAGAGGCTCGAGTGCTTGCTTGGAGACGTATTACACCGACATAATTAATGAGCTGCGTGATCAATTACGTGTGTCACGCTGTAATTTGCTGCACATGTAAACTTTGTACCGTCTCTCTCCGCGTTCTCCTCCGCCTCAGCCTGGTTCTGCAGCCTCTCTCGCTGATCCTGGTGTTCACACGAGGCCGGATCCTCCATAATCTTGGGTTTCTCCGCGTCTTTCTCCTGGCCTTGGTTCTCCACCCCTTCTCTCTTCTGCTGCTCGCCTTGCTCTTTGTTCGCGAGACTGTCGAAGCCTTTTTTATCCAACTCTTGTTTGTTATTCTCGCCTTCGAAGGAAAGAGTCACAAGTTAAAACTCTTTTTAAAGTCTAGATCGTCTTCATTCTGTAAACATGATGTATCAGGATTAGCAATTATTAGCAATAATAATTAAGACAACCTGAAGCTGGAGCCACAGTGTTGAACCAATAACAAGGCAGGAGGGGGAAGTAAAATGGTCGACCAATTCCATATTGTCCTGTAATGACAAAAACGTACATTATGTATAAAAGTAAACGACTGTAAATATGTAAATTAATCTAAATAGTGTTTATTTTCAGAGCGAGTTGTGACCAAGCTCTTCATTTCTCTTTGCACTGACCAGGGAAGACATTGTCCAGGTACCAGGCCAGCACAGCATACAGCACAGTGTCCAGGCCCATCATGCAGATGGAGGTGAGAAAGGAGAACTCGTCCCCCTCCAGAGGGCTGGTCTGGATGTTGTCCCACTGCAGACCGAGACCCTGCTCCTCGTAGCGAGACAGATACTCCGTCCCGAAGCCAAAAGCCACTTGGGAGAGCAGACTCTGAGGGAGGAGGCACCAGTGAGATCACCACTAGACCTTAATACATGTAGGAAAAGTCAAATATTGAAGATTCACACGGCACACATGCATGTTTTTAATGAATGCATGCAAGACGTGACACCCACCACCAGGATCTTCATGTCCTTGGTGATGCGCTCCTGCCAGGCGAAGCAGAAGATGTGCGGGAGGTAAAGGGTGAAGTAAAAGATGCCGCAGCACGCCGCCGCCAGGTTGGCCTGGTTGAAGAAGACGCTGAAGAGGAAGCATTGCATGATGGTGGCCGTGGTGAAGGCGAGCAAGAAGAGGAAGAGGATGACGGCGTTGCTGTAGTTCAGCACTCTTCCTCCCTACAGGCCAGAGACAGAGAGAAGCACGCAGGGTCTGGACAGGTTATATACTGTTTATGTAAGATGCTTCAGAGCAAGCTGCAAAGCAATTACTTGTGCTTTGCAATTAATTTTCTGCATTTGGTGACGATGCAACATAAAGCAGTATATTTTGTACATGCATTATTCATATATCATGCTCGAAATGATGATATTCAAGTCCTGCACACCATGTTTTTGTAGTCAAAGTGGGTTAATCCACAGCATCTGCATGGTTTTTGCATAATTATTTAAATCACATGAACTTGTAGGACGTTAAACTCAATTTGAAAGTAGCTATCTCGGTATGAAATGCTGGTTTTTCACATAACATCCACTAGAGGTCCCAACAGCCCACCTTACTGCAGTGACAAGTGGCTGAGGACTGGTTAATATTCTCAAGGTACAACAGTCGATCATTAACCAGCGGATTCCTGCAAAGTCTTTGACATAATTCCCATGATGTCACGGTATTCACACCTCTTTCATTAATGATTTATAAGTGTGAGATCAGCGAGACGCTATCATCAACAGGTGAGTTCAAGGCAAAAGGTAAAGTAATGATTGACAGTACAACAAGGTGATATCTTGATATCTTAATCATTAAAAAGACTCATTAGCTTCACGGGTGGATTTGAAGTTTCTTGGAAAAAGTTGGATTATTGCATAAACATATTAAAGGAAAGGCTTCTTGCACTCAACTGGGTCCATTCATATGAAGTGCGGCACACTTTGTACCTGCTGCCCAAACATAAGTGTGAGACTGAGTGAATGAGGAACTTTCTGCTAAATCCTTCCTCACCATGATGATGGCTGTGAGCAGAGCGGTGCTAGTGCCCATCATGAGGAAGCTGTCAATAAACCAGGTGGACCAAATGACGCCGTTGGTGACCCCCATGGCCTTCAGGGTCTCCTTCAGGCGGAGCTCCTTCTCCAGGACGATGCTCTTGACTATCATGGACACAGAGTAGACCCAGGCCAGGACCATGAAGATGGGGAAACAGCGGTTTAGCGTCAGCATGAAGCTGGACATAGAAGAGAAGAAGATGGAGGTGAAGGACACAGTTTTTTAAGCTGGGAACAAAAAGTAAACGCCAAGACTGATACTTGAAAATCAAATTCTGCTGTGAAATGTTATTAATCTTTGTTTAAAGTTACTGAAATATCATGATCATCACTCACAGATCATCCACATAACAAGGGTAGGGCATCTGCTGAAGGTAAACACCCATGGGCCACTCCTTTCCTGTCTGAGTCTTGATGATGCCGTGCTCTATTATGTCCTGGAGGTAAGCAAAGCCGCCCCAAACATAGCGGAGGTCGTCCATCGGATCAGCTCTGGGGCCGGGGTCCCAATACCTGAGCAACAGGCACCTGTTTAGCCCTTACGTTCATCACCATCATGCTAAACCACTTATATCTGTTCCCTTTTGATTCTAACCTGTCTTTGACCTTATTGGTGCGCTCCACTGCATCGATATCCATACGGATCTTGAACTTCACATGAGGCGGCACAGTGTTGGTCCAGGGGTACATGTTTACGAAGACGAGGCCCGCCCAGAACTTGCTGTCTTCCAGCAGGTCCAAGGCCCGATGAGTGACGGTGTCCTCGTCAGGCAGAGGCACAAACTTATCCAGGATCACACACTGGGTGAGGGACAATGAATGAATAAATGCACATGTGCTAAACCAGGGTGTAATTTATAAGTGTAGTAGCAGCCAGACTGCATTTGATGCAATGTCAGTTCAGCAGAATATTGAATTTCTCTTTACAGCTGAATGTTAAGTTCAACATGCTAATATGCTAATATGAAGGCAGGCTAACAGTATGCAGTGGCATGCTGATGCTAACATGGATCAGTATGCAGTGGCATGATGATGCTAACATGCATCAGCGTGCTAACATGGTGATCAAGCAGGAATAATGTTTGTCGTATTCACCACCATCTTAATTTAATATTAGCATGTTTAAACGTGCTAATTAGGCCTTCAAAGACGTGAGGCTCATGGAAACGTCATTTGTTGCAGGTATTTAGTCAAAACACAAAGTATTGGACACATTTACATTTTGATGTGACGTTGGCGCTGGAGGAAAGAGGAGAACATGAAAAACATTTTACCAAAAAACAAAGAAGAATCAATCTCCAGAAAAAGTCTGGGTTCATCCTCTGGTGACCACGAATGTCTGTGCAAACTTTAGTTACTGATAGTTGTTGAGATATTTCAGACAAAGTGGACCAAAGAGCAACAATGTCACACCTGGAGCTGGGCAGCTAGCACGGATAAACAGGTGAACAGATCAGAGTTTCCGGTTTCGGCTTGAGTCAGTGTGATTCACACTCTGCACCTGCATTTGAGGTGACACCTCAGCTGTGGTTGTCTCTCCTCTGCAAAGCATGTCTGATACAGCCTTTCACTGTAGGCTAATACAAAGCAGGAGGGCCTCAATCCAAAAGGAAACTCTCCAAAACAACAAGTTACCTCTGAGAACACCCCTCCCCGAACACAAACACACGCACAGCAAACAGCGCAAAACATACTCGTGCATGCACAATGCAAACATATACTGCATGCCTTCACACACGCAATGTACACGTAACGTGCCCGACTCGACTTTCAAACACCGTCCCTTACTTTACATTCACCTACAGGCAGCAGCGCCAGTGTGTGGTGGGATACGCATGCATGCCACCAACGTGCAGCCAACCAGCCATCAAGCCCACGGTCATTGTTGTCGCTCTATAAAGGATGGTGGATGGAGTGACAGCTGTGTCTAATCGGCCTCAATCCACCCCACTCTCCCTGTCACACTCAAGTGCTGTAAGCTTCAACTTGGACAAAAACAAAGAGCACCAACCATCCACCCAGCCGTGCCCCCAGGTGCCCCCCGTGTCACCCCCCAGCGCGATAGGCCTCTCATCCCGATTAGCCTCCCCCGGGAAAGGCGTGATTTCAACTTTGTTTCAAATGCATTGGTCCCACTAAATGTTGAGGGTCTGCACAAGAGAAGGTTTGTAATGTTGTTTTTTTTGGTGCTCCACTCCATCAGCCGTAAACAAAAGCGACCTGACAGCTTGTTTGTTGCTCTGGCTCTCGCCCACCTGGGTGGATTGCCATGTCTCTGGTCGGGGGACGAATTGCAAAGCCCAGCTTATCTTACCGCATGCATCAACCAGTAGCGGTTAGGCAACCAGGGCAGTGAAATCAGCAAGTGTCAGGACCTGAGCTTAATTGGATTATTTCATGAATAGGCCTGCCCTAGAACTTGACCTCTCGGGTGAGGCGAAATGTGGAAAAACAGCCCACATTCTCGCTGTCAGGGGGCAGCGGGAGAAAAGGTACAAAAGTTAGCAAAAACAACCCTGACACCTTATTTTTAACTGGGAATGTGGAGCCCCCTTTTGACTAGTCAGTATAATTCCACACAGCTCTCAAAGTCCAGCCAGTGAGGTTTGAGAGGTCCGTAACTTCACCACCTGCAAGGCAGAGGAAAAGCGAATACGATAAACGTCCCGAAAGAGTGCCACTCACATCCCCGTACTGGTTGAGCATCCGAATGACCCGGTCGGTGAGGTTGAAGACGTCTCGCCAGTCGAAGTCGGGCATGCCGGCTGGACGGTCCTCCGGTGGGCCGTTGTGCAGGAAATTGAGGATGTGTTTGGAGGAGAACGGCGCCTCCTCTAGAGTCCGGTCAATGAAATCCATCACAGACGGGTTGCGGATGGTGTCCTGAAACAAAAGGAAATGTGGGAATAAGCTTTATTTATTCATTATATTCCCATTAAGCTGCAAGAGAGGTTGCTAAGACACTAGCAGGAGCACAACATTTCACAACAAGTGAAGGTGCATGGGAAAGAAAATGAAATGTGTGCTTAAAAAATCAAATTAATCAAACATTAACAATTCAAAAAGAAGAGACAAGGAAGAAGTAAAGAGAAGGGCGACTGATGAAAGAAATAAAACACAAATTAATGGCAAATGCGCCTCAGAGAGGAAGATTTGAATGTACGAGGTTAGCAAACGGCGAGATAAAATATAACAGAGGGTGTTTAGAGTGAGGCAGAAAAGGGAAAAAGAGGATGGGATGGATGGAAAAGGGAAAGAGATGACATATTTTGGAAAGATGAGGTTCTATATTCAAGCAGGAAACCCTGCGAACTCCTGAGACCTCAGCTAAAAACAAATACACGAGTGAGGAAAAGATCGGGGATGAAACAACAACATCATCAATCATCTCAGTTGTTTGGCGCTGGATGTCAGCTGAACGGCAAACACAAAGGTAGATCCCGATCGTATCTGCTGTTTCAGGAACAGTCGAGCCGCTGTGTGGGTGTAACTTTAAACCACAATTGCAGTATTTTGTTCATCTATACTTCAAACATTTGGATGCAGTTTAAAGGCGTTTCCATGAATATATCATTTTATAAACTATAAACATTACGTGTGTCCTCATTACCTGCGATGGACCGGATCTAATTATTCAGTCAGACTATGTCGTTGTCCTACCCGGATCATCTTGACCTGGACTCCATCTTGGAAAAACGCCCAGATCTGAGGTGCCACTTCCTCCCAGGCCTTCCCCATCGTCCTCAGCCTCTCCAGCTCCTCAAATGTAGTGTTTGCCTACAGGAGAGATAGAGATGTGTGTGTCCGTGCGCGTGTGTGTGTGTGTCGTAAGATTGGAAGCACAGGAAATTATTATCAGAAATAAACATGCACACAAATGCCTGTGTCCGGCTGCACAGCATTCAGAAATATAGTCAAACGTGCAAATTCAAACGTTTTGCACTCATGTGTAAGGAAGTCAACACAGGTTAAAGCTTCAAATGCACACATGTGTACACGTGCACATGTGTACACAACATTCAGAAACCCAAACACACACATTGTCACAGTTGTCCTAATCTCCTGCTACATACCATTCCCACATTAAACTCCCTGTGAAAACAGGCTTTTGCAAGGACAACACACACATTCTCACACAAAGAATTCCCGCGGGCCTGCTCAGATAACCAGCAACTGTGCAACAAACGCACTCTGTGCCAAATCGTCAAATATTTACTGCACGCTTATCGGCGAAACCCTGGATGTGTGTGGGTACAGTGCTTTGTGTGGCAAAATACCAAAGGCTGGCTATTTCAGTATTCAGTCATGTGCAGTGGGGGATGAAAGCGCTCAAGAGTACACCCAATTAAACGCCTTCCTCTTGTGTGTGTCTGATTTTGGGTGACAATGGGGACAATGGGGCCCGGGTGACAATGGAGGCCGTTGGTGACAACTGGCCGAATGCATTCAGCCTGCCCAGTGAATCCCAGTCAGGTTCCCACAAGTGAGTGCTTCCTCATTCCCCGAGGCAGTTTAAAACAGCAGGCAGGGGCAGGAGGAGGACCGGGGGATTCCTTGAGGTGATTTCTGCAAGGGGGGTGAGCGAGGGATCTTTTAGCTGCTGCGTTTTGTTAGCATTTAGCTAAGTTAGCAACAACAAAGTACGCACTTGTATTGCATTTACTTCCACCTGCATTAAGTATCATGCACAAAACTCAGTGAAACACTTGTGGTGCCCTGACACACAACACTCAGATGCATCTTCGCCCCCGTGCAAAAGGAAAACAAACGTATCATGTAGCTCACTTGCAGCTAACAAGGGCTTTTTCACTATATGCAAGGCCGGTGCAGCATTATAAACAGATAATCTGTGATTAAACCTATTCCGTGATTGCCAAACACTGGGTCCAACTTCCTGGGTTAAATCCTCTATTACATTATTTATGTAAGACGTCTATCACTCATACAGCTGCAGTATGAAGAGTTTACATATGCAGATTCTTAATTGTCTTTAACATTACAGTATGTCGAGCTACTGTCATTTACAGTACTTTGACTTTGTACTCTGCTACTACGCTGCATGATTTGCTTTGGTTTGCTAAGAGAGACCAGGCAGGAAACAGATAAGACCTGCAAAGCTCAGCGTCACACGTAGCAGTGACATAAAGCGGGACAGTGTGTTTGAATGCACGGAGCTGCTCTTGGAGTTTCTCCTTAGAAAAACTGTTGCACGAGCGGGCGAAGGGGGAAAAGCAAAGCACCTATAGAGGCCGTGTTTTCGGTCTTGTGGACTAATGGAGTAACCCCTTAGTCATTGCTTTCTTTGCACAATTAAGATCCCAATCTGAGGGAACAGGAAAACAAAGGGGGCATTAGAGGTCGGGAAAGGGGAAACACAAGTGCGTTTGTGTGTGTCTCTTTGTGTGCGATCACACGTCTTTAAGGGCAGACTCCTACCGCTTACATAACACTGAAAAGGCCATGGCGCCAGCGGACTGCGTGGTAGTCACCACAGTCGATCGGCTTGTGTTCTTCCATTGCAACCAAGCCATCCATGACTGCTGCCCCCCTGAAGGGCTTTGACCAACACGTATCTACATCTGGATACAAAAGGCTGGACATGACATGAGGAAAGTTGATCCCCTTTCGAGGGGAAACGCATTGTTCGCTGGAATGGCCTCGCTTGTACCCAACAAAACTCAAGGATACGGATGTCATGGAGTCCCAGAAAGCGTCTAAAGGTGGTAATTTGAGTAATCTTTGTTTATTTTAACCCACTTTTCATGATCTCTTCACCTTAGTTTCTTTGTGTGCTTCAAATTCCCATCAGTTATCCTGAAAAATGCCCAGTTCTGCCACCGTTTACAACAATAACCCCTCCGTAAAGTAAACCGTGTCACGTTTTATCCACCCAGTGGCCGCTGCTGCTTACATTTCGTATGATCTGCCTGACAGCCGGCGAGTCAGGGGCGTACAGGATCTGACCCATCAGCATGGGCTTGACGGAGCTCCACACGACCCTGGTGGCCGGGTTGGACTCCAGTTCTTTCATCAGGTCATTGCAGAAAGGAGCTGCAGGGAAAAATAAAGTGTTTTTAAGCATATGCAAATATCTTATGTAACATTTATTGAGATTGGGTGGAAAAGGAGAATAAACAAAGAGAAAGAGTCTCAAGACACTGAACCGATGCCGTCTATGATATCATATGTCATAACCTACTAACGTGGTCTACTCACTGGTGCTGTTGTCGTATGTGTAGTGGCTCTGCGCCCTGCCACTGCTGATGCCCAGGAAGGCTTTGTAGTTATTGTCCTCGTACCAGTTGAAAGAGGTGACTCGGGAGAACGCGCCCTCGGTGTAGCCGCAAACCAGGCTGGAGGCGGCGGCCATCACCTGCCTGAAGGACAGATCGTTCTGGAAGAGAGGCGTCACGACCTGGAGAAGCTCCCTGGAGCTATTCCTCTGGTGCAACTGAGGAGACATAATAAAGTGTTTAAATACAAAACCGAAGCATCTCGTCCTCCTATCGCATTTCCAGGTGGAAGACGCTTTCTTACAACCAGCAGCAACACGGGACACTCTGCATTTGTTTCCATATTTCAACGTGGAAGACGGGAGTAACAGAAAACATTAAGAGAGAAAGTGAATTCTTTTATTTGATCAACGAAGAAGACGTGATCAGATTGAAGACCGAGGGATCAGGTGTTTCTTTGTACATTGTGAAGCTAAATCCTGAGGGAACGTATCTGAAAGCTCAAAGCAAGGCTGTTTCTCCCGACTTGTTGGAGGAACTTGGCCTTGTTTGGTCACTCAGATCAAACAGTGTTTTATTTCTGCTGTCCGGAGGATCTTTGGAAGCGCTTCAGAGTCGTCCACCTTTGATTTAAAAAGCGGGGAATGACTCATCACGTCGCCGACGACGGACTGTCTATCGTCGGGACAGAGGCGAGCATCTTGCCAACAGGAAGTCAGACTCTCGGCTACTCTGCAACATCCCATGGAAACACATCCACAACAAACAGAGCAGTATTTCCACACACCCACGCACACTGGTTGCCTAAAACCCAGGACCATCACAGATTACGTGGAGTTGCACAAATCCCACGGCAGAAACGAGTGACATAATCTAATTGTCGAGCTAATGCTGACTTTGGCAAACAATGAGACGCTTCAGAATGGTGAAACTATGGTTAAACTGTGCATGGACTGAAGGTCAGTGACAGAGAGTCGTGTTGTTTCCATTGCGATGGTCCCATAGTGATGATGTATCTGTTTTGAGGCTAAACAAGCCCGTTCTGGATTTGGCCTTCCTCATACGCACTAAATGATATCCCCCCGCTGTCTGTGTTTGCGTAAAAGACTCGGGCAGGAGGAAGCAACTGTTTCCTGACCGCTATAAATAGCAGGCGGTGAACTTTTGAATGGAGCTTGACGTGGGGCCGCGTGCGCCCGGGACTCACCTCTCGCAGTTTGTCCGAGGTGGCAGAGATGACCCGTACCCAGAGGCGAATGTCAATGCCTTCGGAGTGATTGTCCAGCACAAGAGGAAGCTGGAGAGAAGCACAGACACGTCATTTTACTACGAAATCAGGATCAAATGAATTCAATAACTCAGACTGCCATCATCACTGATATTTTAATATGTTTCCCTTCTGTCTGCTTTCTCTTGAGGCTGCGCTGGTTCGCTCAGAGATCCTCCAGCCAGCTCACAACACAATAGGCTGAAGGTCCAGGAAACAGCATGAAGCCAAGACGCAGAAAGACCAGAGTAGACATCCTTCCCTCTTACATATATAGATTCATCAGAAAGCGGCGAGCACGGATGGACTTTCCATATTGGACATCAAGCCCCGACTTTCTCAAGAGTTTGCTTTTCAGCTGTTTACAGTCCAGGATCCATGCAGATAAAACAAACAATACCTCGACATCGGCGTGTCCAGTTGAATATCATGTCATCACGGTGGCTTTTATGGCGTGGCACTCACTGCTCACTGCTCCGAATACACTAATGCGAGGCAGTTTGTGCACCCACGAACAGGAAATAAAGCCAAAATCCAGTGATTTATAAACACTGCAGCACTCTCGTTATCTATATATACAGAAATGGCCCTGTGGTGCGGTGTGTGTATATAAGCCAAACCAAACAAGCTGTAAAATTGAAGATTGCAGAGCACAAGACTGCTGGTTGCATGGAGAATCTTGATTATGCACTGGTACGTGATTATGTGAATGCAAATCACAGACCGGCCTCTAAATCTGGGTGAGTGGAAAAGATTTCCACATCCCCCTGAGAGGTGTGGAGGGTCGGAAGTGAATTGGTCTTGTTTTCAATGAATAATCTCCAGTTTTCCCTGAAAGGTTTGACACTGAAGCTGTGAGTTGCTGCGCCTCATTTCAAGCTCGACTTTGACTACGACAAAAGTCACGCAGCGATCCTCTTGTGCATGCATCCCACTGAAAACAACGGTGCTGTTAGCTTCCTGCAGCTAACAGCACCATCAGAGACAGACAGACAGCTAAACACGCTTGGCCCAGTTCCATGTGATTGTGCATGGTTGAGGTTAAGGCAGAGGGCAGCCATTGTAGCCGTCTGTCTCATTGTGGCCCATGTTTACTCTCAGTGCCCTGTGATTACTAAAGAGAGGAGTGTCTCTTCACTAAGCTAATTACAGACAAGTCAGCTCAGCTAATGCTCGGGGCTGTTTCACAAGGTGCCTGCATCACCCCTGCTGCATCTATTTGCAGCGCGTTGGCAGAGCTGCGGCACACTAAATAAGGCCCCTGCTTAAATGCATCAACTTCGTGATGTAAGTTCATTCACGTTTTAAGGTAATTTTGCAACGTTGTGTTTGCAGGTTAAAATTCTGATTTGTTTGCTGTATTTAGAGATTATTAAATTAATAAGATGATAAATCCGAGATCAACAGCTGAATATTAGCCAAGCTTAATCTGCACGCAGTGTTTCTGCACATCAGGAGTTATTAGTAGGTGTTTATCAAGTTTCAACATATAGATTTGTTTTTATTTGCAATACAGTTTAAAACCACATGCATCCTATCCTAGGTGACTCTACAAAAGGTTAAAGCGGGGTTTGAACACCGTCGCTTATCTGCAAATATGCACTTGTGCTTTCTTGTGATACAACGTACTTAAACATGCCTGGAGAATGGTGTCGTAGTATCAGTTGTATAATTTGGACTTTATTTACTTCAGACACAAAGCCAACTCGCGTTTCCCTGAGAAGTATTTGTCCCACCCTGTGAGTCAGAGTCCTTATAAAAACTCCGCCAGCTGTGTATGCACCGGCTTTAAGCGCGCCGTGCGCTCGGGCCTGTGCCAGCTTGTTAAGTTTTGATCCAGATGTGATTTGAACAGAAACTGCTGATGAGACACGAGCTGCAGCCTGGAGCTAACAGCCTGCCCTGAAGCTGTGTGTGTGACGCGGTGAGGGGTATCATTAAAATATGATGATTTTAAAATAGTAGATGTACCTCCATACAACGTGTCGTACAGAGTATCAAACATTTGTAGATTATGAAAACATTACGTTGTGATTTAATAGTTTTTCAGATGCACGTGTTGCATTTTCAGTTTTTTAGTGTTGATGTGAGTCTCTAATAAAATCTCTTAATAAACTAACTTGCAGCCAGATTTATGCATAATCAGACACATGCTGTTGTTGATTTGTTGCGCCAAACGCTATATCGCCTTCAGTCTTTCTGGCCAACACTTTGCCCAAGCTTTTGCGGGCACTCAAAGATCTTTGTAAATAAGCTAATAAACATGGCAGCATCCCAGATGGGACTCATCCAGCCACGGCTCTATACAGGCCTCTTCTTTTCATAAACTACAGGGACAACTTTGCCAAATTATGTCAACGTGTTCATTCGCGAAACAATGTGTCTGCGAGCTTTACAGTCAGACCACAGCACATGCACAAATGTCTTTACTTTGTGTTTTGTGTGTGTTGCATGCATCCCCTGTATTAACCTGCCATCTACGCCCAATCTCCATGCACTAGCAGCAGAGCGCGTGCAGGAGCAGAGGGGCTGATGGTTGTAAGTCTTTAAACTTTATATGTTAAATACTCAAATCTACACTATAATTTCAGCATAAAGACTCTATATAGGACTAGTCTTCAGTTGGGTTAGGGTTTGGGCCATAACACCAACATCCTAGCCAGCACTGACCAGGCGGAAGAGCTTGAAAAAGTCGACATTGGTGTAGAATTTGTCCTCGATGATCTGCAGCCGCTGCGGGGTGAGGATGCACATGGCATTGCGGACAGCGTAGAGACCTTGGCGACTGGGGAAGATGAGGAATCGCTCCAGCAGGGTCAGGCTGCAGGCGATGTCCTTCAAGTGCAAGGCTGGAACTCCAAAGGCAAACTGGGAAAAGTGCAAAGAAACAGGAAAATGTAAATTCAAAACTCAAAGTTCTTCGTCTTTAGATTAAAAGTAAGTAGCAAGTAGCCTTGAAGATCTGATTTGAGAAGCAAATCTGATTTGCCTGCAGTCTGAAGAAAGCCCTAGAGGGATACTTGCGTCTGCAAAAGGTGGTATGCACTGTGGGTTTGTGGGTTTGTCGTGTGTTAATGGCCATGGGGCCAAGCAGAACTATTATCACAGTTGATTCAGATGCATCCATCACACCTGAAGTCAACTCCTCACACAAAATTGATGTAGACGTTCTCAGAAACACTACAGAGAGAACATGTTTTCACTTGTCGTTACTTTTCTAGCGCCTAGATTTGTTGTAAGTATCCAAAATGTAGTGAAAGGTGACAGTCTTCACCACACAAACGTCTCAAAGGTGACGTCGAACTAAAGCTGCTTTGTTTTCGACGAGCACTGCGTGTGTGTTTGCGTGTGCCCATGTACCTGTTCGGGCCTGATTTGAGCATTGACGAGATGATTCACCACGGACTCTGTCAGAGGGACGTCTCTCAGCAGGAATGATGTCAGTGTCTCGTCGTCCTTGAGGATAGTCTCCACCTTCACCCCTCGACCTGCGTAGAGAGGGAGACGGAGGCAGTTCATGAGCATGACAGTGGCACTTGACCGCTCCATCGATGCCAGACCACCACAGCCACCAAAACGAGATTTTACTCAAACTCGTGTCTTCCTTTGCTTTTCGGTCTTGTACATTCATGTGTTGCTACCAAGACACATTCAGTAAACTTCATCTGAGTCAGTAGATACTCAATATGTTGTCAAGTACTAAGTGGCGCATATTTCAGGCAAGTTGTGACAAATCAGCGTTAAAAGGAATAGGAACAGCGTTAATAGAAACATGATGACAATACACCTCCGCACTCACTCCGAACTGTCTGTGCATGAATAAAGTTTGTTCTGCCAAGCAAAGTGACTGGCATGGCCTGAATCCAGGTTCAGCCCTAGACTGACATGTGATAGCATTCCCCCAAAACCAGTGGAAACAACAAAGAACAACTGGGAAATTGCTGATTTACAGAAGCCCAACTGTAAACAAAGTTTCATATCCGACAAAATATCCGTGGTCAGTTTACTCACAACATGGAAACAAGTCCGTGCCGCAGTAAAGCAGGTTATACAATCAGCCAAAATCAATACCTCATTACCCCAGTGTAGGCCACGCATGAGCATGGAGCTGTGTGTGCACTGGAGCAACAGAATAAATAAGTATTGACCAGATTACATATGCTGTCTAATAAACAGATAAATAAAAACACTCTCGTATCTGCTCGTTAACTGTAAGTCTACAGCTAGTAGCCAGTTAGCTTAGCTTAGCAAAGGGACACTTTGATTTGCCCTCATTTGTTGCCTGGCAACTGCTGGAGACATAGTCCAATACAAATAATATATTTGTAGAAATAAAAACAACATACAGTGTTAAGAAAACAATGTTGCTTATATGCTACCACAACATGCTAACTGTTTCTAATCTTTGCGCTAAGCTAAGCTAACGAGCTGGCTTCATATTAACAGCATTTCTTGTGCATTATGTAATCATGGGGGCATATACACCTATGACACAGGTCCCACACATATGGGACATGCACACACATGAGGTGTCAAACAACTGACATTTTCCATTTAATATGACCAGTCACGGTGAGTCACTTTCAGCAGTTACATAACTTCGTTCTCAACATGATTCAGTTTTCTTTTCTTTCTTGGGAACTTGTGTGGTATGAGGATCCATATCTCCGTTCGCTCTGTGAGACCATCCACATATTTCTCCATGAGAGCGGCAGCGTGGAGAGCGACCACACGTAATCATTCACAGGCTGGAATGCACTCAGCCTCGTTCCACTCCCATCAAAAATGTTTATTTTGCCGGCAGGGAATCACGCAGCATATACGGCATAGATGTGCGTGTAATGTATACGGGAACTGTTTGCGCGGTGTCCCTTGAGATGGGATCAGTGTTTCATGGAGAGAGGAGCATGGACGGGGGAACACGTGAATTGCTTTCCCACCAAATAAACAACACGCTGGTGGTGAAAGTAAGCAGATTACATTACTGGCCTTTCTTAAACCCTTGTGATGTAATCCTGTTATGCTGTATACATACACAGACAGACTGATGGGAAAATGTTTGACCTATGGTGGAGACTGTGATGTGGTTGTTAGAAATCATCAATTGACAGTTATGGTCAATAAACACCCTGATTAGCAATTACATAAACTCTGCTTGTTAAGTTGATACATAACATGACGTGATGTTTTGCAAAATGCATAGAAAACTGTGTAAAGATGCAAAAGGAGTAACTTCCTGGAGCCAAACCCTTTGCACGCTCTTCCAGAAGCAAAGCACTAAGAATAGCATGCGATGCTAAATGTGTCACGCTGTGTAACAACTAACCAGAATAACCTGATTGAACTTGGGTTCTTCCTCTTCACACAATTATTGTTTTGCAGTATGTTGATGAAAGGCTGGAGCACTGACCTGAGACCTGTTCAGGACGGGTGCGCAGGGTGTCCATGAAGTTACTCATAGCATTCAGTTCCTTCCAGAGACGACCGAGCTGCTGAAACTCCGGGTCACCAAAAAGAAGCTCCTGAGCGTCCGAGTATAACCGTGCCAAACTGAGGAGCAAGGTCAACAACGGATTAACAGCATATACATTTAAATATGATCGCATGCACACACTAAACCTTCAAAACAAGTAGATTGCAATCTATTTGACCCCATTACATAATTCATCCAATAACATTACACAGGAATCGGACACATCTGGTCTAAAATGACCTCCCTCTACCAACTGAGAGTGAAGCTCACACGGAGTTGTTGTAGTTGGACACCAGGCCAGGAGATTCACCACGGGTGGGGTATTGAAAACAAGGGTTGTTGGCATTACAGAAGATTCCCTGGATCCATGGCAGGACCCCTGTGGAGGGCATGGCCTTGTTGGGAAAGTGGCCTAAAGGTAAACGAGATGCTGTTGGCTTTCAATGCTTTACACAAGTCATTTATTAATATTTACGAACAAGCATGCCATGGATCACATGGGACATGATGTTTCTCTCTCTGTGGATTCAATTGTTTCTGTTTCCTCACATTCATGTTGACGGTAGAGCGGATTCACTCTCCTTAGCCACACTAGCCCCATGAAGAGAATAATAGGCCACATGATCTCCATGAAGAAACGCACCTGGATGACGAGCACAACATTAACTCCACATAGCCTAATAAACTTTATAAATCAGAATGTGAGATATTAAAATGTAAACCAGTGTTTGTTGTGTGAATAAGATGCAAAAAGTGGATTTCCAAAGACCGCATATATACGGTTTGATGATTGGTTAACTGGTGTAACAGGCCAAAATGCACCAGCACTGCTCTTAGTCAGTAAATTATCTCTGTGAACTTAATATAATGAGCTGTTTCAATGGAAAGCTGATGACTAATATGATGAAAAAGCTAAATAAAGCCAAATAAAGACAAGTTTCAGTAAAGTGAGTCACAACACTGCTGGTGTCAGTTTCCCATGGCTGAGCATTAAAAAGGAACAGTTCACTTTAAACAAATATCAAAGACGTTGTTCTTGTGGTTCATTTTAGTTCTTTTGCATTATTCCATGACATCAGTTCATTGCAGTTGATCTAAATCCAAGCAGTCTTCACTATATGAGTCGGTATCGTCTGCAAAGAATGACACCTGAAGGCATTTTAGCTAAATGCTATGCTCACTGGGATAAATGCATTGTGTGATTGATTGAGGAAGTGATTTTACCCTCTGCCTCCTGCGAATGGTCCAGTTCTTCCACAGCAGGAGTCTGACCTGTCTTCCTGCCCCCATGGCTCCGCCTTTTCACCCCCACAGGGGGCTGCCACCAGCCAACAAACCTGTAACAAGCCAGCCCACAACACTCAAAAGCCCCTACGACCTGACTCTGGAAAGATAATTCACATATTGGGAAGTCGAGTGGCGCAGATGAGCTCCTGCGTCTTTCCCATTCACCCAGTGAGTGCTCCATGTGAAGGCTAGCAATAGCTCGGTAATAAGGTTAATGAGCTCAAGACACTTCACGTGGTCAGCATAACAATTACAGACCTTTCCACACACTCTGCCAGTACGATTCACAGCCAACGTTACAACCAAACAACCCTACACATTGCACGTTCCCGGTGCACGCAACCAAATAAATCTAGGTCAGTTACAACTATTATGCAATTTTATGGCTACAGCATTAATTAATTATATATGATTCGATTAAATATCAAAGCATGGCTGTAGCCCAGCGTGACATGTCACTTACCTCAGAGGAAGACCTGCACTGTAGGTTGATACCCAATGACTAAAGCATAACGGCGCATTCTCTACCGACTGCTCCCTGGGGTTGCTAACACAGCTAGAACCCAGACCTTGTGAATAGTTAAGCAGATTGATTTAATCTCCTTTCTCAGTGCTGGGAGACCGCTAACACCCTCATCCGTTTGTAGAGACCTAACCACCTGGTCTACGTTATACTGTATAATCCCAGCCCTGATATAATCCGACCACCGGTAGGAATTGAATATGCAAGTTTTAATTAGCATCTTTGCACATTGACAGTTTATTCTTTTATGGAGCACGAAGCGCTTCTTGCTAATTAGCTGGTGTGAAGAAGAAAACACAGACAATGGTGGAAGTTGGAAGTTGTCAGATATATTTTTAATAAGTTACAAAAGGGTGTTTGTTTTCATGTACCTGCTGGGGTGTTGTTTTTTTGTTTTTTTGTTTTTTTACACTGAACTTTTCAACATTCTGTCAACCATGAAAAACAGATACCATTTAAATAAATGATGCACTTTTCCGATTACTTACAAAAAGAGCCTGTAAGGTTTACGGTAGGTTATCGATAAAACTACTTCGGCTTTTTTAAAAAAAAAAAAAAAGAAGAAAAAACAGCTTTGGCTATAAAGAAACGTAAATGTTATCTTAAAACAGGAAAAGATAATGCCACTATATATTTCATGGCATCTCTAAAAGCTTTTCCTCTGATCGGTTGACACCTTACAAAGTTCAACGGTATAAAAACAAGTGGATGCATACCCTTCGCAACTGGTGCATCAAAACATACCAAATGCCAATACAGATTCCTAGTACAGCACGTAACAAAAGGTCTTTATATTGCTTTATACATAAAGTTATTAGCAAAATGATTAATTATAACCTAAATGTAACAGTTTAAAACGTTCTGACTCACAGTAAACACGGAAAGAGTTGTGTGATAGTATCGCTGTCCAATAAGTGCACCAAACATTTTTCTTTTTTTTTTTTTCAGTATTGCGGCTACATGCACTATTGTAACAATTCAAACTGGGTTTTTTTGGTATATAAACATACATAGATAGTGAGCCTGTAAGAACTTTGTACAAAATATTCAAATAAACACGTAATTGCACAGTTTCAAAAAGAATTATAAATATTCTGACGAGGTGCCAGAGTGTACTGAGTGATTGGTGAATGAAATATTGGAGATCGGTGTTAAAAACATACAGCCTTTTAAGTGCATCTTGTTTGTTTTACGAGGACCAAAAAAGGTACATTTAGTTGTCCACACCGTGCCCGCAATCGCAACACATCTGGAAATTGTCCTGGCAGAGACAGTGCAGATGTTTTCGTAGTCCAACAGGCGCATGTTGTTCACACCCGAGAGCTCGGATGATCAGACAAAATGAGCCTCTCGATGTTCTACCTCCTGGAGGCGTCTGGGCCTTAGTCTCTGGTACACTGGTTTGGCTTGGTTTGGGCCCAGTTCCTCGGGGCTGGAGCTGGGAGACTGAGACATGGCTGCCTGCTCGGCCTCAATGTCTTCCTCAACAGGCTCATCTACAGAAACCTCTATCTCAATCCCCAGCTCCTCCTCCTCCTCCTCATCGTCGTCGTCCTCATCTTCTTCCTCAGCGCTGTTCGCTAATGCACAGTTCTGCAGCGCTGTTGTTTTGCTCCCTGACGGGGGTTTGTAGAAGGTCCCAGGAGGAGGCTGGAGAGTCCTCGGAGCCCTGAAGGCTGTTGCGACAGGGTTGGACTTGTCCTCCTTTCTTGAAGTCCTGTTGGGTCGCACTGCGACAGTGTACGGCCTGCTGGGGTAGATGGTGCTAATGGAGCTCCCGGTTGTGCCAATGGAGAAGGTTGATGAGGACAACGGCACAGAAGTTGACAAATTGCTGGTATCAACTGCTTTACTCTCTGTGGAGGCCACAATTCTGACAGTCCTGGAAGCAGCTTCATGCTTATACTGTTTGTCCCAAGTCCTGCGTAACGTCTGGGTGTCAATGAATGTACTCCGGTAATGCGTGCCCGCTCGCAACTTATTCGTGTTCTCAGTTTCGTCCACCTCTTCGATGCATTGATCCAAACTACCGCCCTTCCTGTCCTCTGGGCCAGTGCTGTTCCTGCTGTTGTTCTCGTCGACTTTACCCCGGTTGAGTATGTGTTCAGCCGGCATGCTCACCGGCCGGGAGGAGAGTTTGCCGCGAGGGTGCCGAAGTTGGACCCTGGTGACGGTGATGTGCTGCGAGCGGCAGAGGCCTCTCTCGGCAGGTTTCAAGACCTCAGAGCTGCTTGATGACAAGACCCCGTTGAAGGTCTCTGAATCCACTTCATCAGCTTTAAAAAGAGAGATGAACAAGAGGTTAAACAATATCAAGTAAAACGGTGTGGATTCAGAAACTATGGGGTTTATTGTCAACGAGGAGCAACAATTGAACAGATAATAATGCCTTATACTGGTTTAATAGCTTTTTTAACACTGACCAGGTTCAAAGTCACTTCCATCGAGGCTTGGCATGGTCTCCTGAACCTCAGCCAACAAGTGGGTGGAAGGAATTATGGAGGAATGCCTCTTATACACCTTAGAGCTCTGCTGTAATGGCAAGAACGGGACAGAAAAACAAAGAATTCAACTACCTTTTGAGGTTTGGAGACAAATGAAAACACGTAAAATCTGGATTTGACCTCGTTTTCGGCGTGAAAACTAAAGTACCTCCTTAATGTCTCCCAGAGACTTTGAGTGCCTGTTTAGCTGCTGCTCCTTCTCCTGGAGGGTGTGTCGCGGTTGGGCATCAGTCTCAGTTGGCGACATGCTGCCCAGGGGGCTGAGGGGGGTGTCGAAGACCATCTCGTAGTGTCTGATCAGGAGCTCAACAATGAGTGCCTGATACGGGTAATCCACCAGAGAGGAAAGGGAAACTTCAGCGTCTGCCTGCCTCGGTTTGATTAGCGTTGGGCCAAAGATGATGCCCAGGTTGCTCGCTGTCATCTTGTTCTCCTCTGATTTCTCTGTCACCCTGGAGAGACGGATTATTGCTCAACAGTTAATGCACAACCTTCCTTCTGCTGCGTAGTTTACTACAAATTAAGACTTGTGACCACTGTACCGGTGCAGATGCTCTATGAGGAACTGTAGTGTCTTGTAATGAGCTGGTGGCAGCTGCCTCAGCAGGTCCTTGATCTTGAAGAGGACCCGGTTGAGCTCCACGCTGACTTGAGCCGGCGCCACTGGGGTGGGACTGAGCCTCAGCGCCTCCAGCTCCTCCACAATGATACTCTGGCTCTCCTTGGCCAAACCGATGAAGTCGTTATAGTAGCGGAACAGGATGAGCGGCTCCGGGAGCTGCAGAGGAAAGTATGAGGGGACACAGAAGAACCAGAACAATAAATGAAACAGGGAAGTTGATAATAAACACAGAAAAGCAAAATATCTAAGTAAATAGACAAACAGGACAGAATTAGAAACGAGCTTAGCGAGGATGAGAGGTGGGAGTTATGAGCCAGAAATAAACAAAGACAAACAAACACCACCGCGGTGGCTTTGTTCTGCTGCACACACAGTCTTATTTCCAGAGCTGGATGATCCTTTACAACACCTCAACGACAGTTTCTCAGACGTGAGATTCAAAAAGCAGCCCACCTGTCTCAGGTAGAGTTTGAGCACGTTGCTGATGTCGTGGGGGTAAAGGTCGGAGAGCTCCACCAGGTGCTTCCCGTTCTCAAACGCCTGGCACAGCTTCTCCACTCGAGACTTGGCGCCATTCACGCGGTAGATGCCCTTCGCAGCGCAAGAACAAAATGCATTCAGCGCAGGGAAATGAGATGCAACTAACAAAGCTTTGCAACACAGCAGAAAAGAGGGGTTGATTATGGTTTTACAGTATTTAAATCTCACATTTACCTTAATGTTGAGCGCTCTGTTCTCGATTTCTGATGTACACTTCCGAATGATGAAGGGGATGCCGTCCTGACTGTTCTTCGCTGCCTGCGTGAAGTCAATGCCGAAGAGGTGGAGCCTGCCCTGGAGCTTCTTGTGGCCACACTGGATGGCCAGGGTTTCCAGGCACTTCTTATGGCAGGCTAACGAGCACTGCAAACATGGCGACAGACACGTGTCTCAGTAAAGAATGGGATAGAGTTTTAATTAATCATTATTATTATTATTATTATTATTATTATAAAATCAACCAAAATGAAAAGCTTTAGACGAAGCTGCATGTTGACAGCGATCGATGGACGCCATTGTTTCTTTCCCCTGCAGCCAATCTAACCGATTCCAGCTGGTCCAGGAACAGAAATACGCACCCAAAAGCGTTTTTGGTTGTGAGCTTTTTGAATTTAGACCAAAAAGCCGACAAGAACAGTTCATGTTTGGTGACCCGTCGAACCCGTGCCATGGAGCAAATCCAGCGCGCTGCAGAGTTCAAGTCTTACAGTTCCATTCTCCTCTTCACCAGCAGGACACAACCTATCTCGTGTATATCTAATAAATATGGAAAGAAACTGGATCTAAAATAAACGGGGGGTTGGACGGGGCGGGGGGGCGCACAGGGTTGATGGAGACAAACAAAAGGTCTTCAGTTTCCACTGCCCGCCCCCAACTGAGACCAGTTGGTGGATCTGGTCTCTGAGGAGAGCTTGTGGCCAGTTTCAAAGTTTCCCTTTATTCAGAGTTCTTGATGAGGGACGAGGTGTTTTTTCCCCCCCCGTTTTGTTTTTGTTTGATTTTTGCTCACCAGCGGCGATAAAGAAGCCATTGTGAAACTTTGGCAACGCTCATCCTGAACTTCTAACACCCTGAACACTGTGGACTCATACATTTAATGAAGGTCCAAACAGAGGATCATGGTTGGACCGCGTTTTGTCCCATTTGTTCCACGACTAAATAAAAAGAAAAGAAACCAAGGTTACCTCCTCACACTCTGCTCCGTGAAACACCACCAGGCCGTCGCACTCGCGACACTTGGATGGCGCTCTAAGCTTCCTCAGCTTGTGGGTTTGAGCAGCCTTGGACATCTGGGTGTTTCTAAAGGGACCCGGGGAGCTGGCTGATTCGATTACCATCTCACTTAAACCTGCAGAGCGGAGGGAGAGAAAGAAGAAACAAAGGAGGCAATGATCTTTTTATCTCCCATACACATACTGTAGGCGCACATTTGAGAAATAACATCATTTTCAGGCAGAGAGAAACAGTTTATACATATTACAGCTATAATTTAGTCAAGGTAGTAACCTAAATGCAGCAGACAATCCTGAAAAACTACTGGGATGTGGTTGCATGCATCATAAGGGAAACTAAAGAGCAAACAAACATGCTTAATATTTGCAGAACATGGGGAAAACGTGCAGTTTAATGTGCACCTGACTCACCGTTATCAGAGGGAGAAGGAGGCTCTCTCTCATCCAGGTCATCAGCAGACGACATGGTGCCGGTGGAGGGGGTTCTGGGCAATCGCCTCTTGAAGTCTCCTGAACAGTAAGGCAGGACGCACCAGTTAGCCCACATCTCCACTCTCACATCAAGTCAAATGTGGCCAGTTCTCTTGTGGGCGACGGCGCAGCGGTGGGAATGAGCCGCGCCGGGCCCTGGACTGAGACGACTTTCTTTAAAAGCGCCGGTGAAAAGGCGCGGTCGAACTCATGTTTGCTGATAATTCCCTGCAGGAGGCGGGGTTTGTGGGTGATTCGCACCTTCCCTGACTGATCAATTACTTCCAACTGGGTCTTTTCATGATGTTGATTTTCCAATGAGGCCCAATAAGGAGGCTCGTCAGGGATAAACTCATGCATTGTTTGCGCTCTGGGGGTTGGATGGACATTAGCTGGGTGGGGGTTACAGGCTGACTGATGTGTAGTTAATGCAAAAATCAGTCAGTCAGTCAGTCAAATGTTAAATATTAGTGCGCACTGTGTCACTGATCATGCAACAGATCGTTTACAGTGTAGCTTTAAGTGTAAGCAGTGAGAGCCAATCAATGAGGAGAACACATAGTACACAAAAGCCAACCGCCTCCTGACTTATCGGAAAGCAGGTAACTGTGACACACACTGTATGCAGAGTTGCACAGCAACAGCGGAAGCACTGACATGATCCGACCTGCATCGAAACCGCTTCCCTACGCGTTCTTGTGTAAGCTGCACGATGTCTGACGAAGACGCACCACTGTCAGCGGTTGCTAAGCCACTTGATTCTGGAGATAACGCGGCAACAAAGCTGGATGAACATCAAGTTCAGAGGGGAGGGCTGTCTGCAGGCCTCGGGGGCACTTAAGGATTGCCCCTCCTGTCGATCATGTGCGAAGTGTCGTTTCTTTATCAATGACACGACTGACACGCCCAATATGTAGAGCTGAGTGCCCCGTAACAGTGTGTGTGTGTGTGTGGGGGGGATGAGGTGATCCAGCTTTCTGGGCGAGGCACTGAACTTAAAGAGTTCGACAGGAGTCAGGTGTTATAGCTCAAATGTAACGGCAGAGGATTACAGGGGGAGATTAAAGTTTTTCTATAGGCGCCCTGTTAATGAGCTATTAAGTAAACAATAATCAGTTAAGCACATATAGATGGCTTCTATTCAAAACAACCAGCCCCTGAAAAACACTTATCACTGCTCGTATGTTTTGCTTTTTTATGCTGAAATCATCCGTCTGGCGACTAAAAGGTAAATTCAATGTGGGTAATGAACTCCTGCAGGTACCTGGACTTGCGGTGGGCGAGTCCATGGACCGGGACTCACTGCTCCCCCCAGCACTTTCCGAGTCGCTGCACATCCCTCCCCCCTGGCTGGCCGAGGCCCAGGGACGAAACGGAGCCTGGATCCGAAGCGCTGGATAAAAAAAAAAAAAAAAAAAAACACGTCACAACAGCGAAAACATTACATCACTGATTATTCAATGATCCTTGAAACTGATCTCAATCATAACTTGAGCTTGTTTCAGTTTGTATGTTGTGCAAATCTGTGTTTTTGATGACTTAACAGGAAAGATATGAACGTGCGACACAGGCAGCCTGCAGAGCAACCAACAACCGACACTTATTCACCTCTAGTGGTGTTGTTCGCCTACAGCGCTCACGGCTGTTGTCTCTGCACTTAAATGGGTCTTTAAGCTGGACCTGATGGTCCTGTTAAAGATGTGGGTGGATCCAATTTGGATATTGGTGAAACAAAAGACCGAGATAACGCCACAAAGCTGGAAACAAAGCTTCAGCTTGTACGTGGCAGAGTGCAGAGTGATGCCACATACCCTGGATGTCGGTGCTACTGTTGGAGCGCCTCTCTGCAATCTTGGCGTGCTGGGCGCCGGCGGGACCGTCCACGTCGTCCCCACCGAGGATGTCGGAGCTCACGGAGGCCTGGGACAGGTTACTGTGGGATGAGTGGCTGCCACTTAGCGAGCGCTTGTTGAAAGGCATCCTGGGGAGGAAGATGGTGAAATTAAAGAAACAATAGTGTTGACGGCAAACCTGCAGAGCTTCGAGGCTGCAGCAACCCGAGCACTGCGCGTTTTCCAAAGGGCTGAATCACAGATTTTAACCTTTGGGCTCACGATGTCCAATATTTCAAGCCTGCACCTCGTATCTCTGAATCGGTGACATTTTCCAGGATTGTGTTGGGGAAAGGTTAGAAAAAGAAGGAGACCCCACAGTAATAAATATCCTTATGGCAGGATAAAGGCTGTTCTGCTGGTTTACAACACCGACACCACCAGCTCTGTGGCTTTCGTGGAAAAGTTCAGGAGGAATGTTGCAGAGAATACGATTTTTTTTTTTATTAAAGCCCAAAATAACAAATGTGTCAGGGAGCTTTGTGATCTGGGTGTGTGCTAAATCAAGACGATAACAACCTTTAAACAGCATTTCTTCCTGTTTGTTCCAACAGTGATAATCCGCATTTAATACCAGCAACAGCGCAGTAATCGAGTATTCAGGCAGTGTGAATTAGATCCGTATCTGTCAAAGCGCCACGTGTAGTTCCCGAGTCCATCAGCCCAATAATCATCACGCCATCAAAGACGGCGGATAATTAGGAGTTTAACGATGATTAGCTGAGTCAGACGGGCTGCTGCACAAACCGTGTCAAGTCAAGTGTCCCACTATATCTCACAATATACAGTATGTAGGTCAGCGGTCTATATTTAACCTATTGAGGGCCAGTGTTGTGTGTGTATGGTGTGTGTGTGTGTGTGTGTGAGTCTCATTTCCTCTCTCCCAAGCTGAATTCTTTTGATCACAGGGATCAGAGTTGAGGGGTGGGGGTTAGCTAAAGAAGAACAAAGCACTCTCTCATTTCCATCTGTCTGTCTGTGTGTGTGTGTGTGTGTGTGTGTGTGAGAGAGTGTGTGTGAGACCACAAATCTGTGTCAACAAAACTCTCCCCGAAGCTTTCACAAGGAGAAGGAGAGGAAACTTCCTGGGTCGACCGCCGTGTTTCCTCACGCTGGCCGCGCGCTTGTCGGGCTGCGAGTCGCTGAGACCTCTCTGGCGAAGTCGACGCCGAGCCCACCGCCCCAGCTCCTCTCTGCCGTGACCGCAGTCGTTTCCGCAGGAAGCCCCCGGCCAGCCCGATTGTTTAACGCTTTCCAAAACAAGCTCGCTGGCTCGGTCACGCCACCTCTCGCCGACAAGAGCCGACAGCGCCGCAGACCCGCTGGGTTTCACCAAATCTACCGCCGCTGTTTACCATAAACAAACACTCTCATTCCTGCAGAGTCCTCTGACGCAAGCTTTGAGCTGTTTATACAAAAATAATTGTACAATCGTCAACACGTTGACGGTGTTGAGGCTGAAACTTTTGAAACTGAGCTAAACTTTGCCTGGAACCGCGAAGCCCTCCGAGAGCCGCCCTGTTACCGCCTTTCAGACAAGCTCAGTTATCAGTGTTTGTGTTTACTTTGGAAGATTACATCAAGAAAACGGGAAACTGAGCTTAAGAGATCAGTTTAATTGAAAGGTCTTATTCCAGTAAAGTTTGTGACCTGCAGCCTCGTCTATCGACTTTATAACATGAGCAGCTGGTTAGATTAGCATGCTAGGGACAAGTTGTTGTTGTTTGCAGATTGTTTGTGAGGATAAGAAGGAGTTAGCCGTTTTCTTTCCACACAAACTTGTGTCTGAAGGAGACGTGCGTGATTTCAAAGTGTGTTCCCGAGCACCCGGAGCTTTGAGTCTCACCCCGTGTTCTGTGTGACAGCTGAGTCAAACGAGTGGGACTCCAGGCGAGGCCCGTCGGCGGGTAGACTCCTGACAAAGTCGATGTAGCGCTGGCCCGGCTCGTACAGTTTGGCGTTTTCACACAGGCTCTGGTGGTTGACCGGGAGGGACACGACCTGGGCCTGCTGCAGCTGGAACCAGTTGACCGTCACCTGCAGCGGCGAACGTTAGAGTTGGTCGGAGGTTGAGATAAACACGTCTGCTAAAACTCGTCACAGCTCGAGAAGGCCGAACTCACAGCTTTGAGGGTGAGGTCGCACTGGGAGACCATCTCTCTGATCTGAGTGATGATCTCGCTCTTGGTGTTGGCCAGATCCACCCTCTTCTCCCCGACGTCGATCTGACACGCTTTGCAGTGCTCCCTGGCCTCCTCTGCCTGACAACAGACGACACACACGTCTCACTTTAATTCTCAGTTCTCTAATTAGCACGACATAACGAGAAAGCTTTGACTCTGGATTGAGGAAGTTTAATTGTTGTTAAATTGAACCAATTAACGAACGCAGCAGCTCATACTCGCTCTGTCCCAACCAGCTGCAGTTTAATTACCAGTCTGCATTTTAAGCAGAGCAACCGGGATTGCTTTCCACCGTTTTTCTGTCGCTGTGTCCTTTCAACGTCCGATAAATGTCAACAAAGTACAGCAAAACAGGAGGACGAGTGTTTGTCCTTGTACGCACGCTGGTACTCTGTCGAAATGGACGTTTAAAATGGCAACAAAAGCTATTTAATGTTAAAAACAGGTGAAAACAGCAGGCGCCGAACCTTCTGCAGCGCCTCCTCCTCCAGCCGCCGCCTCTTCTCGAGCTGTTTGGCCGCCGCCGCTCCCCCTCCCCCGACGACCTGCTCCTCCTCCAGGCGGCTGGTGGACACCTTGGCCTTCTCATATTCCTCCTGCCGCTGGGTCTGCAGCAGCCGGGCCTTCCTCAGAGCGCCGTCTGCCTCGTGCTGGAGACGAACGCACACGTTAATTCACGTGCGCCCAGTGTTTGTGATTGTGACGTGTGGCAGTAACAGTGAAAACTAATTGAGTATTAAAAAAAACAATCAAGCTGCACATGAGCAATCCCGCACAAATACAGTGTTAAGTGCTAGCAGCTTGGTTAACGATGCTTATTCCGTCGCAGGTTGGCTACAGGTCGAACACAAGGCATTCGTATGCACGCGCATCACCAGGCGCAGGCATTTCAAGAGGCACCTCGGGGGCCGAGGCCCCCGGGGGTCGGCGGAGCAGCTCTGCATTCTGCGTGTGCGAAACGCAGGCTTTATGTGAATCAGCTCACCACTTTCTTCTGCTCTCTCTGCCACTGCTCCTTGACCTCTTTTCTTAGTTTGTCCAGCTCATTCTTTCTGGCCAGGAGTGGCTGGAAAAGAGAAAACACACACACACGCACACACACACACACAGAGTCAGCGAGGGTTTCGTTTTCCTTATAAGTCCCAGAAATCTTTGCATCTGTCTTGCTCTGTTGCATTACCTGCACGAATTTGTTGCTTTGGAGCACCGCTGCAGTGTGAAGTACCAGCTGGCTGTATTCAGTGTCGTGTTTGAAGGCGGTCATGTAGGTCTCCCGGAAAGGCATGAATTCCTGAAACGAGCGGGAGGAGACAGACTTGGCGTCAGCCCCCCCAGCAGCTTAAAGGCGGCAGCGAACGTTGGAAGTTGAACTCAGATCAGCTGCAACGTCGACTCACCTGCTGACTTGCGAGCGTCTTGGCGGATTCTGCCATTTTGGCGTAACTCTTGGCGCACTCGATATCTGCAATTAAACCGCACTGTCAGCTCCGTGCGTCCTCGTTTGCACCGTGCAGCATTTGGATGTTCCTTAAACGCGAAACATTCAAGCGTTTTCTGATTACGCCGCATTGTCCTTGAGAATTAATCAGTAAATAAAGCGTTAACCAGAGGGGGATGTTTGCCTGATAACAGATGTACTGTACACTGTGACTGAGAGCTTTGTGTATTTGTGCTGACTGGGTATTAGACTGAAACCATTCATTAACCGCTGCGTCGAACAAAAGCTCTCACACTGAAAAACTTGCCCTCCAGCCCGGATAAGGCCTCATTGTTTTAGGTCCAGCTCAGGTGATCGAGAAAAGGTTCTCAGGAGATCGGCGCCTAATTAATCCCCGGTTTGTTGCCAAAACTGTTTTCAGACTTTGCACCAATTTAAAAGATATTTTCCCGGCTCCCGTCGCTACGGGAGGCGATGATTACCACCAATTAAACGAGTGAAGCAGAAGCAGGGAAATAAAGTACGATAAATGCAGAAGTATGTGTTAAACTACACAAAACTGAAGTAAAACGCTCGACCTTGTTCTAACTCCTCCTCAAATAAGCAGCAGTCTCAGATGCATTTAGGTTTGTTGGTGCGTCACCCTGATGTTTGACCTTCACTGCGCAGTTTGACACCAGAAGACAGTTTGCACGTTCATCTGCACGGGCAGATATTGGTGTGACAGTAGAGTCTTGACAAATAATAAGAGAAACGTTTTACCTGGTGACTGGACGTTTGATGAACTGAACTATATAAAATGTATTTCCAAATCAAATAATCCTAAATATCAGTGATTTAAGAGGCGTTTATCTTAAGTTATAGATGGCATGGACAAGAAAGCATCCCATAAAGACACCTCAACATGACAACCTGCACTTAGGCATCCAATAAAGTTCATTGTTCACGCGCCAGCTGATAGCTGCTGACCCCCATATGTGACTCACCCACGCTGAGACGCTTCTCCACCCACGCCAGCAGCTCTTTGGTGTACTTGGACCAGGCCTTGGCGTAGAGCAGCGCTGACTCCACCCCGCTGTCCTGCCGCTGCAGCGTCCGGTCCACCTCCTCTGCCCGAACCGGCGGAGACGGCCCTGCGTAAACCGCCGAAACCGCACGAGGGACGTTATAAAAGATGGGTTTAAACATGGCTGCCGATGCTCGGGCGTCGTACGTGTGTATCAGACGACATCTGTGACTGTGAGTCAGCGATGAAAGCCCACACTGACCTTGGGCGAGCGTGATATGAGCTAATACCATGTGAGGCTAAGTAATGCCGACAGGAGACCGACTGCTGGGTGTATTAGTGAGTGGGTAAGGTGACTGGTCATCAAGACTTGAGACCTAGTTGTGCTCTTACCCCAGATAACCCCACAGTGGCAGAGACACTGCACAAACACCACAAACCCAGATAGGTAAAGCAGCAACAGAAGGTAAGCATTAGACTGATTTATGAATGAGCTCTTTCCCAACAGAAACACTTAGGATTAGTGTCTTCAACCCCGCCCCCGCCACTTTCACAGGGCAGTGCCAGAGTACAGTAGCTGTGTGTCACAGGGATCCGTCTTACCTGGCGGATCATCTTTCTCGGGACCGGATCCTCCAGATTCCACGGAGAGGTTCTCAAAAGACTGGAAAACAGAAAAGACAAACAAATCGATGCTGTGGAGGCTGAATTTCCGACTCTGAGGCACGCCATGCTCTGCCGCCGTGCCTAAAACAAGCCTTATCAGAAACCCTGCTTCCTCTTTAGAGCCGTCATAAAACCTACAGCCGGGGAAACAACAATACATAACAGCGATCCATCATTTCGCTGTGGCGGCCGCTTCAGGAGGACGCACCAACCGGCAAGTGTTTGCTTAACCCCTGAAGTCTGCGGGGTAATGTTTCATATCTTTTGCCGGACAATTCAGGGGCAGTAGGCCACATCCTGGCCTTCACGTGACAATGAATGAACTAATGTGATCTTTTAATTTTATGCTAACTAGAGTTAGAAAGGAGGTAAGCTGCAATAGGATCCTTAATGCAAACTACACAATGGAAATCTTATACTTTTCTTACCCTGCTCCTCTTCGTCAGGGGGAGCCCCAACACTGATCCATTCTCTACATCTCCCATAAGGAAGTCAGACACTCTGAGGGCAAACAAACAATACTCTCGATCAGGTGAGACAGCTGCAGCAAACAGTTACAAAAAAAGGGTTTACAAGTGGGACTCCAGCGTCTGAGCACAAATCTGCCATAAACGTCTGAATGAGTCCCTAGGTATTCAAAAACAAGCAGCTGCAGCCATAAAAACAAATGACGAGTGTCACGTTTCATTTGATCTTCTGTGTTTTCATTAGATCTTCACCCTAATGCAAGATAACGGTTTTCAAAATGTTAAATGTTTAGGCCCAATCTGAAGAAATGAATTAAATAAATCATCAGGGTTGTTTTTTAGACTTTGGACACCACCATTTGTAAAAAGAAATTGGTGGAATGACCCTTTAAATGGAAAGAAAAACTATTATCTGAACCAAGTCTTCTTTTTAATTTCTTATTTTAAGCCTTAGTTTTATCTTTCTTCCATAATATGCTGTATTTTCTGACTGGTGTTATGTTGTCCTGCCTCTTTTCTGCCTTACTCGCGTTCTGTAAACTCAAATTGACCTGCCTTAATTATATCTTCTCAGAGTTGAAAGAGATGAAATACAGTAAAAACCAAAACCGCCCTGCATGATGAATGCACAGTCAATCTGTCTCCGGTTTGAAATGAGCCGTGGGAATCTCAGTTACAGTGATGACATCATACTTACACATTGCCAAAGGTGAATGCCAATGTGTCGATGGCGGCGTAGATCTCTCCGAAAAGCTTCTGTTTGTTCTCGTCGTTCACCTCCTTAAAGTTCACCCCTGTCAAGATGTGATGAAGCAAGACTGAGTCACGCTTTGGTAGCAAACCTACACCTAAAGCCTGCACGCTGAAGACATCCTGCACTGCCGCCATTGATGCAGCTGTGCTTAAAAGCACGATTCTCGAGCTATGATTCACCATCCTGTGAGTGACGTCAAGTGTGGAGTCAATGAAAATCTCCTTTGAGTCATGCTGTACTCCTAAAAAAAAAAAAAAAAAGCGAGCTGGAGGGCTGCTGACTTCCTATCTCGAATGTGAAGACATTTTTAAGATTGAAAAGTTCCTCAGGGGCATCCAAAAACAACGCTGTACCTCAAATCAGAAAAGATAAGCAAAGACCTCAAAGTGTGTATATCTGGCTGTAATCTGGAAAGGCAGTAGTTTCCTGCTGTAAGTCTAAACACGGTGATGACTGAGGACAGAATAGGGGAAAAAACACCAGAGTAAACACGCCTGTAATCAGTCTTCACAGTAAACTTCCTGCCCTGACGGAGCAGAGAGAAAATAAACTCGCAGCGAGATGCTCAGAAAATGAGACCGAACACCAGGCGGTAAATCAGTGATGTCACCGACCACTCTGCTGCCTCCGTGATTTCCTCGGCCTTTCCTTCGCATCAGAACAATGGAGATTTCTAGAGTTCAAACGGTGCTGGCAATTTAAATAGAAAACCGACCGTCTTCGGTTACAGAGCCCTATCCGATGACTTTTATTTTGACGGTTTCCTTTTTGTAACACAAATAAGAGACATTTAGACAATTTGGGAACCTATTTTTGTAAAATCCATAAGAAAGACCGGCTCAAACAGCGTCCTCAGTGGCTTTTTAACCAGGCGATCGCACGTAAGAGCCTCATAATGAGAACTGACGCCTTTGGAAGATGCATCCTCAGTAGCTGTTTACGCATTGCATCCATGGCTTTTGGAAAGACGAACTGCAAAGCTACCAATTACCCACCTTTAAACTCTCTTTAGCGATCCTCCAGACCAAAAATGTGTCAGAACAACCTCAAACACTGAACACAGGACAAGTTCTTTCGGGGATCCAACAGTATGTTCCTCTCTCCAGGAAAAGGAGACGTTAACAGAAGTAAATCCAATGTATAATTGCCTCCCAGACACAGGAAGTGTCAAGGTTTGTCAGATGGGGACAAAAAAAAGGTTTTGACAGGTTCCTACGTCCATGGGGCCATGGGAGCCCCTATTAACCCCAGTCCAGCTACTGTTGCCACCACCATTCAAAGCACGTAACTCTCTTAATGCCGTTGCATCTCCTCCTCTTCTGTCCAACCCCTACCCCCAACAGGACATCCTGAGGCTTGCTGGAATACAATGCCAGCACTCGCTCAGGCCCCAACCAGTGGTCCGAACGTGGAAGTTACATCATCGGGGAAAAATGGTATTGTTTCAGTGGAAAAGCTCAACACTGCCGAAACACTCGACAGCTGCAAAGTCCTAGCAAAACTCAGGTCGAGGAAGAAGTTCTCCTCCAATAATGTGTATCGTGGGACGGAGGAAGTGACTCTGTATGTGTAATCGAGTAAAAATGCAATACAGACTCCATGGTGTCACGGTACTCTCTTATTATTCCACTCAAAATGTACGCTTTTGAGCTTTTTTATCATTTCATACCAGGAGAAAATACAACTTCCTGGTCACGTGACACACCTCATTAAATAGTCGCAGTTCTTGTCGTGTGACAGTGTTCAGATCTGTGAGCTGGAAACTACCGATTCAGGAGGACAGCTGGTCCCACCTCACTGGGCGAGGGTGGGAACGTGGGCAGCCCTGGCCACCTAGTGGCAGAGGAGGCATTATGGCATGCTTCACTGCACATACGGTACCTGCAAAGGCTTGATCATTAGACATGTGCTAGTTATCACAGGCACCTTCTTGAATATTTATAATACCGGTGTCCTCGAACCACTTTCTATTAATGAGACAGCACACACACGCACACACCCATGTGTATGTGGGCCGGTTCCAAATATTTCAGTGAAGGTAAGCTACATTCATGTGCAGCGTCTCCTCAGGCTTTGTTCACTTCCCCGTGTCACTGTTCCTTATTAAGTGAAAGCTTTCCAAAAAAAAAAGCTCCGCCGCCCCTCTGTGCCCCTCTTTGCAATGCAAATTGAGACGAGGTATACTCAGGGGATTCTTGTGTGGCAGCCAAGTTAAGAATTGACCTGCATGCCAGATCATAATCTCGGCGAATGGGGAGATTGAATAGGATTCCTCAGTGTAGTTCCCCCTGGACTGGAAGACAAAGCACAAAGGACACCCGCTTCTCCCTGCCTCTTGGACCAGGTATCGGACTCCAAAACATTATTTTCTTACTCTCTGTATGGGGTTTGAATCACATGCTGCTGCATCCTAAGCACATGCGTGACTTTTAAAGGGCTGCTGGGCTGTTGCTTTGAAGCCATGTGAAAGCTAGTCCAAAATGTTCCCTGAGAAGTTCTTTGCAAGAACAAGGGAGGACAGTACAAGAGAGAGGACATGGTAATAGTGGATGTCCAGTAGATAAAACTGTCAGGGGAGAATGGTGGGGGGGGGGTTAGATAAGCAAAGACAGAAAACAGACCAAAGGAAGAGCGGAGGAGTAGCTGGTGTGTTTTACAGGAGGGCTGTTAGTTACAAGAGTGTGTGTGCTTGAGGGAGATCTGGCCATCATAGCTCACCTTTGACCGTGGCGATGACGGTTCCAGCCGTACTGAGGATCTCCACCGAGTTGAGGCTCTGGTGTTTGCTGATAATGGCCTTCAGGACTCGCAGCAGCTCCCCGAGCCGCTCGTGGACGGCATGGTGGAGGCAGTCCTGGTGCTCTGGAAAGTTACAGAGTTACACGTTCACTGCGAGTTACTCAGCTTCCCTAAGTCACAACAATTTGATTACATTCAGTCTACCTTGTAAATAGGAGCACAGTGTGGCTGCACTGTGGAGCAGAGGACTCTACTAGTTAGGTCAATAAACTACATGTATTATACTGCATGTAGCTGAAGTCACAATGTGATAATAGACAGTTTTAGAGGAGCTTTATGGTTTAGCATATCATTTACTCCTTAGGCCAAGCCCATTAAAAGTTGATAGCACTGCAAATGTGAAAGCTGAATGTGGTTTATGGATTACTCAGTGTACAGAAGTATAGCGTTAAGAGCAAAACAAGGAAATGGGGTTTTTTTAGAACTTATGAGCCTTACCCATCATACCAATTAACCATTTCACATGATGGTGCTTTTAAAAAAGACTGAAAACAAAGTAAAGCAGTGTCTGATGGACATCAAGGACTGAAATCTCCTTGGCAGCTTGACATTTTCCATTAGCGTCATCACCTTTGACCAATCAGATGATAAGATATCAATCAATGTTCCTCTGCTACGATGATCGACTGCAGGCGTCTACAGTCATCACATGCTATAAAACCTGAGCTGATTGGACCAAGAACCCAGCTATTTAAGAGTGGCCCTGCTTTAAACTGAATGGTTCAGCCTCATTGGGAACAGGATTACTGCATGACATTCCAGCTTTGTTGGTTGGAAGAGGCAGCAGTGTCGGACTACTGCAATTCCAGTCAACACAGTAGCAATCAATGGTTTATCTAGACAAAAACACCATAAAAAGGAGAGGTGGTGGATCTGCATACGCCTCAGCAAACCTACACACAGAACTGAAATGCAGCAAAGTGCAGAAACAAACAATATACTGCTCTTTTCCTGCCATTAATAGTTAGTCAGTTAACCAATAAAAACATGGCATCTCGGGCATTTGGTTCGGTGTACTAAATGTGACTTTACTCACAGTGAGTCACCACCATTTCACCGAGGGGACAAAATGCACTTTGCTATCAAGGAACCTTGATAATGTGCTCTTGGCATGGTGGAGGAATGCAGTCATGGATGAGAAGATGTAAATGAATACACAAACTACAGTTAAGGTGCTTTTTTATTGCTAATTAGCGTGACAGGACTCTGACACAGAGCCGCAAAGATGACTCATAAGAGGGAAACGGTGAAGGACTAAAATATGTTCCGAACCTCGGCTGTAATCACGCTGAACATATAGTATTGCTGCTTGTTAGGTTGTTGCCATTTCATGCTTTGAATGTGATCATTACAGTCGTGTGTATTAATGAGTTGTTTTCTGGGTCATATCTCCTTGCAACCGTCTAGTAAATTATGGTTGAATAAAAAGAAAACACACACAGACACACACACACGTATGGAGGCGCACGCAAGTAGACACACTCTCGCACACGCACAAAGAATAGATACAGGCAGTGAAAGCCACATTTTGTGCTGACGATCACCCCTGGATTACCCCTTCATGGAAAGGGGGATCAGAAAGACTTTAGCTGTCTCCCATTTTTTCTTTTATTCATTAGCCCTCTTTTTTGGAGTGGGACAAATAGTGCCGCCAGTGGGGCTAATAATGCTGGGTCTGTGTGGCCGCCATGACAATGCTAGCTGAGGCCTGACCCGGAAATCCAGCCAACTCACCAGCAGGTGACAAGTTCACATTGAGCGATGTGTCACAACAACGCAACAGTAATCAAACATCCAGTATGAAGCACTGAAGGGAAAACAACAAAGCATGGAAGCTAAAAATCACCCATTTAATGTCAGTGAACTGTCAAATGGGTGTGTCAGCCTTTCTCATTAGACATTGATTAAGTGGTCATGATGCAAAATGGACAAACATGCTGCTCCTCAACTTAAAATGCAACTAATCAGCACAACCTACCACTAAGCAACGGCCACCTTAACATAAACCTCAAGATCTGGAGTGATTAGATGAGTAGTAAGTCCAGGAAACATCACCTCAGGAAGGTCAAGAGGGTATTTAAGATGAACATCAAGCTCCTCGAAAAGATATGCACACAAGCAACTCCTTAAACAGACTGTATTAAAAACCCAGACAGCTAAATGATTACATAAGACTTGCACAAATCCCTGTTCCACCACTACCACTGTGAACTACTCAATGCCAACGTAGCCTGTTGCTTCAGGCTTGCCAAAAAGCTTCTCCACAGGACCTGAAGAGTCCTATCCTTCACCATAGCAACCATCTTCATCCATCTTCATCAGATGTCATGCACAGCTCCTTCTCGTGCCAAGGACCTTGTGGTTTTTGATGACGAAAGCCTCTCATCCTTTTGTTTCAGCTGCCCAGCTCCCCACGAGGCAGGAAAGGGGCCAGCGGTGTGCTTCTGGCACAGCAACACATCAGACTCAATACTTCAATACAATCAATGCACATGGGTGTACAGACAGGGTCAATCTCTTTGTTAGCGCCATTTATTACTATGTCATTTGATAAATGACTGTATCTGTACAGTCCAGAGTAGCGTTGTGACATTTACTCAGCTCCTATTATCAATACATTGCATGGGGTTTTATCCGTTTCCAGTGGCACAAAATCTATAAGTAAAATACTAAACATTACAAACATGTTGTCATATTTTCCTATAAGTAAATGTTTTTGGAGTGTTTATCATTTACTGTAAACAGAACTCAGTCTTTCCAAAGGCCTTATCTCTCCCAACCAATGGGGACCCCAACTCACAATAATTTGATAAGGGTCAGAGTTTACAATGAGCTGCTTCAACCCCTAAGCCCTTAATTGGTCCTGGTCAGTTCAGATCCCATTTATGGGCATTATCCTTTCAATGACAAAACACACACAATGGCCTAAATCATCCCCACACAGGCTATACACCCCATTCATCAACCGAGTAACTGAATCCCAAGTATGGAGGCATCAAGCCAGAGCAGGCTAGAGGTTTATTAAGGACGAGCCTTAACCATGAATGCCCACGAGACAGAGGGTCTTCCTTTGCAAAGCTGCATGGGCTTCAATCTTCAATGGCGGCTGTGTGGCCTATTGGACCATCCTAAATGGAGGCTAATTAGCAAGACATTATGGTTGCGTCCACCAGCCCAGCAGGACGCAGGATAATGTACAGAGACTGATTATTTAACCCCTCAACTGCCATTCTGGGTGAGACACAAAGAGAAGAAGACTCGTTCCCACCAGGGAGGGCCGGTTAAAGGAACATCTGACCAGCGCATTTTGTTTCAGCAGTGGTATTGTCATTTTTATGTTGGGAAAAAAAAATGAAAGCAAAATTAGGAGTAAAAAGTTTAAATGGACGAATTTGAACTTGCAAATTATTCAAAATCATGTTTCTTCATCTCAGAAATTGACCAAAACAAGCAATCTGCAGGATAGTTGTGCCATATTCCCCGGGGAAGACCACTGAGTTTTCCCGAGGTCTTGTTTAAGTGCCGAAAACTCACCATTGTCCCAGGGGCCACGAGCAAACAGAGGAACTGGTCGCCTCATGGACCTGCCACATGAAGCATTTATGGAACAATAAATCACAACGGCAGCTTTTCACTTTTCACGGGAAAGAGGGATTGGAGTGTGTGTATGCGTCTTTGTCCATGCATGATGGTTTGCGGCGGGAGGATCGTAAGAAGTGATAGGGGAGGAGTTTTGGTGGGTATGAGTTTGGGGGGGTGTGTGTGTTATTTGGGGTAGTACTCTCCCTTGGGATTTGTCCCAAATTTACCCCTGCACCCCACTTCCCTGCTTCGGTGGGGGTTATGAGAGAAGGAGCGAGTGAGAGACATTCCTGGGCATAATAAGCCCTGGTGAATGAAGGCTACAGGGGGATCAGAGTCTGATCCTGATGAGAAGGAGGCCGCGGATCAGGAGCTGCTCTGGGGCTGCCAGTAACACATTGCCAGGTTTTTACTTCATTAGCGTCATGGAAACCCAACATTCCAGCCTCTTGTTTGGGAGCAAGGATGGGAGTTGCAGGAACGAGGGGTGGAGGGGGATCCATAATGAAAACATTGTCGGATCATTCACTATCAAGATGACACCTCAATACCAACACATTCTGATGCCTCTCTGGAGCACAGACTCTTTGACATTCACAAGCTATGAGCCTAAATGTGCACAAACGTAGACTCCAATATAGTCCAGAGCACCTACGAGGAAATACTGGTGAGCCAAAGCAACAATTTACTTCTTGGACAGGTATTATTCACTTCCTGGTGCTGCCATCTTGCTCTGGTGTCATAATTTCAAACAAGAGTCTTGTAGTGATCAGGGTGTGGAACCATAGCTTTAAAGTCCTGCTCATTTACCTCCCCAACTGACACACTGTCAAGTCAATTTAACTTTATTTATACAACACCAAATTATAGATGTTACCTTTTCTCATGGAGCAGGTCAATATGAAATGACAACATGTCAATTATGATGTCGTGCCACCTTTGAATAGCATCAAAAGACTGACTAAACCCAAACTTAGCAGAACTAAAATGACAGAAACCATCTTTGGGAAAAATTCATTTTTAATTTGACCCTTGTCCCATCTGATAACAATAAAGGGGCGGGGGTTTTGAACTGTAACGCATCCAGCTAAGACGAAGGCGATTTAGGTAATCTGGTTTTACTTTTGGTGAGATGTCATTTTGTCCTTCTTTATATGTGTATATTTTACTGAGATATGTGACTATGGGTCTTTCAGAGGTTTTGCATCAAGTTTTTACTGTTGGTTTGTTTAATCGATGTATTACGTCCAAAGAATATGGAATATTTCTGTACAGACAAAATGTATATGTGGAAAAATTACTTTTGACTCAACTGTTTAATGTGAAAAGGTTTGTAATACTTTAACGGGATCTTTCTGGTCATGCAAAAGAAAAATATGCTGACGCCTTTTATTTTTTGCGCAATAAAGAAACCTGCTCACTTTGGGGACTCGCCATCAATGGCCTGACTCTTGGAAGCACAAACCTTCCACTAGGGCCTGACACAATATGACTTGGCAACATTCCTTTTGCTCTGACCCTAGCTATGCTCAGTCATGCATTGCAAATCATGGGAGCAATGTATTATTTATGCTTCAAAACATTTGAGGGACCAGAGGGGTGCTTATTGCCACAAAGCAAGTGTGAAATCACTAAACATGTCACAACTGGGTCTGCAGAGGTCCGATCAAACGGAAGCAGCTCTTGCCAGAGGGGGCTAAATAGGATGTTGGACAGGCTAGCCATGACCAATGTCAATCAAAACCTCTCAATGACTCCAATGGAGTCAAACCACAGCTGGAAATTCCAGCAACTCACCCCTAAATAAGCAATTTGGACTCTCTATTGGCAGTTGTTTCAAAGAAATTGTGCTTTCATCAAAAGCTATGGTAAGGTTAGGCTTCAAGGGGCTCCTTTGAGACTTGTCCAACCTCCTTCAGAAGACAAGCAACAAAATGTGGGTCTAATAATCAATCACTGTGTGACTCAATAACCTTTGTAATGTTCAAATGAATTCTTCTTTAATTGGCTGGGGTGAAATGCCACATTCCTTCACAGAACCCTCTCACCAGTGCCACATTTTTAATAGGTATTTATGCGCAATCCTAAAAATGACCCAATGGTTTGAGTCCAGATTTGAACTATTTGCACAACTATAAAGGGGGTCTTGCAAAATGGGTCCACTTAACCTTTAACACTTGGGCAGGGTCACTGCAATGGGTGGCCCATACTTCTCTTGATATGCCGCTCCCAAACATACTTCCTGTGGTCAGTGGCCCTGGTCCACCTCTGTCAACAGACCACCAGTGGTCCACTCTGCGGATTAGCAGATTACATGCAGCTGGTAAAAGGCAGAGGAACTTTGCCTTCCCAGACCTCTATGCTTATATCGAAGCATTCCTGTTGCTTCACCTCTGAAGCTCTTTTTCCCTTGACTGCACAAAGAGTTGGTGTTTGGGGGAAAAAAAGAGCCCTGGGCTAGACACACAGCACCTTCCACCTAGGTGGGGGGCTTTTATGTTCAATCTCTGCAGGCTACTGCTTTTGTCAGGCTGGCTAGCTCTTCGCTCATGAAACTAAAACTGAATGAAAAGTTGATTCTCAATGAAGTCTGAAGATGGCAAATGGCAGATATTTAGTTTGACTACTTGGAAGGAACACAAGATTTCACTACATTATGCAAAATATAAAAATCCAATAAGCATTTGACAATTACCCCAAAATTCAAGGGTGAAGTGCTAAAACGTTCCAAGATCTCTTTCTAGTCAACAGACACGCTTACCCATGGATATTTCTCTCTATAGTCCTTCGCATATAAATGAGATACCCAGTGTGGAGTGAAGAATTTGTTTTTTCCCCCTCTTTCATTTCTCTTTGGAGCTGTCTGTCACAGTGAGGAAAGACAGGCAACCTTTCTCTCTGAATATCCCCCCACATCACCACCACCACCGCCTACTGTTGATGCAAAGCTCTGAAGGTTGGCATTCCAACTATGCTTTCTTTAAGAGAAACTGCAAATCCCCCCACCGTGCAACCTCTAGCTGGCAGCCAAACTGGTCAGGCATTAGGCTGAAGAGACTACAGTTGCTCCCAGAGCTGTGCAGTGTAGGCAAAGGAACATCAGCGAGCCAGAGAGCTGTCCAACAAGTACAAAGACGGGCCCCTTTAGTACACCTGTCAAGAGGCAGAACTGGGAGGTGAGGGGGCTGAGGTTGGAGGGCAAACACAGCATTGAGAACAAGAGGACACTGTTTAGCTTTACGAGCATCCTAATCCTGAGAGAATGGGCTTTGTGCAATGGAAAGCTTGCTCGAGAAAAAGTAAACTGATAACTGTCATTAAACAAAATGCACTACATTAAACATCTTTTTCTAATTCCAAGTATCCTTAACCTTTGGGAAACATTAAGGGTTCAAGGAAGATGAGCTGGAACGATTCGGATTATTAAAAAAAAAGGGAATTGGGATAAATATATCTAGCATCTCAATAATATGTTACGTTGGAGTCTTAAGAAAAACAAGGGTCCTCTTCGAGTGCAAGGCGCTGTTTTGTCCATGGTTACAATTAACAACTTGAGCAGACAAAGACCTTGCGGGTGAAGGTATTCTGGGCGGTGGCAGCAATGCTGATGTACACCTGTCGGTCTTGTCAAAAACCACTAAACCTCTTAAAGCCTCCTGCACACATGGGCCCCATATGCATTCACTGCTGGTTATCAAATATGCAGACTTAGAAGCTCCTGAATTCTGTCCTAAGAAATCGTTCGATGAAAAGACGCAAATAGGTATTGTTGCTTGTGTGAGACTTGGGCAAGTTCATTCGCATCTAAAATAAATCCACTTTCCTCCCATGTCCTTTTAATTTGAGTCTCACAAGACAGGGCAGACCCCAATTGGTCCTGGCTATGCTTCACGCTCAGTCTGTTTACCTCCACATCAAACAGGATCTCTGTTCCTTTCACTGAGCACAACAACTGAGTTCCTTAACCTAAAATGTGGTGGACAAAGACAATGGCTGGTTATCCTTCTCTCTCCCATCAGCTCCGCTGGCCTTTAACAAGTTATGAGCTGTGCCCAGCATGGGGCTGACCCAGTCACATGCAAGCACGCCCTAAGGTTGGCTCTGACAGAAAAACAAGGCCAATTATGGTCAGCATAGGCCTTTGCTGTTCAGGAAATTACAACAACAACGGATGCAGGTCAAAACTGATTCAAAAACAGTAAGAAAGACTGAAACCTATTAATCAAAGTATCCCTCAAACACTCGTGAACAGGGAGGCTGCGATACCTGCGTCATGCCACAAGTAAACACAGTTAATGCCTGTGCTGTTAGCAATGATCAAGTGGTGTTCCATATGACAACAACACGCTTAAACCCGCTACTTACCTTGATGACATGCTGAAACAGAAATAAGCGCTTGTCACCCGTGGCATCTTACCAGTTCACTGCGGCTCACAAATTCTCCCTCGCAAAGCTGACACGCAATATTTTAATAACACAGAGTTACAGTGAATAGACAGCGGACTTATCTCTAACCACATACATGTGCTCTCACACAACAAAACACACAGATCTAAAGTTATTTTACTTAAAAACTTGCATTTTCTGTTGAGTTGTTGATCATAAATATGGTCAAAAATCAATTTAGGACATTTCAGAAATCGCGTGCTCTCTAAATCAAATGACTGCGAGTATTAGTGGGTTAATAATTTGCACCACATGTTGTGTATTAATGCTGCCTTCCCTAATTCTGGATGACTTTAATCCAACGCAGGGGTAGAGGCTGCAGATTCAGGGGCTACTTAAGCTTATTCAGAGGATAAATTTGCCATCTTTGTTTCAAAGGTTTAACCCGAGAGGGGTGAGGGGAGGTCTTCTGATCACACAACCAAATGGGTTAGGGTAAAAGCTTAGTGCTGAGTTGGATATTCATCTTCAATTGCGCTTGTATTTTATATTTAGAAACAAAAAACGTCAACGGTGTATATAAGGAGCCTTTTGGGACCGAGTTCCTAAAGTGTAGCCTCTCATCAGAGGGCCTGCAATCCTTGGCTTCTCATGTGTACTGTGGGAATCCTGGAGCTTTATCTTAGTGTGTGGCAGACATCGACAGCCTCCTGGAACAAAGCTGCCCCGGCAAAAACAGCGCCCATAACCATAAATCTTACCAGAGGGAAGGAAGGAGAGACGCAGACACAGAAGGGAGCTCCCTCGGGTTACAACTTGAGAACAACGTACAAATCTTCAAGTGCAGTCGGGCTATTAAACTTGACAAGTCAGCATGGTTTTGCCACCTGCATACAACAGGCCAACGTTGCACGCATTGTGAGTTGGCAAATGATAGGTTTTAAGCTGATGGAGCTCTGTGCAGCATGACTTCCTGTTTTGTTGGAGGCAGAGGGGATAAATGGACCTGCCATATGTCACAATACCTTTAATCCACAGGGGTAACAACCTGCAGATCTAACCCTAGATCTGCATCAGTTAGTGTTAAGGCAATAGCTGCGCTTTCAAACAAAGTTCAACCAAATCAATTAAGGTAATGTAATAAATCCTTTTAGGCTGCTTAGTTAGGAAGATAAGTGCGCAGTATGATTAAATCGAGAAGCCGGGAAAACTTAATTTGGAGAATGCAACCCGATCTTTCAGGGGCGACTTTGATCTAAAGAAGGCCGGCTGTCTTGCTCTTGCGATAATTTACAGTGGCTTTAAAAATGGATGCAGTAAAAAGAACCATAAAAGGAACTTTTTGGAGGCAAGACGCAGCTCGCAGTGCTCTACAGTGGATCCCAGACCCAGTGGGATAGACTGTCTAAACAGAGCACAGTTACAGCCATTAAGAAAGTCTGGAATGGGTAGTGAAAAGCCCAAGTAGGGCTAATTTTAGGCTGGTATTTCACAAGGGGTGATTTAGAATACAAATCACTAAAATAGCATTAAGGCTTTCTCTGCGGACCCAGACCAGAGCCACTTTCCCACAAAGCCTCAGCATCACAGCAGAACAGGCTTCCAAAAAGAGAAAAAGCATGTATTTCCCACATCTTTTCGTTATAAACATGGAGTCTGGCATCGATGCGACCACCGGAGCACGTTCTTCCGTGCTTTAAAGAAAAAAAGAAAGACAGCAACCCTAAAACATTTTTGGCTCTCTGCCACAAAGTTGTAACTTAATGAGCGGTCAGGTGCCTCACAGTGAGTCGCTGAACATTACACAACACCTGCAGGACATCTAAAGTAGAAAACTGTTAATCATTAAAACCCAGAACCACACATTCACTGGAGGGAGAGAGGTGCCGAAACCCACACTGATTAAGTGAGGACTAAATGTTTAAGCCTCAAGGCAAAACAAACAGCTGACGTGTGAGGAACGGGGATCGGGGGAAGGCCTGCGAGTCACTGACAAATCAAAACTGTGACTAATGATGATGGAGCTGTGTGGAGCTTCGTGCTTGGTCAACGCTCAGCCACCCTTCCTAGAAAGAATGCCCACGATTGTGCAACGTTTCGTCTAGTGGCACTGAGGACACTGCGAGGTACTGCGCGCAAACCAGGTCTGGATCACTTGACGTTCATGCTTAGTTGATTGAATGCATGGTACATTTCCCACACCTGTGCAATCGATAATGTGATACAAGACCTTCGTTTTGCAACATCAGCATATTGCACAAGTGTTTACCTGGTTTTAAAAGGCTGTGTTGTCATTATATCCTCACTTCTGATGATCATTTAGCAAAAGTGTAAACAGTCATTCCTGCTTTATCATTAAAAGATCAATATAAAGGGTTTTTACTTGGTCCCTATCGCCCAGCCCAGAGACTTTTCAGCAAGAAGTGAGCCTTTTGTTCTGAAGGTACGCAGGATATATGAGATGGGGAAAACACAGGCGTGCTGGCGAGTGTGGCTGTGAATGCAGATGGTTAAATATGCCATGGAAAGGTGTTTTCACGGTGGTGACTAAAATCACATGCAAGAGGAAGAAGGACGCTCCAGGTTGTCACTGAACCGTGAACATCACAGAGTAACATCTGACACATTTCAAGATAAGATCAGTCTTCTGTAATTACACTACAGACAGATCCAGATGTCACTTGGATAAGTTCAGATAGTTGTTGACTGTGTACACAAAGTGTGTCACTCGAACTGAACCGCCTTGCTGTAACACCCTGTCCTCCTCAGCTGCGCCGAGGCCTGCTGATGCGGTTTTCATTCTTCAGCAGCTGACGCACTAAATTGGCCAGCGTTCTGCTTGGCAGAGCCGCAGCACGAAAACACTGATGACACACCTGTCCCGGTCAGGCAGCCAGCCACAACAATACACCCAGGCTCCTGAAATAGGCGATGAGGTGCACAGCAATCACGCTGCAAAGAAAACACAGCGACTCCAAAACAGCTTTGGAGCTTGTTGAACAAGGACACGCGAGGGCCAAATGTTTGTTACGCTAATCTTATGATGGCGGGCTTCAGAGGCCCCGCTCACCGCCACCAACACAAAGGCCACAAGGACCACCTCCACAGCATCATCTGGTCTGTGAACGTCCTCAAAACTCGGCCATGCGTCACTGACTCCAACCACAACTGAGCAACGGCCACGTCGTAGTGACCATTTATGGTCGATGTGCATTGCAAGAATAATAAACTTGTTGTTTTTTTATAAAGAAAACAGTCTTAATGGAATTGGCCCGAAGACACCCCCCTGCCGCCCCCCCAAGGGACCAGTCCCACGGGCCACAGCTATTCTTGACTTGGGAAAGTATCGCTTCTGCAAAAGCTGCCAGTTAGCAGCAGCATGCTAGTCTGCAGAGGCCTGCTGGGACAATGGGTGTCAGACTCACATTGACTGTGAATGCAGGCACTGTTGCGGGGGGGGTCTAAGCTGAATATTGCTCTTGACTATTGGCCCTGTGTGGTGAAAGAGGGAAAAAGGGGATGGTACACTCAGGTCTCAGTGAGCGGGCGCAGGGTAATGAGAGGTTTGAACTATTGTGAAGTGCTGCAGAGACAATATGGCCGTAAATTAGAAGCAGGGGGGGTTAAATCGCATTCAATCACAGCACAAGTCAGTGACTCCCAACAATCTGCTAGCTGTGCTAAAGCCCTATATAGGAGCTAAACCTCAACAGTGACACTTGGAAGCACAGACCATCCTGGCATGATCGATAAAGTAAAATCCAAAGACTCAGCTGTGTCAAACACTCTCCTGACGCTTTGCTCCTCCCAACAGTCTCCTTGCTGCTTTCCTCAGCGGTGGAGACGTCTGTTTTCCACCTCTTAATCAGCCCATTTTCCCCAAATCTGTCCTTTCCTGTACTTAGCCCAAAATAAGCCCTCTAATGGGAATAATTTGCTTTACAATCACGTGCTGGCATCTCAGCGACCGCATTTGCATAATTGTGCTTGTGCTTGCCGGACCTGTAAACTGTGCGCGGTTACATTAGCAGCAGGCCGGGCTGACAGCTGCTGAGTTATATTCCTTATGAGCTTGTTTTTAAGGCCATTTAAGGTGTGATGTCCCGGAGCTCTACGCGCAGTCCGTGCAGTTGTTATTTTGGAGAGAACACAGAATATAAACCGGTTTCTTAATAACAAGCAGCAAGGGCAAAATGTGTAGTATGACAGCTATGCAACCACAGCACAGCAGGAGCCTGTACGTACATGCCGTGCATTAATCTGCTATTAAACAACTGTATCTGTGCATTGGTACGTGTGACCGAGTCGAGTTGAGCTTGCACGTAGAGCCACGCAAGCTCAGGTATATTTTAGCTTTTAAAACCAAGCCTTCGTCCGCTCCTCAAAGCTGCAGACGTCGATCTTTTGCACATGACGATTCGCCACTTTGATCCCCGGCGTGCTGACAGGTCACCGAAAAGTCTCTCAAGCTTGAAAAAGTGCCTGCTGCAAGTCCTTCTCTCCATAATGCCGACATGTCCAGCCGGGTCAAGCACCTTTTCTGACCTCTCCAGACAAAAAACAAAGCCTGGGACCCCCTCCACCACCACCACCACCCCCACCCCCACAGGGCTGGGGTGTCATGGCACGGTGCTAATGGAGGGGAAAAAACGTGTACCGCCACCACCACATGCAGACCCTGCTTACCAGATCTGAGGATTAACAAATCTCCGTCCAATCCGAAGGCCAGCGCTGAACACACAAAGTCAGGAATGCAATAACCACCAACACAAATACACACAGTCACACAGGACAGGAGTGTGTCTCAGCCCGGTCTCCGCACTTCGCTGTGGTTTGGATATTATCCATTTCATCACTGACTGAGGGAAGCCTGTTAATTACTGGCTTAGTGGGTGTTGTGTGCCTCTTAAAAAACACTTGAACGCCTCCTGCGTTAAGACTGCGATGGAATTTTAAACACTTAAATAAGACAATATGGATTTTTTTTACACCGTATAAAACAAAAATCATTATTATTTCAAGTTAAAATGTCTTTTCAAGGTTCTTTACTCACTGATCTCAGAATACGCGGCAGACATCCCTGCATTCATTAATAACATTAGAGAGTTGGGTGACTTCTACCTTACAGAAAGAAACAAGGAGAAGCCAGAAGCAAACGGGCGAGAGAGATAAGGCCGGTTGACTGACCGTGCAGCCAAGGCCACAGCGGGACAAAACAGGTTGACAGACCTGGGACTGTGTACATTGTGGTGAAAGCAACAGTGTGTACACAAGAGTTGAGTGGCAGCTAAGGTCCGTTATGCAGTAAATCCCTTTGGCTGTGTTTACACTATTCCCCTCCACGCAGCCACGAGCACAGATTCGGAAAAAGGGGCGCACGCGCCTTGTTTATGAGAACCCGAGGGTTTAACCGCCATGCTGCGCTCAGGTCATCACAGTAAACAGGGAAACTGGATGACATGCTGATATGTGGAAATGCTCACGTGTAACTTAATGAAAAGCCCACATCTACAGCGGCTAACTGTTGTGGCAACAAGTCATGAGAAGGCCACCTCCAAAGACACTAGAATCTATTTGTGAGAGTGTAACTGATCAGATATCAGATTCTGTTTGAGGAGAGGGTTTAAAAAGAAGCAAACACAGCAGGAAACTACAAAAACAGTGTGCCTTGCCACATTTCCCTTGATTCCAGGGTGCAGCTCTTCCCAAACGTACCTTTGGAGTTGAAAACTTCTTTGAGTTGTAGAAGCACGTCAGCAAACTTGCGCACGTCGCTGACCAGCTGCATGATGTAGTTGGGGTCCGTGGCGGGGATGTCTGGGCTCTCCGAGCACACCGAGCTGCTCTTGGAGACCCTCCCCTGCGCCCAGGAGCCCAGGCTGGTGGGGCTCGCTGAACCCAAGCTGGAGCTGGACAGTCGGGTGATGCCTAGAGGAAGTTTGGTTCCACCACCGCTGCCACCGCCTCCTCCTCCTCCTGATCCTCCGCCTGTGCTCTGGCGCAGCATGGCAGCCAGCATGTCTTATTGGTCCAGTGGCCCTCAGGCCTGGTGGCTGTTATACGGCAGTTCAGCTCCGTTCTCAGACCGAGCGCTGCTCCACAGCAGGGATGAATGATGCTGCCAAAGAGAGAAAGAGCCATTAATCCTGACAACAACCATTCGAAACTGCTGCACAGGTGTGGCACACGCATCAGGGTTTTACACACACCCTGACACCCCAACCTTACTATAAATGGTTTGCACAGTGTTCACAGCACTATGAAACTGATTTATCGGTCATTTGCATTTAGACCACATGGATTTTCCTTATTTTCCTCCAAACTGACAGGAATGTATCTGCATGGGGTTTAAATGGGTTAATCGGCGCCTTAAACAGTGTGATGTTTGACAGGAAGTTCAATCAAGCAGCTGTTGCAGTGCTGAATAAGTCACACAAGTCGTAATGTAATGATGATACACCCAACAAATGACAACATGATCTGACAGAGCAAACCAGTCTTGGATTGTGATCTACCAAACATGGAGCTCTCCCGCAACAGTCACTCCATGACTATGTTTGGCTGTGAGTGACATGCAGCACCTCACACGGGACACAAACCTTAGAAATACACAATATGTTTAATTAAAAGACACATTTAAAGCTTCTGATGACAGCTTCCTCTGTTATTTACACTTACGGCACGTATTTTCAGCTACAAAGCGTGTGGGCGCATCTCCGCCGTTCACAGGTAAATACAGAGCACCACACTTCTGTTTAAAAACGTCATATTATAGTGATTTCTTGTTTATTACTGATTAAAACGAGATGTGCTGAATCTCCTTTGATAGTATCGCATCATTTAGGTCGATTAGTTAATTCGGCATTCACAAAATCTTCCCAGCAACTCATTTTGTCACGAAAATCCCGACTTTTGCAGCGAGCTCCGACTGCCGGACCGCGGCCACCATTTGCGTTTAACGTTAGTCAACGACGCGAAGCACAATCTCAACTTTGGGATTTTTGCTAAAGTCCTGTATGATTTGTGTGTTAAATGGGTGCCGAATTGGTGTTTTTAGAGGAGAGAAGAGTTTAAAATTCATTTTAACTCAAGACTAAGTAACGTTATGCTGTTTGCCGGCAAAGTGCTGCAATAAAGTGCCAAACGTGAACGGTGTCCGCGCTGATTTCGCCGTAACTAGTACGCAGCCCACTCCACACACTTCTCATCCTTTTTTAAAACGTCAGGTTTATCATTTATCAACTTTTTTGTAGCTTTCCAAACCTCCTCGGACAAAATGACACACCTGCTTCTGGATCCCGAAACATTTCAACCACAAAAAGAAGAAAATCCCGAAGCGGAGAAGTTTCCGGTGATGGTCAGCCTGGTATATAATCCACAAGCAGACGCAGCCGTGTGATCCCCAGACCCTCACTGTCCTGCTCAGCTCCGCCGGGTTTAATCACCTCCTCTCTGCGCGATGCAGGCTGTAACTTCTGATTGGTGTGTGTGCGTGCGTGTGTGTGTGTAGTCCTCCCTTAACAACAGGTGTCTGGAGTTTTAAAGTGTCAAGAACCCCATAATAAAACAGAAAACTTCCGGTTTTGCCTTTCAAAATAAATTCCCTGGCTAGGACTTGACAATAACTTGGCGCGTCAATGTGTTGCTGTAACCTAAAAAAAGGCTTTTTATACTAAAATCCAAACACAGGGTGGGATTTTATTTGAAAAAGACATGATATGATGCATTCTAATGATATGCAATAATATGCATTTTAATTTCCTTAAACTTGCGCGACTTGCAAATTGTCACAAAACCAATTTTAGAAAACTATTCTGCAGTTTTGAACTTGTAAATTTTAATTCATGCTCTCAAGTGACACATCTTGTTTCAGTGTAAAACAATGAATAAAAAGCCAAACACATGCATGCAAAAGCCATTTTTCCCTAAGACAGGCTTTTATTATGAATGCAAAATCTCTGTACTTCCGGTAACATCCTGAAGCACTCGACGTCATTCGACCAACCTGAAATCTGTGAAATAATTTGAAAAAGTCACCGGTGAACGGTAACAGACCCGCAAAAAGTGCAACAACTTGCGTGAAGTAGCCTGATGAGCATTGATTTCACTGTGCACACGGAGCTCAGAGATACAGACACATGGCGCTGCAGCCGCAGAGGCCGCAGACACTTTATTACGTTTGCCCGGGCTGTAAATCCCTGCAGTTTATGTAGAGGCCTGCTTGGATAGCAGTGTGTGTTTCAGCCTCAGTTTGCACTGAGATAGTTGGACACTGGGACGTTCTCCTGAGAAAAACACACAGTTCTCCACCCAATTAAAGAATGAAATATAGGAGTGGTCCGTCAGTGAGAGAGCTGCACTTATGGCCCTTACATCATCACCTGATTTATGATTTCGCCAATGAGTTTCTATCATGGCATAAGTTTAAAAATTAAAAATTTACTTTCTATATTTCAGCGGTTTTTATAATAATAAAACTTAGTTTATAATCTTCTCGTTTATTTATGATGCAAGCTTTTTATTTTCTGTGTGAATATGCTTCAAATTTATATGGTTAAAATGTTTGGGTCTGTAACATTTACGGGCTTTTTAACGCTGGAGAAGACACACAGTGCGCATGACTGACACCTGCTGGTGAAATGAGTGTAGTGCAGTCAAATGCTCTTTATGTCATCTTTGAAACTTTACATTTTTAATAAATAAGGCATAATAAGTAATATATGTAAATAGAAACTTTAACCACTTTGTCTGACTAGTATCACGATTCAGAACTGTCACACACACTTCACTTCCATTGCATCTGCCTCCTGTAATTGCAGCTAAAGCACAGAAAAGATATGTTCAATAAAAACTAACTATATTAGTGTTTGAGTGAATTACATGCGTTATATGCATCCCATTTGTCAGCTGAACTGTTAAATCATTATTAACAAGTTTTATGTGACTCGCTTACAACACAACAAGAGGTTAAACGACATATTTATGAATTTAAAATGTTTTTAAAAGTACTAAACGACAAGCTAATGTTGGTTATTTATGGCAGCGCCTCATCAGCGGTGAAGCAGTGGAGGAACGCGTTCGCAATCATCTTGAAGAACCACTTCACACGTCCCTCCTTCACGCTGCCATTCGAAACAATGACTTCTGGAAATCAGAGAGTAAAATGTTAGTTTTCTGTGTGTCGTTCTGTGAAACACAAAACTTTTAAGACACGTGACTGACCAGGTTGAATGTCCTCTGCCTCCAGGCTGATGCTGACACATGGCGGCTGGCGAATAACAGCTTCTTCAGGTGTGTATTTAACACCTACTGTCTCTAGTGGGGAGCCGTGCTGTCTGATCTGAACTTCATCCCTCTCAGAGGTCGGGGTCTTCATCACTGAGCAGCTGTCGACACTGGAAGACAGTCAGGTTTGAATAAAGTCCACCCGGCTGCAGACAGAGGTGCACACTAAAAACCAAGATGTACCTGCTGTCACTGAGCCGGTCAGCGCTGAAGAACGGATGCAGCAGCACGTCAGCGGGTTTGATGCGCTTGTGAGCATCCAGCTGCAGCATCTCCTTTATCAACTCTGTCAGACTGTGCAGCTCCTGTTGCTCCTCGATGTCTCTAAGCATCAGCTGAGCACCCAGTTTCTCTATGTCATCCAAAGAGCTGAGCATAAAGTGTCTGGTGTCTTCACTCTGGTAGCCAGTGTCAGAGGCAAACTCCTCAGGAGACTGCAAAGACAAGGCATCGTAGTTACCTCACAGCGCAACAAACAGACAGGTAGATACCGCAGATGTGTTGGCATGATGGTACCTTCAGTCTCCAGAGATTCCCACAAAGTGGTTCACTGCTTTTGTGTGGAAGAACGATTCGCTCTTTGGGCCACAGTCCAGCAGGTGCTCTGCTGGCTCACCCCGCGTCTCCACAATGAATTTCATCTAAACACCGCACGCACAAATCGCACTTTAAAAACATAGTTTCAGAAGCTCATTTTACAGTAAACACACCAGACTTTTGAAACTCTGCAAACACTCACCAGGTCATACTCATGCTCAGCAGGGTACAGAGGATAGCCCAGAGCCAGCTCAGCAGCCACAAGACCCAGGGACCAGATGTCAATGGCCCCTGAGAAACCCAGATCCAAAGTGACTTCTGGAGCTCTGACAGAAGAACCACATGATAACATCTCACATCAGATATGAAAACTAAACTTTCAGCTTTACGTTTATCACTTTTTTAACATTATTTCATTCAAAGGTGTCGTCTCTTCTCCAGACACTTGCCTGTACCACAGAGTCTGCATGCAGGGTGCTGGCACCCCAGCAGCTACATGGCAGGAGATACCAAAGTCTATGAGTTTGACCTTCAGGGGCTGGTGCCTCTGGTCCACAATCATAATGTTTTCTGGCTTTATATCAGCATGTATAATGCCAACTGACTCCAGATGAGTTAAAGCTGTGGTTAGCTGGACACAAATATAGTTATATAGTTATATAATTTGCTGTGTAAATTAATAAATACACCCCAACTCATGAGAAGTCATCACTCACACTATAAACATCATTACGACAGCTGTAATATAACATTCAGTCACTCCTGACATGCATCAGCTCTTTTTATTGGAGGCGTGCGCGCTGGCAGTGCGACAAGTTTGTTTCTGTGTTAACACACACTACAAGCCAGCTGCTCCAGATGATTAATTTGGACCAGATACTGAATCCATACTCTTGCAATTAGAGCATTGCCATGATTGGATATCAGGGTATAAACATATTCTGCGTTGCATTTCACAAGTCATGTCCAACTAATGTGGCTTTTTGTGTGTGTGTCCACTTTAAGATAACTTAAAATCCCCTAACAGTCCTTTAAAACAACAAATTAACCCGAGAAAATCAACTTAGGCGGTAAAACTAGGTATAAGTAAAAGCTCATTCCATAGACGTAAAACCTCTAGACTAGACGTGCATGAGTTGAGGAATGCGTGCGTCATTGGAGCAGCTCACAAGCGCCAGAATCATTGGTGTCCAGCGCCCCCCAGCGGTAAGAGCGGAAGCTGCATTAACTAAAAGGCGTCAAGCTACCTCTAATGGAGCTATGACAGCACAGTGGCTCTTCTGGTGACCATTTTCAAAATAAACTAACAAACTGAAGCGATCAGAAACTACAAATTACCGTGAAGAGAACGATAATGTTAATTGTTCTCCAGTCTGTGGCCACAGTTTGGCACAATCTCCAGTAGGAGCAATAAAGATATTAACACACATTATTATTATTTACTTATTTATATTCTTTAGATGCATTAATTGTGGTGTTTACAGTCCCACAAACCACCACTTGTTACAGATACTGTGTATTTCTCCTGCAAAATAGTCATTCATTAACCCCATTTGTCGCACTGTTATTTTGATTTTGCATTAGTGTAGTATATGTCATGTGTATAGTCTACTAATAACACACATAAATCCAGTTAATCCGGATTATAAGATCTGCAATGTGCGCCCCTGCCCTACATATGGAAACAATAAGTAGAGATAATAATAACATGTTTATTCTATCTAACTAACAATTATAAAATCAACATATTGGTTTTCCAAATTGCTCACAAGTATTGATGCTTTGGGTCGTGTGGCAACAACGGGGCTTTTATTTTGAAGGTCATGCAGCGTGTTTCCTGTCCGGATTCTTCCTGGTGTGTGATGCTTTGAGATTCAATGCACCGGTTAGCTTGACAGCTCATTGTTTAGCCGGTTGAACAGGGCACAAGTCTGTCTGCGACTCTGAAGTAGTGAGAGAAAGTGGTATGAGGCTCGTTTCGCGCACGTTAGCTTAGCTCAGCGCCGCGGTCATGTCTCCTCCTGACGGCAGCACAGCCGGAGGGATCCACGGGCTCCTTCTCAAACTTCACGAATCACTTTCAGACGAAGACACCCGAGCTGCAGCCCTGAAATGTCACGATATCATCGGTGACTTGGGACATGAATGCATGCTAACACCAACCGAGAGTGAACTTGGTAAGACAATGGAGTCCAGTAAATGCTCCTTTTAATGGCTCCCATTGAACACACCACCAAACTCCATTCACAATTTTTCATTTTTTTGTATTTATAATGCTTCTGTTGTTGATTAACGGTATAATCCTCGCAGGAAACTGTATTTCAGTGATATTTTAGAAGCCGCTCAACAATTCGGCGTTGATAAATCATTGCAATAACGTTGTTTACTTATTTTTTATTACTATTTAGTTTCCCTGTATCCTAACTGCGTCTTCCGCCAAAACTCATTGTGGTGGGCGGCAACGCTTAATCACAACCTAATATAAAAACCACGAGATTCTTGCACAATAAAGTAAAGCTTTCAAGAAGTCATTATAACCCTCATTAGCAAGTTGCACTAGTAAATCAGCAAAACACTCAAAATGCAAGTGTTTAATTGTCTGTAATGGCTTTGCAACAGAGAGTTCGGGGGTCTGGAGGATGTTGCTCTAACCGCAGGTTCCCTCCACGGCACCTGTTTATTCCGCAGGGGGGGGATTCGCACTTCACTTCATACCACATGCGACACACAGCACATGGGCATATTATGAAATTAAAAGCACGACCTATGAGTGTATGTTTGCAAATCTGCACCCACGCAGTGTTTAGTCTTTGGATCAATCGCAAACTGCTGGTAATTCAGTGATGCTCCCATTGCACACATTTTATAATTTGTGATGTTATTAACTACTTTTCTCTTTGATTCCATCTTTGCATCTTCTTCTCAAAGCTCTACAGACGTCCTTATTGTTCTCGAAAGACTATGGGCTGCTCAGCTTCCTCAGGAAGTCCGTGGCACTGGATGAGGTAGATATCAGGGAACATCTGGTGAACAATAGTCGAGTAAACCTTAAATTTATTAAGCTTACATTAAAAAATCTGTTTTGCAGCTACGAGACACCCGAGGTGAGATCTTGTCTTTCTTGGAGAAGTTCTTGGACAGGGTCTCGCCAAGCGTCAGAGGTTGGGAGAACACGTACGCCATCGACATCAGAGTAAGTTCCCTGTCAACGACTGATGTCAAGACCTTTTTAACGAGTACTTTCACAAATAAATGTTGTTTATTCTCTCCACTGTGTTTGTTTTTCTGCAGAACACGTGCATGGTGGTGTATACGAAGGAAAAAGGGGCCAAATGTAGGACGCCAGTGCTGGAGCTCCTGATTAAGGTTGGTTCCTGCTCCTGGTGTAGAGACTCCGAGTGTGCAAGAGAATTCATTATTTATATGATCTCACAAGAGTCTGATTGTAAAAAGTGTTTGTTTGCACCTGGGAAATGCTCTGCACAGGTTCTCCAAACAACAAAGGCTTCCAGCGTGACTGCAGAGCTTCGGATCTGTGAGATATTCAACAAATACTACGGCGAGCTGTGTCAGAGGAGCAAGCTAGCAGATTCTGGTGAGACTTCCTTTGAAGCCTGAAACAGCATCTGGAGATTGTCTTTGACGATTAGGGTAAAACCTTATTTTGTTGTTGTTCTGTCTGTTCTTTTGTCAAAGTTCTCGGCAAAATCTACGAGTTGCTGGGAGTTCTTGCGGAGGTTCACCCCAGCGAGATGGTCAACAACTCTGACAAACTCTACAAAGCCTATCTAGGGGAGCTCAAAGAACAGGTACGTTTGCAGGCGGCGTGGCTAAACGACACACCTGATTCTGCGACAAACACGTAGAACCAGTTGGAAACAGCTCGTTGAATGTGTTTCGATGTTATTTCAGATGACCTCGGCCACAAAGGAGCCAAAACTTTTCGTTGTGGCTGGATGTTTGAGAGGACTCACCGCTCTCATGGTCAACTTCACTAAAACCATGGAGGAGGGTAGGCTGTGTTTTCGTTGCCGTGTCCATTTGTTCTACGTTGTTTTCAAAGCCGCATGATTGAGCAGATCAGTGTTTGTGTCCGACTTGCAGACCCGGCGACGTGTAAGGACATATTTCAGTACGCCCAGATGTCGATCAGCCCTCAGGTAAATCTATCTCTCAGACACCTTTAACCCCTGGAGTGTGCTGCACATGGTTGGCGCACACAGCCACGACACTGAGCCGCCTCCTGTTACACCTTGTTTTCTGTTGTAGATGGAAATGACTCGCTACGCCGTCACAATCGGTAAGATTCACCATTTCCACGGCACAGTGAAGATGCCGCTAACCTCCTTAACTAACATCAGTTTGCCTCTTGAACAGCCGGGCTCCGACTACTCGCCCGTCACGCGTCCCAGTTCAGCAGCTGCCTCATGGACCACTACAGGGCCTTGTTTGACGTCATGTCCAAGCTCTGTGGACACATCAACTCTGAGATGAAGAAGACGAGTTACTATGCGCTGGAGGCTTTTCTCAAACAGGTAAACCCGAGGCTTCAAGGCAATGAACAGTCCGAACGTTTCCAAGGTAACCGCTGAACATCGCTGCTGTACGATTCCAAGGTTGCGATGCTGGTGGCGGAGAACATCGAGGAGCACAAAGGCAAGTTGAAGTTCTTCATGCAGAAGTTCTGCGGCATCATTAAGACCATGGACTCGACACATAAGGAACTCTCCATTGCCATACGAGGATATGGATTCTTTGCAGCCGTACGTCTCTAGCCTAGTTTTCCGTTTGTGTGAATCTCAATTTTAATCTTTTCTCTTCTGTTGTTCTTCAACAATCCAGGATTAGTAATAAAAACAAAGCAAAAATCTTTGTTTTTGATCTGCAGCCGTGCAAGAAGGTTTGCCCACAAGACGTGGACTTGATGTACACAGAGCTGATTCAGCGCTGTAAGCAGATGTTCCTGACTGAGTCTGACGGGGAGGAAGACAGCTTCTACCAGCTGCCCAGCTTCCTGGACTCTATAGCCAGCGTCCTGATCCACCTGGACAAGGTAGCAGACTCACAGCTTCATGAATAACGACGGTACTGTTGATCAAACGCCTCATTTGAATTGTGCCCGTTCTCCCCAGATCCCAGAGGTGTACACGCCTCTGCTGGAGCGCCTGCTTGTGGTGCAGATCGACAGCTTCCCTCAGCACAGCGAGAGGATGCAGACCACGTGTTGCAGGTCCATCCTGAAGGTGCTGGTGGCCATGGCCTCTAAAGGACCTGTCCTGTGGAGTTTTATCAGCTCAGTGGGTACGTGCACCTAAAGGCCTGTCGTGCATATTGTGTTTTGCACACATACATTCATCTCCCATCCATACATAAAATCACTTGCACTTCATTTAATAGTGTTTGATTGGTTGCATCTGTAATTATGCACTTGAGTCTGATTTTAGCAGCATGTCTGATATCTGACATGACATCTGGCTGAAACACTCACCTCTGCTTACTTTGCAGTTCACCAGGGTTTGATTCGTGTCTGCTCAAAACCCATCGCGCTTCCTGAGGTCAGATGCACGTCTCATGCTCTGGGCTGAACCTTAATATTCATTTTCCTCGAAGCGTCCCTGATGTGCTTTGTGTCCTTTTCTACCCAGGACAAAGGCGGCGGTCCCGCCGAGTCTTCCCAAGTTCGTGTTGGGAAATGGAAAGTCCCCTCCAGCCAGAACTATCTTGCTCTGTATAAAAGCCTTCTAGACTGTGATCGGCTGAAGGTATGAGGGGGTTTTAATATTTTTATAGTGCAGCCTGTTATATATTGCACATTACATCACATTTAGCTCCTTTTGAAGACAGAATACAAGCATTTTAATACTTTCAAGGTCTAGTATGCACATTTTTACCTATATATTTAGACACATTATAGGATAAAACACTGTCTCCCACGCTCTCCTCCTGTGTGACTACGTTTCATCTCGTGTCCCGGTTTCATGTGGTTCGCCTGCAGGATTCGGGATTCCTGGACGGAGCCTTTGAGAGTCAGAACGCCGCTCTGGTCTCGTTGAGCCGCCTCCTTTACGATGAGTTGGTGAAATCGATTCTGCGGATTGTGGAGAAGTTGGACTTGTCTGTGCAGAAGGTGACCACAGGAGAGGAGGTGAGGTCTCGCTCCCGGTGTCCGACTGGAGTAGCGTGCACTGGCATTTATTTAGAGCAGCTGACAGGCACAAATGCAACTTCCTGTGCACGCCACCTGCTTAGCGTTTGCACTTTCCTCCTCGTCCGTCAGGCCCTGGACGACGCGGCTCACATCCTGCCCTCCTCTGACCCCACAGCTCATCTGTTGCCCAATAAGGTCAAAGACTTCACCGCATTTATCAACCTGGTCGACTTCTGCAGGTAACCGGGGACAACGGGCTGCATTCTGCCACGCTTACCGTCAGGTTTGATCGTTGAAGATGTCGGTCTGCCGTCAACGCTCCTCCTTTTACTTTGCAGTGAGCTGCTGGTGAACAAACACGTGGAGTACTTTCACTCCTGGGTGTTTCCCTTAAGCCACGAACTCATCCTGCACTCCATACGCAATCCACTCGTCAGCGGCTTCTACAAGCTTCTGTCTGTCACCATGAAAGTTGCCAAAAAGATCAAATACTACCAGGTAACACTGTTAAGAAGGTCTCAAAGAAGGTCTGGATGAGCAGTTGCACGCTCCTGATCATTGAAATCTGGCTGTTTAACAGGGAGTTGGCCTGAAAAGCTCTGGCCCTCAGAGTGACACCGTGAAAAGTGCTTGTTTTGCACTTTTCTCAAAGTTTGGAAAAGAGGTAACTTTGCAATATTTCCTGCCCGTTTCTGCAACAAAAGGAGCTTTATACGTAGGAGAGTGCGCTAACGTACGGCGTCCCCACCAGGTGTGCGCGAGAATGAAGCAGTACAAAGACGAGCTGCTGGCGTCCTGCTTGACTTTCGTCCTCTCGCTGCATCACAACATCATCGCGCTGGACATCAAGGCGTACTGTCCCGCTCTTGAGGTGGGCTCCTTTCGTTGTTTCATTAAGAGTTAACTTCAGTTGCTGAATAAACCCTTTAAATGTGTGTCTTCGCATCCAGACGGCTCTGAAGTTGGGTCTGAGCCACGTTCCTCTGGCCAACGCCGCCCTCGATGCTCTTGAGGACTGGTCCTCCCACATCCCCTTGGCGACTATGCAGCCCTGCTACACCAGCATCCTCCCTCTTCTGGATGGGTACCTGAAAACCTCCTCCACCAGCGGTAGGCCCACGTCCACCACATCTGTTTGTCAGTTTGTCTGAGTGAAGATTAGAAGACTAATCCGTGTTGTCGACTTCAGACAAAGACGACGGCAACTGGGAGGTGATGTCTTCTGTGTCGTCGAGAAGCGACAAGGGATACAGCCGAGTCATCAAAAGGCTCCTGAAACACTCCACCCACCTCACCATGGTACGGCACGGAAGGATGCAAACATGCAAAGTACAGTGTGTGCGGGTGTCGCCTCCTGCAGGAGACACCGTGAATTGTAGATGAATCCAGGATAGGAGCTGATAAAATATCTATTATTGTAAATTGCAGTGGTCTGTTGCTTCATATTCAGTGTTTGTTTCTGTGTGGGTGCAGGAGGACGCTCCCCTCGTCTTGGTGCGGCTCAGGGTGGTGAAGTTGCTCGGTCACCTGGGAGGAAAACTGAACAGGAACCTCGTAACCGGTGAGGATCAAAGAAACCAGCCGCTGTGCTCCTCTGTGGTCACGTGAGCGCAAACAGAGACGTTTGTTGTGTTTGTCGCACGCAGAGGTGTCGTCGGAGGAAATGATGAAGAAGTTTGTCACCTGGGATTCGGAGAAGCGGCTCAGCTTCGCCGTGCCGTTCGCCGACATGAAGCCCGTCATCTACCTGGACCCGTTTCTGCCTCGCATCAGCGAACTGGCTCTGTCCACCAGCGACAGGCAAACCAAAGTAAGTCTGTCGTGATTCGTTTAATGCAAACGTCTGGTAGATGTTGACTCAGCTTAAATATAAGAGCGAAATCACCCTCTCGTGTTTGACGCAGGTGGCGGCTTGTGAGCTTCTCCACAGCCTGGTGGTCTACATGGTCGGGAAGAGCGCTCAGATGGTCGAGGGCGAGAACAGCCTGCCGCCGATGTACAAGCTGCACAAGAGGCTGTTTCCTGTGCTGCTGCGTCTGGCCTGCGACGTGGATCAGGTGTGTGACGGACGTGATTCCCGCCGGTGATGCACAGCTCGGTTCTCACTTTCTGAGTTTCTTCCCCAGGTGACCCGGCAGCTCTTTGAACCGCTGGTCATGCAGCTGATTCACTGGTTCACGAACAACAAGAAGTTTGAGAGCCAGGACACAGTGGCCGTCCTGGAGGCCATCATGGTAGGTGTTTTCAGGCTTTCAGGCTGCCTGCCTCCTGATTTTGCCTGATCTTCCCTTTGGCCGGTGTTTCCTCTCCGCAGGACGGCGTGATCGACCCAACGGACAGCACTTTCAGGGACTTCTGCGGCCGCTGCATCGAGGAGTTTGTCAAGTGGTCGATCAAGCAAACCACGCCCAAGCAGCAAGAGAAGAGCCCCACTAACATGAAGTCCCTGTTCAAGCGCATCTACAGCCTGGCTCTGCACCCCGGCGGCTTCAAAAGACTCGGTGCAGCCTTAGCGTTCAACAGCATCTACAGATTATTCAGGTGCGATCTCTGATTTTCTCTGCAGACCACGAAGATATCTGAGCCGTCTGCAGGAAGCCGGTTGTGCTACTGACAGAACAACAATCTAAATGTTTTTGTATCAGCAGGAGTGATGGGTTGCTGTGTTTGTCTCTGCAGGGAGGAAAACTCCTTGGTGGAGCAGTTTGTCTTTGAAGTCCTCGTCATATTTGTCGAAAGTCTGGCTCTGGCTCACTCAGACGAGCCGTCTATGGGTAAAAACTCACACGATGCACCTTTTAAGAGAAAAATTATGATTGCAAGCTCTTTAAGTCTTTCAAAAAGGTCTAAAACCCCTCTTGCCGCCTTTCCATCTTCAGGTACGTTGCAGCAGTGCGGCAGCGCCATCGATCACCTGAAGAGAATCATCAAACACAAGGCCCCGAGCCTCAATCAGAGCGCAAAGAGACGCGTCCCACGGTTGGTGCTCACCTCAGATATTTACAAGTTAGATTGTCGGTTGCTTTGAAATTCAACTCACGCAGCCAGATAGGTGATTTAAATGAAGCTTCATACGCACTTTGCATTTGTGCATTCTCCCTTTTCTGCAAGAAGCCCGATGCTAACCTTGCAAAGAAGAAGCACGTATAATTAACACTGCAGACATTAATGTAAAAAGCCTGCGTCTCTTCTTCCAGGGGCTTCCCAACTGAAGATAAGCTGAGCCTGCCTGATGTGGTTTCCTGGCTCCTGGAGCAGTGTGGCCGCCCGCAGACTGAGTGTCGCCACAAATGCATGGAGCTCTTCTATGAGTTTGTACCCCTCCTCCCAGGTGAGCTGATGATAGAAATGATAAGTGTTAAGCTTCTGTAATGCAGCAACACATTAATGACAACTGAATTCACTTCACGTAGAGAAGAAGTCTCCTCCTCAGTGGTTTGATGGCATGCTGAAGGATCACGGCGTAGATTTCCTGATCTCTCGGTTCGAGGGCGGCGGTCTCCTCTCTCAGCCCACCCTCAGAGACCTGACGGGCCCTTTCAGTGTCAGAGCCACCCTGCAGTGGATGGACCTCCTGCTGGCCGCCCTGGACTGCTACAACACCTTCATCAACTTACACATAATCAGGCCTCACCACATGCTCAGTAAGTCCCTACTCCTGCGAGGGCTGGCGCTGTAACGCACATGCAGCGACTGACTCAGATACTGTTTTTATCCTTCCTTCATCGTCAAGGCTCCAGGGAGAACTCAAGCTTCCTGAAAGCCGTCAGCTTCTTCCTGACGGAGCTGGCAACTCACGAACTGGCAGCTGCTGAGAGCTGCTTCCTCCTGGGGGAGAAGACGTCTCACTTCAGCCCCAGGGAGGTGGACCTGTACAACTTCAGCAAGTGCACCATCGTTGTCCGCCTGCTGGAGTTTGTCACCATGATTCTTGCCAAAGGAGACATGGAGTTTTGGAAGGTGTAACTGAATTTAAGACTCACGCTTCCTCCTCTGACCGTATCTTTTTTAGCTCACTCTGACTTTTATTCGCTCGCAGCTTCTGGAACAAGAAGTTTTCGTCCCGGCCTTCTTCGAGCTGACCGCGCTGGCGGTGTGCGAGCCGTCCGCTGTAGGTTTCAACATGGCGGATGTGGAGGTAATGAAGAACCTACCGGACGTGTGCGTTCCTTTGCTGAAGGCCCTGCTGGCCTCGCCCTACCGCGCCCGCGTTGAGAGCAGCCTGCAGACGAAAATCTCACGTAAAAGGTACGTCGGCCATCTTTGAGAGAGGTGACGTCAAGAGACTTCCTTGTTGGGTTCACGGGTCAGCTGACAGCTCGAATCAGGCGCAGTTTAACATGCAACATGTGCGACAATGCTGATTCATCAGTGGTGCGATGGCGCTGCGGCAGCTAATCAGTTACTGGTTACTCTCTAGTGTGGAGGAGCTGTGCGCCGTGGATCTCTACCGCTCCAGCACTCTGAGCCAACACGACCAGATGGAGATGGTTCTGTCTTCCTGTAAGCAGATCCACAGGGCCGACCTCCTCGGCTCCATTCTGCACAGCCAGGTATGCGACGTGATCACGTGACCACGTATTAATAATCATTTAACGCTCGAAACACAGGTCATGCATTTCACATCCTGTGCTGATGTGTTTCTGTGTTGCTCGTTGTGCTAAAGGACAACGCCTACGCCCAGTCCCTTGGGTCCCGACTTCTAATGACGGTGTATAAAGGTATAGCACCCGGCGAGGACAGGAAGGCGCTTCCATCATTGGACGTAAACACCAAGAGGCTAGCCGACGGCCTGCTGCAGCTCGCCTTTTCTCTGAGTCAACAGGTCTGTGCTTGCTGCCTCTCGTGAGGTTTGGTAGAGTCAGATTTCACCTGCGTTTAGCTAAAAACACCAAACTGCAGTTTGGATGATGCATCAGTGAAACTGCAGCGAGTTCGCCTCCTGATGTACCGTTTCCCTGCAGAGCAAGCAGCTGGTGGACCTGTTGCTGAACACCATCGTGCTCTCCGTGCCGATATCTGGAAGCCACAGCCAGAGCTACCTGAGCTTCTCGCACGGCGAGTACTTCTACAGCCTCTTCCAGACGACCATCAACGTTGAGCTGCTGAGAAGCCTGGACGCCACGGTGCCGCGCCTCATGGGAGCTTCCTCACAAAACCCCAGCATGGTTAGCATCGCGCATGGTTGAGATAGGTTAGGGAGCATCGCTGTGCAGCAGACTGACGTGCAGTAGCGTCGTTGAACAGGGTGCAATCACTGTCACCGCCCTGTAAACGTTATCAGACCTGACTCGCGTTGCTCGTCTCAACAGGTGAGTGTGTTGCTGAACGGCATGTTGGACCACAGCTTCAGAGAGCGCTCTGTGAGGAAGACTCAGGGACAACAGCTGGTGGAAGAGGTGCTCCAAAGATGGAGGAGCCTGCAGGCGTGGTGGGAAGGACGGTCGTCAACGCCAGAGAGCAAAACCGCCACTCTGATGCTGCTGTCCAAGCTCCTGCAGGTATCACGCAGCCGAACGCGCCGCTGCGTCTTCGTTAGCGAAGCAGAGCCTTCGTCTCATCAGTTCTAACTTCCTCTCAACAGATCGACTCCTCTGTCTGCTCCAACGTCAACCACCAAGCGTTCAGACCGGTGTTTGCCACCTTCACTACGCTGCTGGTCGACATGAACCTCCCGCTGAATCTCAAGGTAATAGATTACTTCAAACGATTTCCATTTCAGCCGCTTAATAAATCAAACGAAGCTGAAATGTGAGTTTGCTTTGTCCGATTCCCTCGACTCTGCAGAGTCAGGCCGTGTTGGTGCTGCCCTTCTTCACAACCCTCCCGGAGGAGCCTCTGGCTGAGCTGCAGAGAGCTCTGGACGCCCTGGTAGCTTCCCACTTCCCCATGCAGTCAGACGAGTTTGCCAAGGGCTCGCTTCACCGCAACAACTACATGGACTGTGTCCGAAAGGTAAAGTGCTGCTCGTGAAGGCAAATAACACGGATCAAAGGGCAAAAAGGAACCGGACTGAGGTCATAATGTTGCAGCAACGCCTCATTTCCTCCTGTCTTTTAGTTGCTGGATGCCCTGGAGCTTTCTCAGAGCCCCCTCCTGCTCAAACTGATGGTGCTGATTCTGTGCCGGGATAACAAACACATCATGGAGGAGCAATTCCAAATCTGCTTCCAAAGAATCGCCAAGCGGTTCGTAAATCCCTCGCAGCCATGTTTCGGTCATGCAGAAGGCGCTTTGAAGCAATGCATTGAGTTGTTTAAACACTGCGCAGGTGTAGCTGGGGTCAGGGGGTCGTTCTGTCTCGTTGCACCAGGCTGTGCAGGAGTTGCTCATGTTGCGTTTGTCGCTGTCTGAGCAGGTCGAGCACCGAGCGGCAGCTGCAGCTTCTATCTGCAGTGTACGGGGTGATCCAGCAGGGTGACGTGCCGATGAGCTCCATGCTGCAGGCCATGATGGAGAGGGCTCTCCTGCCTCTGGCCTCTCACTGCGGCACCAAGGCCCTCAGTGACTTCTTTGTGGCGAACGTCTCGGACATCACTGCTTTGCTGCTCAGCCGCTTCACGAAGGTCTGCGCCTCGACGTCGTTACATTTAAGGAGATAACTTTAAATAATTTCATTAATAGATATAAATAAATATATATATGTTTCACAAATGTGATATAAATAAATAAATAAGTGGTTTGATGTGTAATTTTAACATTTTTATGCTGATAAAGTTTGTTTTTAAGGTGCATTAAAGCCACAGTGCAGGACTTCATGCTCCCCCTTGTGGCGATAAGAGGAATTACAGCAACACGGTTAATGTGTTTATGTTTACGTGTTTATTATAAACTTATAAAGACTCCACTGTGCTGCTGCCTTTCAGTGCTGGTTGACCTGAAACACGTGCACCAGCACTTTTAAATACTGTGAAACACAGAGGGGTGCGTGCTGTGATGGAAACTCAGTTGGAAAGTCGACTTAATGCCGATTTGATTCGTCAATTCCAGTCGAATGAAACTGAATTCGAGGTCCAGCTGCTGAAGAAGAGCGGCTGCTACAAGCTGATGGAGCTCCTGTATTCGCGGCTTCCCAAAGAAGAGGTTTACTCCAAGGAGTCCCGCATTAATCAGGCGTACTGCCGCTCAGAGAACACAGAGGGGAACGAGTTATCCAAGACCTTGATCAAGTAGGACTCAAATTAAGTTACAGTGATGTCAAATAACCTCAGTCCTCCATGTTTAAATACTAAATGCTGGTTGTGTTTCCATCAGGTCGTGTTTTGAGGCGTTCACTGAGAACATGGCGGGCGAGACTCAGCTCCTCGAACTCAGGAGGCGCTTTCACTGCGCGGCGTACAACTGCGCCGTCGCCGCCATCTGCTGCAGCTTCAACGAGCCCAAATTCTACCACGGCTTCCTCTTCAGCGAGAAACCAGAGAAGGTACCGGGCGTCGGGCCGCCTCTTATAACTCCATCCAGCTCGCTTCGCTGCAGGCGTCTTTCATTTCGCATGACGGCTTCCTTTCTTTGTCCAGAACCAGTTCATCCTGGAAAACATCATCGACATGCAAAGGACCTACAGCTTTCCAGTTGAAATCGAGGTACGTTTCATGTTTTTAATGACGCGTCTTGTGTTTGATCGACGGTGAGAGTCGAGTTTATTTATTTGCTGCTGCGTCAATTCAGGTTCCGCTTGAGAGGAAGAAGAAATACGTCCTGATTCGAAAAGAAGTGAGCGAGGAGAACGGAGGTAAAACGGGATGGGACGAGTCTGATGTAGTTATTCAGGCGGCTGCAGAGGTCAGTACGCCTCTGATGATGTTTGCGTTGTGGTGTCCTCAGAAGCGCCGGTGTATCTGTCCTCCCAGTCCTACATGGCCAACAGCAGCCTGAGCGAGGAGATGAGTCAGTTTGACTTCTCCACCGGCGTGCAGAGCTTCTCCATCAGCTCCCAAAACCCTGAAGGACACAGGCGCAGCGTGGCGAAACGAGTCAGTCAGGTGATTTTTACACACGCCAGTCCACCCTCGGGAGGGTTGCAGCCTGCTTTTTATGGCAATCAGGAAGTTAATGATATGATTTGTGCATCCAGGAGTCAGAGGAGACGAGTCCCTCCCAGGATGCAACGGTGGATCTGGAAATGGATGAGCTAAATCAGCACGAATGCATGGCAGCCATGACTGGACTCATTGGACACATGCAGAGGAACAACATCACGCCCAGAGTCGAGCAGGTCAGTGCAGCCGAGATGCAAACACTGTTACAATGCAACGTGTGTCACATGACCTCTGCTTCGTTCGCGACGCAGGGAAGCACGGCAGGCGAGCTCCCCCCGTGGATGAAGTTCCTGCACACGAAGGTATCAAACCCAGCCACGCCTCTGAACATTCGACTCTTCATCTCCAAGCTGATCATCAACACAGAGGAGGTGAGCGTCAGGCCCGCGTGGGATCCGTCAGGCTCTGCTCCTCTTACGCTCACGGTTTCTTTGTACCTTTGGACTCACTGTTGTGCGCGTTCCCAGGTGTTTCGGCCGTATGCGAAGCACTTCCTGGGGCCGCTGCTGCAGATCGTCGTGTCTGGAAACAACGGAGGAGAGGGGATCCACTTCATGGTGGTGGACATCGTGGTCACGGTGCTCTCTTGGACAAGCCTGGCCAGCCCTAAGGTTCCCAATAGATGCAGTTTATGGACATGTAGTAACATACATACATACTAACACTGTTTATATTCAGAGGGGGATTATCATCAGCGTGTTCTGTCCCAGGGGAACCCCAGAGACGAAGTGCTCGCCAACCGGCTGCTAGAGTTCCTGATGAAGCACAGTTTCCACTCCAAGAGGCCGGTTTTCCGCCACAACCTGGAGATCATTCGCACTCTGGTGGAGTGCTGGAAAGACTGTCTGCACGTGCCGTACAGGTAGTGAACGCACTCGCTCACCGAACATTTAAAAAGCCCGAGGCTCACACGAGGAAACCGGAGCTGCGCTGGCGGCATCAGTGGGAGGAGGATCTGAAACGATTCTGTGTTTTGGAGTTGAATCTGGGTTTGTCTCTCCTCTCGCCCGCTCAGTCTGATATACGACCGATTCTGTGGCACCGACCCAAACAGCAAAGACAACTCTGTTGGGCTCCAGCTGCTGGGAATCATCCTGGCCAACAGCCTCCCTGCGTACGATGCCTCGTGTGGGATCGAGTATGAGAGGTAAAGTGTTTCGTTCTCGCAAGCCTTCACATTCGGCCATCTTGAAAAGTATCTCGAACCGCTCCTGTGTGCTTCTTCAGGTACGTGCGGTCGCTCACCAACAACGTGTCCTATGTGAGGTACAAAGAGGTTTACGCAGCCGCCGCCGAAATCGTCGGCCTCGTGCTGAAGAGTACGACAGAGGTGGACAACGTACGAGACGTTCCTCGGTTTGCTTGTTCTAATTGTGTGTTTAAACCTTCACGTCTTCACACCTTCACCTGTCCCGTTCTCAGCAACGTCAAGAACTTCTCAGCTACGCCGCAACTAAGATAACGCATCTGAAGAACAACAACATGGACGACAAGTTCATCATCTGCTTGAACAAAGTGTCGAAGCACTTTCCTCCGTTTATGGATCGGTGAGTTTGTGGCGGCTGCAGTTGTTGGATTAAATCAGGTGAGCTCTGTCTCTGAACTGCCGTTGATCCGGATCCTTTCAGCTTCGTGAACCACGCCTTCTCCCTCCTGCCGAAGCTGCACGGCGTCTTGAAGACTTATTGCTTGGAGTGCGTGCTGAGCCGGGCCGACGTCATCCCAGACGTCTTTCTGCAGCTGAAGACCAGCGGCTTCACCCAGATGATGGCCCACAGGTGAGTCCTCACCGTCTCTGGTTCGTGTTTCAGGTGTAGCTCTCCCAGCGGTCTGTCCGGTTGCTCTATTTGCTTCTGCACACTCTTCCTCCAGAGACGAAGCGCGGCAGAGAGTCTGCCTGGATGTCATCCACAAGATCATCGCCCTCCTGACTCCAGTTCAGCTTCAGGAGTTCCTCGGGGCCGTGACGGCATTCGTCTCCCATCCTTCGCCGGTGTGCAGAGAGAGGATGTACGACATCCTGATGTGGATCCAGGACAACTACAGGTGCTGTGAGCCTTTATTTGCTTCTGCTTCGATGCATGAAACACTTGGTCTCTGGCAAAATGTTGCTCAAAGCTTTTATTCTGTAGTTACTATAGCAACAGGACTGCGTAATGCACGTGTAGTGACAGGTTTACTGTGACTCTAAGTCTGTTATTGTTATTATTTGTTTGTTTTCGTTCTTCCAGCGATGCAGAGAGCATGCAGGACAGCACCTCAGTGGAGGTTTTGAACGCAGCTAAAGAGACGCTGCTCCAGGGACTGTCTGAGGAAAACCAAGGCCTCCAGTACGCACCCGCTGTTTACAGCTCGCTTTTGTTTTACTTTTACAGTTATTTCCTTTATTTTAAGTGGATTTGGCTAAAAACAACACCCGGTCTGTTCTGTTTCCAGGCTCTACGTCCGTAACTTCTGGAGTCAGGAGAAGCGCCTCTCCACTGCCACCGTGGAGCGGATGTTGACCGTGCTCCGCTCTCTGTACTCCTGTCAGATCGAGCGCTGCTTCTTGAGCCTGGCGACCAACCTGCTGCTGGAAATGACCAGCGAGAGCCCCGACTTCAAGCGGAACATGTTTGAGTACCCGCTGTCCGAGTGCACCTTCCAGGTCGGTTGAGATCTGCAGCGTTTGTTCCTCGGTGTGAGTTAAACATGGATTTACAGTCTCCACGTCTGCGCCCACCAGGACTACGTGATCGACTCCAACTGGCGCTTCCGGAGCACGGTGATGACCCCCATGTTTGTTGAGACCCAGAGCTCTCAGGGCCCAGAGAGTTTAGCAGCAACCCAGTCTGAAGCCATGAAGGGGAAGCTCCGAGCCACCCAGACGTCATTAGAGTTCTCCCAAACCCAAACAGCAGGTAACGCTGGGATTCAAGCGGCACTGACTCTGTGTGATGAGGTATGCAGGTTACATTAGGCTCTGCATGAGGTGCAGAGCGGAGTGTGCTGTACAGTCGCCTCACGTTCAGCTGTTTGTTCCCCCCTCCAGGTCGACACGCGGCGTACAACTGGCTGACGGGCAGCAGCGTGGACACGCTCGCTGAGTACACGCTCGGCTCCGAGTCTGCGTCCTCGCTGCTGGTGTTTGATAAGAAGGCTGAGAGGCGGACGGCGGCGAGGAGGCCGGTAGGAGAGGGATTCGGCCTCCGGCGCCTCACTGCGTCGACTGATGAGGTGGACAGTCGCACCAGAGGTGGGGAGAGGTGCTCAAATGTTAAAACGTGCAGTAGGTTGGACGTTAGGGTAGTTTACTGCCTGAGTAAGTGCAGAGTCGTCTTTCTGAGGACCTTTAAATCTTCTTGTGGAGACTTAACGTGCAGGAGGAGCTGTGTTTGTTCTGCCGCAGCAGTTTGATTTGATCTGATTTCAAACTAATGACATTTCCATCGGTGTGCGTATGTTCTGTGTCCACGCGTCGGCAGCGCTAAACGAGCAACGAAATAACATCCTGAGACTGAGGCGCAGGTTCCTCAAGGATCGGGAGAAGGTCAGCCTGGGGTTCGCCAAAAAAGAGATCCAGCAACAGCGACTGATGAAGGTATCAAACCAAAACGCATCCGCTGTGGAAACTGAGCTCACGAGCGTCTGAAGGTTGTGTTTGTGACCTGTTTTGTCTCTGTCGGGTGTCCCGCAGGAGGACAAAGCCGATCAACGGCTGCGAAAAGAGGCTCAGGTGACTCTGTATCGTAGCTACAGGGTGGGAGACTTTCCGGACATCCAGATCTCATACAGCAGCCTCATCACCCCGCTGCAAGCGCTGGCCCAGGTTCGACTGCAATCCTCACGTCAGGCTGCAAACGTTTATTAAATAAAGAGATAATGTGTTTGTTTCTGTTTCTGTGCATGCTCCTTCAGAGGGATCCGATTTTAGCCAAGCAGCTGTTCAGCTCCCTGTTTTCTGGCATCCTCCAAGAAGTGGAAAAACAAAAACCCGTGGCGGAGAGCAGGAGGATCAAAGAGGAGCTGCAGGTCAACATGAACGCCTTCCTGAGCAGGAGCACCGTCTGCTTCCCTCCGTTTATAGCATGTGTGCAGGTGCGACCTCCGGCGTGTTTGCCCCCCTGCTGCCGACTTCACGCTGCCGTTCACTGAGAGCTAAAGTTAAAACTGTTCATGGTTTCAGGACATGTGCTACCAGAATAAGGAGCTGCAGCAGCTCGACCCTGCAGCCATCAGCTCCACCTGCCTGGTGAGTCTGCAGCAGCCGTCGGGCATCCTGCTGCTGGAGGAGGGTCTGCTGAACGCCTGCGGCCCGGATGAGCCGCCGTCCAAACGGCCGAGAGGACGCAAAGAAATCCCACCAGATACTAACAAATGGATCCACCTCGCAAGGTGCTGCGACGTGCACCACACTAGTCTTCTTCTCCTTAGGAAGCATTAATAATTCCAAAGCGTGATCGATGACCTTCGCCGCGTTCCCTCCCGCTCCAGGCTTTACAGGTCTCTGGAGGATTATGATGTCGTGCGCGGCATCTTTGGGGGCAAAGTCGGCACCAAGTCCATCACCTGTGCTGCGCTCCAAGCTGAAGCCAACGCCGACTTCGCTGAAGCTGTGAAACTCTACAACCAGGTGTTGTTTTGCCCGATACAATGACTTTGTCATGGTAAAGTAGCGTGCTAATGGTTCGGCACAGCTCGTACGCAAGTTGCATGTTGCCCTCTGTGCTTGCAGGCTCTGAACACTGAGCAGTGGAGCGATGGCGAGCCGACCCAGTCTGAGAGGGACTTCTGGGACATAGCTGCGATGGAGGCTTACAGCCACCTGACAGAGTGGAAGTCTCTTCAGTACTGCTCCACTGTGTACATAGATGAGACGTCCCCACCCAACCTGGAGAATATGTGGTCGGACCCGCTCTACCAGGTCAGTACATCTGAACCTTAAGGTTTACGTGGTAATTTGGCGGTTTAATATTACATTTGACAACAAAAGGAAAGGAATCTGCAGCATGTCATGATTTTCTGTTGCACAACATGTGTCAAATGTTCTGAAATGTCAGGATTTTGTGTGTCGACTAAAGCACCAGAGCTTCGATGCTCTGCTCACCAGCCTTTTCCGTTTTTGTTTTTTTTTTTCCAGGAAATGTACCTGCATCACATGATCCGCAGCATGCTGAAGCAGCTGCAGCTCGGCGAGACGGACCAGGCTCTCCTCAGCTTCGTCGACAGCGCCATGCGCGTGGAGGAGCGCAAGAAGCTGCTGGAGAGCCACTACAGCCAGGAGCTCAGCCTGCTCTACATCCTGCAGGAGGACTACGACCGCGCCAAGTACTACACCAACTACGCCTTACAGCTCTTCATAGAGGTGTGCTGCCTCCTGTCTGTATTAGAAGGCTACAGATGATTATTGATCATTTCTGACTTTAAAAGCAAAAAACATTCATGCATGTGCAGAACAGCGCGTTGCATGTGTGTGTGTGTACAAATAGGACTGTGCACTGAATGTCTTCGCCTCACACAGACCTACTCCAGCGTCGATACGCTGTTGACTCAAAGTCGGCTGACCACCCTGCAGTCGGTGCAGGCTTTGACTGAAATCCAGGACTTCCTGCAGTTCATTAAAGGAGAGGGTGAGCTGCATCTTTAAAACTCAAATCACAGTAAATCCCCAATGTAAATAAATAAAAAACAGTTTAAAGTTGTAGATTCTTTTCTGTATTTTCCTGAAACTGAGTAGCTTCCATTGTTTTTCACTCATTAGTGTCTGTGGGCTCCCTCAAGCGGCTCATCAGACTCTGGACTGAGCGATATCCTGATGCTAAAGTGGATCCAGTCAACCTGTGGGACGACATTATTACATCTCGGTAAGAAAAACAAAACGTGTTTTTAAATATTTAAAACTCAAAATGTCACTGAGTTGACATGTACCTGCTTTTCAGATGTTTCTTCTTGGACAAGATCAGGGAAAAGCTGAGAGGCCAGGCTCCCAGTGACAGCATGGAGGTGGACGGTTCAGACGACATCGACGCGTTGGTGAACGACTGCAAGTTCAGCATGAGGCTGCAGATGGCCGACAGCGCGTGGAAGCAGGTGAGGAAACGACCGTGCGAGTGGCTCTTTATTAAACGTCGTCACCCCCACCACAAACTCACCTCAGAAGTGAAACAAATGTCGTTTCTCAGAATAACCTTCCCGTGGCCAACAAGCTGCTGAAGGAGCTTTACAGAGAAGCCAAGGCAAACAGAGGCTGGTTGATGCGATGGGTGCACAGTTTCAGCCGCTACAACCACAAACGCAGCCTGGCTCAGGGTCCCGTGGATCAAATCAGCGCCATGCTCAAGACTGTCCCGTTCCTGGGTAAGCAGGGAGCACGAAGCAAGTCGCACAACCGAGGTCGACAGCAGTCCTCGCCACCGACCGGCAATCACAGATGTCACAAGCATTGTTCTGGAGTTTAAGACGTATTGTAATTCAAAAAGTCGGTTATTTGATAAGCTTTGGGATTTCTCTCTGCAGAGGACCTTCAAACCGATTCTCAGAGCGCCGCCGCTAAAGTCTACAGAGACCAGAAGATACTCCAGGCCACGTCCTTTCACATCCTGGCCACAGCTGTGGGCAGGAGCCCCTCGGTCCTGGGAACTATTGAAGCCAACAAAGCGGAGAGAGTTGCAGAGCTTTCTGGAGCCGCTTGGCCCACTAACGATCCAAAGGTACTGCACTTATATATATATTTTATTTTCCAACATGCCTTTTGCCTTTATATTGCTTGAGAGATAGGAAAATATGTAAATACGTGGGTGATAGTGTTGCAGATTATAAGAGCTTAAGTGAGGCTAAAAGATAAGAACTGATAAAACAACTCTATTTACCTGAATTTGCAGTTTTGCAGCAGCTAAAATGATGGTGTGACAGCACGAAAATCAGAAAATAACAGCAAAATATAATAAATAATTGATATAATGGCTAAATTCACATTATTGCACACCCTCCTTCGTAGTTTAAATAATGTAAATGTATATGAGAATTACATTTCTGCACTAAAACCCTTTTACCCTGCAGAAAGTGGAAGTGGGGCTGCAGTTGCGGGCGCTGAAGCTGCTGTGTGACGCCTCCAGGAAGGCCGACGAGGAGCTTCAGTCCTACGCTCAGGACTGCGTGGAGAGCAGCAGCATCATTGAGACGTACATGGCGCTGGCTAACTTCTGTGACAAGCTGCTGCGAGAGGAGGAGCAGGGCGACACAGGTGAGAGACAACACCAGCTTTGTGTGTTTCCTCGTTGATTTACCGGCGAATGTTTTCCCGGGAATGTCTCTGATGGTTCTTTTCGTTTTCTAGTCGCAGAAAGCCAGTTTCCAGAGCTGATGGCGCTGCCTGTGCATGTGGTGGAGAGCATGTTGAAGGCGCTGAAGATGAACTCGGAGGAAGCTCGCCTCAAGTTCCCGCGTCTGCTGCAGATCATCGAGTCGTACCCGTCGGAGACGCTGGACCTCATGACAAAAGAGGTAAGAGGGTCACTTAACGCTAAAGTGAGTCTGCGTTTTGATGTGATGCATGCATGCAAAGGTGTAAACACTGAATATGTAACTATCTTATGTGTAGATGATGTCAGTTCCCTGCTGGATGCTGATTGGCTGGATCAGTCAAATGGTCGCCCTGCTGGACAAAGCTGAGGCCGTGGCTGTGCAGCACTGCATTGGGCAGATAGCGGAGTGCTACCCTCAGGCGCTGGTTTATGCTCTGATGATCAGCGGTGAGAGTTACCAGTTTGAGGACTCTGCTAGGGGACACAAGCAGCGGGAGTTTGTCAACAGGTGAGCTGCTGTTTCAGCTGTGGAGTAAAGAAGAAATCCAGGTGGGTGTGATTTGTTTTACTGAGATGTTGTGTGTGTGTGTGTGTGTGTGTGTGTGTGTGTGTGTGTGTGTGTGTGTGTGTGTCAACAGGGTCAGGGGCATGTTGGACAAAGGAGGAGCCGTGAAGAACTTTGTGGACGCCCTGCAGCATCTTACAAACCCCGAAATGATCTTCAAGGTATCGACCTCACCTCAAAGTACGAGTTAAGAAATGAAAGCAAGCTGCCGCCTGCTGGTCTTTGACTGTTTTCCCCTGCTCCGCGCAGGATTGGTGGGATGGTGTGAAAAACGAATTGGAGAAGCCAAGCTTTGACCAGAGGCGGATGGGCGCCCTGTACGAAGAGATGCACTCTTCAATCGGGGATCGCAGCGCCGCCGGTCACGGACTGTTCCGCAAGAAGTTCATCCAAGTGTGTAGCTGTTTCCCCGTTTTACTGAACTGATCATTGTGATCATTGCTGCAAACATCTCTTACGACGCCAGATGCTCAGATGTCATATCCAGTCTGAATACGTTAGCTCGTTGGCTAAAACACTTGTAGCTTCTGTGCTAAGATGTTTTGATAGTGGTGCTTCTGCAGTATCTGCAGCATGAGCATGATCAACGTTGCATCAAGTGGCTGGTGTATATTAATACACGAGTTAGCTTTAGCTGTGTAGCTAGCCAAAGTGTGTTTAGCCACTAGTATTCCAAGTTAAGCTAGCCACCGATAGACGATTTATAATATGCAAATTCTTTATTTTGAGGCTGTTTTTTCTTAATTTAACAGAAATTTGGTAAAGATGTGGAGAAACTGCTGGGACCCAGAGGCAGCAAGCTGTTTGAGAAGAGAAAAGACAAAAGCTTCGTGCGCCAGGTGGACGATCTGGCGGTGTCCATGCGTGGGTTTCAGAAGGAGCCGGGGAACCTGAAGGAATACTCGCCGTGGCTGAGCGGATTTAAAGCAGACGTATTCATCAACGAGCTGGAGATCCCAGGTTGGTACAGCTGCAAACAAAACATAGAAATTGCCAGTTTTGACCAATCTAATATAATATTTACATTATTGTTTTCAAAATGCGTTAGTTTGGGAAGTTGTCATTCATTTTTAGTCACTGGTTTGTAATTTATCTGCAGGAAAACGCTTTGCAGACGCAGGCGTGTGCAGTTGAAAAGCTTTAGTCCAAAACCAGAACACTAGGAGATACTGAGATGTTAGCTAAGGCGTAAAGCACGCGTACGGAAACACACACACACCAGGGAGAGAAGGCTAACAAGACACAGGTGGAACTAATCATAGTTAGCAATTAGGAGAAGACACATGGAGGAAAAACTCTGCAAAGTAAAACAGGAAACTCGAGCTTAAAACGTAAGTGAAAGCGAAAAACAATAAAAACAGCTGCAGTTACAGGCAGACGGTTGCTGTCGACAGCTGAAACTGACAGATGATGTAGTTAGCTTGAATAATAAACGGCTGAAATAACTAAAAGGATGGAAGAAATGTGGATTTAAAGCTGAAGCTGCTGTCCTTGCTCTTGTTTTAGGACAGTATGACGGCAGATCGAAGCCTTTGCCCGAGTATCATGCAAAAATATCAGGCTTTGACGAGAGGGTACGTTTTTATTGTTGTTTACTGTAAAATAATAAGTTAAATGGTCCAAACGCACCTTAAAACCCCAGTGATCAGCATGTTCCTTGTACTTTTATATCCCACAGGTGAAGGTGATGACGTCTATGCGTCGTCCCAAACGCCTGATCATTCGCGGGGACGATGAGCGTGACCACCCCTTCCTGGTGAAGGGTGGCGAGGACCTCCGCCAGGACCAGCGCATCGAGCAGCTCTTTGCTGTCATGAACATCTTGCTGAGTCACGACGCCGCCTGCACGCACAGAGGCCTGCAGCTGCGCACATATCAAGTCATTCCCATAACCACAAGGTACTGGGTCTGTTAATCCGTGCATCCCTCTGTCCTTCCAGTAAAATCAGTACACATACTGATTTAACTGAATTGTCGTTACACTGCCGTTCACAGAATTGGTCTGATTGAATGGATGGAGAACACAAGTACACTGAAGGAGTTCCTGTGCAGCACGATGACCGAGGACGAACAGAAAAGGGCAGCGGGGTACAGTCTATGCATTTCGAAACACTGCAAAACAAGTTAATATGATCGGTTGTTGTGAAGGGCAGCATCTTTGCGGTTTAGGTTTTCAAGTTCAAATAGTGCACTGATCCGGTTTGATCTTTTCCTGAATTTGACTAATTAAATAAACATATTGCTTATCCAACAGTGTACTGAAGAAATCTGAGTTGATCTCGTGCAAAAACCTATTTAATTTTAATGTAATTTGTTTAAAAATGCACTTTTATAGCACCGCAATAAGGCAAAAAAAAATATTAGAAACTGACTTTTGGGTTTTAAATAATAAAAAAAGTGTCTAATATGTACAAATGTATATAAACTCTGTTCTCTTAAAGGTCTGCTGATGTCTACAATAAATGGCTCTCAACCTTTGCTTCAAATTCAGATGTAAAGGCTATGGCACTTTACAGTCTGGCTTACAGGTAAGTTCCCTGCTCTGATAATATGAAACCACGTTTTTGTAGTCTTGCGTCAACAAATATTGAAATGTGAGACAGAACTTGAGACAGAGCATATTTGTTTTTTGCCAGGAAAGCGAAACGTGCAGAGACTGTCAGCAACTTTTCGAAAGTGCTGCAGCGCGTGCCCAGCGATCTCCTGAAGTGAGTTAAATCTCCTCATCTGTTCAGTAAAAACTGCCCGTGCGGTTTAACTCTTGGACTAAACCTTTTCCATCTTTTCATGGTTTCTAGGAGAGCTTTTCTGAAGATGTGCAACAGCCCCGAGGCCTTCCTCTCCTTGCGATCGCACTTCATCAGCTCTCACGCCTTGCTGTGTGTGAGCCACTGGATCCTGGGTATTGGAGACCGGCATCTCTCCAACTTCATGATCAACATGGAGACAGGAGGCATGATCGGCATCGACTTCGGTCACGCATTCGGTTCGGCCACTCAGGTTGGTCACGCTCGTTTTGCAGCTAGCACGGCTAAATGTGCTGTTTCGGCCGCATGTAATCAAACGCGTCATCTTGTGCGTCCTCACAGTTCCTCCCCGTGCCAGAGCTCATGCCTTTCCGGCTGACCCAGCAGTTTGTGAATCTAATGCAACCGCTGAAGGAGTCGGGTTTGATCCAGAGCGTCATGGTCCACGCCCTCCGAGCCTACAGGGCCGAGCCTGACCTTCTGCTCAACACCATGGATGTGTTCGTCAAGGAGCCCTCGCTGGACTGGAAGGTAACCCTCACTGCTGTGCATCCGATCAGGATCCTACAGGGGCAACTTGGTTCTTCAGGCACGACCAGCTGTCATCTGGCTTGGGATCTCCTAGGAGAAGCTGGAAAAGGTTGCTAGGGAGAGGGATATCAGGAATATGGTGTGAAAGAGAGTAGCATTAGAGCCTGTTCTGCACATCATTTGCAACCAATGCAAAGGCGATGATTATGCATCATTTGTTATTGTTGTATCTCTTGCTGTTTGTGTGAGTGTTGAATTCATTTAACTGTTCTTTCCTCGTCCCTCCCATTTCCATTACACAGAACTTCGAGATGAAACAACTGAAGAAAGGAGGAACATGGACGAAGGAAGTAAACACCAAAGAAATCAACTGGTATCCCCTACAGAAGGTCAACTTTGCCAGAAGGAAGCTAGAAGGAGTGAATCCAGCTGCTATAACCAGGTACATCATCGAGGCATGGAAATACTGCTTAAATTGTGCGATTTACAACATTTTATTTCCCATTCTTTGAACGCAAACATCATTCAAATCCTGAATTCGACTCTTATTGTTGTCAGTGACGAGCTGAAGCTGGGCTTTGAGAAAGACGCCGCCTTCTCCGGGATGCAGGCCGTGGCCTTGGGGACGAAGGAGCACAACGTTCGCGCTAGGCTTCCCGCCGCGGGCCTGTCGGTGGAGAAGCAGGTGGACTGTCTGCTCGATCAAGCCATGGATCCAAATGTGCTGGGCAGAGTTTGGGTGGGCTGGGAACCATGGGTCTGATTCTTTGACTTGTAAAGCATCTGCAGCCATAGAGATCACTGCATTGTCAAAGTGTTTTGGAGAAGAATTGTCGCAAAGTGTGTCACGGCAGAGTTTACATGGAATGCTCAGAATATTATCTCAAACCTAAAGCTACAAATAAACACAAATAAATAAATAAATAATTCCAGCTCATTAGCAGGGACTTCAAACAATGCTGATTAAGCCCCTATATTGCCTGGATAAATGTCTTTTTAATTCACGGTATATTAAGCTATAAACCTGCACTATAGTTTTAACTGAAAATCATAATATCAAATCAAGTCTGGAGAACATTGTAATGTTTACTGTTTCTTTCACTTCTGCTCTGTTTGAAGGAAACACATCCTTTCCATCACTTTTAATGTTTTGTTCCAGTTTGAAATAAAATAAAAAATGCAAAGCATGCGATCATTTCTGTCGTCTGTTCACAACTAATTGATAGTGCAAATATAACTTTTACTTCAACAGCTAAAGACTTAATAATAATAATTCATGCAAGCATCGGTCGAAGATGCAACACTCCAGCTGAAGCATATACTGAAATACTGGAAACAGAAAGTAGAAGACATCACTGAGGTGGAAGCTAATGTAATTGTGTTGCATTGTAAAGTTGATAAAATGACTCCACCTGTTTGCAGACATGTGTTGATGTGGTGATCAGTTTTAGCATTAAGGTAGGTAAGAATGTGGCTTTTTGTGATAGCAGTTTGTTATAATTGAGCCAAAGCATTTTGTAAAATACTGTAATGTTTAAACAACGTGTTTGGTGTATGCAGTTACATTGCTTTGAGTTTTGAAACTGAAAACTCTAAAATGATTTCTAGTTTCATATATAATGTTACTGAGCTGTTTTATTTATTGAAACATCTAATTACTAATCAGTTTTTCAGCTACACTTGCAGCATTGCTAAAGATGGCGGTACCCGTCTGACCCCGGTCTGTCCACAGAGGAATCATCAAAAATGAGTTTACTGATCAGCATCTACATGATTTTTGATAAATTCATTATGTTTTTAATATCTCAACATAACTGTCAAATTTCAATTGTACAATTTTTCCAACTCTGAATTACAAACACTTGCAAAATACATTTTATATAAATTTGCCATTAGCCTGTTATAGCCTAACAGGTGCTAACAGCAAGTGTTTAGCATTATCATAAAAGTTAAAAGAAAAAACTAGTTTCAAGTTTAAAACAACTGTTTATAAATGTTTCGTAATATTAACAGAAATTTAAATACCAAAGCATCATATATTTATTATATATACATTCATGCTATTTGACCCAAAGCATGCGGAACCCAGAACAACCAGTAAGGTCACTACCCTAAGTAACAATAGCAGGATTGGCATTCGATTCCTAGGCAATGAACGTTAGCTGGTCCTAAACTGATCTAAACTAATTAAAATATATTATATCATCAAGCATTGTTCTTCTCCATTTCAGTCGATTGCTCTGAATCACACGCAAACACACAAAGACACAAGTTACCTCAAAATGAAATTTTATTAAAACATTAGCCTTCCATTAAACATGTTTGCCATGCTTATGTTAGCATTTAGCTCAAAAGCGGAAATATAGCCTTCTTGAGACTACTAACATTGGCATAGACTTAGAGTTGAATGGTTTCATCTCTTTGCAGAGACCCACAAAGCGACTTTGCTTCATTCTGTCTGCCCGGACTGTGCTGCCAAGATCCACGGTTCAGTCTTCCGAGTGTGGAGCGTCTTTGCTGAGATCTCGTTTAGAAAGAGTCGTGAGTGCTCGAGATCGTCTGGAGGACGAGGTAGAGTGCTCTCCAGATCTCGTCTGGAGGACCCCGGTGAGAGCTCTTCCGAGATCGTCTGGAGGACGCGATGAGGTGCTCTTCGAGATCATCTACGTCTGGAGACCGAGGGTGAGGTGCTTTCTTCCGGATCGTCTGGAGGACCCGGTGAGTGCTCTTCCGAGATCGTCTGGAGGGCCGTGGTGAGGTGCTCTTCCGAATCGTCTGGAGGACGCAATGAGGTGCTCTTTCGAATCGTCTGGAGGACTGGTGAGGTGCTCTTCCGAGATCTCGTCTGGAGGACGCGATGGGGTGCTCTTCCGAGATCGTCACGGAGGACGGTGAGAGTGCTCTTCCGAGATCTCGTCTCTGGAGGACCCGAGGTGAGTGCTCTTCGAGATCTCGTCTGGAGGAGCCGTGGTGAGAGTGCTCTTCAGATCTCGTCTGGAGGGCAGGCGAGAGTGCTTTCTTCGGGCCTCGACAGCAGGTGCGTGGCTGGCGCTGCTTTCCTAAAACGATGTGGTTGGGTTATGCGTTCAGATTCCTGCGGCAGTTGTCTCTTGTATTTCTCACAGCTCATCTCACAGTGGTCGCCATAGTACGGGTACTGGCACTCGCACATGGCGATGAAGGTACCTGGCACGACAACACATTTGCCATTTCGCCCACAGTTTTCTCTGGAGCAGGGATCTTCTCCCATTATCTCTTCGTCACTCTTAATGAAGACGATGAACGTCCCGAACATTTTCCCACATTTCCCGGTGAAGAGGGCAAGGGTGGCGATGGTAACCTCTGAGGCTGATAGCTTTCTGGGAGTGCAGAGTCCTCATCGTCCGGTACTTCGACTGCATTGGTGGAAGTCTGACTCTTTTTCTTAAAGGCATGCACGGCTGTGAATGCCTGAGACAAGCTTTTTCCAAAAACCTCTTCCTGACATGTCATCAGTGTTTGTGCTACATCCAAACAGATTATACGTCGTTCTGGTAAGCACCTTTTAATAGCCTCTATAACAGCACCAGTCCTCCTATGACTCCCTTTCACCTGCTTGGCTACGGCCACTGTAACCGTTCCTCTCACTACCTCAATAAACCCAGACACAGCGTGTCTCTTTAGTAATTTTGGCTTGTGCTTTGAGTTTTGGGTCGTAAATGCAACGACCATCCAGTCGTACCTGTCGTATGTTTTCACCAAAAATGACCTGATGCTGTCTGCTATGTCTTGATGTTTTCTGGTGTCGTCAATAAGCTCAAAAACGTCCCTCTCTATGTGAGCAGCGCTGTCAGATATGCATCGCTGGTGTGATGTGAACAAAGCTGAAGCAGACTGGGATGCAATCTTCAGGGCCATGTTAATCCTGTCGTTGTTGTTTGTACCTTTGAATTCATAGTACCTTTCATTAAGCAAATTGCCTTTACACATGAGTTCATTCAAATACAAAAACTGGGCCTTGACGTCTTTTTCGTGACATCTTAATCTATCGGCAAGTAGATCTCCAAGTTTTTGTGTTAGAGATCCTGGTTTAGCTGTCAAGAATTGGTACAGGGCCAAAGTGCTGTCCTCGTATTGGCTGTAAAATGTGAAAAAGGTCGTTTTTAGCTCCTCTTTTTCTGTATTAGTTGTTCGTTGGTAACTGTGCACTAGCTCAGTGTATTTAACCCAGGCTTTCTCTATATTTCTCACCGGCGTTAGGTAGGCGCCGGCGGCCCAAGCAGCCCATTTCATTTCTGCATGAAAGAGGTCAAGTTTAACATGAAGAGCTTTAATTTCAGACGCGACAGTGTCCAGTGTGTCTGCCGCTGGCGACAGCAGCAACAGGGTTTTGAGCGCTCCGGCAATGGGTGGCCCAGCTCCTGGCACCGGTTCTATAGTCGCGACCATGACCTCTCCAATGTCCCTGTAATGTTTCTTTAACCAACTGCCGAGCTTTTTAAAAATGTTGCTCTGCTGATTTTGCTGCGTCACTTGCTCCAGTTGCCCCTCGCCGAGAGAGCTTCCTGGCGGAGTGCTTCGGACAGAGAGGCAGGAGGACACCAACAGCAGGAAGAGCAGGCCTGGAGACGACATGACTGACAACACACAATGAGACGATTACTGAGTGAAACCACTTCAATATGAGAACAGTTTCCAGAAAAGACCTTAAAACCCTCCTCAGTATTGATGGATGGATGGATGTTGGCTGCATCCATTGCTGCATTTGTGAAGTAAGTTGGATCAAGGTCACATGCAGACCAGTTCTGAATGGGTTTATGTAAAATCAGTCACTTCTTGCACCGATAATCCTGCTGTTTCATGTCTGATTTTGAATGTTAAAGCATCCTGGCAGCATAAGAGATTCAAAACACTGCAATGAAACCTGATAATAGATGCTCTACTCAAGTGTACCTACGTTTATCTATGCAGGAGAGTGGTCAGTGCTCCTTTAAACAGCAGTTACATACGAAAAAAGCATAATATGCATCCTGAATAGTCCCATTTTATATAATATAACCATCTAGTACACACAAACAATTTGTCATTATACATAAAATCTATTACAGCAGACCTGGAGGGAGGCTTGGAGCGCTGATGTGCCCGTGGCATGAAGGCTCTGGGGAAGCTGATGGGTCGGCGCAGCGTTCAGCCCCTGGGATAGTCGGTGAGCAGGATCCGGTTGGTTCGTTAGTATTTTAATTGAGCCTTTGAAGAAAGTTCCAGATCTGTCGCCTCAAAACTGGTCAACTTTATAAAGACAGCGGGTCCGCCTACAATGCAGCGTTTCATCCATTTTTGGGCTGACAGAGTTGAGGAGGGTTGGATTCACCTTTGTCCCAATAAACAGCAAATATTGTTTGACAGGATTAATAAAAGCTGCACTTTGTTTCCTATGAATGGATTCTGTAAAGTAAATTTAATGTTTTTATTACTTTATAACTAAATGCACTCTGGTCCATATGTTGTTTTGGCTTTTTTGGGCAAAATCTTAATAAAAACAAATAAAAATCAGTTTCATCAAACAACTGGTGGTACATTTAGCAATACAACAATATCCAAATACAAATTAAATACCCGTTACTGTGGAGATAACTGTTTGTTGTGTTTTTGTAGCTGTTGCCGTGCGAAATGGGAAGTTTTCTTGCACTTCTGCAGCGATGTACTGCAACCAGAACACGAGAATACATTGTCCACAACACGGCCATTATTTGATACCTTAATATGAAACATTTGCTTCTGTATTTTAAAATATGTTAACGTATCTGGGAGTGATGCCAGTCGCCAGTGCTGTGTTTTGTATTTTGAAGTGGGGCAGAATCTGATTAACAAACTGAACCTTTGAACTGGAAAAAAACATATATAAGAAATATAATATACATATATATTATACTCTGTATTATGTGTTTATTTATTTTTATATGTTATTGATAGTAATTGTTTGTGTTTGCCAAAAGAAAAGCTAATATACCCTCCATATGTTTGTGTCAGTATACAAAAAACTGGTATAATTACATGTTGTTGAAAGGATCATAATTAATATTTAATAATAATAACATCTAAATTAAATACTGACAAAGTTTGTTTTCCACAAATGAAACTTATGGTTATATTTAAGCAAATAATCAAGTACTTTCCAACAAAAATGTGTAATCACCGTTGTGCAACTGGAACAAATTCTATATAAAAGGTCTAAAATGACATGTTTAAAGCTCTTGATTCAGAAAAAGCAGAACGACTGTGACCTTTTTAAACTGTGAGGTGTCGACCTGCCCGGTGAGAGGCAGGAAGCAGCGGCTGCGAGGCTCCACAAAAGGAGAACTGACGAAGCACGGGTTCCTCAGGCGCTTGAGAAGCCCAGCAAAGCTCTGCTGGGGACTTTCTGCAAGTTGTTGACTGATTGTCGTAACATCATGAGGGCCGCTCGAGATGCGACAACGGGATAACAGATAAATTACATCTCATTAATACATTTCACAAAGTTTGATTATCAATTAATGTGTTGCATTAACTGTGTGGTCTATGAAGCATCAGGAAACACGTTATTCCATTTACTGTGATGCTAAAACAAAGACAAGCAGCTGATTTTCACATTTGTGGAGCTCGACCCATTAAAAGTTTCTGCTTGAGAAATGGCTCAAAATGATTGATCCTAATTAATTATGTTGATTGAATGATCAATTAAAACCCTAAGTAACTGAACTTGGCCTGTTACAGTACCCACTTTCATTTTAAAATCATTTTCCATCACTTATCTGTGCATTTGTGTTGTATAATTCTCATTACATGGTATAATTGCACTGTGTAGGTCAACTAGAGGGCAAGCACTCTTATCAATATCATCACCCATTGTATGAATGTTGCTAAAGTTCACGTCCCTTTCAACATCCATGTTCTCTGCGAAACTGTTGCACAACTAATCAAACGTTCGATCTCGAACTAATTCCCAATTTCACGTTTCACAACTACAGAAAGAAACATACGCGGAGTCAGTTAATCCATTTTTAATAGATTATACAATCAAAAATAAGGAAACAAGAGTTGAAAGATAACTGCCCGTAACTCAAGATTTCAGTAATGCTGACCAAAGCCAGCAAAACCACAAATGTCACAGTCATTTCCCTCCAAGAATCCATGTTTTATTGTACGACACCGTTCAGCATGAACTGCGTGATGGTGGTGTGGTAATGGGACAGGGTCAGCTGTTGTAGTGTTTGTTCACAGTTTATATCTCAGAATTACTCAGGTAACATTACTGACTTAGAGAAGAACTCCTTTGGCATGCACTGTTCTCATTCCCCCTGAAATTAACACTGTGGTCACTTCTGCACACGTAACACTCCACCGCCTCGTCCTGCCACTCCACTGCTCAGCTGTTTGTTCCCTTGGTCTCTTTGCAGTGCTACGGCGGCTGAATTAGGACAATTACCACCATGTAATCATTGAATCAAGGGACAAATGTCATTCCCCCACAGTAAAATGTGAATATTGTGGCAAAGTTGCAAGGAAACCTGGAGAAATTACCTGGACAGGTGGTGTATTAGTGTTATTTTTGGTCACTGTCCAACGTCCGTGTATGTAGTGTGAGGTTTTGCTTTTGCTTTCTCTGTAATAAGTGTCATTTTAATGCATGGGTTCGTAAACCCAAGTAGCACAGAAAAAAAAACAAATTTTGAACATCAATAAAAATAATTTCAACATTAGTAATCACTTTCTGTTTTTAAAAAAAAATTACATATAAAATAAAAAAATATCAAGTAAAAGACGTAACAGCCCCGCCGCAAAAGAAGGGTCGGGGGGGGGGCAACAGCTGTTTGCCGGCAGATCAGACCTGGGTTGAGGAAAGGCTGCTGTCGCTGAGGCACCTTCATATAAATCAGCCGTACAAACAGTCTGACAGTCGCTGCTCTGCATATATCTTCTTCTTTTTTTTTTTTTTTTTTGCATCGTGTTAAATGAGCTGCATAAATAAATCTGGGTCGAGGCGACTGGAGAGAAAAGAGAAGGTTTGGTACCGGTACAAACCAACATTTCATTTCGGCAGCTCGCCTTCAAGCCAACGGGGCCTCGTGTTGGAGGTTAATCCGAAGACGAGGGGCCGACGGGATGAAAACGCGGAGCCGAAGCGAAACATGAAACGTTTTAAGGTCTCTGGGTTAAGGCGCAGGAAAGCTAGGTTTTGTTTTTAACTTGCGTTAGAAGACACTTAGAATACAAACAATGAGAACAACAGAAGTACCATTTTAGTTTTGACAACGTGTAGTGCATTCACTCTCTACATAGACATTATTAGATCTTTTTACATTTCATTTATAATTAATGACCTTAACTGCATTTAATTAGGCTGAAATCTACCAAAGTGCATGATGCATATTTTGTTTTTTCCATGTAGGAACGCCGTGGTCCATCGTGTCTGTCGGCTGTTTCCGTGTTAGTTTTAGTCTTTAATTTAGGTTAAAGCAACGATTAGTGTATTTAAAATTCAACTTTAGATTAAAACACCATCCAATTAGTTTGTGCATGGCTCGTTCTGTCAGACGTCGCGCCAGGGATGCAACGAGAGCCCGGACGGTTGCAACAGTACACCGACCCCGCTATCACACTGATGCACGGGCAGCTGACTCTGCATCCGCATCGACAGCTGACCTTTTTGGCTCCGTCAGTCACATTCAGCAGTGCCGCGGCTTCACTGACTCACTGTTTCAGCTGTCCATCAGTACGACACGGCGGCTCAGACATGAGGTTCACATCACTGAGGCGATGCAGGCCGAGGTTACGGCTCGGGAAGAGCTCCGGGGGGGCGATTTTTAAAAGAACACAAGTTAAAAAAAGCCGAATGTGTGTTAGCAGCGGGCAGGTTTTCCATTAATTCAGCTGTGGGGGATTAAACTGGGTCAGTTTAGACAAGAACATGTAGCAACACGGTCCGTAAAGCAGACAGAAGACAGAATAACTGTTAGCTTGTTATTGCTAAAATAAGATTTAAAAAATACTTTTTGGTTGCCAAATGCAGGCTAAATTTCAGCTGTTTATACTATAAAATCAAAAACAACATTTACGATTAACCTCCTTCCAAGTTGTGCTCTTTTAAAAATCCTGAAATTAGCAGACTGTTGTGATTTTCCCCCTTCGAAGAACAGAATCGTTTTTTCTAAATCTGTTGGCATCAATTAGGATTCGTGTCGCGCCGTGAACACCAGTGGGCTGACGTGAAAATGTCTTCATGAAAGTGCCAAACGAGTCAGTTCAGTTAGTAAATACAAGTCACAGACTTAAAGCAGGCTGGGAAACGCCCCCCAGCCGTCCTCCCCACCCATACAGTAACAAGGAAATAAGTTCATATTATACAAAAGGAAACTCTTTGTGGCTTGGTGTGCATAGCATATATACTGAAGGCATGACTTTCTCCGCTTCCTCACAGGATTTAGTGTCATATACTGTTTGCTATATCTTGGGCCTCCACCCGTTTATGAACTGCATGAGCTTCGTCACCTGCAGCTTGCTGAGCTTGAAGTCCTCGGACAGGATCTCCTCGGTGAGCTGCAGCAGCAGATTCCCGTCGATCTTCTCGGACACGAACAGAGACACGATGTCCTCCGGCAGGCCGATGAACCGCAGAGACCTGGACACCTCTTCGATGGAGAGGCCCGCCAGGCTGGACGGCGGCTGCCACTGTGCGGTGGCCGGAAAGGACGGACAGCTCGGAGTTAACGAGTCGCAGATGGAGTATATCTCTTTTGCGCCCTGCTCGTGTTGAGTCAGTGAGCAGCTCGAGGTTTCCTGCTCGCCGTCGCAGATCGAGCCGGGCGGTAAATCCGTGCACGTCTTTGCGCTTACATTTGGTTTTGGTGTTCTCGGTGGCAAGATGGGACACGAGAGGCTCTGCTTACTGTTAGACTCCTCTATCTGCCTGTCCCGGTACATTTCTGAGTTGTAACTTGAGGATTTGGTGCAAAACTGATTGAGAGAAGCTTTCTGCAGCCTGAAGTCCTTGCCGCAGTGGGCGTGCTCCCGGCCGTCAAAGTCAACCAGGCTGGACGTGCACGTCTTCGGGGTGCTCGGGGATCTCTTCCTGGGGTAGCTGTAGTAGCTCCGACAGCCGGCCGGCAGGAACTCATCCATGCAGTGCGACTCACCTCCGCTGAAGTTATTTGGCCAAGACAACCTGGACGACATCCCGTCCGACGGCAGGCTGCCGCTGGGCAACGAAGGGTTCGGCTCCGTGCAGTTGGATTTACCCCAGCTGCACGGGTAGCACGCGTGGTCTTGTGCGTCGGTCGCCTCTGGCTCACACGCTCCACTTCTGACGGAGGGGGAAAAAGGGTTAAGTTGTGAAACACGAGCACGCAGACGTCATCATACGACTTAAATATCTAATCTGACGTGGATAAAGAAGAGAGAGCAGGTTAGCGAGAAACTTTAATGTGCTGACGTCGCAATTCTGCATTAAAATGTGAGATAGTACAGATGAAATGTCTAAATGTCAAGTGCAGCAGCTGAGCAGAGGAAACCAAAACCTAAACCTTTGACCTAAGTTGTCTCACAACCTCACACACACACACTCTCCTGTTTGTGCCTTTGTTATTTCAACAAAAGGACTCATGTCTGCTGTGAAATGCTTCTTACATGTTGTGGAGACCAGATGAATAGTAGGAGAGGGTTGGACTTGGAGACCGTGTCTCTTGCTGCCGTGGCTTGGCCAGGACGGGCACCGACGGCAACTGTTTCAAACTCCGCGGCGGGATCGGCGGGGCATTCAAAAGGCGACACTCTTCCTTCACCTAGAAAGGAAATGAACGGACACTGAAACTGGCGTTAACGCCGAGGCTGTGGGACGAGGACTCTGTGGTAGCAAGATCTGCTGCTCCCGCTGCTTCACGCGACTACCGCTGAACGACTTCTTCATAAAAACAACGCGGGTTTGTTTGGTCGCCCTGTAAACTGATACACCAGATGTCCCCGCTGCTTTACTGACAAACCTGCTGCTCATGCACTGTTTGCCGTAGTATTAAACTGTACTTGCCGTTGCCACAGTAACCGTGGGTGTTGCTGAATCAAGCGAGACTGAAATCTTTAGGATTACGACTTCAAGCGCGACAGATTATACTCACAGCTTCAGACTTGGGCGGGACCGGCGGGGGAGTGAGAGACACTTCTGGACTGGTTATTGCACCAAGAGGACAAGTGATGGGGTAGGACAGGGCTGCCGTCGTGACGCAGCCGTTGTTGACGCCTCGATTTCCCTCATTTAAAGGAGGTTTTGGGATCTGACCTCTCAAGTGATCCAACCACAGCTCCTCGTAGGGAACGTCCGACCTGTTGAGGGATGGCTGTTGGTTTGTGCTGTCCAACAGCTCAGAGAAGAAGTGTTCACTGTCCCCGGGCTCTGGGGGGCCGCTATCAGAAGGCAGGAGAGCCCAGTCTCCACATAATGTCATGCAGCCCTGCAAATTGACCTCACTGTTGCCGTGCAGGTTGCTTCCATACACGCACACAGATAGTCGGTGGAAGGACTGGGTGAGCTCGTCCCGGGCGTAGGTTAAAGAGCTGGGAATCTGCACGTGGTTGGGGCACCCGTTGGAGCTGCCGCTGCCCCCGCTGCTTCCGGTGCAGCTGCCGTTCCCGCTGTTTTTCTTTGGGCTTTTACCGTCGTCGCTCCAGTCCATCCGCACATCCCGGACGGCGCGAGAATAGTCGTCTATGTCGAACTGCTCCTGGCAGAAGGAGAACCAGCGATGCACCATCGTGTCGAGCCACAGCTCTCCCTGCAGCAGCTCCTCCGGAATAATAAACCTAGGCATGGCCATGTGAAGGGGGAAATGGATGGGAATTATTTTGTTGCTCCGCAGGATGCAGCACACAACCACTGTTTTCGTCTGAATGTTGACCAGTTTGTAGCGGTGACCCTCCCGGATGAGGTGGAGGTCGTGCTGGTTGCGCGGCGGGCTGCTGGGTACAGTGACGTTGACGGGGAGACGGGTTTTCTCCACGATGTTCCTGATGGTGTGCTCGCCGTCCTGCATCTGAAGCTCCAGCGGGCTGCAGGTGCTGAACCTGCCTTTGCACTGGAAAGGCAGGCTGATGCTCTCGTTGGTGCGATGGTTCATGCAGATCAAGCACGGCATTTTGCCTCTGCCGATCTTACTGATGGAGTTCAGCTTCCCGATCTTCTTGAAAATAGTGTTAAATCTTGATTTTTCTTTGGAGGTCTTGGCGTAGAGGATCTCAGCCTGACCCATCAGCGTCAGTTCATCGCCCGTGCTTAGTGTAATGTTGTAAACTTCAGTGTCTTCATTGCATTCGCCTGACGCCATCTGTGAAAACATGACAGAGAACGCTCAGCACTGAGCACTGCAGAGGAGAGCGCGTCTACTCTGTGACAGCATGAAAACCACTTTCTGAAGCAGCACACCAGAATCCACCACACACACACTGCTGATACCTTAACATTGAATGTGATTTCTTCCATGACATACACCCTCTCAGGGAATGCTTTGGCAACCTCCTCCACGCTGTTGAAGTACTGCACAGGCTCCTTGACGTCTCTGTCCTGCTCCAGCAGCTTAAACTGACCTGAGGACAAGTCAGACGGGACAAGAAACATCCGTATTGGCTTGTGCTTTCCAGTGAAAGTATGAGTAAAAACAGGTTTGGGATCAGATTTCACACATTGCTCTGATACTGATAAGTCGCACGTGCAGATGCAGCACACCTTCGTAGTGCACTGGGATCTCTATTTTGGGCCCAATGACATAGTGTCCCTCCTCCAGACTGTGAGCAGTGATAGTCGTCCACTGACGGCAGGAATGAATCAAGAGGTAGTCATTGTCTCTGAGCCCTTCGACCAACTGACCTGCAGGAGTGAGAACAAGCCAAACGCAGATATGATAACATGACCACACCTGACAGTCCACACTGTAATGTATGTTTTCCTGACGAATGTCACGATCACCATTTTCCACTCTGGAAAAGGAGCAGCCAGACTCACAAGTATACCACTTGTGAGCCTCACTGGCTGCTCCACTCGGGCCGAGGCATTGGATTACTCAGTGCAATTAAGTCACTATCCTCCATGGACAGTGATTAATGCCCTAATCTATACCTCTCTAGAAAGCAAGCTCTGCCATTTAAAAGTCCAATAAACCAACACGACCCTGCACAAAGAGGCTGAACAGAGCGTGACAAAAGACAGGAAGAAGGAAAGTAAAATTGAGCTATCGGCGACTTGAAAGTTGCTCTTTTTCAAAGTTTAAACCATAAAATACTAAACGTGCTTGTTAGCACACAGCCAGCAGGCTAAAGAGTTTGGAAGATAAATCCCACAATACAAGCGTCTATGATTTTGTTCTAGGTTCACCTTCATGTCACTTCACTGTTGTACTTAAATGTGCATTTCATTGCACACAGGTTCAGATCAAATATTAAGTCTTGACTCTACAATGAATTTGACTCACGATGCAACAACTGTCACTAAATAATTGCAATACTCTGCACAAGTGCCCTTGATGATGTCATGCACACACTTTCTAGTAGCCACTGTGTTGCACAATTAACAATCCTTGCCTCTATTTGTTGTCTCAAACATTAAAAACTATTGGTATCGTGTGAATAGTTGTTTTTAGTCTAACCTGCTGCTAATGTCTGCAGAGTGACAGCAGAGGACATCCATAAAAAAACACTGCTTTGACCAATCAAAGGTGAGGTTTGCATGCCAGACGTAACTTTTAATTTTTTCAGAATAAAAAAAATACGAGTTTTAATGACAACAAGACAATAACTTGCAGAATGGGCACAATAGGATGCACAGTAGGGTGACAAAATCTAAGTTTCTTTCCTTACAAACGGGTTGGTTTGCCTTAGCTGCTAGCTAGCGATTTAGCAGCTAGCATTAAAAAAACTTAGCAAAGCTATAGTGCTACAAAGTGCTATAAAGCTACCAACCGTTGTCCAGTTTGACAATTTGAGGCAACCTGTAGGCGCCGACGAGTTGATCTAGCGGCAAAGACGTCGTGCTCCACGTCACATCTTTTAAATTGTTGTACAACATTGATCCAAGGTCCATTTTGCTAGCTCACATTAGCCGACTAGAGGGCTAGCGATGTGTAAACACGGTCGCGAGGGGCTACGCTAAGCTAACCGACTCATTAACATATCAGCTCTCCATCTACAGCTTTACTTTTGCTTCTTTTCTTGTTAAGTGTCACATTACACTACGTATCGTTAAGGTCCGTGGTCTGATAGTGTAGCAGAGCCATGTTTGTTTAGCTAGCGACGGCTGCATCAAGGCGACTGAGCTGGAGTGAACTAGACGCAAAACGGAAGTCCTTTCAAAATAAAATCATTATTTACTTTAGGGGTACACTTGATAATGCGAACAAAAAGGGCGAACAGTGCAAAAAATGACGACCTTCTTGGTGAAACCTTTTTAAGATTATAGAGTAAGCGGTTGTGTGCTAGAATGCATGGTACTGGGTCTTTAGATGCGATTTATTTTTAAAGATATTTAGCGGAAGTTGTAGTTTTGCGATGCAAATCGTGGCACTGGTAACACTGAGAAAGAAAGTGGAGAAATACAGTAAATTTCAAAGTAAACTCCACGTGGTGCCACGGGTGTAAATGCTTACATCCATCATCACCCTGCACCTCTGCGCTCAGAAGCAAACAGCTAAATAAACATTAATGAGAGGCCGTATAACCTGTTATCATATCGCAACACCCACACGCGCAGACACATTGCATTGCCACATGTGTAGTTGCCACAAAATCACGTAGGGGGAGACAAACAACAACCATTGGCCCTGGTTGTGATGCGGATGTGAAGGCACCAATAATGAGACTGTCATCACACTTCCTGATCTCCTTGGTACAAAGCAGAAGAGCTTCCTTCATTTGGTGTGTAAGTCAGGGCACTCCTAACCTGCGACTATGTCTTTCCTGGACACTCTGCGCCAGTGGGACAGGGCCTCAACTTGTGCTGACAGAAAGGATTTGGCAGAAGCACTAAAGATTTTCCTCTCCATCCAAGAACCAAACTCCAAAATCAGCTTTGACATTGGCTGTCTCCATCTTCTCAACCAGGACCTGGATGCTGCAGAAAAGGTATGGCGGACCTTTGGTGACAAAATGCAAACCAAAGCATTACACACAAGTGTTCTTGGGTTTTGTGATGCTGTTCTGAAAAATCCTGTTCAGTTGCGGCTGATAAAGCTGAGATGAGATGCTGTGATAAGTGGCAGTCTGAAGTGCAAGTCATTGAGAAAGAAGAAGTGGAGCTCACCGTTTCTCCTTTCTTCCTGAGGAAGTCACGGTGTTTTCTAATGTCTTCTCAGGCGTTTGATTGCAGCATTCGCAAGGACGAGCATTTGGCTGTCGCCTTCTTTCAAAGAGGAGTTACGTTTTACAGACAGAGGAGGCAAGACGCAACGCTCACCTCAACATAATTCACTTTCCCCATTTAACACTGTGATTTAAAAATACTGTATGATATTCACACCGTGCTTTTATTATCATGGAAAGTTATTTTTAATCACCACTTTTCTTTAACAGTTTCTAAGGTTTATTACATGCAAAATTGCTCAAATTAACTGTTTATTTACTTTTATTTATTCAAAGGTATGAGGAGAGCTTAGCTGATTTCCAGCACGCCTTCAAAACACTAAGAGGCAACCAGCTCATCGATTACAAGGCGCTTGGCCTGCAGTACAAATTATATGCATGTGAGGTGAGAATCAGAAACGTTTTTATTCGTCGCTGCTGTCATCGGCCATTCTTTCACATGTTCTCATTCACATTGTAAGTGATTAGACAACAATCTTCCAATGCATCATCAATGTGTCCCGCTGCAGGTTCTCCATAACATGGCCCTGGCCGAGGCTCACCTGGGTAACTGGGAGAAGGCTCAGGAAAACCTCGTGAAGGCGCTCGACTACAAAACAGACGCTAAGCTCAATCTCATCGACAGAGCTCTGCAATCCACCCTGGTCAGCTAACACTCAGTCATGCCACCACTTTGTCATGCACTTAACTCATTTTAGCTCTTTAAATGTGGTCAAATTAAACAAAACCCCAAACTGATCAATGTTCGGGTGTTGCAGCTCTTCAGGGCGAGTTGATGCACCCACCTGCAGCATGGGCTTTTAAGTGGTTGCTAGCAAAGAACCTGTTATTAGCAAAAGCTCTAATGGAGCCAGTGTATTTGAATATCAGTCAGTGAAGAGTGCTACTTGTTCACACTGATGTAGCTCAAAGTGACTGTATTTATTAGCCTCAGTTATTAGCAATTTAATTATGATTAGCTGTTGATTTATTAATCCCTGTGATTCAATTTCACCCACAGAAGCAGAAACTATTCAAACTGGTCGAGTACCCATCAAAAGTGCTATTCAAACCAAACAAGCACTACGTCGCTCAGCTGGAGAAGAAGGACTACCTGGGCAAAGCGAAGGTAAAGCCCCATCCAGTGACGCACCTTTGCAGTAGCAGTGGTTTGTACTTTGGCCGAAACACAATATTTGTTTGATCTGACATATTTTGTGTGATCTCTTCAGGTCGTTGCCTCCGTCGTTCCTCAGGACCAGTTCTCTGGATTCGCCCCATTGCAGCCCCAGGTGACACAGCAAAAGAAACAAGCAACAAAACAATATGATGACAAAGAAAGCAATGTGTTTTTATCCATTTATTATGTTACATCACATCAGAAATATATTATAAGGATGCTTTTAAAACCTTAAAAGCCTCTAAATTACCCTCAACCAGCCTGTATTGGTGGTGTATTGATGTGGTGTTTGAACTCAGACTGCTGTGTAATGCTGAGCTGCACCACGTCACCACGTCAGCTACGCTTAAAAGCACTTCCAGCACAACTGACGGGATGCTTTTTTGTTTTTGTTTTACGTCTCACAGGTCAAGGATGGTCCGACTTGTCCGAAAGAACCTGAAGTTCTAAGGTAGAACTGTTGATGGGTTTCCTGCACGCAGAGAACGAAGCAACAGAAGAAACAGGTCTTGATGTAGAAATGAAATAGAAAATGAGGCTTCTTGGTGTCGTGTCTCGTCCGCACAGGGCCTTAGAAGGAGAACCACACACCGTCCTGTTTGAGTTTGTCCCAGAGACCAGCGATGAGTTGGCTGTAGTGCCGGGCAACATCGTGTTCGTCCTGCAGAAGGGCGCCGACAACTGGGCCTCTGTGATCTTCAACGAAAGGGTAAGATGTGCAGAATCGGCAGCCTCTGCACCGTTGTGCACCTCTGAAGGCGTCCGGCTGGCACCTGTGTTCTTCATGAAATATGAATGGAAACGATTGCTCATGTCATGTTAAGAGAATCTGTGTGCTCCTGTCGAATCCAGAGGGGACTTGTTCCTTACAATTACCTGGAACGTTTGGAGATCTCCTTGGCTTCTAAACAGAGCGAGGTGAGGAAATGACTTCTTATTTTCTGTGTGCACTCTGCAGGTTTTTGCAATGACACATGAGGAAATGTGGTGTTTCTTCAAGTTTTGTAACACGTTGCAATCACATTGTTATTTTATTCGTATGCTACTGACCATGGACAGGGAATATCTGAGCCCCCAACTCGAAAACCACCGACCAGACCTGAAAGGAAACAAGGTAGACCTCTATCTGCCACAGCTCACACAGTGTCTGATCAGTAAACAGCTTTGCAGGGGCCAGCTCGAACCATTTGTCATCTTCAGCGCTAACTTGTTATGTGTGTTTAAGGTCCCACTCCTGGTGGCAGCAGCAGTGAAGATACACAACCCAAGGTATCCTGACTTAAATGCTTAATTTGTCCGGTCCTGAAGGAAAACATGAACCACACAATCTGCCAACATGTCAGGCATTCAGCGATGACTTAGTTCCACCAATGTGTCCTTACATTAACTCCAGGGTGTGCCGCCCACCAGCAATTCATACATCGTCAAAGTTCGATTCACCTTCACCTTCGCCATCTCGGTGCCGCTCAGGTCTCCGTACGAGGCGCTGATTGAGAAAATCAGCAAGAAACTGAATCTCCCCTCTGCCGCAGTCACCCTGAGGTACGGCGCACGTTTAGATAAAATACGGTTTAAGTGTTAAACTGTGCTCCCGACAACTGAACTCAACCCCCTTTTTCGTTGGATTTAGTTTAACCTCCGGGGCAACGGTGCAAAGTGTAATCAACGCCGACACAGAAATGCAAAGTGTGTGGAGCTCTGCCAGAGGCCGGCGCATCACCTTGTGGTGCAGCGCTAAAGAGGTGCGCATGTTTATATGTGTGTTGATACCTATATTTGTGATTGGAGCCTGCTTATTGCCTGCAGGATCTTCCCGATAAACAGTGTGAATGCAGTTTTGTCAGGGTGGGTAAGCAACACTGTGACTCTGTGCAGCTTCGGGTGCTTCTCAGTATGAGAATGGCAAACGTCCAGCGGGGAAACATGGGACTGGAGCACAGAAACTGATTTGCTTTAATTGTGCAAATAAACGAACATTTCAACACCGAGTCTTTGTCAGAGCCACAGAGATGTGATGCAGCCTCACTCGCAGTAGCCCTACAGTCGGGTACAACAACAACTGTGGCACCCACTATTTGAAGGACGCTCTAGAAAGTGATAATCTGTGTTTGTTTACAGGAGACTGATGGAGAGCCGCCGCAGGAGGAGGAGGAGATTCACCTGGTGGCGCTTCACTCCTACCAGTCGTCAAACCCAGAGGATCTCAGTTTTAATCAAGGCGATACGATCACGTTACTCTCTAGAGGTGAGGCTTCTTTCTTGTTGGCCACATGTATCCAAAATACTTAAAATACTGTGATTTGACTGGGAAACGTGACTCTGATGCATTCGTGCATGCATCTCTCCTTGCTGTTTAGTTAACGAGGACTGGTTGGAGGGGCAGTGCAACGGGAACACCGGTATCTTCCCTGCAGCCTTTGTGGAGGGAGTTCCAGTCAGTGACCAGTGATTTAAAGAAATAAAAGTAAACAGAAGACGGCAAAACAAGGCTGTGATCAAAGTGGAACAGACCAGCGCCTGCTTTATTAAGTGTGATGAGTCAAAATCACGTGTTAAAGTCTGTGATTCATAAATTATTATTTACAGTTTCCAGCAATTACAAGCGATGTACTTTTATACCTGTCACTGCAGGCAGACGTGATAAAATAAGTCTTTTGAATTAACGGTGGGTTATCATGAGGCCGCTCCCTCCTCCTCGTAGGCAATAGCTATGCCCTTCCTGCCCTTTGCTGCCTTCACCACAGGGGTCTCTCCCAGCTTCTGCTCTAAGCCTCGCCAGCTCCGCTCCGCCAGGAAGGATGCTGGAGAGAGAGAGCATGAAGCATTGTGTCAGAAATGTGTAGTTTTAATAAAATGCTCACATGCACAAGTTGTAACAGTTGCACAATCCTGCAATAAACACGCGCGGCTGCGTGGAGAACAAAGCAAACTGTGTGTTATCTGCTTCGTACCGGCTGAGCTGGCGTTGGCTACAGTCAGCGTCTGGTTCCTGAGGACCACGGAGGAGCCACACGCGGACTCTGCAGGTTCACTGATCAGCAGGTTCTGGCTTCGCAGAGCTCCTGTGATTAAAGACACGTCAGGCTCATCGGCCTCCTCCTGCTGCTGGTCAGTTAAAGGCACGTGACTGCGACCGCCTGGTGCACAAAACATCAAAACAGAAACAGAGAATTACACTTCAGCAGCTCGAATAATGAATATGTATCCACATTAGAGGCTGTATGCATGTTACTGAGCATGTTTTCAGATGTTGGAATCTACTATAAAACATGTTGAGTGCTCAATCCTGCAGGGAAAGGCCAAAATATAAATTAAATAATACATTTATTTCCCCAATTTTTCAGTCTCTAAACATAAAAACAGTTAAGAGTTAGTCGATTTAGGGATTTCTGATGTGAATAAAACCCACTCTGACCTGGCAGGAGATGTCGAAAGTCCGTGACGTACTCCTCTGACCACTCCCTCTTCCTGTTGCAGGCCACCTCCATCTCAAACGGCGTCACCACAGGTTTGTAGAACTCGCTCGAGTCCAGCAGCGAGTTCTCGGGGCACGCGATCAACACGAAAATGTCAATTTCCAGGAAGTTGGCCAGTTTGGGCACGTTCAGTTTCCCCATGGCGAACATGTAGCTCTTCTTGCCCGCCCTGCTGATGGTCTCCTTCAGCTGCTGGATGATGGTGAGGTAGTCGGCCACCCCGAGCGTGCCGACGAGGATGCCGACCACATTGGCGTCTTTGGCCCTCTCTATAGCGTAATATCGCTTCATCAAGGCGCGGTTGATGCTGACTGACTCGGCCCTCCCCGTCGTCGTTACGGGGTCAAAAGAGCAGAACGAGCAGCGGTTCCAGGTCATCATGAAGTTCCTCAGGGTCGCTCCCTCTTGTCCCACGTAGAACATGCTGTACTCTGTTACGCCCAAACCGCCTTTCAGCGTGAACTGCCTCCCAAACTGACAAATAACCCGGCTGTCGCCTCGCTCTGACGGCCGCGTGTCATCGCTTCGCCTCTTGACCCAGCCGTGACTGTAACACCGCTCCCCTTCGACGACGAGCTCTGAGGTGACGAGGTTCGGATACTCTGGCGAGAGGAGCGTCAGCAGATCATCTGAAAAACAAAAATGCATTGATAAACCTCAAATAAGACAAGACGTGAATCGGCTTCTACGTATCTTCATCTTAAATCCAGGGCTTCATGGGACGGCTTACTCATGGCATGAACATAGTTGACATCGTAGAGCAGGATGACGTGACTCTGCGTGTCAGGGTGGAGCTCTTTGAACGCCGAGGCGCACTTCTCAAGATCCACCGGCCTCCGCTCAAAGACGTACATCAGGGGCAGCCGTTGGGACGGGCTGAGGCAAGCGCCGCCGTAGTGCACGATGCAGTCGGCGCCGACGTGTTCGGCGGCCACCTCGTCCACGCAGCAGCTGCTCGAGAGAGAACAACGACTGAATGTACGCAGCACCTTCATTAAACAGACGGACGGGTGAATGAGACCGAGCGTTTAACTTACATCCTGTTTGGAATAATTTAAAAATATCAGCATACCCATCAAAATAAAACTCAAATCAATCAAGGCAGTGCTTGGATTTCCCACCAGAATCCAGGCTCTAAACACGACAATATGCAGCATATGTGCCATATCAAACCGTGTCAGGCTGTGACTGATGATGTTGTTACCTGCCATAGGATGTGTCCCCCAAAATAAACAGCTTGGCATTAGTGTTCCTCTCAATCTCTGCTGCCACTGCAACTGAATCCACCAGCAACTCATCAGGAAACTGCAGAGCAACCTGTGCAAAGGGATCATTTCAGGACACATGAACTTCTCCAACAGGAGCTCCTGGAGTCCACTGAACTAACTGAGAGTAACACCCGTGTCCACCTTTTCAAACTGATGCTCGCTGATGAAGTCGCAAGTTTTCTTTATCTGATACAGCTCTTCGAGTTTTTCCAGAGGGGTGTTCGTCTTCGCTGTCACGTCCACCACGCGCTGAATTACACTTTCCGAGTTGCTACTGAACGCATCAGCCATTGTTGCGCAGGAAACGGTCAAAAGCGCCTGCGAGAGCACAAATAACTGTATTTCAGCGTTTCAACATAAACAAATGAAGCTAATAAAACATAAAAGTCACACCTTTAACGGTCCATTCTGCAGTTTATAATGTACCATCTACCACAGCCTTACCTGAATTAGCTTAGCCGCTAGCTGATTTGACTCCAGGCGTCCTTGTTTATAACGGGACTGAGCAGAAAAGCATCACTTACAACATGTGACGTTGTGTACTTGCATTGCCACGTTCGTGTCAACTTGCAATTCAATGTCATGTGTGTAGCTGTTGATGGATAAACACCTCTTTGACAGCTACACACGTGCCGCTCCGCTGTAGCAGCCTAACCAGGACAAGCACTTCCGGTTCAAAGGCTTTTCAAAGTAAAAGCAAAGGTAAACAGACCGAACACTTTGTAAACACTCGTCCTGTGTTTTAGTCGAACTTATCATGTAAAGCAGGATAAAAGCATAATGAAATGACCATGACAACGCAAAATCAAATATATTAAATATATATATATATACACACAAAATCATTAACAGAAAGAGGTAATTTGTTGATACATTGGTTGATATTTTATTTTATTCAAATAACATTTCTTCATCAGTCATGTTATAACATTTCTGAAACCACAGAGCATTTAGATCAGTGTTAAATATCCGTGATGATATGGAGTTTGAGTGGTCAAGGGTCACACTGACCTACGTAACATGTACATCTTTATATACACACATACAAAATAAATACACATGATTTAAAAAATGAATTTCAGTTTAAAACAACCTTAAAAGGGTCAGTGTTAAAATGTCTGGACGTCACTGTTTGTACAGAACGGAAAACTGAAAACTGAACTGATCAAAACCTTTTGATAAACTACTACTTATCAACTTTGCAGCAGCCAAAGGAAACAGCTTCCTCAGTCCGGATCTGGTTGCTCGTTTTAGGAGAGATAAGAACACGATTGCACTGACAGTTCAAGTGTTGTTTACATCCAAATACGATAAAAACCCAGGACCACGGTGAGACAGGTGAATACTGAACCTAAAAAAGAAAAAAACCCCAAAACAGTTAAACACTTATTTTAATTTGCCAAATGTTTAATATATTAAACAATACATATAAATCAACAAATGAGACCATGTTGCATTTTTAGCCTGACATAAAGCCCCACAGTTTAAAACAGATTCTCCACCACTGAAGGAGAAACCCCAAACAACTGTCATTAATTAAAAATATGATTATTACTTAATGAGAACTGATTACAGCGATGCACAGGTGCCGCGACCTACCTGCGAGGTATTTTATCGTATCCAACTTGTGAGACTCTAGCATGGTTTTCAAACCAGCCACCTCCGTGTCTATTTTCATGTTGGTCTGAGTTAAATAACGCTCCTGCTCTGCAGTCTGTAAAGAAAAGGCAGTCAGACACAGGCGTTAATCCTGCAGGCAATAATCCTCACTTACCACATGGTGCAAAATTAAAACATAAGCAAACAGTGACGCTCATTATTACAATATAACTGCTTTTTTAACCTTTTATGCTTATATTTGTAAATAATGGAGCAACAGTGAATGAGAGCAACAGTATTCTGCGTTTTGCACAACAGTAACAGTCTCTGATTGTCACTAATCTGTGTACAAACCATTTCCATAATGTCAGTTCGTGTTTCCAGAAGCTTCTTCTCATGCTCCGCTTTCTGAAAAATGATAAATGCTGTTTTACCAAGAGGAGAAAGACATGGTACTGAGCTCGCAACCATCTCGCTGGTTTTATTTATCATGTTTATGTTTACTTACCAACTCTTTCACACGGCTTTTCTCCAAATTCATGTCCAAAAAAGTGTCTGACCGCACTTTGTTCATGATGTCCTGCACAAAGGGCGGAGTCACAACAAAACTGAACACTTATTTTAAAACATCTCAGCAGTTAAAAATGATAAAATGCATCTAAATAAATAAATACATCTACTATGAACTGAGGTGTGAGCATATCGGAATAACCACTTACAGCCAGTTGGACCTTGAGCTGCAATAACTGGATCTTGAGTTTCTGTGAGAAAAGATTCGAAATGTATTTGTACATTAGGAAAATCAGTCAGACTGATTTTTATTAGGTTTATTTATTGCATTCAGTTTTTTAATTAAAATGAGTGCTTTGATCATCTAACGGGCTCCAAACTTAATTTTAACATTTAAACAATAGCAGAAACCCAATGCAGCAATGACTTCTGGGAAACGACTAAAGCCGTTTACCTCGTTCTCTGCCAGCAAAGTGGAGAACTCGCTCTTCTCGAGGATTATCATGTCCTTCTTTACGGCCGCTATCTGAGACATCACGCGCTGCAACATGATCTCCTGCCAAAATGGAAAAAAAAATCAGTTGAACATGGAGAAAACGCAGCGCAGCGAAGCAAAATACTCACCTGGACCCCAAAAAAGGACAAAAGAGACGCACAGTTTTACAGTTTTTAGCTGCAAACACGTTAATAAGAGCGGACAGTCGTTTGATGTGTGATTTTTAGGTGCGTTCATACTTCCAACAACACATTTTGTCGTCCTCGCTTTTATATTTTCCAGTATTTTTGCACCCAACAGGACACTGAGGGATGTGATTATTCATTTCTGTCTCTAAAACATCAAACACCTGCGTCCAGAATCTGCCTGGCACTGGACAACAGTGCTCACTGAACCAATCCCGCCATCAGCAGCACAGTTTAGAAGCATTTCAGTCAACGTATGTGGTGTAAAATAAGGCTTGTGTGTATTTTATTGTACGTCACACAGTTGTACATGCAGCAGACGTTGAAATCTTCATTACGGAGTCAATTAGGACTTAATAAAATGGATTTTCTTGGACTAATATGGCATAAAAGTGATAAATCTGGACACCCTGAGGTGTAAAAACACAAATATAAATCATTCTTGATATATTACTTGTCTCCCTTGTCTATGAAACACACTCAGTCTCAATACTGTCTATGAGTACTGAGCTACACTCTTTAATTAATGTATATAATATCAAGTAATATTGAAACAAGCATATAAAGGACAGATGTCTGCTTCATTATCAGTGTTATTATGATTTAATATAAACTCATAGTTCTGTTTATTATCTTACTGTGCTGCTGATGCTCGTGCTGAATACGTGTGGAGGTTAAACACAGTGACATTTACAGGGCTGGAGGAGGAACACACAGGTGTTGACCTGGTGCTTACAGTAAGTGTGCAGCACGCGCTCCGTCAGCCTCACCTGCTGCGCTTTGGTCACCATGTCGCTGTAGATGACTTCCATGTTGGAGTTCGTCATCCTCACCAGGATTTTAACCATCACCTCGGCTTGTTGAGTCGTGAAGCCTGTAGTGATGCTGGATGTTAGCGAGGAGAACGAGCAGAGCGGGGTGACAGATTAACGCTGTGACGCTGTTTTGAAAAGGAGACAAACCGTTTTCCTCAAAGAGCTGAACGACAGCGTGCGTATCGAAAAACAGCCGCCCGCCTTCGGACTTTGGTGCACCTGGCTTCAGGTCGTACTGGGAGGCTTTGACGGAGGTACTCAGCTCTGAAATCCAATGATAAGAAGGTGACTGTTCAAGAAATCATCAGTGGAGATGTTTCACATTCTCTTCATATGTCAGCAATCACCTGAATATCTTTTCATTTATGTTTATTTAATGTATACTTGTCTATAATATTTAGAATTTAAAACATCCTTTATGTGTCGCAGGTAACGTTCATTCGTGGATATGACATTAGCTTAAAATTAGCTTCTTTTTTATTAGGAAGCAGCACAATAATAAGGACTTATGTACACTTCATATGTGATAATTAGACTATTTATCTTACAAAGCAACAGGGAGAGATACTGTAAAACTAATGTTTCAGTACTTAACTTGTGACAGACACTGGGATTAAAGCCTGTTGTAATAGTTTCAAGAATAAATGTAGCAATTTACTTTGTTTAATAATCATATTTTTTATATTCTGTCATTTTTAAACAAACATCACGTCACTTCCTGTACTGCCGCAACAAACTAAATCTTAAAACATTAATAATATTTTACCTCGTCTTAATTAAGTTTAAGATCAGTTACCACAATCCAATCCATATATGTACCTGGGTATGTACCAAATCCATTTTATAGGCTGCACTGAGGACAAACATTAAACAAAACAACAACAACAACGACAACACCTTGTTAGGGTGACACACCTGGAAAACTGGGGGACCTTGTGACATATTATGCAAACAGAGTGTGGGATGTGGGCAAAGGTTTCAAATGACAACATTAAGCATCAGGGTCTGGGCTGAGGGCTGGACAGAGTTTAAAGTGAGACGACTTTTATTTTGACATCGCAAATTAAAGCGACAGTGTTGACAAACAGGTCTTATTTAGCGCGTTTTCAAATGTCACGTGACTTTCCATAAACGACAGTACCTTTAATTAGTGATTGCGCCTTTAATTTGTGCCACATGTGTACTGTGGCAACGCATTCAGGCACAGTCTTGGTCTACTACACCTTTAAAACAAAACTAAATACACATATTTAATGTATTTAAATATTAGTTATGGGGCTTTTAAGAAGTTACCTCTTGCAGAAAGATGAGAGATCTCGAGTCCGGGAGCTCGTCCCCTTCTCAGCTGCTTCTCAAGGTTGCTGAGAGGTGGAGCGCCGACACGCCCGACGCTCGGTGATGTGCAGGCAGCTGTCAAACTGCGGACTCTGTGCGGATTAAACGCGACGTCGGGCCACTTTTCCGCGCGCTTCACGCCGAAAACGTGAAATCTCGACTGACACCGTTTGAGCACCATTGTTGAAGTTTTGTTTTCCGGCTCGCGGCGAGGCTTCACTTCCGTCTGAGAGAGTTCCTGGAGAGATCAACAACTCTGCCGTGGATTCATTTTCAAGTTTTCAGCCCCAACATCAAGTGAAACACAAAGAGAGGCGGAGACCCACACTTCCGGTCACACACTTCAAAATAAAGCTCACCTGCGTCACAGCTGCATAAGGATGAGCGATTTTAATTAGATATATTGACCCTAAAGCATGAATTATCTTTAAATATTATGATGCAGATGTGTGGCAAGTGTAATTCTCCAATACATCCTCCAATGTTTAATATGCAAAACACATCTAACAACATCCAGAAAATCAATTTGGCATAAATATAATACATTGCATTGCAGGAATGGTACTTTTTAAACAGGTTTTGCATTAATTTGTAGCAAACTCAATACAGCTGCTATCATTTCTGAATCACACTTTCCAGTAAATCCTGTAGTTTTCAGATTGGATGCCTGTTGTTTTTACATAATGTACTGTATCTCCATCTAAACTCTTATTCTTTTCAACTGTAGTGATTTTGACACTTTGTTTTGATGTATAAAACCAATTTGTTGCCCATGAAATACAGTTTACGGTACAGAAATGCCTCATTTTTTGTGTAATCATCAGAAAATTAACTAAATACACAAACTTAATCTTTACCACTATCCAGTCTGCATTTCCTTGTACTCCCACCAATTTGCAATATTCATATTTTAGTTTAAAAACATACTAAATAGCAACAGTTTTGCTGCACGGTTCACACAGGTTTGTCTCTTTTCAATGCAAACCATTACATTATCTCACCGTGTTTGGTTTTTGCAGTGATTGGTTAGAGTCTTTGGGTGAGCGTGTGGACCCTGTGCTGTGATTTAGCCTTTTACCAAGATGCTAATCAACAAAAATGAGTGTAAAACCACACAGCGTCATATCAAAGTTGATACTTTTATAATGCACAAGTCAGTTTCACTACAACACAGATTATATACACACAAAAAAATAACACAGAATCCAAAAAAAGCTGCAGTTACTGGAAATTAATCTTCTGATTGTTATAGTATATCAGCTACAAAGCATCAGCACCTATGTTTTCTCCATGGCAACAAGGAATAAAATGTGACAAGTGTCTTTCTGACTCTTTCAGGAGAAGGTACTGCTCAGGACAAAGGGGAAATACAAGCTCTACTGTTTTACAGCTGAAGAAGTAAAGTCAACCACCTGCCCTACAGCGTATTAATGATCATTAGTTCAGTTCTAACTGGCAACAGTGTGTTTTTATTGTCACTTTGTTCAACAAAGATATGGCAGCTTTGGATTCACTGCATTTAATGGCAAACTGGTTTGCATCCAGATTTGATCCGGCCTATTATCACACAAGCTTATGCACTAGTAGATGATTTATTAGATGACTGCTGTTACAAAACACAACCTGTTTTTGGAAAGAGTGTGTAAAGAGAAAACTTCTGTGCTTGCAGTAGTTCTTGACAGAGTTACTGAGCATTGCTGAGGTTTTTTACCCAAAGTGTTTTAAGGTTTAGCTCATGAGAAAAGGACAATACAGACAGATAAAGTGGCTGCAACCAGAACAACAGCAAACAGCGATAAGAGCACAAAGATTTGACTGCGCTGGCAGAGAGGCTGGTGTCCGGGCTGCTCCTCGTCAACAGAGTGCACACCCAGGGAGACGCTGTCTGCGCTGCTGAGCGGGTCTGCGTACTGCGGCCCGCAGGGCTCCACCATCCAGCGCAGCACGTTCACTTTCATCTCCATGTCGTCGATCATGAGGTCGATTTGGCTGATCTCCTTCTCCAGGGTGCTGCGCTCCTGGATCTCCAGGCCGGCGGGGAGGGCCGGGCTCTGAGCCTGGTTCAGGTCTGGCAGGCTGAGCGCCCGAGCTGCAACCTCGCTGCCTCCTCCTGCGTTGAATTACAATCAGATCAACCAGAGAAAAGTGTTTAGAGTGGAAATAAGTGTTCAACACATCAACCTCTCCTTCTGGGTTACTCAAACCCCTAATTAAAGGCAATAAAGTATAATGAAAATGTAGTGTAAACATAAAGAAACATCTCATTTTTAAAAATGAATTACAAATAGCTGAAACATATCTCTCTGTATTATTACACAGTTTATGTTGCTGCATTAGAGCAGAGTATGTTTATGGTGAGAGAGTTTATAGTTTTCTCAGTGCTTTCATATCATACAGTTATTATATGATGTTATTCTGTGATGAGTAATGAATAAGATCTGGGAAGTGCTTCACAAGAGTAAATGATGCTGAGAATCGCACAAAACAACCGAAATACATATCAAATACAGCAGATGGTCACAGCAGCACTATATCCTACAATAAATCCACCACTGCGGATGATTATAATGTTAATTCAACTTTATTTTGGAAGGTAGCTGTTCAACAGCGTCACAAACAGCCTCCAAAATGACCATAAAGTTGATTCAGCGCTCTTCACATCTCTTCACGAACGGTGCATTTATTGCAGGACTGGATTAGTTTTAGATGGGTGTCCCTAATAAACTGACCAGTGTTGGTGCAGCTGTATGTCACTGTGTTTTTACAAAATCAAAGGGAGCTTTTAGGGAAAGAAGCATCTGCAGTGCTCCTGAACCTAAGAATCTAGTTCATCTTGAGTGTAGCTGATGTTTATGGTAATACCTGGAAATGTAAAGATGAGAAGATAGCACGATAACATTTTCCATTGTGCCCATTTTGCTACCTTTGCTAAGAAAGTCCTGGTTAGTCTACCTCCTTCAATATTTTATGTTCAGGGTTGTGGTTTACCTTGTAGACCAGTCTGCACCAGGGTCTCAGTGTTGGCCAGAGAGATGATGTTACTTATGTTGAAAACTTTGCACATGTCAACATGGAGGAGCTCTAGGCTGGAGGAGAAGGCCACCCAGAGGAGCTCCATCTCCTTGCGCTGCTCCTCGGGCAGGGTCTTGTCTCGGAGATGCAGGGTGAGGTGACGGCGGATGGCCTCGGCCAACTTTTGGGCCTTCTCGCGCGTCTGACGCAGCTCATCCCGCAGCTGCAAGCTGTCCGTGCAGCCACCGACACACGAGGCCAAGTGCCGGTAACATGCTACTACCTGTATGAGGATACAGGGCTAATTGATAACGTGCATATGGCTACAGGCAAGAAGCCATCTTTTTTCAGTTTCCAGGTTGTTTGATATCAGTAAAAGTGCCTCGACTGTGCACCACAACTGATCAAGTGTCGAGCAGATCACAAATTACTGTCGCAATGACCTTAAAAAGCCCTCTGATGATGTTCGTTCATGAACATATTCATACCCCAAATTTGAAATTAGTCTTTAAACCAGTGTTAGCAAGACAAATCAGACAATATGAGTGCTAACTGATTAGAAAATGGTTAGAAAATGATAAATATACAGACTGTGTATCATCTCCAGCTGCCTGAAACAATGACTGTAAAATGTCTTTGTTTTTAAATCATAATTCACTTGCTAACGCAATGTTTTATTAATAGACATTAGCTTAGCCATGGAGGATTATCAATGAAAAATATTAATAATCTCATTATCGATCTATTTCTAGATAAGCCAAAAGAACCTTGTGCACTGCACAATGCTGCACAAAATACACATCATTTCTATTATTTTCTCTCATTTACTGTTGAGAATTCTTCATATAACCTCTGCTGTGAAGCATTGTAACAATGACACATCATTATAAGTACAATAAATTCTTAGACTTGGTGATTCCTAAAGTCGGTTTGCAGCAGTGCAAGTCTGTATACATGCAACTTAGCAAATATTAAGCAAATATTTAAGCATAAAATATGAATAAAATGTGATTGTAGACTTTTTCTCACCATGCAAAAATATTTTAATCGCATAAATTAACTGCATGCCTTTCGCAATATTAAATATTGCAGTAAATCATAGTTCAAACAGATGAATTTGTCCATGCCAATAACTGAGGAAAGAGTGCCCGGCATTATCTAACACAGATAACGGTCACAAAGACGCAGTGGAGCAAGAAATTCTTTTCAGTGAGAGTGCCTTTTTAGCCGCAGGGGGTGGAAAAAGATGTTTAGACGTCCTGTGTATGTTTTGTCTGTGAAATATTAACATTAATGTTGTGATGATGGTACAATTGTTGACGCAGAACACATTTTTCCAATCTTATGCAACACAATCCAATATACAAGTCTCTGATGTTTGCATATAAAATACAAATAAGCCAAATAAAGTGCTTTTAACATTAAATATACAAAAAAATTATACAGATGCATCTTTAAAAGTGGCCTGATGTATAAAAAGTGTGAAAACTTGGAGCAGCTTACCCTTATCAAAGAATCCACCTGCGCCTTTCCATCAGCCAAAGCCTTGTCTCTGCCAACTGTGCAATCATCGCCCACTTTGTTATTTACAAGTGGCATCAGGATGACTTGTCCAGAGTCTCAGACTCTGCCACAGCAGGCAAGATTTTGGCCCAGCGGCCCTTCACTTCCCCGGCTGCCCCTGCTCCTCTTCCTCCCCTGGAAGATGCTTCATTCAATGGCTGAGGGTTGAGACACACTCAGCCCCAAAGCGGCGCGATGCATCGCAATATTGCGCTCCAGTGACTAAACTACAGGTACCAGACATGCTTCGGAGGCTGAAAAATGATCCCACAAAGAGCCAGAGGAGGGAAAGTCAAAGTAATGAGGGAAAAAAGTGCAATAAAACTGATGTAACTCTGAAGTAAGGTGCTAATCCTGTGATTGACCCCTTTGGACTGACGCAGGCTAAAACGAACAGCTAATCTCATTAACTATCACTGAGACCAAAGAGATAGAAGAGCAGCTGGCTGTCTCGACCACAATAGTCCTTTCAGTGAGGAGGCGGCTGCGCTGTTGCCTGATGCACACCGCGCTGGATACACTACATTCAACTGGGAAATAAAGCTGATATGCTTTATCACAAATAGTTTCTTAGCATGGGGGAAAGAAATCTCACATTTCTTATGCTGCTCTGATTAAGAATTAAGGGATTAAACTGAGAGTGTGAAGATTTACCAATAAACAAATTAAATAGAGACACACTTAAGGAACTGAAAGTTGTACATGGTTTCTTTGTCCTGTTGGGGGTCTTTTGTGGTTTACTTCCCCCTCAGGCTCGAGATAATGGATGGCCTCATTTGACCAGGTTGATGCAAGGTTCAGCGCATCCCAAGCATGAATTCCCTGGTGTGACATCTCTATAGCAGTGTATGTATGCATGTATAACAAGGTTTCTGTGTGTGTGTGAGGGGGTGAAGCACAACATAAGAGAAGAAACTAAGGAAGTGATAACGTCAAGATAAATGACGTCATGCCTCGAAGTTTGAGCAATTACATTTTATTAAAAACCAAAACAACAGCATTAAAAACATGATAATCACTCTACAACACATTAAATAAATAATCAGTCACTCATATCTCACGTCCTTTTGTCCAGATAACTGGTTTTCAGTCACCTAACTGTTTTTCTGAGGGTTCGTGTAGCCGTTCCCTTGCGTGGAGATGTCACCGCCTCCCTGATGTTGGCGAGCAGGCCTCGCTTGGTTTTGGGCTGCACAGGGGACTTCTGGGAGAGCTTGGCAAGCTCCGCCTTCAGAGAGGCGATCTCTCTGTCCTTCTCAACGTTCTGCTGCAGGAGGTTCTCCATAGATTTGGTCTTTGGGGGGGGGGATAAACCATTCAGTGTAGTACAATTTGAAAGTTTCTGGATTTGCATGTTCAACTTTGAATCGCCTCACCTGATCATCCGCCTTCCGCTGCACAGCCTCCAGGTCAGCTGATTTCTCCAGGAAGTCGTTGCTGACCTTCTGAAGCGTTTCTTTGAGCTCCATCAGCCTTTTCTCTAAGGACAAAATCAACTAACCCGAAAGGTTAAATGCAAAAACTGAATAAGTAATTGCAAATCCAGGGGTTTTGAGGTGCATCATTTAAAGTCCATTACCTGTTGTTTATCCTCACACATTCTCTCTATAGCACATTTTTCTCTGTAAAGCCGTTGGCATCGATCGTCTGCTGCAGCGGGAAATGAGACGAAGTGATGAGCAAATTTATATATATTAAATAAAAGACATTATGCATTTTTAAGTGCATGTTGGTCCACCCTCACAGAAGCTTTACGGCTGTCAAATCATTGAATGCATCAGTTCTTTCACAGACATTTTGAGCCTTTAGTTCATTCTTTCCAAGTCCACAGTTCTGCAGATCACCCACAGATAACTGCATTGTGGCATTGGAGAGATTAGCACTGGAAGCCCAGAAGCATTAAAAAAAAAAAAAAAAGCAAACAAGTGACTGTATGGCACCGTGTTCATTACCTCGTCCACCAGCATCTGCAAGACACTCAGACGGGGCCTCGGCCAGGACGGAAATTATGTAATAAAGTGAAAAAGGTCCCAAACCCACACTTGTATGCAACAAAGCTTCATCAAGGTAACACTGTCTTACAGTGCTGTCCTATTCTTATTTATACAGTTTCAGGCCCTTGCAGCCTCAGGCAGTCAAACACTCACTAGGTGAATTCAGCGAAGTCTGAGGCTTCGGGTTGGACAATGGGATTGGACTTCTGTCCATTCATAAATGTGCTACAGTATGCTAACCTGCTGCTTCAGATGGTACAGTCCGACTGGCTTGGCCCGCTGTTGGAGCTGCACAAACTCCTCCGCTAGTATTGGACGTTAAGGCCTCCAACTCTGACACTTTACGTTTGAGGGCCTACACAGGAGATAAGTGGCACATTTGATCTTTCAGTGATATCCCCAAACTAACTGAGAATCGTTACTGTGACTTTAATTGTGCACTCCAAGGTTATTTGTGATGAATTCTGGTCCGAATCAGAAGACGCTAAGATGACATACCTCCACTTTCTCCTGCTCGGCTATGAACTCATCGAGAGGCACGTAGTCATCTTCCAGATTGTTCATAGCACACTGGTATGCGTGCTCTTTGATAGCATCCTTGTACATCTCGAAAGTGTTCTCCAGCTTCTCCTGGTAGCTCTCCTTCAGCTCCTCTATCTGTCGACTAAACATTTAAAGCAAACCTTATTTCACCAGACTTGGTTTCATTTCGAATAAAAACTGTGGGAGATGGTGGCTGAATTGGCCAGTGGCTATGATCTCCCAAAACCAAAGATCTTTTGCAAGCGAGAAATAACCTACCTGCGGAGTTCTTCACTCTCCATGAGCTGCTGTAACATTGCATCCCCCATTTCCTTGCGAATCTCCATTTCCTGAACCAGGTTTCTTCTTCGCTCGGCCAGGAGTTTAGATCGCAAGCTCTCAATCATATTCACAATCTCCTAGTAGAATTAAAGTAAAGTGTTTAGTAGAGATAGCTTTGATCTGAGCAGCGTATCTTCTAAAGAGCGAGGGTTAAATATTCACTACCAATTGTATTTGCATAACACTAAACAAATGCAGGAGTGTACAGCCTGTGCTAGCAGCTCTGTAACGCTGTGCTTAGACATGGAGCTTTGAGCTAATTGCTATTGAGCATCAAAGAAGGGGTCCAAAAGCTAAAAATGTAACCAGGGCAATTCATGGAATCCCTCAAGTAAGAGGGATTCCTCCGACCATGAACATGCAAACTTTGATTAATCAGTTGAACAGCTGAGATATTTCAGTTTTGACCAAAGCTGTAGACCATCTGACCTCATCTCCCAAAGTCATCCTGCAAGACATGTCATAGGTAGCTGGGGTTGGGGTTGTATCTAATGCTACAAATACAACTGGAGCACATCTGATTGGAGGAGTAGCTGTACATTATGTGGCAGCAAAGACATGTCAGCCTCGTCCTCGTCGTCAAGCAGCTCCTCCTCTGACAGGTAGCTCTCCAAGGCCTGGCTGTCAAGCACCCCATTCCTCACCAGAGGTTTGCCATCACGGCCGACCAAACAGGGAGCCAGAGATCCCAGAGGCTTGTCTGGGATCACCTGCACCACCTATAGGTAAGCACAGGTCAGATTAGTGGTGCTGGAGATGCGAGCTGCTTCCTCTTGTGATGTTACGTACTCAGACTAACCTGTTTGGCAACAGCAGAGAATTTCATAACATGGAGGGTTTCGTCATATGTGGATGCACACTGGTTGATGTTGACGATCATGGACGCTTTTCCTTTGCCGCAGAAGAACGCCTGGAAGAGCTTGGTCAGTTTGCTCTCTCTGAAGGGGATGTAGCCGTTCTTCATTCTGAACAACCACAACACAAAAGAAAGGATTTACAAAAACATGTGAATCATCAGGGATCATTGCACCGCCGGCTATCATCTGACACATTCATAACTAACGCTACCGGTCAGTCTGACTGTTGCGAAGGGCGGTGATGCACTTCCCCAGGATGAGCAGGGAGTTGTTGATGTTCCCGGCCTCCTTCAGCCTCTCCCCGAAGGTCTTGGTTTTGTTGCATCTTTCTGAACCAGCCAGGTCACACAGAGAAAACCTGAGAAATGCAAAGCAGTTTGAAGATCGCCATCGTCTGTACTGGTGCTCCTTTCAATGTGCTGCCAAACCAGGTACAAACATCTTTCATTTTGGTCCAGTGGAAGAATGGTGCTAAATAAAATCAGATTTAGCATTATCATTGCATTATTTTCCATGCAGACACCACTGAACCAACAGAAAAACTAATATTAGGTAGGAAACGAGAGATACTCACTCCGAGATCCTTTTAACTGTGCCTTCATTGATCTTCAGTAACTTCATGGTAAATATGCTGTGGCTGTAAGGGAAGCTGCTGTGAGTTTTGGGTTAGGAGAATGACACCGTACTTCAGATGTGGTGAAATGAATAGTTTGCCTCCTGCTCGATGACTGGTTCATCTTCGTGGCTGCGGCACTTCTGTTCTTGTTTCCGAACTGCAGGAGTTTGCAGGCTTCGCCCAGCGTCTGGATGTTGATCCACCTGAGATCTGAAATGAAAACACACACATTTTGTTTCTCAAGGCTTCAAATTGAATCCAAGAAATGGGCTGTATAAGAGTTGTCCATGAAAGCAGCAGGAGTACCAGTGTAGGAAGCTAAGCAATGTACTTCTGCGGACAGGGTCAGCAGCAAAACCCCTTTTGTCCAACCCATTTAGCTTCCTACAGCAGTACTCCCGTTTCTCTAAACTGGAGGTGATACCTCATTCAACCCCACCTCACCTTTAACGTAAGCATTTCCGGCTCCGTCGTCACACACTCGAAGAGCAGCTCGTTTCTTGGACTTTGAGCACATGGACGGTTGAAGCAGATCGTACACACACTCGTTGTAGATTTCAAAGAATGCCACCCATAGAGCAAACTGTCCGCTGTCTGCTTCTGTTGGGTTACCGCCCAACACTAGAAGGAGAATATAGGGAGGACAGCAAGTCAACATCATAACCTCTTGCCTGATGGAGTTCATACTGCAACTCTAAAATGCACTGCAGATGCATGAAGAGCATGTTCAGTGTGCAGATTTATTTGGAGCTACCCGTCTGATCGCAGGACAAAGACGAGGATGAGAGCGTGCTGGTGGAGCAGGACAATGACTCTAAACCACCACTGGCTCTGAGAGGATCACACTCCTAAATGGGAGCAAAGAAACATGGAGCGTCTCCTCCAAACAATCTTAAATTCTTAATATTTTTGGGGCTTGAGGTTTCATACAAAGTCCTCTTACTTCTTTGACTGAGGCAAAAATGGCAGCTTTGGCACTCCTCTCCTGCTTGACTTGGTCAGGATCCAGATATTGCGCATCATTCCTGAGGTAGGGTTTCAGGTCCATTGCCTCATACTGACGCCCTTCAGTGTGGTGAAAGGTGGCGTCCAGCACTCGAGGGAGTATTCCCGGCTCTTTTGCCGTTCCTAAAGACCATTTCACAGCATGTTTAAACCTGGTAGAAGACCTCAATCAATAGCAATGATCATTAAAATGCTGCCATGTTTCCATCTTGACCTTGGATTGTGTAGGTTTTCCCAGCATTAGTTACACCGTAACTGAATATCAGTGCATTCTTCCCATCCAAGAAATCCGACATTTGACATTTGACAGTGTGCTCAAACAGCTCAGACTGCATCATCTCCGGTCTGAAAACCTACAAGCCAACAGAAAACAGGTCGCCTGCTAACTGTGCACGGCTGAAACTGGCACAAAGCTTATCTTCTATCACATGTTCAGGCGTTAAAGTGCTAAATATTCCAAACTGTGCAGACCTGTGAGAAGGAGAACTTGTGGAAGGACATGCCGATGCCTTTCTCGCAGCTCTTCATGGTGGCAGAACCCTTTGGTGCATTCAGGGTCACTGTCTGGCTGTTTTCTATCACCACACAGCCCTAAGGAAAAAAAAGTGCTTTCGAATGAAGACTGACATGTCTTTAAATCAAATCAGGGTCCGAAGGAAACAGTGCTCAAGAAGGTCTTACTTTTGCTATACAACCATAAACTGCACCAACTGCAACACTTACAGACATAAGAAAGTAGGCTACAGAGTAATGTCCAGCTTTATATACTCTGTGTGACCCTTGTTGCTGTAACAAACACCACAGCGTTCATATCCAGTGCTTCACTGTACCTGATCCTCATTGTCAGAGAGCTCCTCCTTGGAGAAGGGCCTGACTCTGAGATAAACTCTCAAGGTCTGCTGCTGCTGCTCGCTGCCACCCAGCGTTTCACTCTTCAGACAGAGACGACAACAATCAGAGATGAGAGGAGTTCAAAAGCCGTGATGGAGGACATCTGAACAGGCATCTTTACAAAGTGAGTGTAAAATGAAGTCTGAGCTGACAAAAGATTAAAAATCATCACCTGCTGGAGTGAAGTGCCGACAGGAGGAACAGTACAAGTCAAATCCATGTCAACAGGCTGCATATCGGGGCTCTCTTCGCCCTTCAAATCAGTATTCATCTTTAGGGAAGGCATCTCCAAAGTGTCTACTGATTCATGTGCAAATTCACCACATGCACTGAACAAAGCTGCAACAAATCCTCTGCACAAATGCGCATTTAACAGCGCCTGACTCTTTGGACGATGATTCACAAGAGATTTTTGGCCTCAAAAAGACTTTTTTCATGTAGGTCTGCTGAAGCTCTGCCGCTGAAAATCAAGGAGGGCTTGTCATCAGTTTTAATTGAAGGCAGGTGTGATTTCAGCAAATCACCAGCTCTGAGCAACCAGCTCGGAGAGCTCTACTGGAGCTTTAGTGCTATAATTAATTCATTAAATGTAAATATGAATTTTAAAGCATGAAAGATTCTGCAGCATCAGCCAAGAATTAAAAAATAAAAGTTAAATCCTTTTTAGATTAACACTCAAATAGAGCAAAGATTTGTTGGTTTAGTGTTAAATATGTTAAGCAGTGAGTCTGGACTCAGTGTCCCACTGTGTTCTGACATATTGTGAGTAGGAACCATGACCACAGCAGCATTTCTGAACAGAAATCCTCTAAGAAATATATAATTGAATTTATGAGCATTAAAACACAGCTGTTTATTTCCTTATACACAGGAGTTTGGCTACTAAACAGATGTGCTAGATCTTAGATGACCTGGAACTCGTGGTGGCAGATTTAGCTCATATTAGCAAGCAATAGCTAGAAATGGGCGATAGGGATGATGGACATGTGGCCCAAGGTGTTAACCAATAGCTGTTCCTGTTCCTGCCATTCTGTTGTGATATTCATTCAGATTTCAACTCCTGGATTTGGAGAAAAACAAAATAACGTCAGAGTAAAAGCACAGCTAATACAGGCAGCGGGTTTTTCTTTAATAGGCAGTTTACCTTTGTAATGGAGGTATTGTCACAGCTGTTGAATAGACACTGAAGTTTCATGTTCAGCATCATAAACTGAGTCTACAATAAGAAAAATCAAATCCAATTTCAAATCAGAAATCAGACTAATTGCACATAAACACTGTGCAATTACCAGCTTTCCATGAACAGAACACCTGTCACGACTGCCTGAACACAGCGCTTTGCATTGAAATTTAAAGTGTCATGATAATTTTTAGTGTAAATGAATGGAAATGAGCGTTTCAATAATAGTTGCATGTCCAGCTCATTTACAGTTGCACTGCCTCGCATGGTGTTGATTACATACTGTGCAGTGATTTAGCTTGTGTGAATTTGTGAGGTTTAGATGTGTGTGCACCAGACAACAGTCTACTTAAAAAGTAATAATTATGAACTATTAGCTTAGTCGCCTCAGAACATGTGCTGTAAATACTGAATGCAGTAATACCTCAAATACATGCAAGTTCAATGGAGTTTTACATTAAGTTGACTGGTTAATGGTATTTCTTGATTCAGTCTCTCACACAGTAAAAGCCCCAGACAACAACACCACACCACAGTTTCCTTATTCATTTCTTTATTGAAACGTTTGCATCGTTTATGCGTCAGCGATGGTAACTTCAACCTCTACGCCTGGTTCGATGCTGATGGAGGTGATCTGCTTGACGATCTCAGATGGGCTGTGCAGATCAATCAGGCGCTTGTGGATCCTCATCTGGAAGCGATCCCAGGTTTTGGATCCCTCACCACAGGGAGTCTTTCTGGTGGTGATACGCAGAGTCTGGAAGGGAGGGAAGAGAAACCAGACTTTTAGCTTGACCAAGTCAGGAAATAATCCACATTAGCGCCAACCATCTAAGGTGGGACATAGATTAAACCATGCTGCATTCAAGTCCTACTCAGGTACAAAGTCTGTGTAGCCTGTGTACGTCATTACCTTGGTTGGCATGCGCACAGGTCCCTTCACCTTCAGGCTCTTCTCCTTAGCCCCACGGATCAGATCTGCGCAGACTACAAAAAAATATAAACTTTAAAACACAAATAACCAGAAACCGCATCACAGTGGTTTCATAAGCCATGGCTCAGAATAGCGTATACGGTCGTCAGAGTTCATCAGATGTAAATTTTTATCCTCATAGCTCAGGTCCATGTTCCTTTTTCGCCGCCAACTATGTTGAACAGACTCACCCTTCTCCAGAGATTTGACGTTGCGGCTGGTGAGGGTGATGCGGATGCGGTGGATGGCGACCTCGGTCTCAACAGGTGCCTTACCGGTGTCCTTGAAAGCCTGCAGGAGTGACAACAGTTATCAAAACACTGCACCTGTCACAGACACTGTCACTGGATTTAGATAACATGGGGCACCAACATGATTTTGTAAAGGTAGTGTACTGAGCATCTCCCCGTATTACACAGTAAGAACACTGGCAATCACCTAAAAAGCCATTAGTTTAAAAAGTTAAAACCAGTTGTAATTATGGCGATTAATGACACCCACTACTGTAGCATGTTATTTGTAAGTTTAGGACAGTAACGTTATCAATTATTCCAATGATTTTAGTTTCAAATACCCCTGATAATTACTGAGGAGCACCTGAACGCAGCACCGGCTAACTCGCACGTGGAGCGTCAAGTATTTAAATCATTTCACCTCAGTTTCTGTATTTGACTTAAAGCAACCAAGTAACGTCAGCTAATGTTGGTCAACTATCTATTGTGCCAGTTATACGTTTTCGTAAATGCTCATGGGGGTGAAACCGTTGCTAACTTGCAACTTAAAGCTCAAAATTCAAGCAAATATTGCTTAAGTAATGTTACTTAAATGTATGCCGAACTATACAATTAAGTCTTATAGTCTCGGGAAACGTGGTAAATCCCATACTGATCGCTTAATTGCTTTGTAATACGTGGGTCGCTGTTAAAAAGGTGAATAACGTGTGGCGGGACAACTAATTCAAGCGACAGAAGCTATCGGCGTTAGCCATCCGCTGAACTTAGACGTGAAAGTTAGGCTTTACAATAATAAACTTAATGGAACTTAGGTTTCCGGTAAAGTGGTGTAAGTGGTATTATAACAGCACATACCATTGTGAATACTCCTGACCGACTTATTCGGAAGAAATTCAGGCGAACAGCGGTGAGCCAGGAACAGGCGCCACCAACGTGGTTAGCTCTTCACGAAAAAGGGCGAGCAGAGGCCCGTTTCCTGATTATGTACTGTACATCCGGGTTTCTCATTCTTCTTCTTCGGTGGTTTATACGAACATATACTCAACAGCGGCATCTGGTGGCCACGCTCGAGTATTGGCTTTAAAACAGGTCTGTAGTTTCTAACTATCACCACTAGAGGGCAGCAAAGCGGAACTTCAGAGCTGTGCGCAACATGAATACAAGTAACATTAGCTTTTAACTACAAATAACTAGTGATTAGTGAGTGGTAAATGACAGACACCTTCATAAATAAATGTGAGATTAACCAGTATTCATAATAACACACCCAGTGAAAGCATCATTGCTTTCAACAGTTGTCACCAGTATGAAGGCTAAAAATATCACACACAAAACGTTTTAATTCAATATTATATAAAGACATTTGACAAAAAATAAACAAACCACTTATATACACAGAGTAGATAATAGATATAAATAGATATAATATAGATATAGAATTTGTGGCACAAGTGTATTCAAATTAATTAGATGGGATGATACAGATTTTAATATCGTTATTTTATACACGATAAATATGAACACGCACAAATACAATCATTTTGTATTATTTTGAAACTTGAAAGAATGAAGAGTGGTAGTAGCAGTTCATGTATATGACCACTGGATGGCAGTAAAGCGTAGTACCCGCTAGAAACACTGCCGGCTCCACCAGTGTGGTGTTAAGGTTGGCAGGATAACATAATTGTACATCCGGAAAAATATCAAAATAAAAGAAGCACGTTAACGTTAACGTATTTGTAAAATCAATCATACATGTATGAGAAAATAATAATCAGGATTTTGTATCCCTGCTAGTTACGCTTAAATCGTTTAATAGTTGAACACGCGCCATTTAGCCACAATCTCATATGTAAACGAAGGTGGACAGGATATTTCTCAATATTTCTCATATTTATGATAAATGAGTGTATATATTAACATTGCATTACATTTGATAGAACACATATTCATCCTAAAATAAATATCAAGATTATTTATTGCATTTTGAAAGTGCAGGATGAGTAATTTTGTAACTTCGTGTGATGATACAACAATAAGATGCAGGGTTGTTTTAATTTACAATATTATATAGTACAATTTAACGTTAAAATGTTAGATGAATAACTTGGCTTGGCAATTATCACATTAAAAGTATTGGCTGGGAAAAGGTTAAACTCATTTTAAGGCACTTTTAAGCTGAAAAATCTATTGCATGAATGTAGATATTGGGCTTTTATTTTGAAATAGATAACCGGAAGTGCTGGTTTGTGTTGCGGCGGTGTTGCCGCCAGTCAGATTCCTGAACAAGTAACGGAACCGGGGCAGTGCCGGCTGGCTGCCAGAAAGTTGTTTTGTCGAAACCCGATAAGAAAGCCCTAAAGTGTTTTGATTGTACAGAGAAAAAACACGATTTTAAGGATGTAGAGTTAGCGGAGAAGAAGAGCCGTCCTTCAGTTTGAGTTTAAACTTTATTTTGCTGTGCGTCATGATTTCCAAACACAGGCCGCCGCCAAGTGACAGAGGAAAAGTTGTCCGCTGTCGTCGCCGAAACTAACCGGTTGTTGCTTGAATGGAGACGCTTTAAATGAGGAGATGAATTTCGGTGTCCCCGCTAATTCGCTGCTGCTCTTCCGCGCCTGCGACGAGGGGGACTATGAAACCGCTCGCGGGATCCTGGAGCCCGGAGCCCCGAAAGAGTCCGGGCGGCAGAGCAGGCTGCGGTCAGAAGTTGGGTCGGAGTGCAACACCGCGGACATGTTGTCTCTGGTGCCGGTGGACTGTACGGACGAGGAGGGGAACACCGCTTTGCAGTTCGCGTCGGCCAGCGGTCACGAGAACCTGGTCCGGTTCTTGCTACGGAAGGGAGCCTCGGTGGACAGCCGCAACAACTACGGCTGGACCCCGCTGATGCAGGCTGCTAGGTGGGGCTGCAGGCTGGAGCTCATGCACTCTGCAGAGAGTGACATGCCGAACTCCTTTAAAAAAACAACATATTTTATTTGTCAGTGATTTGTCACACAACACACAACTGTTGCTTTACTATTAACTACTATTAACATTTGCTACAACAACACACAAACTTTTACTGGCGGTCAATCAAAAGTACGTTGCATTTGCAGCAGATGTTTGTGGAAAAACACTTGATAGTTGCATCAACGTTGTTTAATTAAAATGATAGATTTTAACGTGGAGTATGGTGCAGCAGCAAACACAGGGTTAGGCATAAAAACAAAGAACCCAAGGCTGTGTATTTAAAATATTCTGTAATTTTAACATAAAACTACTGGCACTGATTGCAAAACAGACTTCCAGTGCCTTTACTTCCCAGATGATCTATAACATGTGTGGCGAGGTGGGTGACAGCAAGGATCTGCATTTAAACAGCTGCCCGGGGCCTTTCTGTTTGCACGTTTATGCAGATTTCTACCAGATGCTCAAAGATCCTCTCACTCTAAAAGACGTACATGGGCATTACATGTTATGTATAAAGTTAGGGAGGAATGTCCACCTGGAAAATTATTATAATCTGTCTGGATCAGCCTAGGAAAGAGTATGCAAAGTCCCAAACTGGTTAAAACAGCTCCTTTAGTCCCACTTTCTATGTCCTCTGTCTATGATTCTCCACCCAGGTTTGGTCACCTGACTGTCGCCCACATCCTGTTGGAGAACGGCGCGGAAATGAACGGACGGAACAGGCTCGGCGCGAGTGTCCTGACTATGGCGGCCCGTGGGGGACACGCTCACGTAGTGAAGCTACTCCTGGAGAGCGGGGCCTACGTCGATGACTATGATCACCTGGCTGTCGCTGCGGACGCGGTCTCAAACGGCAACAACAACAACAGCTGCAGGTTTGGGCTCAGTTAAGAGAATATCATCTTTACTTTGAAGCTCTCCTGTGGTAAACCGACCTGTGACTCTTTAATTGCAGCGCGGCTGGTTTCGGAGCTGGCGAAGGCTGTCCGGGTGGAGGAGGAGGCGGCAGAGAGTTTATGGACATCATAGCCCTGATGGTGGCCTGTCAGCACGGACACGAGGCCTCAGTGCGCCTGCTGCTAGAGTGGGGCTCTGATGTCAACTTCTCCCAGAAGACCACCGGCTGGGGACCACTGATGGTGGCCACCCTCAGCGGGAAGGTGGGGTCAGCAGATGGATAAACAAGACGGACGGTCATAAGCACAGATGCTTAATCATAAAAGGTTGTTTGTTGTGTGTTTTCAGCAACGTTGTGTGTGTTTTGAAGGTTGCTGTGGCCCAGCAGCTGGTGGAGCGTGGCGCCGACCCGGACAGAGTCAATGTTCTGTCCAAGACGGCCTTTGAGCTGGCCATGCAGCTCAAACAGAGAGACGTCAAGGCCTACCTGGACTCCATCACCACGGTCCGACCGCAGACAGGTAGCGCAGATGGATGACATGCAGCCATACTGTCAAAACGTTCATATAGCCGCTTTAGCATAAAGCAGTAAATAATATATGATAAAATAAAGAAAAAATGATTTTCGGGGGTTTTGGCAGAGTCCGGCGCAGTTTCGTGTGTGGGTGTGCTGCTTGTCTCTCAGGTTCTGACGTGTTTTGCTGCTCCGCTTTGTGAATATTAAATTTGTTTTGGTCTGAGAGCGTCTTCAGTCCTCTGGTATTTTAGGGGTTTTTTGGTGAACAACATGTTTTTCATGTGATGTTTTTGAACAGAGTTGTTGATCGACGTCCACCTTTTTGCAGAAATGAGAACCTGACTCTGTGCGTGTGCGTTTGTGTGCGTTGCCACAACCACAATCCTGTTGTCTTGTTAACACTGCTGTGAGAGGGAACCCAACAGTGGGAGCTCGCAGCCTCTTTGATGTTTAATTGCAGCTCTTCTCAGTATTGGTATTAGTGGCGTCACCCTGGTGCACTCATGCAAGTCTCCACTCAGGCGTTACGTTGTCCTGAGTGTGGCTTTGCAGGCAGCCCTGTCATCTTTGTGAAGGTTGTTGCAGCCTGAAATGAGTACCTGCAGACAACACTCAGGGCTGTAAATGCTGTGTAGTGTTTCATTTGCAGCAGAATGTGTTTAAAGTATCTCACAAATCGTGGCTTTGACTTGTTTCTTCCCCCTTTTCTCTGTGTTCAGGTGCACCTTTAGTCACGTGAGCCCTCACCGGCTTTGGTTTTATTTAGATTTATGTAACCTCGCCGCGCTAACGGATGATGCTGAGCTGTGTGGAGCCTGTGGCCAAGTGCGACTGTTGTTTCAGAGTACGTCGCAGCCCTCTTCTGTTCTCAGTCTCGCTCTTTTCTTCACAGACGATGAGAGAAGAAGACCGGATGTGTTCAGCGCCCTCAAGTTAGGTGAGTTGAACTGAGAACTTGTGGAAGTAAAGCACAAAGTTGTCAGATTAACAGCTGTTTACACTGAAATAAGTCTATATACGTGCATGATTATTCGTTAACAGGGAATTCCCAGCTGGTCAAAGAGATCCTGGAGGAGGATCCGACTCAGGTGAATTCATCCAATCAGGAGGGAGCGTCCCCTCTCATGATGGCGGCTGTGAGCGGCCAGTTAGAGGTGGTGCAGCTGATGGTGGAGAAGAACGCCGACATAGACAAACAGGACGGCGTCCACGGGTGGACGGCGTTAATGCAGGCGACCTATCACGGGTGAGCAAATCAACAAATCGCTGGAAATCTGATCACGCGTGGGTGTTTGCTGACGTCGTGCTTTCTCTCTCTCCCGCCTCCTCCCAGCAACAAGGACATCGTCAAGTACCTGTTGAGTCAAGGGGCTGATGTCAACCTGCGCGCCAAGAATGGATACACGGCCTTTGACTTGGTTATGCTGCTGAACGACCCAGGTACCCCCACCACCTTGAATAAGCTAACGACAGCTTATTTAATAATGAATGAGTTTCACTTCTGATAAACCGTCATATGAGTAGCATTGGAACGTTAAAGGAATACTGTGTTTTGTGTGATTCACTGCCTTTAATTCTAACATTATGAGTTTATCGACTGAAGCTATGACTAATGAGCCTTTTAGGTCTTTCCAGCGATTGGACAGAATCCCTTCCCACAGTCCATGAACGCTCTGAGTCCTTATTTGTTTTCTCTGCCTGCGTTTCCTCCTCTCAGACACTGAGCTGGTGCGTCTGCTAGCGTCGGTGTGCATGCAAGTCGACAAGGACAAGTCGAAACACCGCGGCAGAGCCTTAATGACTCGCTCCAAGAGCCGACAGTCCCTCAACAACGTTCCCGTGCCGCCGGACGACAAAGGAAGCCTCAAGGTGAAGTGCTGCTGCCTTAAAGCTTTGTTTTTGTAATTAGTTATTTGTATTTTATCCAATTAAAGTAGAATTTACAACTCTTCCCGGATGATGCTAACATCTCTGACTCCGCCCCTTTCAGTCCTGGTGGAGTCGGATGTCAAATCGGTTCAGGCGGCTCAAGCTGACTCACACCCTGAGGCACGGCCTCTCATCCAACCGCCTCGCTCCGTTTCCGGACGACGCTGAAACTTCGCTGGACGCTACGATGAAGGCGAGCCGGAAGCCCGCCGCCGTGTCCAACGGGGCGCTGGCTCCGACGCCGGCCCTGGGAGGGAATGACATCAGCACCGCCTGGGCCGTCAAGAGCAAAGACGCCGGTGAGACGCGGTGCTGACGTTTAGCCATTAGCATATTTTACACACCAGAGTCTGTTGACAGGGTTTCTGGAGAAGTTCTGCACATGCAGCACAACGTAAAGAGGAAGCTGCTGCTTTCTGGTTATCGGCTGTACCGAGCACGGTGTAAATGTGACTTCTGCTCCTTTTTCAGGTCTTTGCAGGGCGTCCTCAGAAAAGGAGGACTTTCTGATCACCACAATGGTGGGAGCGTGTTGGGTTTGATGCAAACTGTGTTTTCAGTACATTAATCCAAGTTTGCCAGTGATTAGACTCATTAATTTGTAGGATTTAGGCTTTGCATGTTAAAACTCATTAGGAATAAGGTTTAATGTCATTAATGGCAGCAGTGGTGTGGTTGTTTAGCTCAGAAGTGGTGCGCCCCTGACCCGGCTGCCCAACGACAAGCTGAAAGCGGTGATCCCTCCCTTCCTGCCTCCGTCCAACTTTGAACCGTGGAACTCGGACCGCTCGCGCCTCCTCAGGGAGGGAAAGAGCGAAGCGCCGCGCCTGCCGATGCCACCTCAGAGGAAGCTGAACAGCAGTGGAAACTCCGACATTGTGAGTGTTCGTGGGTGTTTTAGGGTGGTGCTGGTCACGTCTCTGCCGTTCATATGTCTTCTGCAATCTCTGCCTCTCTCCTTCGCATGTTAGACGTCCATCAGTCGCGTGGTTAGCAGGTCCATTAAGTTCCCCAGCATCAACAAGGGGCCCTCCTCCTCGTCTCCTTCAAACTCCGGTCACTACCACTCCCCCCACTCATCAGGAGGCTCCAATGGGGTGGCGGGGATCAACCGGGACTCCCACAACCGCTCAGGTTCACACAAACAGACAAATACGAACACGTCCTGACACAACGGGAACCAGATAACATGCGTTTACGTCTTTCCACCACCAGGGGGCAGTGCAGACAGCGTTCTCTCCCAGATAGCAGCTCAAAGGAAGCGGGCTGCAGGCCTGATGGAGGTGAAGGCTCAAGCTGCAGAGAAGCAGCACGGCCAGACGCAGAGCCAACCCTCAGTGGCACCGTCAGCGCCCGGCCTGCAGCTGCCTGATATCAGCCTTCCTGACATCCACTCCCACCCGAGCCTGGTGGCCTCTGACATCCACTCGAGAAGGGTCTGTGTTTTGTTTGCGTCCCATTACTTTGCGAACTCTGCAAAAGTGCCTCCTGCCATGTGCGCGAGCTGTTCTTCCTGGTTTCACCTTCATCCCTTTGTAGAAGATGGAGCTGAAGAAGAGACCTCAGTCAGGGAACTCCTCCACCTCCAAGAGCACGTCGCCCACTCTGACCCCGTCCCCCTCCCCAACGCCAAAGCCTCCCACTGGGCCTGGAGACTCCCTGTCCTCGGCCTCCTCCCATCCTCGCTCCAAGAGCAGCGGCGGCTCCAGCAGTGGAACCATAACCGATGAAGGTGATGTTCTGAAGCTGCTGTTCATGTAACTTTGCAGCACTTTGCAGCGTCGCACCACCAGTTAGCCAGCACAGGGCCTCGTACCATCGAGATTCCTTTGATGCTAAATTGTGCAAACCAGTTTTGTGGTTATTAAATTATATATTTTTTGCAGAAAGTCACTAAAAACTGTGCATCAGGGGTGTCCCAGTTCCCTAAATCCAGGATCTGATTTGACTCTCAGTTCAGACTTTTGTTGCAGATCACCCAGACTGCCTTCATTTACACTGTCAAGCCATTTTTCACCATGGACGTAGACAATAAACAGTCAACACACAACCAAATCTACCTGTAAACACTTTGTCCTCGGCTGCTGGGTCCAGTCCTTCTGCTCAGATGATATTCATTTTTCTTTTTGTCTTTTTCCAGATGAGCTGTCGAGCATATTGAAGAAACTCTCCCTTGAGAAATACCAGCCCATATTTGAGGAGCAGGAGGTATTCTGTGTTCTGCGTCAGAGGGGAATTCAAAAACAGTCTCCGTCAGATGCATAAAGTCTGTTTTTCCTTAGTTTCAATACTCTTTGATTCATGGCCTCTCAGCGTGAAGGAAGCAGCGCTCCCATAACGGCATCTCTGAACTGCGGGGCCCGAAACTGCTCAGAGTTCTGTTCTTATATTAAAACTAGACTGCGCATGTTTCATACGGTGTTTAACTCACTGTTTGTCCTCTGTCTTCTTCCAGGTGGACATGGAGGCATTCCTGACTCTCACAGACGGAGACCTGAAGGAGCTGGGCATTAAAACAGACGGGCCCAGACAGCAGATCTTGGCCGCCATATCAGAGCTCAACGCTGGAAAGGTGCTTTAACTTAAACATATCTTATGTTCCCAGCGGTGTTTTTTCCAGGGATCGCTTTCCACGGCTTGTTTTTCCACATCCAGTTTTCCAGAGTGTAACCCAACATTAATGTCATAATAAACTGTCAACGCTGTGAGCCAGCGGAGATAAGTAGGATTGATTTGAACAAGGATAGAGAGGAGGATTACAGGAAAGCATAGCAACATCACGCTAACTGCTTTATAATGACCTCTGTTTGCTGTCATCAGGGCCGGGAAAGGCAGATCCTTCAGGAGACCATCCATAACTTCCAGTCCTCCTTTGGCAGCAGCGCCAGTAACCCAAGACAACCAGGTGAACCACGCTGTGAGTGTCAAAGGTTCAGCTCTGGTGGAGAAACTGGAGGACTGGTGCAAACAGAGACAACGCGACGACCCGTCTGTCTGCATGTTTTTCTGATTTTCCTCTCGCTCCACCTTCTTCTCCTCAGCACCAACGGGTTGGATGAGACATCAGGTTCGTTCCTCCAGCAAAAGGTAGCCCTGCGGCCCTGATGCCCACCAGGAAGAACACCAAAGGTACCTAAGAATAAGAGTTAAATGCTGATGACCTCTAGCCAAGGTAATATGGAGTCTACTGGACGCCAGTGTCCCGGACCACTTGTGGTGTTACTGCGAGAGGACGCTGCAGCAAAACGACCAACCAGGCCCTGATAACCCGCCTTTATCGGACCCCCCAGCACCAAACCGCCTTAAAAGAGGATCCCGAAGCAAGGGGGGGGGGCCCGACAGGGCTGGCTGAGTCCAGTGCCCTGCTGCTGTCTGACAAAGCTACGCACAGAGACTCCTGAAAGACGGGAAGATGAAACAGCACAGAGGGAGATTTTATTTTATCTGAACAAATGTGACAGATGGAGCGTATGCGATGTAAGAGTGGCGAGTCAGAGCGGGAGGTGAGGAGAGAGACACTGAGAGTTCATCAATGAAATGAAGGCGTTAGCTGAAACTGTGACTGAGACAGAAAGGTGCACTGATGAGGAAAGAGAAAGGGACATTAGTTTGGTTTCAGTCATCCAGGACTGCTCCTACCCGCGTGTTTACGCCTCTGGTTTATGGGCCACTGTGTAAAGTACATTTCTAGCCAGGCTTGTGCTGCCGTGAATGAATAAACAAACACAACGATGATGCAATGGCTGCTTTTTTTTAACTGTTTAAGATCTCATTGGACTGGAGATGAGAAGACATTGGCAAAAACACTTTGGGAGCATTTTTATGAGGAGTGTAAATTCAGTTTGAAAGAGGCGCACTGAGCAACAGTTTCCACTGAGCCTCCTCTGCGTTTCTGCATCTGGCTCCAGCGTTAAACAGTCGGTCCTCATGCAGACGGACGCAGCGTTATATCGCCCATAAATATCAGGCGCTTACAGTGCAAAGCATGGGCTGTGTTCACGTGGATGCTTAAATGTCACGTACGGCGTCAGGGCAACGCGCACAAACATACCGCGCGCGTCCAACGCGGAGCTTTTAAAAGTCGGGATAATGAATTGAATCAGTAAGCACAGAAATGAAACCGAACTCGAACTTTACTCTGGTGCAAAATCAAATTAAATGTGATGTGAAGCCGTCCTCCCTCCACAAGATGGCAGCCACCTGCCGTTGATGCCATAAATCATCAGGCCCGTGCTGTCCGGCGGCCATGTGCGCCCAGGGGCTCTGACGCTCCTGCAGGGAGACATGACGTCACAGAGACAGTGTGACCTGCTGACTCTTCGCGGCTTGTGCTGATGTCAGATTATGTTATTGTATCGTAGCATTTAGCATTGTGCCTCACCTGCCACCTGCAGCCGCAATAGCTGCAGTACAGAAGTGACGTGTGAATGCTTTAAAAGCCCCAGGCGGTCGCTGTTTACGTCATAATTAGCATCTGAGCAGGCGTGAAGCCCCTCCAGACATGCATGTTTACGACACACTAAACTATTGTGCTTTAAATAATAATGATGGTTAGTTTAGGATGTGTTTTAGTTAAAAGAGTTGGCCGTAACTGGCGTCCTCACAGAAGCCTGCAGGTACGTGAACGTGTTAAACTGAGATGTGTTGTGCGCAAAGAGAAATGTGAAATCGGGCCTTTGCACATGCATCGCTCTGCATCAAAACCAAACATCCAAAAGGAAGTAGCGACGAGAAGAACACGTTGTAGAGCAGAGGGGGGGCTGCCGTCCGTGTCCACTGTCGTGTTTCTGTTTTCTGGAGCCGTCCGTGAGCGGGATCAGCTGAAAAACGCGTTTTTTCAAAATGACGAGCTCTCTGAGCCACTTTCGCCAAAGCCTAGAAACACAAACCACCCCCCCCCCCCAAACACCACCAAATAGCAACACACACACACACACACACACACACACTGGCGTTGTTGAAATCATTATTGATGACCTGGATACGGACTGGCCCGACAGGCAGGCGACAGGGTTCCTGCAGAGTTTAATGAAAAGCATCACTCAGCGCAGGGAACGCGCTCCTCTCCAGGTCTGTGGCAGAGCGAGGGCTCCGATGTCCCGTCACATGTACGAAACTGTAGGAGCGAGAGATGCATTTGGAACATATTAACATCGCTGTGGCATGTGGGCAGCAAATGTAGTGACTCATTCGATTTCCTCCCAATTGATTTCACCGCGCACATGGTTCTGATTGGATTAAATAACGTTTAATAATATTGTTTGTGACCGTCAACACAGTAGTCGCGCTGGAGTAACGAACAATGCGCATCGGGGTCACACGATCTGTGATGAGGGCGGTGACTCAGAGGGAGAGTTCTTTAATAAATTAATTCATTTCTGTCAGACTGCTTGTATTTTATAACCACCCCTGCTACCGCTGAGGCCCCGGCGGCCTGGGCCAACATGTCTGCCTCATCCGCTGAAAGTGGTCCCCGGGCCTGAGTTTAAGATCTGTTTGTGCGCCCGAGTGCCAGTTTTCCGCTCTTCATTGCTTTTCCTATAGCAGTACATGCAGAGTGTAGATTGAAATAAATTAAACTGCGGTGGTTAAATAGGAGCAGTTCGCTTTAAAACAGTTTAAAAAACAGGAAATGTATAATTTTTTAAGAAGAAGAAGATGTGTTTCACCTGAGCTCGGCTGAAATGATCTTTGTATCCGACTTTAAAGCCCTTCATCTGTGTTTGTGTGTTTTGTTCTTTTAAATGGAGCGTTGTGACATTATCCTAAAGTATGTGAACTCCCTGCTCTACAGTCAGAGACGACTCCGCTTCCAGCGACTGATTTTCCTTGGAAACAGCAAACTCACCTCCTCAGAAGATATGCGAGAATTTACGATCAGGTGCTGAACTAATGAGTCATGATGGCGCTGTGCTCCATCAGGTGTGTGTGTGTGTGTGTGTGTGTGTGTGGAGACATTAGGGATATCTGGATATTTGTCAGATGCAGAGGATTTTCCCAGTGTTGGGGTGCCATTGCCCCAAAACTCACTTTGTGGCCGTTGGCCTCTGGCTGTACAAGGCCGTGCGGTTTTCAGATGTGCATCATATAGGGCAACGGCTTTACAACCTTGTGTGTGTGTGTGTGTGCGTCTCCTGTGATGCTCCTGTGATCCCTCAGACTCTGATTTAGTGGGGAGCAGGGATCGGACCCTCTGGAGCGTTCGCTTTGAGCACAGTGACCTCGTATTTTACGCCTTCCTGTCCTGATTCCTCCCTCTCTCGCTCCTCCTGCCCGCTTTCCTCCTCCTCGTCACCGAAGACCTGTCAGCAGCTGTACACATCGATTGAGCTGTACACGTTTTAAGCAGTTGTTGATTAAAGCCCAAACACATCCAATAAACAGCCTGCGTCGCTATCATAGCCTTGTTTATTGTTTGTGTAAACTATGCCCAAACAAACAGTTGCTGCCTGATTTCACATAACCGTCCCACTGTCAACATCCATCCATCCCAAAGTGACTCATTGGCTCCTCGGATTTCCCAGCATCCCGGCTGTTGCACAACACTGTGGCCCTTTCACCATGTCTCTGCTCTGCCCCCCCTCCACCCTCCACCCTCTCTTTCTCTGTGCACTTCACACTCGCGCAGAAACAGAACCACAAACACGGGATGCAGCAGCAGATTACAGACAGATTAACGGACGCATCGCAGGACGACAACCTCCACCCGACCCTTGTTCTGACCAGAAAATGACCTTTTGAAAAACCCAAATCCGAATGTCAACAAAAGATTTTCCCCGCAGAGTCCCAAAACACAATTTACCCTCTCAAACTGATTGATACAGCTCTTGATGCACAGACAGACGGAAACGTGACAGCGAGGCACGAGTTCGAGGCGGATTTTTGCTTTTTTTCTGGGTGATATTGGCTTGTACACGACAAGGGAAGCAGCTATTTGTGGCTAGAGCTGCAACTATTACAGATAATGATTACAGTAATAATAAAATTAATAGAGTAGTTTAAAAACTGACTAATTGTTTGGTAATTCTTCATGCAAAATGGCAGAAAATTACGTTTTCAGCAGCTCAGATATGGAGATTTACTGATTTTCTCTGTTTTATATCATATTAAACTAGATATCTTTGAAAAAACAAGACAACTGTAGACATCAGCTTGACCTTTGAGGAACTGGGATGGATATTTCTCTTTGACATTTAGTCGAACAAAGAGAGCAACCAGCATATTAATCTTTAATAAAAATAATAATTGCAGCCCAGGTTTAATGCTCAGAGCTGCAGAAATTGAAATGCAGTCTCGTCATAAAGTGTAATTAAGTCTGTGTGAGCAAGTTTAGTCTTAAGTGCATTTGTTAATGGACTTTACCTCCAGGTGTGTATGTGCAACAGTGTGTTACATGTGGAACAAGTTGCTTTTCATTGGTTCGTAACTCCCTGTTCTGTGTTGTGTTTATCTGTTGGATCATCTGTGGTATTAAAACACTTCAGGGTCAGCGTTTGATTGTTTGTTCCAGCACTTTGTGGAGGTCAGCGAACACTGCACCCTTGTTTTTGTGCTCATGTACGTATGCCTGCACAGCATCCCCTGTCAGAGCATGGTCCTGTCTGACCCAACGGGACCTCTTGAGCTGGTCTTGTCCATTAACAACTCTCTGCTGTCATGGATTATACTCTGGCTCCACAAATCCTGACATCATTCCTGCGTTGCAGCAGCACTTGCCAGACTATGAACTCTCCTCCTGCTTTCTGACTTCAGGGTCATCTGTGAGTGAGGTCACCACCTCTGTTGACCCCACCCATTGTTTGAAAAAGGGACCAAATTCAGTCCAACTTCAACTCTTCAACCAGATTATAGTTGAGTAGTTTACCCATGCACAAATTTGTATCCAAGGCTAAACTGTGTGTTAATTATATTTTAACTAAGCAGCACTTCCAGTATTGACCATCACATTAATTATGAATGTCCATTAGAATCAGACTTGTCCTGTCATAGCTCTGCACATCTCCCGAAATCCCACGATGATGCTAACGCAGGCATCTTAATCAATGAAAGCCACACTGTTGCACCTGGCAGATGGCTCTCAGTAAGTCCTATTTGGCTCTGTGGTCATTGCGCGCACTGTTAAGCACACATGCACACGCGCATCGAACGCAGACGCGCACTCACGCACTCATGCACTCATGCACACACACACACGGTTGCGTGCAAAGGTCCCCACCAGCAGCGTTAGCAGAGCTTTAAACCTGGGCTAATCTGGAAGGCAGCTTGGATGGTGTTGCTAGTGGATTTGCATTGATACCAAAGCTCCCTGTAGCTTTAATGGCAGCCACTGACAGTGTTAACAGGACCTTAGGACCTCTGCAGATCCCCAACTCCACCTGTCACAACAAGTGAAACATCAGCCCTGACGGACTCTGATACAACAGCATGATATTTGGAAACAATCTTACTGAAAGGAGCACCTTGATTTTACAGATATATACTATTTCTGATCAAATAGGTTTGAAAAAGCATTTTTTGACTCTCCAGGCTTTGCATTTGTTTAATGTATAACATAATATTGCCGTTCTGAATACACTGCAACTGAATTTTGATTTCTAATACAGTTGTACAGGATGTTATTGGTGGTAATACTAATTTTAATACAGGTTACTCTATTGTTTCCAGTTATTTCTATTTGATCTCTGCCACAATGTTTTTGACTTTGTTTTCATTTAATATTTATTCATTTTGTTGGGAAATCAGGCAACAAATCCAGTGAAAGAGGAAATTGCCCCCTTATTTGCACAGCATCGCCAAGGGTATCCTCCTCTACTATGTCATCTTTATTTAAAGAGCAAAAGCGTGTCTCAGCCATAAGCTTGCATGATTTAGTCGACATAAGACATAAATACACAATAAGAAACGTGCTCATGGGGCGTACTTGGCTGTTTGCAGTGCATGGATTTGTACACTAGGGTGCAGCACAGTAGACAGCCACACAAACTACACCCGGTGCGCACAGTCTCAGATGATTGTTATGCTTTATAATGTTTGAATGACAATACACATCACATTATAATGCAATACTTTATTTGGTACAAGCAATAATGAAAAAAACCCCAAAATGAACATTTAAAAATCAAAATATACAATTAATTCACGTTCAATCTACAAGTGCACAAAATAGCGTGTTTTAAACACATCAAATGCAAATTACTGGCATTCTTAATTTACAGCACCACACCACACGTCTTTAGAGTAGATGCCTCGGCGTGGTGAGAGGACCCTGTCGTGCCGTGGCGTGACACAAGCTGTACTTGATCACTCATTTCACATAACTGGGGCTTGCATTTTGCAGGAACTGCTTTAGTCTACGGCTCCATGTTTGAGAATAAATCGTGGTTTGATGCTTTTATTGTCTTTGCCCGTTTGCACATTTCGCTATATAGCCGGCTGCACTTATCGTCTTGGCGATTAGGGTTGCAAACGCTTTTATTGATCACAAAAACCAGGTTTAGCAGAGGAAAGAATAAAGCATTTCCTCTATTTAGCTTCCCCTTTTCTGGACAATACAACGCACTAGGACGGTTCAAGGTTAAGATTAACTCCACTTAAAATAACGCCTCTCTTTTCTGCACACTGTAAACCCGTGTCTCCTAAAGTATTTTACTTTATTATTAAGCAATCAATAATTAAATTCGGCGTGCCAATAGTTTACAAAGGAATCTGAATAGCCGACTCAGTCAAGGCTGATAAATTCTGGCAGTACTTCCGGTTATGCAATTCAAAATAAAAACGTACAACGCGAAACTATAATTGTTTACATATATTTAGGGTAGTTATACCGAAAATTAAAGATATATATCAAATTTAGATAAATACATAGGACGACTACCACCTTAAAAACTCCTTTCAGACTCAGTGAGAGAGACGTCACAGAGATTTTACGGTTGACACCCACTTCATCGTTGGAGCCTATTAGATCCGTTTCACATCAATGCTTTTGCTCTGAAGGCACAATCATCTCATTTCCGGCGCGAGCCTGTCATCTGTACGCTTGACGTAGCAGCCAACTCTGTCCCGGGGAGACAACTCGATCCTGAAAGCAACGTCCACTGATTTTATATTTCGCTGTCAGAAGCCCAGACCGCTCCAACGCAGGGTGACACTCACGCGCAGCCGCTTTCGTTGTAAAAAAAAACAACCCTGTTTATTTGTTTTTAACGGGCCGCTGTAGCATAAAAAACAAAAACCCTCCGGTGCTTGAGCTCCGTCGACGGCGGTTAGCCTCGGTGTGAATCCGGAGATTTGTGCCTCTGCTGCCCTTCGCGTGTGATCCCTCCCCTCGCGCTGCTCAGAAAATGTGTGTGTAGCGCGCGGCTGCAGCCTGAGGTCGGGTTGGGCTACTGCGGCTTTCAAGTACTCCTCGTAAATATGAAAACTGGTCACGCTTTTGAAGTTATTAAAATCGAAAGCACGCGAATTTAAACACAGACAGCATGGTAATACAGTAATACCATGTCGCTCTAAAATATAGTTTATGTTTAAAAAAAAAAAGGGCGGAGTTATAGGAAATGTGTAGACACGCGGTGTATTCACGGATTTTTAATAGTGTTTATGAACATATACAAAAATGAGGAACAGGCAAAATGATCAGAATATAATTTATTTTGTATCGGCAAGACGCGGGCTACATCAAAGCAATTGCCACTTATATATATAAAAGGCATTTAAAATAAAGTTACGGCAATTCCTATAAGCAAACAGTACGTGAAAGCAGCATGGGGCTAAGCCGTGTTTGTGTGTGTGTGTGTGTGTGCGCCGTCGTGCTCTGTTTGTGGGGCAGAGAGTTGCGTGCGAAGAGCTCGACATGTCATTCAGAGGAATCCGCCACCTGAAACGCGAGGAAGTGAAGGCGACTCAATTGGGTATAAAGCATCAGCCAACATCTGCCCCGAGCAGTGCAAAGCTGATGAAAACATCAGCTCGGAGCTCGTACAGGACCTCTCCGATTTATTTTATTTCCCTTGGATTTATCATTTGGCGTTACCGAGTCGGTGCACCCTGGGAGACGCATCTCTTTTTCTGCACTTAAAGTGAATGTGACCCCCACAGCCAACATTATACTGGAATTAACTCATATCCACCGAGATTCTGGGTGAGTCCCTCTTATGTGTTGTTTTGGTGTGAATTTAAAGACATTGGTATTTTAGTTTACTTGTGATGATCCGGCGTGTTATCAGTGTTTTTCATATTATCGACTGGATAAGTTGCATTTTATTAGTTTATTTTAACTGTTGGCAAATTGTTTGTAGACTTTTAAGCTTTCATTTGGCATAAATCTTAATACTTAACTAATTTACAGATTGCTTTATTTACATATGACATTATCTTAATTAGGGTTATTTTACTTTAATTTTCAGGGATGCACGGGTTTAAACTGCATATTTCCGCCCTTGGAATGACTTTTAATGTCATAATGTGCAACAAACTCGCCTGAACATGTTTTAAAACTGCAGCGTCTTACGTGTGTTGAGTTGCTCTCTCCAGCTACGTTGAAGTTAACGTGCTCTCTGTCTCACCCGCAGCGCACCTGTTACCTCCACGGAGCGCAAGATCATGATCCCTCCGGGAGACTGCATGTATGCGGGCAGAAAGAGGAGGAAGCCCATCCAGAAACAGTTAAGAGGCGCCGCTGATTAAGTCACATTTGTTAAATCGGTGCATGCTGACAAGAGGTTGCACATTTTTGTGGGTGTTTTCTTTTTTTTTTAAATAAAGAAAAACACTTTTACTGCTAATGTGCAGGGGAAGCCTCACTCAGCCTTATGATTTGGGACATTAAACTAGCTGAATCACACTGAACAACTGAGCTGCAGCAACATGAAGGAGTGAAAATAACTATATTAGCTCCATGGGCTCCTAATAAACATGGAGCACATGTAATTTTAATCAAATATTACTATTAATAATAATATAGCATTTATTTTTAGTGCTAATATTTAATACAAAGTGGATCTTTATTTATTTGTGTATTATTAAGTGCTGATATTTAACATAGAATATATATTTTTTTTTTATTTAACTTTGCATGTTTTTACCCTCAGGCACAGGAGTCCTGGTGTGTGTGTGTGTGTGCGTGTGTGTTGACGGCATTGTAGGTGTCCATAGTGTTCGATGTCGAGGACGGCAGGTTTTTTGGGACGGTTTCATCAGCTGATGTCATGAATAGTGACACGCAGGTTATATAAGATTTTGAATGGGGAAGTGGTAATTCAGAAAGACGCCTGTGGCATTTCTAAAGTTTTCATGTTTTGCGCCGCCACGGCTTCTGAGCTGAAAAGGAAATCTTTGCCACATCAAATTGATACTGTGTGTGCTCTGGCTGGATGTATATCTTCTGAAAACCTACTCTGCGTCGCCGGCCACTATAGATTTGAGGATTTCGAATTACAGCTCAGTGGACCCAGATATCAATTGCTGCTTCTTTGTTTGCTATTGAACTAATGTTGTTTTGATGCCTTCAGTTCCTCATTAGAGTTGTTGAACTTGCAAGTGAAGTGAGCTGCAGTTTGTCTGATTAATCCCATCAAACCCTGACATTCACATGCATTGCTTTGTATGTTCTTCAATACTAAGAGAATATGGGATTATAAATTGGTTCCCCAGGATAAAACAAAGTTGGTGCATGCGTGTAGAAGTATTCTGTGTGTGTGGAGATGAACAGAAACTCTCAGCTGTGGAAACCGGAGCCGACCATTACATATGCAGATCATGTTTAGTTCGGCTGGTGAAGCTGTGCTGCACCTTTCTAAAATACACAAATACAAACTCCGCGCCTGAGGAGCGTCTTACATTCTCAGCGGCCACAGGGAGGACAGCGCAGTATGTCCAGTACCTTTTTAATATCAGGGGGCTGCACAGAAGAATGGAACAGCCGCAGGGGATTTTAGTAAATACAGATACTTCAATGTAAACACGGCGCAGGATTTATATCAGTGCGGAAAGATATTTTGCAGACAGGGAGAGAGAGAAGCCTGACTCATCTGGTTTGTTTTGCCTTGTTGTGAGGAAACAAATCAAACCGACAAATAAAGAGACTTGTCATTGGAGGAAACACAAATCGGTGTGGTGCGTGGTGTATTGAGGAAGGCTGAGTCAGAAGGAAATACAGCTTAAAGAAAGAGAGACTTCGCAGTGTGTGGTTTATTTGGTCATATGCCTCTCCTCTGGTTCGCTTGCCATACTTAGCCAGAGTCAGACAAAACATGATCCTGCAGTTTGGTTCATTATAATGAGGAGTAAATATTACAAACAACTGACAGGCCACTATTTATGAGAAATAACTCATGCATATTAATGCTTTTTAAACAGTTTGCTGCCCTACTTTTCACTATTATCGAGAAAAAACACACGGCTGAGTTGATTAAAAAGTTTTTGCGTGTTAAAATATTTTATATGTAAGCTCCTGGGCTGCGTCAGACTCTATTAAACCTATACGAGTGATTATTAATAGCTTTATGTTTTAGACGGAGACCATCGTGGGTCGGTAAGCTGACCGCGTGACCTTTAAAAGCCTGTGTCATGTAGCGCGGATGAGTTTTGCCCTAACTTTGCAGCACGGCTCCAACAAGTGAAGTTAAACAAGTTAATCCTTTCCCCTGCGCTGCTCTCACTTGCTTCCTGCTGCGGTGGCTCTCAGCGTCTGTTTGCAGTGAGGATAAAATGATTTATTCGAGGTCATTTCGTCTTGTTTTACAGCTGAATGCATTACTTCTGTGCACAGGCAGACACACACACACACACACACACACAGGGCCTGTTGCTCTTTTAACCCCAGCTATCTCTCTCCCTCTCTGCCCGTCTCGTCATCAGGAAGCCGTCCTCTGCCAATGAGAAAACCAACCCGTCCAAGCGGCACAGAGACAGGCTGAACGCTGAGCTGGACCGGCTGGCCAGCCTGCTGCCGTTCCCCCCGGATGTCATCTCCAAGCTGGACAAGCTGTCCGTGCTGCGCCTTGCAGTTTCCTACCTCCGCGTCAAGAGTTTCTTCCAAGGTAAAGGTGGAAACATGACACTTGTAGTGGCTTCTGGATGGGGCCGGGCTGTTTGGTGCGTGTGTGTTTGTCTCTGGGCTCTCAGGGAGTTGCTGAGTTGACGAGGACGTGACCAGTGTAGATGCAGATCAATGCCGTCCACCTCTGATACAAAGGTTATTATGAAACTGACCCACTAACATGCTGGTTGGCTGTGAGACGTCAAAACGATTCAACAGCAGCAAAGGCCTTCCATCTATATTATTACTTTAAAGCTAATCTGCATGAAACAGAAACAGTTGTGCTGTGGCTGATGTCGTCAAGTGTCTGGGACTCAGTGCGGTGTGTGTGTGTGTGTGTGTGACTGTGTGTGATAGTGCGATACGTATGATTATGCACAGTGCACGAGTTTGTCCATCTGCTGTCTTTCTGTCTTTGTCAGCATCGTGTCTGATCAGCTTGTTATGTAAAGTGCGTTTCATTTCAAAGCTGAGGGCTGGTCGTACACGTCTGTTACTGTAAATTCATAATAACCCGTGAGCGTGAGCTTGAAAACACACCGCTCAGCTGCCGTACTCCTCTGCTGTGTCTGCATACTTTGGATAATGGAGGGAAAGTATTTCTTTTGTCGTCACCTGAGCTGCTGCTCGCTGCAGATATGAGGCATTGTCTGCCTGCGTCACCCCTCTGTGTCTTGCAGTCGCATGTAATTAAAATCGAAAGAGGCCCGGTCCTCTTTTCCCACCGAAACGCCTCCCGTCCTCTCCTCGTGTTGCTCCACAGTCCGCTTCAAATATTCATGGGGCGGCTTCAGAGCGTATTTCGTTGCCGGCGGCCTCTGCGGCCGCTGCCTCATCAGCTCAGTGGCGACTGGCACAGCTGGATGCGACAGCTCCAAAGACAGGAGGTCGCTTTTTTTTACTGCAGAAATAAAAGAGCGGGCACGTTCCCTCTGCTTCACCAGGGAAATGCCTGCGAGTAGGAGGAGGATGAGGGGACGGGGGCAGCAGTGGGACCTCACTGCCGTCCCCGTCTGAAGTTCAAAAGCTGTTTTCTTGGAGAAGTTGGGATTTATATGTTTCTGTCCTGCGTGGAAGTTTTGCAGCCATCTCCTGTTCGACACATGTGGCTTTCCTCTTTCACCTTCTCCTCCTCTGATCCTTGCAGTACCCTTAATCTCCATCATCCGCTGCCTTGGTTTGGCATGGCACCCAACAGCTGGCATCCTGTTGGCCCGAGTCATGCAACTTTAGACGCACACACACTCGCTCGGTTTTACCCTGAATGCTCATTTAGCTTAGCCATCACGCAAAGTTGGAGCGCAGGTGCTAATCGGACTTATTAAAGGTGCAGTTCCCGGATAAGGGAACACGCAGAGATAAAGGTGGCAACCGCTGCCTGAGTGAAGGCTGATGCTCCCAGGTTCGGCCGTGTGCGTGTGTGAAACAGCTAAAAGTGTCGAAAGTGAGCGGTGGTGTTGCCCGTGCGTCGTCTGACAGCGCTAACAGCTCCCTGTGCAGGTTTCAGGCACCAACATTAACAGCAGAGGCGGCATTCATCAGGATTTATTCCGGGATCTTCTCGTCTGAACCCTTTGAACTTGCATTAAAGCCAAAGCCTGTGTTTGTTTTCTCCACCTCTGCTGGACGCCTTGTTATCAGTGGCAGTAATGACTGGCTTAGCCGTCTTTTGATGCTACACAATGAGATTAATCAGAGTGGAACATGAGGGATTTTGGCTCGGTATACATCTGCAATCTGTGCCCTCCCTCTCCTCGGTCCGGATCACTTTGCTCTCACAGTTGCAGTTTCTTCCACAGATATTTAAACATGGAGCGCGGCCAGAGCTTTTCCAGATAAATCTAAGATGAGCAGCAAGTACATATCCACATCCTTCCTGTGGTTTGGAACAACAGTCATAATCAACTCTTTTCTTCTTCTTCTTCTTCTTCTTCTTCTTCTTCTTCTCTGTTGAACAGTGAGTCATTCGCTGACAACATGCTACGAAATCACGAAACCTGCAACCTGACAGGTTTTTGGGTTTTTTTGCATTTCTAAACTGTTTCATAGAGGAAGGGTGTTGTTTTTTTCCCCCACTTACACTGGTGCAGTTCTGCTTTTTGTCCACAGGGGGGGACTGTGTGAAGTTGCTGGGTCCGGGTTCAGCTCAGATTAAGTGGATTTGGCTCCAGGTTTGCGCTGCATCGTCTTTATGAAACATTAATTCAGTCACTTAATTCCTCGTGTGCAGGTGTGTTAAGGCTTACAGATGAGCAGAGGAAGAAAATCAAGCGGCAGGTGGTTTCTGCTCTTACATCCTACCTGTTGTCTCTGTTGCGTGACTGCTGGAGGGTGGAGCACAGCGAACACTGTGTACCTATGCACTGCATGCAAATATGCCCTCAGGGCGTCTGCATACCTGCCCGTGTGTATGTGTAAATAAAAAAAGAAAAAAGAAAAGGTGACATCAGACAGATGCTCCTCGGCCGCTTTCCCTTATTCATCATATTCCATCAGATCCAGTCGTGATGTGTTTACAGAGCTGATACACGACCTGAGAAGACTCTGCGGGGCTGTTTGTGCACAGTGATGCACTTCGATTGATAAAGTTAAGTTTCTCTTGTTGTAGAGCTGCGTTCCGCCCGCCTGCAGGGTGCAAACATTCACTGGGGTAAAAGGGCAAAATGTGTTTCTCAGAAAGATGATTCATGTGGAAATGTGTATGAATATAAGACGATGTTATTCATGCTCAAGCCTGAGGAAACCATTATAAAGCTGAGCTTGTACACTGTTCATTTTGTTTTTCAGTGGACGTCCTGTCTAGTTAAGCATTTGATTCTTTTAAATTTCATAAACGAGCACAGAAACATTAAACGAACATTCACCTGCAGACTTAATAAAGCACACAGTGCTTCTTTCTTGTGCACCGTGGATCTGCAGCCACAGCTGTCTCCGGTTGAGTGGGCAGGCAGGAAATGCATGTAATCACGTTTTGCGGCGGCGCAGGTAAAGGGCCGGCTGAAAATGGGACACGAGTCCAGAGGGGCTTCCACCCATTTAAAAAAAAAAAAAATAATAATGACAATAACAGAAAAAATCAAAATCCTCAGCTCATAGCCTACAGGCTGTGTGCAGCTCTGCGCCCCATGCTTTTTATTTTAGGTCAGGATATCTATATTTTCAGCATTTTTAGGCAGTTCCTCAAGCGAGTAGGCCCAATGCGAGTGTGTGTGTGTGTGTGTGTGTGTGTGTGTGTGTGTGTGTGTGTGTGTTGACAGTCAGCAGGCTGTAATTCCCTTCTCTTCCATGTTAGGTCTCTGCCCTCACTGTAATTGCTGAGCTTGTTAAATATTTACCCTAAGGATTAACTACCCTCCTCCTTTGTCTTTCTGCCCCGATTGCCTTTAATTCTCCTCCGGTGTGTGTGTGTGTGTGTGTGTGTGTGTGTGTGTGCGTGTGTGTGTTGTGTAGCATGTTTTGTGCGATTGTGTGTTCCCTGCTTTTTGTCTCATTACTTGAAACTAGAATTTCGCTTTGTTCTGAAAATCAGGTTATGACCACACTTTGAGGAGGGATCGGGGAATTAAAGGCGAAGCTAAGTCATTTAATTAATTAGCATTGATGCTGACAGGAGGTCGTGTTTATGCATTATAGTGACACAGAGGCAATCATTATATAAACTACTGTAAAGGAACTGATGAGGGGTGGTTAATGTGACGGGCAACAGAGTTTTAACGTCCTGCGTGCTGCACGTAGAGGCTCCACATCAGCTGCTGCAGCTCACGCTAATGCATCTTTATTAGCCGCTAGCATGATAAGTATGTCAGTATATCTTTGTGGGCTCTGTTGATGTGTAACGTGGCCACATCTTTGGTTGCTGTTGTGTGTTTTCTCCGTCACAGCTTCATTCCCTCGTAAGGCAAAACACACGAGGGCTCTTTGAGTCTGTGGGTTTGTGGGAGTCGGCGTGTGTACGTTACTCGCTGGCGCGCCGTTTCTTTGATGAGGTGCGACAGAGGCGTATTTTGACAGGTCTTGACCCCCGTGACACCGCGATCAGATGCCCCATCACGCCCTCGGGGGGGGAAATAAAGCAGCACTGGCACTAATCCATCCGTGCATGTCACACTGCCGACATCTACCTCTGTGTCCCTGTCGTCATTCAGGGATCACATACAAGGAATGTTCCCTCCACTTCCAGCACTGCAGCTCCACCACCGTCAGTACTGACTCACAGCAAGACTTACTTTTTATTATTAATTTGCATGTTTTACTCGTTTAGTGGTTTTCAGCCTATAATTTTTAGGAGGATATGCCAGAGGAAAAGTTAAATTAAGGCTGGTTAATAGATTTAATGCAAGTTTAGTATCTGGGAATTATGGCAAAACTCATTTTACCTCAGAGAACACCTGAGTTTCTGGTCTGCCGCTGCCTCTGTTGGTTATTTTGTCGTGTTATTGTTTGACTCTTGTGTCATTTCAGACGCGAGATAACACAAAATAACACCGTCTGAGATAAAATCAGAGTTCTTGTTACAGCAGGAAGGCGTTTCCTGATGAGCGTGGCTGCCTGACGGCGAAATAAAGCACATTTCGCCGCAGACCCCCCCCCCCCCCCCCACAGCACTTCGTAGTGAACTGTCCCTTTAAAGGAGCTGGTTTGTTTTTATCTGCTGCCTCTGAAGAAACGCTGTGACCAACATCAAGTTTCAGTGCTATTACTTAACGTCCCAAATGATAACAATCGCCAAAGTGCAGCAGCCTGTGAGGGCAGATTGTGTTTGTCTGGAAATGGCAGCTGTTTTTATGCATTCATTGCTTTGATACTCGTTGAGTAAACCGCCTTATCTTGTTTTGAGATATTGTAAAACTGCGTTAAAGACAAGTGAAACATGGCCATGGCTTTTTATCTGCGTTAGCCTGCCAATTTCACTTCTGTACCAGTCGTGTGGTTTATTGAGCAGAAGCTGAGGCGCAAGTGACAGTGACAACATGTGAAGTCAAAACATGTTGATGTGAGTGATTTGTCAGTTGCTTAACTCTTGAGCTGATCACATCCAGAGTGTTATCTTTAGGCGCTGATACACTTTGATGCAGCAGAAATTCACTAATAAACCTTATTTTGACATTTTTCTCGGCTCATGTGCATGATCGTCTTTTAAACTAGGTTAAAGCTAATTTGTAGTTTTAAAATAAAGTTTTTAAAATTTGAAAGAACAGATAAAAACCTTGGTGGGGTGTGTTTCTCCTGTTAATTCTGTTACTCTAAGCAGCAGTAACAGTGGAAACAGCTCCCATAAATAACACAGGACACATACAAACACTTTATTCAACTCAGTGCAAAGAGAGACTACACTTCTGTTCTCTCGTGCGTGGTAGTTCAGATTCATATTTCCCCCTGCACACGCCCTCCACGATGCACCAGCAACACGAAAACCATCGCTATGACACGTGCCGCTTTGCTTTCAGTAAATCATCTCGCCCTGAAAATCATCTATCTCTTGCATTTTATCAGAACAACCCCCGAAGTCACCACCAAAACAAATCCTGAGCCCGAATATAAATGTCTGTGGTGTAAATCTATCCACGTCGCAGCAAGGTGTATTTATAAGTACGCATGTGTCTGGAAGCCCTCAATTAAAGCCCCGCCTCGCCCTCATAGCTGTCAGTCCAGTCGGGGCGTTGACAGCGTACGAGAAGCACACAAACACACACACGCAGACACTCGCGCAAACGCGATGATGGATTCAAGTGCGGGTGACTCGACATGCGAGACCGCCGCGCTGCTTCACAGAAATCCACGCAGCAGCCATCGGCGTTCAGATCTGCGCTGTGTAGAAGCAGAGATGCAAAGTGCAGATCTAAACACCGCGAGCGTGTGTTTCAGTACGTGTGTTGTCTGCCGCTAAATGCTGGGTGAGCTATAATCAAAGAGGAAGAGGAACGCCGCAGAGCCCTCAGACTCACGCCAGGCATACGCCACCTGTGACGTCAGCCGGCAGACAGGAAATGGTTTTGTAACCAACTCGCCATCGTGCAATAGAGGAAGGAGGTGACAAGACAAAACAATCGGTCTAGATCCTGATTCTCTCGTCTGTGGGTTTTAAGAGCATGTCATGGATGCGAGCCTCTTCCTGACTGTTAATCCATCGCATGTCAAATCTGTATCAAATCAACACAATTGCAGACCGTTCGATTTCCCAGAGAGAGGAAGTGCTGCAGCGCCGTAGCCGTTTCTGAATGGAGCCTTTGCTCAGGGGTGAAAATGTGTATCAGGTCACGTTATGGACGGACCTTGTGTTTGGTAAACTCTCGGTGACCCCACGCTTTTCCCTTCCCTCTGCACTCCGCAACCCAGAGGCAGACACGACGGTAGGGCAGAGGCCAAGACGAATCAGCAAGCCGCGCGGACTCTAAATGAAGTGAAAAGGTTTAGCAACAGAAAGGTCACGACGTGGTCATTTCGTTGTTGTTTTGAGTTTTTCAAGCAAAACGTCTTCGCTCTTGAAACTTCTGGTGGATCTTTGAGCAACCGGCAGTTTGGGTGTTTGGGTGCATCTCGATGTTGCAACTACGTCCCGATGAGACACATGCATCTGCACATTCTTGCAATCACATATCAGTGTATGACAGTATAACAGGTTTCTCTTTAGCCACAATAGTGACGTGACTCTTCTCATTTGCCCAGCTGGTCCACCACTTTGGTCCAGGCTGAAATATCTCAGCAGCTACTGAATGGATGGCCGTGAAATTTGGTACAGACATCCATTGTGCCCAGGGAATGAATCCTTTTGACTTTGGTGATCCCATGACTTATTTCCCAGTGCCATCCTCGGGTCGAGCTATTTATTTGTCTGCAGGACGAAGGACATACTTAACAGCCTCAGCTGTACTTGAGTTTAGTGCCGTTAGTGCTAAACTAAAGCATAAGCAAATGTTTGCACGCTCACGTGAACGACCGAGATGGTGAAGCTATACCGGCATGTTAGCATTGTCATTGTAAGAATGCTAAGAGCTAAGCTAAGCTACAAGCCTCGCAGAGCTGCTAGCATATTGATCTGTGGCACAAGTATCATATGCTCACAGGCTGCGGCTGCGTGCTGAGCACTGGACTGCACAGCTCATTAACCCATTTGTTACATCTGTCTATACCTTTTCTGAAGTGAACACTCAAACTCACTGAAGGTCAAACCCTATGACCTCTTCATCCACCCCTGTTGTTTGACCCAATCAGAGGCACTGGGAGATAGGAATCACCAGGAATCAGTTAAACTTCTGGGGTAATTAGTATCAACTTGACGAATTGTGAATCAATGCTCACACGCTGATTTCTCCAAGCCTTAGTTGCGCCGGACGATCGCACATTTCAGTCCTCCAGCACGCAATGCATCAATGCCCGAAGGATGCAAAGACCACAACCCATCCTCCCATCATGTCAGTTCAATCGCATATGTCACAACAAGCCCGGAGACGTACGCCGAAGACGGGCCAGCGCTGTTCTGGTGTTGGTGGCACGACATCTCCAGTTCACCCTGAGCTGTTACACGGCTTTTACATTACGAGCAGCAAAAGGTTGACGCTGTGAATGACTGATTTTTCTGAAAGTATCAGTTGAGCTTTTCGTGTCTCCTTCCTCTGGAGTAACCTGCGGTGCCGCCAGCAGGTCGCATTCACGCGATTCCTCACGGCGGTTCATGAGATCATCTGACGCGGCCGTCTCCGGATTCACCGGGAACCCGTCAAATTTCTTTTATCCATCATTTGTCTTTTATCTCCATCTTTCTTTCCTCTTTCTCTGACCATGGCTAACATTTCTGTCTCACCTCCTCCTCCTCCCCCTCTCTCCCTTCGCTCTCCCTATGGGGTTCTGCCCTTCTGTTTGTTTCACTGACCCCTGTGAAAGAAAGTCACCCCCCATCTTCATGCGCTTCACGAAGAGTGCGTGATCAGGCTAAATGCCAGCGCTCAGGCTTTTCCTCCTTCCTCTTTCCTCCACATGCAACGTCTGTGATTCCGTGCTACGAGTTCTATATACAAAGGTAGATGTATGGCCGCTTAATACATTTCCAGTGTAAATGTTAACGCGTTTCTCACTGTTATGACTAACTTAATGCTGGTGCTCAGGGTCTCATTCCTTTCCTTTATTTTGACATGCAAAAACCCCAGCCCATTTGTTTCGTGGGCTCAGACAGAGAAGGGTTTAATGTGCATACTTACGAGGGTATTTTTATAAAATGTGCGCTGCAGGCGATTATTGTGCAAGAACTGATCCTGTGAAATGTCAAAAATCACCAGTTATTTGGTCATTGGTGATTATTTACCCAAACTAAAACAGTTTGTTTGCTTGTTTTTATAATCGAATCTAGTTTTCTTAATCTAATACCTCTTTACGACAAACTTGTGACCGTTCTCTCAGGAACACATGAGCGGTTCGTCTCTAAATAACCCTTTAGTTGAGGCAGACACCCAGCAGCGGTGACATAAAATATGACATACGTGTAAAATAGACTTTGAGGCGGCATGATGCTGTTTTTGTCACGCTGTCCCCACAGTCTCACTCTGCTGCTATTTGCTTGTATATTTCCAATTAAGCTGTTGTGATATTTCCTTTGTTGCCGCTAACATGTAGCGATTACCCGCCCGCTGATTCCATGCTAAATTGCACATTAGTTGCATGTCGGCTCACTCTCCCACCCTCTTGCATGTGTGTTCGCCCCCTCCGCAGTAATCAGACGCACAATAGCTGTTAACTAGTGCGACAGGCCAGCCATGCTAATCCCTTGTATGTGTCGAGAACCATGAATGGAGGAGCCGCCTTATGCATTTAGGATCCTCACAGCTAACTCATTAGTTGCTTGAATCAAAGGCATGACACTGGCTTTGTCCCCGCCTGGCCTCTCGTGCCACAGACACTGAACTCGCTTGAGTGGAGTTGGACTCTGTCGGCCTTGGGGGGCCTGCAGAGCCCCCTGGGATCACAAAAGGCCATAAGTGAATTACTCAAATCAGTGCCGAGGGGGGCCCCCGTTACAGACGCTAACTGTAACAGCTAGTGGCGGCCGTGCAGCAATGGGAGGTGTGTTTGTGTGCAAGCGTGTGTGTGTGCGAACAGACGGGTAGAGTGTGTGTTTGAGTTTGAGTGAGTGTGAATAGACAGCCAGGACTCATGCAGGGGAGCAGAAGCCTTTGTTGGCCCAACACTATTGTTGGAAGCTGTCTTGTGTAATTACTGGCACAGCTACCGCCTAGCGCACCGCTCCGCCTGCACGGAGCGCAGAGGGACGGGGAGGGAAGCAACAAGCGCGCCGAAGCCCCTGGAGTTTAAGTTGATAATTATATCATGGAAGCACTTTTAGCATGCAGTGGCGCTACAAACACTGACAAATCCCAGCTGTTGTTGTACATGCTTTGTAATATCGTGGCATTGTGTTAGAAATCTCACACGCTGCTGTGATGTCAAGTGTATTTTAGGCTCGCAGGGTGTAAAAACTGCAGTTAAGCTGCAGCCATTGAATGGAAACGTTACTGGCAGACATGTTTCCCACTACAAACATTTGCTCTGGTATTGGTTTGCAGCGTAGCTGTGCTATTTTTATAAGCACGCTACTCCAGCACGCTTAACCCCAACTACACCCCCTCTTGGCTTAGTTTAACTAATTTCACATTGCCAATTTATGTTCATCCCCCTCACACAGCAAACAAATAGACTTTGTTGATCTCCATGCAAACATGCAATATGGCCCACAGATCCAGTACAGCCCAAAGCCACATGTTGAAAGCCCATTTGCTAACTCATTAAGCCTCGAAAAAGTCTTTTTTCTTTATTCGCTGTGACATGCGGGCGCTTATGCAGGAATCACCCCTGTGAGTTTCGAAGTGAGTTGTTCGGCCGTTTATTCCTGATTTATTGGATTTCTGCAAACTGAATCCATTTAGCAACGATGCAGGAATGCGGGGGGACAAAGGAGAAAGTCCTAATTGTGGCCTTGATCCCGATTCAGCCATGTACCGCAAAAATCAGACTTTTTATTGTCTGTGATCTCCCGTTGTCCTGTTTGCACGCTTTAGCGAAAGAACACAATGAGCTCATTGATGACACGACAAAGATTCCCCCCCCTTGCACCGAACACTGGCTGTTATCCCGTCGCAAATGGCCGCCACTTTCCTCCCAGTGGACACCCAAGGCCTATTAGCTGCAGCACAACCAATTTAACATGGCCACCCGCATAAAAAGCTCACTGGTGTCAGTAATGCGATCTGTTGATGGCTAAACCGAGCGAATGGAGAGGCTATTCACAGCGGCTGATGAATGAACTCGGTGACGCCGCGGCGCCGGATCAACATCGCGGGCCGTTAACCGGCAAAGTCTTGAGTGTGAAGAGAAGAAATCAGCAGAAACTGAGCAAAGTCGTGTGAGATCTGTCTCTCCACGCGGTGACCTGACATGAATTTAACTCAGCTTTGGCTGTTTTGTGAAGCTCCGTCTGCAGCCGCACCTGAACGCATCACGACTCTGGACTCAGCTTGGCTCCAAAAGATGCTGAATCCTCAACAAACTCTGGCTTCTACCTGCATATGTTTAAACACTGAGATGAGTCATGGATTGAAAGCAAAGTGTGCGAGCTCGAGCCTTTGATGCCGCTAAGACTCCACTTCCTGTTTGTTCTCTGAAGACGTCGACTCGCGTGGCATCGCGACTCGTGCACTATGTGTCAGCGGGTCGTGTCTGTTCGCTGGCTGCCGGGGCGTACTGTACATCAGACCGTTTGTTTTGTCTGTCACCTCCATTTATCTTAATTGAAGCATGCTTCAGTGTGCAGCCGTGGCCGGGCCCGGTCCCTGCTGTTGTTCCCTAATGTAAATCGATATGTTTCCATGCGGTTGGAAAGATCACTAACCAAAGGTGGCATCTGACCCGATACAGCTCAATACGCTAACTACCGTCAGCCAGATGAGGTCCCCTTTCATCAGCATTTGATATGGGAAAACAGGAGCATGTAACTCGCCCGAGTAAAAATAGTTTCTCAGATCATGTCATATAAAGTTAAGGTTATTTGGAGAAGTTCTGCGGGGAGGAGAGGGGAGGGGGGAGGCGATGGGGGAGGCGATGGGGGAGGGTCTTTTTTTTTTAATCTCAGGCAGAGCATGTTGTAAATTCACCATCCGGATTTATCTGATACTGACTGACCTGAGCGATACGGCTGTAATACCACGCGTTTAAATGAGAGAGGGCCACAGCAGATGCTAATTAAAGAGGAGAATGTGATGCAAGAGGGTGTTTGAAAGGGTTTGTGTGTTTCTTTATTGGCTGGCAGGCCCGCTGCACTCTGAGCACCCAGAGCAGTCTGAACTCTGAGTGAACTCCTGCTCTCTGCCGAATTATTATCGAATGAGTGAGCCTGACAAAATATTTTTAGGATGGGGGAGAGACGCGAGCAAGAGGGTACGGCGAAACGAGGCAGAGCCGGGCAAAGACGATCCTTCCTTATCGCACAAGCGCACGCATTAGCTCGGGCACCACAGAGGAAGACAATGTGGAGAGCTGAAATCAGTCAGCGGCGGCAGGATGGGCTCCGACTTGACAGCGTCCAGGCACGTTGTTAAAGGGGGACAGCTCTGCAGGGGCAAATGTCTCACCCGGGCAGCCAGGTATCAAGTGAGTCAGGGTGTGTGTGTGTGTGTGTGTGTGTGTGTGTGTGTGTGTGTGGATTGACTGAGAGAGAGAGAGGCGGTTGCGTGACTTGTGCTCGGCTCAGCCCTCCAGCCCCCCAGGCGTTATTTGTTAGCCAGGAGAAAGGAAGGTATATCTTAAGTGTTGAACAGTAAACAGAGCTGCGGCGGGGCGCTAATGCTCACTGGGATTTGTGTGTTTGTGTGCGCATGTGCACACACACACACACGCACACACACACACAAACAATGACGGGCAGGGCAAGGGATTTCATCTTGTATGCCTCGTGTATCAACCTCACTTGAAATGTCATCACACTGTTAAATAAGAAAAACAGCGGTGGGAAGTGATGATTTAGCATAACCGCACACGTGTGTGTGTGTGTGTGTGTGTGTGTGTGTGTGTGTGTGTGTATACACACTACTACAAAAGAGTTTGGCAACACAGTACAGACTCGTGATGCTCGTTTTAGAAGTGTTTCCTTTATTTATAAATGTGTTGTAGTTGTTAATTCAACTGAAAAACTCAAAAACCAGAAAAGAAGGGAGGATAAAATATTCCCAGGGTGTATGTGTGTGTGTGTGTGTGTGTGTGTGTGTGTGTGTGTGTGTGTGCGTGTGTGAGCATGCTGGATCGCTGGCCCCCACTGGAGATTTTCACTAAAATCACCAGCACAGGGCCCACTGGGGGAGTTCATGGTAAAAGCTCTCCGAGGCTTTCTGAGTGGCTTAAACTGTAGTTTCGTCTGGAAACTGAAAGGAGGAGGAGAAGACGAGTGAACGATGTGCGGGGTGAATAATGGAGGAGAGGAACGCTATTTTTAAAAAGTCCTTTCATGGGATGAGCTTCAGTCGTTTGGTCTGTTCATGAGATTATTCGGACGCATCTTGGAAAACAGGAAACGCCGCTTTTCCATTTTGCTAATCAGCTGTCATGTGACTGTTATTAAGAGCGAACAGAGGAGCGACCCCTCCACAACGGGCTCCTTGTAGCAGCCATTTGTAAAGATCGGTGCGTATGTCAGAGGGATCTCACTGCTGCTGTTACCTCAGCGGTTACCTAATTTGATCAAATGAAATGAAAGTCGCTCGCCGGCTGCAGCCGTAATTGAATCTGACACACGCACGCACTCTGTTACGGGCCGCCAGAGGAACGCCGCCGCCACGGCCGCGCTGGCATTTTACCTCCATTCGCTACCGACGCGTTTAACCCTCGCAAAGATCCTTCACGACTGCTTTTAGTGCCGACGCTTCAGCCGACACATCGCCTGTTAATTCGTGCCCTTCACGCACTCACTCTGCTTTTGGGTTATCACGTGAACTGACACATCAAACTCATTCTCAGCGGCTGACATTTCAGCCACTCTCTGCACTCAAAGTTCAACTTACACTTCAGCTCAACGTTCGGTGCGCTTCCATTTCAGCTGCTTTCAGTATTTGCACGACCCGGCTCCTCGACTGTCTCAGGTTTTCAAATATTTTTAGCTTCTTTTACCATTAAAATGTGACTTTTTTATCACCAGACTGCTCCAAAAATGTCCATCTGCGAAGGATCGCAGCGGGGCTGTCGCCTGTCATGCAGGTTCCTTTGTGTTTGTGACCTTATTAGAAACGGAGCCACGGGCATCAACCCTCCGGTCCTTTCAGGGACGAGCGCGGCGCTGATCTGATGACTTATTCATTAGGCACAATGGCACAACCTTTTAAAGAAGGTACATGACAGAGAGCAATGAGATCGAGTCAGATCATCGTACCGGGCCAAGGAGCTCATTGTGGCAAACGCAGCGAGATAAGTGAGCTCTGCGTACGGTGGCGGCTGCGGGGAGACACGCTGTGGTGTTCTGCTGGACTCAGATGTAAAAGGCAACATAACGGATATTTGCAACAATAGGAAGAGGAAGAAGAAGAAGAAGAAGAAGAAGGAGGAGGAGGAGGAGGGAGAGAGAAGGAGAAGTGGAGAAAGAGGGAAAATGACAGAAAGAGGTGGCGAGGAGACGCGTCAGCCTCTGTTTCTGTCCCTGAGGATGGTGTTTGAATTGGCATGTTGCAGGGAGAGCTCTGTTAGACTGAATTTAAACAGCTGCCGGCTTCACCCACAGCAACACACACACACACACACACACACACACACTGAGGCCCTCCCCTGCACTAAGTTTGCGTGCGGAGCCGGGAGATTCTCCATGCTAATGTGCCAGGGTTTGTTTTCATCATCAAATTGCAAATGTTTTAAATATGCATCACACACTCACACACTCACACACTCTCACACACACACACACACACACACATTTATCCAGTCAGGGCATTGACAGTCTAATCCTTGTTTTCGTACAGTGTCAGCTGTCAGATACAGAGCTGGAAGTGGTTTCAACCCGTGTTTGTTTTTCATACACCACTCCCATCATTTTTCAATCACATCTGATCTCTAACGCGGCGTTTCTTGACCTGTAATGGATCTCCGCTGCTCTCCGCGGCTTCAACGCATGCGAGGGCTTTTCACAGCGCGGGATAACAATTAGCCGGAGAACAGAGAGATTAAAAGAAGGAGCCGAGTCTCTGGGCATGTTTATACATCGACCGTACAGCCGGGAATATAAATCTTTAACCTCTTAAGCCCTTAAACTGCACGTTACCACAAAAACCAACCCAAGACGTGTTATTTCAAGCAGTCATTTGGTTCATATAAATCTTTATTTCCTGAAAACAAACAGAAGAATGAGCTAATGGGATGAGATTATAGATTATTCCTGCTTTAAATGCACTTTCACCTGTTTTTAAATAGTATATGTTATATTAAAAAAGCAGAAAAAGGCTTCAGTAACGCTGAAAAGACAAAGTAGGCGTTGCTCATACGTAATCAGGATGATTCGACCCGTTAAATGTGATGTACAGAAACGTTATTTTGAAGTCTAACCCAGTTTCTCACTGTCAAGAGTTAGCCCGGCCCTGCGAACACGCTGACGCTGAAAAGACGTTGATGTGACAGCCCGCGCCGCCGCTGAAATATAGCCCGTGTAAATATAGCAGGAAAATCAAAAACGGAGTCGCATCCAGTCGTCGACCACGGCTGCCACCTGCGTCATTCTGTGAAACCGGGACTGATGCGAGCTCAAACGATGTCCCCCCCCCCCGCGCCGGCGTACTGTAAAAACTCTGGCTTTGCTCGGGATGATGTTGAACTTTGCTGCCTCGCGCACATTACCGCCTGTCGAACGTTTGCCGCCAGGTTTTATTTGATTTTCCGGGGGAAAACTGCAAATCTTGGCTTAAAGACACGGATAACCCAGTTTAGAGCGAGGGAGTGTGAAAATGCTTGTTTGCCCAAGATTAACAGAGAAGTCAGTGCGGGGTTATCACCTCAAAAGTAGACCTTCGCTTCTTACTCCGCCGCAAGAGTCGGAGTCAGAGCTTCCTCTTGTACTTTTCCATTACACCCCAGCGAATCATCCGCTTTTTCACCTTTAAAAACATGGATGGTTTCTTGTTTTCTCCCCTCCCCACAGGGCCGCGGTTGCTGCGCGACGTCCAACCTTTCTGTCATCCTTCTCCCTCAATGAAATAAACGCCGCGCGAGCACTTCATTTCATTTTCAGCGGGGGCAAATGAAAAGATAATCACAGCTTTGGGGTAATTCGGCTTCGGCCTCTCTCGGAGGGGGTGATAACAAAAATACTCTTTTTGTTTTTGAGGCCGAAAGCGAGGCAGCGATTCGTCCAGATCCTGCTATGAGTAATATGAGGGTAAACAACAGATCGGTGGAGACTCCTTCCTTGTGACTCATGAGCAACAAGTTCTCAGAAAGGAGAGAAGAAGAGAGAGAGGGAGGGAGGCTCAGGGAGGATGGTGAGGGGTGGGGGGGGGGACCATAATAACATCATTGTGGCTGTTTGAAGTCGCATCAGGCCTATTTCCCAGATACAGTAAGTACAGGCTGTCTGCATGTCTACTGGCCTCTCGCCACTCAAAGGCCACATTCATGGAGGCGCTGCCGCCCTCACAGAGGGCAATTGGATCCGCCGGATACCCTTCCCTTCTCACGCAATGTTGTGTAAACCCGGGGAAAATGACCTCAATATGTCCTAAACGAGTTAAGGATGAAGATGCCGCGCCCGCTCACATGTCTCAGGCATGATAATGCGGTGATAGTTTTATAAATACCCTTCTCTCTCTCACGCGCGCAGACGCGGCGCGTACTGATTGTCCCGCGCCCGTCAATGTTTCTCACCCGAGCTGATTGGTTGCTGCACCATCTGCCCACGTTTGTCTAACAGGACTGATAATGGTGATTTGTGTTTCACCATGAATCAATAAAGCAAAAGCAGCTTTAATGGAAAACTGACTCATAATCTCAGCAGGACAAATCAGGTTGGAGTAAATTAAAGTTAAATCACTTTAATTCAAATGAACAGAAATCGGCTGCGTTGACTTTAATAAATCACACATTACTTTCCCTGCCGTCGTCAGTCGCGGCGGCAGCTGCGTGTTTTCATTCTTGTTTTGTTTCTGCCAGTTTCTGAGCTTGTTAACGTTCCTTTTAATCCTTCCTCTCTTGTGGTGCCACCACTCCTTGGCCTGGAGGTCTGGACAACCTCAACCTGACGGGCGCCCACGGGTGTGGCCGCCGCCTGCCTCCCACTCTCCATCTCTCACTCGCTTTTTATTGTTTGTCTCTCTCGGAGGCCGCCGAAGCTTTGTTTCTGTGCTCCCTCACCTGTCTGCTTCATGCCACCCTGCTCCCGCTTCACCTCAGCAGCGACTTGGACCTGACCCTAAACAACAGCACGCAACGAGGTCGGCGTGTCACGCGACGAGATAACGCCGTGAATGCTGTGTTTTGCAGGAGGCGGATGGCGAGGGGGGGGGGGGGGGTGCAAAAGGCAGAAAGGAGGCGCAGAGTGGAAGGAGAGAAACTCTATTGCATAATTCATGGGGCCATGACAATACCCATCCTCCGCTCGTCCATCCTTGGACCGGCATCTTTGTTAAAATGTCAGATGGGCCAGCTCATGTAGAAAACTCTCAGACCTGACCTAATTGGCAGAGCCGCGCGGCCGCTGATGAGGCTGCTGCGGCGGACAATTAAATGTGATTCAGATTTTCCAGAAAAATGATCTTAGTCAGTTTGTTGAAAGGTTGCATAATGGCTGACTCTGTTTATCGAGTCAGCCGAGTGTTTTGTTTTGTTTTGGGGTTTTTTTTTTTTCTAACATTTGCAGGATTCTTAGAAATTAGTTAAAAGGACAGAAGATTAGAGAGATTGCAGCCTGTCTGTGCAGCGAACAGATTCCCTCGTTACACCTCCCATGTTTTCAGTCAGCAGCTGGATGGATAGCAGAGTCAAAACACCTGCCAAAAGCCTTCAGGCCTGAGCCTTTTCTGTTGGCAGGCCTCTGCTCCCTGCTACTTCAAGTCCTTCTCCTTCTCATGCAACCTCTCCCGGCCAAATTCTCAGTCAATTTCCAGCCCATATTGAGGCTGTTTTCCTGCCCCCCCCCCCCCCCCCCGTGCTGGTGATGTCATGACAAAAAACACAAACTGAGATTTGATGAGGTGGAAAATCTCATTCCAGCTTGTAAAGAATGATTGTCCACTCTGTGTAGAGTAAGTGTCAGAATGTCAGCTTTGATTACACAGCGAGGGTGCAGGTAGTAGTGTTTGGAGTCAACAGCGTTTGTGCGTGTTCATACATACGTTTATGTATTTATATACAGCACATCCATGCATTTACACTGCCTGAGCACACGTTGCGTGCCGCAAACGTTTCAATAATAAGCTAACCCAGCTTTACCTCGAAGGCCTGGGACACTTCATGTGACATTATTTGGGTTTACAGGTTATGTTAAACAGAAATACCCATGCAAATCCACACTATTGGATCTGTTCTTAGATGCTAATATAATATATAAAAGAGTGTAAGCTACCATTAGCAGCTCTGTGCTGCTCTGTTGGGCGAACACGTCGCCTGTGATGACATTATGTTTTTAAAACACATTTCTCTTTTAAGGTTAAAAGCAAAACAATTAAAAAATTACAATAAACCAATTTTTAAATAAAATCTGCATTTGAATAAATAGTTAAACAGGTTTATTGTTATCATAGATCCTGGTGATGAAACAGGTCAGCTGGAGACATGTTTACAACCAACTCTCATGAAGCTAGCGTTAGCTTAATTAGCTTGCGTAGCCATGGCAACCAGAGGAGGGGGGGGGGGGGGGGCATGGCTTTTTCCAGACAAACAATTAGCAGCAGATTAATTAAGTCCTCCCACCCCAGCATATGTTCCAGTGATGGGTGGCGCCGGCTGCAGCTGACGAGAAGCCCTCAGTCATAGAAGATGCTGAACGCATGTGTGGAAACCACCGACACAACTGACAAACACACGAGCGAGCGACGGAAAGAATGAGTTTGTGTGTGTTTTGTGTCTGAAACCATAAATGTGTTGTATCGAGCAGGAGAAACACGGACTGGTGTGCACGTCTTTTAGATTCAGAGTCGGTTAATGTTGGTGTCAGGTCTCAGACACAGCCTGCAAATATCACAGACGTCCAACAAGCCAGACCTTTGTGCAGAAGGCATTTAGAGGGAATTGTGAATGATCCCTTTGTTTCCCTGTCTTCCTAAACCTCTTCAGATCACCAGCACCCACTTCCTCTCCGCCTCACTGTCTTTCCCCTCTGGTTCCCTGTCATCCCCTGTTACTGTGTAGCCCACTCCTTCTTGGGCTACACCGGTGGTAGGACGGTGATGAGAGGATGGAGAGGTGTCGAGAGAGGCAGCCCGACAGAAACAAGAGGAGAAGGAGAGGGAGAGATGGATAGGCCCGGTCAGGGGGGGGGGGGCAATGTGAGGCTGTGTTGTGTGGACGATGAGACGAGTGCAGCTGCTCCACCCGCCCATCACCGTGCTGCACACTCAGACCATCAGGGTTAAGGAGAAACGGTCTGGTATGCTTTGCTGTGGAACTGACTCTCACCTGTACCAGCAAGTGGCATCATTAAGTTACATGTGGTTTATGAGGTTAAGGCAAAGCAATTACTTCCTAAGTATGCGCCGACCACATAAAAACATGTTTTATGAATTCCCTGAAGCAGGATGTTACCAGAACGGGCGTAGCACCACTTTAATCAGCTCAAATTTACATCTGCATCCTTAACTAAATCTAAAAATTTCACTAGTTGTGGTTTAATCTGGAGATTTGACTGCGGCTTGTGTTGCATTTCCACCCTTGCAGCCACAGGTTGCATGTGTGTCGCCAACAGCGGAGGAATGCTTTGAGCGCGCAGAGCCAAAAATAGACATGCTGACCCTTTAAAAGCGGCGTCTGTAGCATGTTGTGGCTGCTGGAGAGAGAGAGAGAGAGCGACAGAGCAGTGCGCTATCTCTTTAAGACAGGCTTTTGTGTAGTGTAGTATTGCTGTAGTATTCTGTGTGTGTGTGTACATGTAAAGCTGACTGAGCAGGCGAGGGGTTGCGTGACTACTGCAGACGAGGCTGTGACCTCAGAAAAGTGGTTATGAAAACGATCTGTCGAAGCGAGCGGAGAGAGAGAGAGAGTGAATGAAAGAGAAGCAGAGGGAGTGAACAACACAGAGAGAGAGAGAGGGAGAGAGAGAGAGCAGCCGTGCAGAAATGAGTTCATTTGCTTCCTATGCTACGCTATCAGTCACTGTATGACACTGGAGAGCTGCCACACACACACATTATCCTCGAGGTATTCAATGCATATGCACATACGCTCACTCTAGCGTGCGTACCTTCTGGTCCAGCGTAGAGACAGGGCAGCGCCTGGACAGGAGCGATTACAGGAAGTCAGAAGGAGACAGAGGGGGAATGCTTTTGGGGAGAAAGATGGAGAAAGAGAGTCAGGTATCATGTTCGTCCTGCGGCAGCGGCAACGCTCTGAGAGATTCCTGAGGCCGACCACATGGAAACAATTGGAGACGTGCAGAAGATAGGGAGGACTCGGAGTGTACTGTCAAATTACACATTGCTTTATTGTGCATTTGCTTTATTTCATGTGCTCTCAGTATAAAAACTACTGTTGAACTAAATGAAAAGAGCTAAAGGAACACGTCGGCTCGCTTTATTTCCTTTTTCTGCAGCCCAGTTTTCCCATAAATCAGCATTTTCGTGTAAACGAACGGACAAATCTGCCCCGACCTATGCAAAGTTCATTAAAGGTTTTCCTACATACAGATGTTTCTGGTACGTTTGAGATAATTAGGACTCGAGCATCAGGCCAGTTTGCGTAATGTGATTGTGGCGAGACCGGCGACTGTTTATGCTCACTGCTGGTTGAGCTTCAGAGGCTGCAAACCTGCGCTCTGTCTGTAATCAAAGAAAGATGGAAGCTGCTAATTTTCTTTGTTGCCGCGTACAGTGTGGAGTTAGTTCAACAAGATTTAGGGAATCGAGTAAACTTGAGCTGAGCAAAAACAGGATTTTTCTATAGAGCCGTGTGAAAAGTGTAAATATGGCTGAAGGTCTGACTTTAAAAGAAAAAGTGGGTGAGGATGAAAAAGACGGGATAAAAGATGAGGAGAGGAAAAAATGAATGAGACGGAGGGAGGGAGGGAGGAACGTATCGGTGTTCTGTGCAGATTGCGTGTGAACAGTAATGCTAGCCTTCAAAGAGCACAGTGGAGCACATTGTATCCATGCATGAGTCGCTCAACAGGGACAGCGGCATGACGGAGGGAGGGAGGGCACACCAGGACAAGGGCCGAGGGAGAGGGAGAGGGAGAGCAGAGAAGAAGGGTGAACGAGTCTGTGTCACGACAATTGTGATCTTTGTTACGAGCGGGGTGGCCAACTCTCACGCTTTTGGCGTGAGATACACACTTTTAAGCCCTGTCCCACACTCCGAGGCTCAACATACACCTCCGGCAAAGAGGGAGGGGGCATTATGAAAACAGCCCCCGGACTGTGTAGGTGCATATTTCAGACTGGGCCGAACTCGCAGGTAGCGTTGTTGCAGCTCCGGCGTTCGGTCGAAGCAGCAGCGATGTCAGACGTGCACTGTAAATACCTCTAATTGTAACCTCATGTCACTGGCGTGCTAGGATATATAATCATTTCAGTAAAACATTTAATTGATGGCAGACAAGACGGCCCCACTACAATGTGAAATTAGGCCTTTTCTCCTTTTTTTCCACCCCCGGATAAAAACAACTCGACGATCGATTCAACATATACAGTATTTGTGCGTAAATAAAAACACGGAAACGCGCCCAGAATCCCCGCTCCGCTGTGAAAACTGTTTACTAGCCCGTCTCAGCGAACACTGGTGCTGAGGAAAGTGCTCCGTAATGAGGTGGGAGTAGGTGAAAAGTAGCTTAGTGCCTGTTAAATCCCGGGCAGCTGTGAGTATCTTGGCAAATAAAAATAAAAAACTAACAATCGCTCAGCGCTTTAAAAATAGATGTTACAGCTATTAGGATATTAGCAATGATAAGAAGAATTTAGCTGCAGTTTGAAGTGGACGGTACATTAAACACAAATTCAGTCATGGCGTGCAAACGAGCAGGAAGCCACCTGATTTGAGGTTTTGGTGTTTGCAATAAATCATAATTAATTCGTCTAAAAGCAGAGTTTATGAAATACTTTGCTTATTGTCTATGAATCCTGTTCGTTGCAGGCCTAACGCAGACGTTTCACACCTCTCTGCGTAACAGGAATCGATGCTGATGTTGAAAATAGAGCAGAGGAAGCAAATGAATGCAAATGAACCTGCAGGGAATTGTTTTATATTAAGGTTAAGCCCTGCTTTTAGAGGTCAGGTTACATTTAGGCTAATGGGGCTGGGGAGTAGTTGTGAAATATGTGTGTGCGCTGGTGCAGGGAGACACACACACACACACACACACACACACACATCTTCCTCTCCAGGGTCAGTATTTACAGCTCATCCTCTTCTGCAGAATCACTCTGTCACTCTGCCTCACCGTCTCTCCCTCCCTTTTCTTCTTCTCCTCTCCCTCTCTTCCCAGCGCCTGTCACTTCTACTGTACATTTCATGGCTGAGCGTGATCAAAGCCAATTACGGCTTGTTTTGAGCGTGCGGGGCATCCTGTGGAAGCAATACATTACCGGCAGCTCGTGCCAATCCACCTCCATATGTGGATCCTCCTCCCCTCCATCTCTCCATCCCTCGTGCTAGTACTACATGTAGTAATTCATTCTCCACACAGCTGTTGCATCCAGTTGGAATGTGGGTAAATGTGAATTTAACGGTGTGTCGTTCCTCACGTATATAGAGGCGTTTCTCTCTTGTCCCGGGGCATATTAGAGGATGTTTGATACCCCACTCATGCTTTTCCAAAGAGGATTCTTGTGTAGCACGTCTTGCACGGCAGCGAGCGGATCTGGTGTCCAGACCTGATAAAGTTGGACCTTTTGTGGGTTTTCTCCCTGGACTTCGCGGGAGAATACATATGAAATTCACATGAGATAAATTTGGTTCCAGAGTCAAATATCCACTATTTTACATGAGGAACACCTGGGTTTTGATCCCCGCACGCGGGTCCAAGGCTGAAAACGCTGCAGCCTCGGGGGCGGATGTCATCAAGCAACATGGCTGCAAAAGACACAGGAAATAACTCGTGTTATTAATATCATGCCTTCAACAACGCCGCTCACCATGTAACAAATGATCTGAATCTGATTTGCTATTTAATGCTAATAGTTGTTTGTCTGATGTTAATCAAACGGCCATTGTTGCTGTTTATCTTGTCATGTGTGCAGCTGATCTGTTGCAGCAGTGTTTTAGTTTTATGCTCTTTTAGCTGTTGAGCTGTTTCAATCATTTATACATTACTTCAAGCTATTTAATCATTTAACTTTTTATATATTTAATACAATTTTAACTATTTATCTCAGACACTATTGTAAATTTAGCTGGTGTTAGCCATTCAGCACTATTAGCTAGCTCTATCAACCTTTTACACATTACATTTAGCTAATCATTTTAGCCACTGATTAGCTTACTTTAGCTAAGTATACAAACAGTTTAAGTTTGTCATTATTAGTCTACATTTAGCCAACTATATTTATCCATTTAGCACTTTTAACTAGATATTATTAACTTTATCATTATTAACTATTAACTTGTAGCTGTTTTAACCTTTCTACACAATTATTTCAGCTACATTCACCCAAAGATTTTAACTGATTCATTACTATTATTAATTTTATTCTGCTGTAAATGAATTCATTACTTTTTCTTAACTATTTCAAGCATTTATCTGTGAGGCAACATTGAGCAATTTCAGTTGCAACATGTTGCCTTATCTTTTACAAACAGAGGCCGTGCAGGAAGCTGTGTGAAGGAGATTCTTAAAACTTATTCTCTCTACTTTGAAAATGTGTGAAAATACTTTTAAAGTATGATGGTGATTCGGGGATTTCAGACCGAGACCTTTAAAAAGGCAGCGCAGTGGTTCAGAGGAGAAAAATAAACACTTTGTATTGTTGAACGTCCGTTTCAGTTGGAGCGTCGGGGAGCCAGGCGGTAGGAAGGAGGTGTCGACACACACCGACACAATGGCACGGTTTCCCTCTGCTTCTCCACAGGAAGCTGCCAACATATACACACACGTGCAACACACACAGAGACACGCACAAACCAACCAAACTGCTGCAGACCTTCCTTGTACTAAAATAAAATAAAATAGGTACATTCAGATCACCTGCTGCATCGGTTTCCCATGCAATGCGGCGTGCATCTGAGGCGGGACAGGATGTTGGAAACAAGTGGAGGAATCCAGGGTTTTGACACCGTCCTCACGCGTCTTTTCTCTCCATCATGTGCAGCATGTGTCTCTGTTTGCTACAATCTTCATCCTGCCTGTACTTTTAAAGCATTTCCACATGTTGCTGAGAAGAACCATGCCACTGACCTTTACATTTTAATCAATAAAGCTTTATATCAAGCCCAGAAGGTGGACAAACTCTCTAAAAACCCCTTTTTACATATATTCTCAACAACAACGTCCCTAATTAGGACCAAACTCCACAACCTATTTCTTCTGGTTACCATCTTCTGGGTATTTTAGTATGATCAGCCCTGCCAAATTCAAGATGTAATACCTATAAAATCCAAATTGCACAAGATTAGTATAATCAAATCATAAAAACACATTTTCACTGTAAACCGCTCTTTGTGCCAGTTCCCCACACACCGGCCTCACACAAATTGGCTTTTTAACAGCGCTCAGGGCCCAAATGAGCTGAATTTGGCATCCCGTTGGTCAATAATGTGACAATTTTGTGGATTCTGATTTGATCTGGGACAAAGAGAGACACTGTCTCAGTGAAACACCATTGGATATTCAGGGTGAGATGTATCAGAGAGGTTATAAAGTCTGGAAGACAGACCACCTTCTGCCTGGCCTCCTGCCACTCCAGTGTGGCAGCGATTACATGAAAATTACACAGCACGCAGAACCTCAAAGGCGCAGTCACATGTTTCTTATCAACCAGTGAGTGCACGCTTTAGTTCAGGCCGCGCGGCTCGTCAGCTCATCATCAGGATTGGTGCCATTTAATCGTATCACGTTGTCGTTTTTCGGTCGGTCCCCGTTTCTCATTCATTCCGAATGATTCTTCGTCAGCGGCTCTAAACGTAGAAGACATCGCGTGTCCCCGCTGCGGCGTTAAGTCTATTTAAGGCCTCGACTTATGTCAGGAAGAACTCAGTGGCATGTTGCTGAGCTAATAATGTCTGACCACTTTCCCTGTGAGCTGCGCAAGTGCTCCTCTGGGAATGAGAGCGAGAGGCAGAGAGGGAGCGCAGAGAGCCGAGCTGTAAGACTCTCCACTGTATGAAATGACCTCGCTGCCGTTGCGTGCCATGGTTTGTTTTCAATACTGACCACATGTTTGAGCATTGCATAACATCTCAGATGCGGTTTGTAAATCATGTCGTATTTTAGGGTATGGAGATGTGTGTGTGTGTGTGTGTGTGTGTGTGTGCTGACGGCCACCTTATCTAACAGCTTTAGCTCGTTTATCTTTATGCAAATATCCCTTTTTTCATTAAAAGATCCGGCGTTAATAATGCACGCAGTTCTCATAACTGCCGACCGACTGCTCGACGCGGGGAAAAGTAATTTTCCAGCCGCTCTTACGGTTAATCCCCATTCTCTGCTCCCGTTTGTTCCACAGCTGTCTGCCTGTGTCTCGCTGTCCTAACTGTGGGAGCTGTGGCCCAATTAAAGGCTAATTAAAGGGCCATTCCATGAAAACAGGGAAGTCTTTGTAGTGCTGTTTGCACAGGTGGTGTGCATCACATGTTGTAATGGTGTCAGGTTTACACATCAAGGCTGCACACATGGACACGCATTAGCGCCTGTGCACTGTACACTTGTGTGAACACACCAAAAGGGGCAGGTTGCACGCTTTATATAGCATAATCTCTTTTTCCTTAATGCCGCTCATTCCCAGACGCTGGCTGCTTGAGAAATCAATCAAACTGAAAAACTAAACAGTGCTGAGATGTTCGACTTCTGCAGAGCAAAACAACTGACTGTAAGGTAGTAAATCTGTCCAGAGAGCCCGTCCTGGACCCTCCTATCTCTTCTACCTGTTGCTGAGTAGTTCAGCAGACAAGGGAGTTTACCCACCGCATTATATGCTCAGATTACAGTCGTTTGTTGTGGGATTATTCATTATTCAGCGCCAAGTGTGCAGCTGCATGACATAACTGCCTTTCAACAGAAGGGGCTTTTATTCTGAAGGGTTTCACATGATTAATTAATTGGCAAAGCCGTTTCAATACACCTAACGGCAGCTGACGTCACGACTGAAGTCGGTAAAAGAAACGCCGCGCTGCTGTCACGGAGCCCTGGTTCAGGTGTTATAAACCAGAGATCTGCCGTAATGTTTCCCCACAGGGCTGGCATCATTCGGCCCGACTGACCCATCCCAAAATAAAATGCTGAGCTGCGGCGTTTCAGACATGACAGAAGAAACACGTTGACATTTGAAAGGCTCGCTGCCAGAACAGCTGCCAGGGTTTGGCGAGATTTATAACCTGAAGCGAAGACCAATGCGGTGCGTTCGTCTAATGCTACGTAGGGGCATAAATTAAAAGCGCCGTCAGTCTTACAACAGCGGAGTGCATGTGAAATAATGCTTGCGTTTGGATTTTACAATGAGCAAAGGGACTTTTGTGAGCTCTGCAGTTGCACTTAATGCTGCAGTAAACCTGGAGGCTCTGCGGTTTCATCAACCCCCTGAAACATGGTTCTTTACAGTAGTGAAGGATCATTTCTACCAGAGCTCAGCCGGGAGTGTGAAATTTAAGAAATCAAGCTTCACCAGTAAATATTTCAACAATCCAAGGAGGAAACAGACTTTGTTTGTCTGCACTTTCACAGAAGAAGAAATGAGACGCGTTTCACTGAAAATAGTTTGGAGGTGGAGAACCGACCATTTCTCAGCAATGACATGTTTTGGTACAGTCGACCATAATAGGCTGCACTCTCACCCTGCACCCTCCCTCAAACACACATCCACCGCCACGGCGTGCACCCTCTTGCACGCACACACACACACAAACAGCTCAACTGGTTTTTCTTGTCAGCGCTCTGATCTGCTGTGGACTGACCACCCACGCTGCAACCGGGGACGTCCTCGGCATGTGGGGCTCATCAGCCCGATCTGCTCTTTAACTTCAAAACCGCATTTGTGCCAAGGTGTTACAGCCTGGGACTGAATCACAAACACGCCGCGGATCAAACGCGCCCTTATTGTCAGGGCAGGTATACTGGCCACATGAGATAAGTATCATCCTGTGTTTCCACGAGCATGCGTTTCCACTAACACACACACAGAGAGAAAGCGGGGTTGAGGTTAACCAGATGAGGGCTGTTACAGAGATAAGAGGTCTCATTTGGTCACGGAAGGACCAGCTATGGATTTAATGGGGCTGACAGGTGAATAAATGGTTGAAATCCATTAACCCTCCCACGACACCAGCTTAAGCCTTGCACCTAGCAGTTACACTGGCCTCTGTTACGATCTGTTGTCTGCTGTGTGTGTGTGTGTGTGTGTGTGTGTGTGTGCTGGGGGCGTGGTCTAGCTCAGGAGTCCCACCCTGCTGCACGCGATGCCTGGGAATCCGTGCCGGTTGAGGATTTACTGAACACGCTTTAGGGAATCCCAGCTCTCTCCCTCCCACATAGACACACACGCACGCACACACACACACACACACACACACCTTTAGGATATAGAGCTGACATAGTTAACACTGATCAGGTGGAATCACTCATAAACACACACCGCTTATATTTAAACTGGTGTGGCGCAGTCACACACACTCACGCTGCACATGTGCACACGCACGCACACACCGAAACACCTCCAGGATGCAGAGCTGTCATACCTGACACTGATCAGATGAGATCACACACAAAGACAGTCATTACCCAGAAATGCACACACAAGCCATCTGCACCTGGACCGGCCAATCAGGGGCGTCCTCCCCTTTCTTTTGGCGGAAGCGTCTTTTTCCATCGGTGCCTCATACGAGCGCCGAGGCCGGTGGTGCCGTGTGATGACGCGCCAGATTAAAAATTTACGCTGGGCTCATATGTGAGTGAAAGAAGCCAGAAGCATAACAGTTTATGTTCCAGCTGGCGGAGAATCAACCAGCTTGTTTGGCTCCGAGTCAAGAAAATATGAATCTGATGCAGAGAAAGGTGATGATGCCGATCGACTACGGCAGAAATCTAAATACATTATTTTTAATTCATTTCTGAACATTATCAACAACTCTAGTCCATAAAATCTCATAAGATTCACCAAAAATATAAAAAAGGAGTAAAATGCATTCCTAATTCAGTTTCCACGTAAGGTATTTGGTCAAATCTCACGTCAGTCAAACGTCAGAAACGAGGTCCAGTCGCTCGCCATGTTCCCTTCTTTACTCCTCTCCCCACGCATGTCTTGACCTCTGCGCCGCCTCAGTGATTCACCCCCGCTGATCAGAGGTGAGTTTCTCTGTTGTGGCGTAATGAGACTAAATGTTTGGACAGGGAGAAGCTGCGACCGCCGAGCGGGGGGGTGGGGGTGGGGTAGAGAGCAGCGGGTGCGACAGGAAGGCAGAGGTGATGTCAGGCGCTGACTTTCACATCGGGGGAAGTGTTGAAATGAGGAAGGTGTTACAATATCCTTTTGCATTTGCTGAAACGCTTTTCCTCAAATACCCAAAAACAGCAGAGTCGTACAGCAGACAAGCGGCCGTCGCGCGCCTGCAGGTGGCCCCCAAAAACAAGTGCAGCTAAGTTTAAAATTGCACAAAATCCGTGTAATTAGTGCTTTTGAAGGCGCAGTAAGCGACCTCCGAAGACAGCGATGGCGGACGGGTGTTCATCATCCTGTCGGTAGCTATGTCATGAATCAAAACTGCTGAGCAATTTGGTGGGTGGGGTGTACAATTATCTTTAAAACAGATAAATGTGCAATTAAGGTCGAACACCATTGCGAGCGATCTCTCATGTGCTAACCATCTGGCTGCGAGCGAACATGAGCCAAGGCCCCGGATTGGGTTTAATACAGACCCCGGGTCGGCTTCGCTAAGACCCTCTAAGTATCACAATGAAACTTGAAGCATGTTTGAGACACATCTGGAGCCCTATCTGCCTCTCCTTCACAGCACGGTGGAGCCGCAGAGGATTTCTCCTTCCTCCTAACACATACTTCTTCATGTTTTATTGTCCGGTGGGGAAAAAGACTTTGAATCTCGTTCTCTGCTGGATTTATGACAGTTCCCACCCTGGTTTCTCTTTATCTTTTCCTCTCATTCTGCATTTCGGTCATTTTTTTATTGCGCAAAAACAGATTCCTTTGTTTTTTTCTGTTTCCTTCCCACCTCTCCTTTGTCTGGCAGAGGTTTTGTCAGTGACTTGGGAGCTGATGCTTGAATTGCAACGGTTCTTTCCCATAGACGCGTTCAATACGGCGGTTATTAGCGCGCAGCGGTTCATCCCACGTCAATTAGAAGGAGGCTGAACGCTGCTTTCCTTCATCGTTTTGTGATCATTCAGTAAATTCCAGTTGATCTGTCAGGAAACAGCGTGCCATTTAACTTCCACACCAGAACACATAAATTACTTTCCAGGAGGGCGCTGCTTTTCCACTGATGCTAAGCCTCCATCGTGGCGTGCGCGACGCCGAAGCAGATCTGGGCTCAGATCTTCCAGCGAGCGGCGGGCTCTGCAGACTGCACGGTGCGCTATAAAATTTGGTCCGAGACGAGATGTGTCTGTGCTTGAATGGACAGATTATAGCAGTCTATTTAAAGATGAGAGGCCGCAGTGGAAACAAAGCCTGAATGACAAGACCACACACTGCCATGGGAAGGGAATGGTGGAGCTCCGTGTGTGCGCGCGCGTGTGTGTGTGTTTGAGAGACAGAGATCTCTTGTGCATTGGTATGCCTAGTCCTGTGTGTGTGTTTGTGCGAATGCAAGCATGCGTGTGTGCGATTTGTCGCTGATAACTCGGTGCGGGACGCTGAAACTTTTGTTATCTCGAGCTTTATTTCTCCTGGGGCGCCGATATCATCTGCCTTATTTAAACATCCCTACTGTGAGCACATCAGGAAGCCCCCCGTGTAAGGTTACACACCAGGTGTCCTCCTGGCTCATCCTAACCGCTCTGGACAGAGACAAAGCTGTTTTGCCAGCCCTAAATGGCTTTGCGGCGCTGGTAATAATCACTGATGTCAGTGAGGAAATGGATCGGCTGACCGCGGAGCTTTCGCTGAGCACTTCCTGCTGTATTAAAATGCGAACTGGGAGGGGAGACGAAGCCTCGAGGGCGCCCCGAGGATGCATTTCAATTAATCCATCCCCGCTAATTTTCCATGAAATGCGCTTATGTCGGGGAGCTAGCTCGCTCTTATTGTCTGCGTTTCATCCCACCAGGTTCGCCGGGATTTGCTGTCTCCCTTTCTTCTCTTTTCTTCTGCACAATGGAAAAACCAGTCACAGTAATTAATAATTATAAGCTGTGGCAGGCAATAAAAAGAAACACGGGGTGCAGGGGGCGGGGGAGGGATAGAAGAAGAAACAGGTTTCTCTCTTTTCCCTTTTGACATGTAAAGCGTGTAAACTTGGCAGGCCCAAATTTGTTGATTGCGGGCTACTGATGTGACCCATCTGGGGCTGAAACATTGTATTAGGTCTTCGCACGCTATTCCCCGCCACTCCCTCAGCTGGGCAGCTCACCCCCCTCCTGTCACATGAGAAACAGTTGCAGTACTGTTGTTGGGTGAGGAGGATGTGGGTATTTGGTGTGTTTATTTTGTGTGTGTGTGTGTGTGTGTGCGCGGAGTGTGTGTAACGGGAGACCGGCCCCTGAAATGGACGATGGTCCAAACACTGCAGCAGCTGTGCGTCCCGTTGAGGTATCTTTCAGCGAGACGCCACATCCCTGAATGACTAAACTGCGATTGTGTGCCTGGAGCTTGCGTTGTGTTTGTGCGCACGCGCGTGTGTGTGTGTGTGTGTGCATTCTTAACTAGAAGTGGATCAGGGCCTGGGACGGTGTGTGCGACGCTGCTGTAACTCTCGCTTTCTCTTTTTTCTTTGCTCAGTGATTTTCCTCTGTTTTTCAGTGACCTGTCTGTTGGCCCCGCGTCACTTCAGTCTGCTGCGCCTCCGCAGCCCCGGCTTCGGTATCTTCGTCGGCCGCTTCGACCTAAAACTGAACTGAAATTGAACATTTTTAGCATTTTTTCTTCAGTCAGTTTGGGCATGTTTGCATTATTAGCCCTTGGAGCGGAGCAGTAAACAACAGACGTTTCAACATTTCATCCTTTTACAGTCTTTCCCTCATTTATCAGAAAGCACATCATGATTTTAACTTTTATTTTATTTCTATTGTCGCAGTTTTACATGTTTTTCAGGTTTTTAATCATTCATTTATTGCATTTTATTCATTTTCTCAGGTTATACTTTTAGCTATCTTAGGCCTCAGCTACTTTGTGCTTTAACGACAGTATTACTCTAATACATAACACTGCTGTTCATTGCACCAACACGTTTAGCTAATCGTAGCGTAGCCCCTCACACCTGCTAACATCTGGCTTTTATCGTCAACAACACTTACGAAGACGCTAATGCTAATTCTCAGTCCTTTAGCAGCGCAGCTAACCGTTTAGACGTCCCGCACTCGCTAGTTTCGTAGCCACATAGCGTGGTGCTCAGGTGTTACGGCTGACTCAATCTGACCGTACACGCTTTTAAACACATCAGTCGAGCCGCTCAAGCTTTGCAAGTTACCATGACGGCCGCAGTGCTCGCTGGATTAAACGATAAATGAAGAGCGAGACGGTGGATGATCAAAAAGCGGTTTGGCCAAGACAAAAGAAGGAAGGATGCGAACCAGGACGCTATGACAGCACGCTAAAAGTTTCAGATTCAGATCAGTAAATCACATTTTCAGCCAAAGTGCCGGTCATCGCCTCATCGCCTGCTCAGCTGATTACAGCGGAAAGTCGCACCGTCAGATTTCACGGCCGACCTGACGAGTTAAACAACAGAGAGCACAGTTTACAATGTTGTTACGCAACAGAGAGCAGGACGCTTCGCCTCGCGTGAGCTGGTGACAATAACTCTGCAGTGTTTTGAGCTGCTAATACTTTCCCAAATCAGAGATATTCCTCTTATTCCAGAGACATCCTGAAGCTATTGCCCAGGAATTTCTGTGGTCCTGCTCATAAATCAGACTTCAGCTGCGAGCAGCAAACACTGGAGGACCGGGCTGCACCGTGACGTACAGCGCAGAGCAGAGCGGCGCGGCTCCAGATAAACTGCTTTGGAAACACATGTTCTTCGCTTCTCCTTCAGACGTGTTTGGTTTGAGGTGTCTCCGTTTGCGGTTCCTCTGCCTGGAAATCACACGCCGTGTTTATGGAGGCAGAAGAAATATTCCCGCTATTCGACTCATTTCAAATCTAAAGATTTCTCACAGAGCGTTAGGACGTGTGATTTATGAAGATCCGAGCCGAGTTAAACGCTTCGCAAAGTGGCTACTTGACTTTCTGAGTTTGGGTTTGAAACCACAAGGCTGCTGCCGCCTCGTAAAAGCTGCCATCTCACTTAGCGCCGCAGTTCGATTTTGATTCGGTGAAATTGTGGTAATTGGGCGATTGGGGCATCGGGAGGTTGGAGAAATAAGTAAAAGAAGTAGAAGTTTGTACCTAGATGCTAATTTTTAAAGAAAATATGTGCATAAAAGGACGAAAACAAGCAATGAAGTTGGAGTTGCATTGTTAAATAAAGGTTTTAGATTATACTTCATAAGTTTTACCTTCTATCAGGAGCAAAGACAAACGACTCTGGTCCTAGTTTCATCATCAGGACTTTGGTTGTAACGCTCAGGAGGTTCAGTAAACCTTGGAAATGAGGTGACAGCATGGAAACAGTCCGGACTGGAGCTGCGTGGAGGCGGACCTGGGCCCCGGTCCAGCAGTTTAGCCCGCAGGTTTCAGCTGCAGGGCGACACCAAAGAGCCAAAGTGTAAGTTTTATACGCTGCTCAGCCCAAAGGGTGGTTTGCTGACACACGGTGTAATGTGAGGTTCATTAGTGCGGAGGCGATAATTGCGAGGGTTGTTTGAGGAGCGTGTCGCGCATTACGTCTCCGACGGCGTTCCCGTTCTGCCCGTAGCCTCTCTCCTTAAAAGCCTCTCTGAACCTTGACCTTGGCGCTCCTTTCACTGATTGTCTTTGAAGCTCAAACTTCCCAGAAGTCACGTCAGGACTCTCTGCCTGAGCCATTGTTGTTGTTTTTTAAATTCCTTGACAGATACATGCATGCGTTTCAGTTTGATTACATTTCTATCTCCAGCTCGAAAACAAACATCAGATGCACATGATCTCATCTCGCCTTTCGTCCAGGATTTCTGTAAGCAGCTGTCTTCACAAGCAACGTAAATCCTAACAAATCAAATTATATAATGACTGGATATTACCAACTATTTACATAAATCAAATTGGACTGCGATATTTCATCTGAAAACTTTTTCCACATTTAAACTTTGCCTTGGCATCGATGCAGGCTAAGATGCAGGACGTTTACCACCCTGAACGTCCGAGGTTTGCTGCAGTCAGACGTTAAAATGAGCAGGAGCACTTTTACGATCGTTCTCTGCAGAGTTTTAATTTCCTGTTTTAGCTAACATTGCAGTTTATGTTGCGTTAAAATTGTCGAAAATTAAAAAAAAGATAAGGTGTATGCTGGGACCAAATGTCTGTGCCGGTCCTCAGGTCTCAGGTTCAAATGAGTTTTAGGCTGAAATCCGTGTGTATGCTAAGCCGAAGGCGGCGAAACACGCGCTGCGTCGAACTTTGCCCCCGTGAGAAGCCGGAGTCTCGCTTTCAGCGGGACGAGGAGCCCGAACCACGTGGTGATGAGCTCGCCGCCGTGCACACAGAACAATCGCTGCGTCCTAACCTTAGCCGGTGCCGTCTCTGCTGCTGCACCGACACCTCCGCCACACGGCGCGTCAAGTCATCTAGTCTGAAAATGACAGCCTCTGGCTCAAAGGCTGGAGGAGCTCTTCCTTTTAATAACCGCTCCAAACCTGCCAAGCTTGTTCAAGTCCCCGCCGATCTAAAACACGCCGGTGTGACGGCAGAAGGTGTGTTTGGACCGTGACTTCATTGTTGTGTGAGCTTAAGCTGCGGATTAAAGGGACGCTCCGATGATTTTTTGCCACTTGCCGCATCTTACGTTTCCCATAATGCAATTACTAACAACTCTTTCACTAACCCTTCTCGTCCAGTAAACGTCAACAACTTTCCGAATCTATTAAAATGAACTTGTGTAGAAAAAACGTGGGTGCTATCCTTTAAAAAAATAAAAGTTTTGACTTTTAAATCAAACTTTATTTGTGCTGCGCCTCTCATGCGGATAAAAGTGTGCCTCATACAATCAAAATGAACACACCCCCGCCCATCTGCACACGAAATAAATAAGAATTAAAAGCCAGATTGAAGAAGTAGAAGGCCTTGAGGTTGCTTTTAAAAACACCAGCCAACCTTCACCGCTGCCCTCAGGTCTGCAGGAAGCCTGTCCCAGAGACTTGGACCATCATAATAAGAGGATGGCTCATGATGGGTTCTCTTTCCGACTTCAGGGATAATTAAAAGGCCACTACTGGAAGACTTGAGGGTTCGGGAGGGCTCTTAGGCCAAAAGCAAATCTGATAAATAGGTAGGGCCAAAACCACTAAGAGCTTTACAAACCAACACTTTCATCTTTCATTTTCCCTGCACCGCACACGTCCAGCTCCAGTCAAAATGGCGGAGTGTGCCGCAGTTGGCAGCTCTTCGCATGTGCCGCGAGAAAAATAGTCCTCCTATCCGGAGTGACAGCCTGTTTGGAGAGGGCAGACAAGTCGGTGTTTGTTTACACTCTGAAAATCTCCTCAGTTGGTCGGGAATTAAACATAACACACACATACATATATACACTCGTAGCATCACGCTAACACCAGATGCCAGGAAGTGGAGTGGCGACAGAGTGGCATCCACTGCAAAGCCTCGCCATGCGTGACTCTCTCCTGACTTTGCCTCTTTTAGCAAGCTTGCGTGATCCCACCATCACTCCCCGTCAAGCCCTCCGCCCCTCTATATCCTTCACACACACACACACACACACATCGCCTGCTGGGCGATAGCACAGGGGGTATGTGTCCTCCCTCCCTGAGCCAAATGAAGTGATCGGAGCAAACGCTGTTGGTATAAACAGGCTTGGATTAGAGTGTTGTGATGACATGCGAGGGGCACAGATGGGAGAATGTGAAGTGGGCAGTCACGATACGTCCATACGACCTGACAAAGGAGGCCTCGCTGCGCTCACCTCACCTCGTTCACCTGTCCTCCCAGAGCTCGCACGCGCTGCAAACACAGGAGAGTTACGGCTCCCGGTCATTAACACTCAAGTGTGTCACGTGCACAAAGAAGACGGCAACTTCCTGATCAAACATATCTAACATGTTAATCTATGTAAAGTGTGTTTGTTGGGTTTTTAAATGAAAAATGAACAGAAAACTGAAAAAAAATCTTAATTTTCTGATTTTGGCGTCTTTATTGAATCTGAAAATAACAGATTTAGTGCGTTTTAGTGTTTTATATTATATGTATTTAGTGTTTTATTCAACAGTTTTGATCAGAAACACATTTAAAAATCTCAAACACAGAACCAGATTAATGAGGTTTGATTGAAGGTTTTATCCACAACTTAAGCTGTTTTTATTAGTAGGTGCATAAAATTAACACTGAAATCTGAATTAATGGTTTTAATAAAAGCTCTTCTTTAATTCGGGACACTGAAAACACACCCATGTGAAAACACGAAGGCTAATTTTAATGTTACAGGACGTCGTTTCTCTTGCCCCTCACCGTTTGGAACCTGATCATTTTAGTTTATTTCCTGTTTTTCCTTTTTTGGATTCGCAGTCGTCACGTTCGAGGTTTTGATGTCAAAGCAGCTGAGACGCCTCCGGGATGTTTCCTGCCCCGGCCCTAATGCCCCGCAACACAGGGGTGAGGTGTTAGGAGAAAGATAATCAGATTACCGTGGGGTTGGCGTGTCGCTTAATGACTTAGCTCTGTCAGAGGCCAAATTGTTGTGTGATATTGTTGGTGAGAAGCGCAGGCGACGAGTCGCCCATGTTAAAGTGGAGCTGACAGGTGATGCTGAGTAAAATCAAATCAGGCTTCGCGCCACAAACCGGCTCTGACTCTCTGGGGCTCAGAACTGAAACCTTTCTACTGAAGAAGAGGACTTCCTGGTTTAACAAAGCTTGAATAAATACAATTTAAGTTTAAAAAACAGAGGAAAACAGTTAGAGTTGTGTAATTGTTTTGAAAGATTAGATGATGTTGTGACGTTTGGCAGCAGTAAATTGAACTGGGACCTTAAATACTGCATCATGGTACTGCTTTGGATTACCTGCATCACAGATTGGACCTGGTCTCACACACACACACACACACACACACACAGGAGCAAACAGCAGACACATAACACCTCTGATAGCATCTACTGACTGACAAGTTAATGGCTCTCATGCATAAAGCATGATCAGCATCATGCCTATCACTTGATCCCCCTCAACCCAGGACGCATTAACTACCTCACACCCATTTAATTACACATTGGCGGGCCTGTTCTGTGTGTGTGTGTGTGTGTGTGTGTGTTCTTGGTTTTTGTTTACTCCTTCAGGCTAAATAAACTGTTTAGAGTCCCGGTGGATTAGCAGATTAGCTAAAATGCTAAAAAACAAGTGTGTGTTTTTCATCTTGCTCATGAAAAGTTGATGTTTTGGACGCTGATGCTCTGCGGCGTCTCGGCAGCGTGCTGCAGGAGTCCCTCTGTACTGTCCTCTCGTTTCATGGTTAGCATCGCATGCTCTCCCACTGAAGTCAGCACAACTTGACTCATTAGTGCGCTTCGTCGGCCGCTTTGAACTCCGCCGAAACGATGCCTTCCTGGGTAAAAGCTCGGCACATGAACGCAACTTGTTGGAGTCGTAAAAGCACTCTTTCCAGCCCGTCTCGGTGGTTAGCATTTGTTTAGCATTGCGTGCTACACCAGCATTAGTGTAGTTTCCCTCCCATATGGATTCAGCCTGAGGGACCATCTGCCCATTATTACTTGCCTCAATGGGCCGAAACGGCTCCATAATCTTTTTAACAGATTACCCTCTCGTTATGTGGAGGCTGTATGGATGCAAACAGGCGGGTTCGCCGATGAAATCGACTTTTCACGAAAGGTGCGGCTCTTTTTCAGACGACCTGTTGAATGTTCTGTTTGCAGTGACCACAAAAACAGGCCGACGGTTGCTTCTGACGGGGAGGAGAACGCGAGAGGGATAATCTGAGGCTTGTTGTGCTTCTCTGCCCCTGTTATTTTGAATAATGTGAGCGACACCAGTTGGCACGCAACGCGAGGAGCCAGCGTTTTCGCTCAGAGGAGGCACAGACTGTAACCTCCGCTCTCCTCTCCGTCTTTCTCTTGCCCTCCTCCCCTCTCATGCAGGAATGCAGCGAGGCTAAAGTGCAGGGGTAGAAAATAACAATTATTACCGGAGTTGTCTGACTTCCTGATTCCTTGTTAATTCTATACATTTATGCTTCATTTGGCAGCCGTTAAGCGCTCTGCAACACATTTGTTCAAGTCTAGATTTTGATGATTTGCTTCCTGGATCAGAGCCTGGACCCAAATAACTCAACTTGTGAGGAACCAAAAAGTAATTTAGCCCCTGTCAGTCTTTCCCTCTCCCTCGCCTTCACTTTTTCCCCCAGCAATTCCAATCATATTTAATTTAAAACATCATATCCACCTCTCGTGGCACATCTGTTTCCAAGCTCCTTGTTTGTTTGTGAAGCACGAGAAGGTTCTGATTTTAAATTGATCCCTCGTTAAACTCGAAATCAGTGAGATGGGCTTTACGGCGACCGGCAAGACGTTGCACATAAACTTTACAGTGTTCGAGGACGCGGCGTGCATTAACCGTCGAGCTCTCGGATCTGAGACCTCTTGTGAAAATGGAGATTGTGTGAGTGCAGAAATAGAAGGCGCTCGTGCTTTATTGTGGCCAGGTGGGGTTCCTGAATGCAGCTTTTATTAACCACCAGCTCCTTGAGAGAGCAACAAGCCACAGCCATCCTCATCAAAACAGGAATCCAAGGAGAAGCTATTTATAGAGGAACCACGCAAAGCCCTGTGCATGCAGGAGCTGAGCTTTTATTATTTTTTTAATAGCTGCGCACCTCAGAGGTGAATGCGTTGCACTCTGCACGTGTTGCACAGTTTGCATCAGATATTTATCAGCTCTACCTGAAAATCGAAACACAAATGTGCAGAGGAGTTAAAGTGTTTTTGTGCACTGAAAGCAAATTTATTATGTCACTATTTCAAAGAGCGTATCAGAGGAAGTTTGAGGTAAATATAGAAGAATTGGAGACAAGCTGAGCGTGCAGAGTCGATTTAACAATAGAGAGCATGCAGCGCTTCCACTGTGTGTGTTTGTCTCTGCAACTGCGACCTGTACGTGCAAGCTCCAGTGCGTGCACACGTGTGTCGTCGCTCGGCCTCCGGGCTGCGTTACTGCTGCGAGATATGTGACTCATGAGGGAGTTTGTATCCTGAGTTCACCCCCGCCGAGCGGACCGGGGGGGGGCGGGGGTCGACGTTTGGCTGGTGGAACGGGTCAGATCCCTGGCAGCGGCAGGAAAACCGGAGCGCCTTGTTGTCTTCAATTAGAAAATACACTGTTGCGTTCATTTGGGTACAGTCAAATTAAAAGCTTTCCTGCATAACTGGCTCATCTCACGCAACACATGCCTGAATGCAGCCCGCGTGTGCGTGCGTGCGTGCGTGCATGCGAGCGCATCATTTCACGCTGAGGCACATTCTCCTTGGGCCTCCATCCATTTGCATCCTGTTAGTTTTTCTAATTGTCATTATAAATATTGCACCACGTCGGCCTCGCGCTGCGGTTCATTTTCCCGAGGCTCGACGAGCCAGATTTAGGAGCGTTTAGGCGGCCTCTCAGCCCGGCTCCGCGAGTGTGCGCCGCTCTTTCGACGGGTTCATCAGAAAAAAACAATTTTCCCCGGCAGACACACATCATGCGCGCATAAAACATGTGCGCCACAATCAGCCGTGTTCTCTATTTATAGAAGCAATTAGATGACTTTCATATTACGACTCCTATAATAGTCCTGCAGCCTGTGTGTACGCGGGGAGTGCATGGCGCCAGTTTTATGACGCGCCGCGCAGTCAAGCCGCATACAGTAGCAGTATACGCGGCGTAGAGTAGTTGCCGTACAAGTCTGTTTTGCCCGAGGGCTCGAGTGTCGAGATGTATTACTCCTGTGCAGCATGGTGACTGGTGCGTCTGCTTGCCAACCAAAACAGAGAAGTGGAAACAATCGAGTTTACATCCCGACCTCCAGTCTGTGTGATCCCATTTGCTTTGTCATAATATCACTTCCCCTTCACTTCAGTATCTAGGCGCACAACCAAACCCTTTGTTTATGCTCTGCTGAGGAATCGACTTCTTTTTCCTTTCCTCCAGAGATAGACTTCCCACACACACACACCCACACACACACACACAGGAACCCTCTCTCACCGGGGTTATAATCTCCCCTGAAAGATGAATATTTGTGATTCCTGCCCTGCCTCCAAGAAGAGTACTTTTTTATTTTTTGCAGTTGTTGTTTTGTCAGCACACAAAGAGAATTGCTCTAAACCCTGGCAGCCCATGCCTCTCCGATGTAATCTTATATGTCACCGCGGACTCAAAACATTCTCATCCAAAGCAATATCGGAAAGATTATAGACTTAAGTCCGATGTTAATAGCGCCGTGAGGGATGATTGAGGATCGAATCATTGTCGCTTAATGTTTATTGTGCGTATCCGTCGCCTGTTTGTCTTCGGAAACGCAGAAAAACGCCTTTCTTTCTTTCAGGGAATCTGATTTTTCCCTCCCCGTCTCTGCCGCATTACAGAAACGAGAGAAAGAGCAGACATTGTAAGGGTTTGGACCTGGACAGGGGCGAGATCCGGACATTTGATCTGTGGCATAATGAAGTATTAGCTTCCATTACAGTGCAGGCTTAACCTTTTTGCGGAGCACCATTGAGCGCTTGCCAGCAGTCATCAATATTTAACAGCTGTTGCTATTATGAAATTCTTTATGGGCTAATGTGGCTCGCCGGCTTGCACGCAAGGCCTTGGCCGGCTGCCAGCACCCTGTCAGGAGGAAGGGGGGGGAGATTGACAGACGGCTCGCTCGCGTGACAACCAGCCCTTGATCAGCCAGCTCTCTCTCTCTCTCTCTCTCTCTGTGTGTGTGTGTGTGTGTGTGTGTGTGTGTGTGTGTTGGTGCCGCTCTCTCTGCTGTGGATTTCCTGCCTGTGGAGAGAGAGAGAGAGAGAGAGAAGAAGAAGAGCACTGAGGGAAGGGGGCGGGAATAGGCAAAGGAAGTGGCTGTAAGCCAACCCAACCTCAACACACACACATGCACACACACACACGCGGTCCTCTCTACTCACGCAAGCCTTGTGGGAGGGGAGGGGCTGCTGCGCTGCGCAGCGTTAGCATGTTCAGGTCCGGAGCTCCTCTTCACAAGCCAAACACACAGAGCGGAGGACCAGCTGCCAAAAGATGGCACCCACGCTGCAGTAATCAGTGCGACGGATGCATGGACGTGCGCGTGTGTGCGTGTGTCACTCAGATATTTAAGACATTAATATTGAATTTGCACCAAGTTTGGACATTATACTTTTAACCAGTGGTGAAAAAAGCGTAAATTATATATATATATGTTCATTTTTTAGCTGATTTTAACTACTTTTTACACTTTTGGGTTGTTTTTCTATAACACTGCATCACATTTTGCACAGAAAGTTAAATTATCGGTGATATAACGAGTAACTTTAGTTGCAAATTACTTGAAACCACCTGTATGAAGTGATGAAAAGAGCACAAAGAGCGATAACCACCTGTTTGACTCGATTCGGAGCAGCGTGCACACACACAGGCTGGTGTTTCCCGGGTTAAAGCCGTGCAGCAGCTGGTGTTGTGTCTATGAGCAGCCATGTATGAACACTTACCTGCACATCGCTCTGCAGAGGAGCACGAGCTAAAGGGTGGACCCGGAGTATCGCCCGCCATTCAGCTCAAAATGCATGCTAACTCTTGTACTCGCCACCGATGAAACGCTTCGAGTCATGCAACACTATGTCATGCCATGCCATCTTTTGAATCTCATGTCCTCTAATGTACAGATCTGTGTTTAAATATTAATTTTTGCATTTTTCATCATTTTGTGAGACATTCCTTTGTGTTTTATCTCCATTATCCCCGGAATAAAAGCATGTCGGTGACACTGCGGCCTCACAGAGACGTCTCACCGCCCCTCCTTTTCTTCTTTCTCTTCTGTTTTTGTCTCCGTGTTTCTCTTTTTTTTTTTTTTTTTTTCAGACGCTCTTGTTTGAGTGGGAGGAAGTGGCTTTAGAGGAGAGGGTGCCGAGAACAGACGGTGCCACACGCACACAGGGGCAAACTCAAACCACCCCCCTAGAGGCTGCGCAGATTAATGCCTGATTGATCGGGAGCTCGCACATACCCACACACGCTCGCGCGCTGCTAGGTTTTGTGGAAAACGTGCAAATTCAGCAGCTTTCTCACCAAAACAGTAGCAGTGCAGCTGATTTTTAAGTCCGAGGTGATGTGATGTGTAAATCTCTGCACATTAGACAGCTTCTCCTAATCCATTTCCATCAAATTCCCCTTTGCAGTATCAAATTATCCTTTCCCCTCAGCACATCAAAGCCGTCTGATGTCATCACAGGCTCCATGTTCGCTCCTGAGACAGTTGTGACTTAAACTGTGCAAACCGAGGCGTGCTGCAGTGTAATATCTGGCGGGTGGTCCTAATATTTCGTGCGCTAAGTAGAAGTGGAAAGACAGACCTAGCTAGACGCTCTGGGCCTCACCCTTTGGCAGCATCTCCAGCCCTCTGCTTGTCACTTTTCTACTCAACGCCCCGTCCTCACACAGAGCACATAAACGCCTCACCATTACCTACTCTGTTTTCCTTTTTAGACCGGAGAGGGAGAAAATAGGGGCAAAGAAAAGCAGAACCGAAGACACGAGCGCGGGTGAATAAAGGCCTGTATTGTTGGCAGAGGAAGTGCCGGTGCCGATAATTAATCATCCCATATGTTTGTCTTTCCTGACGCCGCATCCTCTCCAAAAGCTGCCGTAAGAGAGAAAACAAAAACACACGAGGCGTTGAAGGAGGAAAATAAAGAGGCTTATTAGATTCATTTCCCTCCGCGCTACTTTCCACTGGTTGGATGATTTTGCGGTGATTGAAGAGAATGGTTTTGTGTGTCTGCTGGTGTGTGTGTGTGGCTGCCTGGGTGTGTTTGTTTGTGTGTGTTTGCACCTAGCGGAGGTGATGACAAAATGCTCAGCGTTATTACTGGCATTTAGGAGTTTGCGAAGCTGCCTGTCAGTGCGGCCGTCAGCACAGAGGCGCACACATTGCAGCTTTTGTTCAAACTCGTAGCTCCAACAAACCTGCTGCTGCACACGGGGGGGGGGGAGTAAATGATTGAAACGTGCAAAAACAAATATTAATCCATGCAAAAATGTATGGATGACAAAAACAACAAACGGGTGCATTAACTTTGCGTGATTCAGGGCGGAATTAAGAGAAGGGAAACTCTTCCGGCATCACGAAATCAGTTTTGTCGATCGCCTGCGATGCCGAGTTGAACAAAGAAAGGGTGGAGAGACGGAGGAGGAGGGTGGAAGAAGGGTTGATGTGGGGGTGGACAGAGGGCAGGAGATGGGAGAAGGTTAAAAGGGGGAGGACTGGAAGCCGTAATGGGGTTATCTGACGGGGGGAGGGGCTATATGAAGCATCAGAAGGTACATACATACATACTTAGATAGTTTTTCATAATGAGGTTATGGTGTGTGTGTGTGTGTGTGTGTGTGTGTTGCGTGACTAATCTGTGCCTGCTACAATGAGTGACGGAGCGTAGGGCTGATCTCTTGGAGTGAGCCACATGCCCCCTGACAGCACACCCATAAGAGAAACACGCAAACATACCTCCAACACGCAACGCACACGTCATCAATGCACATGTGACAGTTCTGCACGCCACACTCGTATAGGCTAATTGCGTGCATGCAGACACACACGCTGGCGTGGTAGTAGGTAGGCCTCACTCGACATAACACAGTGGAGTGCAGCGGTCGGTGGAGCGTGACTTGTTTTCTGATATTTTTATTTAGTTTTTGTGTGAATGTCGGGTTTTCTCTGCTTTATTAAATCTGATGTGATGAGATTAAAACAGAAAGTTTGGCCAAATGTAAAAAATAAAATTCATTTTTGTTGCAAAACCCTGCACACGGAGGTCACAGGTCAGGCTCAGAACAGCTTTGCTGAACTTTAATAACAGAAAACAATGTCAATAAATCGATTTCAGCTGCTCAAAACCTCCTCAACATTACAATTTTCACCTGAAATTAATCAAAATGTCTTTTTTGTGCCAGATTATAATTTAAATAACTCCTAAAATGCATTAAAGCCTGCCGTCTACCTCAGCCCGTGTGTCAGAGTGAGCCTCGCGTGTGCATGTGGCCGTATCGTGTGAGAGGAATCCTCTAAAGTCATGAAATCCTCCACTGTTTTGTCTCGTTAGACGGGCCCACCGCGCAGGCTAATACCTGGCGTTAGCGCGGTGCATGAAAGGGAGGCTGATACTGTTAATGTGTCCGCCACATGTGTGAGCGCCGGTCCAGGTCTGGATGGGTCATAATTTGGGGAATCAGCGCTGTTTGCATTCTCAAAGCATTTTCAGTTGCACTTAGTTTATTTACGCTTCTCCTTTTTTGTGTGTTGCAGCGAACCAGGAAAAGAGCTCCAGGAAGCACGGCAACAGCGCAGCATCCTCTAACCCTGAACCCAGGAAAGAGAGCCTCCCACTGGGCACCACCGTCAACGAAAGCAGCCTCCTCCTGGAAGTAAGAAACATCATGGCTGTTGTTTGTCTTGTGCATGTTGTGGAATATTTCTGTGTGTGTGTTCACTAGATTGCATACACCAATTTTTTGTCTGATTGGGAAGGGGGGTATTTGTGTGTATGTGTGTGTGTGTACCCTTCGCCCTTTGCCCTGACCTCCTTTGCAGAGCCGTGGTGTTGCGTGACATAAGGGTGAGACGGCAGTGTCAGAGCTGATGAAGGAGGTGGGGACTCACACGCGGCTGGCGGCTCGAACAGCCAGCCGCGTGTGTGAGTGTGTGTGTGAGTGCATCTCCGTCTGTCTGAATGCATGTGGTCATGTGTGAAAGTGAGCAGAAGAGAGTGAGAAGAGCACACCAGGCCTGTCGACAGCAATCAGAGCGAAGAGAAGATTTGACCTGAGACCTTTAATCAGACTTTAACCGCAGATTCATTATGAGCGTGCATACTGTATTTCAGGCCGTGACGAGTGAATTCATGGCATTTCTCACTTGATACGTGCCCGCGCAGATGCACTTGCCCAAGTATTTAACCTTAAGCTTGTAAAGCTGCGTCAGTTGCAGGTATGAGAGCAGGCAGGGCGGTCGTCAGGACATCAGATCACTGCTGCACGCTCAATATCCAAACGGCGATCTGTCACGAAACAACGAGTTATGACACTGATCATCGCCCATTAACTGGGTTCTCACTCACACACACACAGATCTGAGCCGATCCACTGATGCTTCTGTTAATGTGTTAGGTTGTCTCAATGGGGCGGTAAACAAAGGGATAGATTGACCGTAGTGATGTGCCGCCTCCCGTTGCGTGACTCAACCTGCACCGGGGCCTCACAGCAAACCGTGTTAGTTGTTATGGTGATGGATCCCGAGAGAAGGACGAGACAGATATCTTTGTGTGTGTGTGTGTGTGTGTGTGTGTGTATAAGTGTCGATGCTCATAAAATATACAGTGCACATATATAAATATACAATATACAATAACACGCTCATTGTAAGCATATATATATATTTTATACTCGTGTTTCCATACACCAGTTTTTACACACGTTTGCAGGGGAGCAGACAAACAAAAGAGTAAAATCATGTGAAACTGTTGATTTTTGGCTAAAGCGTAAAACTCGGTGTGTTCGTAAAAAAGACTGAAGTGAATCATTCAGACGGACGAGGAGGGAGCAGTTCATACAGGAAACGGACACAAAAGACACATTTCCAACGTTTGCCACAGTTTTCATGCATTTGAAGTTTGACTGGTGCTGTTTTAATCCGTTTCTTGCTTTTTTCTTCTTCTGTGGTGGTTTAACAGACTTAGCAACGCCGACACTTTACTGTTTATCTCAAGGAGCCGATTCCGGACATTTGCGCAGTCAGTACACGGTGGATAAAAGCATGAGTTTGTATTTTATTTTGCCAGCTTTGTGCAAATTCGGTGAAAATGTGTGTTTGCGTTGACATTCCTTCAGTCTCTGGCTCATTCAGGCTCATGTGGCTAAAAGCTAAAATGAGAGGAGGCTTTTGACTTTGTTCTGCGACGTGTTTATGTTTGACTGCGGTTTCAGTCGCGGGCTGATATCCAGCAGTTTTCCCACATATAACTCCATATATCAGAGTCCCATATTACTGCAGCCTCGGTATGTGTGTGTGTGTAGGATGTGGGTGTGTTCCCGGTGGCAGAAGGTCTCCGTGTTTGTCGTGACCTCATCATCGCTGCTTTCATCTCCGTGTGACAGCCAGACGGAGGGAAAACCAAAGAAACTCTGTTGAAACAATGAGACAAGGCTGCCCCACCACCGCCGCCGCCGCCGCCGCCGCCGCCACCACCTCTGCTCCTCCTTCCCCTCCCTTGCTTCCAAATCCAGTGAACCAATATTTTATTTTGGGCTCTGCGTGCAAAGCGCCTCTTAAGATTTGTAAGTCAAAGCTTTTAGTCTCCCAGGGGCGGTTATGGGAGCCGGGGGCGTCGTAGTTGCAGATATGTGGCGGAGCGGGCCAGCAGCAGGTGCCTGTTTCCATTACCTAAAGGCTTTAGTATGCGAGGAAGTGAGGGAAATGTGAATGGAGAAAACACAGAAAAACGGCGTGCGCGTGGTGCAGCCTGCCTTGCTTTCCTCCCTTTATAAAGTTTTTCGTTTGCTCGCGTTGTTATAGAGAAAGTGTAATTATTATTTTAGCTCTTTAGGCATTTTGCTAGTTTGTCTTTCCAGCTCTGTATCTGCGAAGTAAATCGTAAACGGTCTGTCGCGTTCCAACGTAAATGACGGGTGTTCCCATAACGGGTTTTGGACATGTGAAAAGTAAAGGCACTGTTTTCATCTTTATACGTCTGTTTGCCAAGAATTCCTTTCTGGAGAGCCAATTACAGCAATCAACCTACAAAATATACTGGGTTTTTTGCCGGCGCGCACTCTTTCAGGTCACAAGTCCAAGGCCTATTTGTTCCAGAAGAATAAAAATGTCAAAGTCCTTTATAAAGAAAATGGTCTGCAGGAATTTAATGTGGCATTTCAATGAGTTGGAAGAGGAATGGAGAAAGGTGAACGGGCTAAATAAACCAAAATGAACCCAGCATGTAAATGTTGGCCTTTGTACGGCCTTGTAGGACCTCCTGCAGGCAGCATAACGAGGACAATCAGGCTGTTCCTGTGTCCGATGTTTGGCCACTCGGAGCGGCTTTCTGTGCGAGAGGCTTTGCATTAGCGCTGCCTGCTGCGGACGAGCTGCGCAGACTATAGTGGCTGTGATTGAGTGCGATGAGATATCTTAATTGGGAGTGTAGCTACACCGCCTGAACACATTATCTCTCCTTAAACACATGGTTGTGATACAGTAAAGACCCCAGATAGTCAAACTCTTGGTCTGAGGACCAGACATTTTTATATTTTGGCATGTTGGATTTGGATAAAATGCACTGTTTTCATAAATAAATCACATTTGGCCTCGACATGCTGTTACCAGATGTTTGCACAGCCCCATGTGACCAATATATTAAGTACACTGGAAGCTTTGCTGAACCCACTTTACCTTCATCTTCATTTCAAACGCTGCAGAGCAGACCAGAGGGTGCCTGCTGCCTGTTGTGGTGACAAACGCAGATCTTTGAAGCCCAAATGTTGAAGCCTAGTCAGGTGCAAAATCAGGGTTATGTATTCATGTGTGTGTGCATTGTTTATTCGTTGAGTGCATGTGCCATTTGACCCTGTCAAACAACATCTACGTCAAGCAACACGCCGGCGACCTGAGTCATCTCTGCTTCCCTGCACCGCCCTATATGTTCTTTGCATATTGTCATGTAGCGCGGATGTGTTTCTGCTCCGTCGCAGCATGACTCAGCTGGGTTTTTAGGACAAACTGCTGTATTCACAGACAGGTATCAGAGTGCATTAAGGAGCATGTGCAGCTGGCGGAGCGCTGCGCTGCTCGCTAAGGCAATCAGATCACTGTTCGGGGGGGAAGTGAAAGAGAGAGACGTGGAGGAGAAGCGAGTATGAGTGTGAATTTAGGGGCCACAGGGATTTATACTACACAGAAACACACACACACACACACAAGGGAAGACCTGCGTAGTCTCGCAGTAAAATAGAGGTGACAGACTCTGGCAGCAGCAGTCACGCAAGTCAAGTAGCCTTGCAGTTGTCACGCTATCACAGCTGTGCGCACACACACATGCACACACACGCAGCGGAGGAGCTCTTCCACGTCTCCTTCCTGTGTTTTCTTTTTTTGTCCTCGCACACTTGCCTCCATCTCCATCTGTCCGTCCCTCCTCGTTTGACTGAAGCCAGTTGTGTATTTATTTAAATTCTCTTTTTAATCAACACTTGTCTCCGTAAGCGCTGCCGGCCAAACACATTATTCCCCCTTGTGTGTGTGTGTGTGTCTGGACTTTCTCCGCTTTTAATCAAGTGTGTTTGATATCGCGAATCAAAGCGCGTTAGCCTGTCAAACAGACTTGATTATCAAAGTTGGTAACTTATGAAATGCGAAAACTTATACGAGAAGCTTAAAGCTGAGCAAATTGGCGTGTGTGTGTCATCCTCGAGTTAACCGCTTTAAAAATACCATGGGCCTAAATTCCACCCAAACATATTCTGTAAAAAAATCTCTCAACAGCGATATTTTGCTTTACAAATCAAGTTTTATTTGGCTCGCTCGGTGCCTTAACCATCTGCTTCTCATTCCTCCTCCAGCGCTGTATTATTCTATCTTTTGTTCCCCTTCTTGCAGTTGTTTGCTCTCCGGAGAATTATGGAAAGAATGATATAAATCGAACGACGTGCCGGAGTCGAGCTTAAAGGAGCGGCCGTGCAGTAACGACTGCGAGGGTTAAACCATTTGGCTTTGCGCTGCCGTGCCATCTAAAGTTAACGCTGCAGAGATGGCGCCGATCAGATGCAGTTGTGTCTGTTTGTCGGTTGTGTATCTGAACTGGAGTTTCCTTAAGTCACCGCTTGTTTCTGTGTGTGTTCAGTCTCTGACAGGCTTTGCCTTGGTGGTGAGCAGTGACGGGATGGTCTTCTACGCCTCCTCGACCATCGTGGACTACCTGGGGTTTCATCAGGTGAGTTCAACGCCTTTCGCATCACAGCGGGTCTCCCTCCCTCTTTACGCAGCTTCGAGCCTCCTGCCTGAAGCCAAAGTGACATGAAAAACATTTGAATATTCTTCAATTTCCTGTTTGTCTCCGCACCTTTTCTGTGGTGGCATCACTCACCTCAGTGGAATAATGTTAATAATGTTCATTTAATCACATTTTGAGACTAAAGTCACACTTTTCATCATATTAGAGGTGTTAGGAGCAGCCTTTCACAGGTAAGTTAATAAATACACCTTGAGGTTTCCACACAAGTGTCAGAGAAAGCCTCTTCCTCCCCATCCCCTCTCTGCTTCCTTTCCTTTTCACCTCTCGGCTAAAGAGCCTGAGTGAAAGTCTCTCTTCCTGTCTGCCCGATAACTGCACCTCAAGGGCGGAGTGAACCCACTAAGTCACAGCTAAGAGGCCACAGGAAGGTGAAGACCTCCGTTTCACCCTGAGATACACTCTGCGGGTGTCTGCCTGCCTGCGTGTGTGTGTGTGGGCGCTGATAAGTCACCAACGGTTTAGCTTCTTTCCTCTCCGGCGGCGGTACCAGGCCACTCATTAAATATGGATGATATCAACACGGGCTCGCCTGTCCTGCGATGCTGAAATCACCCCCCTCCTTCAAAACCATGAATAAAGTGCTTTTCACTGTTAAAATCCCTCCTTTGCCCTCATGTCTGCTCACACACACACACACACACACACACACACACACATACGCACACACAGGCAATTTGGGGTAGAGATTCTTCTGCTACAGCGCTCCCGCTTGGCTTACAAGCAGACAGGGGCAGTAACCCAGCGCCATGAAATCGACATGAAAACCAAAGCGGTCTGAAAGATCCTGCCTCAGTGTGTGTGTGTGTGTGTGCGTGTGTGTGTGTGTGTGCATGTGTGTGTGTGTGTGTGCGTGTGTGTGTGTGTGTGTGTGCGCGGGGTGACATGGGAGCAATCAGAGACACACAAAGGAAATTAAAACTGTACGGTGCACATAACGTGCGCGTGTGTGTTAGCGGGTCAGTCAACAGCTTTTAGCTAAATGCTAACAGCATTATGCTAACATACTCACAGTGACATAGAGTGGGCATAATGTTTACTGTATTTATCAGCTTAGTTTAGCGTGTTAGCATGCTAACTGTGCTAAATACTTAGTACCAAAGTAGCAACTTGATAAGTTTAATGGGAACATCATTAGTTTTGTAGTTTTAAACTGAATTATTGTGAAATTTTAAGTGAAATTTGGAGCCAGTAATGGAAAAAATGGAAATGTTCATGCTTATCCACCTTTTAACAGGTATTTTTAGCTTTTTTTAGTTGTGGCTAACCAACAAATGGACTGATATTACTGTGAAAGAAGAACTAATGTGGTTTGTGTTTGCCTCCAAATGAGGACTGAGTGAGCGGCTCTTTTAAAGAGCAGTTTGCCGCGTCTTACACTTTGTAAAGTGACACTGGCTGGAAAGCAAAAGCACAAATCCAAATTCACCAGTTCATGCCAATACAACCACAAGCAGTCCATTGTCTACACAGATCATGGCGGTAAGCGTACGTAAGACATGATCTCATCAAGACAAGTCGTTGACAGGCAGCATCCCAGCATGCAAAGCAGCCAAAGCATTATGCGTAATAAGCTGATTTCTGATTTACATCATGTAGCGCTCCGTATCAGACTGCTCTACATGAGAAACCTGGGGATGGATGTGTTGTTGACAGTGAACAGTTTGTTCCTGCAGAAGAAAAATGAGAATCTATCTTTAAGTACTCGCAGATCATCATGTTATATTTCAGAGTCTGTGATCAAAACAATCCCTCAGCCTTTCCCACATGTTCAATTCTCGCAGAAGGAGGCTATTGGTTGTTTTTTAAGTCCCGCAGTTTGCCTCAGTCAGGGCTTTGACAACATGTCACATAATTTTGAGCCCACAATTGTAGTCAGAAGGACACTTATCCTTAATATACCACAGGGAAAAAAAAGAAAAGAGAACGCTTCACTAAGTAGCACCACAAGAAAGCCCCGGAGAAGAGCAGAAAACCTCCACTGGCCTTTGATCCCATTTGTTACTGGGGCAGTTAGCCTTTGAAGGTCAGCGAAAATATCACTTATTCTCCATTTTTTCTCCTCGTCTTTTCCTCTCTGTGTTTTTTACGAGAAACATAAACAATAGTCACTCGATCCGTCTGTCTGTCTGACTGCCGGTAGGGAACCAAAACCGCAGGACGAAGCGCCCGCCGAAGACGGTGGGAACAGATTGTGTTTTCAGAGGCAGGCGATCAAAAACCCTCGCGTGCCACCAGTGTGGAAATTATGGAGAGAGCGAGGGGAGGAGGGAGGGAGAGAGGGAAGAGGAGAAGGTTGAACATTTTAGTGAGGAATCTGTCATGGAATGACAGAAAGCAAAGCTATTGCTGGAAAGGAGAGAGAGGCATGACGAGAGGGAGCTGGAACCCAACTCAGTGTGTGTGTGTGTGTGTGTGTGTGTGTGTGTGAGCGAGGCTGGACTGCTGTTCGGGAGCTGGTGTCACGCGATGTTTGACAAACACAGCTGCCCTCACTGGCCCTACAGCTGCCCGTAGACTGTTACTGTACTAGCTAAATGCTGCTCTGTGTGTGTGTGTGTGTGTGTGTGTGTGCAGACATATATCATTAGCGTGCATGTATGTTTCTCTGACTTTCATTGACTTTGTGTGTGCAGTGTGGCCCTTGTGTGTGTGTGTGTGTGTGTGTGATGGGGGAAGTTAGCACGCTTCCTGGGAATCCTGAGGCAGACGGAGTGTATCTGAGCAGCAACAACAAGGAATCTCCCCTTCAAACTGCGGCTACCAGCTGCACTGATGGCAGCAAAACACAGTGGCCCAAAGTCACTCTGCGAACACGCAACCTCATGTTTCTTACAGGAGTTGGCGTGATTTTGAAAAGAAAAAGTCGACCTAAAACTAGAAATGTCTCCGTTGGTCCGCCGTTGTGTGGTAACATCCGCTCGATTTCCCACCGCAGACGGACGTGATGCACCAAAATGTGTTCGACTACATCCACATAGACGACCGGCAGGAGTTCAGACGGCAGCTCCACTGGGCCATGTGTCCCCCGCAGCACCAGGGGACGTCAGCGCACCAGGACACCCAGCTGGCTGCAGGGACCGGTGGGTATAGCTTACTGGGAAGGGAGGAACCAGTTTGCCTGTGTTTGCTCAGGTGGATGTGGCGACAGCTGAGCGTGTTTGGTTGTTATTTTAATAAAATTTGGATTTTCTTGAGTTGTGCTTGTCAGTTTTGAGGCAGATCAGGTAAATATCGCTCAGGAAAATGTGAAAATTGAGAATCCAAATATGTCAGATCACTTCCTTAAAAACCAATTTACAGTCTCTCCATCATGTTTCCAGCTGTCAGGGTCTTTTTTGAATACGCATACACACAAATCACACCTCCAACTAAAACAACTCTATGTTCCTCTGTTCAGGTGAGGACTACGTCGTGAGCAGCCTGTTCCATTCTCCGGAGGCCGGGGGTATTCCTCCTGAGCTCTCCGGCTTTCTCAACAGATGCTTCATCGCCCGAGTCCGCTGCCTCTTGGACAGCACCTCCGGATTCTTGGTGAGTGGTCTGAGCCGAGCTGCCAGCTAAAACTGAACAGTAACTTTGGTTTTTCAACACATTCAAGTTTACTTAAAACCAGAACACTGCAGTGACAATTAAGCCTGGTGTAAATGTTGCCCACTTTCTGGGAGAAGACCCAGGCATATAAAAAGTGTTATGACCCCTTCGGTGCAGCAAAACTTCATTTTTAATTGAAGCTTGTACGGTTATTTATAGTTGTATTGCAGCACATTATGAAGTAATTGGATGCTTGAACACAGCAGCAGAATAGGAGCCTGGTTCATCCCTCATGGCTGTGACTAGAGCGGTTTGGAGAGCATCAGTGGAAAAGCTAGAGGCCCTGATGACAGAGCAACGAGAATATGGGTTTGGACCACTTCATCGGGGTCAGCGGAGTTCACTGTCACCACGGCCGCTCTGGTTGCACTGACGCTGGCTGCACAACAGAAATTCAAGATGTAGATTTTCTGACATATACTGGAAGCACTCGCGGCCAAGTAGTGAGCGCATATTGCGAAGATGCTCCCCTCATCAGTCAACATAATTGCAGTCAAGTCCTGCGACTTGTAACGTAATGCACAGCGCTCGCTCAGCTCACGGACTGAAACGTCTCCGCTGAAACTCTACCTCGTGTTTGGAGCTAATTAGCAAATATTAGCATGCTAGCAGGCTGAGCTAAGATGGCAAACCTTGTACCTCCAATTTTTTGCTAAACAGCAGCATGTTAGCATTGTGAGCACGTTAGCATGGTCATGTTAGCATGTAGCTAAAACAAGCACCAACTCATAGTTTGCATGGCTTTAACAGAGTCTTGTTTAAATCATAATCTGTGCAATGCGCGCGTACTGTGCGGCATATTTCTGCAAATTACAAAATATATAAACAAACAAGACAAGTAAATATTGACTTTCAAGCATGAAAATAACATTTCTGCTAATTCTGAACTATAATAATCTATTAGTGGACATGCACAAAGAGCACTGCACATGCTAACAGGCGAAACTAAGATAGCAACCCTGGTACCAGGTTTCTGCAAATATCAAGATCTGCTAAACATCAACATATTAGCATGGTGATGTTAGCATTTAGCTAAATAAAGCACCACTCTGTGTTAGCACAGTAATGTTATTTTCCTCAAACTCTACATGAATTTGAATAAATATTTAATTCTTCTTCTCCTTTCTTCGCAGACTATGCAATTCCAGGGTCGACTGAAGTTCCTCCACGGTCAGAAGAAGAAGTCGGCCTCTGGTGCCCTTTTGCCCCCGCAGCTGGCTCTGTTCTGCATAGGTGTGCCCCTCCTGCTGCCCTCCATCACTGAGATGAAAATGAAGAACATGCTAATGCGGGGAAAGAACAAGGGAGGAGGGGGAGGCATCATCTCTGCACTGGAGCACGGGTAAGAGTGGGCCTCACACATGAGCAACTTCCTGAAAGTTTGAGGGATGCTGTAAGTTCACACTGTGTCTTAGTGTAAATCCACAGACGGGGGGGCTTTAACAGAGGTGCTATACTGTAATTAAAGGTCAAGCTTTTAACACAAGCTTGTTGTCTCAGTTACCGTTGGTCCAAAGTTGAGGTTTAATGCATTTTGGCACCTTGTTATGGCCTCTAGAGGTTGCATTGATTTGCCTGATGGGGGAGCTAGAAGTAAAGGTCAGAGTTTCAAACCTTAAAAGGCCACAGCTGAGACATAATTAGCAAAGTTTTGTCAAAGCTTGGAGCTATGATGCAGGTTGTCACCGGTCAGCCCAGAGATGCCCTCATGATTCATCAGACACACCATGTTTTCTTTGGTTTAGCAGAGTTTAAATGTAAAAAAAACACATTTAACTACGACTCCATGAGGCAGGGGTGCAAAGAAACAGCGTTGGAGTGATGAAAAATCACATGGGCACCGGTCCTCCTGGGTTATTTATTCATGTTTGAGTTTATTTTCTAGAGATACGAGCTTATTACCCAGCAACAGACAAGCTTTTTACCCCGAGACCCAGTTACCAACACAAACACGGGCCCTTTCCTCACCCAGCAGGCCCTGACACCAAACCAAACGAGCGCTGGACGCCTTACCTGTGGCCAATTAGGAGCAAATACATGTCTCAGCTTGGATAAGGCCCTCTGTGCTTCATGCATCATTAACTACGCTGGGAGGCTGAGAGGGCCAAGGATTGAGCCGTACAGTCAGGGAGCAGAGCCCTACCACCCCCTCTGCTGTCCGTTCCCTCTCAGCATCAACCACTACAGGGAGAACGCTGGGTTTCTTTAATACCAATTACTTAGAAGTGGAAAGCCGGTTGGATTAGGAGGCCATGTTGCTTTTAGACTGAAGGTTGAGAGTTAACTGCCATGCACAACACACGTGGCAGCTAATTTGTTAAGAAAAGCACTGCAGGATAGGTTAAAGGAGTGTGTTCATATAATGCATGGGTACATTTGCATATGCAATGATGCTGGACATCCAAGCACCCAGCAATGGCATTTAGTTTAGGCTCACAGAACATACAGTGCATTAGATACGCTCTACTCTAATTGTACTCTAATGCAGTGATACTAATCTACATCCACGGCTTCTCTTAAAGGTTTTAATGAACCAGTAGAAAGCAGGAAAAACACGGTTCGAAATGCATTTGTAAATAAATGATATACTTCAAGCAAAACGCTGGTGGTTTTGGATGTTTTGAGACATTCTTCGTCTTCTAAAATAATCTTCAGACAGCATGAGAAATGACGCCAGTGATGGATTTAGACTTGAAACGCTCTGGCGTAGAGAAAGCCACTGAATTCAGATCCATCCTGAACTCAAGTTATGTTATTTGTACAGTTCGTGTTCGGTGTTAGACTTATTGACCGGTCACGTATGAATCAACACACGTGCGGTGTGGTTGGTCTTAATCAGCGAGTGTTCTCCAGTGATTGATCCTGATGTTCACAAAGGAACAAATTCAATCATCTCGAATCGGGACGTGAGACAACACTGCCACACAAAGCCTGGAACACACACACACACACACGCACCGCAGTGTTTTAAGAGGAAATGAAGATATACAGCATTACACTGCTGGACGTCATTGATCTCTGTGTCCTGGATGTTGACTCTGTTCTCAATTCTCAGATGAGATGAATCCTGGAAAAGATGAGTCACTTTTGGAAAGATTCTCTCGTGAACTTAAGTGAACCAAAGCGAGATATTTGTGCTTTGAGTCATTCATCAATCAGCAGAAATAACATTCAGTTTGTGGACATTCCCGGGAGGATATCTGAGTGGACTGATGGTATTTTAAGAGACCACCTCTTTGTGAACGTCCTCGAGGGCCGTAGACACTTTGAGCTGCACGGATTGATTTGCCTTCATGCGATTAAAGATCTCGTTTTCCCGTTTTCTGATCCCTCTCTCCTTCCTGTCCCTCACAGCGAGCGAGGGGAGCACCTCCGGAGGCACTCCTTCAGTGGAGGGATGGGCGACATCGCAGACCCTCTCCTCCTCTCCTGTCCAACTCCTGGTGCTACCCAGCGAGGTCACCACACTCCCTGGACCCCGCTCTCCAAAGACAACCTCAAGTACCGCCCTGATGGTTACTACAACCAGGAGGAGCCTCTCAACTACTGCAAGTCCTCCATGGCTCCCCATAAAGGAGTCAGCCCAGGCCTGGGCGGCGGCTGGCCTCTGCGGCCAAACTCAGGTCCCCTCAGAGCGGGCCAGGGGGTCGGCTACGTCCCCTCGAACCGCTTGAACAAGGCCGGACAGTACGGGAAGCCATACCGCCTTTCCCCCAGCTGCCACAGCGGCAGAGGCGGCGAGGTGTTTGTCTCCAAGCTCTACGGGAACGTCCAGATTCCTGCAGATCCGGACGCCTACTGCGTGGACCTGGTGAAGAATGAGAACGGCTACGGGGAATGCTACGACGGCCATCTGATGCCCGAGATGCTGCCCATCAAGGTGGAGCACGACTCGGACTCGGAGAACGGCTGCGACGCCTACGGGCGACCCTGGGCGTGCCGCGACCCGGAAGCCATCGACCGCCGCTACAGCAACGGGGTGTACGACCAGACCTCGGTGCTGCATCTCAAATCAGAGGCGGATTTCTACGACCCTCAGTACTCGCCCTGCCAGCGAGGGAAAGCCGGGATCAGCCCGCCGTACAACAACGGCAACTACCAGAACTATGCAGTCAACAGCAACAACAACAACAACAACAACAGCGGCAACGCAATCGGACGTCTGTTAAAATGTGACAAAGACTTGGGCAATAACAACGACGACAGCCAGTTCAGTCCTCAGAGACTCTCCCACACGGACTCTCTATGCAGCAACCAATCCATCAACCTCATGGACTCGCACCTGTATCCACAAGAGCCTCACAAGGCCTACATGCACGGGGACTACAGCAAGCACGGCGCCTACGAGTTCAAAGGCCACGGCCTGATCCACTCGATCAAGCGGGAGCCCATGGACTCCCCGCCGTGGTCCGAGAGCGCTCGCGACATAAGCCAGTCCATGATGGGTGGTCCCAGGAACGTTATGCCGTGCGTGATGAGCACGGGCCACCACAAGGCCAGCCCCTACGTATATATGCAGTGAAACGTGATTGGTGCAAACACATCAGAAGATAAATACCTGCCCCCCCCCCACACACACTCACTTACCCCAAACTCACACACACACACACACACACACAATCAGTGTGCATTAAAGTACTTTGCATTTTGCTCCACGCGCACCAGCGTAACAGGAGGATTCCCAGGATGTCAACGTTTAAATGACTTCTTCTGTTTGACGAAGAGTTTGCAAACGAGGCTCAGGTTCTAGTGTTAGTGTTGTGACAATCAGAAAATAAGACTTTTAATCCAGTTTACGGATAGATGATTTAGTTTTTGAGGAGAAATACATTTTTGTAGTCGTTTCCAAGCACTTTTGGATTTAGTGACAATGAGACAAATTACGTCTAGAGACACGGTTTCATTTTGTTTTATGTGTTGTGTACACCTGGCTTTTGTGGGAGGAACAAAGATTTTTGCTGTTTAAAAAAAAAAAAAGATAATTAAAAAAATGAAACCGTACACAGGAGATGACTCACACCTTCTGCTGGGCTCATCGAGGGACACGGCTGATCGCGCGAGCACACCTGGGAGCCAGCGATGGCGACTCGAACCCGCCTCCGTGCTGGTTTTGCATGTTTTAATGCTTTAACTACCAACGTGCAGTGAATTAAAGAGCGGATGCTGCAGCTCGGTGCAAACTGCACCAGATCAACTTCCTGTGAAACTAAATTGACTTAATTACGATGTGTTTTGAAGCAGGGTCGGCGCTGATCACAGACACTCTGTTGATTTTCCAAAGAGCACAAATCATTTCTCTTGTCTTTAGTAATTTGTTGTTAATGGATCAGAACATGTAAAACTGCTGGTGTGGCCAAAGCTTTGATTACAGTCACTACATATTTCTGATAAACTAGAAACAGCCTCATTACACGCGTAAGAGGGAAACAAACATTCAAAACAAACCAGCGTGCTCAGCGTCGTTGAGCAAGGTACTGAAGCCTGCTATAGATCCCTCGCCTCCGTGTGGCGGGGGCAAAATAAAACCGAGGGTGCGCAGTAAAAGAGAGAAAGGTGTTAAATCTGATTCATAAATACGTCACAGTTTGCATTGAGCTGACCCGAAACACACTCCGATCACACTAGGACTGTTGATTACAGGATGAAATGATGATGGAACGACCAGCTGAAGGTTTGTTTTGAAGCGTGGACGTGAAGGAAACGAAGGCAGCCTGTCGTTACAAGGTCCAGTGTTGAGTCGTCTGTCGATGCGCACAATGATTTCCTAACTTTTGAGTCATGAATCTCCTGTCGGACGTTTAAAACGTTGTTAATTTATGTCATTTAATGTCGAAGCTAGTGTTGTACAGTGTGGATTTAGTGTTAATGGCAAGATGAGCATTTCAAACCGGCCCGTCTCACCGCGGACACGACACATTTCCTTTGAGACGGAAACACACGCTTCTTTTCTCGCGCCTCTTCAGTCCGAGCACGTCGGACGTCGTCTTCACAGTCAGTATTCTCTTTCTTCATTTCTTTTCCTTTGCACAAATGAATTTAAAAAAAAAAGCACCAAATTGATTCGATGTCAGAGTCTCAGTTCTGTGAAGCTGCTGTGGTGGTTTCTGAATTGCACTACTGGGAGTAGTTCAGCTGAAGGTCGGTCCTGGCCCGACAAGTTATCGAGAGCGGACGCGCACAACTGTACATGGTGTCACTGTTTTGACTTTGTCCTTTTTCTCTTTGTGTTTCGGTAAATGTTTGATGATTCGTATTTATTGTAAGAGGCGTAATTTAAAAACTACAGTTTTGAAGGCTTTTCTGTTTCACTAAGGTAAATATGGCTTCTTTCTTTTCCTCTTGCGATCTTTTTTGATAACTGTTTAAATAAAGACTGTCGTACTTGTCTCATGGAGGAGGTAGCTGCAAGGTAGCGAACACGGTGTACATACGCAGTGTCTTCCAATGTTTCTACGTGTTTTTTGCAAAATGGGACTTATCTATTAAAAGACTTTTCTTTATATGGAAAAAAAAGAAATGTCTGCGGTGTCGTTCTTTACCAAATGTGAATATTGCACGGCTGAAAATGACAGTTTTGCTGTAAATGAGCCAGAGCACGCCTGGTGTGGCCGTGCGAGGAGTCTGTCACAGTATAAAAACACATTTGAGCTCAGGTCGGATGATGCGACGTAAAGTCAAATATGGTCAGTCTGCGGGTGACAAATGGCCGAATCGTACTGCTCGCTCAACGTCCTCGTCTCTTTAGCTGCTTCTGAATATTTCACATGTGCAATATGTGGTCTCATCCTTCAGATTTGTGTCTCTATTAATAATAAATACTCAGCAGAACAGGATCCGGAGTATCTCTAGCCACATCGCCTGTATGATTAATGTGCTGTAAAGTTGGCATGACAGCTCCTTCACACGATCTGGGAAACCTAACACCCGTCTCTCACCGCTGTCTGAGGCAGGGGCGAGAGCCGGGGGTGGGGGGGTTGGCATCGGGGCAAGAGAAGGAGGAAGAGATGTCACCCTCGGGATCCTCAGCAGGGCTGGACCTTCGTTCCTGCTAATTGAACTCACTTTGCACGTGAAAACTGAGCTGTCGCTGCCTCCTTTATCGAAAGATCGCCTCTTTGAACGGCGCCGCAGTTTCAGAATCGCACTCTTTGGATTAAAGTACGCAGCCTTTTCCTAACCCTTATCCAGAAAACAGTCAAAGGTTGCATTAAGACGGAGCAGCAGGGCTTTGATCGATACAAGATAACTCACCTTTACCACAGTGGCTCCGGGGCCATCAGGTTCATCGTCCTACACCACTATAAAAATTACTCATTTACTTATGGCCTTTGGTTTCTAAAGGGCTGTATAAAGCCCTTAATTGCAAACCGAATGCAGCCTCAGCATGAGAGTGCAACTGTTTTCCATTTCCAGTATATGTAAAATAGACCAAAAGAATCGTCCACGGTCATGCGGTTGCAGATAATAGGACACAAAAGCAAACGCAGCGTGCCAAACAGTGGGCGACTAACAATTACAACACAAGAACATGGAAACTGTGCATTAAAATAAGAGGAATTGCACCACAGGCAGAGCTACTGCAGGAACAGAGCTGTGTCGTGCAGCAGAGTCTGACTGACCGCAGGTTATATGACATCCTGGCAACTAAAAACAACGTTTGCTGTTGGATTCATCACAATTTAAGCTAAAAGGTCCAGTTTATATTCAAAAAACAAGCACCAGGAACAAAAGGAATCTATTATTTTTCCCTCTTTCACTTTCAGCCTGACCTCTGACCTCTGCAGACGCGTCACCCTTTGACTCGTGATTAAGCATTTTAGCACTTCTTGAGTCTTGAGATGCTGCAAAACCAGCTCTGGTGCAGTTGTAAAATCTAAAACTGCAGCAGTTGGAGACGAGGCAGAGCCGTTAAACTCATAATGCACGTGGTTTGTGACGATCCCTCTCTGCCTGCCAAAGAACAAACTGAAACTTATTAATCTACAAGTAAATTAAAGTCTGTATAGTTTTGATGATATTCTGCTGTCTAACATCTGACACCTTCATCAAATGAGAGCGTCATTGTCTCTAGCATGCAGGTTAGCTGGTTTTACACCCAAAAAATATTGTCCGGCATCATAAAAACTTTTTTTAGTAATATTTTTAGTGTTTTTGTTCAGTTTCTGTGTCTAATTTCACCATCTACTTTATTTAACACATATTTTGCAGCATCGTCAAGCGTCTACAGGCCGATTATCTCTTATTTCTGGGGTCCGGGGTTGAATTCCAACATTAAAAACCATCATATTGGATGAAAATCAACATATTTTTCAGCTTTAACCTGCCGTCATGTGGCCTAGTATTAACTCAGTGCAGTTAAATTCACTTTCATTCTTATTACTTATACGTTTTCTTTATATTTGCATAATTAAATGATTCATTAAACTGTTTTAATGAAACTGTTCAATGAGTATTAAGTTGTTCTGACTACATTTATGATCTTGGGAGTTTATTTTAGTCTTTGTTCCAATATAAATATATTGCAGTAAGACAACAAAAACATAAACTGGTGCAGTTGCCCCCGGTGTCGCCCCGGTTTCCCCCCCTGCATCACCTGTTGATCTCATGTGACCTTTACCTGCAGCAGGACCCTCTCACCTGCGCCCCTCAGGCCTGCCCTCGCTGACTCTGCTCCTCTCGCTCTCTAATCCCCGCCGCAAGCTCGTGTTTGTTTCGCCACGGCCGGAGTGTGGCTTACGGGGGAATTACAGGATATGCGGGGATCAGTTAGTGTGGGGATTTTACTTATTGGGATGACTGCGAGTGTGTACAGCTTGTGAACCGACTAAGCAGCAGATAGACGCATCTTAGGTTTGTTTGTGAACAGACTGCTAATGAAATTAAAGGAAATCCTGTTATGATCTTTACATCTTTGACTATATTATAGAACTGAAATCCATAAAAAATATAATTATATGATACAAAATCAGATTTATTTGGTAGTATTTATTCTTTTTTTCCATTTTATTTCTATTCTCTGCGACATGAAGCAAAGGGAAAAGTAGAAAACAGTAACTTCATGCAGAAGATTTCCAACAACAGTGCAATGCACGTTGCAATAAACCCACATAAATCACTCACGTGCACCTTATTAATAATGCAAGTGCATGTTGGCCTGATGTATGTGTCACTATGGTATATTGTGTAGCACTGTTAAGAGATAATTGGTGTCCTCAAATGCCGTATTTCTAGCTTCCACTTCCCACTTCACTACACTTCCCATAAACCTTCTTAATTCCTCTGGTGTAACAGTGCTCTGACTGACTGCTGATGCACCCTGCAGCGGGGTGCACAACGGCCACCTGCGTGCCAGCAGAGGTGTTTTGTGCAGAAGAACATCTCTGTTCCTCTTGGATTAGAACATGCACGATCAAAATGAGAACCAACTTCCTCCTCCGCTCCTCCTGAGATTAAACGCTGCTTTAATTCGATTGTTTTATTAAACCGGAACCTGGGACGTGTTTCATCCTAACGTGGACTTTCTCAGGATTTCCCTTTGAGTGCACACTTTGCATACAGTACTGCAGGGCTGGCGGCGACGGTTGGGTGCAACTGCCAGAAATTTGGGATTCATTACTCGGCAGTTGGCGTTGGTAACGTTCACAACTCATTGTGATTCATATAGCAATAATCTATGAGTAATCCACAGGGCATCGTTGCTGAGTTCAACAGCCCTGGCCATAAAAACACTCTTTAAAACTTGGGTTTTCTGCACAGGAGCTGCTGTTCTTTAACAAGAAGAGAGAGAACTTTTTGGTTTTGTAACAAGACTTTTGCTCAAATTGAATGTAGACGCCAATCAGAGAAGAAGAGGAGCGCTTCTCTGTGACCTTGCAGCAGATCAAGCTCTATAAGATGAGTTACACATGCACCGAGTCTCTGTTACATTAAAACACACACACACAGTCTCGTAATAAGTGAGTAACAACTAACTCATGCGAAACTGTGTGGAGCGTCTCTCCCTCACTTTCCCCCAAAGGAGCCCTTTGCTTTTGTTTCACTGTAGTTTCATGACTGATGATGTGACAATCAGAGGGGAGGCGGGGGGAGGACGGGTGGATGAGGCTGACGTTAAATGTTTAATATTCGTCAGCATGCACGCAACCTTCGATCACGCCATCTGTACGACACTTGTTCTGTACAAGAGGGAAAAGGGAGAAGGGTGAGGCGGACGAAGGACGAGGTGGGGAGCTAAAAACCCAGAGGTGAGAAAAGACGAGTTAGCTCGGGAAAAAGGGTGAAAACAATGAAAAGAGCACATCCAATCAAGAGAGAGGAGCGACTGCTAAGGGCAACTGTATTGTAAGCAAAGTGTTTGATGCTTGTTGACAGCTGTATCTGCGAGGGGGAGAGTGTGTGTGTGCGTGTGTGTGTGCAAACCAAGACCTATAATCCTATACCATGCAAGGTTGCGTGACCGTTCATACCCCTCTCTTTGCAGCTCCGCACACCATTTGCCCTAATTGGTCACACCCACTCTCTTTCTCACACACACACACACACACACTCACATAGGCAGATGCACCAATGCATACATAGACACAACAGTGTCCGCATCTCCCTCTCCCCATATCCCCCGGTGACAATGGGGAGAATCCTTGAGGGTATGTCACAGACACGCATGCACAAACACATATGCATGCACATTATTATGCACATATACACACACCCTGCTAAGCATATGGAAGACAGTCACGCAATCCCCGGCCCATACACCCCCCACCCAGCGCCAACAACCTTGCCACTTCTTGCTTCCTGACTGCACTTAGCTAACGAACAACAAACAGCACCTCTGCTCGTTGTGTTAGCTGCATCGATGCTCCTGAAATGGCGATTTCCAACCTTTTGTCTTGTTAAAACCATGTCTGTCGAACTCAAACGCCCCACCAGTCCACCTTCATGCTCCAAATATATACAAAGCTACTCAAACAACTCCATATTTTATGTTTTATAACACTTAATTACATAAAAATGGTGCCGTTGCACCGTCTGGCAAGTCTCCATTTGTACGGTTCCCACCTTTATATTCATAAATGTGCCATTTTAACCATTTAGCATTCGCCATTTTCCAACATTTCAATCTATTTCAACTATTTATCCATGACCTTTTTCACTGCTGTTAGCTATTTCAACTTTTAATTCATTGTTTCTTACTATTTCAGTGGTTTATCCATTGATTTTAGCTAGCTAGTCCAGCTCGCTAACCACTTTCCAGGCACTCTGAGGAAGGCCAGATTCATAATTATGCTGTTGGACTGTGTTAAACGTGCATATTGAGTGCTGTAGGAGTTGCAGTTTCTGCTTTGTCAAATAAACTGAGCTGCAGTCTTTTCAAAAACAACCTGGAAACTGCAGAAATGGCAGCTACCAAAAAAAAAAGGGGGTGACAGGAAGGAGAAGAAGAAGAAGCGTCAGCAGAGAAGAAGAAGAAGAAGAAGAAGACGTCAGCAGGTTTGTTTCAGTCTCTGGGATCCGAAGACAAACTGCTGGATGTGACGGCACACGGTGGTACGCAGTGTTAAAAGTAAAATGGTTTATGCATGTGCCCCGGGGGGGAGCGACTAGCCGGTTGAAAGGTTACTGAGTGCAACCTGGTGATTCATAAACTAGATATGCAGGCCGCAGCTGACCGTGAGTCATACGCACGTGCACGAGCTCTTTCACCCCCACAGCTCCACTAGAAAAAGCCACTGATTCAACCTTAACTCCTGCATATCTCACATCTTTTGCACAAACACGCATCCACACATTAAAACATGCATGTTATTATAATTATTAACATTGTGACGCACTGCCACGATCAATCACACGGGGGGGGGGTGACCGGCGAATACACCCAGAACCTACAGGAACTAAAGTGGATGCTCTAATAATTTCCATGTGAGATTAGGAGGAGAGTGAGATTAGGGAGCCACTGCCAACACTGTTTGTATCGGGCTGCATTCATGCTCCAGTTGACTGATTAATCTGCGAGGGTTACGCGAGGATAGACGCTCGTTTGCAGGCGAATGCTTCTACCTACTGGTCACAGCTGCACACTGCAGCCCGGGGGGGGGGGGCAGTGCTGTGAATTCACTTAGACGTATGGACACAGCTTTAACAGAACAGCATGTGCATGTATCTGTATCTGTACTTAATCTGTGTAGGGTACGCAGTATTCACTAGCTTTGCTTTAACTGGGGTCCTCCACTCACAGGAATGCTGAGAGCGAGCGGCTCCAAAAGTGTAAAAACAGAAAACAGCTCAATCCAAACTTCAGCCGAACCCACAGGCATTCCTCCTCCAGCATTTATCCTCCCTCTTACTCATCACGAGAACCTGCGACGTGTCTCGGGTTTACACAACGTCCCTGTGTTTGTTTAAGTTCTGACAAACTGTGGTGGGCGACAACAGGACGTCAAACCCACGAGCTATTTCAACTATTCAAAAGGTCCAAACATTCGGCATTATTGGATTTCTGCGTGATCACATTAGCAACAACTAACTTTGGAGATCTTGGCTAAAAATGTCTGCTTTTTCTTTTTTTATTACAAACAAAGCCACGTTTTGACATCGAGACGCACCAAAGAGCATCTCATCGTGTCAGCGAACGTTAAATTCAACTGGCATTTCTTCACAGTGACTCATCAACATAATGCGATTGACTTGCCGGGACCGCGATCATAATGCTTTACAGTATTTGTCTCTAAACAAAACATTAGACTAATGCGCCGGCCAGGCTCTGCTCGTACTGGGCAGGTCACAGACATGACGGGGATTATTTCCCTGGACGTCTCTAAAGCCAGATCTGATGCACCCCAGTTGAAGATGAAGCTGAACGATGCCTAAACACGATCTGACCGCGCTTCCCATGTTCAACACGTGACGACGTAAACCAGAAAACTGATGCGTGTGTTGTTAGAGCTGTGGGTGGACTGTGTGCGATCTCTGATCCACAGCAGGTGTTTCATCCATGACGGGGAAACGGACGCGTGGAAAAACGAGTCCGTGTTGCGGTCACAGGTGGAGACAGGCTTCAAAGTCTGAGCCCAGAGAAAGTTGTTTTCAGCCCAGGGTGAGTCACCGGGGATTTATGTGTTTTCGCCTGCACTGGACAGCATCAGAAGACGAAAACACGGCTCAGGAAATGAAACTGCACTGAGTCTGATTGGTGCAAGAACAATTTAGGTTAAAATTAAATTAAGAACAAGGGAGATTTAACAAAATAGTCCCTTTATTTTCCATCATCCGCAGTTAAAACGACTAAAAACACTATTCAGCTTTCGGTCTCTGTGGTGTTTGCGCTGGTTTGTAATGGGCCACGATCTGAATCAAGATGGAGGAGTTGATGATCAGGAAGAGCAAACCGGCGAGCCAAATCAAGAGGAAGGTGTTGTAGCCTTCAAACTCCAGGAAGTAAGCAGGGCCCAACCAGATTCCCTGGTAATGAGAGAGAAAAGGTAAAAGTCCAGTTCATCATCACATACCTATACAGGAGACCGGTAACAGATGCAAAACACACAGGAGACCACTTTAAGGCCAGAACAGCAGCTTGTCAACACATATTTATCAACCATAACTCAAAATGTGATGAATTCAGTCACCTGTCCTGCAAACCAGAGGAGCAGCAGCCCCAGTCCCTGCTTCACAGACAGAGTCAGGCGAGGGATGACCAGCGGGAGCAGGCACAGGTACCACAGGAAGTACTGTGAAAGGACAACAGGCAACATGGGCGGGGAGAGTTCAATACCCAAACTGAAATATGGGACTGGTGTTCTTACTTAAACAAGAGGCAACATGAATGATCCTGTGAAACCAAGATGTAAAAACACGTGAGTCACTGTGTTGTTGTTGTACGGCCTCTTGGACTGATATTGGCTAAGCACTAAACTACAAAAACAAAGCATCTCCTCTTGTTTTGATCCCTTTTATAAATCAGAGCCCTTTGTTTTTACAGCTCGACTCTGCCCCGAGAGTTATTTGGATGATTGACAACATAAACTGTTTGTAAAGATGGAGGCAAGACAGCCACAGGTGACGCCAAAACATCTGGATCGCCCCCTGGTGGCTTGTTGTTATGATGCTGAAGTGTTTTTCTGTGATTGTGTCAGGTGGGATTTTGATGCTTCGCTTCCACTGTGCAGACTCCGACTGTAGTGACGTCACCACGGCGCCCGTATGGAGATATTTTGGCTTTGCGCGTCGGCCATCTTTACACGACTGCATCTGATCTCTGTTTAAAACCTGTTGGCGGACGCTGCTTCGTGTACCTGCGAGGTGCAGACTTTGTTGAAAGAGACAAAGATGGCGGTGTGCAGGAAACAGCAGAAGGCCAGGTCAGAGTGAAAGGCCCACGATGCTGCCAGCAGCAGGACGAGCTGCGGCAGGAACGCTGCCAGGCCAAGCCACTGGCTCCACCTGCTGTCTGCTCCAACAAAACACACGAGGAGTAAAGCAAACGCTGAATAAACATACTAAATAACTCGTTTAATAAACAAGTGAGTTATTGCAGCTCTCTGCAGCGATGTGTCACGCTGGGCTGGACGGGTGAATACCTGCAGTGAGGTAGAGCATATAGAAGTATGGAGAGAAGTTGTGTCTGATGTCCCTTCTGGTCAGATGGTACAAGTAGGTCTCATGGAGGAACTCCCACCCATACCTGACGACGCAGAAGAGGAGTCGCACAATCTGAGGATTTCCATGTAAATCAGATATTACAAGCACCTGGCTCCAGGTTTTTTTAGTAAGAGCCTGTCATCATCAAACTAACACGTGGAGACTTGTTTGTCATCAGCCAAATAAACAAACAGGCAAACTTTAACAGACACAAACACCTTTACGTGTATGTAATTTGGGTTTTTTGCATCTCACGTGTAATAGAAGAGCGCCGTGAGCGTACAGAAGACTCCTCCAGCCACACTCGCAAAGAGGATCAGCTCTCGGTTGAAGAAGCTTCCGATGAACCCACTGAAGCTCCTCCACCGTGACTTCTTTTTGTCCGTCCCTGATCTGGCGTCCTGTGTGCGCAGGGTCAGAGCGATGGGCAGAGCATATGTAACGGGGTAGATCTTCATATGGACTGATAGACCATAGAGTGTGGCTGCCCACGTCAGATGCCGGGCTAGAAGAGAAGATTTTTATTTATGTTACATTACAAAATTTGTAAAATCTATTTTATCGTAGAGCCTAAATGTACCTTCCATGCAGAGTAATGTCCCCAGCACCAAGGCTGCAAGGACTGACTCCGCATTCCCTCGGCTGGATACTCCCATGGGCAGCGGGTTGAGGAGCCACAGCGAGCTAACACGGCGTGCAGTCTGAAGAGTAACACCACACAAAAAAGGCCCCACAACTTTATCTGTGCATGTCCAATAAACCTGTAACATCTAAACAAAGTATCCCGATCAACAAGGAGGAGTGTGTGGAAACAAACCTCAGAGCTGAGACCTCTCAGGCGCAGGATCCTGTAGATGAGCAGTCCTGACAGCACATCACACGCCACAAACAGGATCTTACCAAAGACCATGTGGAGGTAGATGTTCGGGGTGAGCATCCAGGCGAGGAGAGGGGTGTAGCGGTAAGTTGATCTGTTGTACGGAGACTCCCCCTGTGCAAAGGATGAAAAGATTCATATTATAATATTTTATTAATTAATAATATGCTTTGTATCTACAGTGGATATAAAAATGCAGAATACAGAGAAAAAAATATGAATTTTACACTAACTCTATGGATTTCATCACAAGATCACAAGGAAGATGGAACAAGTCTGATGTTTATATCGTTATTTCTGCTTTTACATTTGCAAAAACCTGCAATTTCATAAGGGGGTGTTGACTTTTCACATCCACTGTGGGTTCATTAACTTAATCAAATTCATTTCTGCATTGGTGACCCAGCATTGTATTAGCAGACCTGCTCTCACGGCTCCGCCTGTCTCCTTTACCGCAGTAAGTGAGCTTATTACTGCTGTTACCTCTGTAATGAACCTCGCAGCGTCCGTGAACACGTGATAGTCAATGTCCGTGTATTTCACCGCCATAGTCCTGTCCTGGTAGTCTCCATAAGCGACCAGAGCCAGTCGCACAGCGAAGGAAGCCGTGAAGAGGACATGTTTTTCGGTGAGCGTGGATATTAGCCGCTCCATCACCAACCGAGCAGGGAAAACCAGATTAGCATGCGGCTAAGCTAGCAAGCTAATTAGTCGCCTTTGAGCTGCGACACGTTAGCCGCCCGTTCCTCCGTCGCCATTTAAACTTTCCTTTAAAAGTAAAGCGACTTTCGCTTTTATTAACGCGTTTTGTCACTGCACTGTGCGATGTGTTTTTTGAATGACGAGACTTCAAATATGACAACAAGGAAGTTACCCGGAAGTGCGTATCCGAATATTTTCTTCTTCTTTGATTTCAACATCAACGCAGCGACGCGACAGCGCCACCTAGTGCGCTTGAGGAAAACCTAAATTAAAAGCGCTCATTGTGAAAAAACATTGTTTGAAAATATATTAATTAACTTTATGAATTATGATAAACAAATAGATTTTTATTTAAACTACACACACCCTCAAATCCCTGCAGGGTCTTTATATCAATTGTACACGTCCTGCTGCATTTAAACACATCTTTGTGTGCTAAACCTGCAGAATGTTTGGCAGACAGACTTTGCACTGGTCAGACAGGTGCATCAAATACATTTATAAACATATTATTGGGAATATTATTATAGACTTTCATGCTTCAGTGGTGTAACAGCCCCAGTCTTGGGGGTTCTGTGTTGTTTTCTGTTAGTCTGCAGAAACAGGACACTCAGTAGCTGCTGTAGGTCCCGTCTAGAACAGATCAAATCATTGTACCTGTGTTAGTTCAGCTTAAACATTAACAGGAACTAATAAAATCCAGCAGTGGTGGCAGCAGCAGCAGCAGCAGCAGCAGCAGCAGCAGCAGCAGCAGCAGCAGCAGCGCTGCCATAATGATCAATCAAAACAGACGGGATCCATTTCATCATACAAGACCAAATTTAAAACTTAAATATCATTAAAATGGATTTTCACAAAACGTGACACAATATTTGCGGACCACACAGGTTTATTCCAAACATATAAGCAGAAGGATACATAAAAATAAACCAGCTCAAACCTTTATGGAAGCTCGTCATTATATGCATCATGGTACTCTAAATATAAGTGCACTTTACTTGATTACAGAGCTAGTTATTGGTCAAATGAATGTATAAAAAGCTGAAAAGTGCAGAGAATCTTTGCAGCCGTCACACCTGCACATGATAAAGGTGCAGCTGGAGTCTGCGCTGATGGTTGAAAAAAGAAAACAGACGCTGGGATAATGGCCATTTCTTCCAAAGGGCGTAAGGTGTGAGATAAGATATACCAGACTTTTAAAGTACAGCTGAACGAAGGCAGGGTGTGAGGGTGCAGCCAGTAGGGCAAACAGTTACAGACAAAAAAAGCATTTAAATCGCTGCTCAGCTGCCAAAATGAAACGACTTCAGCCAAATTAAATATTTCTGGAGCTTCTTATTATCATATACCAACAACCTTTCACTTATTACCTGTGGCCTCGTGTCTGTCCAGTTCAACCTGTCAGGTGAAACTGTGCTCAGAACCGAAGAGTTTAAAGTCTTTATAAAACTTAAACGATCAAAATAATCAAACTAAAAGAGCCTGTACTCACCCACAGACTTGTCTTACGACCACGGCGAGGTGATCAGGAGCCTTAACGTGACAGAAAGACTACGAAGCATCGGGTTTTATTATTTACAAGCTGACGCCCCGACCAACATCAAATGAGGGCTTCCGCGTTTCGTGTCATCCTACAGGAGCCGAACAGGTCAAAACTTGCTTTCACGCCTTTTTCTTCAAAAGGCTGCGCGGACGAGACTATAACTTCATGCTGTGGTCCCAAATGAGAGTTTGGTTTTGTGAATTAAGAAACCAAGCAGTGAACGTGTTTAATGGATACATTATATTTCACCTTTAGATTTGTTTTATTATTTCATTTTTAAGATAAATTAACCCGGCCTTCCTCAGTGTAGGACGACTTTAATAAATAATCCATCTACGGTTAAATTATTTAAAACACTGGGTTTCATGTTGATCAAAAGTTTTCTCCCGTGCACTTTCCCAGCTGCTTAAAAATGTGATCTGCAGCACCACCTCAGGTCTCACAACATAAAGTGGGATCATCAGCTCCCTCCTTTGGCCTCCTGGGCTCTGAGCATACCTGCAAGACAGTGCAGGCTAAACACAGACAGAACGCTTGCAGTGCTGAATACACAGAAGTAACCCAGCAACTTCAGTTCCTCTCCTTTCCACTTCCCACAAAACCCTCGTTGGTGACTTTAGAAGAAATTACCTGGTGTTTGGTCTCAGACGTGCCTGCTCAGAAAGAGAACACATTCAATTACTGTGTACACAACAATAAATGTCACTAAGCTAGCTGGAGACTCTTGAGTCAAAGGCTCCTCATATTAACATTTCAGTTATCATTGGTTGTTGCGGCCTGTGATTATATATTCACTTCTAAGAGTCTCTTCTGAATCAAAACTGTAAAACAAATTATAACCTCCCAGCAGATTTCTGTGGTAGGCTTGCAACCGAGAACCACAGAAGGACGGTGAATACAGGGTACCAGCATCAGCCTGTGCAGCTGGTTCAGACTCCTTCTGACTTAAAGATGCTCTCGCTTTAGCTCATTTTCAGGATCATATCATATCATATATCGTGAAATTACAGTACAAGTAACTGCACTTTGGATGGTGTTGGTGAAATAGGGATTATAACACAGTCTCGGAGGAAGGTAAGATGCATTTATTATATTACAATCTGCACTTCAAACTTCAAAAAGCCTGTTTCCGACAGAAAAACATGCTCATAATGAGTCATAATTATAATTATGAGATACAAAAGTCAAAATTTCAACTTTTGATCTCATAATTTCAAGATTCTTCCAAACAGCAGTAAGCGTGGCAGGGTGAGGCGTTCATTTTGAAGCAGAAATGGATTGTGAGTATTTTATTTGGCTTGACAACAGATGAATTACTTAATCTGCTCGCTGATTCACATGGGATTGTATTAAATAAACGCACCCTTCAAAGGATTTCAAGCAAGAGGCAGCTCTGGCACAGAAAGAATGGAACCGATGTGGCTGAGGCGGCATCCTTTATTGAACAACAACTGGAAACATCTGGTCAGTGTCATGGTCACAGATGGATGCACCAGAAATGCTGCTTACATGGAGCTGTGACTGACAGAGAAGCAGTTATTGGACGGAGGCTGTGTTGATCTGAGGTCAGGAAACAGACTCTGAAGGCGCGTTCATCACCGTGGTCCAAATTATGTTTGACACATTGATGGTTAGGGCAGGCTTAAACCATGTGGAATTGCAAATAATCGACTTTTTATCTCATAATTATAACTTTTCAGCTCATAAGTATGACTTGATATTAGCATCTTCTTTCTCCTTTACTGTTCTTCCCTCTCAGACAGATGTTAATTTGCTCTGATCACTTTCTGAACCAGTCAGATGGCGCGCAGACTGAACAAACACACTATTCTTATGCTTAAACACAGTAAAATATGTTAGAACTTATGCTTAAATTGGGATTAAGCACCAACACATGTGCATATAACAGACTGTGGGAAACAGTTGCGTGACTTTTGTTCTTGTGAAAGATGAATTGATAAGTTCTTTTATGGAATGTGCGGGTACAGTGAGCAGTAGGTTTGATATCTGGGCAGGGTGCCCACGAGAGAGCAGTGAGGGATATGAAGAATGTGGACATACGCGGCTCTGAAACAAAGAAAACACAGGAACACTGTGTGCTGAGGAACATATTTTAATGCGGTTCAACTGCACCGACTCACTGTTTGCAAACAAAAGGTCAATGTAGCACCAGTGCTTCCATCTATAAAGGCTTTCTGGTGTTGAATTGAATGACTGTAACACAGAGCAGAGCTATTAACCGTATATATTGTAGCTACAGCGGGTTCCACAAATCACGAAGCTCCTCAGGCATGAACGGATTACTGAACAGGCCTCGCTGAGCACAGGCTCAAGGGATACAACCGAAAAGAGACACAAACTGACCAAAACAAAATGACCTCAAAGACGTTCAAAGTGACTACAGAGAGACAATAAATGACCACAGGGACACAAAACAACTAAACAAATACACAAAATAACTAGAAAAAACATTAAACTACTATAAAAAATGCAAAATAACCACAAAGAGACACATTATCACTACAAGCAGATACAAAACAACTACAAACAGATACAACACGACTACAAAAATACACAAAATAACCACAAAAAGAGATGAAACAACTACAATCAGATGCAAAATGACTATACAGACTAAAAATCAAAAAATCACTGTCACGTAACCCGCCCATGTCTGCAGGACACCGAGCGCCGGCGCTCACTCCGGGGAGCAGTATCGGCCCGCGAAGAGGATGCTCATGGTGGGGTTGTGTCTGATGAAGAAGAGGAAGGGGTGGTCTGCCGCAAAACGGGCGGTTATCAGTGCACTGCGCTCGCTCATGACGACACCCGTGGCGGCGGCGGCCTCACTTCCCTCCTCGTTGACCTCCAGGAAAGCCTTGTGGACGACTTTGGACACCACCAGGTCGTTGGCGGGGGACATGCCTGTCAGCCGAGGAGAGACAACCAGTGGTTGGACGTCTAACCTGATATTTACCTTTCATATGCTCACAGTTATGGCACGTGTCTCACCTGAGAAGTCGCTCTTTGAGACATCAAAAGCGTCCACCATGCCCATGCTGATCAGGACCTCTTTCATGTCATACTTCTCCTCCATCTTGAACCGAGGCAGGCTCACGTCGACCTCAGTTTTACCCGCCAGGTCTGGAAGAGTCCACTCCATTAGTTTCTCGTAGGTCAGCTCTTTCTCCAGCTATGTTGCAGACGGGATATTGATTATTATAATTATCAGTCTGCATCTTTAAAACTGTGCAGGTGTTCACTGCTAACGTCAATGCGTCCCACCTTCTCCAAGCCTGTGGTGTCGTCCTCTATCTCATTGGGCAGGAAGATGAGCATGCTGATGTTATTTCCTTCATAAGGCAGCTCTAGGATCTGTCAGGAAACGTGTTTTTCATTAGAAATACAACAGGTTATATGAAGAAAATAGTATTTTGATAGTCGTGGCTTTGAAATCTGCTGACAGTTCACTGAAAAAACAAACCCTGCAACACACGAACACAGAGAAAACCAAACTGCTGAACGACGTGGACGTTACCTGGCAGTTGACCTCGGGAACGGAGGTGAGAGGGAATTGACTTTTCTGATGCATCATCTTCACCGGCTTAGTGTCGCTCTGAAGACAACAGGAAACAGAACACACGCTGTCTCGTCAGAGCTCACGCTACCCGGAACTCATGCGCTGATGTGATGCATGCTTAACCCTCTGCACATCATTGCTTTTGTTATTACGGTTCTGCAACATATTAAGAGAAATGCAAGGTGACACACAGGTGATACACACTCTGCTGCACAGGTCGAACAAAGTCTGTCACAATGGCAGCACCACTGCTGTTAAATCTAAAGCAGTATTACTGGTGTTGACGTCACACCTGGACAGGTGTGTGTCTATGGCAACAGGCTGGAGGAAGATGCTTTTTAACCTGGTTCTGTTGTCGATTCGTCACTGAACTGTGCTGCTCTTGCTCTGTTGTTGCCAAATCCATGAAAATCAACATGTTTTTCATAACTGTAACCTGTGTGTGCTCTGTATGTCAGTGAATATCCAACATGTAGCTGCTGGTTACAGGGTAAATACTAAAATACAGAGAAATGGGTTGAATGTTGTCATTTTTACTAAATATCAAGGTGTTTTCAGACCGAACAATGTCCCAAAAAACGACTTCATTTAAAGGTTTTAACTTCTCTGTGGACGTGCAGCACCAACACGTACAGTGAAGTGACCTAAGCCGGGCGTAGGACTCCACTGTCGGCCCATTTTTCTGTGTTTTGTTTCATTTTCTGGCCACCTCTCCGACTCTGCCTCTGCTTTCCACGAATACATTTAAGTACAAACACATCGTACAGATCTACTTCCTGTCGGTCTTGCGCTTGTCTTCAGACTAACTGGACTAAATCAGGTGATTTTGCACACCTGTGGTTTCGTTTTAACCTGACTCTTTGAGCTGCAGCAGATCAAATCACAAACATTACACCACAGTAATGACTCTCATCACTTTCAGGTTTTATGTCTCCACCCAGCTGAACCGACGCAGCTTTGTAAGCGTGCCCTGCACATGCCACAATGCTACTATCACGCAAAATCATCTCATAAACCCGGAGTGCTGCGTTCGCTCGTTAGCGTTTCTCCATCCAGCGCTGTCTTTGTGCAGCGTTACCTTGTTTATTCTAAACTGAGCGTCGACAGTGAGCTCCTCCTTGAACTGTTCGCTCCAGCTGCCTTTGAAGTAGATGGCATTGACCAGCACCAGCCGGGTCAAGTCGTCCACCGCGTCCCTGACGAGCAGCTCCTGGATTTTACCTGGTGAACAGTGATGATTTAGTCGTTTAGTGATGATCAACCTCAGTGTTTTATGCTTTTTACTTTCTATTATTTCTATGAAATAAACAAATGATAATTCCTTTCTGTCTGCAAGACAAATACTACTAAAAACATGCTTCTGCACACTAAGAATGCTAAGATGATGCTAATTCCTTTATCCTAGGTGGTCTTATTTGGTTTTGCACCAGTTGACCATCAAGAGTCCTGTGAGAACACACCATGAGATCATCAGCATGCTGCGCAAACCAACCAGTGAAGGCGGTGAATCAACATCATCTGGCCGCGTCTGAGCTGGCTTCACTGAACACTGGCTACCTAATGTGCAGACGTCATGAGTCCGTTTCAGTGTCAACATCCAGAGCGGCTCACTTCAGTTACGTTGTGCCTCGTGCGTTTGTATTTAGTTTTTGAGTTTGCGTATTTTGAATTTGCAAAGTGTTTCAGGTGCGCAGTTTGCTTTGCAGCATGCTTTCTTAAGCTGCGGTGTGTTGAGCTCTCAGGGCCACCGTACAAAGGCCCGCTAGACGTCTGAGACACGTAACTGAAATCAAATGATTGACTATGACTATGACTACAACAGGAGTCCATCATTTGAATTCGAATCACCATCATGTGCTGAGTGTGTGCATGTTGATGTGAGACCCACCTTGCGTCTGCTCCTCCACCCAGGTATTGATTTCGACCCTGGCCGCCTCTGCAGCGGATTTGAAGTCCACGGACTGCAGATCAGCACCGTAGTGCTTTTTCAACTCTGCTAAGAAATCCTGGAATCATGAAACAGCACATTTGAATCTAAACACTCACATTTGCAACTTTGAGCTTCAGGCCACTTTAGCCTTCACACACACACACACACACACACCTCGACAAACTCGTAGGACTTCTCTCCGTACAGTTTGTTGGCAAGTCTGAGGACGTACGACGCATCGCCCTTGTTGATGTCGCTCATCAGTTTGGCGAATCCAGCGTGGACGTTGTCATCGTCACCACCATCAGCATTATCATTCTGGGGCTTCAGGCACTGAAAACAGCCAGAGGAGACCTGCGTGTTACAAACACACACTGAGCCAGGGACAGGTGGGGCACAACGCTGTATTATGTTAGCATGAGTCATCGGCCTTGAGGACACCTTACCTGAAGAGAAATGTTGGGAACAGACACCAAAATCATCATCAGCCCTGGCGACAGCTTTGAATTTCTGTTATACACCTTCTTTTTGGATAATGCCTCTGGGCTCCTATTCATGCTGCTCCATTTGTTAATGCTAATGAGCTAGCACTGATGCTATAATGACGTAAAAATTGATGATTTTGGCGTCATGGTTCCCAACATTTACCATATTTATAGAGACCATCTGTGAAACCGCCCCGCGTCCTGAAGTTTTCAGAGTTTCTCTTTACGAGAGCCCCCGACACCTTTTGGAGAAACAGTGGAAACAAAGCACAAACAGACCAAACGGAAACCTGTGTAACCACTGTCAGTATCTTTATAAGATAAGCAAGGGGGAGGGCTTTTTAAAGCATTTTCACACAAATACTGTAGTTACCCAGCATTTTCCCTCTGCTGCAGAAATCTGCTCATGTTGCTGCTTTAAACTTCACGCTGCGCTTCGTATTTCCAAATTCTGACGATGCAGCAGCGAATTGGAATCCAGCAGCAGTGGGAAAATAAGGTTTCCTCACCACACCACACCACACCACACCACCAAGCGTCATCATTAATCACTCCTCTAGTTTTGGCTTCGTCAGCACCTTGCGCAGATACTGTGGCAGTCGGCTGGACTGCCGAAGCTGCATCTGCATCTGCCTCCGCGTCTGCATCTGCGACTGCATCACTGAAGACTGCGCTCCCGTCTGCTTGGGCTGCTCTGACTCGGTGAAGCAGAGGACCTGTGGGTGCAAATGGCAGTTTTAGTGTTTGTGTGTGTGGGCAGATTGATGCATGCATGTCTCCAGCTTCATACTGAATCACGCATACACACTCAGGCATTCATGTACACACACGTTTCCCTCCCCACAACCGATGACTCTCAGGTAGGATTACGCTATTTGTTTTCCGGCAAAGTCAGACTCGCTCACACTGAGTAAAAGTCCACTGTGAGTCTGTCACTGCCATCTCACATACTTGAACATTTACTCCCATTCTGCAGAAACTGTGATGCAAGCAGCTTGTGTGTCTGACAACTGTTGCACCATCAGTGCCCCATGACAGTTTGGAACCATTAGCTTTATAACACAACGCGCTGATCGGGTTTGCCCTGTGTCCAAAGACTAAAATAAATGCAAAATTGATCAAATCGTGACTATTTCCCTGCTCCCGTCTGCACAGTGCAATCATGTGTTGCTCCTGCACAGGACAGCGCGCGCAGGGATCACACCACCGCATCACTTTTTCATGATGTTTGAGTCTTTCAACATGACATGAGATGAGATATCATCATGTGGTGGTTTTAAAGGCTGCATGACAGTAAAGTGATTTTCTGGCTGTTTTATTATTTACCTTTGCCCACTTAACCATTATATCCACATTACAGATGGTTATCTATCATCCCTATTATATTTTTCAGTGTGGACATGATGATATTTGATTAAAATATTGTGATGTTTGATTTTGGCCCTATCACTGAGCCCTACCTCACTCAGTGGAGGAGGAAATGTGTAAAAGTAGCAATATATACTCCATTACAGGTTAAATTCATACATAAAAACAATATTAAAGGGGAGAAACAGAAATATTAAGAGCAAAATTAGCTGAAAGTACTCATACTATAGTTATTGAGGAGCTCTTTTCAATTTCCCCCACACTGTTGGGTTAGTTAATGAATTAAAATGCACATTTTTTGTTTTTTTGCGTAAAGGATTTGATCATGAAATGCAGCCACTGCAGCTACGACGAATACTTGCCTCTGAAAACGAGGGTGGTAGACGTATAAAGTAGCATAACTTGGAAAGTACAAGTACGTAAAAATGAGTTTAAATAGATGTATTTAACTGAATGTGGTTAGATACCTTGCCTCACTGATATTAAGTCAAAGCTGAGAAGAGAGAATGAGTAAGTAATGCATGTGCAGGCACTTTCCCCTGCCACGCCTCACTCTCCCACACCAGCAGGTTAAAGTTTCTCTGTGCAGCACCTAATGAAGTGTCTGCACATGGCAGGACAGACACCCGAAGCCACGCCTTTGTTCTTTTTCTTCTCAGCGCATGCCTGTGTAAACTGTTTGACTCAATCGGGTGTGTTAGCATGACAACTGTAACTTTTGTACTGTTCATTTTTATTGTACATGTGTGTGCCTGTGTGTGTTGGCGCTGCACCTCCGACATCTGTGTGGCCGTGTTGGCCCTGGCCCCCTGCATGACCATCGCCAGAGCTGCAGAGATGCTGAAAGGGGAGAAGAAGACATTCCTGGTTTTGTCCTTTTCACTCAACTTCTCGAACAAATCCAGACAGAAGGAGGTGTTGGCCTTGGTTACTGCAGTTGACGACGCCATTTTTTTTTGTCCTAATACAAAGAAAAGACATCAGAGCATCATTCATCACATCATAAGCTGCAGCACATCCTTTTATTTAATGAGCTGCACTGTCTAATGTTAACGTGAGATGGATAAATTTAGCTTAAAACCATGAAAACTGGTTGTAATCAGTGTTTTTTCAGGAAAGAATACACCTTCATCTGCATTCTTTCACTTTTTAAGAGCTTGGCAACATGGGTTAAACCCAAATCTCTTGTTTTAATTTAAGTTTAGATGTTTAAGCAGCCCGTGCAAACAGAATTATAGCATATTTGTTTTACTTTACAGCTTAGCGTTGCCCTCCAGCGACCCCATCCATTCCCAGACATGTGTAGACAAATCTGCATTTTTCCCTCGCTGTTATATTTCACTCATTGCTAAATCAAAACTGATTTCTTTTTAGATCCTTAAACAAAAGTGAAATGTCACCGAAGTCGGTAACATAATACAGTTAATGATCATCTCTTTGGTACTGATGTTGGCCCTGCAAACTGGCTAAAATTGGCTGATGAACATTATCATAAGCAATCACTCCTGGCATCACAAACAAGCGACAATAAGGTCCATCGAGTACTTACTGATAGATAGTCTTCTTCAGGTTAGCAAGTGATCCAGAAAGACTCACTTTAAGGAAGTCTGTTCCTGTGTTATTTTACAATCTGGCACACCCAAGCTCAAATAGGTCTTAAAGCATTTTGAGAAAGTATCCAGGAATCACACCCATCTGTGAGGGACGCACCCTCCTGTGTCATAGTTTGGGAACATGTCTTGTACAATGGGTGTGCTCTGGAAGAGTCAGCGAAACAAGGACACCAAATGCAACCCTGATCAGACTGATACAGGAAAGCTGTGGATGGATGGATGGTGGGAGGAGGACAAAGCCTATAGAAATAGCTGCATACAGCTGTTAATGTGGTGTTTATATGACGTATTTTTAAAAATGCAGGTTCTGTTACAACTGCAGATTATAATGTGGCATCACAGAGAGAGTTCAAATTAAAAGTCAGACATTGTTCGGCTTATACTGTATAAGATATTTGAAGGAAATGTTTCTTATAATGTTTGACCTCTGTTAACCTTGTGGGTCTGGTGAGGAATGGAAAAAGTATAAAATATAAATATAAACATAGAGGTCATTCACCAGATATTATATAAATGCTTATTTTCTTGTGTTTTTCAGTTATACAAGTTGTTTTTTTAATCATAGGTTTGGGTTTAAATAGATGACAAAGTGCAGAAATTCAAATTTCTCAAGTTTAGGAAAGTCTTGTGCATTACTTAAGGATGCAGCACTATGGGATGCATACACCCCTCCACAGGTTAAATAAAGTTTCCTTTGAAAGTGCAGCAGGCTGCAAGATGACAAATAACTCACACTGCATGTTTTGCATGTGCTCATCAGCCACGGGATGCATGACTAGCACCACCTCTGCTTCTCCCTGCTGAAATTCAATGAAGTACAATTATTGTGCATGTTGCAGCGCCCTCACCTGGGCGTATTGACGTACTGCACCTGCCGTGGTCTGAATTCAAGCGAGCCAACATGAACCGGACAGCGGAGGTGATAAGGAGCAACAGGACACACAGACATCCTGTTTGATATTCATGAATTATTATTTTTTCTAAAAGGCGACGGTACTGGCGGTTTACGGTAAGCGAAAGTGCTTGTCATCATGCGTCATCTTAGCTTTGTCCGCACAGGCTACCCGTCTTAGCTCACGAGCTAACGTGACGGTTATGCGATAGACGCGTATCCCAGGCGCTTGCACTGGGGCAGTTGGCCAAACTCTGTTAAGAAAATCAGTACTTTAAGCGTTGTGTCATATATTATCGGCAAAGTGCCTGATAGACAATGTAAAAAAGACATGTGGCGAACTATTGGGATCTGTTACTTAATTCGGCGTTCGCTTAACATTAAAATTAGCTCTTTTATTATTAAAAACACGAGTTAGCCTACTTTGTTTTGGCTGTTGTGAGGAGTAATCAACCGTAACTACCCTAGCTAACGTTAGCTGCTGCTGTTGAAGTGACTCGAAAAATATTATTAAACTATTAAAAAGCAGTATTTACTGTATAATATAGCTAATTGTTGTATTTTTATGTGTTAGCTACTGTAGCCACCAGTCGCAGCGCTTATTTAAATTCCCCGTTTTCTTAACGTAGTTCGTACTTGTGCAGCTAAAGGACGTCATCGGTGGCGGTTAGCTTGGTTAGCTCACTTGCTAACATCACCTCCAAACGCTAGCCACGTTGTTGGCACCTTGACGTGATTTTCAAAATATAAAAGCAGGATGTTAGGCAACCGGTGTTTTTGTTGTCATGTTGTCTCCGGTGCCAGCTCTGTCGCCATGTTTTAAGTGCACCAAAATAGCTGCATGAGTCTGTCAAGAGTGAATGGGCAGCATGAACTACAAATGCCATTTTATTTACATGTTTATCCTTTCTGCACAGCATATGCACCCAGTAGTATGCGGGTTTTAATGTGCAGTCGTGCAGAAGTGCAGGGCTGAGCTCCACCGATGCTTGATTAATGTGAGCAGCACCTTTGACAGGTAGCTGCAAGTCTCTCAGTTTGGACAGAAATCGATTTCAGGCCCTGCTCTTGCATGACAACATGCATTTCCTCTCCAGTTATCTTAAATCAAAAGCAGCATGGTTTATCTCTCTTTGCATCCTTGCAATGGGCCATGTCACACTTTAACCGGAACAGCTGGATAAAAGTGAATCAGCTGTCAAGGTGATTTGATGCACCAATTATCTGCAGGGCTTTACGGGCTTTTTATGTCCACCATCATGAATTTTACACATAATGCACAAATCCATAAATAATAAACGGCTCATGTCAATAATTCATCATCCCTCACAGTCTGGTACCCTCGTTTCAGGGTAATGTTTGCTGACAGATTCTGCCTCATTGTATTTTTTTGTTTGCAGTTTGTATTTTGGACATTTAGACATTATTGTTTTCTTTTCTGGACAGTGTCATCAGAGTCTTCATCATCCACTCAGGGTGCACGTTATTGCTTCTCCTCATCACGCAGCAGCTCTCAAGCAAGGCAAGGTCAGTGTAGGTGAAGTGCCCTTGCAGACTGCGGTGGCGGGGCTGGAGCGTGCAGCTCAGGAAGATGGCATCACCCTTTGTGCCTGTCCCTGTGCCCATGGACAGAGCCTTGTCAGGAGGTAGTGGCAAGCTCAGGCGGCCGCAGCGTGCTTCGTCACTGGGCAGCGTCTCCAGCAGCTCGTCCTGTTCTTCTGTCACCCGGGCGGCCGGGGAGGACCAGGAAAGCAGATGTGGAGGATTGGGCTCCCAGCGTCAATCACGCTGCATGGACAGAAGCAGCCGGAGCAGGACGCCGCCACCCCCGCAGAGCCCCGTGACACGGGCCAGAGTGAACGGAACCCTGGAGTCCTCCGTGGAGTACTCCAGCTGTCCACGCTCCATCTCGGATCCGGTCGGGAGCCAGCAAGGCGAGGAGAGGCCTATTACCCCCACTGTGCTGGGATATGAGGTCATGGAGGAGAGGGCCAAGTTCACGGTAGGAAGCCGGAAAATTGTGCTACATAATATCACAATAACCTTCTGGAAGTTGTGAACTACTTGCAAAGCAACAACTGGACGCTTTTGTATCTGAGACAAGGGTTTTAGATTGTGCTGTGTGTGTTTGTGTTGTCGTATCCCTGCTGCAGGTGTTTAAAGTCCTGGTCAGGAAGACTCCGGATGAGAGCTGGGTCGTTTTCCGCAGGTACACGGACTTCTCCAGGCTCAACGACAAGGTGTGTTTACTGCACACGTGTTTCATGTTTGATGCTTTATTATGTGATCATCCGTCCGTGTTTGCAGGAGCATGTTTGTGCCCATCAGCTTATCGCTCTCAGCGTGCTTTCTTTTCTTTTTGACTGCGCTGTGGCAGTGATTAGAGCCGCACAAAGAAACCCTGTGTTCCCAAATAGCCCACAGGCCCCGGGCCAACAAGGGGGAACGGGTCTCTCGTGGTTTCGGGAAAGACAGACGGGGAAACTAGAGCCATGTGATGACACAGTATGACGACAAAGAGACGATCATTAGAAAAGCTGAAAAAATCACCTTTGCAGGCCTGGAAAGTATCGATCGTACCTGTGACTCCGGGGCACAGAACAGAAAGACCCTACATTCAGTATGAAGAGAGAGAGAGTGAGCACAGGAACGGGTGTGGACATCCGTTCCTCCATTCCTGTGGCGTCTCCGCAGGAGCAGCTGTAATCTTCACACTGTGCTGGAATGTCTTTTGCCGTACACGCAGCGTAACGGCACGGGCCTCACCGGTCAAACGTTAAACTGGTTGGAAATGTTTCAGCATCAGGTGCATTTTCAGAGAGCGCAAACACACACATTGTGACAAGCAGCAGCACATAGGTGCCTATTATGGTCAGTACATGATCAGGTTTGTAGTTTGCAGCCCTGCCTCCATACTGGGTGACTGTGCCAAATATTATTTATGTAGTGTTTTGACCCTCAGCAAGCTTTGCTCCACTTTAACAGCTCCTAAACCTATTTGGGTGCATACATACATGTATACATGCACACACCAACCCACCTCTTGCTGACCCAACTCACATCAGGGTCTGTTATCAATACAGTTTCTCACAAAGCCAACTTCATGTCGCCAAAAACATCTTTGCCCAAATCTGCATACATCTGTTTTGTGTGCTTAGTAAATCACCGAGCCCCTCTTGAGCGTTTCCATAAGGAGCACAGAAAGAGATGAAGGTAGGCAAGATTAACTCTGAAGGCTCCCGTAGAGACGCTCAGCGCTATGGACACAAGACCTTGGTCAGAAACGAGGCAGGCAGCAGAGGGAGTGGACAAGTTCCACAAAACACAAAAGAGATAATGGCGGTAAACAACGTCCATTGTTAAATCAGATTTTATTCATCAGTGTTTCTATAAAAGAGAGCGTCTGATGTGTCATTTGAGTCGACTTCTGGACAAAATGGAGCGATCATGTGCCGTCTGCTTCAATTAAGAGGAACGTCACAGCACAAAGCAAACACTGTTACTGCAGGCAGGCCCAGAGAGGAGCGTCAGAGGCGTTTGTGCATTTAGATTTAATGACGATGTTGGAATCACTTTAGTTTTTGCTGAAATCCATATTTATTGATTGGATATTCTCAGCGAAGTTTCTAATTTGAGCTCTAGTAGCTGCATTAATAGATTGGATCAGCACCAAACATTTCTGCATTATTAACTGAATGCACGCAGGTTCCCATGGCAACTTGATACGCAAGGGTTACGATGCTGTAACTGCACGCCTTCTTTTGTTGGCATCACTTACACATGGCTCAGCAGGTTTGCATAAAGAGTCTGCATCAGTGTTCACCCCATCTGCAGCAGAGGCTTTCATCTCAGGGCCCGGAGGGCTGCAGCGCTGCGCCGCTTTCTTCTTCTCCTGCTGGTGAATGAGTCACGCCTGTCCCGGAGTCGTCACCCCAACCAGAATATACCTGAAACCAAACTAAGCTTATACCCACGCAGGAGGAACAAAAGACCGCAGGGCCTCGTCTTCCAGAAGAGGAACTGAAAACCTCTGATGTGTGTTAATACATCAGACCACACCTGCAACACAGTCCGCTTGTCTGAACTTTATTTGTGCTCTCAGTGCATATCAGACTATCAAAACATAGATACTTAAACTGATTTCGGATCAGTTGGACCGCGGAGCCACTGAGCAGCGAAGCCGGGGTGAAATTTCAGGGGATTTCTGGTTTCATACGTTAGTGCAGTTCCTGTGGTCCGTCAGATCTCAGAGTGAGCCTGGGGGTAAAATATCAAACCTGTGGTGAAGATGCATCTCTGCGTTCCAGCGGTCAGTTGCACCGTGCATGTTGCAGGCTTAATAAAGAAGTAATGTACTGTACTGAGCCAAAAATGCGATCTTTATGCAGAAAGAAACTTAAAAATGTCCAGAAATTGTAAACTGTCAAATTATATATTGTCTTAAATATGTGAATTTGTTTATTTCTGACCTCTTCACAAAGTGGTTGTTCGCACACACGGATTAGAGGACAGCAGAGTTATTTCCTGCTTTACTTCATCACTTAGTTTGCCTCATTTACTGGAGAGATCATGTGATGCTCATGGCTTCCTGTGTGTGTGTGTCCGTCCCTCAGCTGAAGGAGATGTTTCCAGGCTTCCGCCTCTCGCTGCCTCCCAAGCGGTGGTTCAAAGACAACTATGACAGCGACTTCCTGGAAGACCGACAGTTGGGACTGCAGGCGTTTTTGCAAAACCTGGTTGCACATAAAGACATCGCCAACTGGTACGAGACGCCGCGCTTTACGTACGCTTCCGTACACTGAGCATGTTTTCAGGTTGTGCACTAAAGGACTTTTTGCACAACTGTTTTTGCAAAAAGTCACTTTTTGCGCCACAACAATGATCTGATTGGATTCTAATGATCAGAGGTCAAAGGTCGAGGTCGCTGTGACTCAAACGTCCAGTATGACCAGATTTTAATGGTCAAAGGTCACAACGAGCTCGTGTTGTGGCAAACGAGACACGTCAGGGACACACACCGGGAATAAACGCTCACTCCGGCTCAATTAGATTTTGGAGGTCAAAGGTCAAGCTCGCCGCGACCTCACAGAACACGCTTTTGGTCTTGTGAACGTGATATCCCGGGAATTTGTTGAGGGAATCTCCTCAAATGTGTCAGAAACATTCAGTTGGACTCAGAGATGAGCGGATTTTGGCCTGTTTTTTGTCTAATTATGGGAAACTCTCACACAAACGTGGACGTTAACTGTCCCACGAAGGCCAAAACTTGTGTTTAGTGTTAAAGTGTAATTATTTAGGCTTTTCGTGTTCCTGCTTAACGGCAAAACACTTCATTTTAATTGTGTAATTGTGGACACTGAGTGCTGGAACAACAACGAACATGCACACACACACACACACACATTCACATCCCACTCTTTGTTCTCTTTAACAGCCTGGCAGTGAGAGAGTTTCTGTGTCTGGATGATCCACCCGGGCCTTTCGACAGTCTGGAGGAGAGCAGGGTAAGTGTGTTTGTGCACTGTTTGTGTGTTCCTGCCGCTTTGAAGAGCGATCCTGTTGTTATAAAAGCTGACACAGGATCAGAGCCAGACAGGCTTTGTCCATAGTGGGAGGTAGATCTGCATCTCAGAGTTCAGCAGTATCCTTTTTCTTTTTAAAACACAAGGGATTTATTTACACTACTCACAATAAGAGACTCAGTGGATGTCATACATACGGTGTTTGTTTCACTTCAGAGATTTTTGGGATATGGAGGCAATTGTATTGGGGTGATAGACACAGAACTACTGGCAGAGTTCGTGACAGACCCAGGAGTGGAGCCCCACGAGTGACAGACCGCAACGATGACCAGTACCTAAGGACCTATGCACTCAGACATCGTTATGCAACTGCCACACAGCTGCAGGCCCGTTTACGAGATGTGAGGGGTACTAGGGTTTCCAGACAAACCATTCGCAACCGACTCCACCACTTTGGCTTGAATGCCAGACGACCGTTGCGGGTGACTCCACTGACACCAAGACACCGCCATGAACGTTTGCAGTGGGCACAAGACCATGTGACCTGGACAATGCAGCAGTGGTCTACCGTCCCGTTCACTGATGAGTGTCGGGTCACCTTGCGCAGAAACGATGGTCGTCAGCGTTGCTGGAGAAGGCGAGGTGAGCGATACGCCGAGGTCAACATGGTCCCCAGGGTTCGCTTTGGTGGAGGAGGTGCAACAGTCTGGGCAGGCATCACCAGTCAGCGCAAAACAGATTTGGTTATTGTAGATGGCTCAGTCACTGCACGTTCTTACCTCAGAGACATCACAGAACCCATCATCATCCCCCAGTTCCGCCAGCACACCCCCAACTTTCTGTTCATGGGTGATAATGCTCCACCACATCGTGCCAGAACTGTCACAGCTCGACTTCAGGAAGTCGGAGTGCCTCATGGTATGGCCAGCAATGTCCCCTGACCTGAACCCCATAGAGCACGTCTGGGACCAGCTGAAGCAGACACTGGATGATCGTACCCCACCCCCACGTGACCTGGCAGAACTGCGTGTAGCACTTGTGGAAGAGTGGAACGCATTGCCTCAGAACAACATCATGAGGCTAGTGAGGAGCATGAGACGTCGCTGTCAAGCTGTCACTGCGGCAAATGGTGGAAACACCCGCTACTGACATTGTCAGTTTTTGTTATCTGGGGCTATCCTTGTTATTGTCTAAATGTTTGGGGTAATGAATATTAAACTAATGAAAATGGTGTTTCTTCTCCTTCATTATTAGTAATATCAAAGGGAACTTTTACTTATTTCATTAAAATTCAGACCAAATAGGAAAAGCACTCATGTAAATAACAACATCCCTAACTTATTGTGAGTAGTGTAATTGTGCAAAAACTTAATTATAAATTCACAAACTATAATCGCCTGTCAGTCGCTGAACTTGATATAAAATTGACATTTTCTCCTTTAAATAAACTCTAATCTGGTAGAGTTCACATGTTGATGAGCCGCTTGCTGCAACCTTAGCGGGAAGTGTTGAAATCTCAAGTTCACACAAAGCTGCTGCATCAATTTAACTGTTTCAGGATTTCAGACGCAACAAAACCTGCGGCTCAGCTCAGAGAAGAGCGCCGACTGCTGTTTTCGTGGCTCTGGCGGCTCCTGTAAAACGATCTCACGTCACGTCACGTCTGCTGATTTACTGCCGCATCCTTTGCTGTTTTCATTGTCTGAGCTATTGACCAATCAGAGTGTGTCTCTGTCGCTCACGCTGTTTGAAGCCGACGTCCAGTAAAACAGATTTTGCGCCCCCAGTTCCACCGAACCTCCAACACGGTGCAGACGACACCCAGTCCTGGATTTTACAGGAAGTGAAGCACGTGCACGTGCTAAACTTGTCAAGGTTAACTCGCCCGCCGCCACTAAAGCTGCGCTCGTAAAATAGCCCATCTGACCTGGAATTTATTTCTTTTTCCAAGCTGACACCTTGAACCTGAAAGTATTTATAGATTCAGCTCGTGGTCTTAGATGATTGACACTCTGCCTTGAGGTTTCATGGATCAAAACAACGTTGTCCTCACACTTTCCCCTCTGAGACGAATGTTTCCTGTCCGTCTTTTCGCCGCCGCCGCCACCTCCCCGCAGGCATTCTGCGAGACTCTGGAGGAGAGCAACTATCGCCTCCAGAAGGAGCTGCTGGAGAAGCAGAAGGAGATCGCCGCCCTGAAGAGGAGGCTGGAGGAGAGGGAGCAGGCCATCCAGCTGCTGGAGAAGCACATCAAGTCAGTAGACAAACACACGCACAGGGGGAGGGTCGCACATACATGTAACGTGTAACAAGCTACAGACATGGACGTCATGTCTGGCAGGAGCAATTACTCTAGTAATTGAGCTAAAACAGCATTAAATGTGGTAACTAAGCTGTCTGTCTGTCTGTCTGTCTGTCTGTCTGTCTGTCTCAGTGGCGAGTCTGTGAGCCCAGAGTCTCTGTGTGGTCTGTCAGCTCAGGGCAGTGAGAGCAGTGCAGATGCAGACGTGGAGTCGTCGGCTGCAGAGGCTGACCAAGACATGCCTGACGACACCGGGTAAAGCACACACACACACACACACACACACCCCAAACGCCAACACAGCTCAGGCGGCGCCATGATTAATCAAATTACTAATAATTGAGTTTTCAGCTTCACTACAACCCAGAAGCAAATGATATTTTCCCATTTAGTGTTCCCATTCCCACGAAAGCAGCACCCAGAGTTAATTTCCTAATGCTTTTAGGACGAGGTTCAGGGGACAAGGGAGAGGTCAAGTGGTGATCCAGCTGGAACTCAGCTCGTAGCTCGTAGCTCGTAGCTCAGTCTGGCACAAAGCGTCTTTTTGCGCAGATTCCCCAATTTAAATGAATTGAATGAAGCAAAAACGTCAGATGCTGTTTGTGAGGCCGTCGCCCGCCAGGTCAACGGGCTGTGTACACAGGAGGCGGCTCAGCCCTTTTTTTAGTCCTCCGTATCACACCCATGTGACGCAACCATCAAACTACTGTTTTGATCAATGCAGCTGCTCTCGGAAGGACGCATCACGGCTCGCGTTTCACTATCCGTGACCAATTTCCTTCCATTTCACACACGTACAGTCACTAAAGTGCGTGTGACAACACCAGCGCCAGGCTGCCGGCTCACATGGTGAATGCGGCGCGATGCACGTTTGCAGGATTGATACCATCAGTGCGTTAACGCAGTCACTCAGCACTCACACAGCTTGACTTCAGTGGTTCTACTTTTGAGGTGCCCCTCTGGAAGCTTAACGCGACACAGATGCAGGGTGTGTTGAGTTTGTGTGAACGTGTGCACTTGGAGGCTTCCTACTAATACATGTGACCACATACACAAATGAAGAGCAGAGGGGAAATGAAAGCGTGTGTCTGTACTGGAGGCCTGGATCTCTGCTCAGCTGAGGGAACGCAACAGCTGATTTAGCGTAGCTGACTTGATTAATAAAGAGTGGTGTGTGTTTCTCCGGCCTCGACCGCCGCTTCCTAATAAAATTACACAGGAAGGAGCATCGATCTCAGCTGGGCGTAAGATTAATCCCATTTCCTTTGATCCATCAGTCTGCACCAACTGCAGCCTCCTATTTTGCACTATCTTGATTAATAACAGATCATGCATCACAGAAGCTACTGTCACAGATGCCAGCGTTGATGTCCAGCGATTGATCAGTATATTTAAATTAAAGAAATGCACAGATCCTTTATTCAGGCCCCACATAGGAGTCAAAGATTGTCTGGACAATCAGGCTGAAGTCTTATGAAAAACTAATTTATGTTCTTTAATTTGTACCCTTGCACAAAGATGTCAGATGTCAGTGAAAATGTGAGTTGTTAGTTTGTTTGTAAAGTTGTTTTTCCTTCTTGTGTTTTTTTGTTTTGCACTCTTCGTTTGTTTCACAGCAGCGCTGCCCCCGTCTGAAAGCAGAGCCCCCGTAACCTGTGAGGTACTCCACATACCAGCTCAGCAGGCGAACCTGCAGCACACTGTCTCCTCTTCCTCTCCTCCTCCTCAGTAACACGCATCCCACTGTTAACTACTGTACTGTGAGGGAGCTGTAAGAATGGGTTTGTCTTATGTTCAGGTCTTAATGCACTACTCACAATCTGTGCTGCTGTCCCGTGCACACTGGCTGCACCCGCGACGTGTGAGTGTTGCATTAAGTGTAACTTGAAAAGACACAAACCTGTCCCTTTAACTGTTGTGCAGTCAGGACGTCGGGGTCGGTTCACTTTCAGTGCAACTAATTCATCAAAAGAAGACGTTAAAGCTCCAGAGTTTTAAAGAACAGCGATGCCGCTTTGAAAGATTAACGTCACACAGTCCCAGTGATGAACACTGGAGCGCAGTTTTGTTTCTGTGTGTTTGAATTAATTGACCTGAGCGTGGTTTGACCCCGGCCGTGGTGTGTGTTCTTCGTCCTCTGTGAACCGCCTGGCTGTCTCCACTCTGCTCCCCTGCATCGTATGTGACTAACACGTGCTGGTGGCGCCTCTCTTTCACGCGGTGATGTGCGCTCACTGCGTGGGCATTGTAGGCTGTGCTGGATGTGCAGGTCTTCCTCCTTCCTCTCCCCATCCGGTGTCACAAATTGAGTACATTCCTGGGATTGTGTGGGCGATGGGAGAGAGTCGGGGGTGAAGCCTGTCCTCCTGCTGTGTTTTCAGTGGACCTGTAACTGCAACTCGCTGGTGTTGTGGCATCAATAACATGTCGTACTGTATCTGTCTCCTCCCCACAAGGATGGCTGCCGAGTAGCATCTCTCCTCTACTTTTACGTGTCCCCTGGGATCCTCTCAGTCCGTCTGGCTTCATGTTTCGTGACCCGTGCATCACTCACGCTGCAACGAGGCAAAATGCTGACTGTGTCTCTTTTTCTTCTTCTAGCGGCAGATGTGAGGTGCAGCCGGTGCGATCCTCCGCCTGTTGGTGCGGGCCGTCGCTCAGCGCCTCTCCTCCGGTCATCCAGGTCACTCAGCTTTACCACCAGACGCTGGAGCACTAACGACCAACACCTCCGCTCTACATTTCAGCTCCAGTTCCATTCCCCTCCTTGTTCTCTTTCAACCTCTCCTCTCCCTCCTCCTTTCCACGTTGTAGCCGCTGCTTCACCTTCCGGTCCAGGCGTTGGATCTACTTTTTGGGATTAATAGGGATCAGTTTTACGCTGCAGAGGCCGAATCACCTCCCCACACACAACAGCTCACGAGATACGAGTCTTTCTGGCACCGGAAGACTTCACTCTGAGGAGTTTCTGCAGCTTCCTGCGAGGACTTTACCTGGACTAGCGTGGCTCATCTCATCTGATTCGATGTGTGGACTCCTCACATTTGCACCTCCTCCCGCGGCCGCCAGATTGGATCGATTCGATCCAGCGGTCGCAAAGCCAAAGTTTGGCTTCTTGACCAAAAAATAAAATGTATAACAATAATAATAATGATAACAATAATAACTTGAAGACTCACACCGCCGCGTGGTTTGAGGAATTTCAACAATTGTGACAATCTAAAAAAAAATATAAAAGTCATCATCTCGGCGGTTTCTGCAGACGTGCTTTGCCTCTCGGCTTCGACTCAGGCCGGAGAAACAACACCCCCCTGTGGCTGGAGACGTAAGAACGGACTAAACGTCTCAGGGTGAGCGTTGGCAACCGGGCGGGCACCACTGGGGGCCGGTAACTTCCTGTGTGCAGGTCCCTCCACGCCACTGCCGCTGACTCTCACCGAGGCTGCAGACAGACATCAGGACGCTGCGCTTTCACTCTCAAGTCTGCATCTTAAAGCCGGCGTTCCCCTCAGGTTTGCGGTGCCGTGCATAATCTGCGGCAAACCGAGCTTTGTGAGTAAAATCATTAACATGCCGTACCAAGACGGAGCCAAGGATGCGTCACACCTCCTTTGGTACACACACATCCATCTGTTTGCACCGACGCGTCGACCGTGCCAGTTAAATATTTACAACACCAGACCTCCTCTGGCACCTTGCCTCTTCAGTAGAGTGTAGCTGTGCTGAGATGCAGCGACGTGGGTCTAATTAAAGGATCAGTTCACCCAACAGTCTGTTTTCACTCACCCCGGCTGGTGCGCGGCCACGCAGATAGTTTTGTTTTTTATCTGCTGCAGATTGTAAGAGTTCAGCTTCACGTGTTTCTGCCTCTATTTGGGCAGAACTGAATTTAGCTTGCTGTGCTCAAAGTATGGGCGACATGGCCAAAATCAATTCAGTGCATTATATACCGTGAGGACTGTTGTGTCAGATCCTTCAACAAATGGTTTAGAATAACCATAACATACTACATTTCATCATTTTTAACTGTTTTCTGCTTTTATTTGGAGGTTTTTATACAAACCAAACCAGTTTCGCTCCCCTCCTCCGTGTTTTCCCATCAGTCTCTTCTTCTGAAGCTGGAGAACAACCTCACCCGCAGAAGTTATGTGACCTTGCGATGACAGGCTCTGCCGTACGAAGTGATTTGGATTTCAGCTGCCTGTCTGTGTCAGATCTCGTCTGAGATCTGAGATCTGACACAGATCTGACACAGATCAAAGAGCAGGCAGATCTTCAACGTGCAGCAGTTTTAAGGAGAACCACGTCCAGAAACCAAAGCTACCTGCAGGGTTCGACGCCCGTCGGAAGAGCTGAGCGTGTGTTTTTTGTTTGTTTTGGGTGAACTGATTCTTCAAGAAGCTCATAAACAGTGGATGTGTTAGGTATCTGAAGACAAATGTCACCTCTGCATGAAGGAATGCAGAAAGATCCCAACCCCCGCCAGGCTCTCCTGACCCCATGACATGAGCGTGGTGCTAGTTTACCTGAAGGAGAGCAACAAGTTACAACCTGAGACTGGGCCGCGGAGCAGATCCCGTTTCATTTCGACGACACGGCCTCGGGTTTTTAGTAAATTGAGGCTGTTAGAGACGCAGAAGCATCACACACTCGCCTGTTCGGTGGCGCGCTCATCCTTCTCAAAAGCCATATGTTAATGCCTGAATGACACTTACCAGACGGGCAGGCGGGGGTTAATGAAGTGTGTAATAACCACAGCGAATCAACTCAAACTGGATTTAAGGAGAAAAGGTCACGTGATGCACTTTACGGATGAATGGCAGCCCATAATGTTTGCTAGGATGCGGTTTTTACTATTTCGCTTGTTCTGAGACAGACACGTGCCTTTTTTCAAATCGCTGAATCTGTCTCGACTCACGTGATGTACATGTTTTCTAAGTGCCTTGAACAGATTTCACTTCACTGCTTCCTTTGACGTGTTTCAGTAGCTTTATAACCCCACCATGTTCCTTTCAGTGACTGAACCTCCGTGTTTTCTTTTCTTTCATGTTACACGAATTAATGTCGAGTCTTAGTTCACGCCCGTAGTTGCACTGTAAACGATTTATACGAGTAACATTTCGGGTTCACTGTTCATATCCTGGACTTAAAGGGATAATTCACTAAGAAACTGATCTGAGATGCATAATGTAGATACTGTAACACACACTAGAGCAGAGATGTTTATCAGAGAAATATTTAAATCACACACAGACGTGGGATATTGTATTGAATACACGTGTACGCTTCCTCGCGTTTGGAGGTCGGGATCAGTAGTTTGTGTTTGGGTGAAATGTTTTAAACCTGTGTTGCTTTCAAAATGTAATAAATTCTTATTGCGTATAAATAAATTAAAACATCCTTTTTCTTTACAAACCAGCATCTTTTCGGCCGTGAGCCAAAACAAACGCAGCTGCAGCTGAGAGGATACGACGCACCAAACAGCTGCAACATTAAAACCACCTGGCTGATCTTGTGTAGGTCTGCCTCTCGCTGCCGGCTCCCAGCCATCGAGCTGTGCACCTCTGAGGGTGTCCTGCGGTATCTGGCTCCAGGATGTCAGCAGCAGATCCTTTAAATCCTGCATGTTGTGAGGAGGATGAGACTTGTTATTCCAGAACATCCCAGAGATGAACAGGAGTCAACCTTGACCTCGGTCATATTCCTCAGACCACTCCTTTTTCTGCAGTGTGTCTTGGTGCATTGTCCTGCTGAGAGAGGCCACAGGCAGCAGGGAGTACACCCAGCCATGTGTGTGCATGGTCTGCAGAACATCGCGTGGTCTGCAGAACATCACGCTGCCTCCACCGACTTTCCTCTTCACCCCACAGTGCATCTTTGCATCTCTTCCCCCAGTAAATAACACCTTTCCGTCATCACCTGCAGCACTTTTCAGCAGTTTGCACCTTTTCTGTGGGATGAGACCGGACATACACCGCGCTCCACATTATTATGCAAATTGTGTTTAAAGGTCATAAAGGTCATTTTTTTGTCTGTCAGTTTAAACACATGGATGGGAATGTGCGTCAGGGCTCTTCCAATCACTCCAATCAATCTCAGACACCTGTGCCAATTAGTTTGCAGGTGAGTCCAAATAAAGGGCAAACTACTTAAGAATGGATGTTCCACATTATTAAGCAGACCACCATTTTCCAGCAATATGGGGAAGAAGAAGGATCTCTCTGCTGCCGAAAAGCGAGAAATAGTTCAATGCCTAGGAGAAGGTATGACAACTTTAGATATTTCAAAACAACTTCACCGTGATCATCGTACAATAAAGAGATTTGTAGCCGATTCAGAACACACACGGGTTCGAGCAGATAAAGGCACAATGAGGAAGATTTCTGCCAGACAAATGCGTCGGGTTAAGAGAGCAGCTGCTAAAATGCCACTGCAAAGCAGCAAACAGGTATTTGAAGCTGCTGGTGTCTCTGGAGTGCCAAGAACATCAAGGTGTAGGATCCTCAAGAGGGTTGCAGTTATGCATAAACCTCATTCAGCCACCCTTAACCAGAGCTCAGAAGCAGAAACGCCTGCAGTGGGCCTACACGTACATGAAGACTAATTTCCAAACAGTGTTGTTCACTGATGAGTGCCGTGCAACCCTGGATGGTCCAGATGGATGGAGTCGTGGATGGTTGGTGAACGGCCACCATGTCCCGACAAGGCTGCGACGTCAGCAAGGAGGTGGTGGCGTCATGTTTTGGGCTGGAATCATGGGGAGAGAGCTGGTCGGCCCCTTCAAGGTCCCTGAAGGTGTAAAAATGACCTCTGTGAAATATGTGGAGTTTCTGACTGACCACTTTCTTCCGTGGTACAAAAAAAAGAACCATCCAAACCATCCAAACACTGACAACTTCCATGGATGCAAGAATTGTGAAGCTCCTATCCAATAAGGGGTCCTATGTCAAAATGTAATTTGGCCTGTTAAGATATTTTTGATTGAAAGAGCTTTTGATTTCAGCAAATATAACCTGCAAATGCTTGCAGTTTAACTAATGACCATTTTCAGTTGTTTACAACAATAAAATGTTTTGAAACTCTATTGTGCGTAATAATGTGGAACAGTGCATTTTAAGATTTTGATTTTTTTTTTAAAAAAAACGTTATGATTTGGAGGTTCGTTCAAAAACAGTCGAGTTATACTCTAATGCTTGATGACTTGAAAATTATGAGAACTACCATTTTTATAGATTATTTAGGAAAAAGAGAGAAAAATTACATTTGCATAATAATGTGGAACGCGGTGTACTTGCCCTCTGCCCTAATGTACGTTGGGTGCCAATGACCTTGAAGCCAGTTTTCCTCATTTGGACCACTTTGGGGTCAGTCCTAACCTCTGTTTACTAGCAACACACCAGAAAACCTGCAGTTCTGGAGATCTAAACCACCACAATGTCGCTTATCAAAGTCATCAGATCCTTCCACCTTCAAACACATCACCTTAAAGCACTGACAGACAGTTACTGCCTGCTGTATCTAGACAGGTGCCGCTGTAAAGACGTGACTTTTCACCTCAGCTGTCACGGGTTTTAATGTCCTAGCTGTTCGCCGTATGCAGACCATCAGAGCAGCAACAAGCTGTGCAGCAGAGAGAGTGTGTCCCGGCGTTAGTTTTTACAACATGTCCAGCTGTTCTCGGGGTTTGACATCAGCCGCTCAAGGCAGAAAATAGAACTTTTATGCTCTTAGACCTGTTTGTTTGTTGGCTCTGTTGTAATTTAGTAGAAGTTTAGCTCGTGGGCCAATGGAAAATTAGCTTTTAGCGCGGATTTGCTGCAGTTTCATCTCTATGCTGTCATCAAATGGCACTTTTGTTTTCTCAAATAACTCAAACCTTCAGGTATAAATGCAGAATTCATATTTTTCTGATTATAGGCCAAGTCAGTCTCCTCCAGTTAAGAATTTTGGGTAATTTAGCAAAACTGTTGCCTGCAGTTTGCACCTGCAACAGTTGGAAAAGCTAATTAAAACACTGCATTCTCCAAGTTTAATGAAGATGCACTCTAATGCACCGATCCTCATCATAATTATCCGTGTGTTCGCTGATGACACCATGCCATTTTCCCCAGAACTGCTTGTTCAAGCTGCGGCCGTTAATTGAACAGCTTGCACAGAACGGTTCGACTGACGCCATTGCTCGTAGGTGGCTCTGCAGCTTTGTGATGAATGCAAAGAACATGGCCACATTAATGTCGATCAGGTTTGTAAACTTAAAAAAATATATGTACAACATTTAATTAAAGACACTCTGAGGTGATTGTGCAGCACGGTGCGCCTTCAGAGCGCTTTCCAGTGCGTTCTGGCTGTAGACGAGACGGAGGAGTTTTTTTCTATGTGTTTACCCCATGACTGTGACAGCTGTTGGTTATTCTTTAAAGGGAGGCATGTGTGTATCCAACTCTGGGTTATGGCCGTCCATATACATTTTTATGGTCACATACAGTAACATCGGAGTAATTTGAGACGCACGCCATGTCCAGTGATGAATTTCTCAGAAAATCCACAGGACGCTGACAGTTTGCATTTTGCCGTCGGGGAGAAGAGAAACATACGTCGGCTGCTTTACTTTGTCTCTTTAAACATTTGCATTGAGAGTCCAGGATTGAGAGTCCAGTGTGCACAAATGTTGAGTGAATATAGAAAATGAAAAGAGACATCATTCTCTTCTGAAGACATTAAAAATAGAGTAAAAGAAAAGAAAGGAGACTTAATCCAGACACCCAAATCAAAACCAAAGGATCCTGCACAATGGTGCTTGGTTAGCCAATAGCATTAGACTGTTTAACGTCTCCAAATACTGAATGAGACGTTGCCAGATGGCATCAAATATGTCTAATCTGCTCCATGTCAAGAGTGACATTGGGCTACGTGTGTTTGTGTGATCATTTGTTACAGGAATGTGGGAATAAAGACACAAAGGTGTGCATAGAAACTCAATTTACAGCGAAGTTAAGCAAATGTTTTCATATTGTGTTGCAAAAAAATCAAAAGATGGGATCATCTAAAGCAAGAAAACACAAGTAAACATGAAGGGTGATGCACGGAGAGCTTAAAGAGAGAAAGAAAAGTAAACTGCTGGCTTTTACAAAAACCTTATCTGGCACATAAACCCTTCTGCACCCCTCAACCCTCCCACGAGAACCCCAGGGATGAGCCGAATCAATTCATAATAAGGACTTATTTTAACATTATGAATGTTTTTACCCTGAAACAACATCAAGAAACATTTCTAACATAAGGCAAGAGCTGGCAAGATGTTGGCGAACCACTTTTAATCTCTCTAAAGTATTAAAAACTAATAGTTTTGCGGCTCTGGCTCAATTCTCGTATCAAAAATTGAATCTGAAATTATGGAAAACGTTTCCCCGGCACATCTGAGTTTTATGTAACGGTGTATTTGAGCGGCTTCATTAGATTGTCTCACAGAGAAGCAGAAACAGAAGGTAACCATTTATTCACCGTCGGAGATGTGTAACATGTGTTGTGTTTTAAAATTGCATTAGACAGTGTCTGCCGTTAATAGAGCGCTGATTAATCTGTTTTGAATCGCGGTTTGAAGCAGTTTAATGGATGTCAAGTTTGCAGCGGATGAAGGGAATTTCCATCATTCTCATTCAATCTTTTTCCCCATTTCTCTCTTTTGTGATGAGTGTTTTCATTCTGCAAAGCTTCAAAGAACAGAAACCAGGCAATGAATATATATGATGTGAGTTTAACAGTAGATCTGAGTGTGGAGTCTCATAGTTATCGTCTCATAAGGTGGTATGAACTTGCAAATACAGTGTCTTTTCTGGGAAAGTTAGATTGAGGTCATTTGAATTCGTCCGGCAGTTGTTTAAAATTAAATCAGTGTACAAATAAACAAAAATAATCATCTAAATTTCAGCATTTTTCCAGTTTTTAAAAGGAGACATTTAAGGTGGATGGTGCAAATGACGGGTCTCTGATGGGAGTTGATGCATACTGTATATCATCATATTAACATACTCTGGTAGATGGATTTGAGAGGTCTGCAGGATGAGATAAAAGAATAGCCCCTGGCTTTTTTAAAGAGAGCAGCCCTCTCTTTCTAGGAGTAGATACTGAAGCGAAATATGACAAGAAAACATCCAGATACTGACATTTACAGCCCGATATTAGCAGATGAAGTTGGTTAGAGCTAATCCTCCCTTTGTTTATTCAGCTGCATTTGATATTCCTCAAAACTGGGATTCTAGTTTAATATTTTAAAAAAAGGTCTTGGTCAAACATGTAGCAGATTATGGTCTAAACTGACTATTTATACTGGAAGGAGACTGAAAGGAGACATATTTTATTTTAAATTCTAGCAGCTAACAGCTAACATTAGCTTGAAACATGTTGGGAGACCACAGACCGTCCTACCCATTTAAGTGCATATTGCATTTTGCATACATGTTGCATTAATATTTGAGGACACGTGCAAATGACACAGATGCAGGATGCATTAGTCAGAGATCATGTGCATGCTAACGTGCAACATGCAACCTATATTTTTCCAAAAGTAAAGTGAAGGTTTATGTTTCTTTTTTATGTAAAATTACATATTTTTTGTGTGTAATTAAGCAGAGAACGAGTGTGATCACACCGTCCTGTGATCAGCCGGGTGCAGCTTGTATAAGAGCAATTAAGACTCTTGGAGTTCAACAGTTTAGCTGCCGGACAAGTCTGTTCAAGAGCAAACCCATTCAGGTAGGAGCCCTGCACTTTGTACCAGAAACTGATTAATCCACATTAATCCATATTAAGGTGGAGCCCAGGACTGGACGTCATAATGGAAGTTTCCAGGTGTTTTGTGGCTGTTTGTTCTTGTTTGTGTGAAGAAACAAGGTTGATGCAGATCCTTGAAGTGCATGCTAACTTTAACATGGATCCCACTGGAAAGATTAGCCGGGGTCAGTGGATTTATTGCTATTAAGGAAAGCTCAGACTGATGTTTCCTATGATAAGGATCCAAGAATTCAAATAAAGGACAATGCAAAAAATGTGAAAAGTCAGCGATCGTCACACTTTGGGGTGTACAGGTGCCCGCTAACCGCAACAAGTGGATCAGAGGTGGATCAGAGGTGATGAAATGAAAGGAGTGTCTTACTTTACTAAAACTGTTGAAACTGAAATGTTAATGTTATCGCGTATGCATTTAAAACATCCTTGTGTTGTAATAAAGTGCTAAAAATGAATAAATAAAAGTAAGAGGATGCATAAAATAATAGTAAATACACCAAGACGTTAGCTTTGCCCATGCTGGCTGTGGCTAGCTCTGGTGCCATGGCTATGTAGCAGGTACTGTAACAGAAACGTGACACCAGCCGTTTCAGTTTAGACCAAAATAACATAATGTTGCTCACATGATGATCAGTGCATGGACGTGGGGCAGTATTTGAGTGGTTCTGGAAAGTGTTGAACTTTCTGCAGATGAGACTCCGTCCAGCATTCCCATCATAAATTAATAGTTGCCTCGGGCGAATCAAGAGAAGTCACCTATTTTATTTGGAACAAGAAACCATAAATGATTACCAAGGACTTTCTGCAAAGAGTAAAACAGGTTGGAGGCGTACAGGGTAACTGACTAATGTGCAAAAGCCTTTGAATCAAATGATCGAGATGCTTGGTTGCAAACTCATGTCATCCCACATTCTCCGGGTGCACTGTTATCCTCTCTCCTTCCTATACCATCTGCGTTTACTCACTGATCCTGTTGTAAAATCAGGTGGATATACCCTGAGATCTGCCTCGGGGGAGGATTTGGTTATTGGCTTAACAGTGGAGCGATGGATAAAGGGCACATCACGGTGTGCACTCAGCATCTATATGAACCCGTCACGGTCTCACACACTTCAGGGTGTTGTGCTGTCTCCATCTTTCAAAGGTCAAGCTCTTTAAAGTAAAACCTCGTATACAGATTTCGTCTGACCGTGGGTTTATTTCCTGCCTCGCTGGGGAAAATGTTCTGCTTCTGCACAGATTTATCTCATTTTCGCAACTTTTAAACTTTGTCTGATATCTCGGGACACGAGGAAGAGCCTGACCGCGTGTCTGCTCAATCCTGGGTGTGCTCACTTCCACCATGCCGAGGTTCATAATCCTTTTAGTATGCAGATAACCAATACTGGAACTGGAAAGATGCGCAACATCCCACTGATCAAAGGTCTTTGACTGGTGGACTTGCTAATCATCTGTTGTAATGTAGATGCTGCACGCAACAAATACTATTTTAACTCCTATTCCACAACAACAAGGTCATACCCAGTGTTAAAGGTCAATAATAACTTTGTAAAGCAGCTTTCTACCTTGGTTACCATTCATACTTGCTAACAAGGATTAATCCTCTAATATTTAGTTGTTGGAATTAATAATTATCAAGTGACTGGATACAACCAGTCATCAGCTTCATTATCTTGCATCACTTCCCCTCAGCTTCTTATAGTTCCACCCCCGAAGCCACCGTCTTTCCTCCCCGACCTTTAGAGAAAATCAGCCTTGCAAGTTCAACCTCTGCTGCACGTGAGAGACGGCGAGAGATGTTTGACCGTGCTGATCATGAGACCAGCCTGTGGTGGCGAATCCAAAAGTGCTGAAACGCTGATCGGGGCTGCTTGCGACGCTTGGTTATCTGACCTCGGCAGTTGTCGCGCAGGGTGACGTGAATTCTTTGAAAAGACGACATCTGACTTCACATTTGGGGTTTTGATCTTTAGGACAATAGTGTTAAAATGAAGTTCAAGTTCACCACAAATACGCTTGATGGCTGTAGACGTGGTTTCATGCCAAAAGACTGAGGCACTATAGGTACCAGATCCCTACGGCGGCCCCCGAGGATCAAAAAGCACAGCATTTCACAAAACACTTTGACTAACATTTGAGATTACAGAAACAGGTCAGTGACAGTTAGATGTCATTTCCTGTTTCTGTTGTGCACAACTCTCAGCGAGCGTCCTTGCCTTTAAATCAAGTTTGAAGAGGAGATTGAAACCATAAGGGAACATTTCAGTAAAGACGACATTCATCTGATGTATCTCTTGATCTGCTGTCAGCATATCGTGATGATAAAATGTCTCATGGATTCCCAAAAGCGCTCTGGAAGGAATCAGCGCCGAGGAGACGGGGCTATCCACTTGACTTTGGAGTTGTTTGTCAAGCCAAACAATGTGCAACACTTGAAGATAAACATCTCACTTACATGTCAAAACAGAAACTCTGCAACCAAAACCTAATAATCCTTATTTGAAATAGCATTTTTACACACACACACACACACACACACCAAACTTTCTGAGTTGCACACTCAAAGCAGCAACAACACACTGATTTACTTAATGCGAAACACTGCTTTGTGCTTTGTGTACTGCATGTTCAAACCATGCAGCAGAGGACTGAGGGAGCTGCTCTTGCTGTGCAGCGAGAGCGTCTCTGCTGCGTGTTTCTGCAGGGGAGTGTCAGTAAATGGCCGCTGTTTATTGCGGTTAACATGTCGCGTGTTAGCTGCCACTGCAGACTAATAAATCTCTTTAAGGCATGACATTTTCTTCTGCCTTGCTAACGCTATTTCAACTAGCAGCTATGTGTGAGAGGCGCAGTGTGTACACCGTGTGTGTGCGTCTAGCTGAAGCTCCTAGCCTGCGGCGGGGTAAGCTAATCCAAATGTTATCTAAAGGGAGAAATCAGTGGTTGGCTGCTCGTTCAGGTCTGCACAGGTGATTGAATTAGTGAGGCATGGGGCGATTGAATCAGTGAGAGAGATGCTGGTGTTGTTCCTGAATCTTATTTATAATAACTTCATTAGGAGGGTGTGTGGTTGAGGCCAAGTGGTTGTCTGATTGTCTGCAGGTGCAGACCGGTTAGGACCGCGGCTCCAGTGCTGACGGTCTGAACACGCTCCTGGTCGATGTTGCACCACGTGGTCACCAGATAGCTGCTAACAAGCTAATTGCATATCCCATGCACAGCTTCACAGTCTGGTTTGGCTGCTTATCATCATCACCTTTGTAGACCATACATCATTAAGCTCCCAAATCACTTGAGATCCTTATAATTCACCCAGTTTCCTCCATTTGTCTGAGGAAAGGCTGTAGCGTTTAAATAGTAATAAATCAGTCATGTGATAAAAATGTCCCGACTTTGCAGAATTATCTCCCCCGATGTCTCTTAAAGAGAAGCCTCTTAAGTCCGGCTGTAAAATTTTATGTGACTGTGTGGGACTGTAAATCCCCCGCTGCCTGTTTCATGCAGGGAGTATCACAGGGGTCGGTTCTTGGCTGTTTTTCCATTTGGTTCCCATTTTGAGACCACTAGGTGTCCCTGTGGCGTCTGTTTTGCAGGATCCATCGATTTTGGCTGATGTTCTACCCTGTTTACCGGAGACGTTTCCATGCACCCATCCACGCTTGAGTTACTAAATGCAAGCCACCGTCTTTCCTCCCCGACCTTTAGAGAAAATCAGCCTTACAAGTTCAAACTCTGCTGCACGTAAATCAGGAGAGAGATGTTTGACCGTGCTGATCATGAGACCAGCCTGTGGCGCCAGATCCAAAATTGCTGAAAAGCCAATCAGGGCTGCTTGTGACACTTGTTTATCTGCAGTGACCTGCAGATAAATGCTGACTCCCACATTTTTCCTTTCTTTATTAATGTAAATGTATATATAAATATGCCCGTCACGGCTTGTAAGTTCAACAGAACTTGAAAAATAGGCTCAAACTCAAGTCAACTTTCTGAACCCATTCGTCCACTTCCCACATCATCAGAACATTTCTATCTGCAAAGCACGTGGACACGGATGTCGACCTTTTTCTTTGCATCCCAATTTAATTGCTATACGTTTCTATACTGTCCTCAGTCAGTACAATATGGCCAAACCTCAGCTCGGGCTCAGAGTGCCAGACCAAGGTTACACAGAGATTACACATGAAAGATTGAACGAATAACCTCAAACTTCACTTCTGACTTTCTAACCCCATGCAAGCCTGAGTGAAGCCTGAGATCTTCTGATGGGTTTCTCTTTGCATTCCTCAGCTCAGGAACAACCTGCCAGTGGAGATCAGACAACCTCACAGTGTTTGGTTGTGTCCTTCAGCTGCAGATGTTCTTCTTACATCTAATGACAGTAGTTATATTTCTGCCTTTGGTTTATTAACTTACAGCTGATGATCCAGCATTTAGAGGAGCTGTACAAACTATGCTGCACACCAGATTCTTCTTCCTTTCCCACCAGCCATTGACTCTTGATTCTAGACACCGTGAAAGACATATTAATATTATTTTATTTAATTTGTATTTTCATGCATTTTGCAAAATCTAAAGTTTTTTGCAAGCCTTATCTTAGTTTGTCTAACCCAGATAGTGCCTGAGGGTTTGGCTAATACCTGGAACCTGCAATGAAAATGTCCCTTGCTCTGTTGAATAGCATGAACCCTGAACACGCACGGAAACCAAGAACGGATGTGTATGTAATTATTTTTAATGCCGTTATCATCACGAGTTAATTGTCTCCCCATCCCAAGAAAATACAGCTTGTTTTCTCATAATAACGGGTTATAAAAGCAGGCGCCTTAATGTCCGTAACCATGGCAACGACAATGTCACTCTGGGTGTCGAGGTGTCTCTTCCACGAATTGTGTTCCAATATTTTGTTTTACTGATATATGGCAACACTAACGAGGACTGAAATCAGTTATCACTGACAGAGAAGACACAATGCAACTTGTGCCTGCGTTAGACCTTGACCGAATCGCAGTCTGATCGATTAATCAATAACGTCTGACATTATCTGCTCAAATCGGTTGCGGCAGTCGTCAAGACGCCATCTGTGGATGCTGGCGTGGCGCTCCTGATCTGTGATAAACACTGGAAGTAATGAGAGGAAGTGACCTTTGGGGGGGGTTTTGAGTTTAAAAACATAATTGCGAGCAGGTTTCTTTGCTTCCGACTTGACAAATGGAGATATTTCCAGTCTGCTGGTAGTTTGATATACATGATTTCTCACAGTTCTGGTACGTGTTGCACGCAGATCAGATATCAGGCCTTGCCATGTGTGATACTATCGAAACTATACACTTTGAGCTCGCCAGTGTTTGCATATGGCGGCGAAGAAAGCTTAAAGATATATGGCTTTCACTTCGATTTGGTATGTTGCGGAGACTGGAACGATGGTCAAAGGTTGGGCTTCTCCACCCCTGCCTCCCACCATCAATTACTACAGTTACATGAGCGAGCAATGCAAAGCTGAAGCTGAGCTAGGAATCTGATCAGCTTTATTAGTGTGGAAAGAGGGAAAGAAGATATTATTACACACTAAGTACATGTTAAGCACCAGAGAGCAGTTTCCTGAGTATTTAGGGAACAATGTAGGACCGACAGGCAGCAGGCCAACCTGAATACAATTACAAGTACATGATAGAGCTATGGTACTAATCTAAGCTATGGTATATAATGAAATCCCATTGGGTGTGTCAATGTGAGTCCAGGTCCAAAGTGTTTAAGAGACTTTTCTTTGGAGAAAACCACAGAAATTCACACGAAAACGCACATTTGGTTTTATATTTTATTTGCATGGTGTCTCAATAATATTATTACTGAAACTTGGGATATATAATAATAAAAAAGAATGTAATAAGAGGCCCATTATTGTATATTTATGCATATTCTGCGTATCTATATGATATTAAATAAATATTGGCGCGTTGATAGACGTGGCATCTCGACTAAAACCATGAAGGTCACTGTTGTTGATACTGCTGAGAGGCGTGAAGACAAAGAGGGGCGTGTACTGTGCATGTGCAAACCCTGCCTCTCACATAAGTTTAAGTCGGAGAGGAGTGAGGCGCAGAGACAAAGAAGAGGACACTAAGATAACCGGCTGGATATCCAGGCTGCAGCCGGCCACGCAGATCCACCGCACCGCACCGCAGCTCAGCGCAGCTCAACGCAGCTCAACGCGCAGGCTTGTTTTCGTTTTTGTAACCTGTTTGGCCTGCATCCATCGCAGGAGAGGCAGCTGCTTCACAGTCAGGATGAAGTTGGCAGGGTCGTGGTTTTGCATTCTGTATTTGGCCTTCGTCAGTGCGGTACTCTTCACCCGCGGCGATCTCAAGGCGGCCGGCAGCGGCTTGTCAGACAGCAGGGCCCAGGCCACTCACGGCACAGGTGAGCGCGTGCCGCTGTAATGGCCAGGCAGAGTTCATCAGTCACTGTCGCTTCTCTTGTTATTGCAGCATAAAGCGTACAGAAGAAGCAAAACAACATGCAGGCATGAAAACTCTACTTTAACTAAACTTTAAGAATATATGAAAGTTACTGTGAGCGGAGAAGCGCCACGGGCCTGCTGCAGATTGAGGCTTAAAAAACTATTTACATTTACAAAAACACATTACAGTGATATAGAATAAGGCTTTAACTTGCACTTAAATGAGTCATAATGAGGTTTCTTAAATTAACATGAAATGCGTTGTTTTAAATTGTGACCGCGTGGCATTATTAATTAATTGCTGAAAAGTAAAAGTAACGAGTAACAAAAACGCAAAAGAGCCAATGGATTTCGGTGTGAAATTAAAGATGCGTTCAAATGCAGCACACTTTGTCGTCGAAACCGAGCCTTTATTGATCTCAGTGTACAAATCTGAAATCCTGAACGTACAGTTTATGTGATTATGGGCTTGGACCTGGGGTGGGGTTGCGGGGCAGCGCTTATAGGCTCATATTTAGGATCTCATCCTTTGGCAGATGTGATAATTAGAAGTTTGTTGTGTTCAGATGTAACATTGATGCAATGTAATTGAACTGTCATCCAGTGCACGCTTATACATACAGTGCATTCATTTGTATAGGCATCTCTGTCATTTTTAAAAATGCTCATACGGGCCAGTTGCATAACGTACACAGTGTAAATGGGACTGTGCAGAGTGTAAGTTGATCTGTTGCTCATCTCTGACAAGGCATAATTCTTCAGCTGGAGCTTTCAAGGACAAAACGTTGGCTGTCACAAATGTTGATGCAGAGTGTTTATTAGTGGATATTATTATTTCTTCACACCCAGTGCAACAGTGTTTAAATTTAGGCTGCTGCTGTACACAGAGGCCGATTGGTGCATAAAGAAAATCTATACACAAAAAGTCACATGGAAGACAGAGATGCTTCGGTCTGATGGATCACCCACTGTCATATAACTTTGTTTTTAATGAGACAGTTTTACTCACGTCCAGATTAATGACTTGTAGGATTACACTCAGTAGTCCAAGCAGCGCCTAAAAAAACTTTTTTTCCATTTAAAGGATTTAATGGGAAAGCTCAAAATGTCAGGCGGCTCCTGTGTTTGATTGACACAACATGATCTGGCGGAGGGCCGCCCCACTCTCCCGCCACCGACTCCCACATGTCATGACACAGCTGGTACGGCAGCGAACGCCAGCACGAAGGCCCTCTTTGCCATTTTTAGACAGTGGGGCTTACACTCACTGATGTGAAGATGAGCCCATGATATGCAGCGGGTAAGAGGTGGAAGGGATCAGACCAAGTGGCTCTGCTACGAGGACCTCCAGTGGAAAGAAAAGGAAGTGACACAAAGTCGAGTTATTTCTGTTTTTGTTGTCCCCTGGCATGCAACCAGGATGGTGGTACTTTATACTTCTGCATTGCCGCTTTGTAAAGGGAAATAATGTACTTCTTTATTCCTCTACAGTTAATTGACAGCTAGTAGTTACTTATATGAGTTCACTAAACGAAGAACAATGACTGTGATGAAGGTTAAACGCCATCAACAACAACAGGGTGACAGAGAAGCAGAGAGCGAAAACACATGTTCAGGACCAGCGCTGTGCAGGATCTTTAACATATTGCATGCAAATTATATAATACCTTTAAAAAAAATGTGATGCATTGCAACTGCACCATCTGCATCACCTTGGCCAGCTTCAACAAATCAGCCAAGTAAATCAGCTAAATTCACCACTGCTAAAGTTAAAACCTGTTTGGAAACCCCTGAGGACTCCTTACCTGCAATCACAAACTCTCCGTCACACCTAAAACAATATTCGGGCGCTTGGAAATGACAAATGTTCAATCTTTATTTGTACAGTTAATCTGTTTGCCTTCAGGTGATAACAGATTAAGCTGCATGTACTCTCAGATGTTCAGACTGTATCCTGATCATTCATCTCAGTGTTGTTCCCACAGGGTCTCTGAACCACATCAGACAGAGGTCGCTGTTTGCAAGGCGGGGACAGTACGAGCGACAAAGGGTTCATGTGCCGGTAAGATGTGTGCTGTTTCTGCTCAGCAATGCATTGCTTGATGTCTTTAGGGGCCTGGTTTCTATACATTGCACATTGTAATTAAATTAAAGTTGTGAAAGTTAGCAGAAAACCACAAAGTCACCGCATCAAGTTATATAAAAGTCTGTTGGTGCAGCGTGTTTGCAGCTTTCAATAAGCAAAACCAGCACATTGAAGAGTTAAAGAGACAACAAAGAGGCAGTATTAGTGGATAATCTGATTCTGACACTCCGTCTTCCTGGTCTCTCCGCCTCCCAGAAGCCCAAAGAAGTCCCCGTCCCTCCAAAGAAGCCTCCTGCTCCCTCCAAAGAAGCGCTCAGACCTGCGAAGCCCAACTGCTCTCAGCTCAAACAGAGCTGCTTGCCCCAGTCCGGCTGCTGCGACCCCTGCGCCAAGTGCCACTGCCGCTTCTTCAACGCAATCTGCTTCTGCCGGAAGACAAACTCGTTATACGACAAGAAGACATAAAGGATCGAACGAACACAAGCACACACAGACACAGATGCTATCACCCAGAGCTCACAGACGGATGCACCGCGCGGGTCATACACTTCAGACAGTAAATGCACATTTAAATATACCTCTTGTGAAAGGCAGCTGCCACATACTTAAGCTTTAATTCTCCTAAAACCTATTATGTGAATTCCTTTGAACATTACTTACTGTGTATTATCAGTATTATCTTTGTTGTTGTTCTCAAGTTTGATAACGTTGACATTTCACCAGCATCACGTTTTGTGTTTTGTTGTTTTTTAAAAATATTATTATGTCCATAATTGTGTGAATTACACTAGAGAGCTTTATCTGATTAAAGAGACGCTTTGTCGGACAAAGAGTCTTTGATTTTTGACAGCAATCAGATTTTAAATCAGTGCCCGAAAGATGTGAAAGAGAACTCAAACCAGGACGTAACAACAAAATATGCATTGTTTGCAATAAAAACAAAGCTGCGATGATGATAAAACATAATAAAGTTGAGACATTAAAATGATAATTAGGTAAAAATATCAAATTTCCTAAGGGCTCAGTATATTTTAATGCATTTTGCAGTAGCAGTGTTTAGTGAGATGACATTTATGTCTTTATTTTGTTAAAATGATGGTATTATTAACTAGAAATTCAATATGCTTGCTCTTAAAGGTTACAGCTTAATCTATAATTATGGATTTGGAGCTCAGCCAATCACGCAAGGGCTTTTATGAGGGCCTGTCGCAGTGAAGCTGTGGTGTTAAATGTTACTGCCGCAGTAAATTGTAGGAAGGTGTTATTTCCTTTGCACGGCGCCAGCAGTGCTGGGAGGGTCCAGTGCGTCCCCTGCTAAAGGAAGTAAGAAATGAGGTATTGGATTTGTCACGTCTAATGAAAATATAATTGTAACAAATAATAAGCTTCATTTACGCAGCTGCTCTCATACGGTGAAATATGAAAATAAATAAAATGAACACGTTAAAACAAGTGCACATGAGCAGCAGAGCGTGCTAAAGACGATAAAACATGGAAAAGATAAGAATAAAACAAAGGTTGTTAGTTAAAAGTGAAATCTCTTGGCCTTGTGTAGGGTTTGGGTGCACAGTTTAAAAAGGCCAAGCTGTGGGATAATCATCTGAGGATCAAAGCAGCAAGGCTGGTCCCAAATCATGAACAGGCTTGTAAACAATTAATAGAAGTTTGAAATGAATCCTTAAAGCTACCGGGAAGCAGCGCAGGTGAAGGCAGAGGTTTGAGCTAGCCGAAGGTCATCAGTGGGTTTGTTTTGCAAAATGCTTGCTTCCTGCACTGAGGGGCAAAGATCGAAGAATGAATGCAAGTCAGACTTGCAAATATGAAATGACTTTCCTCCTGCCGTTGCATTGCTGTTGCCGTTGCATTGTGATACACAGCCGCTGGTGTTGTACTGATTTATAACCTGGAACTGTAAGAGCACAGGTGTCTCTGCGCTGTGGTTTTAGCTGCTGAACAACACGTCGCCCTTATTCCCCGGCTTGCAGCTGAACTGGCAGGCTAGTCTCTTGTACATCATAAATTTCATATTTCACACTTGTGGGGGGGCTCACAGCGAATAAAATGTATCACAAGCTCTCTGCAGGTGAGCTTCCCTTTCAGATGATGGATGGGTTCGGTTGGCAAGATGGCGCATCACCGCCTGTTTATTCTATTAGAGGCTGTTTATAAGAGGTAAGACGCAGGTCCCATGGTTAATGTCCATCATCTCCACACGTTCCCTGTTTGTCCTCAGAAGCTCTGCTAATGCTCTTAATACTTATGATCTCTGGAGGACCTGTGGTCTGCGTCTGACCCCAGTAAAACATGCAGAGGCCAAAAGCTACAAGAATCAGTTGGACTTTGCTTCATTTTCCGTTCATTTTGCTTTTCTTTTCTGTGTTGAACGCTGCTACTGCAGCTTTTGCAGCCTGTTTGCAGACAAAAGCCGAGCTGAGAGGCTTCATCCACACATCTCCTGGATTCTGAAGACCTCTCAGTGTAAGGGGCATGCACGCAGGCAGTGGTGGTGCATGCAAAGCTGCAGCAGCTCTGCAAACCACCTTCTGGCTCACAGGCGGCCATGTCCAGCAAATCTTATGGATCAATATAAATTCCAATGGCAGTTTGTTTCCCTTATTCGGCAGCTCTCCCTGCATTTATAGTAGACTTAATGAGCTTGTTTTGGCACACACACACACATGTTGGTGATGGGGTTCATGTAAAAACAAGTGACGTCAACCCATGCCTTCCATACGGCAGGAGAACAGGCGGAAAACATGGCCTCAGAAACAAAACACAGGGTCAGCAGCTCTCTGACATGTCACTCATAACCATCCCAAAGTATTTACTGCATGGCACGGCGCTGGATGTGGTCATCATCTCCACCATATATTGGGTGCAGATGATTCTGATGTCTGGAATCCAAGACGTGAAAACACTTCATCATCCGAGCCGGGCCTGGTGAAAACAAACTCTCAGAGTGCCTTGTTAACTTGTTTTTGTGGATTTTATTCTCATATAAAAAGGATGGATCCTCTTTATGCTTTTACATTCCTGTATTTCATTAACGCCTGGCACGATTCATCTTAGGTTCTGCAGCTTGCGCAGGTTGACAGTTTAAGTTCGTTTGAACCACAAAGATTGCGGATCACAGGCGCGCAGCACACGGTGTTCTCTATTTGGCACTTCAAGGTTTATTTCCACCTTAAATTACATGTCTCTGATGAGTGACTGATGAGGACAGTGTTGCTCTATCATGACATGACACGTCTTTTAAGACAGGTCCAATGAGGTTGACTTACATTTGTTTTCAACCAGGAGTCACTCAGGCGATTAAAGAGCACCGATCTGATGAGGCTGAATAAGGATTAATGATCCTCAGGTAACAGAGGGTGGGAAAAGGTAAATGTCTTTCATTTGCCTTCTTTTCCTGTGGGGAGCCAGACGGTGAGCAGATTTAACTGTTAGGCCTGATGAGCCAGTCATGCCCATGTGCTGGACAGAGAACAGAGCAGGAGAAGGAGAACGGAGCCTTTGAAGAACATAAACTTACACTTTCAACATGTGCAACATATGAAAAAGAACATAGCATCCTTAAATGTGCATTTTATTCAAAAATATAGTGATGTAGCATTGACAGATCTCTTATCTTTTACAAAGTGAGGGAGCTCAGATCCTTCAGTGTCTGCAGCAGGATGTTGGAGGTCTTCTACCAGTCTGTGGTAGCCAGTGCACTCTACCTTGCTGTGGTCTGCTGGGGGAGCAGCATCAGTGCCAGGAACGCCAGCAGGATCAACAAACTGATCCGCAACGCAGGACAGGTTGTGGGACACGATCTGGAGGCGTCTGAGTCAGTGAGGAACCGGAGGTCACTGAACAAACTGCTCTCCGTCCTGGACAATCCATCCCACCCGCTCCATGACACAACACAGAGGCAGCAGAGCTCTTTCTCAAACATACTGATTCAGCTCCACTGTCACAAACAACGGTTCAATAAGTCATTTCTCCCATTTGCAATAAGACTCTACAACAGCTCACCACTGTGTGACAGATGAGATCTGTTTACTCTGTCTCTCCTAAACATCACTCAATTGTGCACATCTGTTCTTCTTACACGTATTTATGTAAATTTGTAAATATTTTAGTTCTATATTCTATTTTTATCTTGTTCACTTTTTATGTTTTGCACTTTTTTTTACATTATTTCTGTTATGTTGTTACTGTTGGCGCTGCTGTAATAACCAAATTTCCCTCAGGGGATTAATAAAGTACTTCTATTCTATTCTATTCTATTCTATTCTATTCTATTCTATTTACAAAGACATTAAAAGCGAGAATATTGTGGTTTTATATATTTTCTTTTCTGTTACTTCCTGCCTTGCGTTTCCAGCCTTTTCATGGTATTTCCACTCTTTCTTTACTTTGTGTTATTAAATGTATCTTCTCTTGGATTTAATTTGAGAATTGAAAGTAAAATTATAGTAAAAACAACAACTACTTCAGGACAGGCTGGCATCGAGCTGGAGGTGGAAGAAACATTGAGATCCATTAATTTATTTAGTCTCTAATGGAGACATTCTTTCAAAATAATAAGTTAAAGCAAAAAAAAAAGTTTAATAACGTGGTTTTTGGCTGGGTTTAGTTTTAAATTTGAAAAAACCCCAACAACATTTAATTGTTTTTGATTTGATTTAATGCAAAATCCAGTGCGACTTCTTCCCCTCCACATAGTGCTGCAGCTCACCTGCAGAGAGGCCAACGTGTCACATGTGCGCACTCGCTATAACTGCGCTGCGCTATAACTGAAATAACACATGAAAATGAAAATAATACAAAATATACTGTGTACCTGAGGCTTTGTTATTTCATTTGGTATGCATCTTTACACAGCATGATGCTTTAATCCCACGATATATGGTTGAAAGTTATAGGAAGATCCCTGCTGGGGATTTCAAGCTGCAGCTCCAAAGTTGCTTTAAAGCTATTCATTAAAATTTTAAAATAAGGAACTTATAGAAAGTAATAAAATGCAATGTAATGCATGGATATAATAAAAGCAAGGATGGCTGTTTCTGGGTTTTTACTTTATTAAAAAAAAAGCTCTAATTTTCAATATGACATATGACCAGTTTCACATTTTCCATATGTCTGGTGCTTAATGCAGCCGGATTGTGCAACTCAAACACAGCCCATGGGGGAGACATGCGAAGAGACCATCCAGTGCACTCACTTTTCATCATATGAAATGCCTGACAAAGGAATGTATATTGTGAGCGAGGTCCCTGGCAACAGACCCAAATACCTCACAGCTGACCTCAAACAGATGTATGCTGACTCCTTTTAAGTGCACTCTGTATAGGTAGCCTTTCAGGTACTTCAAATCAAATGTTTTTTAAGATATACAAAGAGTTACTCACTCTGTAAAGGTCAAGTTTCTGATTCCATGTAAGGCAGAAATCTATTTAACAGTTCAGTTGTGTTTACTTACTCCCTGTAGATGTGCATAAATGATCGGTTTAATAGATATGACACAATAATACATTCACACGCCATAAACTTTAAACAGTACAACAAGGGGGGCAAATCACGCGCGTGCACGTTTGCAGGAACGTAAAGAAAGTGTTTGCAGAAGTGTGCTTTGGCGTCCTCTGCTGGTCTGCACACACACACACACACACACACACACACACACACACACACACACACACACACTCATGCACCAGTAACAGAAGGTAGTCATGCAGCTTGAAATATGGCTTTTGCATGACCAGGTTTCATTATTCTTCCTCCATATAGTTTAAAACTCAAACATGTGTGATGTGTTGAATTGAGTCTTTCTGTTAACAAACTGTTTATCAGAAAGTCACTGACCACAAGCCCCTCCATAATTACCATAATTATCGTAATAACGGGCACTAACAACTGCACCTAATGACATTAACAATGGCTCACTTCAATTCAAGTGTCAGCCATGCCAACTGTCACTTCTGCATGGGTTGCAGCCATTAACAATATTGTTATCAGTTACTCCAATCAACATGACTGCTCACCAATGTCAGCTGAGCCGAATCAGTCAGTCAGAGACACATATCTGCTGCCCGGGTGCACAAAACAATCAAACTGCAGTGACTCAGGTTTAGAATAAAGTCAAAAGTTTTGTGTTAAAAGCATTTCTGGCTTTTAAAACTCACTTTCCAGCCTCTGCAGCCAGTACAAACCCTGCTTGTTGTGATGTGCCGAACTTAAAATACAGCCAGTAAGAACAGAAATCAGCAGTTCAGATAAGGAAAAGCAAAATACATCAATACTCCTAATTCTAAGATAATAGGAATTTATTAAATAACCTGCTGTTTGTTGTCTTCAGAGTAGATTATCAGCCTATTTGGCATGTCTAAGCTCAATGGTACAATCACATATGGTGCATCTATATAAATAGCTGAAGGAAGATGTTGATGTTCAGTATTTAGAGACAACAGAAGGTGATTATGGTATATTTTATTGTAAGAGCCGGGTAATGAAGACATAAACAGGCAAGTCCAAAGGTTTCAACTAAAGTGTGCTCTCGACCGCAGTCAAAAATCTGTTTTGCTTTAGCCAACAGAAGATGTCAGTGATTTGGAAATGAGAACTGAATTATGACATTTCAAGCCTCACTGTGAACCCCGGATTTCAAACCTCAGTGATGATAAACGTCAAAACCTGTGTACTCGGGGAATCAGATTGGCCAAAAATGAATTACGCTGGATGTCTGATGTTGAAACACACAGTGGTGGAGGGTGCATTGTAGAATCGTGAACTGACATGTACCAGACCACAACAGCATTGTCTAAAGCAGCCAGAAAGAGCAGCCTGTGCCTCTGAGTCAAAACAAATTACCCCACTTGTGGCCAGAAGTGAAAAAATGTGGAGTTCCCCTTTAACACAGTGTAAGAAGAGCAACATGAAGCCATTCTGCAGCACTAACCAGATAAGAAACAAGATAATACTTTATTGATCCTACGCTGGGGAAATTTACTAAGATACATAAATAGCTGACAGTTAAAGCCTATTAATACACTTAGGCAAATTGGGTGTTTGCTTAAATAGATTGGGAAAGTGTACCTAATGAATGGGGACAGAACAACTGGGGGTTTATATACTACTGGCTTGTGACTAGCCTGCAGAATAAAACTTGTGACCCCTTCGCCACAGGTGATCTACTTAGTGTGGACATGAGTTATGAGCAGCTCAACTAGAGTGAAATTCTCCTTCTGGGGCTGTTTGATCTGAGGGATTTTTACAGCCAGGAGTAAAAAAAGTGAGAAAAGGGTAAACACATTTGTGTTGACATAGATGTTTGTCCTCTTTTATTTGTTTATCACCTTGTGCCACATTTATCTTGAAACCCTTTTAGGCCTGACCCCTATGTTTTATGCATACATTTTATAATGCAAACAAGTGTTTCTGTGGTTTCATCATACTTTCAATTTCATTTTATATCAAAACCACAATTTGTTAAGTATTCAAGATACCAAGGTGAGCAACATTGCTGCAACCAAACCTGTGTGCAATAAGTGTGCAAAATGATAAAGAGGAAATTTTGCAACTATTGAGATGCAAAATAAAAGTTGACAAGGGTGTCTTGGTTTGTGTATTGTTAAAAGCTATTATGCTCATTTAAAATGCACTTTTAGATTTAATGCATAGAAAAAGTATATTTTGTTTTGTGATTTCTGATTGTCCATCAATGGTCTTGCTTTGAGAGATTTTTTAATAATAATATTATATGAATGTATCTAAGGTATTGCCTCAGAGGGCTAACTCTCGTGTCCCGTGTTATTACACAGCAATATTTGGGGTGGCGCGCCTGTCGCCCGTCTGTTTTGCTGTTCGGAGGCTTCTGCAAAGAGATGGCAAGAGCACCGTAGCAGACGGACCGAGGGGCCTGCACGGTTGGGCATTTTACCGACAACCGTAGCGTTATAGAACCGCAGAGACACAGAGAGTAGGAGCGGAACAACGGACAAGGTAAACAACAGCTGCTCGTGTAACTGAAATCGTCCCAAACCACTCTCTCATACTGCAGAAATGAATTATTATCAAAGCTGCTTTTCACCTCTTACCCAAACTGTTTAGACTGTGTTAGCTCTGTGATGGCGGACAACTAGCAAAGCAGGCTAACTAAATTAGTTAGCCGGCTAGCTGGCAGCTATTAGATACTAGCTAATTTGGCTAAGTTTGGAACGTTAGCTTGCTATCAGTAGCGGCGTCTGCTTTACTGTAAGTTGTGCAGCTGAAGATTAAACAACCACACTGAGTGTTTTTAATTGTGCGAGGGCATTAACAGCCGACCAGCCTGTTAACTAAATACAGTAACGGCAGTTAGAATGATAGTTAGCAAGCGTTAAGCTAGTATCACCAGTAAATTACACCAGAATGAGGATTTTCCTGTGGCTAGCGGGCTAGCTTATTGATAGCGTTAGCGTTGACATTAGCTGTAGTTGCAGGCTGCATGTCGTTAGCTAACCTCGTCTGACAGACATTGTGCTTATGGGACATGTGTGGTGTAAATGTCAGGTGGCCTTACAAAACATTTAATCAGATTTAAGTGTTTGGAGAGCACTACCTGACGCCAGTAGTTGCGTGTTAAGTTACTCCTTCTTAGTGAGCTAACGTTAGCATGACAGTAGATTATCCAAACTTAGCCAGCGTTCGTTAGCCGCACCAGAGTTTGTTTGTGATTAGAGGTGTTTGCCTTTGAGATATCAGCAAGGTGTTTTATACATAAGGCTGAGGGGTTGTTTGAAGTCTGGGCAAGCTGCTGCTTTGTTCCCTAATCATTCATGCTCCTGTTTCCTCAAGTTTTTCAACCCGAAAGGAAGAAACAATCACAGGTCAACTTGCCCATAACTTTTAAATGTGCTGACATTGTTAGTCTCAAAGGTGTTAACACTTGTCCATGGACAACACCTGACTTAGGGCGCAGGTAAACACAGGCCTGACGCGAGGTTCAGAGCCATTTAATGCAGCATTGCTACATTTCTGTTGCACCCCTGCTACAGTTACATGACTAGACCTGTGTAATACTTGCACTGACTGTAACTAAGAAAAGATAAAAGTCAGATTTTATGCTCATTGTGTCACAGTAAACCTGCACAACGTACATCCCTATCAGTGAAGGTTAAATCTAGTTATCTTTAATTCCCCTCTGTGGAGCCACAAAGTGAAATGGTCACACATGACTATTTGTTTCAGTGGCTGATCACAGTTTTTCATACAATTAGTTACTGTATTTTAGGCCCATTATTATGTGTCTTGCTGTCTCTCAGCTATGAGCAGTGATTTGGCAGTTTAGCCTGTCATATATTATTGCCACATTGAAGGGGAATGACTTACAGGAAGCTGCCCCTTGAGCAGCAACTTTCGGCTGTCTGATTCTGAAATATACTTATTTGCGTCCTCCCTAATCTTTCTCTTTGTCCCTCTCTCTCCCTCGCATTCACACACACACTCTGACCTTTGAAAAGCAAGGAAGCAGCTGTGGGGAAAGTGGGAGTTGTAGCCTGCCGCTACTGTGTGAATCTCATGTGTCATGCCAACTTAAAGAGAAGTTGAGAGAATTTAACAGCTCATGAGTTGAGATAAAGGAGAGCAAAGCTGAAGATGGCAATTCACTTAACAGCCTTTACTGTATGCAGGGAAGTTGAGGGGAACAGTCGCTGTTGCATTAAATTCCTGCCTCCTGCTGTCCCAAAATGTGCTTCTAAATGTACTTAATGTCTTAAGGTCAGGTTTATTTTGATCTAAACCGATGACTAAGGCAAAAAAAACAAGAAGTGAAAGTGTTATGGTTCAATTTTCTTTTCTTTAACTGAGGTTATGACTTGTTTGTGCATTGAAGGGGGCCTTCAGTCTTGTTCATGTAAGCGAACACCCCTTTGACATCATGGTCTGCGCCCATGTATTCCTGTGCAGGCAGCTCTAATACTGTGCATGTGGGCCCGAGCGTCCATGTTGGTGTGTAAATTGTTATGTGTGTGAAATTAGAGAACCTTAATGCTCCTCGTATGAGCCCGGCCTCTGAGGTCTGTCAACAACCTTAACTAAAGAAGCTTTGGCGTTCAAGCAGACACACAGACGCACATGCACCACGAAATATAAAGTGCATTGTCTAGCAGTGGGCAGGGTGTTAGCTGTTTTGTAAGCAAATCCATCCCTACACCAGCACGCATGCAAGCTTTTCTCTCTGCAAGCTGACCAGACCATACAGAAAAGACCATATAAGCAACCACTCACACACAATAAAACACAAAAACTGCAGCAGATCTAAGACACGCTTTTCTAACCAGCTCACTGAGGCTACGAGCCAGCGCATTTTAAAGTGTGCTCTCTATTGCACTTAATTGATACTATCTTTGCAGGGAGCTGTTGTGTATGACTCACTGTGTATGTGCTGACAGTGGTTAAATGTCCAGAAGTCTTTTATGCATCAGTTTTGTCACATCCTGTCTCTGTACACAGCTGGTCGTCTTCACAAAGCGTTTTGAGAGGAGGACAATGAGTTTACCCTCACTGAACCATCTGCCATGCATTATCAGACACAGGATACGGGAGTTAAAATGTTTGGGGTTCTGGTGGACTGTTTGTATAGTATGCTGGTCATTCAGATATTATCAGGATTGCGGATTGCATTTCATCATGTGCCATGTGTGATCAAATGCCCTTGTGACCCTGCCGAGTTTGAAAAACATTTTGTTTTTGTTCATTCAGTGCACTGAATCATGCCTCAGGGTCTACTAGTCATTTGGAGTCCACAGTCATGCTTTAGGCAGATTTAATGACTTAAATAGGGATGCCTTGAGCTAATCTGCCAGATAAACATTTATAAAATGAACTATATTCACACGCTGCTGTAAGACTCTTTAGAAAACCATAGAGGCAGAGCTGTGATGCTCTTTTCTGTTTTCTAAAAAGCTGAGCTACTAAATTTTCAAGTGTATTTGACCTAGATTGATTCTAGGAAAATAAGTTCTAAGCAAATATTAATATTGGAATAAAAATATTGTCTTAGATTTGGATCAGCGAGGGGAAAGCTTGATTATGACGTCGCAGGTCTGCAGTGCATCTCACTTGTGTGATGAAATTCAGAAAATGCTAGAGCGTTCAGAGGAAATCCAGGCTGACACAGGCAGAGCATAAGAACCTGATACACAAAGTGCCAGGGCCAGGAAATTATGGGGCTGCTCTTGGTGAAAGATGCACTGCTAATCACTGACACACTGTGGTTTTCAATGCTGCTGCAGAACTCTGCAAAACTCAGACCTCCAGGCTCAGCAAGAATAATATGTTTAATCAGTGATCAGCGTTGTTTTTTGTTTGAATAAATCCTCAGTTCTGAATGTTTGTTTACCTTATTAAAAGACTGTAACAGAAAAATAATAACATGTTTCAGCTATTGAAAATAAACAAAGTGTAAATAAAAGGTACACTTAATAATGTTTGACTCTGATCTTGAACCTGAAATCTTTTATTAACAACACTGGTAATTCTTTGCTAACAGAATTAGACTTAAGAGTGAGCTTAGTTAATGAATAAAGTAATTGGTCAGTATACCACAGTGAGAGGCAATGTGAATATAATGAAAGGCACTAGGGATGCATGATTTGCAGCTGCTAACAAAAAGCATAGAAGAAGACTTTAAGCAGGCAGCAGCTTAAGTTTTTATGTTAACTGGGTACCAAAGTACCATTTTAACACTCATAAATAAAAGCCTGTCATTAGTTAGACTGTGAGACTTCCAATGAACAATTTTGCAGTAATAAGCTTGTAAAACTTGGGTGGGTAGCTCAGCCCACAGATAGAGATTAGAGCCGAAACAATTAACCAACAGATAATCAGTTATCAGAAAATCAATAAACAGTGGTTTTGACAATGCATAAATCATATCAGCTGTTGTAGTGTGGCAGCATATTTCAAACAGCGTATAAAGCCTGTCAGCCCCTGTGTCAGTCAGTCCATTAAAGCAGTTGCAGTGGATTTGAGGGGGGCTGTCTATTTCCTGGCTAACAGTCGTTTTCATTATTCATTTGTCACGATCCCTGAGAGTGATGGTGGATGACCGCTGGACTGCGTCCCATTCCCATCATTTATCCCCCTGGTTTGTTCCTGTCACAGCTGTCACCTGCCTGCTCTGTATGGAGGGCTGTGAGGCAGCGTCAGGATCAGTTGTTTTTCCCATTGCTGTTTTTGTTGTATTTGACAGTTTATTTTGTTTTGAATACACTCTGAAACTGTTTATAGAAAGTGGACGTGTGTTCTCCTCTGGACGACTTTGAAACAGCTGTGATATGTTTTTAAAAAATAAAGGTAAACTTAAACATGGAGATTTTACTTTTAAATGGCGGATTAACCCAGCAGGTCACCAGTGAACTCGCTCAGTATGAAACTTTCCAGAGCAGAGAGATATCTGACTTAGCTCTGCCTGGCATTGTGCTGCTGACTTGGATCGTTTTTTGTCTCCATCTGCCCTGTAGCTTGCACACTGATCACCCTGACTTAATTCTGGCACAGACTATCCCTATCTTCTTAATTGGGTTCTTCCTAAGCTGCTTAAAGGCTGTCTGCTCCAACTTTGGGTCTGTGTCGGGTGATCAACCCCTCCTATGTGACGACCCTGGTGCTGCGATCATTTAATCATATCAGAAAAACACTTGGCTCTAATTGTCACCTCGGTGCACGGTCCTGAAACTGCGTGTAGATACTCCTGGAGCTCAGGTGATTAATGGGCACGTTGTCTTCACCTTGTTCTGTTTGGTTCTCGTGGTTGCTGTGGAGGAGGCTGGTGCACCTGATGTTGTAGAAGTAATACATTATCATATAATATAATAGTATAATCTCGGGTATAAGCTTGATCTGTTTCTTGGCGTCCAGTGGCCTGAACATGCCAGCATATTTACAAATTCAAGTGCTTGTCTAAAAAGGCTGAAACGTGCAAGAATTAGTTTTAGAAAACTGAAATGCAGCACCTGCATGATGCGCCCTGCTTCATCTAAACACCAGTTAAATTGCACAACACAGTGTTACAGTCACAACAGAGCACGGCACACAGCAGCATGTGATCAGACAGGTTTCAAACAGGTTCACTTATCTACTGCTGAACAGTGAAAAACAAAGCTGACCATTCTTCAGCTGTTCATTATACAGCAGAAAATGCATTAAAAACACATGCATAATGCGCCGAAGTAGAAAACTACATTTAATGAATGGTGCATGGGCAAAAAAACCAGTTCAAAGTTACTGTTACCGAGAAGTTGTGTTTACAGTATGGCAAACTGAAGGTAGCTGACCTTCACAGACTGCACAGTAAAATGTAATCACTGTGCAATAATAACATCACTGAAAGGAAGAAGTGTGCTCATTGCAGAGCGTGTGGAAGTCAGCTCTGATGGATGCAGAGTTTCCAACACTGATGAGACAGTTATCTCCATATTTATATCCCACGACAGACAGTGAAAGCTGTTTTACACATCCTAAGTAACAAATTAGTGTCTTAGTCAGAGGTCAGACTTTGAACTTTGAGGTCTGGACCAGCTGTTTGGAGTTTTATCCTTACTATTAGCTTTTTTTATTGTTTCAGAGGAATCATGGGACACGGAGTGGGCTGAACCAGAGGGTCTAGCAGCACACACCAACTGTGAGTATAGATTGTTGTATCATATCACATGTTGCGTCATGTTTTGTAGCATTATACTATTGGAAACTTGTAAATAACATTTGGAAAAACTCTTTTTGATCTGTGTGTGTGTGTATGTGTGTGTGTATGTGTGGTTTTGAAGGTTTCCCACTGTGGTGTATGACATGGCCACGGCCTCATCTAGAGCAGACTCTAGCCATAACCACAGAGGAACGTCACAGCTCCATGCCATTGGTGAGTGCGATCACTGAATGCTCTAATGTTTTTGGGGTGGCTCCCAGGTTTTAGACCCCCAGGTAGCTCACACTGAAGCTCTGTGTCAGCAGGATTTCCTGTCTGGGAGTACAAAAAAGTGTTTTCCCTCACTGATCAATAATGCAGCACATTATTTAATCTGAATGTCTGAATAAGAGAGTCTGCATAAGGCTGATCCTCATCACTTCCTGTATGTATTTACTTCCACCCGCCAGTTTCCTGTGCCAAAATCAAGAGGAAGAAGAGCCTGTTCGGGACGGCCATTTATGTGGAGGTGACAGCGGAGGGGGAGTCGCGCCGCACAGCGAAGTCTCACAGCTCCTCCAGTCCTAAATGGGATGAGAGGCTCACACTGTAAGAAGCTGCTGCACTTTGCCTCCTTTGCCAGGTTCTCAGTCCTTCCTCTCGCCTTTATGTGCGCGACACATGCACAAAGTGAAGTTCCCAGCGTGCTCCGTAAATAATAGCAGGAGGCGAATCAACATTTACTTGATTATTTGAGGAGATGAGAGACAAACCTTAAGGATTTCTGATCCGAGACTACAACAAACATCTGTCTTCTCATATTCACCCTAAACAGAGTGTCCCTCATGAGACGACTGTGAACTCCAAATGGCACAAGCTCATTAAGAAAAAGAAAAGATGAGAGAGGACGATCGAGCAGCTCCGTCCTCCTTTCCAGGAGTATTTTGGCTTCGGTGCAAGACTCTGACCCTGTGTCTGCCTTATGTAACAAACAGTGATGAAACACTCTTAACAGAAACCGTATTCTAGGGAAATTTAGAATATAATCACCAAAACATCCCTCCGGTGGCTCATCTGATAATTATTGGAACGGGGGAAAATGCTGTACGACAACACAAACAGCTCTTTGTATCGTCTGAGACACTTGTGGAGCGCTCAGCCTGGACATGGCAGACCTTTACAGCTCTCCGGCCGCCCAGCGGCTTGGTCTCATGCCAGAGACACGTCACTGCAAATGCTAATTGTCTTGATTGGGTAATTACGGCTGATAAGACAGACCGGTGCTGCGTTTGCAATGTGGATGTCATGTGAGTCCCGCACACGGCGTTCAGTGTGATCTGAGGTGTTTCTGTTAAGGCTGATGCGCTCAGCTGTGGATACAATGGCTGCGCTGTGCGGTGCTCATTTTGTGTTAAGGACAGAAAACACAAGGAGGCAGCATTATGTGAGCTGAGTACATCAGTCGTTCAGCCTGCAGCAAGGACGAGTTACTCTGCTGAGAATTTCTTTGAACAGCAGCAGCAGCGAGTGTTGAAGAATAGAGGAACTGGAAGAATGAGAAGGCGGGGATGCTGAACGATGGTTTTGTTTGTGTATGTCACCTCACATCTCTTACTTCTAATCCTCCCTGAACATCACGGTTATTAAACACTTATTTTATAAACAAGGAGCAATCAGAAAGTTGCATTACTGCTTCTGTAACATCTGAAAGCCATATCCGATTTAAATGTATTCACCGTCCAGCTCAGAGTAGTCACCTTGTGCAGCAGCAAACTGCTCCTGCAAAGCTTGGAGCGCTCCCTGTAAGTCCAGTCGTGTGACTTTGCAAAGCACTGTCTGCAGCGTGTGCTGGAGTTTGCTATTGGCGACTGCCAAACTAGCAAGTAAGGTGCCTGGGGAGCGACGACTGTGTTGTTGCAGCCAAAATAACCCTGCGTTTTCAATGCGCTGTGAGCCGGCACTGAGCCATGATGGAGAACTAAAGCGCCACCGTGCACTGCTCAGGTTGTTTATGCTGAATCTCCTCCCTCAGACGCCTCCGAGCAGAGCTCACCGCTGACCGTCTGACCCTGGGAGACGAATTCATTCATTCAGCTAGAATGAAAATCGATCTGTGTGGATTGTGCAGTGGTTTTGCAGCAATAAGACTGTGCAAAGTTTACTCTGGAGGCTGCTCTCTTTAAAAAATAACTAAAGTTTGTATTTCAGTTAAATATTGTTTATGCAACTTTGTCTTGACGCTTATATATCTCCAGGATAATTCCAATGCAAAGCTGTTTTATGCTCCTCCTGGTGATGTTGCAAGTTTGTGCTGACAGCTGTTTTAAAGAGCTACATGTGTTTGTCTGTTTGCGGCTCCCTGACCCTCCAGGAATGTAACACCGCACACACAGGTGGATTTCAAAGTATGGAGTCACCACACCCTGAAGGCAGACGCTCTGCTGGGCAAAGCAACGCTAGACCTGATTCAAGCCTTGGAGCAGCATGACAGAAAATGTATGTTCAGACTCTGACCATCTCTTAGTTTATAGTAGGGATAATTGTAGTGTGTTTTAATCAGAATCACCATGACTACAGGTTTATTTTTGATGTTGCGTGGCTGAAGTTGCACGCTGCAGATCAGCTTTGTCTCTAATGTGAACACTGTGGCTGAAGCGTCTCTGTTGATTTATGTTTTTCCTGATGTCTGCCGCCCCTGCTCCTGCTCGCCAGTGGAGAATGTGAAGGAGGTGCTGAAACTGACCGTGGAGCAGAAGGGAGCTCCGGTTCCCATAGGGGAGCTGACCGTGTACCTGGACGGCCTGACCGTCACCGACCAGGAGGAACTGGCACCGCTTCCCAACGGCAATGCAGCAAATGGCACCAGTGAGCTGAATGTTCATATGTTAGAGGGTGAACTTGGATTTATTGAGCGAGCACAGGGAGAGAAAATGCTGCAAGAACTCAGAACGAGGCTGCTGCATTATCACCTAATCGTTAAACAGTCAGTTGTTTTAATGAGTTTACTAAATGTGCACTTGTACCCACTGTTTGTTGGCTGACGGTGTATTCTCTAATCCTTCCCAGAAGTCCAACAGAACGGCAATGCCATCCACGAAAACGGAGACACGTCCTCCTCTTCCTCAAGGGCTGCCAACAGGTAACAGTGTTTTCTGTTGCTCCGCATGTTTCTAATGAGGGAGAAGATTGTGTCAACTGCAGTTCTCCTAAAGTGGTTCTGGGCCTGGTGAGATCAGCTCCTTCAAACCATGGGAGTACAGGAATGCTAACAGGCTGCAAACAGCTGTGTGTTAGCACAGTTTCCCTGCAGAGGAACACATGAAGGCATGTTGTGCATTACTATTGGTGCTATTCTCTTGTTATGGTGCTGCAGTAGCTCCTGTTTGAAAGGTGAAAGAGCTCTGTGTGTGTGTGGGTGTGTGGGTGTGTGTGTGTCTCAGCCCTGGCTTTAAGCTCCCGTGCTGCCCCACTGGTGCCAGCCTTTATTATCTGTCACACTATAAATGTGCCCTTCAGTGAGGCTAACAGGCTAACAGGGTTTTTATTGGAAAGCCACAAAGGAAGCACGTCTGCTCGGCGCAGCAGACGGAGAGAGGTTGGCGGAGGGGGCGGCCGCCTGGCTCCTCTCTCTGCATTGCAGTTGCTGAGAGGACCGCAGGACACAAGCAGATGGGGTATATTTAACACGTAGTGGTGTCTCTCCCCCCCCTGCTGGGAGTCCCCGACATGTCTGAGTACTCAGCCAGATAGGAGCAGAAGCCAGAGGGATGTTTGTGGATTTGTGGCGGGCGAGACACAATCTTGCCCCCCGTCGTCGTCGTTTATGCAATAAAACAGTAATCGTGTGTTTGTGATAGCAATTAACACAAATACACATTTTGTTTTGATTGTTTCAAACATAAAACAGCTTAGTGATGCAAAACAAGGAAGCTGTGAACAGTTTCTGTTATAACCACATACAATCTGAGAATAAAGATGAGAATAAAATCTAATAGATTAAAATTAAAGATGTTTTTATTTAAAATTGGTTTAATTAAGAAGCCGGAAACAAACTTGTTGCAACAAATGAGTAAATGTGTCACCTTCCCTCATGTTTTCTCTTTGTGATACATCATTCTTAAACACAGAAACAGCTGGAGAGCCCGTCCTCGCCACTGGAACACCTTTCATTCAGATAGTTTTTGCATGTCTGTTTAGCGGAATCAAAGCATGTTTACGACAACGCGCAGCTTTCACTCGTGTTCAAACCGAAAAAGGTTTCAGTTTTGTGTTTTTCTTCTTCCTTCTTTCTGCTTGGCTTTGTTTTGTTTCCTTCCTTCTTTCCCGCCCCGTCTCGGTTAGCTTCCACTTTTCTTCTGAGAGTCGAGTCGGTAGCCCCTTCCTGTGCAGCGGGAGGCGACACGTCTCTCAGCCTGTAAAGCACTTGATACTGGCCCGTACGCTCTGCACGAGAGGCTGATGCTGCGTTTTGTTTAAACCCTCATAAAATTTGAGTCATTGCTCCTGTTTTATCCGTTTTTCTTCGGTTTTGCATCAACATCAAAGCAGCAACAAAGCCCACCTTTGATTTCACATTTGCAGTTTAACTGTAACATTTAAAAAAACAGGGATTATAACGAATACGAATAGAAGCGTCATCTGCCGGAGCGCTGCTGTGGTTTTCTTTGGAAATTTGCTGACATCACTTTCTGCGAAACTTGCAGGACATTGTGTATCAACGACTGTTGAGTCAGAGCTCTTAATCATTTGCAGATATGATGAGTAGCAAAATCCACATTCATTGGAGTCGTCGGCGCTTGTGACCCTCTGTGACGCTGTCTGATCGCCCACCTCTCGCCCAGACAAAGCCTGGACTTGAGTCATGGGGCAGATTTTGTGTTGGTCTTGGCGTGGGCACGTCTGTCACACCGCCTGAACTGTGCCGGCGCACAAAAGGGCCTCTTCAGTTGTGCCCATGACGTCAACGCGCCGTCCTATTATGTCCTGTCCTTACCCCTACGAGACAATGGTCTCAATGTCACAGGTCTTTTATCCGACACCCGCGCTCACAGTGGAAGTGGCACACAGTGAGCTCGCCCTCGCTGAGCCCTGCAGATCGACGAAGACGCATTTTCTGGGTCAGAAAGAAAAACAAATGTTAGATGTTTTGTATTTTCAGTATTATACAGATTTCTTTTAAATGAATTAAAGAGCTTCTGTTTCACATTTGATTAAATCCTTATGTCTTTCCTCCTGAAGCTCAGTGAATGGTACAGACTTGGACCCCAGGTCAGGCTCCTGCTCGGCATCCAATGGTCTGGACGGTCAGGTGCCTTCCAGCTCCTGCAGCCCCGCTCTCAGTCACGTCGTCAATGGAGACAGCACACCAAACTCCACCCCAGTCCACCAACCCTCAGACAGCGACACAGAGAGCAGGACGGGTGAGTGTGAGCTCCAGTTCGCCGTGCATGAATTACGGCACCCTGGAAGGTTTGGTAGGAAATCCTTGAATTTCCAGGTTTTTCCAGGGTGTTTCCAGCCTTTTCAGTGATAGAAGCACGTTTTCTGTCTTGTATCTCGAAGTGAGAGCTATTCATCATAATTACTGAATATATTTGATGCGCTAGAGGCCCAAGAAAAAGATGATGTGCCTCTGTCCTGCAGGTATTCGTCGCGTTGCCTGGGCAGCTTTGAGTTCATGGTTGAGTTCACGGCAGAGGAGATCAGTAGATTCATTTTCATTAAGCGGGGCCTGTAATCTCTGCTGCTGTCAGCACCTCTGACGAAAACTCCCCCGAGAGATGAACGGAGAGAGAAGCGAGGCAGACTGCAGTGTGCTGTGGAGGGCAGGCGGGGCGCCGACAGCACACTGAGCTGAGGGCTGAAGAGAGAATATTAATTCTTTAAAAGACTAAGTCACTTCAGATTTAATCTAGAATGGATTCCTACATGACTAGATAAATGGGAAATAGCTGCACAGTCTGTTCCTGAGGCATCACTGACATCAGGTCAGGTTCAGTCCGTGCAGGTAAACAGCACCGTTGTCTCTCTCTGCCCGCAGTCAACGGGGAGTCCTGTGACGCTGCTCTGGGTCCATCGCCTGCAACAACAGACGACGTGCTGCCCCCTGCTGACGACTGCAAGGACTGCAATCAAGATGCCACCGTGCCAGACTCTGACACAGCACCAAATAGCACATCTCAACCCCTGCCAACCTCCGCACAGGCTCCAGCCTCCTCTTCTGCTGCTAAGCCTACTGATGGCGGCGCCGCTGCTGCTGCTGCTGCTGCTGCTGCTGCTGCTGCCGCCGCCACCACCGCCGCTGCTGCTGCTCCCTCCTCCACACTCACCTCCTCAGCACAGGGGGCCACCTCCACCAACACCACCACCACCACAACAACCTCCTCATCATCATTGGCCTCTTCCTCCCCAGCACAAGGAGAAGCAAATGCTTCAGGAGGAGGTGGCAGCAGTAGTAGCAGTGCTACTGTGACTACAGATGGGGCCAAGCCCAGGCAGCAGGCCCCCAATGCCGGAGCCTCAGATCCTCTACCACCAGGGTAAAAGCCAGCACCAACCTCATCTGCTGCACTCCAAGTGTGGCAAAACCTGCTTTTATCTCAAAGCCTCATTTCTGTTTTAATTGTGCTTTTAAGGTGGGAGCAGAGAAAAGACCCTCACGGGAGAACGTACTACGTCGACCACAACACCAGAACTACTACCTGGGAAAGACCACAGCCACTACCGCCGGGGTGAGTGTGTCTGCGTCGCTCTCTTCCTGTCGTCAGCCTCTGTTCTAACATGAAAACTCTAACTTCACCGGATCCGTCTGATTGTTTTTAAGCAGTGGCTTCTCGGCTCAGGCCTCCACGACGTGTGGCTCTCAACCGTGTCTGCAGACAAACAAAAACACCTCAGCTTATAGTTTCTGTGACTGGCTGTTGAGCAGCTTGTTCATGCTCTTTCGTTAGTTTGCCTGTAATCCGGTCTCTGGGACAGTGATTTAAGGCAACTGTAGGCATTTCAAAACAGAAAGTAAGAAGGAGAAATGACAAAAAAACTATAAAACCCTCAAAAATTTACCAGGAACAAGCTCTTTGCAGGGTTTGGTCAACCCCATCACACCGCAGACTCCACCACTTGAGGGTGACCTTATCAAATTATACTTTGCAGTTTGATCCAGGACAAAGGAAACACACGTGCCCTCAGCCCAGAAAAGGCATATTCTCACCATATTGCTTTGCAAAGTGAAGCATAAACAGAGTTTACCTTGTGAATTTGTGATTTAATCTCAGAAACCCTGTTTTTTCTCTGAATGCCACCCCCTCTATGAGTTTTTTGCCTCATACACTGTCACAACTTTGTGCAATCAGTGATCCAACGGTGCGGTTGTTGTCTGTCTCCGTCTCCTTCACCCAGCTGGGAGCGCCGAGTGGATGACCGGGGTCGGATCTATTACGTGGACCACAACACCCGCACCACCACGTGGCAGCGTCCCACCATGGAGTCAGTCCGCAACTTCGAGCAGTGGCAGAGCCAGCGCAGCCAGCTGCAGGGAGCTATGCACCAGTTCAACCAGAGATACCTCTACTCTGTAAGACAGTTTGCACCCAGCCCTTCTCCATCCTCTGTGAATTACAGAGGTTGCACAGTCAGCTTATTGATGGTGCATTGCCAAATCAAAATATCCAGTGTAGGTCAGCGAAATATACATCATCTGAGCATTAATAGGTGATCTTGTAGCCTGATCCAGCAAGATATTAGCTTCCCCTTCAAAGACCACACGAACTGAAACAAACATGGTGAATTTTAACATTAAACAGCAAGAATTCATTCAAACTGAACTCTTTTAACTCCCAGAGAACTAGTTTCATGTTGGTGATCAAAGATAAATGCTGCCAATGTGCAAAACCGCAGTCTATTGTTCTTTTGCCCCGTGAACGCTTTGCATTATTTAATCACCTGACCACACGGGATACGCCCTGCTTGTAGCTTTTATCAGCTCGTCATCCTCCTTTTAAAACCAGAATTGACCAGTTGTGGAGAAAACAGAGACCTCGGACATCAGCGGCTCGGACTAAAACCACTTTTCTCTTCACAGATAATTTACCTGCGTGATTTCCTTCTGCCGACCTGTGACCTGGCTTTGCCTTTTCTCTGCAGCCTGTAGTGGCTCAAATGTTGGACGTGTTGTTGTATTAATAGAAATCTGGTATTATCCAAACCAGAGAAAAGGCTTCAGTGTCTTTTCAGAGGCTTTAAAAGGACTAGATTTGACATTTCCGGCCCTTTCAGGACAAATAACACATATTTGATGTAATTATGCTTATTTCTGTGCAAACTTTTCCAATAAACCTGCACATAAAATGTTTATTACCGCCAAAAATAATGCAACTCTGACACAGTGGAGGAAGAAATTAGCATATCTTTGGTACCAAAGTTGATTATTTTAACACATTATCGTTAAATGAATGGAAAAAGGCAGGTCAGGGATCTAAAACACAACACGAGTTATCGACCTCATTGTGAAATATTAAATAAATCAAAGAAAATCTTAACAAATGCATGATTTGAATTCCTCGTTAACAACATGTAAACATCCTTCACCTGATGGATCTCGTCTCTCTGGGTGTTTTAGTCTTACAGCCCCACTCACTCAACACACAGCTCAACACATTTAGCCAGACGTTGAGACCATTACCATGTGAAACTATGCCCACAGCAGCCCGCCTCTGCCCTGATCTGGTTATCTCAGGCTGGTTATGTCAGGCTCCGCTTGCCTCAGTCTTTGATCTCAGCTGTGATGTCATCTCCACTGACGATGATTAGCTTACAACGCAAATCAAAAGACACACAGCTGGGACGTATCGAGCAGTGACCGGCATCAGAGGCCGCCGTCGCCAGCAGCTCCTCGCTTTTCTGATTCTTTCTCATTTTGTTTTCATTTGGGCGAGTTCCCGTCTCCCAGCCTGCTTTTGGGGAATATATATATATGTTTTTTATGTTTTTTTAATATCCTACATATTTGGAATATCCTCAGCCAGACTAGATTCATCCCTGTGAGCTTGTTCCTAAATGGATGTCTATGTGTGCTTCCCTCGGTTCCAGGCATCCATGATGTCTGCTGAGAACGATCCTCTTGGCCCGCTACCTCCTGGTTGGGGTGAGTAGACGCTCTTTCTTCTAAATACTGTGCTGTGCCTCAGCGTCTAATGTATTTTAAATGTAAATCATAGATGTGCATCAGCTGATCTTGCACTTAATGCACATTTTTACCTACTTCAATGTTAAAATGTGCGTAAAAACAAAGGTTTGGGTTATTTTGAATGTTTTGTTGCCTCCGCCGTCTTGATTCTGCTCTAAACCTCCGGCCCTCCGCTGCCACAGATGACAGCGCGTCCAATAAGTCTGCTTTCACGTGTCAGCACTGGTGATAATCTCGCGGAGCCGACCGTCCGCTCCGTCTATTAAGCCGCAGATACCCGTCTGTGTTTTTATCACCTGCAGAGAGGCGCGTGGACTCCAATGACCGAGTGTACTTTGTCAACCACAACACCAAGACGACGCAGTGGGAAGACCCCCGAACCCAAGGGTGAGGAACAGAAACTAGATTTTACACAGGTTCACACTGTCGTCTGATCAGAAACGACGTGAAACACTTAACTCATGGAGGCTAATCTCATTAAATTGAACAAGAAGAGAGAACAAATGATTAAATATCTTTTTAAAGTTAATGTTTTTTTAAATAACAGGTCATAGAACAGGGCTTTTTCTGCCCTGCATTAAGTTTTTTGGCTTGTCTACCTTTAGGAAACCTGAGGAAACCTAGCTCACAGTCAAGTGTGGGGTCGAGTCTGTTGCGTAACGTGTCAAAGGTTCACGTGGAGTTGAGGAGTTCTCCCACAGTTGTGTTGCAGTCGAATGTTCCTTTGGACATATCAGTCCGTGTATGTTCACAGTAAATGACAATTATATCTGTTTTGTGTGTGTGTGTGTGTGTGTGTGTGTGTGTGTGTGTGTGTGTGTTTGCAGGCTACAGAACGAGGATCCTCTGCCTGAAGGCTGGGAGATCCGGTACACAAGAGAAGGCGTTCGCTACTTTGTGGATCACAACACCCGAACCACCACGTTCAGTGACCCCCGCACGGGAAAGTCCTCTGTGTAAGCGCACATTTTAAAACAGTTCACATGTGCCTCATTGCATTACGTGTTCCCAGAAGAAACGCCACAGCTCTCGGTTCTGTTAGAAGAGCTGCTCACGTGTTCCCCAGAACCAGATGGAGCCATTGGCTGCTTTAATTGAGCCGATGCACATCCAGCTGTTGATGCAGAAAATCATGATCCACTCAGGAAGTCAGGAGATCTTTCCCAGCGCTGACTCCACGGGACCACACCAGAGCACATTTCACATGCTCATGTTGTTCCCATTATAAAGATGAAACTGTACAGCCATACAGAGAAAAGGGGCTTCTCCACCGAACCGATCAGGTGGTTCTGGTTGTGGTTCTGGTTCTGACCTGTGAAACCTTTTGTTCCTCTCAGCACTAAAGGCCCGCAGATTGCTTACGAGCGCAGCTTCAGATGGAAACTCGCCCACTTTCGCTACTTGTGCCAGGTACGAGCTCTCCTGTTCTTGCTCTCAGCCGCTCGTCCTCATCTCATGTTCACCCTCCGCCCACCCCGTCTAACATGCACTGATGTTTTGCCCCGCCTGTCCTCAGTCCAACGCTCTGCCTAGCCATGTGAAGATCACCGTCTCCAGACAGACGTTGTTTGAAGACTCTTTCCAGCAAGTAAGTTCATTTCTTCAGCACAGTCAGTCGTGAATCTGACACGTCTGCATATTTCAGAGTTCTCTTCAGCTTCGCACGTTTGCTAATCAGTGCTACATGTTTATTAGATCATGGCCCTGAAGCCTTACGACTTGAGGAGGAGACTCTACGTCATCTTCAGAGGCGAGGAGGGTCTAGACTACGGTGGCTTAGCTCGGTAATATTGGAAATATATATTAAAATAACTCTTTGGTGCAAACTTATCTTTTTGCCAAATGAGCTGATGTGCACTGACGTCCCCTTTGCAGAGAGTGGTTCTTCTTGTTGTCCCATGAGGTGCTGAACCCCATGTACTGTCTGTTCGAATACGCCGGCAAGAGCAACTACTGCTTGCAGATCAACCCGGCGTCGGCCATCAACCCGGACCACCTGTCTTACTTCTGCTTCATAGGCCGCTTCATTGCAATGGCGAGTTCACACCCTGCCCACACAAACAGATGCAAACAGTCCTGGCAGCGTTAACATTCACATGTTGACAGACTGAGCTCAGTCTGTGAGCGCCACACGATGCACATTTCCTCCGCAGAGCCCCGTGCTGTTCATCCTTCTAATATCTTTGTCTGTATCTCGCCGCAGGCACTTTTCCACGGCAAGTTCATCGACACGGGCTTCTCCCTGCCTTTCTATAAGCGCATGCTGAACAAGAAGCTAATACTCAAAGACCTGGAGTCCATCGACCCGGAGTTCTACAACTCGCTTATATGGATCAGGTAATCGCTCTGCGCTGCGTGGTTTATCGCACCGCAGGTAGTTCTTCATCTGCTGCACAAGCCTTTGCAGTTTGTGGTAACGCTACACATGTACCTGTTTTACACCAAACACAGTGCACATATGCAAACCTGCTAAAGATAGCAGTTAGCTCCCGTGACATCGCCGTAGACTTGATCACCTTTTTGTGGTGTTCTGTTCACTCGAATGTTTGTGTTTACATCACTGCCGGTCGAAGCTGGAGAGCTGCAGAGTCATGTGACATGGGTTTGAATCCTGATTGTACACATGCAACGACGGTTACAAGCAGCGACGTAACGAGTCAGATCTTATGCTGATGATTGGAAACACACGCGCTGCAGCAGCAACAACAGTCTGATCTCTCCTCAGGGACAACAACATCGAGGAATGTGGCCTGGAGATGTACTTCTCAGTGGACATGGAGATCCTGGGGAAGATCACGTCTCATGACCTCAAAGCTGATGGTTCTAATGTTCTGGTCACCGAGGAGAACAAGGAGGAGTACATCAGGTCTGTTGTGACATTTTATTTAATTACCGGGTCTCACAGTCACCTTTAGTGGATAATCTCAGCTGAAACGCGCAAATAACCCGTTTTTTGCGCTCTGCCCTGCAGCTTAATGGCGGAGTGGAGGTTCTCCCGCGGCGTAGAAGGTCAGACCAAAGCCTTCCTGGACGGCTTCAACGAAGTGGTCCCACTTCAGTGGCTCCAGTACTTTGATGAGAAGGAGCTGGAGGTGAGCAGCGGCACGCTCGGTTCTATTCAGTTCAGCCGCTGTGGTTCCTAATGTTGATTATTAATCCCAGTAACCTGCCCACCCCCACTCCACCAGCTAATTCACCATCACCTCAACATGATAATTAATGTTCTCTCTCTGGTGTGAGAGCTGCAGCTGACTCTGTTTACCCTGTGTGTGTGTGTGTGTGTGTGTGTGTGTGTGTGTGTGTGCGTGTGTGCGTGTGTGTGTGTGTGTGTGTGTGATCCAGGTGATGCTGTGCGGCATGCAGGAGGTCGACCTGCAGGACTGGCAGAGGAACACGGTGTATCGTCACTACACGAGGAATAGCAAACAGATCATCTGGTTCTGGCAGGTACAGTCACACACAAACAGGAATACACACACACACACACACACACACACACACACATTGTGTCTGTATCCTCTCATATGATGGAGCGTCCAGTCAGCAGCGGGTGGTCTCTGACGTGTGTGTGTGTGTGTGTTGTCACTTCCTCCCCTGCAGCTGGTGAAAGAGGTGGACAACGAGGTGCGACTGCGGCTCATGCAGTTCGTCACCGGAACCTGCAGACTTCCTCTGGGCGGCTTCGCTGAACTCATGGGTCAGTGACGGACACACACACACACACACACACACACACACACACACACACGGTGCATGCACACACCAGCAGCTACAGACACACACTATATCATCTTGTGCTGCACTGCAGGAAGTAACGGGCCCCAGAAGTTCTGCATCGAGAAGGTGGGGAAGGACACGTGGCTTCCTCGGAGCCACACGTGGTGAGTTTCACACCTCTGATTTAAAGATGGCTGCCGTCCACGTCGAGGTAGTCTCCTCATGTGTTTATACACTATTCCCGGCGCTCCTGCCATGCTATGGAAGCACGCTATAAGTACCTCCCAGTTGCAAAGCATGCTGGACGTCCTCAGCTGTGCCCCTCCCCCCAAATGAAGCTTAAACTTCACTTTGGGAACGACGAGGGCGTCACAGGGAACCAAATTCAGAGCAGGGTGGACTGGGAGCAAGGTTTGGTCTTTCGTTAGTTAATTATGATTTAAATAGATAATAGTGACCTGACGTGTGCACTGAAGCAGCCATGACTCCGTTAAAAGCTGTCAGTATGTTATATGTAAAGGAAAAAGACTTTGCACTGAGCTTCGGTCGTCCGTCTCCGCAGTTTCAACCGTCTGGACCTGCCTCCCTACAAGAGCTTCGAACAGCTGAAGGAGAAGCTGCTCTTCGCCATCGAGGAGACGGAAGGATTTGGCCAAGAATAGAGGGAGGGGTCCTCGTGCATTTCCCTCCCTGCCCCGCCCCCGCCCCCCCATCGCTGTTTATTCAGCCAAGTAAAACAAACTAAAAAAAAAAAAAAAAGTTTGCACAAGATAACCACCAATGTATATAAGCTATTTTGTCATTTTAAACCAAATCTTAATTTGCAGCATCGTTTGTTGCCGCAGTCCCGTTCCCCGGCCCTTATATATGATACGATAGCCCGTCATGAAATATGCAAGCATTTCAGCAGCGTCTCTGCTCCTCTGTTCACAAACAGATATTTTTTTAATCCCCCCCCCCCCGCTGACCGGCGTTTTAAAAACAGACTAAAAGTGTTTTTGAGAGGATTTTATAGTTGAAGCGCCATCTTCTTCTTTTAAAGCTCTAGTTCTATAGAGCTTCTAAAAGGCAAGAGTAGTATTAGGGTGTGGTGCCTGATTTCTTCTTCTTTGGTTTTGTCTTTTTTTGGTCCTCCTGTTGGACTCCAAGTAATTGCTGCAATTGTTGCTTGCATGGCTGCCTCTGAAGATGAGAAGGACGCTGTGACCAGGCTCCACCACCTCACACACACACACAGACATGTTGGCATGGACGCTCTGTCTCTTAATAAGCTGGTTTTTGTTTTTTTTTTAAACCATAATCATCACATAGTGTTAAGGACGGACAGGTCTGAGGCGGCTGAAGAGGAAAAAACCTTTTTTTTCTCTCCCGTCACTGAGATTCTTGAGAAGAAGCGTCGTCGGATCGTCTACGTGTGAGACAAAGACACGAGTCAGGACGAACGGCTCGTGAAGGCGACGGTATCGAAATGAATCATGTGACTCCAGGAAAATAAGTAAAAGAGCGAGTTGTGTGGTGGTTCCAGGCCTCCTACGCTGCAGCCTGCTGCTGCTGCTGCTGTTCACAACCGATACACACCAGCACGGTGCTCATTTTAACATGAACATATTTGAATAATTATGAGGGCAAAAACACACAGAAACAGACTCTGGCTCCGTGTAAAGTGTCTCCAGCCACTGAGCGCTACAGAGAACACAAACGCCACGTTCAGTCTAACTCCTCATTTATCTTATTTAACCATTAAACTCAACAGACAAGCGCGCGATACTTGGTGATCTTGTGTTGTAATAAGGTCCAGCACATTCACACGTGTCCTTAAAGAAGCTGTTGTCTGCAGAAAGTGTCGTTATGACGGCAGCAGATGGCTCAAAGTCACAGGAATAGTGAGTTTCAGAAGACATCAGAGACGCTGGACTAAAATAATTTTGTTTTAAAGCAGCGTTTATTTGAAAAACCAAGCAGATGTTGCATGTTGCCAGCAAATATAAAGTTTTATTAGCGGCTGCTGGATCCACTAGACATGTTTTGGCTCTAAACCTGCGCCTGTAAGAAGAAAAGAGCAGGTGTGTCACGCACCGTGCACACTTTCCTTTAGGTGAAACAGCTCAGTCGAATGCTGTGAGTCGCTGAAGCCGAGGCTGTTTGCAGAAATGAGCTGAACTCCCTCAGAAATGATGACGCACAGACGGCGCCACACATCAGATGATGTGAGATAAACCTCCCCACAGCTCACAGCAGGAAGCCTGGCGATGCACCGCGTTGTGGTTTTTTTGTTTTTGTTTTTGCAGCCACACTTTCCCCCCTCCAGCTCCTGAACCCCCCCCCCCCCCCCCCAGGGGAGCAGCCCTCCTGTTTCTCCCGAGCGTCCCTTCTGACTCCGTTGATCCTCGCTGACAGCTCCGGTGCTTCCGCTATCAGCCCGGGGTCTAAACGCGGGGTCTGAAGCTGGCAGCGGCGGGCCGTGCTCCGTCTTTTTCATTTCCTCTCAGACCACTGCGAACAGCGGCGAGCTGCTTTAGACGTCCGAGGAGGAGCTCGTGATTACTCCAGCTATCAGTCGTGTATATAAGGTGTACTCAGCCGGACGGTGGGGACGAACCGTATGAAGAAAAACATTTACTGTAGCAAAAGGAGCCGACTTTGACCAGAAGTCAAAACTGCATAACTCTGTGCTTCCTTTTGAACAGACACGTGTAATCAAAGAAGAAATCAACTGTGTATGTGAATATTCATTGTATAAAGATAATGAAAGTAAATAAAGTACTTAAATATTATAATTAATTACACAGAGCCGCCGCTCCGTTGATGGAAATCTGTGATGCCTTTTGTTCTTATCAGAAATAGACGGGGCGCTTCAGGCTGCCCCCGCCGCAGCAGGTCACATGACTCAGCGTCACCTGGGCAGGTGCGATGCTGTCTATCATTTCAGCACGTGACGCCGCCGCAGGGGACTCGCGACCGTGGCGGCTGCGGTGCGGGCCGCCTGAAACGCATCCGAACTGTAACATATCGCGTGTAGATACACACTGTAAACACCAACTACACTGTACAGAATGCCCCTTTACTGGAGACGATGTGTATAGAAGATTCATTTTTAATCTGCTTTCACCCATTTTAATGAAGAGAGATGGATTTATGAGATACAAATAAATAAGAGAATAAACCCCCTCCACGACCACGGCTCTTTGTTTTGTTGTGGTGTGACTGTCGGGGGATGAGAGGCCTTCTGCTCAGGAAACTGCTCTGTCCTTAAAGGAAGATGAGAACAACATGCTCCGGGTTGATCCGCCGCGTTTCGCCCGTGGAAAGAATCGTATTTAATAAATGCATCTGCCAGTCCTCACAGCTGGTCTGAGTTCATTTTTACTTTATTCTGTTGTGTGTGTGTGTGTGACTGTAATCTGATGGCCTTGAGCTAATACACAAACCAGACTGCAAACCTTCAGCCTTCAGCAGCAATACAAATGTTTTATGTTTGAGGACGTCTGTACGGATCACACGCTGTGGGAACCGGCGGGTCGGCAGTTTTTGCAGCCGGGTTTGACTCTTGACCTCTGGTGCATTCAGGTGCACCCAGAGCGTCTGCAGCTCACGCTCACGTGACCACGCATCTTGTGGAAACCATAAAGTTGACTTCCAGTCATATCACACCTCACCTTCATTTTGCTTTTCCTGCACTGAACTGATCTGCAGTCAGGCTCAGCAGGCACAGTTCAACAAGTATATAAAGTGGATCCTTCACCCAGTTCTGTGTTACCCGTCTAATAACATTCATTCAAACACATTAACACCATTTCTTTATTCCATTTGAAATTTAAGGCCAATAACACCTGATTTACAGGAACCTTTACCTTGTTTTTGAGTAAAAATAAATAAAATCATTTATTCTGACTGATTCACGATCAGTTAATCAGATCATTTTATGAACCGCCTTGAGTGCCCTCTTCAGTAGGCTTGGGCAGAAACTGGACTTTATGTCGTCAATACGAGACCTTGCATCTGTGGTTGGACCATGGTGGCTTCTCTCTCTCTCTCTGCTGTCAGCGTGTCAACAGAAGTTATTAAATTCAATACGACACCCATAATTCAATCAAATTACTTTATTTATGGTATCGAACAACCTTTTATTTTCAGACCATTTGATGAATAAAAAACATTTTATCGGCAAAAAGATTTCATCTGGGGTCAGAATGATGAGCAGGTTATCTTCTCTGCAGTTTGTGGGAACAGAATAATCAAACACTAATATTGACATTACAGAAATGAAACAGGTTACATTTAAAAATGAAAATGCATGGTTTTCAAATATTAATGCGTCAGATGTCAGAACCATTAAGAAGAAGAGGAACTCGTTTGTTCATGTTTACTATGTCAATAACAGCAGAAATCATAACAAATAAAGTGTTTGAGGGTTTTATTTGCATCTTGTTAGTATTAAAACAATGACAGTCACTCAGTGGCAGCTTCATCCCAGATTCTTCAACAGGTCAACAGCTTCTTTATGAACCTGCAGAGGAGCACACACTGTTAACATCTGGTTCAAGCAGCTGCAGCCGCGCGGTGAATCAAACGGCGGCAGTGTTAACGCAGTGTACCTCTTTGTCCTCCAGCGTGTGAGCAGGGTATTCTTTAGCTTTGGTGAGCCACAGCAGCGCTTTCTGTTTGTCTTTCATGGCCACGTAGGTCTTCCCGAGCATCAGCAGGTTCTTACTGTAGAAGTTTGGATCAACTGAGAGAAATGAAGAAAGAGAGAAAACAGAAATCTTTGTTGCACCGATGCATGTTAAACATTTTAAAGACAACATGTTGGAGCACGGCGCTGCAGGAGGTCAGCCCTTCTGTGTCTTACCTTCTTCAGCTTGCAGGAAGAACTCCAGAGCCTGCAAGAGGCAGAGAAGCGTCCAGATGTGTGAACATGTTTGTAATGTGTCGGGCCAAAACCAGAACGTGACAAGTAAATGACAGACTGTGGAGCCCTCACCTCCTCGTACGTGGACGTAGGTGGTGATGAGAAGATTAGAGCCGCCACCTTGCGCTGATACCACGGCAGCTCAGCAAAAGCAAAGCACCTGAAAAGAGCGACGGCGTTAGATTCTCCTCATTAAACTGAAAATTACTGAAAGTTCTATTAAGGTTTAATATTTGCATGCAGGACACATCTTGGACATAAAGTCTGATGAACGTTTTAACACGGTCAGTATTAGATTTGCTACATATCAACATGTGAGATGAGGTTAGCGTTTAGCTCAAAGCAGTGAATGCAGCCTTGCAGAGCTGTTAGCATAGCTTTAGCCTTTATTTCGATGGAGACGCGCAACCAGCCATGCTACAGCTGTGCACATGCAATCACATGTTTATCATATTTAGCTCCTCTGCTACTCAGTCTGCAGCAGTTTGCAAATGAGCGCGCACTTCCTGCAAATGAGTGGATCTCTTCATTCTAAGTTTTATTTCAACCCTGTCGACCTCTTTTCTAACCCAAAGAGTGACAACTGCGTCTGACTGTCGACACTCTTACACGGGGTGAGAAAGTCTTAGAGGTCAAACGCTGAGCTGTCGGGTGTAGAGCAGATGTGGCTCATGTGATGCTCCTGAGGCGGATGTTGCGTTACAGTAAACTCACCAGTAACCCAAAATATGTAAGGAGGTGGCATCTTTAGGGTTGAGCTCGATGGCCTTCTGCGAACAAAGCACGTCTCACCTCAGAATCAGGTCAACAGGACACTACATGACGAAATGACACTGAACCCAAACCTCCTCTCACCTCTAGATGCTCTCTGATGATGTATGAATTTCCAATTTTGACCTTGACTCCCTCGTAGTCGCCAATGTCACTGAGGCATACTGCATACCACTGGGGAACAAGAGGAACAACAACTCTTTCATAAGAACTGATTAATGTCTTTATGGTCTGGTGAACACGATGGAAAGGTCATTTTGTTGCACCGTGGTTGCTGCTGATTCTCCGATGTTCCATATTTGATTAACCTAATGGGGGTGAGTCAGGGACTCTCTTACTTTGTGTGCCGCGAAACACTTCTCGTCTCTCTCCAGCGCCTTCTTCGCATATTCAAAAGCCTCAAACACCAGCTGCTTCTTCTGTTCGGCCGCCGTGTTGGGCAGGATGGACAGGTCTCGGGACGCCCGTGCCAGCCTCCACAGAAACTCTGCATTGTCACTGCACGGACACAACAACAACAACAACAACTGGCATGAGTGGAGCTGATGAACACATGTGACAACCCAATGATTCATTATTGATAATATACTTCCAGTTTGCAAAGTCACAACTTTATCTTATTCTGTGTAAAGTGTAGCTTTGCTGCCTCCTGGTGGTTGTATCGTGAAAATGCACTCAACATTTAATACACAAACAACCATCAGGGATGCAGATATCAAATATATAAACAAACAGAAATAAATATAAACAGAGAAGAGTATCACGTGACCACAGTTTGACTGAACTCTCTCCTCACCTGTCCTTGTACTGCAGCAGCAGGTGGTACAGCTTCTCCGTCTCTGCACAGCTGTACAGGTAGTCAGCCTGCTCCAAAACCTGCTCTGCACGCAGACACACACACAGATTCTTCACATGCCAAAGTCTGTATTTGAACGTTGGGTCACATTCAGCACACTCTGCTACCTTTTTCCAGAGCGTGGACCACAGCTGAACTCTGCATCCTGTGATAAGCCTCGTAACCCAGACAAGACAGTGCTGGGATCCCCAGGAGGAGTGCAGCTCCGCCAGTCTGGACACAAGCGAAAGAGGTTGCATAACGAAACAAAAGGAAACTCGTGCAATGGACTGCTCAAGTTAAAAAAAAAACAACAGTTAGGAGTCATGCAGCTGTTGATTGCAATGATCAGCCTCGGCTGACCCGGTGAAGCGAAGCTGACACTGCAGGAGCAACACTGTGGAGGCACCAGGTAACTGCTCTCACCTACGATCACTGTTGAAGTATGTATTAATGATGAGTATACGCAGGCATCCTCATCATTATTCTGAACCCGTTGCACCTGAACCCAGTGTTGACAGGTCCCTCGTCACATCCTGCTACAAAGTTGCAGCGCCGGTGACCTTTTACCTCGATAATGCGCGCAAGAAAAACATTTTACAATAGCGCATCTGTTCTTCCAAAGCCTCATTTAATGAGTTCTGGCGTGTATGAAAATGAAAACCATTCATTTAAACAGTTGTATGCAGTGTAACAAAAACCCAGTCCGGTGAGTGAGAATGAAAGAGAATGAAAGGATTCGTTATTTACAGTCAGAGCAGTGGCAGTCCTCCTTAAAGTTGTCCTGTAGTACCGGACTGTGCCCCTGACGCTGACGCCTTTTGCACCAGATGCAGACAGCAGAGCCCTGCTCGTAAACTGCGTCAACGCTCTTCCAGCCATCGGGTGAATAGTCCAAACACTAAGTGATCGAGGGTGATCAAGGTATCCCAAACTATGGGGTAGTACGGAAATACAAAGGGATCATTCAAGGGCGCAAACAGAAAGTGTTGCTTAATTACAAGAATTTCACAAATCCGCAGCATTATCATTTACTGTGTAAGTTGCTTTAAAATGTGTAATTGTATTTAAACGTTTATTTATATTGCATCCGTTAATTTTTTCTTGTTTTTAGCCTTATAACAGGATGAACACATCGGTAGCGGGTAAATTTAATCTAACACCGGAATGTTTTATAGGTTAAAAATATGTTTAAAGGCAAAAAAGACGACAGTAAATGTTCTAATAACAAACTAAGCATACACACAGAGTGGTTTACGTGCTACAGCGTTGTCTCATTTGTTATTTGACTACAGTCGAAGTTAAATTGACAGTGTTAAAAATGTTACAAACTGTCGTTCTTGAACGCACCCCAGAAACATTCCTCCCACTTAAGCAGCCTGGTGGAAACAGCCAAATATCGCGAGAGTTCCGTCGTAATTTACGCTTGTTAGAGCACCACGGGGCGTCTTTTTAAAGTATAAGTTAAACTTTAATCCGAATACATTAGAAACAATATTATTTATAAAGAAAGGAAGTTAATTGTGAGTTTAACGACTATTCGACGGAAGAGCGGGAGTTTAGGCTAACGTTAGCTGGTCACTGCTGGGCGGCGGCTCCGCCCACACGGGGCAGCTCAGCTGTTCTTGTCAGATAAACGTTACGCATTCATGTGCGACCAGAGGCAGAAACTAACATTGTATTTCACACTGCAGCCAAACAGGTAAATGAGCCTGCGTGATGTGAAGTGCTAACATGTTTGCGGGGAGAGTTGTCTGTGTTTGCTGTGGTGCTTCACGCGTCGCCCCACCCACCTAACGGGCAGCATGGCTAATAAACGCTAAGCTACAGCCGAGCAGTCAGCCTGTGTGTGTTAATAAAGACTTATTAATTACATGAAAACAATCATACATTTAAAAACTGCTGTCACTGGTGTTAGTTCAGTCTCCCTGTATGCAGCAGTTGTCTGTTAAAGGTGCATTTTGTAACATTACAAACATTAAAAGCTGCTTTTGTTCAATAATAAGCTGTTTTTACACTTAGACTCAAAACTGTACTCTGACTTGTTAGAATTAGAAATATTCAGCATGACGTTTTTACCAGTGGAAGTTATATTTCAAGCTTTGTTTTAGATATTAAAAAGTGTAATTTATAGCATGTAATCTCTAAACTGGAATTCTTGCAAAGGAGCAAACTTCAGTTTCTGTTGTGATTTGATGTCATTCTAATTTCAGATTTCCACGATGCAAAAAATATATCGTGACCAGTCAAAGCAACATCATCCACAGTATTTATTCAGATTGTATGTTTCCTAGTGAAATGGCAGTTGTACATATCCAAAATCTAACTTTTTACTGGTCCAAATGTATTTTTAGATTGAAAACTGCATTAAGGAATACTGGAATATTTGATCTTAAATGTTATTTTTAGCCAGAAGGAACTCGTTTGTGGAAATCAGCAATTTATATCCAGTCACAGAGCGCCAACCTTAGAAGAAATGTAAAAATACAGCAGGGTCACAAAGCTGCAGTCAAACCTTAATGTTAATAAGAGTACACAATATTTAAAAACATAGTCTAAACTGTCAGTAAAAGCAGTTATAAGTGGAAAAAATCAAATGTGCACTTAATCCACTGATGGTGTCTGTGGCTCAGGACAACAAGCTGTCATGGCCTCAGGTGGACCGCCGATGCCCGGGGCCACACATTTGGCCTCCAAGGTGGAGCTGACCATCTCCTGTGAGAACCTCATGGACATGGACATCTTCTCCAAGTCTGACCCCCTCTGCGCCCTGTACATCAACACCTCCAGCTCCCACTGGTATGAGGTGTGTAGAAGGGATAACCTGTTTTCGCACAAGTTTAGGTTTAACGCAGATGAAACCACGTGAACTGTCGGTTCAGTCCGTTCTGATTCATCTGAAGTCATGAGCTTAGGTTGTGTGTTGTGTTTGTGGATCAGTTCGGACGCACAGAGATGATCCTGAACTGCCTGAACCCAAAGTTCGCCAAGAAGTTTGTCCTCGACTACTATTTCGAGACGGTGCAGAGGCTCAGGTTTTGCGTGTACGACATCGACAACAGCACTTATGACCTGAGCGACGACGATTTCCTGGGTGAGCTGGAGTGCACCCTGGGCCAGGTGAGCGTCACTTTGGCACTGTTGAACAGGAAACTGTGGTCGTTCCTCCGTCTTTTGACAGTCCCCGTGTCTGTTTCCAGATCGTTTCCAGCAGGCAGATAACTCGTCAGTTGCTGCTGAAGAACAAGAGGCCCGCCGGTCATGGGACCATCACAGTGAGTGGACTCTTCTTTCCTTTCTATGAGATAATGAAGTGATAAACAACGGCTCCGCTGTGACTCAGACGCCTCCTCTGCGAGTGGCTGCAGCATGCACACAGTTTTCATGTTTAAAGTTTAAAATCAAGATTTTTAGAAGAGACTTGTTACTGTGATGTTTATTCTGAGATGTGGTCATAGTGAATATGCTCAAATCTGCAATGTTGGTAATAATCTTTGATTTCATCATAACTCTAAAGGCTCACAGTTGGTTACATGATTTCTATGTTATAAAAGATCAGAAATATTTCATTTTATCTCATCGCCAGAACTTTTCATTGTTTATTTGTCTCTTTTCCTTTTAAACAGATCTATGCTGAAGAAATAACCGACACCAGAGTGGCAAACTTTGAGGTCTCGGCCCGCAGGCTGGACAAAAAGGTACGGCTTTGTTTTTAATAGTTAGATTTGCCATTTGGCTTACCCGTTAGCTCGCCTGTTCTTTTAATTAACCTTAAATAGAGCAGTCACTGCTAATGATTAACCGGATCTGCCTGTTCAGTATTTGTGGTGGTCCGACCCGTTCCTGGAATTCTTCAGGCAGACAGAAACTGGATGGCAGCTGGCTCACAGGACAGAGGTACACATGTTTACCAAACCTCCCCCCTCAGTGCGTGTTGCATCACTGACCTCTGACCCTTTTATTCAGGCGGTAAACAACAACCTGAATCCAATATGGAGACCCTTTCGCATCTCGTTGCGATCTCTCTGTGGAGGAGACGTGGAGAAGCCTATAAAGGTATTTTTGTTTTTTATTTTAGTTGTAAATAATGAAATGATGCAGCCTGTTAACACAAACTGCCCCCCTCATCATCTTGAACGACCGTGCTCCTCTAACACTGTACTAATCAATTATTTTGTTACTGCATCTTCTTTCCATCTCTGAAATGCTGCCTCACAGCTGGATAAGCGATGTGTGTGTGTATGCACGATGTGTGACGTCGCCACATGAAGGTGTGCACCGCGTTCTTTCTTTTTTTTTTTTTACCTGGTTGACTTTTAATCACTGCCCTAACGGCATTTATATGGATAACTGATTATTAATCAACAAGTGGCATGACCTTTGTTATTTATTGTAGGGTGACTATTGAACCAATCATATGCTGAAGCTCACCACGTGTTACAGTCTAATTTTATCATGTTTATGTCATATCCATGAGCGGAGGAACTAGCATTTACTCAAAAATATTGCTTTTTAATTAAAATGTCAAATTTTAAGATGCCTGTCTGCAGAAATGTTAGAAGCTGGTTTAGAAATATTGTCCTGGATCAATGTTAAAGGTGCAGTCTGTAGGATTTGGGGAGATGTAATCATAATTGTGTTTTTGTTAGTGTATTAGCACCTGTAAATATGAATTGTTGTGTTTTAGTAAGTTTAAAACTAGCCCTTTAAATAGGGAGAGACCTGCTTTCATGTATTCCAGCATGTTTCTATGGTGGCCCAGAAAGGACAAACTAAACTCTGCAGGTTTTTGGGTTTATGCAGCCACCGTGCGTTCTGCTGGGTGGCACTAAATCCTACACGCTGCTCCTTTAACTGAATCATCCTGTCTTGATTCGCAGTTGTCCGTCTCTTTGCATATTGTGTGGCTGCTGTTGTGTGCCCCCCCCCCACAGCTCACATCTGTTTGTTCCCTCAGGTCGACTGTTATGACCACCGTTACAGCGGCTCCCATGACCTGATTGGGAGTTTTAAAACCACGCTTGCGGAGATGCAACTGGGAACGCACATTTCCCCGGTGAGGCTCCCGCGTGTTGCGTTTGATTCCAGCTCGGCTAGTGAAAGGCCTAACTGGTGTAAACGACCGATGCTCTCACTTGCAGGCTGAATTTGAGTGCGTCAACCCTAAAAAGTTAAAGAAGAAAAACTATAAAAACTCCGGGATCATTTGCATCAAGCAGTGCCAGGTAATTCCTCGTGTTATGATGCACTGGTATGTCTTTTTCATTCATTTTCAGACCACGCACATTGAAATATACATAACGTTCATCCTGTCAGGTGGTGAAGGAGTTCACCTTCCTGGATTACATCATGGGAGGCTGTCAGATCAACTTCACTGTGAGTTTAGAGATGTCAAACACAAGATGTCATTACTCTAATTCTGTAACTCATGTTCATTCACATCATATAACCCGCCCAATTATGCTGTGTGTCATCTCTCTCTGTCTCTCTGTCACGATCCTAATCCTCTCTCTGACTCCACACAGATTGCCATTGACTTCACAGGCTCCAACGGGGACCCCAGCTCTCCCCAGTCCCTCCACTACATCAACCCTGAAGGCTATAATGAGTACCTGACAGCCATCTGGGCCGTGGGTAATGTCATCCAGGACTACGACAGGTAAACTCTCACTTGCTCCAGTCTGACGCTGTGGGCTTAACAGCTTTAATCCGATGACAGATGTGTCTCCTCCTCATACGTGACAGTAATGGCACTCCAATACTTTTATTTCCTCCGCCTTTCTGTGCAGTAACAAGATGTTTCCTGTCTTTGGTTTTGGAGCCCAGGTCCCTCCCACCTGGCAGGTACGAAACAAACCATTAAAACCAGACAGTTCATTGGATTTCGCCCCTGGAGCTGTTCAAACACCCGCTGTCTGTCTTTCAATCATGATTGCAGGTTTCCCACGAGTTTCCTGTCAATTTCAATCCATCAAATCCATTCTGCGCAGGTAGGTCAACCTGGTTAGAAGAGTTTGGCTGTTAAATGTTGTTTAGTAATGCTGCATCATTGGTGCTGTGTGTGTGTGTGTGTGTGTGTGTGTGTGTGTGTGTGTGTGTGTGTGTGTGTGTGTGTGTGTGTGTGTTATGCAGGCATAGAGGGTGTGGTGCAAGCCTACCAGCAGTGTCTACCCCAGCTGAAGCTCTGGGGTCCCACCAACTTCTCTCCAATCATCAGACACGTATCCTGCTTCGCCAGACAAGCTCTCCGCCAGAACATGGCCTCAGTGAGTGTCTGGATTCTGTACTATTGAAAAAAGGTTATATTGCATATCGTGTACAGATGTATTTTATAAAAAGGTAAAAAAAACAGCCTGAAAATATGTGAACGTCTGGATCTGAAGTTATCAGAGAAACAAGCTGAGCAAACGTTAGCAGCAGCTCGGCTCGCCGCCCCTCCAGGACGTCCCGTGTGCGGCCGACAGCGTGGGAGAAACAGTGGTTTTTAAGGTGGAACTGCTTTATTCAGTGTTTCTCTGGGTTTGAATCAGCGGCTCTGTTTGTTTTGGAGAGGAGGAGACCTCTGTGGAGAATTCAGCTCCCAGTAAAAACCTCCTGAACCATCAACACTGAAGGAATCCCAGCTGACAGGAAGACAACAACTCCCAGCATCCCACGCTGCTTTAATCTTTTCTATTGTTTTGATTTAGAGACACCTAGTGGCAGCCAGCCACTATGTACCATGTGTGCCAATGGTTCAGTCTCTAATATTGACTATGAACCAGTCAAACTGGACCGTAATCAAACAGGGAATGTTCTACATTAAGATCATATTGTAACAAACTTTGTCCAACTCGTTTCCTCTCTTTGCCTGCAGCAATACTATGTGCTGCTCATCATCACAGACGGAGTGATCACAGACATGGACCAGACACGCTCCGCCATTGTGGAGGCTTCTCGTCTGCCCATGTCCATCATCATAGTGGGTGTGGGCGGGGCCGACTTCAGCGCCATGGAGTTCCTTGACAGTGACGACAAACTGCTGTCTTCGCCCAACGGCGACGTCGCCATGAGAGACATCGTCCAGTTTGTGCCCTTCAGAGATTTCCAAGTAAGCAGCAGCCCAGACCTTCACGCTGCCGTTAGTAGATGCTCAAAATTCCTTTTGATTTTATTGACACATGCACACTTTAATGTTGTTAATGTTGGTATTCAACGTGGCTAAGACACGCTCCTGTTCTTTTAACAGGGAAACAGTGTGGCCCTTGCCCAGAGCGTCCTGGCAGAGCTGCCTGATCAAGTGGCTTCCTTCTTCAATTCTTACAGGCTGAAACCACCTAATAATGGTTTAAGTGTTTCTGGTCTGTTCTAGAAACGTGTGTTAAATGAACCAAAATACCTCATATCTAGTGCTTCTTCTCTTGCATCCTCTTTTTGCATTTAATGTATGGAATGGCTCAAACTAATGCCAAGAAATGAATGTGTTAAAAAAATGTACAATAAACTTTAAACTTGTGGCTGGAATGTTTTTAATCTGATCTGCCTTAACTACATATGGGGGGAAATGAACAGTGTGTGTGTGTGTGTGTGTGTGTGTCTGTGTCTGTGTCTGTGACTGGCTTTCCCATCATGTTGTGAAAGTTTTTATTTCTTATTTCGACTTGATTTAATAGCGATAGCTTGTATAGTGCACGGTAATGAAAGCTGATGCTTTAGGGTTTTTTTATGGGACAAAACTAGGTGACCTCACAATAACATTGGGCCTCTGATGCGACCACACACAGCTGAAAAACTGTGTGGCTTCCCCTTCGCTCTCCTCCCCTTCTTGTTTACCTGTGACCTGCCTATGTACCCTGTCCACACACTACCATACCCGTGTCCACAGATGCCCTGGTGAAGGAACCACAATACATATACCAACACACCCACTGGCTACAGCACCATTTACAGCTAATATAACATGAGAGAACAACGAGATAACAATGAGTGTGAACTGTGGTGTCACTCTGCTGAAGGGGAAATGATGTCATAAGTCACACCCCAGTTCCAAAAACTGTATTTATCTATCCAGCTTTCCAGCAAAACATATTACACCCTGTGTATGAAACTGCCAATAAAACCTAAAATACTCAATTGTATGAATGTGTATCTGTATTCTTTGGGTGTTTACACCAGAGGGGTTTTACAGGTTTACTTTGACAGGGATGCACAAATGAGTCACTGCAAGTCAGTGCAATGGGGCACATGCTTCTCGTCACACTTGCACTTCAGTATGCAGGGGTGGCATGAAGTACTTGCACGCAAATGTTGATCATTTCGAAATAAACATTTCTCTTATCTGCTTTAATGAATAAATCACAGTACCTTACAGTTTTCTATCTTACTATGCTTTACGTTGTATTTAAAAAATAGTCCAACTCACACCACACAATAGAGAGGCAACGTGCAATTGTAATATAAAGCTGCCTAACTTTATATTAATGTCCTCTAAATAACATTGTGTCCACACGTGCGCTTAATAGAAAAGCAAACAGCACATTCAACAATACTGCTCAAACATTTGTTTAGAACTAATGTCCCGCCTACTCCTTGGGAGACAGCCAATCATTCTTCATGAAAAGAACATAGCCAATCAGATTTCAGAAGTAGCGGTTGCCACTCAGCTGGGTGCGCCGCTGGTTGTAAAGCTTGGTTTTAAGGCTTTGGGTTCACCGCGAGACTCACAAAGTGCACGCGACGTCTCGCTACGTGTTTAAAGTTGAATCAGATTTACACTTTTGTAAGTTGGGTCTGTGCTACTTTTCTTGAATGATGTCTAGGTGTCCTTTCGAATCAATATGTGTACTGCATAGCACCTCTGCAGCTGACTGACGGGTGTCCCAGTAACGGGAAACGAGCGCACTGGACACCGCCCACTGCAGAGTAAGCTAGCCCCTCCGTTTATCATTGCTAACACCCAAACAGAGCAGGCAAACACAGACAGTTTGGCGTTAAAGGTAAGATATATAAACTAAAAGACAGCCTTTGACAATGTATTTTCTCTGTCATAATAAATCTGAATGGTTTTAAATGTTTTTATTGGCTAGGTATTAAAAGAGTAACGTGGGTGAAGTGGTGAATTTTATACTTTTCGTCGTATCATGTGACTTAAACTTGCCTGAAACGCAAAAAGGCGTTAACTCGCTCAAATTAAGTCAACTAAGTTAGCTTTAGTGAATACCTGCCACTTTTTAAGCCTTATTTAAACGGTAATAACCGTCAGTAAAGTGTCTGTCTGAAGCGGGGCGGTTACTGTAACTGCCAACGCTTGTAACGTAATGTACATTTCGGTCCGTTAGTTCCGTGTCCACTAACGTCAGGTGAGTTAAGTTTATGTGGTCGTTAACGGACATATATTATGGCGAGCCGGTTTAACGTTCAAGTGATCCTGACTGTCTTTAATCGCGTTTTAGATGTTCAGAGTAGCAGTTCTTCTCATATTCAACTATCATTACTCAGAATTACCACAGAGATGTCCGCTATATCGTCACCATCGGTACAAATCGTAATTTCCGACATCCACTTTTCATCCCAGGGACAGGTGACGTAACTTACGCCGTTTACGTTCACTGGGCTTTCCATTTCAGCTCTCCACGATTTCACCTTTGCCATTTAGAGTATCTTCACTTCAGATATGACAAACTGTCTCAGATATCCACACTGTAATCCTGAATATCTAAATATACAGTTTTAACCAGTTAAATATGTCATTATGGACATCCACAAATGGATATATAAATGTCTATAATTATCTTTCTGCTAGTAAAATTGTAGTTGTTTAAATATTTTTTTTTAAATTGGATATCTTAAAGTAAACTATCAACAGTCCGATCAATATCTGCAGTTGGACTTTGGAGTAAGAATTATATTACCTGTATTCTGGGTGTTATAAATGCATTCGTGCATGTTTGAAATTGAAAGTTAGAAACACGAGTGACATCTGTGGACATTAATGATGATTAAAATGCTATGTTACAACAAGGAAGAAGAACAGCCAACGACACAGAAATGAAAGCTGTGTGCTTTAGCATAATTATTGTGGATTTGATTTGGCATGTGTCCATTACAAGTTTAAGATAATTCACTTAAATAATAAGATAATTCACTGGGATAAATTCTTAAATGTCCTGTAAACCCACACTACGGCATCGCCCTAGGTGTTTGGATATTTTTGAGATAGGGAGAAGAAGTGGATTCTGCGCTGGTTGAACACACAACCCCACCTAACCACAAGAGCTTTCAAGTGTCCCAGTGGAGAATGGAAATAGTTGCTGTTCTCAGTATGAGTACTGTCATTGACTCTTGGTGCTGTCTATTAAACCTTACTGCCTGTTTTGTAAAGGCTGTTTGTGTTTATGTTTGCCAGTTCCTGCGCGTGAGTGTGTGTCCTCCCGGCTGTGATGGCTGCATTAGGCACCCCGGGGTCTGGGGCCGCTGGCTGTGTGACCAAGGTGGCCATTAGCATCTCCTGTGATAACCTGCTGGACATGGACGCGTTCTCAAAGTCCGACCCCCTGTGTGTGCTTCTCATGAACACTTCAGGGCCCCACTGGTGTGAAGTAAGTATGCAAACCTATGTAATAACCCCTCTAAATGTTTATTATGGAGGCTGTAGTGGGTGGTGCATATTACTGAAAAGTGTTTGTAACATTCTGGCTGTCATGTAGAGAATACAGTGTATATTATTGTGCTACAACCTCAGTACCAAACATATAGTTACATTGAAAGCTCTCAGACACTGCAAGTCCAAACTGGACATTACAGGCAAACTCATTTTTTTCCACACAGGTTATATTTCTATTTGGTGGAGTGGGCTGATTATTATTCTATATTATTTTATTATTATTTATTTCCAAGTCTGTCTGCACCTGCTCCTTCCTGCCACCCAGTCTGTTGAAACTGTGGTGAAACTCACCCATTTCCTTTCGTCATTACAACAACACAACTGGCCAGATATGTTTGCGGTGTATTGCACCGGGTCCATTGCATTGTATTGTTGAAATATGCTTTGATGTGAGAAACCTTGCTGTCATTTGGAACATGTCATCACCTGCCGTGAGTCAAAAGATGTAACTTTGAAACATGTGTCTGTGTCAGATCGGCCGGACTGAGAAAATCCAGAACTGCCTTAATCCGAAGTTTTCCAAGACTTTCGTCATCGACTACTACTTTGAGATGGTGCAGAGGCTGCGGTTTGAAGTGTACGACATCGACAGCGACAACTGCAGTCTGCAAGATGCTGACTTCCTGGGAGAACTGGACTGTACCTTGGGACAGGTTAGCGCTCTTTGCTTACCACAACAAGTCTTGTGTCATCTCAAAGGTCTTTACATCACGCTCCTTTCTCTTCTCTCAGATAACTCTGTGTCTGTTTCTGTCTAGATCGTGTCCTCAAGGACACTAACAAGGCCGCTTGTCATGAAGGACAAGTCACCTGCAGGGAAGGGAACCATCAGTGTGAGCTGCTCTCATTCAGACTGACATTTGGACTGCTGAGGATGTTCGACTCTGAGCGTACATGTGTTGTGTGCTGTGTTTGCATTCACGTGTTATATTCAACACGGTGTTGTCCCATGTTTTTGTAGATATGTGCTGAGGAAAGAACAGACAACAGGGTGGTGGAATTTGAAGTGTCAGCTCGGAAACTGGACAAAAAGGTATTTAAAACTACATTTGAAAGGTTTTTAGGAATTCGGAAATATCAAAACATTAAATTTAAAAATTCAGAAATGAATGAATTTTGTATTTATGAATAGTAAAGTTAAGTAATTAAATGAATTTCAACTCCGTTACCATTCTTACCACTGTTAATAACTAGTTATTCCACGCATGCTAGCATGTTACTAAGTAGTTGTAAATGTTTTTTTTATCTCCAGGATTTCTTTGGGAAATCCGACCCTTTCCTGGAGTTCTACAGGCAGACAGAAACTGGATGGCAGCTCGCTCACAGGACAGAGGTACAGATACACTCCGCCACGCTGCCTGGTGCTCTGCAATGATTGTTAGACAGCGTGTGGTCATAACCAGCATGTGTCAGTAATAAGTCAGGTTCATGCAGTTAATGCTTTTCCAGCTGTCAGTGTTTTTTAATCCGTGCTGTCATGCAGGTGGTGAAAAACACCCTAAATCCAATATGGAGGCCTTTCAGAATCCCGGTGCAGTCGCTCTGCGGAGGTGACGTGGAGAAAACTATAAAGGTACAAACACACTGACTGTAGAGCAGCGTGGCTGGTGACACATCTGCCTTTTTCTATCGGCTGTTTGCTTTTATGATTTGTATGCAGCGTTGCTGTTGTGTTCAGTGACAGTCTGAAATCCCGGTCTCATCCGTGTTTTAGCAGCGTTAACAAATGTGTAGATTTATATGAAATAGTGACTGGGAACGTTGTCAGTGATGAAAACAAGGTATGTTCAGAAAGATTCGACACTGCTTCCTGTTGAGAACAAACAAAGTGTGGCACGGTTAATCACATGTAGCAAGTGCTAACAGTTACTTTAGTGTGTCAGTTTGCTCAGTCAGGTCACAGGATCAACAAAGGGACCTGTGCTGCTCATGTTTCTGGACCACTTGCAGTCTCTGAAGAGCCTTCAGACCGAAGAAGGTGTGTCAGTTCAGGAGCACGACCGAGAGCACACTCCATAGTCAGACTGTCACTGCAGAGCTCTGCTGCACTGTTCTGAGGCTCCTTATGGACCAAATCCAGCACAAACAATCTGAATTGCAGCAGAGTGGTGCTTGGGTGTTTCACGCCTGCTCACAGCACGTTGAAACATGCACACGTGTTTTTCCCGCTCAAACACAAAAGTAGCTGCCCGCCCACCCCGCGGGCTGGATCTGCCCGCCCTGCAGCTTCTTCCTCACCCGCAAAATGAAATTCAAGCTAAAGGGTCACCGCTCACTGGCCGGGACTCTTGGAGCAGTGTATCACTGCTCAAGGTGACCACTTAGGATTGGATTGCGGCCATATTCGAATCAGGTTTTAGCTCGTTGCCAGGGCAGCCTCTGAACCTTTTGATCGCACCATGTGACTAAGCCTCTCTTTCAGTGACGGATTAGCTTCGCAGTGACACAACTGCTGTGAAGACACTGTCAGATGCTTGATCATCTCGAAAAGCAGACCAGGTGTTCTGTTTCATGCATTAATTAGCTGCAGTGGAAATCAAATTGACGTGACATGTAAAACCACTGAAAGAGTCCAGGCCACAACGGGAGCCCTTGTTCTTGTTTTACGGAACACATCTTGTGCATATCTCAGGGTCTAACCATGCTGGTAAAATAAGGAAATGTGTGCTAGCATTAGTTTATATGTGTTGTGTTTTTGTTTCCAACCCTCTGACCCTGTAAAAGCGCACATGTCAAGAAGAGATGCTTTCCGGTCGACAGTGCAAGTGAGTTTACTGTCCCCACCATGAGTGCTCTTCCTGTGAGGGATGCACAGTCTGAGATTGGACAGACGCATCTACATCTATCTTAAAGGAATCTGACAGAGTTTGGCCCATTGGACAACTTACCTGTTAAACGTTACGAGCTGAGTCGCCACAATCATCCTGGTTGATGGTTGACTTCCATGTTGGCAGTTTGATGGCACCAGCATTGATTCAAGACAGACTGAACGCTGTGTAAAGCTAATTGAACAGTTAAGTTATGAAGATAGGTTCACTTCCTTAATTAATAATTGTACACAATATACAACCAAGTCATGCAGCTATATAAAATATGAAGCTTATGTGTGATCCTGATAAACCTGACTTATATTTTGTTAAAGCTAAATGTGTTCCTCTGTCGATGCTGGTGACCTCCTGTTATTCAGCATTAATGTTACATTATTTACCAACAGGTAAGTTAGCCAGTGGGACAATTTCCCAAAAGGTAGACGTTTTCCGTTAAGATGGATCCTTTCTTTTAGTTGACCATGAGCTTTCTTAGCCGATCACCTCATTGACCGAGTGTAGCATTGCACAGTTTGTCTAGTGTGTACTGGTGTCTCCATGCTGTGCCTAGATCTGTCTGTGTTCAGGCTCTGAGCAGGTACTCTGTGTATCCTGCTCTGAAGGAGGGTCGTGGGACCTTTTCCATTCTGTTTGCAGATTACTAAGCTTGTGTGTGTGTGTGTGTGTTTCTTTTAGATTGTTCAGCGTCATGGGTGCTGCTTCACATCTGAAGCTTCACCCCTAAAGCATGCTTTTGTCTCATCTGTTTTGATTTCCACACTCCGGTTGGAGTTTCTAAGTTAACGTGAGAACAGTCTTTGCTCGGCTCACCGAGAATTAACCCTCTGTCTGTGTTTCCCAGGTGGATTGTTATGACTACAACAGCAGTGGGTCTCATGACATTATTGGATGCTTTCAGACCACACTCTCCCAAATACAGCAGGCAGCACAGACATATGCGGTGAGCTCTGTGTGTGCTTGTGTGTTAGTTTTGACATTTCCCTGAAGCGTAAATGTAAAAAACAGAAGATGAAATAAAAATAAACATTGTTTTGTCATGATAACAATAATTTTGTAGCTTGACGTCTTTACAAACACAGCAATGTGTAAATTTATATATGACACGTGTGTGTGTGTTGTGCTTGTGCTCCTCTCAGGCTGAGTTTGAATGCATCAATAGCAAGAAGAAACAGAAGAAGAAGGGATACAAGAACTCCGGTGTTATCGTTGTGAAACAGTGCAAGGTAGTGTGGCTGCTTCTTATTTCCACCTGAAGTCTGTCGCAAGAAGGAGAAAAGCTGTTTATCTTAAACACGTGCACACAATAGATTTTATCTTGCTGCAGTTTGTCAGTTTAAGATAATGAAGATAAATGGATAATGGGCTGCACAACACTGATATTCATTTTCAGATAGTGAAGGAGTACTCATTCCTGGATTACATCATGGGTGGCTGTCAGATTAACTTCACTGTGAGTCTTTTGCAATATCAAATTAAAAAAAATATACAGATATTTACATTTATGACTTTTTCATGACAGTGTATATTTACAGCTCAGTATGTAAAACATTTATTATGACAGCAAAAGAAAGATATGACCTCTGTTCTCCCTGGACCAGATTGCCATAGATTTCACCGGCTCCAACGGGGATCCCAGGTCCCCTCAGTCGCTCCATTACATCAACCCTCAGGGCTTTAATGAATACCTGGCAGCCATCTGGGCTGTGGGTAATGTCATCCAGGACTACGACAGGTGACTCAGTTGTTTTTCATAAAGTAGAAGAAAAATTCAACTTAACAAAGATTTCTGTGTCGGCCTCTGTCAGACCTGCACCTCTTTGTTAATCTGACATCTGTTTGTGTAAACAATAGGTGCCCTGTTGACTTTTATGTGAAACCCTGTGCAATCACACTAATAATCAAACCAGCAGTCCTCAGTATAAACCCCAGCTGCATGGATGCTTGTGTACGGTTTGATATCAGAAAATCCGAATCAGCCCTGTAATAATGTTAAAGGGTGAAATCAGTGTGAACTGTATCAGTGGATTCAGTGTGAGAGGCAGCGGGGAGCCATGGTTTTAACTCTTCCGTGTCTGACGAGGACTCTGGTCTTGTTCCTGTGTTTCACCTCCTTCCTGCAGCGACAAGATGTTCCCTGCTTTGGGATTTGGAGCGCAGATCCCTCCTACGATGCAGGTGATTGTTTGTGTCAGTGTAAACAGACCTTGGCATTTGAGGTAAAGTAAAAGCCCGTCTTGGTTTAATGTAAAGTGGTTGTTTGTGTTTGCAGGTGAGCCACGAGTTTCCCATCAACTTCAACCCATCAAATCCGTTCTGTGCAGGTAAGAATAGACTGAATTTAATATGAGTCTTGTAGGTGTTCGAGACATTTATGAAGTGCTCGTTGTGTTGCAGAATGCTGTCCATTTCCAGTTGTGCTGACATTTACGTTGCAATAAGTATTCAATGACCTGTGTGTGGTCTGTAGGTATAGAAGGTGTGATCCAAGCCTACCAGCAGTGCCTGCCCCAGGTGAAGCTTTACGGCCCCACCAACTTTTCCCCGATCATCAACCACGTCTCCCATTTTGGCAGGCAAGCCCTCCAGCAGGAAACCGCCTCTGTGAGTTTGTGGGCGTCTGAAATCAGTCAAAGCGCCGTGACTGTCGCCGTCACAACGCTCTGACGATCACCTCGGGCAGTCAGAGCAGTACACACAGTAACAAGAACTGTGGATGTTTCACAGCAATACTTTGTCCTGCTGATCATCACCGACGGAGTGATCACTGACATGGACCAGACACGCAGTGCCATCGTCAACGCCTCCCGCCTGCCCATGTCCATCATCATCGTTGGAGTAGGCGGGGCCGACTTCACCGCCATGGAGTTCCTGGACGGAGACGACGGGATTTTGCGCTCTCCTACAGGCGAGGCCGCCATGCGGGACATTGTGCAGTTTGTGCCATTCAGGCAGTTCCAGAATGTAAGTTATCTCATGAAGCAAAGTGTGTGCAGGCGTACAACCACCGCTTCTTCATTATAACTTACCCAATGCACACATTTGAATGTCTGCGCATCTTATTTCAGACAGGCACTGCAGCCCTTGCCCAAAGCGTACTGGCAGAGTTGCCTGACCAAGTGGCCTCCTTCTTCAATTTATTTGGCCTGAAGCCCCCCAGCGAACCCAGTCCTTCCTAGAAATGTAGGAGTACCCCCAGCCGCTCACTGACCCCCACCCCCCAAACCCCCAATGCATTTTTAACAATCATGCGATTTTCAATTATTTACTTTATTTAAACTGTTTTTGTTTCTTCTGTACTTTGCTCTACATGACGTCATTTGCAAATCAAGATGAGCAAGACATTCACTTGTTCAGTGTTACATGGAACGACACAAGAAAATGAAAGGGAAGGAGCAGAAGGAGCAGAGCGAGGAGGCGTCAGTGGTTAGGAGGAGGAGTCATTCAGTGTGTCAGTAGTAGGGCTGGATGATCAGTTTCACAGTTACTTCAACTTCACCTTATTATTAAGTACAGATGTTCCCTCACATGCGGATTATTGACAGACGCTAGAATTTACTGATTAGCCCAAACGCCTCATATGCAGGATTCTCCTGCTGGTGGTTTTAATGTTATGGCTGTGTTCGTACATCTTTATCTTTAATCAGTCCCACTGTTGGTTTACACACTATACAGACCTGCTCATTACGTCGCTTCCCGGTTTGCGATGCTGTGAGAAAGAGACACTGGGAAATGTGAGACTGTTTATCCGACAATGTTCCTCTTAAGGGCACAATGGCCAGTTTAAAACAATGTAGACCAAACTGGCTGAGTTGGTGGACTGTACTCCATAATCCGATCCATGTAATACTCAGACACCTGTGGCTCATGTCTCTTACCGCCTGCTTCTCTTATTTAGTTGCCATTTCCCTCTTAGTGTTCCTCATGTACAGTATTTGTCAATCTCACCTCTTTCCTGTCTTTACTGTAGGGTCCTCAGGAGTTGCTTGCTCAAAGCGTCTTGGCAGAAGTCCCAGGCCAGGTGACGAGCTTCTTCAACACCATGAGTTTGAGGCCACCCAACAGCGACCTCACGGCATCTGCTCCACCCCCCAGCGATGCATCTTGATGACTGACTCTTCTCTAAATGCCCGAACACTCATATTTATCTGGATTATCGGAGCCGACTGTGCTTTCATTTCCCTAAAACTCCTCGAATGACATGTGAGCATGCAACATCCAGTCATGTTATGATTTGAATACTTAGTACCATTAGTATAAAGCCAAAGTTCACAGGTATTATCAAGCGTTTCCTAGCTTTTGTTAACATGCACTTAACTATAACTATATTTAAAGGTGCAATATATGACATTCAGCCCCACTACAGGTCAGACTTGATCACCAGCAGCTTAGACCAAATCAAATGTGAGTGTTGTTTACTTGATAAAGTCAGAGAAGAAAAAAAAAAGTTGAATTTTCGGAACTTTTCGGTTTCAGTTCATGTGTTTCTCACCTCAGATGTTTTAAAAAACAGGTTTTAGTTCATAAGATTGGGCCCTGGCAGCCACAGAGGTGAGGTGGACGTGAAGGGACTCATGCACTCAGCGTTTACAGGTGGAAGCTTGGACAACAGCACACACACACAAAAGGAGTCACAGCATGTTTGCTGACACTTATTAAGGCTGAATGTCGAATATTACACATTTAATGTGTCATGTACATATGAAGTTATGTTCCTGAAGTGCCAGATTTGTTAATAATGTCTTATTGATGTCTTATTTTATCCACGTGCTCAGTCTGATTCGATGTGTGACTTGACATAAGGTCTTCATTGTTGTTGTGGGAAAACTGTGGCAGCTAACATCAGCCATCTCACTCTGTCAGGATGCCTGCATCAGTACTTTATGTGTCATTTCCACCAGTACCTGCATATTGCAATGAACACTTGTGTGTTGGGTTTCACACTTTGTGAAATTTAGTGTACATCTCCATGGAAACAGAGACCTTGAACACAGCTATGTCATGTTTACAGAATGGATCTATATATATTGTAAGAGTAGTTGGTTTAAATTAACACATTTTGTAGATTTTACACTACAAATGTTATTATGTTGTATCCTTGCTGCTGTTTTGAATGTAATTTCTTTTTATATCAGTTCCATATTAGGTTTGATTTACTCTTTAGTGCCTTAGTATGAGCATTAAACAAAGAGAATCCCTAGAAGAGATTGTTATGATCTGTAACTTTGGTGGTTTATTATTCAGTGAAATGCATGTTTACACAGTAAATATTCACTCTGTCTTAAAAGGAGGTAATAAAACCTCACAGTACTGACTGTTATGAAAACACAAACACATTTTACTAAGTGTATGTTTATGTTTTATTGTTTCAACCAATCACTGTGGCATTGCCTTATGTAACGTACTAACGTAGTAAATACGATATGGACTGCAAAAGAATCTAACCCATGTTAAAGCCATCTCCTACTTCAGTATATGTAGAATTATTAGACAGTTTGTTTTGTGTTAGGCTTGTGCTGCTGCCATCATGTCACGACATTAAAGAAATACCGTATGTATTTTCAAAAAGAGTTTATTTATGTGTGTCTTCGGTTTGACACATGGTGTACATGGATGTAAAACACTGAAAGTGATGAATGAACAGCTTAAACTCATAATGAGTGCTATACTCTTATGTACAACCGTTTGAATATTTTCAGTGTTTGTGTGTGTTTGTACAGAGATACAGTAACTGGTGTCACAGCTACACCTCTGCATTACAGATTCCGCCCACAGTGAGTCCCTGAAGGAAAATGGTCAAGTGTACGTCAGTGCGCACAAAACACTTTCGGTTGGTTCTTTCAAAATAAAGTGACCAGTCACGTGAAATCGGACACAGACTAACAGAGACGGTTGTAAAGTCGGCATGTCACTTTTACTTGTTCTTTAATTTTCCTTCAAGATTAATCTACCAACCTAGACAGAGAAGCAACTGTACTTTCTAATAGTCTGCCCTAACTTCCGGTGGAAACTTTCAAAATAAAAGGTGGAGTGACGCAAACGTGACGCCACCACTATTTAGTCGTAATCGAGAGGGCGATACCACCCAGCGGAGCGGCCGTTTCCTGTAACACTACTGGCATCACCCAGGCTATCTCTCTCTGTGGCTGCTGTAACGTGTCTCGCTCTTCTAGCGGTAAGTTTAGAATTTAAATCAGTGTCTTATTAAGTCTGGAAGTTACCAGGCTAGTTGTCATTTTAACTGACATCATAGGCTAGCTAGCATGCTAGCATTTGTGGTTTCTCTCGCTGCATGAACCCGTCAGTTGTTTTCCTCCCCACCAGCGAGACTTCATGTGTTTTTAATAAAACTTACCCGGTAGTGGTTGAGCAAGTTTAGCCACATTCGCACCCGTAGGAATGAATTATGTCCACCCTTTCAGTCTTGACCAACAGTTAACTTGTTAGCATCTACAATTTACACAAGTTAGCGCGTGCACTAACCCAAAAGTAATGGTTTTAATGAAGTTTTGTCCAGACAGTCATTTTCCCTCTGTGCCTGTGTTGTTTCCGATCAGACATGGCTGCTCAATGTGTAACCAAAGTGGAGCTGACTGTGTCTTGTGAGAATCTCCTGGATAAAGACATCGGCTCCAAGTCTGACCCCCTGTGCGTGCTGTTAATGAACAGCTCTGACTCCCAGTGGTATGAGGTCAGTGTGATGACTGTGTCTGGCTCCAGCTTACACATTCACAGATGAAGATCCGTGTAAAGCTGCTGAAATGTGGCTGATTTTACTTTGGTCTGTGTGTCAGACAGAAACAATAACACATTTACAAATTATGTGGTATATTTAAAATGATAGAAATGCTGCATTTTACCCAAGGCATGGCAGTTATGTTCACTGTTGCTCTGGCAAGAGAGAATCTCGGAGGAGTGTTAATCGTTAACCACCTAATGGAAAAGTTGTGGAGTTGTGTAAAGCAGAATACATCATGTCCATTTCCTATTTCATCAGTGCAAATGTACCAACACATGCTACTTTTTATTTCCTGTCTAAGCTCACAGACTCATGGATCTCTTTTAAAAAGTGTGCATGTGGAGAAAAAATCCAACTCAAGGCAGACCAACTTTTCCTTAACAGGTCGGACGCACGGAGAAAGTCCAGAACTGCCTCAGCCCCAAGTTTGCAAAAAAGTTTGTCATCGACTACTACTTTGAAATAGTGCAGAAACTTAAGCTTGGGATTTACGACATCGACAACAAAACTATTGACCTCAGTGACGACGACTTCCTGGGCGAACTGGAGTGCACCTTGGGCCAGGTAAGGCGTTCCTCTCCTCTTCTGGAAGGCCCATGGCTCAGCATTACATACATGTTAGTACAAGGCTGTGCTTAAGCTCCAGAAGCTTTTCATTCATAAATCAGCCTGTGAGTAATTGGTTGTAATGTGCTTTAAGTTTCACTTCCTTACTTTTACTTTCATTGAACAGGGTTCCTTTCAAACAGGACACATGTTGTGATGTAATAACAGACCGCTGTGTTACCATGTTAGAGATCAAGAATGAGCGCATCTGATAAGCACTTGCTGTGTAGCCTCTCTCAGTGTAATCTGACCTCAGATGTTTTATTTGATTGTTTTGGATGTTATTTGCTCTGCTGCTGAGCTGCCCGAGTCCGCTGCCCTGCAGGACCAGTTTATTTATTCGTGCTTCTTTTGTCTGTTTTTATTTCCTTTTAATGCTTTTTAGATTGTGTCCAGTAAGAAACTGACCCGGCCTCTTGTTTTGAAGAACAAGACCCCTGCAGGAAAAGGGACCATAACCGTGAGTGGAGAGAGAAAGGGCTCTAAAGCTGTTGTTGTTGTTGTTGTTGTTGCTCTATTTATTTTTCCTGTGTTGTTTATTTGTTTCTTCTCCATTCTGCCTTAGATCAGCGCCGAAGAAATAAAAGACAACAGGGTGGCGAATTTTGAAGTTGAAGCAAGGAAACTCGATAACAAAGTACGGGCAGTTCTTAAAAGCTGTCGTGGAGTTCTAGATGTTCAGGTGCATCTCACTCATCTGGGTTTCATTTACAGGATTTCTTCGGGAAGTCCGATCCGTACCTGGAATTCTACAAGCAGACCCAAACTGGATGGCAGCTGGCTCACCGGACAGAGGTACGCACGCTCGCACGCTAACGACACTGAAGCTGTACAACAGTAAAGGAAAACAACTTCCTGTCGTATCTACACAATCCTGTTTCCCAGAAGGGGGGGAAGAAAACCATTAAGAGACGAACAGGTGATGTTTAGCCGTAACGCAACACTTCATGTGTTTAGTGTTCACTCGTAACTGTCAGTGTGAAAGGGGGGACAGCCTTCACAGCCTACTTCCATCGTCTCTTGCTGTGCACCGTCGTGCTGCTGAGTCCGTGAGTACAGTAAAGTTTATAAGTCAGATTATGTAATTACACAGAAATGGGGAAGCAGATAAACAGTGTTTTCAATGATTGAATGTTCACTAAATGTTCTGAAAAAATGATTATTGTAATTAAGGAATATGAGAAATGATTCTCATACTTATTAAAAATCACAGCTTTAAATGAAAGAACAGCATTTACGTTTTGTTTACATTGTATTAATTCAGTTGTATAGTGTTTACTTATAAATTGATGTGATGCTGCTGTTGCAGTGATGTAGCAGTATGGTATATTGGATTTGGTTACACCATTTCTGTGTTTCCGGGCCTATAACATCCATTAAGGTTATAAATGTGCCGAGTTCGTAGAGCACCCCAGCCGGTGTCTCATCAGCAGCCAGAGCAGCATCCAAACAAACACTAAGGATGTGGCGACAGTGGTGAAAGATACCAGCGCCCAACAGCCACAGAGCTGGCCTGTTTATCTCACTCAGGACAAATTAAACAAATGGGCCGGGCTAATGAGTTTTGCTGTGGCGCACTGTATAACAGTCTGTGTTTGTGTCCAAGCAGGGTTCATGGTGGATAGTCACTGGAAATAAGAAGCAAAGAATAATTCATAAATACATATTTTTAAAGTTAAAAGCTTTTTAGTCAGCTTCCCTCGCGTTCTTCATCAGTCAAACAGTTTTATTGTTGCACAAATCCGTAACGTCGGCGTCTCACTGAGTCAGTTAGCCGCCCGCTACACAACATAAGAGCCCCAGACTTTGAACAACCTACATTATCTTTCCTGCTATAGTCTCCTCCGTCTTATATAACTCACAAGCATGAATGCACGTCTTGCTCTGCACCTTAGCGACGACACAAACATGAAAGGTGCACTGCTGCCGTCAGTTTAGCTGCTAAGCAATAGCATATTAAACAACATGTAAACAATCATCAACAACGATGCTGTTTTGATATAACACGTAGAGTTCAGCAGACGTATATGAACTTTGTCCCCTGCCGGTGCTCAGCCTGCCAGCAGCTGTCCATCAGATACAGACACGCTGCTGCAGCTGTCTGAGACAGAGCACCTCTGATATTTTCCCAAAGACCTTTTTTTATTTTTTAATAGCAAAAAACTATTAATATACTTAAAAAAACAACTTTTTTTGATTAATTCTGTCCTCAGGTGGTGAAGAACAACTTGAATCCAACATGGAGACCCTTCCGAATCCCCCTGCAGTCTCTCTGTGGAGGAGACATGGAGAAACCCATAAAAGTATGCATATTACTTAGAATATATCTAATATTACAGCTGGAATGTGCTTAAACTGCCACTTTGAATTGCATGGCATGTTTTGGTTTGATAGCAGTGGCACTGATCATGACATGGCACAACCTTTCCTGCAGGTTCATCATGAAATCACACATGGAGTGTATTTAGTTCTGGCTTGATGATGTGAACGCGTATATATATTTTCTTAACTTCCGAAGCAAACATGTCAGGAAGGAAGCTGTTTCCAAGCGTACGGTCCAAGTGAGTTACCCAGCGCGTCACGCTGTTTGTCCTTTTTCATCTTTCACCGTCACTCGATGGGTGAAGTGTGTGAATGGAGTAGACGCCACCTCAGCAGAGTCTCCGGCCTTCAAGTTTCCTTCATTCTCAAAACGCATTTGTCTGAAACTGCACGTACTCTTCTTTTAGTCATTTTAACTGTGGAGTACTAGTACCGAGCACTAGTATTACAGAGAGATGTGTCTTCAATCTCACTTTTGCATGTTTCTGTTTCTTCTGTGTTCTACACGTCTGGGTTTTCAGTAAAGGCTCAGTTCGCTCAAATTGCACAGAAACATGTGGCCTTGCAGATCATTTAGGTTTTGCTTTACCAGCTTTTTAAAATCAGCTCGATACGACAGATGCACGGATCTCACTGTGAACACGTTATAGAGGGAATGATTTACGGCAACACGTTACGCTTCCTCTTTGTCATTTGGGCGAACTGACCTCGCATTTATGTTTTCTGTGTCAGAGATTTAACATTTTTCTTTCTTTTACCGCTTCATTACGTGTTTTCACCTGCTTCCAGGTTGATTGTTACGACTACGACAACGACGGCTCGCACGATCTTATCGGAACCTTTGAGACAACGATGACGCGCTTCCAGGAAGCCTCGCGAGCATCTCCGGTATGCACGTTGTGATTGCAGTTATGCCGTTTGGATGCAACAGACAACATTTTAACCATTATTACAACAGCCTCAACCAGTTTCTCTATTTTTAGTTTGCGTAGTTGTAACTTAAATTGGGTTTTAGTTTGGTTTTCACTCCTCTCGCTCTGACACCGACACCCCGCTGCTCTGTTTTGTCCACAGGCAGAGTTTGAATGTGTCAACAGTAAAAAGAAGCAGAAGAAGAAGGGCTACAAGAACTCTGGTGTTGTCAGCGTGAAGCTTTGCCAGGTGCACTCCTGTGTTTCCTTGTTTGTTTTTTAGCGTTTCAGAATTTGTGTTGGCACGAATTTGGGACTACATGTTCTCGACTCCCTGCTCTAGGTGGTGAGGGAGTATACCTTCCTGGATTATATCATGGGAGGCTGTCAGATCAACTTCACCGTGAGTCTCGGCTGCTCTCTTGATGCATAGTTTGTATAATTTGGTCACAACAAAGGCTGATGAAGTTGCATTTACCTGCATGTCTTACGCAGGTGGCCATTGACTTCACAGGCTCCAACGGGGACCCCAGATCTCCTCAGTCTCTGCATTACATTAGTCCTAAAGGTGTCAACGAGTACCTCTCTGCTATCTGGTCTGTGGGCAATGTCATCCAGGACTACGACAGGTACGAACATAACCGAACATAGCTTGAACTTAATAGCACTGTAGCTCATGTTTGTGCAGCTGAAATAGTTTGGATTTAACTGATTTACACAGTAGTGCTGTTTGTCTCTCACGTGCAGCGACAAGATGTTTCCAGCTTTTGGCTTCGGGGCCCAGATCCCCCCGACATGGCAGGTAAGACTTGGATTCAAATGTGGAGCTTCGAATGCAAACGATCAGCCTGCTGTTTGCATGGAGTTTGAATCCGATGGGGTTGGGGACAGGACGTGAAAGTGTGTTTTCACTCAACAGGTCTCCCACGAGTTTCCTCTCAATTTCAACCCAGCTAATCCATTTTGTGCAGGTATGTTTGCAAATCACTGTGCTGCAGGTGACGTTAGACAGACCATCAGACAGGCTGAAGTAAGGTTATGTTCTGTGTGTGTGTGTGTGTGTGTGTGCAGGCGTTGAAGGCATCGTTGAGGCCTACAGGACGTGCCTGCCCCAGGTCAAACTCTACGGTCCCACCAACTTCTCGCCCATCATCAACCACGTAGCCTGCTTCGCTCACCAGGCCCTGCAGCAGACCTCCGCCTCGGTGAGGGTTCCTCTGTTCAGCCATCACCAGTAAAATGACTGCAGGCTCACAGCTCAGCGTGCACAGACTGTACTCACTTCCTAATTCCTAATGCATGATATCAGCAGTGGAGCAGGATGATTTGATCATAGCAAGATGCAGAGCTACAGAGTTTTACCATATCGCCACAGTGACTATCTGTTAATGCTGTTTCCCAATGTCAGGCTCAGGTTATTAGATCTGTTGGATACATCTGGATCCCTCAGATGCTTTTAGGTATAATTAACTTCCTAAAGGTGGCCAGTGATGTCAGAGCTGAATGAAACATCATTGCACTTGTCACACTGACGGGTGTGACTCACTGCCAGTTACAGGCCAACAATGAAAGAGGGAAACTAACACGTGTGCTTTGATTTGACCTGAAATCATCTGATTACTGATCTGCCACCTGCGTTCCCCTCCTGAAGCAATACTTTGTCCTGCTGATCATCACCGACGGTGTGATCACGGACATGGACGAGACGCGCAGTGCCATCGTCAACGCCTCCCGCCTGCCCATGTCCATCATCATCGTTGGCGTCGGGGACGCCGACTTCAGCGCCATGGAGTTCCTGGACGGAGACGACGGCCGCCTGCGCTCTCAGACAGGCGAGCCCGCCATGCGGGACATCGTCCAGTTCGTGCCGTTCAGGCAGTTTCAAAACGTGAGTAAAGACATCAGCCGCCCTTTTCTGTCGCTCATTGCTTTACTGAGGTGATGTTTGCTGTGATTTGAGCTGAAGTTTCCTCCATGAGTTAGCTCATTACTATAAATCTGCTGCATTTCACGCTTTTCTCCAAACTTACAAATTATAACAATGTCCCCATCCAGTAAACACTCCCGAACCCAGGGATCCCCAGCCCCTCGACCGACATCTGACCTAGCACACTTTATGTGCCTTGTGTATTTATCTCTTTTCAGGCACCCAGCCAGGCTCTTGCCCAAAGCGTATTGGCCGAGTTACCACAGCAAGTGGCCTCCTTCTTCAGTTTATTAAAACTGAAACCTCCCCACGATCCCAATCCGTCATAGGGGTACCCCAAATATTTCAGTCTTAAACACCAACGCTGTCCCAGCCTTTGCATGAATCCTCACATGTAGTGCTTGTCTTTTGAATTCTCTCGTCTTCCTCGCAACTTTCTGCTTCACTAAAGACTCGCTGTCACTGCCAGGTGTGATAAATCCTGCAGCACCTTCCGTCTGAGGGTCTGAAGCGCTGGTGACAGATCTCAGAAACACTTTACATTAAAGGGAAAACTCCTCCGTAGATCAACAAAAACAATTAGCGTTAGTGATTTTCAGCTATCGTTTGGTTCGGCGGTTGTCAGATGCTGCTTGCTATCTAGCCAGATGCAGACAACCCAAAGGCGAGCACTGCTACGTCAGCAGCAAGCGGAGTGGGGAGAGAGGAGGAAGCCGTGTTGCTGCTGTAAAAGCAAAGCTCATTAATTATATTCTTCATTATGAAATGGTGGAATTTTCCTTTAATAACCATCTCCATATCCTCGACTTCCTGTTTCTCATTCCCTTCATCTAATTACAATGACATTAATAACGAACTGAATCATTAACACTTTGCAGATTATCGATTATGCCTCCGCTCTGTCTCTTTGCAAACTCCTCGTTTCACACTCCAGGCTCCCCGAGAAGCCCTGGCTAAGAGCGTGCTGGCAGAAGTGCCGAGTCAGCTGGTGGATTTTTTCAACACCATGAAGCTGACCCCACCCAACCCCACCAGCCCTGCACCAAACCCTTCGTCTGGCACCATCTAATGCTACAAAGAAGAAGCCGGACACAGACCAGTCTCATCTCACAGCGTCGTCTCCCTCCTGCTCTTTCCCAACACGACCATGCAGCTTTAAGACAACCACACCCAGAAGTCAGTATCAGAACAGAGCCAGCGGTGTTAACTTTAGCTCTTATTCAGGTAAAAACAATCATTCCTTCGTACTGAAAGACTCTAAAATAGATGAACTGCTCAATGTTTAGAAAGTATTTAGAGTTCACCTAAATTCACCTGTTTGATGGCTCCGCCTACAATTTACAGTAGCTATGCATTAGCCCGAGTTGGTAACCTCCTCTCCTATATGATGTAGCCACTAATAGCATAATTATCATGTGCATAAAGCCAAATAGGTTTGTAGCTGCTGCAAAGTACTTTGTTTCTTGTTGCACATAACGTCCCTATGCACTCTTCTATAATCTCCTTTTTTACACATTTTGCCAAACTCTGGGTTCAACCCAGAGCTGTTTGTTCTTAGTATGACTCCGAAACATTGTGCTGATAAATAGTATAAGTATATACTCACATCAGTATTATAGCCCGCTGTCACTATGTAAACTAAATGCAGCTTTGTATCCTTGTGTGCGTTTACTGCATGCTGTATCTGTTTCGTTCCTGTGGTTTTACAGTGAAAGCTACAGTACGTGTATGTGACGCATCACGTCTTGCCCCTGCTTCAGCTGGCAGAAACGGGTAATGTGCCTTCGCGTTTGCTAATAAAGCGCCTCTTATTTGATTTGAACACTTATTTAAAGCGATCCTGCAGCTTTTTGTTCATTAAAGGGTTTTTTATGTTTATTGAAATGACCAAAAGACACAACATGTGACCGACGTGTAGAAATACGTGAACACTGCAGTGCTTTCATGGAGTTAGTTAGCTCTTAGCATGTGGCTCTTGTACTTTAACAGTGAATTACAGGCTTATGTTGCCACCTATTGGCAGGACAAGTGTAAAACAGCATTTTGAGACAAATATTACTGTATTACAGTAACTAGACATCATCAGAGATGACATTTAGTGAAATATCCAGTGATTTAGCTTCAATACTGATCATATTTCACATAGGAACATGATAAAAGCAACACTTTATACTGTGTTAATAAGGTTTTTGGACACTGGGACAAAGATTTTCAGCCTTTGATGCAAAACAGATTGTCAGTGACCACAAAACAAAAACTCTTTATTGTGTAAAAGGGTACAAAGATGCAGCGCGTTCACCGATATCTATCTCAGCAATGTACAGAGTGACGGTGTTTGTCGTGACATCGCCCCGGTGCACTGAACATACCCGGTTCATCTCAAACTACTGACCTGAGCACAGGCACTTTTTACGTTTGTCTGTTCTCTTCACGGAGTCGCTTCACGTTCCTCTGCCTCCTGAAAAAAGATGGTTCAGTCTGTGGATCCAGCGTGCGGTTTGACAGATGTGTTTTCATCAATACTGAAGGTTTCAGTCTACCTGCGTCACCTCTAATGTGAGGGCGGCTGAGCTACGAACCTACTGTGAAACCTTCTCTTCCTCGTTTGGTGAACAGGTCCTTAGGCTTTGACTTCTACCTTCACAAAAGCAGCCAGTGATGCTTGTCAGACATCATCCGTCTGCAGCTCGGCTCTGCTCGTGTGTCAGACGAATGGAGGTTCGGCCTGACCCTGGTTTGCGGTTACATGCGGTGGATGTTCTCGTGGTCCATGAACTGCTTGAGGTTCTGCAGGTTGTCCCACCACTTGAAGAGGAAGGTCTCCGCGATGAGTCTGAACCAGGGCGTGATCTCCAGCTCCTTGCGCTTGGCCTTCTCCAACATCTGCTTCAGCTCCTCTTTGCTCACGTAGCAGTGGCTTTTGATCTCGTTGGGGTCTGGACTCAACTCCACATTCTGCGGAGAGACGAGACGTTGTTATTACACAACTGCACATTAATGTGTAATCGATTTCACAAATGAATCGTTCAGTTTTGTCTATGAAGTGTCACCAAGTGTTTCCCAAACCCCAGGACGACGTCCTCAAATGAATCCTTTTACCCAGAAGACAAAGATACTGAGCTTAGCATCATTAAAGAATAAAGAAACTAGAAAATATGCACATTAAATGAGCTGAAATCAGATCATTTGGACTTTTTCTTTACAGAATGAGTCACACCAGTTATTGGAATATTTGCCAATTAATATAACAATCAATACATCCATCTTTGCTGTTTGGGGGGTTTGTATCAGTAGGTACAGGGTTCAATCACAAACACTAAGTCACACAGAGCAGTTTAATGGGTTCGGCTTTAACACAGAGCACCTTTCTGTATCTCGTGTCTTAGAAAACTGGATTTTCAGAGTGTGACTGTGCTGCTGAGCTGATTCAGATTTAAAAACAGGTTCTTCTGCTTTATCGACTGCAGCAGATAAATCTGTTGTCGGCTGGAGATGTGCAGCACAAGTTTTGCATCATCAGACTAAGATACACAGTGTACAGTACAGAGGCAACTCGATCAACTTCTGTGTCTGTTTCTTAGCAACCGAGGCTACTTTTCACGTCCAAACAAGCTAAATAACTTTGTAACTGTTGGCAAGTTGGGGATGCTCTTTTGGAAAACGTGATTAGCAGAGTAATTTCTGCATTTTGACTTTTTGTTGGTTGTGTAAAAGCAAAATATAAGCAGACATACGGATTAAAACTAAAAGTCAGGGCAGGTTACAGTTAGTCTAAAGTTTTAAAGTTGTTTATGTTCAATGTGTATGATGTGACGTTAGAGCGCCACCTTCTGCATGAAGAGGATGTAGTCGATCTCGTGTTCTCCCCACACACCGTCGGACTGGGCCTTGTAGTGGATCCTGGTCAGATACGTCATTTCATCCGGCGTCACCTGAGGAGCAACGAGGAAGCTCAGAGGTGAGGAAAGACTCTGCACAGTCCACACACACACACGCACGCACGCACACACACTCTGTACCTGTTCCATGGGGATACCCAGTTCAGCTTTGAGGCGCCTCTGTGCAGCTCTCCTCACTCCTATCGCGTCCTTCTCCTCCAGCTCACTGTCTGTGTGTAAAGGATGACTGCAGCATGTGTTTGTAAAACAGCCTGCGCGCGCGCACACACACACACACACACACACACACAGGGTCTGGTCAGTTTATTGGTGCATTTCCTTACATGCAGTCAGAAGCAATGCATCAGCTTTGCACCTTGCACCAGATTATGCACCGTTTAACCAGCAAAAGTGGAGTTTGACTGGCTCTGAATGCACTTTCCTCTGCACTTTAGACCAGAGCTCCGTGTGTATCCCACCTGACACCAGGAGTGTTTGGGACAGCGGTTAAACTGGGAGGTTTGGGGATTCGTAACCAACCTGGAAAAGTGATTTTGGCGTCAGATCTCTGTTGTAGGAGCAGCTTCTCCTCGCTGTTGAAAATGAAGACGCTGAAAGCTCTGTGTAATAAACCTGTTGAAACAAACAGTTGCCCATGAGTACAAATGTGAAATACATAAGATGTGTGCTGAAGGCGCGCACAGCTCAGCATGGCAGACCTTTGTCGATGTTGGAGTTGAGGTGGCAGTTTTTCTTGGTGTCCGCTCCGATCTTGCGGTCGTTCTCGTCGATGAGGATGCACATCTCGGCCAGCAGCTGCACCTGCTTCTCGTCCAGGTGATCCGTGGTGATCTCGGGCATTTTGACGGCAGACTGCAGGTGTCTCGCCTCACTGCAGGACAGGAGAGGAGGAGCAGCAGACACACAGCGCTCGACAAATTAGTGTAGGTAGTATTTCTCTTAAAAATCCTGCTGTTTACGAGCCGGAGCTTCCACGTTTTCAGTAGATTGAGGTAAAAAACAAAATGCTAGAAAAACTTTTAAGTGCAGCATTTTACCACAATGAAGAATTTACTTTGACACTCTGGTACGAAAACTGACATCATGCGTGTGCATTTGCTCATCTGCAGTATTATTCTATCATACTAGAGTCTAAAATATATGCATTTTACCTTTATAGTTGGAAGTTTTGTGTCTGAAACCATAATAAAGTGTAAATTAAACATATTAAACGTCCAAACATACAGAATAAACCCAAAGATATCAATGAACACGTATATATAGTTATTAACAGCCTGTTTCTAATGGCCTTGGATTACGATTTAAATTATGTGCATGTTCCACTACTTTTGTATTTAAAGCCGCCTTCTTTAGTTGATTTGAGCCGAATTGAAGAAGCTACACTCAGGCGTTGACTGGATGTTTTTACAGTGGGTACTTTAACCAACACACGCAGCCACATCAAATATAAGCTTTTCTTTTATAGAGTTCGGCGTGCGTCGCTCTGTGACACAGCTCTGCTATCAATAGCACAGACGCCAGCACTCAGCTTACGGCCAATAGGCTTAACTTCAGCCGTGCTGTCTTAAAGCGCGGCCCGCAGCGGCTGCAGAGACCTGCGGAGAGGTAAGCTCACCTGGATATCGCTCTGCGGCAGGCGGTGACGGGTGAGCAGGTCGGTGTTCTGCGCCACGGTGCAGCGGCTCTTCCAGGTACGTTTGATTTCAGCACTGACGCTCCCTCGCAGGACACCATCCGGAGCGCCGCCCACAAACCCCGCACCATCGCCTGACCAAAACAGAAATCCAATCACAAGGGCTGACGGTGTGGCTGTTGGTAAAGAGCGGAGAGGAGTTTAGCCAATCAGGATCGGAAGATTACACCTGGAGACTGAGGATGAACCTTAGCGCTAATATGACCATACATTCAGTTAGTTACACATAGATTAAGTGTTTTTATCCAATTAAACTCTTGCGCACACATTATTCGTACCGTTAATTGTAGGTTGTTGTAATTATGTAATTACTGTTAACTGATTTCCCACCACCATTAAAAACCCAATGTACAATCTATTAAAACTGTAGTTATTTAAATATTAAGTCAGTTTACGGATAAATTAACTGACAGTAAACTGAACATCTAGAGCAGCTAAATACTACCGGCATTATAATATATTAATATAATAGAATATGTTGCTGAAATGTGCAATTCTGCATGAATGGTACTTTGATTTTCGTGCTTTAAGTATATTTTAAAGTCAATACTTTTGTACTTTTTCTTCCACCTCTGGTAAAAATACTCAATTACAAGTAAAAGTCCTGCATGTGTGCTACTCAAGTAAAAGTGTGCAAGTGTTTACTTTAAGTCAAAGGTAAATTTATTGGATCGCTATTGTGAGCTTTGTGCTATAATATATTGCTATCTGATGCATTAACAATAAAAACATACAGTGGGAAATAATAGGCGTATTGTTCCGCTCCAGCAGGCTCCACCACACATTTTCCGTCACACACTGAGTGTCAACACGCCATCAGACCACTGCACAGCACAGCCCGCACCACCCAGGCCCGACAACATAAGTATGCATTGTCTGCTACATTTATAAGACACAGAGAAACGGATAAAGGGTTGAGTTACTTACAAAAGAATTTCCTTGTTCCGGGTTGATAAACCGCTTATTTAGACGTATTTTGCGTTTGTTTACGACAATAATTTAGAGCCGCATACTGTGCTCGAACGAGCTAGCCCGCACTACCTCCTTCTGAGGTAGCGGCTTCTAATTGGATGCCGTAGTGTCGGCGTGCCAGCCCATTGGCTGACAAAGTGCAAACAGAAGCCACGTGATGCGGAAGTCGGCAATAAAATACGTGATGTGTCAAAAAATTTTGATTACACTGATACTTGTTAAACCGTGACACATCGTAACTGTCACTGTCGTACGTTGACAGCATGTTGTAAATTGCAAACTGACAGGTGACGTCATTTAGTCTAAAAGGCTGTAGCCAATCCATGATGTCGTTCAGCTGCCGCGTTACAACGCAATGAAGATGCTGTGTTGCTAGCTAGCGTGTGGCTAATTACGTTGCTAGAGCTCAATGCTAGGTATGAATGCATAGAGGCAGTGACAGCGGTGAGTGACCTTCCAGTTCCGTATCATATTGTACCAGAATTATATGTGTGGTGGTTTGCAGGTCATTAACCTGAAGTCGGATATTAATTATGCGAGTCGAATAGACCGTTTTGATTTGCTTTGCGTAGTTAGTGGACATAATGTTAAATACATTCACGTGTGTTGTGGCGCGTGTCCTGCGTCACGCTTCAGCGTTAAAAGCTCGTAAATGTTGACAAACGCAGCTGAAGCACGCTCACGCATGAAATCACATTGCAGAAGTCTATTACAGCATTTTGCTTTGACAAAACTGCATTTTCACCCGACTGATGATAATTTAAGACATCTACAATAACGTTTTTACTTGTAGAGACTATATTTCAAGATACCTCACTTTAGTTCCTTAATTGTACTTATCAAAATTAAATTTGAGAGAGAAATTAAATTACGGTTTTAACCTCTTATTTAGGCTTAATATCTATTGCAGATAAATTCAACTCCTGGTCGAAATAACGATAACATCCCTCATATCCACAACGTCATCCCTAACAGGGGCCTGTGACGTTATTTTTGCCACTCACGTGTTGTATTATATAAAAAAGTAATTGTACAAAACTTAAAATAAAAATATTTGATTTCCTAACAGGAAAAAGAATCCGGCTTCAGATCTACAAAACAGTCTTTACTACTCAAAAATTCTATTTTAGACATTAAAAAAACATTTAAATTATCTTCAGTCCAACTCTGAATATCCCAAAATGCATTGTGACTAGTAAAAATGTCATCCTGGATATCCACAACAGTTACACAAATCTCCACCATTGTATTTTTACCTAATAAAGCTGCAGTTGTACATATAATGACAGTATAAATGTGTATTAAACCGGTTTAAATACCAAGCCGTCACAGCGATAGCACAAACATGTATAGGCCTGAAATGATTCTTAGCATGTAAAGGCCAGGACACTGTTTATCATAGCAAATGACTTGAGAGCTGTCAGGTTTCAGATAGTAGCATCAGATGACATTCAGATTACAGAGGAATGCTTGTTTATTTAACACAATCTTCAGTCTAACTCTGTTTATTTAACACAATGCCTAGTTTAATTATTTTTATAGTTTTAATCTAAGCGCAGCAGCATTTAGTGACTGGACCTGCAGTGTGGAATATGTTGTTTTCAGGACAAGATTGCACTGATAAGAACCAAAATATATGAATTTTCTTGTTGCATTAGTTTGGATCTTGAACAGTTCCCGTAATGACTGTGAAGCTGAACTTCCTTTTTACCTGCAGGCAGGTGGTGATAAGAGACCGACCTAATCCAGGCACCAGCCAGCGAGCGAGTCTGGCCTTTTGTTTACCTGATCCGCAGGTAAAGAGGTGAGCAAGGGGGCAGGGCCACCCACGAGGTAGGAGGGATGCCCGTGGAGGGCGGAAGCAGCAGCGGCTCTGCCTCGGCTGCCCGTCACCCCAAGCAGAAGCGCAAGGCTCACAGTTTATCTATCCGGCGCACCAACAGCACAGAGGAGAGGCCGCCAGGCATCCAGAGAGGAGACATGCTGGAGGGACAGGTGAGGGACAGGTGTTTTCACTCACATACAGTCCCACTCAGCTGCAGACTAGCATTTAGCTGAACATGTAACACACGGCAGACGTTACCCACAGAGGTTGTCATTAACGTTCCTGCTGATCTTTAAAAGCTGCTGTTTCACCGTCAGTTGTGTCGCGAGCTTGTTTTTCTCTCAGTCTGCAGAGTTTCAGCACCAGCCGGTCGAGCGGCATTGCTTTTCTGTTTTTTAACTGGTGTTGCAACATCAGCAGCTCCACGCTACGATGTGCTAATGACATGCAGCTTCTCCCACAGGGCAGATGTGTTTCTTCTTCATGCATCTTCAGGACCTTACTCACTCTAGTCTCTCAAAAGCTTTTAATAAACTGCCTGGTGTTGCTGCTGGTTACTTATTTAATGTAGTTAAAACAAAAGGAACCAGTGTGATCAGGTTGGTGATTAACTAGGTTATTTAATGTGCAGCTACAATTGATTGGTTGTGTCCAGAAGGCGAGGACCGTTGATCTTTTCCATGAGCAGGAGTTTCCCTGATGCAAACCAGCGGCAGTGAACTGATGTTTTCTGTTTGATTAAGAACATCCTGGTTGTTGAGTTTTGGGAGTTGGCTGCAGAGTGACTCCTTATTTGATCTCTTGTGTCTCTGGTTGGTGCCGCCGTGCATTTCCTGTATGGAGCTGGTGAATGAGTATGGTGTATTCAGCCCAGAATGATGTGCATCGCAGCCTTCGCCGCGGCCCAGCGCTCACTTTCTCCGCTTGACGACGTCCTTGAATTATCAGCCACTAAAACTCGAGCTCGGCTTGCACCGACCTGTTGTCTCATCAAGTTTTAATACAGGCCGCTTGTCCAGGTCTGATTAGCCTTTTCACCAGGCCTTTTTGTCTATTGCCAAGATACGCCGGCGCTGTTTGTGTACCTAATCTAACCTCCCATAGCGCGCGCACACACACACACACACACACAGCTTTAAACCCATATGCAGCACACAGAGTGTCACTCTCAATGCTGTCGTTATTAGCCCGCAGTACGCCGCAGGTTTAAGTGCCACGACTAAGCAGCTTTGAATTCATGAGGGCCCGCCTGTTGTTTGCTAATTCACAAAGTGTGTTGACATGTGGCGCTGACAGAGCGGTCAGGTGGTTAACGTCGCTGCGGCGAGCTGTCGGGTTCCGAACGCGCACCAGGAGACAGAGTGGCGGTCAGGTGTTCGGTCTCCTCGTCTTTCATACGGCCCGGAGAGATGAAGGGCTGGCGCTCTCGAGGCGAGCTGTCAGCTGCAGCCTCGTGAACGCATTGTTTTCCTTTGTGCGTCCCCGTCTGGTGCAGACCGGTGGTCGGCTGACTCCCAGGAGTTCAACATGGAGGTAAGGTCAGTGGGAGTGAGCTGGGCCGGTTGGACTCCGGCTCTTCTCGGTGGTGAAATCACCTGTTTGTAGGTTGTGGTTGTGTTTCCCAAGATGCAGCTGAGTTTTGGAGTGGTGGCTGATTAGATCAGGTAAACACACAGGCGGTGTTTCACATGAGATAAGTGTGTGCTTTGATTTGTTTAAGTGTGTGTTTTATGAGTCACCTAAAGGCCTCTGTCATGTCACATGTACATGTGTCACTGCAAAGTGTATTTGTTCACATTTTATGGTTTTGGTGTTTAAATGCTTGAACACATTCATCTGTAAACTGTTGTAAAATGCTCTGAAAGGTCAGATTTTGGAAACACAACACACTGTTTTTATATTATTCTGATAAAAAGAGAATACCACACTTGTGAGGACCTGGCGCAGCAGCTTAACCCCTTGTATTCCAGCCTGGATGTCAGATCACTGTGTATGTTATTGCCTCTGTTTGTCCAGGACTCCAAGCTGCCGCTCGCCTTAAGGAGCAATCTCCTCGACCTGTTCGGCCAGATTGAGCGCGAGTTTGAGAACCTCTACATAGAAAACATCGAACGTGAGTGACGGAGGAGAGCGTTTCCGGCGCGTACCTTCCTGTATCGACCTCCAGGTGTTGTTGACCAACCGATGTTTGCTTTGCAGTGCGCCGGGAGATCGACTCTCTGAACGAGCGGCTGAGCGGAGACGGACAGACGCTCGAGGGAGGAGACCCCAGCAAGGGAGCTCTGAAAACAAAAGGTGCAGTGTTTCCTCCGTGCTGTGATGGAAATCGTTTTGTGTCCATCTGTTGGAGCTAAAACACCGGCTGTGGACGTGCAGCCCCTTCAAAAACACCCAAACTACCCCTTTACATCACACGGCTCCATCGCCGCTCGCCACAGGGCGCCGATTCCTCTGCAGCCGTGCAGACGACACTCACAGCTCATAACGCGTGCCCCTTTGGTCCCTTTGAAGCTCACACAGTGTCCTCTGTCTCACAGCCAGCCACAGCACCAGTCAACTGTCACAGAAGCTGAAGACGACCTACAAAGCCTCCACCAGCAAGGTGCGTGAGCCCGGGATTGATTATGTTATAATTAAGGCTTTGAGGGTAAACATGTTCAACTGTGACTTAAATAACATTGACAAGTGTTTTTTGCAGAGCTGATGCATTGATGTTAAGATATTTGGACTGACGTGGGTTAAAAAGCTGATTACATTTGATTTTCAGTCGGTTTGCCTCAGTGACGCCTCCTTTTTGACCTTTTCTCCCTTTTTTTAATCTTTCTGCCGACGTAGCGCTTGTACACTTTCCACGGCAAAATAGGTGGACCTCGCAACTTCAGTGTGGCCACATGGGAGTTGTGGGGAGGAGATTCATGGGTAACTTCCTGAATGCTCTGTTTGTCACTAAGCATCGTGGGAGTGGGAGTGGGGGTGGGGGGGGGTCTGAGTCTGTTTTAACTCCGGTCCGACCTTGACTCCTCATCTCTTCTCAGCTCTGCAGCCTGCGGCGAGTCGTGCGGGGTGAGCGGCTGCGTTTACGAGCAAAAACAAACACGTTTATTGGAAGAATTTGCTTTGCTTTTATGAAACTTAACTTATTATTTATAATTTTACACCTGTAGAGCTGAGCCTTAATAACTGTGGCCGACCACTTGTGTCCCACTTGGACGGATCGGCCTCAAACTGTGATCTGAAGCTGGTTCTTCAAACAGGAGAAGTTGGGAAACATGCTTTCTTGCCAAGATTAAGACAGAAAGACTGAGGCTCCTCTCATGTCTGTATGCTAACTAGCTTAGCTTAGCTCAACACTGGAAGCTTTCGCAGGTTAGAGGCTCCTCTGACGCTCACTAATTAACACCTTAAACCTAGCGTTAAATCAAAGTTCGCCAGCAACTTGTAGTCACCGCTGGTTGCCTGGCAACAGCAGGAAATGATCAGGAAGTTACTTTTTTATTTGCATGGATTAAACAAAGTGTAACAGGGCAATTTTAAGACTTTACGCTAAGCTAATCGGTGGCCAGCTTAGCTTTGTGTTAGCTACATGGTGTTTTAGTGCTGTGCAGTGCACCAATCAGAAGATCGGCGGCTCGATCCCCAGCTTCCTGCAGACCTGAAGTCGGAGTGAAACCCAGATTATTGCAGAAACTGCTGAACATCGGTTCACCGAGTTGTTAGCATGCAAGCTAAGCATGCCAGCCCATCAGTGTGTGAGTGTGTGCAAGAGTGGCAAGAAAGCAGTCGTTTCCCAACATGTGGAACCATAATGCACATTGTTTGCACATGTCAGTGCGATTGTGAACGCTGCGAATGACTCTGAGTCTCAGACGCATCATTTCAAAGTTATTAAGCCGTGCTTTGGAAAACATCTCCGCCTTTGAACGTCTCTTCCCGCATTTCTTCATTTAACAGCCGCAGCCTGAGCTGGATGAAGAGTGGTTGAGAGTTAGACAAGAGGAATCACAGGATCAAGGGAGGACTTGTTAGATTAACCTCCTGACAGAACTAGCTCCTGTTTAATAAACAGCTAACCCTCCGTCTGGCTACACGACTGACGGGACTTGAAACTAATGATCTGCACTAACTCCATCTCCAGTTCTACTTCCTGTTCCTCCTGATGCTCGCCGCCGTCTCATTGACATGAAGCAAGTTGAGACTGTGTTGTTCTGTAATGTCAACGTAAACACAGACACGTGGCCCGACACCAGACGCTTCGCTGCTGCCGACGATCTGCAAGCTTCTCGCTGCGGTCAGGCCGCCCGCTCGCTGCAGCGTGCTCAGCGCCGGCCGTGAGCTAAAGGCCACGTGTAACCAGACCTCTAAGATATTTTTAGAGGTGCGCCACCACGTGTGTGATACTGGTCTTGATATTAAGACGCTGGTGAGACAGCGTGAAGCCGTTAATCTTTATAGCAGAGGCAGAATCATCCTCCAGACACCAATTTATCAAAGCAGTGACACAAGCAGAATACAAGAAGAAACAGCAATAATGTTCGAATATTAACATTAATGGTGTGATTTTAAAGGAGTTCAGTGTTTTCAGCCGTTTAAATGGTTTCTGGCTTCATCAGACTGTGAATGTGAAGCAGTCGGGTTGAAAATCAGACTCCTGCAGATCTGCTGGAAGTCGGTTTACGTCTCCGTCAGAGCTGCGAGCGAGTCGATGCTCCAGGATCCCAGGGTCTTGCTGAGGAGTGAGCGTGGGAGGGCAGGTGTGGTGCCGGACGGCTGTGGTGGAGGTTTAACTCGATTAATGAATGATTGTTTTAGCTTTTAGTTTATATGAAGCGCAGCTGTCCTCTAAATGCCTCAAATGCAAATTATTGGCAGATGCTACAATTTACCGATGATCCTAAACGCCTCATATGCAGGTTGCAACTTGTAGTGTTTCTGCTGCAGTTTGTTTGGCTGCATTCGAGCGTCCACAGCTCTCTGCCTCGTTCAGCGACTTTCTCGTCAGCCCCACGGTCGGTTCGCACATTCTTCATGCACGACAGTTTAAACCAGACGTGCTGAGTGAACACGACGTGGTGTGTGTTGTTACCATGTCGCACACGTTGGGTGAAGTATTAAACAAGTTAAGCAACATTAGGCAGATTAAGCTCGAGAGTTTCTGAATGTTTAAATATATTTTCGGTTTACTGTCAAACTCTCGATGTCCCCTCTCACCTGCGGGCACCTGGGAGTTAGTTTAGGTCGTTAGTTTCCTCCTTCGGCGGCTGGACTCAGACACCTGAAGGCAGCTCCGTCTAAAAGAGCTGGTTGAGGTGGTTCGGGCACCTCGTCGTGACGCATCCCGGTCGCCTCCCCTTGGAGGTTTTTCCGGGCATGTCTAACTGGGAGACCCCGGGGTGAACCCAGAACATGCTGGAGATGCTTCTGTGATGCGGTGACGCTTCAGGAGGAGCTGGAAAACATAGCTAAACGCTTGCTACCACCGTGAACCAGCACTGCAAAAGCCAAAGTACGCTGGACTGATGGATTTCTAGTCATCAGCAGCGGATAAACACACGACAGACCCACAAACTGTCTGCATGACTTATCGTTGTATCTTTTATTCTTTAAAAAAAAACTGTTATGAATGTGTGAAACTCTGTTAAAAGTAGAGGAGGGAAGAAAGAAAGGAGCCGAAACACAGAGGAGACGCGGAGATGACAACACGTTGCATTTCTAATTAACTGGACTAATTAAAACCGCGCGTGCAGTTAAATCGCAGCTATAATTGACGTCAGTCTGTGGTAAACATGTTTGTTTTAAATCCAAAGCGGACGTGTAATTGTTTATTTTGTCTCTGACATAATTAACATCTGATCTAAAAAAACCCAAACAGTTTTAGTCACATGTCCCTCGCAGGATCCCGTAGGAACAGCAGGTCTTTGTGACACCAGGAAGTGAAGGAGAGTTAATCCCAGAGGAGGTTGGCTGTAATCTCACCCACTGAGCCTGTTTGCCTGTTAATCAGAGCGCAACAATGAACTATTACGATTGGAAGCTTTTGTTGCTGGTGCGTTTGTCCCCGCGCTGCAGTGAGGCTTGCAGGTTGAGTCGGGCACATCGGCGTCGGTGCACCTGTAGTCACTTCAGCTTAACTCTGCATCTAACTAAAGCGATGCTGCGTCTGGAGGAGGAGCGCTCATCTGTGTCCTCTTCTCCCCATCACACCCACCTCTCCTCCCCTTCCTGCTCAGATTGTGTCCAGTTTTAAAGCCACCACAGGGTCCCGGGCTTTGTGCCAGCTGCTCAAGGAGTACGTGGGCCACCGGGACGGGATCTGGGACCTGAGCGTCTCCAGGACTCAGCCTGTGGTCCTGGGCACCGCCTCTGCAGGTACAGAGTCGCTTTACTGCTTAGACATGTCAGTCAGTGCATGATTGTTCTAAATGCAGCCTATTTCCTGTTCCTGCAAAGTGACTTCATGTTGTTCGCTCCTGCTCTCCTGTCACAGATCACTCAGCTCTGCTGTGGAGCATAGAGACTGGGAAATGTCTGCTGCGGTACGCCGGACATGCAGGATCAGGTGAGAAACTTCAGTGTTCCGCATGCCACTCTTAGAAAAGCTGCAGTCATGTGACGTGGTGCAGCAGCGTGGGATGCTGGGAGTTGTTGTCTTCCTGTCAGCTGGGATTCCTTCAGTGTTGATGGTTCAGGAGGTTTTTACTGGGAGCTGAATTCTCCACAGAGGTCTCCTCCTCTCCAAAACAAACAGAGCCGCTGATTCAAACCCAGAGAAACACTGAATAAAGCAGTTCCACCTTAAAAACCACTGTTTCTCCCACGCTGTCGGCCGCACACGGGACGTCCTGGAGGGGCGGCGAGCCGAGCTGCTGCTAACGTTTGCTCAGCTTGTTTCTCTGATAACTTCAGATCCAGACGTCCGACGACTGAAACCCTTCATCTGACACGTTTTATCTCTTTTAAACAGAAACAACCTCCTGAATCTGCTTCTCTGATTCAAGCAAAGTTCGGGTTTTGTGTGAATCTCGTCTGTGCATCAGAGCAGCGTGTTTTTATGACCTAAATGACCAAAATGCAGCCCTCCATGTTAACCTGCCGTCCCTCTCCACCCCCTCAGGAGGCTGCTAATGAACCTGGACCTATAACCTATAAATTACTGAGTTCGTTCAAGTCTTTATTTCATCCAGAGCAGCCGTGGAAACTCACAGAGCGGCTGCGTGTGATGTAAAGACGAGACGAGAGCCAACAAGATGAGTAACCTGACGTGTTGTGCTCTAAAAACTGAAAACAGCTCAAAAACAAGAAGAGACAGACTTTTAACGCCTGTTCTTCTCAGTTTAAAACCAGTTTGTCTCATATTTGAGCTCTAATTCAAACCGTTTCCTCTTGGATCTTGATGTCTCAGAGCTTTGGGGGTGGCGTTTCGTGGAGGGGGCATTGCAGTTGTCTGTTAAAAACGATGAAATCGCATCCCGCCTGCGCTCCGCAACATCCCTCGCTTCCCATCCACCTTCCATCCCGTCTGCGCTCGCCACAGAAACCAGATTTGCAGATTTATTTTGAGAGATAATAAATATAAGGCGTGTCTGAACGGCAATATTGTATCTAAGAGTGTACATATGTAAACAAAATGTATAAAAGACGTCGACAAAAGATGTGACAGAGATCCCGAAAAGTCTAATTATCCTGTAAATTTGAAGTATATGAAGGAAATTGCTGCTAAGGTCTGTAAATTGCACTTCAGTAACAAATAAAAAGTGAATGTTTGTACTGTATATGTGAATAAAAACACAAAATCTTGTAATTTTACTTTGTCTTGATAGTTTTTTTTTGTGACAAGTGCAGAAAAAGATCAAATAATGAGGGGACGCCGGGCTTCGTGCAGCTCTGTGCCCGGCCGGGCCCTCAGGAGCATCCAGACACATATTAAAGAGGCCTGCTCCTGTCGCTCTCGCTCTCTCTCTCTATCCCAGGGGAAATCCACGGGGAAATGGTTATCTCTGTTAGGCTCGGTGGCAGGTGTCATACAGACCAGCCACCAAATTAGCCTGGAGGAAGAATGAAGCGAGGAGGAGGAGGAGGAGGAGCGAGGTGTGCCTCCTCAGCAGCATCCACCCTCCCTCACTCCCCTGAGGCCACAGAGTCGACTGTGTGCTCGACAATAAACATCATAATTGACAATTTGCTCCAGTGGCTGGTCACGGCCGGCTCTAATCTAATGGACGAGGACAGAGGAGGAGAAACTCCACACAATATTCTTTCTCTGGGCGTCACGCTGCTTCCCGGTGAAACCCGGGAGCCACGACACGTCGAGGATGACGCCGTTTCACCATGTAGGCTCAGGCCGACGCATGGCACACGGCTCAGAGCGGGACGATAGGCGACAAGCGGTCCTGCAGCCTCCAGAAGAGGCATTTTGTAAATCATCCAGAAGGGCTTCGGCCTTTTGTTTGTTTGCTTTGGTATTAAACAGCCTTCACGGTGCAAAAGACAGTAAACATGGCTGCAGCGGGCCCACTGAGGCGCAGAGCTGCCACAAGAGGTAAAGAAGTGGCTGAGGAGACCTGAAAGCACCACAGACAGACACACAACAACAACTACAGAGTGACACAAAACTAGGGAAAAAAGAGATAAATGACCAACAAAAGACAAAAAAAAAGCCAAAGGAGAGAAAATAATGACAAAAACAGACATAAAACTTTTAGAATTAGGAAAAAAACAATTAAAAGGAGAACACAGAAACATCTACAAAATGACATGAAACTAGAAAAAGGAGATGCAAAACAAACAAAGAGACACAAAACTATTAAAAAGAGACAGAAAACTGACTGGGGAGAAAAAAATGACCAAGAGGAGACCAGAAAAATCACAAAAAGGCATAAAATCACAAGAAAATCCCACGAAACCAGAGAAAAAAGGAGATAAATCAACCACAAAGAGATGCAGACCAACCAACCAGGCCCAGAAAAACCAAGACGAGACATCAAACATCTACAAAGTTTAACGTTTGTTCTCCGCTGAAGCACGATGAGCAAACACTTGTGCACAGTCAGCATCTCAGGTGCAAACACACCTGTGCACAGGTGAGGCTGCAGAGCAGGCGGAGCGCTGTGATGCTTCAGAGGATCCCCTCTGAATGAAGCAGCAGCCGCAGCCGACTGTAAACGCACCTTTAACACCGTCATTTGAGACGTCATCAGTTTATTGATCGTAACCCTGTCAATTCACAAAAAAACTGCAAAATTGCAGCAGAACTTTTAATTTCACGCCTCACGTCCTCACAGGTGCGGCTGCAACAGTGAAAAGCTAAGCGAGCAATAACGTTTCAGGATTTACACTCTATAAATACATTGATTCATTCATTATCAGTCACATTCACATCCACGCCGACGCCTCCTTTCAGACTCCTGAAACTGGGACGGTCACACCCTGCAGAGGTTACCGGACGACCTCCTCAGGTGAAGGCGACCGAACAGAGGAGCCGCGCTTCATGTGAGAAGACGCTCCTGAGCTTTTCCTCCAGTGACAAGACAAAATATCTAAACTGAAGCAGATAAATATATATTTGTGTTTTACACTATATAAATGTTTTAGTTCTTTAATTATAAATATTTAACCCAAATCTCAGAGCTTTCAGCAGATTTGCACTGATTTTTTTACCCATTTGCCTCGATTCAAACTACTGCTCACTGAACGTAACCACAGATTACTTCAGTGGGGCAGACATGCAACACTGGGCCTCAGCAGGCATCTTGATTCAGACTGTATTTACTGACTTAACTTACATTCACAGTGTCATTATGAAGAAAATTGAGAAGGAGAGTTATTCATTTTGCAAAGTCAAATCAATAAGTACAGAAATGCATCGGATTTCATGGCTTACAATTACAGCTCGTCACATTCACCAGCTTTTTGTGAAATAAAATGAATTTTAAAGACACATTTTCAGATTATTTTACTATTATTGGACTTTGTTGAAAGTGAAAGTTGTGATATTTGTTAGAAGACCTGCAACTCTGCACGAGTTTACCGATCCAGAAGATCAGTACTGTGTGAGGAACACGTCTGTGAACCTGACCTGACCAGTTTTAAACACCATTTACGTATTTATTCGAACTTTGAGCGATCACGTCAGTTCCGGTCGCAGCCTGCATCGCGCCGACACACCTCCGGCTTCCTCGCTCGTTAGCACGGGGCTTTATTCCAAACTGCTGCTGGATCCAGGCGCAGATGAAGGAAGTGTGAGGGAGAAAGGACAAAGGAGGAGACGCAGAGCGGAAAAAGGAAGTCACACATTTTTATTGGAAAGTGTCAGAGAGCACGTACCCGTCACAATAAAGTATGCAAAGTAGATCACATAATGAAGCTGGGGCTGAATGTGATTCGCTACAGTGACGCGAAGCCTCTCCACGTTTTAATAATTTAATATATCAATCCAGAAATCACATTTCCTCAGAGTCAGAAACGGTGCGGGCTGCGAGTCGGACTTTTTAAACCTGCAGATTGAGATGACTCTGATATCAGCGAGCGGGGAGACATCGAGCGCCGCTGAATGAGAAACGCCGTCTGCGCCGCAGCCCGCACACAATTAGTCACTAAAGAAGCACGAGGGAAAGTGCATCGATGCTCGTGTGGATAAGGCTAATGCACCATTGTCAACGTAAGGCATTTAAATAAAGTTTATTACATTTTTTCCCTCCCGACTCTATTGTTGGGAGAAACTGCGGCGCGGCCCGAAGCCGCGCTCGCCTACGTACACTGAGCTACGACAGTCACACATAAGGTCGTCGTCCCACGGGAGTTACAGCACTGTGATAAGTTAAACATCAGAAAACTACAGCATGACGTCATGTTCAGGATATTGCACACGTGTAACAGGGTCCGAGCCCGGCTCTGGTCTGGATCCACAGAACCGGGCGTCACTCTGAGCACCAGGGGCCGAGAGGAGGAGCCGGGTTATTGCTTCTGTGTGACTCTCAAACAAGAAGGTGCAGCGGGTCGTGCAAGGGGCGCAATGCAACGATGGCTGAAAGCGGCGACGCCTACGCCTGCAACAAACGAGTATCAGCCTGTCGTTATTGCTGCGCTCGTGAGACTGAGACCCGGCTCCAAACGCAGAGCGACGCCGCGCCGCACTTGAAATATCGAAATATGGCGGCGTGTGATGCGAACTGAGAACATCGAACAGGCGAGGGATCGAACCTGAAGCCGTGAGAGCAGCAGATCCGTGCGATACTGAAACATTTTAAGACAACGACGAGCGACGCCGGCAGGTGTCAGCGTGATATGTTTGGTTCCGCGGCGTCTGAACTGAAAGGAACGAACGCGCGTCACAGAGCCGCGTTTCCTCCGCCGCCCTGCGAAAAGGTGCACGACAACTGGAAAAGACACTTAATCCATGAACAACCTGCAGACACAGGTCACTTAAAGAGGCCACAACTTAATATATATATATATATATGTATACACACACGTAACGTCTTTATATTCTACAAACGGCCTTTATCTACATGCAGGAGCAGGAACTAAACGGCGGTGATGCAGGCGGGCGCTGGTGTGACCGCGGCGGCGAATGAAGGATAAACAGAAAAGGGCGGGATCGAACGGATCAGTCGAGTCAGCGTCACGATTCACGATTCATGCTGAGAAAGTAAAAAAAAAAAAAAGAAAATACAGTAGATCCGCTCCGTGGCCGCACACGCGCTCAGAACGCGTCAGTCGATGTTCGGGTGCACGCGGTGATCGTGGGAAATGCTTCTGAGCACGTGCGCGGCGACAGATTACAGTGTTTATGAGTTACGCCTCCTACTCTACGGTGTGTGTATGTGTGTTTCTGCGTGTGTGTGAGACAGCGGCGGCGGCGGCGTCGTCACTTCTCCTGCAGCAGGGCCGGGATGTTGATGTTCCAGCCGATGGCCTGGCGGTCGAAGCCGCAGGTGAACAGGTTGCACGACTGGTTCTCTTCGTTCCACGCCGTGCAGCACACCATCCGCCTGTGACCCTGCACACACACGCACACGCACGCACATATTTAAATGATCACCAATGCCGATTAGACACACCTGAAGTCCCCGCCCACTCCGCTCACCATCCTGTTGCTGCGTGGGAGTCGGGCCAGCCTCACGCCGCTCATGTCAAACAGCCGCACCTGTCGATTGTCGTGTGGCAGAGCGATGATCCTCTGGTTGGCGGAGACGCTTATCCTGAGGGATGGGAGCAGGTCCACAGGCTGTAAGTTGATTTTGCTCTAACGAGCGACAGTAAGGATGTTTTCACTGTTAAACTTAAAGAATGAAAGTTTATTTATCGACAAACTCACTTTTATTTTTCACTATTTTGCAGAAAAGCCTCACTTTTAAACCTGAAGCAGCTGTTTTTGTTTCCTGATCTCTTGATGAAACTTCACACAGCGCCATGACGACACGTTCACGAATACGTGTGTGTGTGTGTGTGTAATCTGATTAATTTATCAATCAAGAATCAATCGTGGTGCAGTAAAACCACCGACTGTTCAGGTTTTTATGTCTTTGCTGGCTGATATCTCAACATATCTCAACATCCAACTGGATTTAAAGACGAACTGATTGGATTTTGATGGTTTAAAGGTCAAAGGTCAAGTTTTTGGCCTCGTAAGGGCCAAATCTCAGGAACGTCTGAGGGGAATCGCTGCGAATAATGAACAAATATTGAATTAAACTACAGGAAGAAGTGATTTGACCTGGGATCGCAGAGGTCAAAGGTCACGCTGACCTCCTTTAACACCTTTAAGTCCTAATTAATCCAGAATTAATGCGGTAAACACGTCAAAACAAACACAAACATCAAACAATCACACGGGAAACGATAATATTAATAATAATATTAATAATAAATCAACTTGACGCACCTCGCCGCGCTCTCCTCCATTCTCTCACCTACCTGTTCACAGCTGAGTCAGTGCGGATGGTTGCTATGGGCGACCTCATGTTCTTCAGATCCCACACCTTGACGGTGCGGTCGTCGCTCCCCGAAACCACGTTGTCGCCCACCGTGAACACGGCCGACGTCACCGTGCTGCGGGAGACGGACACAACCAGAGGCAGCTCGTTAACACAGAGGCCGCGCCGACGAGGCGACAGCTCCTCCCAGTCCTCCCAGTAATTACACCCGAGAGCCGAGCGCCACGGCAACACTGACGATCCGTGACGAGCCGAGGAGGAGGAGGACGAGTTACCGACGACCTGAAATGTGTTTTTTAAATATTACAGGGCGACGCCTTCGCACCGGAGACAATGGGCAGCATCGCGCTCGCAGGTGGAGGTGTCGGAGCCCACATGATGGACTGAATAATACCTCTGAGCTGAGACGGTGTGAAACACTGTGAGTCTCGTGTTCGATGACAGACGCCGTGACGCGATGCACGTTTGTCTAAATGTCACAGACTTTCACCCTGGAAGTCGTATTTTTAAAAGCAAACCTTTTATTTTTGAGCCTCGACCCTTTTTCCCTCATGTTTTGTGTCTGAGTGACCTCTGGGAGCTTGAGCTGAAGCAGGAAACAGGCTTAAAATGTAAAATATAAACCAGCCGTCAGTGTTTTTCCATTATTTTAACCTCTTATCTTTCACATTTAGCTAAAACTGTTAGCTCTCAACCTTTTCAAGATGTCTTCTTTGCAACTGCGATCCTATTTGGCTGTTGATTTCCATTTTTTCTCATAAAATCCAACTGACGCGGTGGATATGTTCTTTATTTTTTAGTTGAATCTCTGCGTTTCTCTCTGTTTTAGCCTAACTCTGGGTTTGATCCGTGCAGATGAGGCACAGCGATGCATTCGCAGTTTTAAATCAAGTAAATGCATCAAGATGAACCAACGAAGTTTGCAAGGAAACTTTTAACATTTCAAAGCTGAGAAAACAGTTTTTAGAGATGCAGACAAGTTAATATTCAAGATAATGAAGCTTCAACATGACGTGCGCTGTTTCCCAGTTTGTGTCAGAACAGATTTCCATTAAAGCTCTTCATGCTCTGCTTTATCTCTGAGCTCTGACACCACATTTAGCTGCTGCTGCTTCTTTTATTCAGAATTTTTGGCCTCGTTTCTATTCATTTGCCCATCTGAAGCGCTCTGTGACTTGTTTTTAACAGTATTGTATATTAAAATGTGAATAATTTCCTTTTGCTTGCTGTTGCAGCTTAATGACGAACGGCAGCTGGAAATCCTGATTCTTCTGACCTGCAGCACGTGTGACTGCGCCTGTCAGAGGTGCAGCGCATGCAAAATGCAAACTGAATGTCGCCACATCGTCTCATCGGCTGTTGGAGCTGTTCTTCACATGCACGCAGCAGCAGCACCCTCCTCCTCCCTCCTCCTCCTCCCTCCTCCTAAAAAGCCCTGTGTCCACCCAGCCGTGCGGCGCTGCTCCACATCACAGCGGCGAGGTCAGGCCCAGCCGTTCATTTAATAGACCTTTAATATTTCCCATCTATTACTGCGTCAGTCGCTCCCGTGAGTCGCTTTCTTCCTCTGCTTCTTCTTCTTCTTCTGTCCTCCCTTTTGTTCCCGCTCATTCGTGGAGTTAAAAGTTAAAAAAAGGGCCTGATTCTTGATTAAGATTAGTGCCGAGTCGGCTCTCACACACACACGCGTGCACACACACACACACAGTCTAGTTTTTCTAAAAACCGGCTTCCCTCTTAATTCAAATTGACGCGGCATTAAGGGCTAATTAGGGGACTAAACTCCGTCCTATTAGAGAGGACGGGGCTTCGAGGAAACCGCCGCATCGTTACAGGCACCTTCTGACATAGCAGGGTACAGCCCACCTGGGAATACAAGCCAGAGAGGAGGAGGAGGAGGAGGAGGAGGAGGAGGTGAGCGAGGAGCCTAATCAGACAAGGTAATTGATTATAAGGTTGATTAAGGTTAAAGGGTTTTTCAGAATGGGAGGTGGAGGAGGGAGGGCGGGGGTGTTCGCCGTTGCTTAATGGCATCTCTGCGGCGAGTCTGACAGCCAAGGTCAAGACTCCCGGCGATCTGAGACTCTGGGAGACGCAGGGAATCATGGGAGGAGTTCAGGTGAGCTGGATTTCTTCTATTAAAGCCCAGAAGGCGCCGTAAGACTCGTGACAGTGGCGGCGACTTAAGGGGAGTAAAGGGGACTTAAAGAGACGTATCGTTGGTTCTCACATCGCTGCCTCCCAGCAGCGTCTGCGCTGCATGCACAGAAACTGAATGAACGAATGATGTTTGAACTCGGTGATGATGTGTTTAGAAGAAAGTGAGCCTCATTTGTTTAGTTCTTAATTAAATGGATCCCTGGTGTTGAGATGATGATGTGGGAGCTCAGACGTGTGCTGCAGGCCTGCAGCTGGGTGCTCTCCTGCTGCACATGTCCCATCTGAACATCTCCTGGTTTTCTCCTTTGTTCGTTGGAGCCTTTGTTTGTTTCCTTTCATGACTGGAGAAGACGAGGGCCGTAACTTCAGTAACTCCACCGCTGAAAGCTGCACAGCAGCATCAAGGAAACCTTTGAGTGCACGACTTAATAACACTGCAGCTTGTTTGATTTCAGTCTTAACAGGCAGTTTTCAGATCAGGCAGGTTCAACTTCTCTTCATAAGTGGAGAAAAACAACTTAATGGACTCAGACACGTTGTTGAAGTGTGCCTGCTGATCCTGAGCTTCCTGCAGCTGTTAGCGATGACTGATATGAGTCAGTGTGACGAGGACTGGAGTTAGAGGTCACACGTTTGTGCATCGTCACCATGAAGCTCTGCAGAGAGCAAACATCGGGCTTCATGTGTTGGATCCATCACTGAGAGCAATCAGCTGACTGAGTGACAGAGGGGCGTCAGTGCATCGGATCAGGAGGACGCGCTGGTTGTTGAATTCATCCCTCAGTGGAGGCTCTGCTGCGCCGCTCTGAGGCGTCTGAGGGAGGAAACTCAGCACAGACCGCCTGAGCTGTGCAAGATGGCGCCTTGGCAACGGCAATGATGAAGCTCAAGCTGAGGGGTCGCCATCACAAATCGAGCTTTACTCGTTACATAAAAGACTTCCGAGCCTGGCGGGAGCGCTTGGAGCTGCACAAGGTGACTACTTTAAAGGTGAAGCCGGGGACAGATAGATGCACTTCTACAACGGCGAGGTGGCGCCTTGTAAATTCAATGAGCTGTGCAGGGTTGTGACGGACTTCAACTGAGAGAAGTGACTGTAAATACATGGATTAAAGGTTCGTCTGCAGAGTAAACGACGGTATTTGTTTTCTGGCTGCTCCTCCTGATGAGTGTGAACTGAGCTCGTTGTGTCGGAGGGAGCGCAAGCCGAAAGCCTGAGAGCTGAAATGTAAATGAAACAGACGACTAAGAGGTTTTTTAAGAGCACTTTGTTATTTTTGCTGCGCCGCTGCAAAACTGACAGTCGCTGAGAACCCGCTAAGTGCTGGTGTGTTCCTCCAGAGACAGGATGTCAGATCTGCATACAGGCGAGGTGCCCAGCTCACACACACACACACACACACACACACACACGTGCATTTCTATCAAACGTCTCCAACAGTCGCCGAGGTTCGTGGGGACCGGCGTGACACGGCGGTCCGTCTGCAGAGCAGGTCCGCTGTCACTTCGTGTTTGCTCTCTCGCCTTTTTGTTAGCTCACGTGCGTTCGTCATCGCTCTGCGATTACGGCGGCGCGGTGGGAAAGGGGGCGAGCGCTGCACTTTTAGCCGCTGCGGTTCGCTGTCAGGGAGCGTTAGCTGTAATTGCCGGTGAAGACGGTGGAAACGAGCGGCTGTCTCCAGCTCTCGCCCTCGTCTGCCTATTAAACCATTCGCACGCTCGTCTCCTCGGCTGTTTCCAACGGGACGGATGAAGCTGGAGAGTCAGGAAACTGAGCTGCTGGGCGGACAGCGCCAGTCCTCTGCATCATAAACTGTTTGTATTTGGGTGCCAACAAAACAAACACACAAAAAAATGATTTAGCAACTACTTTTTGTGATTTATCAAGTAATTAAAGTCGCTGTTTTGGATAAAATGCTTAGAATTCACTGTAAACGCCTTCAGTTGGGTTTCTATAAACAATAAACTGAACATGTTTGTGTTATTCTGACAAAACAAAACATTCAAAACTCGGATAATAAACGTTTTAAAGATATTTTCTGTCAGTTCTGTCAATCTATTATTATGAATGTATTAATATTTGTTTATAAACTTATTAATTTATTAATCGATAATGAAATAATTATCCATTTTTGCAAAAATCACGCCCACAGCCAGCACGGTGTCAAAGTGCATGGCTGCAGAGACGAAATGAGACTAAATATAAAACGAGGAGCGGCTCTAATGTAAAACAGTTTCTGGGTGGATGAAACTGGGCTGCAACAATTAGTCGATTAATCAGTTGATTAATCAATTAGGTGATTAGCACAAAATTAATCTGCCCTGATGTCAAAAGCGATTAATCGTCAATGTGCCCAGGGTCTTTAAATGTTGGTGCGGTTCGATGTTTCTCACTCTTCTCTGGGAACATTTTGCACTTTGCTGATCGTCCCCAGGTTCATTTATCGTTAAAATCATCATTAACTGCAGCTTTTGGTACCAAAGCTCCCGAATGAACAACTTGTTACCTCCACAGTTTCGAGAAGCAGCAGAGCAGCAGCTTCACAGTGAACAGAAAAGTCTTTTTCAGACAGTTCCTGTGTTTAAAGCTGCAGCCGCTGCAAGTCTGCTGCTTTAAAAGGCACCACAGAAGAAGAAGAAGTGAGGAGGCTTCACTTTAAAAAGACCATCGATGGCCTTCTGGGAAGGAGCGAAGAATGGAGGAGGAGGAGGAGGAGGAGGAGGGCTGTCGTTAACTGTGAAACACTGGTGCTTAATCTCATTACACCAATTGTCTATGGGAGAGAATTAGAGTGGGATCTGCAGGAATTATACATGTTGGGGTCGTACATAATGAGCTCTGTGTAATCCCCCCACTTGCAATCAAAGGCTGCCAGAGAGTAGCAGCCAGCCGGCACACACATGTAGACATGTGCATAAACACACACACACACACACACACACACACACACACACACACTCTTCTTACGCCTTTTAAAGAGCGCCGCCATTGAAAGCCACAGACAAGCCTGACAGTTATCGTTTTGAAATGAGCGTCTGCAATTGAGTGTTAACAGCAAGCGAAGTGCCAAATTACACAGAGTGGGGGGATTAACGCAGAAACGGACAGATAAATGAACAGGAGAGCGAGCGGGGGAGGGGGGAGGGGGGGAGGCAGGGGTGAGAAAGAGAGAGAGGCAAGCCGTCGAAGTGAGGAGAAGTGCTCGGTAATGAATGAGAGGCGAGCGGAGGATTTGGCTTCGAGCGAACGGGTCTGTAAATGAATGTGGCGCTGTAAAAGCAGGAAGCTGTGCAGGGAGTCTGACATCAGAGGGGCTGCAGCACCACCCGGTGGACGAAACACAGGCTGCAGCGACCAGGCGTCACGCTGCTCAACGTGTGTGTGTGAGGGAGACAAACTCACTCGGTGTGACCCTGGAAGACGTTGACCGAGTGGATGGACGGGTCTCTGAAGTCCCACAGTCTGAAGGTGGTGTCCCTGGATGAAGTGACCACCAGGCGCTGGGTGGGGTGGGTGCAGCAGTGGGTCAGCTCCTGGTCGTGTCCTGCAAGCAGACACACAACGGTAAACAAACTGTGCACGTAGGAACAAGAAGAAGAAGAAGAAGACGAGTAGACAGTTAACAGTAAAACACCAGTTCAGGTGCATTTAAAGTACCATCGCTGAATGGTTTCCATAGAGACACACGGTTGCTACAGGAAGACGGTAACATGTCTGAGCATCAGATTATGTTCCACAGAGAAGGGAAGGTTTAATCTGAAGCCTGTTAGCTTATTTTAGCTTAGCTTAGCACAATGAACGTGAAACCAGCTAGCATCTAACAAATATCGATTAAACCAATGAGGTTACTGCACAGATTAAAACAAACATGTCTGACATGTTCATTGGGAGGTGCAGGTAGGTGGAGCCTACAAGTTACGAGATGATGGCGACAACAACAACAACAACAACAACAACATGCTCTACAGCTGATTTACGCACCAGTCAGTGTGTGAACCAGTTCAGACGTCTCCACCTCGTACAGGTTAGCAGCGCGATCCCAGGAGGCCGTCACCACCTGTCGGCCTCCCACCAGCCAATCAGCCGCGATCACTACGCCCTGGTGGCTCTTAAGGGTTGCCGTGGCGACGCGGACGGTGGGGACCTCGCACGGGCCCTCGCCGTCCACCTCCCCTTCCTCTCTGTCTGACGAGTCCTGGTCGTCGTCGCACGGCGCCTGCGGGTGCACAGACACGGACTCAGACGCTGCACCTGTTTCCAGATGTGCTCTGAGCTCACCGAGACAGCACAGAGCTACTCACACTGACATCTGGCGGCGGCTGCGGGGCGGGAAGCTGCACCATGTAGCGCCAGATGTGAGCCGTCTGGTCGCCGGAGGCTGTGGAGACGCAAGCGCACGTCAACAAACACTCAGCAGATTCAGATCTGCAGGAAACTGCAGGAGACGACTCAGATGATCATCAGTTAGCAGATTAAAAATGAATATTAATGCAGCCAAACAGACACATACCTGTGAGGGCCATCTGCTCCGTGGGGTGGAACTTGATGGAGTTGACTGTGGGCAAGGGAACAGCTTATAATCTGCATTAAAGTGTCTAAAAACAACAAGTCCTGTGTTATATGTGCATGTGTCTGTGTGTCAGCAGCTTCATGAACTGACTCTGGATCAGCTGTAAGACACATTTCTGTGTGTCAGCAGCAGCTTGATAAACTGACTCTGGATCAGCTGTAAGACACATTTCTGTGTGTCAGCAGCTTGATAAAC